>CM066592.1:18187500-19387500 GCA_033816785.1 Picus viridis
AAGGATCTGAACCGTTCTGCAGGACCGGGGCCCGAGCAAACAGAGAGCCCGCTGAGCTTCTGCCAGAAACAAAATGAGCCTGGAGCAAGTTTCCAATGGAAACCAGGCATGAAGAGTGTCTCCACCCCAAAATATTGGATTTCAGCTTTGGCTGGACTGTGTAACATAGCTCTGAGCATCAGTCACCAATCCTACAGCACTCAGCAGTGGCTCTGCTTTGAACAAGTGTGATAGGTTCATGTGCCTGGCTGTGTCCTGTGCTCAGATCTTCTTCATTGTCATATCTACTGCACCTCTTGTGATGTATATTTTAAATTTCATGGGTATTTTTAATGCCTCTCTCAATTGGGAAAAAATCTGGATCAAAACAGTACCCAAGTAAAGTCAAGAGATATGACATGGGATTTGCAAGTTTTCCTGGAATGTGGGTGTAAACTCTAGGGACCCTTGAAATCAGAGTGGATTTAATTGATTGATGCAACTGATGGATTGGAAGTAGTCCTACAAAACAGTTGGAAACACAATATATCAGGCTAGCTTTGAGGTGTTGGTTTTTTTTTCTCCAGTATGGCTACCTGTGGTTCAACAGATGGTCATTTGCAGAAACAAGCAGGAAAAGAAAGACACAAAAAAGCATTTCCCCCTTCCTTCAGACCAGGACAGAAAGGGAGAGACAATGAAAGGACAAGGATTTCCAGGAAACTGAAATGTACTGGAGGCTGCTGATCACCACCCACACTTTGGAAGAGGATCTCAGGAAGACAGTAGCTTACAGAAGAGCTACTTGTGCAGTGAGCCAAAGTGGGAAAGCTCAACCCCAGGATAGCGACACAACCTACAGCTGTGCCAGCCACCTCTGCGTTAGCCAACAGCTCAAAGCCATCTAACCTATCAAGAATGCCACCTGGAAATCCACTAAAAAAGCAAGTCAGGCTATGCCCCAGTGGGGGAACTGGAGCTAATCACTGAAAGGCTGCTTTCCCTGACTGTTTCAGATTGTGAGCGCAGGCAGAAGCTGGAAGTTTTAAGTTTACCATCATATTGGTCACTGAACAGGAACTGCGTTTGCTTTAATTCCTATGCTAATGTCACCAAACCCCACTGCACCAGGAGCTGCTGCCCTGGCATCAGCCAGCAGTGCCACCCGCACCAACTCACCACTAGCAATCAGGGCACAAGAAGAGCAGAGTATTACAGCAGAGGCACATTAAACCTCAGCACTCAGGAGCCATCATCCTGCATCACAGACAAAACACATCTCCTGCTTCTCAGGCTTTCTGTAAGAGCAATTCCTATCTCTGCAGCACACTGGGCACACAGCAGGGCATCCGCTCCAAACAAAATCATCCTTAGCTGTGATGATACCAATTCTGCCTTTGTTGACTCCAAATTCTGCTTTTGAAGCCAGCAAGGGAAGAAAATATGAAGATACAATCCCGGCTGCTACTCCACAACCATCCTTTTTTCCCTGCCTTATCTCATTTCACATATGTGAAGAACTACAGGCAAACATCTCTGAAAGCAGACAACAGGAACATGCTACATCCCCTCAAAAACCAGTGGCCAGCACAGGCAGTTTTCATTCAGTCAGCAGCAAGTTTTTCATCAGTGTAAAGCCTAAAGCAGGGGTGGGGCTGGTGACCACCTCTAGCACCTGAAAAGCTTTAACTCTATCCTGACTGGTGATAGATTTGAGATGGGTGCATAAACCCACCTGGATGTTTTCTATGTGTGACCTTCTTTAGGTGAACCCACCTTGGCAGGGGGGTTGGACTTGAACTCCAGAGGTCTCTTCCAACCCCTTCCATTCTGTGATTCTGTACCATTCTAAGTCCAGTCTGGAAAAGTACTGCTGGTCCTTAAGCATTTCCTGAGCAGGAACATTACCATCATCATTCTTACAAAACCACAGAATGGGCATAACATCCCTGCCTTGAAAAAGAAGAAGAAGAAAAAACCTGAAACAACAAAACCTACACACAAACCCCCAGCAGAAACACAAAAGATCTGCTTCTGAAGCCATTTAAAAGAGGAGTTGCTTTTAGCACACAAGTAACATGGCTGTAGATGGTGAGCTGTGTATGGAAAGATGGGACTGAGGTTGTTGGAGATGCAGGTGGTGAAGGAGAGTGCCTGGTTATGAGCTGTTCTCCATGCTCAACATTCCTCCAATCATTTTCATATTAGCATATCTCTAAGTGCATATAATTTTCACATCAAAGAGTAATTTTTTAGGTATTAAAAAAAGAAAAACGAAAAAAAAACTAGGATTGAAGTAGAGACTAATTTCTTTGCTGAAGTCTTTCATGCAGCTCCTCTCTATGGCATGACAGAAAAATTACAGAGGAGACAAGCGTTTAGAAAACTCTTCCCTGGAATTCAGATTATTCTTCAATCACACAGTAAAAAAAGATTCAGCCAAACTGAGACAGAAAATGTAAAGAATGGCCTGGGAGCACCATCCTCCCAGCATCTTAACTCAGGAGCAGCCTTGTATCTTCTGCCCCTTGCATTTAGGAACTTGTGGTGGGGAAGGAAAACTGGAGATGAGTCATCTGAGCTCTTCTTGACTCCCACCAGTCCTTCTGAGGCAAGGTGGTTCCCATGCAATGACCAGGAGTATCTCTTGCTTTTTCCCTCTACACTGCTCACTGCTCTGCTTTCCACAAAGACCTTTTACTCCTCTGGGTATGGACAAGAGCAGCATGGACAAGTGCCAAGCACTTCTCCCCAGCTTTAACCAGGTCCTTGCAGGGGCCTGTTTTCTCTCCCCTCCCTCTTAAAGGTTGGCCTTTGGTGCTCTGTTCCAGCAATCTCAGGAACCGGGCTCGGTCAGGAGCTCTCCTTTAATGAGATTTTATTAAAAGACTCTCTTACAAATAGCCACTTAAGCAAGTGAACCTTTGGAGCCTTTAGTCCATGATGTCAGTACTGTGGCTGGATGTTTCCCGGGAGTATTAAACCTGATGCTAATATAGGGCCGCTCTATATGACAGCTATAAAACTACTTAAGCACACCAGGCAGGAGGCCAGAAGGGCTTTTTGTTGCCTATCAGGGCTTGGCAAAAGGTCTCCTGCAACAAGGCAGCAGGAAGCAGGATGCTAGGCAGAGAATCAACCTTCCTTCAAAAGGCTGGAAAATCTCCTGAGGCTGGAAAAATCCATGCCTTTGCATCCATACCCGCATCGCTTTTGCTTGGTGAGATTGTTCTTCTCCATGCCCAGCATGTGGGCCCCCATCTGGAGGTCCCCACAGCAGCACTGCATCCTATGATCATAAAATGGTTGAGGCCAGAAGGCTCCTCCAAAGGTCATCCAGACTGACCTCCCCACAGCCAGCAGGGACATCCCCAACTAGACCATGCTGCCCAGGGCCTCATTGAGTCTTACCTTAAAAACATCCAGGGATGTGGCCTCAACCACCTCCCTGGGCAACCTGTTCCAGGGTTCCACCATCCTCATAGTAAAGAACTTTTTCCTGATATCCAAACTAAATCTACCCTTCTCTAGTTCGAAGCCATTGCCCCTTGTCCTGTCCACTGCAGGCTGTTGTAAACAGTCTCTCCCCACCCTTCCTGTATGCCTCCTTCAGATACTGGAAGGCTGCTATTAGGTCTTCCCAGAGCCTGCTCTTCTCCAGGCTGAACAACCCCAGCTCCCTCAGCCTGTCTTCATAGCAGAGGTGCTCCAACCCTCTAATGATTTTTGTGATCCACACCAGGTCCACCTCTTTCCTGTCACCCATAAGTTCCACACCACTTCTCCCATCCTCTCCCCAAGCACAAGCAGCAGTGATAGGAACACCCAATGTTTATCCTAAGCCAGGTGGGTTTATTGACCCATCCAGCAGCACCATTTACACAAGGCTGGCTTTTGGGTCTGCCCTGCCCTGCCCTGCCCTGCTCTGGGGAGCAGCTCTACCTGCCCTCCCACCCCCATCTCCCAGGGCTGCATGTGTTCCTGCAGCAAACCCTCTTGTTTGCAAATCACACCCAAGGTACAGGAGGAATGCAAACTGTTTGCCAAGGGTAACCGATAGCACAACCAACAGTAGAAGTGGTTTGACCCACCTGTCAGCTGGGGACTGATAAGCAGAGGGCACAATAATGCACATTAATCACGTCCTAATCTGCAGATTTCCACCAATAGGTGGCACCAGCAATTTTTGGATACGCCACAACATGGTACTGCTGCTCCCTTCCAACCAGGCATCCAGTCCATCACTGTTGTGCAGAAGATGGATGGACCAGCTACTGCAATGGCAACATCCAGCCCCTCTCTTTTCTGTCCCAGTTAGGGAAAGGTTAGAAGCCTGGTGAGGCAATTTGTCCTTCACCAGACAAACTTATTTTCAGGAGTAAAGCTAACTTGTGCAAGCCTTTCAAGGAAAAGAAATCTGGAAGTTACATGCAAAGAGATCACAAAAAAAAAAAAAAATATGGTTGAAATGGAAGCACAGACTGAGCCTCCATAGGAGGCAAACAGCAAATGTGCAAGGGCTGGAGCACCTCTCCTATAAGGACAGGCTGAGAGAGTTGGGGTTGTTTAGTCTGGAGAAGAGAAGGCTTAGAGGAGACCTTATTGTGGCCTTCCAATATCTGAAGGGGGCCTACAAGAAAGCTGGTGAGGGACTTTTTAGGGTGTTGGATCCATCCCCCTAGACCTATTACTACCCAAGCTAGAGGAGGGGAGATTTAGATTAGACATTAGGAAGAAGCTCCTCACCATAAGTGTTGCCAAGGAGGTGGTAGAAGCCCTGTCCCTGGATGTTTTTAAAGCCAGGCTGGATGTAGCTCTGGGCAACCTGATCCAGTGTCCCTGCCCACGGCAGGGGATTGGTACTAGGTGATCCTTGGGGTCCCTTCCAACCCTGACATTCTGTGAATTAAAAATGCAGCAAAAGCAAAGCTTCTGGTAACTGAGCCTGGCCACATGTGTGAAAACATTGAACTTACAGCCTAACACACTTCAAAAACATGTGGTATAAACATGTTGCCTTGACTAGAGCATCCTACAGGAGAAAAACTCGAATCATGCATGTGCCCGAGACATACCAGTGCCCAAGACACATATGTTCCATCTCCACACACACAATAAAGGTGCAGCAACTCCAGCCAGGTCAGGCCAGCCCCGTGGCCAGCAGAGCTCCCCAGGCAAAACCCCCTGGAGCCAAGTCAAGGCTAAAAAGAGCTTGACAAGCAAAATTCCATCAGCTGTCCCACACCCAATACAGGTGCATGGCATCTCAGGGCTTCAGCTTACAACTCCACGCAGCTGAATCCAGCCTGTATAAATTATTAAGGAGTCTGTGGAACATTACACAGTTCATGTAGTTAATGATTATAGTTCAGCGTCTAGGTCAGATATAATTAGATGTTACATTAAAATAGCTTCACACAGCCATTTATTCTGATTTAATTACTTAAAATGATAGTATAATGAGCAGTGCTTTTAAAGGAAAAAAAGAAATCTTTTAATGAGCTCATTTTAAGTTAATATAAGGCAAATTAATCACTTAACAAAATGCAGCAAAAAGACAAGTTCATATTTTAAACTCTGTTGTGCTTGTGTCAGAGGAGGTTAGTTTATAGCCATGCTGGGAGAGATGCACAAACGAGTGGCTCTTGAAACGACGCCACAGCCCAAGCGGTGTGCATCTGGAACATCTTTAAACCCTATTTTCTTCCTTCCCCTGCCTGTACCTTGCTGGGTCAAAGCCCTTTGAAATGCAACCTGAGCAGCAGATTTATGACGATCTAATGGTGTCTTTATTCCAATGTGAAATGGAGCAACCACTGTGCAAAGCAGTTACCCGGAGTAGGTGAGCTCGTGATGAAGGGTTAATCGTGGGTTGGTTCATTAATCATTCATTTGCTGGCTCAGAAAATTAGCTTTCACTTGTTTGTTTGCTCAAGAAGTGATAAGCCCATTCCCTCGCTAGCTCATCTGTTTTCTTCCCTTTGCATTGTTTTAGAGATTTCAATCCTTTCCAATTTTTGTAATCAGTCATTTTGGTCTTTTAGCAGGAGCATTTCCAAGCAGGCAGCAATTACTGGAGTGAAAGCAAGCAACTCTCTGCAGGGAAGGCAGCAGGCTCTGGTTCATAACCCTGCCAGGAACTGCATCCCTCCACTCAATCCCCCCATATGGCATCCAAACTGAGGGGTTCTCCTCTTCAGAGCCAAAGCCACCCCATTTCTGCTGAAATCAGGGCTCTCTGCACCCACACAGGCATTTTAATAAACAGCAGTATCAAGTTAAAGAGCAAGTCAAGACATACTGAGTGGTTTTCAACCACCACCACTCACCCTCTCCTATGCATCCCTGAAACCAACACCTCACTAAACTAGAGCTGAAAAGCCTAGGGATATTTGTGAAGGAAGTAAAGGGGGCCCTAGTCCCACAGCTGATTTTTTTCTCTCTGCTTAAAGAATAAACCAACAACAGCACAAACCTCTCTCAATCCAATGTTTGCAAACACTTCCACAGCACTGCCTGTGGTGTTCCAGCTCAGGCATCACTTGGGTACCTTGGTGAGGGAGCAGAGGCAGGCTGTCAAGCAGCAATTGCTCTGCACTCACTAGGAACATAAATAATTTGGGGCTACACATTTCTTTTCTTTCCTAAGGTATCGCCTCTGTTCCCAATTAGGTGAAGCCAACGGCTTTCAGCTGCTGTGCTTCCTCAGCAGCAGACACAGGAGCAGGAGTTTGGTGCTATGACAACACTGTGGGTACCATCCATCTCACAGGTGGTACAGGCAGGCTTTGGGTGCACCCACCCGTGACTTCCCATCCCCTCCCTCCCAATTAACAGGGCTTCAGTAGACTGAGACTGGGACATCACTCTCCCTTTCTCCCTTGTCTTTTATTTTTTTCCTCTGGTTTGGCGGGTTTTTTTTTTCCTTCTCTTTTCCCCAGCCCTACCCCACTGAGCTTTAGAAAAGCAAAACCACCCTGGCCGTTTGCCCACATATGTTCAACAGCAGTGGACCAAAGCAGGATGCATGCAGCTGAATGCAGCCTCAAACACCACTCACCACAGCTTCCCCTCCTCTAATCCAAACCCCCTGGCTTTCGAAGGAGAACCCAACCACTCTGAGCTGCAAGGCCCCAGCACGAGGCTCATGTCACGCAGTCATTAATAAGGCTTTCCAGACAAATCTGACTGGAGAGATAATAGGCTTAAACAATTAGGAAGAAATGGAGGGGGGAACTATATAAAAAAAGAGGCATTTTCTGTGATGAAATATTTTTCTCCTCCTATTCTCTGTAATTATTTGCTAAATGTAGTTCATTTTAAACCATGCAGGCAGCAGTGTTCCAGAGCTAATCAAGCCATATGTTTTCACGTTTCAAAAAAGAAAACTAATTAAAAAAAAATAAAGGGGAAAAAAAATAAAAAGAAAGAAAGAAAGAAAGAAAGAAAGAAAAAATAAGACTGAAAAGAAAACCCTCCAAAGTTTGTAAGGAGGATTGGTAGGTTTGGGTTGGAGAGGAGCAGTGAAGGAATCCTTCAGGAATGTATACGTTTGCTCGGCTCGGCTCTGCATTTTGTTTTCAGAATTGTTTCTGGCAGAAACCTAAAGAAAAATATGAACCAGATGTATGAGGAAATAGTTTCTTCATCAGAAAGAGAAGAATAGCTCTCTGTCTGCCAAGAGAATTTCAGCCTTTACATTTTACCAAGGTGATGTTAAAAATACCCTTTGCAATGATGGCTTCTCCTTCAGCGCTGACGGGAGCGGACAGGCTGTGGGGAAAGCATCTCTTGGCACTGGGGCTCCTGAGGAGAGGCTTTGTTCATGGAGGAGGTCTGTGATATCCAGGTGCCTCCAGGTTCTGGCAACAGCCTGTCTGCTAGTGGAGACCCCACGGTGCTAGTGTTGAGTGGGCAGCCAGGGCACAGGCAGGGTACCTGGCAGGCAACTGCAGTAGCTGCAGTAGAGTTTTTCAAACCTCTCCCAAGGGTTTAACATGCCATGGGCTTGATCCTGAGCCATGGCCTCATAGTACTGGGTGCTGTGCAGAGCCCAGCTTTCCTAAAGGGTTTAGTAACCAACTAGCTGGGAAGACCTCACAGGGCTAGCAAGTGGAAGGACTCCCAGCCCAGTGTGCTGCCCATGCACTGCAGCAATGGGTCTGCTGGGCAGAGGGCAGGTGGCTGGGGAGAGGGCAGTGATGACCTCTCCCCTGTCTTGGGCAGCCAGGAAAGAAGGGAGGAAGAATGGATAAGGAAAAACTTCTTTACTAGGAGGGTGAGAGAGCACTGGAGCAGGCTGTCCAGAAATATTGTGGAGTCGTCTTCTCTGGAGAGACTCCAAACCCACCTGGATGTGATCCAGGGCAACCTGCTCTGGGTGACCTTGCTTTAAAAGGGTGGGGTAGGCTAGATGATCCCCAGAGGTCACTTCCAGCCACCACCATGCTGGGATTCTGTGCGTTGGAAAGACTCCTCCAAGAGCTGCCTTTGGCAGAAGGAAGGCGAGAAGAGTGCAGGAGCACCCTGTCCACTCCCCTGCAAGTGGGATGGGTGTTTAACTGGTTTCTCTTTCATTGTCCTGTGAGGATTGACTGAGGGAACTGGGCTGGGAGAAAAGGAGGCTGAGGGGAGACCTCCTTGCTCTCTACAACTCCCTCAGAAGAGGTTGGAGTGAGGCAAGAGTTGTTCTTTTTCTCCCAAGGAAACGGTTGTCAAGCCCTGGCACAGGGTGCCTAGAGAAGGTGTGGAGTCTCTGCCCCTGGAGGGATATAAAAGACATGTAGGTATGGTGCTGTGGGACATGCTTTAGTGGTAACCTATCAGTACTGAGTTGTATTTGATGATCTGAAAGATCTCTTCCAACCAAAACAATTCTATGATTCTATTTCATGAGTCTGTGATCTCATGCCCATGCCTGAATTCCTGTTCACCTCATACACTCTGTGTTCTGCATTCCTGGGGCACTGCAAGGTCCCACTGGGAGAAAGAGACCCCGCCACATCAGCTGATTTGCCTGTGGACACAGGCTCATACTGTCAGCCCTGGCTGCTGCAGGGGTGCATCCATCTCTCCAGCCTGGCAGGGCTCCCAAGGGCATCCCCAACACCTCTGACAAGGTTGGCAGCCTGGGAGGGGAGTTCAAGTGGAAGTTAATTAGACCTGGAAGAAAGTAAGAGAGAGTGACTAGGGAACTTTAATCTCATTAAATACACCTCGAGGCTTAAACAGCCCTACCTGCTTCCTAGCACTTTTGCCAAGAGGAGTCTCTTTCTCACCCTCAGCCTCGCCTCAGCCCCGCTGCAGTGGGAATGGGCTTCACAGAGGCATGCCCGTCTCTGCTTCAGGCAGGGAATAAACCTCTCTGATCCCTCCTATGGGCTGGATTTGAAAGGGAAAAAAAAAAAATATGTGATGAGCACTGATCTGTTAAAGCCACCTTTGGTGGAACTGCATCATGTCCAATGAACAGGCTTTGAGATGAGCATCTCCAGCAGCAGCAGCTGGTGGGTTTTCTGTAGGTGTTTGTTGTCCAGAGTGGATGCATTTCTGTCTCTCAACAGGTTTTAATTCAAAGAAGAAAGAAGTTTCCCAGGGTTTCCCAGTGAAAGGTAAGGAAACCCAAGGCCTCCCTACAGTAGTATTACAGGATCTTTGTTTTCTGGCCAGACCTGCTTAAAAACAAACAAATGCTGCAAGCTCTGAAGTTGGCTCAGTAAAGTGGCTTAGCCCTCACAGGCACGAGCTAGTACAAAAAGCAAGAAGTGCAGTTTGCTGCATAGAAGAAAGAGTTTCATCTGTTTGAAAGCCAGCAGTGTCAGCTTCCCGGGCCCATCACAACTCCCCATAAATGTCAAAAGCTCAGTTGCATCCCACAAAGCATCCAAAGCAGCAGAGATTTCACGCAGGGACACCCAGAAGAGAAGTTTAACGGTGCATGTTTCACGGTGATTGGCAAATTATCAGGTCATTGCTCCAACTTCCACAACCATCAGCAGCCAACAGCAATAAAAATACAGGTTTTGGTCTCAGGAGCCTTCAAACTGTTTTCCAGAGTTCAACTGTCATGGCCAAAGTGCCGGGTGCTGCACTTTGGCCACAACAACCCCATGCAGCACTACAGGCTGGAGTTGAAGTGGCTGGAGTTGAAGTGGCTGGAGAGCAGCCAAACAGAAAGGGACCTGGGGGGTACTGATTGACAGCCGGATGAACGCAAGCCAGCAGTGTGCCCAGGTGGCCAAGAAGGCAAATGGCATCCTGGCCTGCATCAAGAATAGCGTGGCCAGCAGGAGCAGGGAAGTCATTGTGCCCCTGTACTCAGCACTGGTTAGGCCACACCTTGTGTCCAGTTCTGGGCCCCTCAATTTAAGCACACTGAGAGACTTGAACATGTCCAGAGAAGAGCTGCAAGGATGGGGAGAGGCCGCAAGCACAAGCCCTACGAGGAGAGGCTAAGGGAGCTGGGATTGTTTAGCCTGGAGAAGAGGAGGCTCAGGGGAGACCTCATTGATCTCTACAATTCCCTGAAGGGAGGTTGTAGCCAGGAAGGGGTTGGTCCCAGGCAACCAGCATCAGAACAAGAGGACACAGTCTCAAGATGTGCCAGAGGATATTTAGGCTGGAGGTGAGGAGAAAGTTCTTCACAGAGTGAGTTGTTCGGCATTGGAATGTGCTGCCCAGGGAGGTGATGGAGTCACCGTCCCTAGAGGTGTTCAAGAGGGGATTGGACGCGGCCCTTGGTGCCATGGTTTAGTAGTCATGAGGTCTTGGGTGACAGGTTGGACTTGATGATCTTTGAGGTCTTTTCCAACCTTATTGATAGATTCTATGACTTCATGCTAAGATGCTAACTACAATGCTACAGAAGCACCAAGCTGCTTAATTAGAGTAACACAGATGCAGTGTAGTTTGTAAGTCAATCAGAACAACAAATATAGAACCACCAGATCTGGGGTGGGGGTTTTCTGAAGGAATTACTCCAAAGGTTTGCTTCCTTCACATTTTTAATGCATTTTGTCAGTCAGTAACCCTGAAGAATCATGGGGGGTTGAGGCAAAGTGGCCTCACTGTAGATGGCCACTCTTCAATTTAGTTGGGATTCAAGGATCTCAGCAGTAGGAAGAAACTCCAGCATACACATCTCTTTCAGCTCCTCATCTGACAGGGGAGCCAGCATACGTACAGGGTGGATATCTCCAAGCTCAACATTTCCCTGACAACAATATCAAGAGGAAAGGAAAAAAAAAACCACACCACTACAACTCCAGGGGTTTTGTTAATAGAGAGGAACTTCAAACATCCTTTATTCCCAGCTTTAAGCAGCCTGTAATCCTATAGGGTTGATTTCTCTGCTGGCGAGAACAGATAGCAGCCAGTTGTTTCCTCAAACACTCACAACTGCTACTCATGCTTTCCCCTCACCCCATTCTTGCTTGAAAAACTTCAAGTTCTTCAGAATAACCAGCTCCTCCCACTTGTTTCTCCCCACGCTTTTGGGAGATCGTGGGAGGTGGTGGGGCACAAACTTGTCAGATACCCCCAGAACCTGGCTGCCCTGCATCCACCCAGCCAGTGACAGTTGACATTTTGCCCCAAAAGGCAGCGCAGCCCATTTGCTAGAGGGGCCTTCAGGTGTAGAGCATCCTCCTTTCCCCATTCAGCAGTTTGTACCCATCTCTCTAGCTCATGAACTCCTGCCCTGCTGCTTGCTCTGCCTTGTCCTCCTGGGGCTGAGCAGCACTGCCAAGGGGAGAAGGGGCTGTGATTAGGTACTGCAGTTCCCTGCTCCTGTGGGCTGGCAGAAAATTACCACTCAGCCAGAGAGGAAAATAACATCTTATTTACTGTCTCTCCTGAGACTTGTCTGAGGTCTGAGCAAGTGCTGGCTCACAGGCTGTGGCAAGGTGCCGAAATGCAAAATCCAGCTGCAAGCATTGTCACTCACTCCTCATCTTGCCTGTGCCAGAGCCCTGCACCAGTACCCACACCAGCACCCACACCAGCATCAGCTCTGCCTCCTGGCTGTCCCCAGGAGGATGGGGACCTCCTGCCTCCAACCACTGCAAGCAAGCAAAGGTGTTTTGTTGGGAACAGTGGGTGGCTGTCCCCCCACAGACATGGGGCTGGCTTGACAGACACAGCTTGGGAGCTGGGGTGAGCTGGCTGGGGCAGCAGGCACGTGGCACAATGCCTCTGCACGCTTCTGTCCCATGGCACTGCCAAGAGAGCCAGGAGCTTTAAAAAAGGACCCTGCCTCCCCATTTCACTTTCCTGCTGAAAACATCTGGTCTGCTTGGCACCTATGCTGCAGCAAATATAGCAGAGCATCTTGCTCATGGGCACGGTGCCACCACAACAGATGGGTACGAGCACAGGCAGCCAAGAGACCTTGTATCAGCATCAAGTGTGTTTGCTGAGGGCAGGATTCACAGCCAGAAATGTCAAAATGGCTGAGTCTCCGTGCCCATAGATACAGGGGAGGTAAGACTGTGCTGAACCAGCTCTGGGCAGGATTAGCTTTGAAACTGAGGGGGTGGGGGTGGGGGAGGGGGGAAGGGAAGCTAATTTCTGTGGCTACAGAGCAGAAGTTTCTGGGCACGTGGAGCTGGGTCAGCTTCTGGCTGGGGGATGCTCCTGCTGCCTTGTCCCATTTCCAGGTGAAAAAGCCCACATATTGTCCTGGAATTGATGGGACAGCAGCAAGGCAAGAAACCCATGATCCCACAGCCAAATTTCCTCTGCAAAGTGAGTTAAGAGACCTGCTCTCAATTAACCTCAGGTCAGCAAAACAGGCACAGGGAGATGCCAGCAGGTCTCCTGTGCTCACACCCCGGCAGCCCCAGGCAGAATGATGCCTGGCTTCAGTGGGACAACTGCTTCCTTCATTATCCATCAGGGAAAGAGCAAAGGCCTAATTGCACTAATTAGCATTGCCCTCATTTCACAGTGATTTCAGGGGCTACGCGTTGAGCCTCGTGTTGGGTCAGGAAGGGAGGAAGGAGTAGGGAAGAGTAGATGTGGCTCTGAGCAAGCTGATCCAGTGTGAGGGGTCCCTGCCCATGGCAAGGGGGTTGAAACTAGATGATCCTTGAGGTCCCTTCCAGCCCTAACAATTCTGTGATTCTGTGTGCAGCAGGACAAGTGTGGGATGGGATCCCCAGCCCTGCCCATGGGTTACCCTGGGTGTCACATGTCCTCGGGGAAGCTACTCAGTCCTGGCACAGCGATGGGCTGAGCATCCTCCATGACTGCAGTCACTGCCAGAGTGTTCCCACTCTGCCATGGGGGCTCATCCAGGGGCACCTGGCCAGCCACCATCACTCATCCTCCATCAGCATCAGGGAAGAGAATGGAGCAGTGCAGGGCAAAGAGCAAAAGAACTGCCTGTGCCATGCAACCTGCTGTGCACAGCCTGCCCTCCACCACCCAACCCCATGTCCCTGCCAGCTGTAGTGAACCCTCTGACAAGTGATTGACTCAGCTATGCTATTCCTGGGTGATCAGAGAAACAAACACACCCCATACAAAAACCTCAGCTTTCTAATCCCAAAGGTGCTTCCTGTGGGAAAATTTGGCTGGTTGCTTGGAGCGGGACGGAGCAGCATGGGATGAGCTATTCAGAAGCTGAGGAGAAACAAGGAGCAGGGCAGGGAGATTTTTTTCTCCTTGCATTGTTAAAGCCTATGTCTCCCTTTCTTTTGCTGGTACTTTAAAGGGGGTGGTGGTGGGTGGGAAAGGCACGACAACTCACACCCTGAATGGGAAAGGCAGGAGAGCTGGCAGGAACCAGCACGTCTGCACTTGTTTTTAATTTTTATACTTATTAAAATACTCTGGAAGTCCCTTGCATTCCAGCAGCCTTTGGAGCAGCACTGAAACAAGTTACATCCTGGGAAATGCTCCATTCCCAGCAGCTCTGGAGAAATGCATCTTCTGAAGGGACCAGCAAGGATGGGCACTGGAGTGTGAACTTTCCGTATTCTCCAATCTGAACCTTTCTTACAGAGACAAGAGTCAGCCTCAAACTGGCCTTGAGTCTAACCATGCAGGTGCTGGGACTGGGGTGCTTAAAGATATTTTTTATATTATTTTGTAAAGATTTGAGTCTCTGTGAAATGCTCCACATACACACATGTCCTTTCCTCCTGTCCTCCTTCCAGAGGCTAGGCAAGCTGCATCATTCCTGGTGGGAACAGCTCCTTCAGACAAATCCCAGTGCCTGTCCTGAGGCAGGAGAGCTTAAGAGGGACCAGGGAGGCAGAAAGGAGGGCGCTTGGAAGAGAAGAGATCTCCTGGTCCACATCTAGACCCCACTGGTGTCAGTAGAGAGCCTTTCCATGTCAGGCTAAATCCAAACCCCCACTGGCTCTGATGGAAGCCTCTCTTTTGGGTTTTATGGGATCTTTTGATCCCAGCCAAGATGTTTCACTAAACTAAAGCAGGCTTGGTACTGGTGTTTCTTTCTGTTATCTGTCAGCCTTCCTACAAAACACTTCAGCTTCTACTGTCTCCTCAACCTCTGCCTTTACAACTAGGGGTTGGCAGAATATGAAGGGGGAAAAAAAGGAAAAAGAAAACAAAAAAAAGGATATTGATTTAATGCAGGTTATTAAACCTCCAGGTTCTGAGCTTGCACTGAGAAAGAGAATCTATGATCTCTTGCAGCTGCCTCTCTGACCCCATGAAGGCAGCTATGTCTGTGAGGGAGACAGCTCTATTTTAAGTGCTAGGTACCCAGGACTGCAGAGACCACCCTGTTAACAGACTCCACTGCTAGCCAGGGGCAAGCAGCCAGCTAACAGGCTTTTGATTCAGGACCCACAAAGCAACCATTGCCTCCAGTAGCTCTGACAATCTGCAACAAACAGTTGATCTAGGAAAGATCATAAAGAAAGTAGCTGAATACTAAAAGACCACCAAAAAGAGAAGAGCTGGAAACTGCTGGCAGTGCCCTGACCCTCTCAGCTGGTGCCAAAACCACAGCAAACCCTGGAAAGGATGGCAAATGTTGGCCAGACAACCCAGATTTGGAAATAAAAGTGCTACCAGCTTCCAAACTTGCCTATAAAACCCTGAACAGGACACCAAGGAGGCACAGGACAAATCTTTGATAGATCAGGAGCAAGCATGCTGCCCAGCATCATCAGTAGCTGCTGTCAGTCTCCAATGCTTTAGGGAAAGGCAAAATAAAACTCGTCTGAACTGAAAGCTAAGGGAGTTTAAAAATCCATCTATCCTTTCCTCAGGTAAGCAGCAAAGGATGACAACCCCAGAGCTTACATGCAGGACAAGCCAGCAGCCCTCCACCACCTTCCAAGTCCCTCCAGCTGTGTTTCAGAGCACTCACTGCTTGAGGACAACTTGTGCCACTGCTGGGGCTGGTGGCAGGCATCATGAGTCCTCAGCCTTCCCCATGCAGGAAAGGACCCAGGAGAACATAGCAACATTCAGCTCCACTGCCAATGGCATGGTCTAGGGTGGGCTTTGCTCACTGGTCACAGCACCCCATGCAAGCAAGCATGGCTCTTCCCTGGAGGGAATTCCTCATTTCAACTCCTGCCCTCCAGAACTTCTCTGCATGCTCACACACTGGTGTTGCCTTTGCACTGAGCCCGTTCCCAGGTAAGAGAGGTGTTGGGGCACGGATTTGAGGCTCGGCTAAATCATCTCCAGCGACACACACTGAGGAAGAGGCAACAGGCACAAAAATTGTATCTGCTCATACCCCTCTGTGCTGGGTGTGTGGATGGTATGTCTACTGTGCACACCAAAAGGAATCCATGGAAGGGGTACAGCTTCCCTAATCCTTTCCAAAATATGCATGGAGTTCTGTCAGCACTCCTCTACAGAGGCTGAACTGGAAAGGGGTAGAAAGGGGAAATCTGCTTCTGTTTAAATAAATGAGATCTGGACTGGAACTTTTAGATGAATCATAGAATTACAGAACTGTTTTGGTTGGAAGAGATCTTTTAGATTATCAAGTCCAACTACTAACCCAGCACTGCCAGGTCACCACTGAACCATGTCGCTCAAGATAACATCAAGGTGGCTTTTAAATCCTTCCAGGGATCGGGATTCACCCACTTCCCTGGGCAGCCTGTGCCAGGGCTTGACAACCCTTTTGGTGAAGACATTTTCCCTAATGTTCAACTTAAACCTCCCCTGGTGCAACCTGAGGCACTTGTTACTTGGGAGATGAGGCTGCCCCCCACCCCTTCATGAAAATGAACATTTAAAGAATGAAAAGATTCATTAAGGCCTAAATGTTCTTCCCTCTCCCCTTTTCCATCAGAAAAGGGTTTGGCTAAAAGCCACCAGCCAGCATGGGGATGAGGAGAGCTTTGGTGGTTCTTTCCTCACAGTGATGCTTGAGGAGCCCATCTCTTTGCTAGGGTGCAAGCTTTTCCTTTCACCCCACTGAACACTTGAGCCTCAGACCTCCAGATTATGGTGATGTTTTTGCCTCCAGCATCTTGGAAGCTGCTCAGAGCTGCAGTCAGTGACAGAAATCACTGCCAGCTGAAGTGGGCAGAGCCAAAGCTGGCACCAGGACCAGAGGAGCTGGCTTTGGCCATTGCCTGCAGCAGCACAAGGGACAAGCAGGGCTGGCAGGGACACAGAAACATTGCTTTTCAGTTGTGTGGAATGGGACTGGTGGGTGGCAGAGGATGCCAGCTTGAGATCAAAGCAGTGCAATGATGTGAATTCCACAGTGAAAATAGCACCCCCTGCTAGACCCCACCCCCCACTCCCCCACAAAAAAAAGTTATTTAAGAAGAAATTCAAAGTGGATCGGGGGAAGGAGTGGAGGTGCAAGTGAGAAACAGGGAATAAAAGAACAGGAAGTTGCTTAGGCAGCTGAGAAGGACAAAACAGGTGGAGGGGAGAACATCTGTGGATACACTGAGTGAGGAAGGAACACTTTGCAGAGTAATGGGATAAAATTGTCCATACCTGAGCACTACAGTTACTCAAGACCCTCTGATTTGCCACAGGCACATTTAAAACACAAAACATATCTGCTATCTGGAATGCAAATCCAATGATGATTTCAGAAGTGCCCGGCAGCTTTGGAGACACAAGAGCAAATGAAAGAGCCTGGCTGGAAGTACCAGGGGAGATGCAACTTTTGCCTTTCATATCAGGGTAAAAAAATGCAGGTCTGTGAGTCCAGATAGCTGCATCCCCTAGATACACACAGCTGGTTTATATACAGCCTGCAGCACCAGCTGACTGCCAAAACACGCTGTGAATATCATGAAGTGCCATAAAATACAGAAAGCTTGTACCCAATAACCACATCCTATGAGGAAGAGACAGACATCCTTTATCCCCCTTCATTACCTTCACATTGCTCTGGCTTATTCAGCAGCTCAGTAGGCTCCAAACACTGGAGGTTTACCTCTTGCATTTACTTTTTCTCTTTTTTCCCCACTTGTGAATATTACAGCTTCTAAGATAAAAAGAGGTTGAGAAGAAAGAGAACCCTGTACCTGGGAGGAACGAACAAAGCGAAGAAGAGGGCACAAAAGACTCCTGAGTTCCTCCACACACCTTCTTTACATCCCTTATTTTCTCTGAGATGCAATGAAAGTGGTAAACCAAAAAAAAAAAAAAAAACACCACTCTGACCCAGGATATGCTTCAACAACACATCAAAAAAAGTCTGTGGTGCTCATGGACCCAGCAAATTAGGAGCATCCAGCAAGGACTTAGAATTTCTTGTTGATTACCAAAATAGGTCCAAACATGCTACTGTTAAAAAATTGAAGAGACAGAGACCTGGAAGTAGCTATAATCCCTCCAGCTCAGTGGAGAAGGAATCTAACTCAGCTTCCTTCTGGTGCTAATAATTAGAAGGACTTCTAAGGCCTGAGGGGGAGATTAGGTTGTTTACAGTTTTGCCTTTGTCAAATAAATTAAGGTCTATCTGAAGCCAGCAGAGATTTCCCAAGAGGGTCTTGCCTCCCGCTGCACAGGTTCTCTTGCCACAGCAAGAGTGCCCCTTAGACTGATACAGAAAATGGTTTCAAAAGGATAAAGAATGAGAAACTGACTGAATTAGCAAAAAAAAGATCAATACCTATATAGCAGCACCCAAAGCCTAAATAAAAGCCATGCCTGCAAAAGAGAAGGAGACAAGAGCATCACTCCTGTGTCAGCAATGGGACCTCACCACTGACAGAATAGTAACGGTGCCTCCAGTCTGCTAATGGCCTTTCTGAGCTGGAAGGAGGCAGTGGTGGAAACTGCATTACCCATTTTAATTCTCCCCTCCTGGTTCTGGAGATTCATACTGTTTTGTTCTAAATGACACAATATGAGACTTTGATAAGACAGGCCCTAAGTGAGCTTTTTCCCTCAAGATGAGAGTTAATGCCATCTGAAGGGCTGCCCAAAGAGGGTTCTTCTGGAAAAGCTTTCTCCAGCTGTCCTCTCCTCCAATTTAGCACTTTGCATCTGAAATTCTGAAGCCATTTTTCTTTTTGCTGCAACTTTAATGAAAGGAGCAAATGATTCATAATGGCCACCGTTACTCTGGGAAGAGGCAAGTCAAGTTCTTAAGACCTTTGCCCTGGACCTCTTGTCGCTGGTTTGCACTGCAACATTTTTTACGCCAATGGCTCATTTATCCCACCCAAATTAACACGAAACCTTACCGCAGCAATGCTCTTCCATCCCCACAGCACAGAGACTAGTGGGTCATTCTTAGGGAGCAGGAGGCACAAGGGAGGGTCTTACACCCCTCCAGATGGTCTGCAGACATCACCTTTGTGACCTAGCCGATCGTGGCCTTTGAGAGCAGGCACCCATCAGCCCATATCCCCATGGGTTTTGCCTTCACGTTGTCACAAGGTCTTGCTATAGCTCTGCCTCATTCTTTGAGACAGGACAATTCTCCTGCTGGATATCACAGATGGTACTGATCCATCCTACAGCCCAGGAACCTAACACAGGTGCTAGCACAGAGAGTGCTGTTGCAGCTCTGGACCCCAGACCGTCAAAAATAACTCATTTAAGCCACTTCTAAATGAAGGCATCTGGGGAGAGGGGCAGCTGGGAGCAGGAAAACAGCCATTGTTAGTGCGTGGGGAGGTAACAAGTGCTCCTGGATTCACCCAGCTGAATCTCTGGATGTGCAAGGTCAGAGTACAGACATTTCAGCTGCTGTGCAAAGTTGGATTATTTTTCTAAAGTAGCTCTATCTGAGCACTGTCTGGGACCTGGCAGAAGTGGCCAGGACTTGAGCATCTGTCTTCTCTCTTGGTCATCACATGCAGCCACACGAGACCGTCAGTAAACAGTGGGGCTAGTGCTGCTTGGGAGAATCTAGATAGAGACAGGAAACGTGGATCTTGTGGTGAAAAAACAGACTAAAGGAACCTGAAACTGCAATATTTTTAACTTCTGATTTTCCAGACAATCTGGTGATTTTATAAGCTGAGAAGTGACAGCAGGGTGAATATTATTTAGGTAGATTTAAATATATAGGCGAAAAATACTCCAATGACTTATAACAGAGGTCTGGGAAGGGAGAGCACAGAGGTGGGAAACGACTTACTGCTTTGCAATAAAGCTTTCAAAGAAAAGAGAAAAGGGGTGGGGGGAGAAGGAAAGAAAGGAACAGCAGGAAGCCAAATAACAAAGCAGATTCTGCCCAAATTGCCAGCGAGAGGCCCACAAGTCAGCAGGGGGCTCATGATGGGGGAAAAAAGGCTCCAGCAGCCCTGAGGATGTTGCGAGAGCTGGATAAAGCCCTTTGCAAAGTGGGAATGGCCTGCCCTACCACTGGGGTCCTTCATTTCCTGAGCTCTGCAAATCACTCTCTAGACAGTATTATGCACAGGCAGCCTTTTCCTGGTGGGTTGGGCTGCTGCTGTCCCCCACAGCTGGTGTCATACACAGCCTGCATTCCCTTTTTGCTTTATCAATTGCCCTCCATGGTTTTCCCTTCAGACCAGGTGATACCAAACAAATCCTTGGTGCAGAGACAGCATCTCATCCAAACACTGCATCCACATTATGAATAAGACTTTGACTAAGCCAATACTTCTTGAAAAATCCCACAAGCGGCTCCCTGCTCGCTGCAAAACAGCAGGTTGCTTCAAAGCTCACTCCATAACCTGCCACATTCTCCATGCTTGCAGACAGCACACAGCTATTGCTCTAACAGATCTATGGCTTTAGAGACTCGTTTAAAAAGTCGCTTGTCACTTGTGGAGCAGTGCCATCAGAAGCCACATCGCCCACAAAAGATTGCTCCTGGCCAGGACCAGCCTCTGCAGGGCAATGTCACGAGGAGAGACTTTGAAGTCATGTCCATTCTTCTCTTTCAAGGAGGGATTTATAGCAGAGCTTGCTTCGACGAGATTGATGGACAAAAGGGCTGGATCAGCTACTGTGTAGTCAGGGAGTGAAAGCCTGGATCCAGCAAGGTCAGTGGCAAAACTCCCATTGACTTTAATAGGGGCAGAAATTCAGCCTTGCTCTGTGCTTCACTGGGTGCTCTTCGCTGAGAAAACCTTGTGCCAGTCAAACAGATGTGAACTTCAGCTTCTCCTTCAAAATATATTCCACAGTGACCCACTAAACGAGGTGCTTTAGATAATCTGGGCTTGGAATACACACACACACAGACATGCACACACAAACACAGACATGCACACACAAACACACGTGCCAAAGGAGTTTAACTCTTGCAGAGCTGAAGGAAAATGCAGTACAGGAAAAGAAAGGAGCATCAATTATCCCAGCCTTGGGACAGCAGTGGCTTGTCTTCCTGCCAACAAGCTCTGTACAGTTTGTGTGTTAGTTTACTCTGGTGATTAATAAACATTTGATACTTAATGGGACTTGACAGCTTCTGCATCCAGCGGAGGGCACATGTCCTGGAAAACAGCAGCAATGTGCTCAATGATATGGCTGGTGCCCAAGGGGGCACTCAGGACTCATGGGCAGCAGGTAGAAGGAGGGGATTCTGCCCTTCTGCTATGCTGGGACCCCACCTGCTGTGCTGGGTCCTGCCCTGGAACCCTCAGCACAAGAAGGACGTGGACCTGCCGGAGTGGGGTCAGAAGAGGTGACAAAAACGATCAGAGGGCTGGAAGCCCTCTGTTGCAAAGACAGGCTGAGAGAGTTGGAGTCATTCAGCCTGGAGAAAAGGTGGCTCTGGGAAGACCTTATTGCAGACTTTTAGTGCCTACAGGGTTCTATAGGAAAGACAGGGACAGGACAAGGGGTGATGCTTTTAAACTGAAAGACAACTGATTTAGACTACGTGAAAGAAATTTTTTACCACAAGTGTTCTGAAACACTGGCTCAGCTTGTTCAGAGAGATGGCAGATGCCCCAGCCCCGGACCCATTCCAGATCAGGTTAGATGGGACTCTGAGCAACTTGCTCCAGTTGAAGACATCCCTGCTGACTGCAGGGGGTTGGACTAGATGACCTTTAAAGGTTCCATCCAACCCAAACCATTCTATGTCTCCATGACTTTGTTATTGATACAAGACATTGAGAGCACTGGATGCTGATGTGAAGCTAAGCAAGGTGAGGTTTAAACAAGGCACTGTGATACCAGAAGCAGTCTGGTTCCAGGACAGGTACAGCTCAGCCCAGGACAATGCCACTCATCAGCCCTCAGAGTCACGTCTGCACCAAGGGCCGATCAGAGAACCCCCAGGTTAACAGGAACTTTGTTGGAGAAGTACCTGTCCACAGTTTTTTATTGCCCATTCGGTTTCCAGCTACACTTCCTCCATGCAGGCATTCATCAGCCCCACATTTATCTGCATCCTGGCCCATGCTGACTTGGCACTTCTAGGATGTTAGTGAAAGAAACATCACACACACATGCTTTAGCATCATCATATGCCAGAAGTTCAAGGTCCATAGATATGCTTCCCCCTTCCCTTGTGCTTTTTGTGCCTTTTTACTGAGTAAGCAGTTTTGCTCTTACATTTGCCTTCACAAACACTTCTTTTTTGAGCTAATCTTAATACTCGGGAGAGATGCAAGTCAGACAGCATGAGAGACTGAAATTTTCTGCTTCCAGAGGAGATAGAATGTTCCACGCCAGCAGGCATGCTTGCTGGATGCCCCTGTGATAATTGCCACAGAAAAGCCTCCTGGAGATAGCCTGAAGAGCAGCCAGCACTATTTTCTCTCACTGTCCCACTATGCCCATGCTGAGGGAGGAGGCAACTCTTCTTCACCATTCACATTCTGAGAAATCCCTGTGTGGGCAGAAAGCTCAAGTTCAGGTTTCACAGGATGCCCAGGGCAGGTGCAAGAGCAACTCCAGCTTGTGGCATTGAGTCCTATTCCCACTGGGGAGGAGGAAGGCAGGGAGGGGCAAGAAAGCCAGTGAAGAAGAAACAGGTGAGACTTTAAAGACATACAAGTCCCCCCAGACCCTTCAAGCTGGACCATATAGTGATGCTCTCTGGCCAAACCTCTTTACTGCAGAGCACTTGCATCCCCTTGGCACCCCAGGAACTGGCCAAGCTGTGCCCACTGGCAGCAAATCCCATTGCAGATGGCTTCAGAGGCTGGAGATGCTTTGCAAATTAATTTACAGGCACTGATCTTTCATAGCAATTATTGTAGGGCTAAATCAAACAAGAGAACTGGATAACATCGACAGGCTACAGCTTTCAGACAGGGCTTCATCAAATGTGCAGCCTGTAAAAAGGAAAGGCCTGGGTGGATAGTCTTGCTGGCTCTGGAGTAAAGCACAGTTCATCCAGTTTTTAGTTCAAATTGCCTCCTGTTATGCACCACCAGAGATTTCCCCTCTGTTGTTACCGTGCAAAAGTATTTGGAATGGAATGAAGATTTAATCTGTTATTAATTATTGTATTATTAAGAAAATAAAAATAAAATTAAGTCAGCCTCTGTGAAGGACGAGGTAATATATTTTGAGAAAGTCTTAAGCTTCAGAGTAGCCCTTTAAAAAAATCCTTTACTGCTGTTCCCTTTCCCCAGTACAAATCTTATTACCAGAGAAAAAGTTTACTTTCGTGCTGGTTTAGATCTCATTGTGGTATTTAATTTGGGAGAGTCCCCACAATCAGACTGTCCCAGATGTCCCCAACTTTTCCTCCCTTTGTCACCTGCCAACATTCCTTTACCTTGTATCTGTCTGGAGCTACATCTTCCTGCTCCTCAGATAGACACTAACTTCAGTTACTACCTGGGGTCCCCTTTCCATGCCCCCAAAACACCTAAATGTACATATACAGAAAAACAACTCCACTTTGATTATAAAATATCACAGTATCACCAAGGTTGGAAGAGACCTCAAAGATCATTGAGTCCAACCTGTCACCACAGACCTCATGACTAGACCATGGCACCAAGTGCCACATCCAATCCCCTCTTGAACACTTCCAGTGATGGTGACTCCACCACCTCCCTGGGCAGCACATTTCAATGACGAATGACTCTCTCTGTGAAGAACTTTCTCCTCACCTCCAGCCTAAACTTCCCCTGGTGCAGCTTGAGACTGTGTCCCCTTGATCTGATGCTGGTTGCTAGAGAGAAGAGACCAACCTCTTCCTGGCTACAACCACCCTTCAGGTAGTTGTAGAGAGCAACAAGGTCACCCCAAGCCACCTCCTCTCCAAGCTAAACAATCCCAGCTCCCTCAGCCTCTCCTCATAGGGAGTATGAGATTAAATGTTCTAGTTTGGAGCCATTTACAATTCTTTGGGGCAAGGGCTTTATGTCCCATACCATGGTGTTGTAGGACATGGGTTTTGTGCTTCAGAATGGCCAAGCGATGAAGACAGGAGCTGGGAATACCAAACCAAGCCAGCTCTGATGCATTTTTGTAGGCAAGCAGAGGGGTGGAAAGAAGGTGTTGAAGCAAGATAGCATCTGCCCACAAATACTTGTAGAAATGAATCTGCATGCTGGAAGATGGGAGTGCCTCAACTCAGCAAGCACCAGAAGCTTCCTAAAACAGTATGCCAGAGCCCTGTCTCACACAAGGTGTGAAGAGGGTCAGGTCCACCACACATGGCCATACAGGACCAGGGATGCTCAGCTCAATGCTGCAGGTGCCAGCCCAGCACTCCCCTGCTGCGCTTCAAGCCAGGCTGTGTGTTACTCACATGTTGTGGAATGCATTTTTACAAGCAACCCAATATTAAACCTAGTGGTTTTGGTAAAAATGTGTGTATTAGGGTTCACATCATAAAAAAGGTACAGGATATGCAACACAGTCAAGCTAACAGTCCTGGAACTTTACCTTTTGGTATCCTTTATACTCTCCTATTTTAACTGCAATGTTAAGTGGACTCTAGATTTTTAAGTGCTACTTCCACAGAGATTTCGCTTTGCATCTTGTCCAATCAGGCTTCCCAACAGTGGTTTGGGATAAGGGTGCATAGGAGATTGAAGTCTTGCAGCTACATTCTCCCCATCACCTGGAAGGCCACAAGCAAAACTATGCAGATGCAGATTAGTTTAAAGAAACCTCATTTAAGGTGGAAAAATCCTGCTAGCTGTAATCACTAGATTCTTAACAGATGTTGTGCTGGAGCCAGCAGCTTCACACTATGGCATGAGACTGTGGAAGAACAACATTTAGTCACCAGGCATTGCTTTCAGAGCACACTGAGGTGCTTGAACCCTGGGGGGTATGAGGAGAAAAAAAAGTATTAATTTACAATACATTTAAAAGGAACCTTGAACCTGGAGCTGATAAGAACAAGCTTGTCACAAGAGCATCTAACTACAGAGCTGTCAAACACCTCACTGCCTCTCCACGAGCTGAGAAACCCAGTCCCAGCTGGGGAAGCCAGAGTGGAAACTATGTGAGTCACAGCAGTGAGGTCACCTCTCTCTCTGACCGCACAGGCAGAGGGCTTGGACTGTCTGAGGAGAAAGCCACAGAGAAGAGACAGGCAGGAGAGCCGGCACAGCTCCCAGCAAGATGTGACTTGTATATCCCAGTGTGCTGCTTGCAACTGAGCACTGGTGGCAGCTTCTGCAAATGCTGGGAGGGAGCAATCAAGATGCCCAGGATTTCATAGAAATAATTGGCTGAGTCAAAACCTAATACTAATCAAGCCTGTTTCCAGAGAGATTTTAATCTCAACAGCCAGGTTGGAGAAGCAGCACATGTGTCAGCTGGGGAAACATGAAAACAAACCAGAATTACGACTCTGTGTTGGGATCGTGCTTTCCAAGTCACTCCAGACAACACTGAGACTTTAGAAATGAATACAGCTCCCAGACGTTGCAGAGGAAAAGCTCCCCTGAGGAGCAAGCCCTTAGCTCCAAAACACAGCGTGCTGGAGTCGAGCGCCTCTGCAAACCCTTTCCTTTTGGTTGCACAGGCAGCAGCAGTGCTGTTGGCCATCCATCAGAGGCTGCACCTTTTCTGTCTGCCTTCTGCTCTGCATGGAGCCCAGCTCCTCGGGTGCCTGGACCATGCCTCCAACTGAATTTCCAAGCCATCCTTGCTGCAGAGCCACGCTCCCTCCCGCGGGCACGGCGCTGAGGCACGGGGCCCTTCCTACGCTCGGCAGCCGATAAGCAGCACTCGCTTGAAAGCTGCCATAAATCACAGTGTCAGGCAGCTTTTACAGTCTAATTGAGCCCGGAGCCCTTCGATAATAAGCCCTTGAGAAGTGAGGGCAGGAAAACATTTCATAACCCAGAGCACAGCAGGGTTCCTACCCTTGCCAAATTCTGCTACCCCCCAAGGCACCTTTTTTTTTGTTTTTGTCTTTTTTATTTGCTGAGCACACCCAGCAAAACAGCAACCAAGGGCCAGCACCGATGGAGTGTCAGGTGTGTCAAGTAACTACATAGAAAGAAAGCAATGCTCATCCACAGGAGAAAATAAGTTACCCAGAGGCCAGGGAGATAAGGCAAACCCTGCTCTAGATGGCTCCTCAACTCTCATGTCTCCAGTTTGTGGAAGTGAAACATTACAGCTTGTTAACTCCCCAAAGCCTGGAACAAAATGAGATCTTATCCCTCAGCAGAAAAGGGACTTTACATGAAGAAGATTACAAGACTAAAGCTACCTAATCCAAGTTTGAAGTTCTACCTTAAGGATGGCTAGACGGGATGGCCTCCAGAGTCTCTCTTCCACACTCCATTCTGGTGTGATTCCATGAGGAAAAAAAGTATATATAATAAACCCCTACCTTTCCACCTGACCATACTGGCCTGCAGCCACATACTCATTCCCAGCCAGGCTTGAAGCAATAAGCACAGCAGACAGACTGCCCATCATGTCCCCAAGCAGATCAGCCCCAGGAGTGACTGCTAACATCCAGGGTGAAATAGCCACCTTGTCTTCTCTTTCAGCTTCACCTCCTATCCATCAGAAGCCATCGCATTTATCCAGATCACCAAACCCCTGGACATGCTCATTAAGCTCTTAGATAGGGAAGGAAGATTGAACTCTTTCAGTCTTCACAGACCTCAAATCACTTCTAGTAGTTCTGTGCACTTCTCAGCAGAAGTAATTTCCATTTTAAAATCACAGACACTGGAGCTCAACAATTGATAATTGACTGACAGTTATGACAATCAACCCAGCAGCAACAACCTCTCAGCATTTTTCAAAGAGCTCTCAGTAGACACTCACCTTGGCAAAGGCAGACCCTGGCACAGAGACCACAGTCCTGGGTGGTTCTGAATTGCTTGAAGAGATCAGGGTGGGCAACACTGTAAGCTTAAGGATCTTAGAACCTTCAAGAACTCACAGAGCAGAAATAAAGAGAGGGAGAAGACAGGCTGAATGAGCACAGCCATTGTTTGCAAGCAGGCAAGTGTTAAAATAAGTAAGCTATCAGAGCTGCTAGGCTTCAAATGAACCACACCTTGAAATACTCAGTCAGTTAATTGTTAACATTTGCTTCAAGCAATCTGTTAATTAGTCTGTGACTGGCTTCTTTCATCATCTTTTTAAAGGTTTTCTCAGTTCCAGCATCTTCATTATTTGCATCATATTGGATCATCTCAATGCAGAGACTAAAAGCTTTCTTAGGGAGCAATAGGTGGTGTTGTTCTTTTCCTCTTTTTTTCTTCTTCATGTTTTGTTTTTTGTCTTTTGTGGTTGCTTGTCCAAGAGTGGATGCTTACTGGAACAGTGCTGGCAATTTTAGATACAAATGAAGGAGCAGACCTTCTCAGATTTACTGGGACACTGATATGTATGGCAACATGAAATGGGAAAAGATTTCTTCTGTTTCATGTATGCATGTCTGGAGGTAAATGTCTTTTATTATTTGATCATTTGCCTTTGCAAAACAGCGGCATCCCTGAAAATGAAAGAGGCTGCTGTGAAGAAGTACTGAAACTGGACAGTCCAAAAAGCAAGGGCATGAGAATATCATGGGTGAGTTGGAAAAAGTCACTCACGCCCTGATTATTCTTTCCTTGACATCAGCTCGGCACCAGAAGGCAACACAAACATAGACTCCACAATTAAACAGTTCTCCCTCCAGCTTCCCAGCTGGAACAGGTATGTCACATTGCCATGGGCTCCTGCCAGTGCCCCCCACCAGGATTCTTCATGTGGGCTTTTGTTAGACTCCCCAAAATCAGACCCTTCTATTGATTTAAATGAGGTCAATATACGAGTGAGAGAAGCCTCCAGCCAAATGTCTCCAAGCCCACTGAGCACTGGCTGGGAAGGAAAGCTCAAGTCAGCAGATCTGCTCCTACTCCAGAGAGACCAACCTTAAAAGCTCCTGCACATCGAGGAGCGATAACATCGGTGCCTCTTCTGAGGCAGGTTTAAGGCTGGCATTGGGCCCAGGGATTTTGCAATTCCCTTCTCTTCTGTACAAAAGACTGCCTTGAAGTGTGTTCCCTCAATAGAGATTCACATTTTCCTTTTATCCCAACGTTAGGTACAAACACTCTGTAAGGAATACACCCCCTCCCCACTTCCTACCATCCCTCCTTTTTCCTGCCTGCTCCATCCCCACGTTGCTCAGAGCCCTGGGTAAAGCTCTTTTCCATGCTAAATATGCATCCAACCACTGTTAATGAGCTTTGGCCAGCTCGCGAGGAGTTTTGACAGGCCTGTTGAACCGGTGCCAAGCAGAGATGAATGTTTGGCTTGGACCAGCACAATGCTCTGTTTGTCTCATTGTTGCATTGGAAGTGTTAGCAAACTAATGTGACAGGATGGAGAAGCACACAACTGAAAAATGACTGAAAATATAATTCTGTGTCAGCAGTGACTCCTGAAGGATTATTTGTCTCCAGTGACTTTCAGGGAACTTTTCTTTACAGGCTCAATATAAAGACAGGTCTGTGTGCTCAGGGAGAGCCATCAATTAGTTTTAAACCGAGATGTGAGGAGCTGTATTCTGCTCTTGCTTCCTAAGATTTACTTTTAACTCAACCAGGCACTCCACCGCAATTATTTATTTTTTCCTTTCCAAGAAGCCATGCATTTAGCTCCTTCCACAGCCCTGTAAGAGCCTGAGCTCTACTCTGCTCCCTGGTATCTGGCAGGGCCCCAGCAAAGCCTGTAACAGGGACCTTCCAGCTCTGCAGAAACAGGAACTGCCGCACCAGAGCTAATGATGTTCAGCCCTGACCGGCGCTTCCAGAGCAGAGCAATGGACCATTCACCATGGACAATTACAGAATGAGGCAGAGCATAAGGAGTGAAGAATGATCCATACCAAGTAACTTTTTGCTTTCTGACACTCTACTGTACAGAGAGACTTGTGGAGCAGGACACTACCTGAACCGTCATGATTAATATCCTTTTCATATCTAGCTCCTTACTTTTTCTTTCGGGGTCTTTATGCTTCTTCTTTAGTTTTGGATCTGATCTTCACTTTTGTGTCTGGAGCACTGATTTTCCCTTCACATCTGATGAAGAATTTTACCTTTACAAAAGTAGAGTGCTAGTCAGCTTCATGTTGTTCTTTCGCATTAGGAAGGCAGAGTCACCTCGGAATCATTCTAGACTTACCTCTCAGTGTTTGCATTCTGCAGACAGGGAGGAGAGATCTTCCCAAGCAGCTTTGGTGTTTATTCACAGGCTGATCTTTTGGTTAGAGAATAGACACAGGAGTCTGGTGACTGAGATTCAAATAGCTGCTCAGCTGCAAATGTCCTACAGCTTCACCCACTCACAAGATACACTTTGCTTTTGGTATACAATAAAATGAAATTTCTCATATGCTTACATGGAAAAAGTATTTGCAGAAATGTCACCTTAATGGCAGGGGTCAAATTCCCCACTTAGAAAACATCTCTCCTGCCCTTTGGGCTGCCAGGTTTTGGATTATATGATAATAGTACAAGGAAGGATTTGTTCCTTTCTCTAAACATGTTTAGACTTCTAGATGTACAGAGAGACTTACCAAAGCTACCTAACTCCTGTTGAAAGGCAAGAGGAGCTGAGACTCTCACTTAGGCTTTTCTGTAAATCCTAATAAATGCTTATCTATTCCTTCTGAGCCTTACAAACCTTTGTAAATCCGGACCAGGACTGCAGATGCTATGGTTTATGTGTGATAAAGGGGGATAGCACCCCCAGAATGAGGAACTGTTAAGTGCACCCACTTACCTAAAGGAATATTCAGCTTCACTGGACATTTGGTAGTTTGCTGCTTTGTTTTTTTTTATGGCCAGCATTGCACTGACAAATAGAGCTGTTTAGCCAAAGTCAATGCAGAGGAGGCAGAAAAGAAACAAACCATGGACATTTATTTAGATTCCTGGTACAAGAGTGTAAATCCTGAGATTCATTACAAAAATAATGTAAAACAGTGTCTGTAGTGTAAGGCTGGCTCTGCAAATCCTTTTAATTGTGTCTATATTTTCAACTGCTTGCATGTCAAAAAATAAAAGACAAGGCAGTGCTAAACACATCCAGTTTGTTGAGGTGTCCCTTCAGCTCTTCATATTACTGAAAGATTTTTCAACTTGGGTCTTCTTATCTTGTCAGGAGTAAGTATGTTTTTTTATTATTCACATGACAGTTTAGTAGCAACTGAAAGTATAAATATACATTCCAGTCTTAGGAAAATTGCTAGGCTCCCTGTCTAAAGCTCTTGAAGGGACTGACAGGGTAGGCAGGTTGTCATTTGGAGAATTCCATGTGCAGATGCTATTGGCTGCAGCTCTTCGAGGATGATGTCTTGGTTGCTGCATGTTTAGCCTGGAGAAGAGGAGGCTCAGGGGAGACCTTATTGCCATCTACAACTACCTGAAGGGAGGCTGGAGCCAGGTGGGGGTTGGTCTCTTCTCTCAGGCAACCTGCACCAGAACAAGAGGACACGGTCTCAAGCTGCACCAGGGAAGGTTTAGGCAGGATGTTAGGAAGAAGTTCTTCACAGAAAGAGAGACTGGCCATGGGAATGGGCTCCCCAGGGTGGGGGGAGTCACCATCACTGGAATTGTTTAAAAAGAGACTGGATGAGGCACTTAGTGCCATGGTTTAGTTGATTAGATGGTGTTGGGTGATAGAATGGACTTGATGATCTCCAATGTCTTTTCCAGCCTGGTTAATTCTCTATTCTCTTCATGCAGGCACCAGCACAAAAGGGATCCTCTGTAGCCACACCAGAAATAACTACATACTTTAGGGGGGGGGAATCACGAAAAGTCTTGTTTCCATTTTGTAAACCTCTGGTCCTCTTCTGTGGAGCTTTTCCATGCTCTTCTAATGAAAACTTGGTCCCAGGAGCCACATATTGCTGTTGAAAGCTGGCCCTTTGGTAAGCACAGGAAAAAAGCCCTGAGACTGCATAAAAAAAGATAGTGATGGAAAACTTTAACAATGCTGATTGTTTAGACTTTCAAAATGAAACACTTTTTAGAATTTTTTGTTCCCACTGGGAGCTTTCTGAGGACATTTTTTCACCTGGTTCCAATCTAGACACTGCTCCAACATGAAGAGCAAGAGCATCCAGCAAGGAAGCAGGCAAGAGCGTGCTTCCAACACATCAAGGTTCACTTTTCCAGACTCCCCACCAAATCTTGTGGTTTATCACAAGAGAACACAGCATCGCTATGGCTCAATACACAACATAAACCCTCCAAGGCACGGAGCAGCTTGGAGGGATGGTAGCAAACATTCTTCTCTCCAGATTGTTGGTTTCATGGCTGAAAGGCACTGAAACCTCTTTCTCCCTGCTGATTGTTTTCTGTAAATCCATTAAGCCAAGTGGTGATTTTAGTCCAGCCCTGTCGAAGAAATATCCCTTTCAGAAGAAGCCCAGAAAATATCATCAATGCATAGGATGCAGAGGGCTCAAGAGGGGTGAAGACCGTCATCTGTACTTCTGAACCATCACAGGAGCTGTTGAAATGTGAAGGTGATCCAGACAAAGGACTGTAGCACAAGCTGTGGAGAAGATCAAACAGACCACCTCCCCATGGAGCAATGTCACCTATGAGGACAGGGGATAGGAACATCCAGGCCCATCCCTCTGTGCCTGCAGGTGTCTGTGCCCCAGCTTCAGGTGCCCACCCTTGCTATATCCCTTCTGCAACTCCATGAAGGAAGGGGGCATGAAAACTGACCCCAAAACTCAAATATCCATCAAAGGTACGAACCCCTCCTGCCTCAGCTCATGAGCAGAGGAAATGTGAATCCACAGCGGGAAGGAGCAAAGTTTAGTTAAACCAGATCACTCCAAGATGCTGAGTCCCAGCACTTGGGACTCAGGACACCATTCCTGTGTAGCTCTGTGTTCTTCTCTGCTGGCTTATCAAACTTCCTCTTGAAATGATTTTGGCCTTGAACAGATTTGCTAAACAGTATAATATGAAGATCAAGGAATGAAGAATGAGGAAAGGCAAAATTAGATTAATGCTGCAGATAGTGTCTGAGTGCAACCAATGCCAAATAGCCAGAGGGCCACATGTCAACAATTTAATAGGGCACAACGTGAAATAATGTTTTCAAAACAAGCACTTCATTGGATGCTTCCCCTTGGAATCAGATAAAGTGTATCACTACAGAGAGGTTTTGCTTTGATCTGTTCTGCAGCAGAAGGTCAAGGGTGTCTAAAGCAGCTCTTCAGAGATTGTGAGTAATAGAATTAAATGGCTCAGACCACTTGATACATCTCTGGGCTCTCATCATCCCCCAGATGTGAAGCTGGTCCCCAGGGTGGGGAGCTGAGCCCTACGCCCTGGCTGGCTGATAAACTGGATCTGAGCCTGGGCTGCTTGTGCCACTCCCCCAAGCTCGCAAGGAAGCAGCCTGGAGGAGATTGGTAACACAGTCACACGTGGATGGCAACCAGCTCAGGGACAGGGTTGTCTGGCAGAGACACCAACCCCAGCTCACCTGTACACTCCTATCAGTTTAAACTACATGTCTGGAAGGCATGTGAACCTGCTGGGAGATCACTTTGCCTGGGGAGGGGTCTGAAAGCCAGGATCACAGAACCACAGAAGAGTAGAGCTTGGAAAGAACCTCTGGCGATCCACTAGTCCAACCCCCTGCTAATGCAGGGTCACCCAGGGCAGGCCACACAGACTGCACAGAACAGTATGCAGGCAGGTTTGAAATCTCTCCAGAGAAGACTCCACAACTTCACTGGGCAGCCTGTACCAGAGCTCAAATACTCTCACAGAAAAGAATCTTCTTGAGTTCAAGTCAAATCTCTCGTGCTCTGGACTCAATTTTGTGCAGAAAGCATCTTTATTTCTAGGAAGCCAAGGCAGCTCCTACCTCTGTAAAGGATTTATCCGGAACTAATTGAGGCACATTAGTTCTAGGCATTTATTAAAACTAATCATTGTGGGGATCATTTAACCCCAAAGCAGTTTTCCACCCATGCTGACGGTAACAAGCCTGAATTCTTGTCGTGCTTTTTTTGCTGTTCCTTGCAGCAGAGGCAGTCAGGGGACTGTGCACAGCACTTCACATCCAATGACACATCTTTTGTTGGTCAGCAACGAGGAAAGCACAGCAGTCAGTGCTGGACAGTACAAAGGAGAGCCCAACCCCCATGTGCAGCACTGACCAGCAGCACTCTGGTGGGCTTGCCTGGGAAGAGACAGGCAACAGCACATCTTCTGTTTGTACACCCTTTGGAGACAGTAGAGTGCCAGGAACCAGTTTCACCTGCTCTCTCAGTCCGGTGGGTGAGAAAGATGCCTGCTGGGCACAGCTCTCCCCTGCAAAATGATAGATGAGGTGAGGGTTGGTGGCAATTATCTGGAGAAAGATTAGAAGAGCATCAGATGTGTTTCTCACAGCACCACTGCATGCTGTAGTATTTGGCTGCCTCTCTCTGCTCTGCCAGCTGTAGAATTTAAGTAGAGGATTACCCCATCCAGTGCACATCTGGCAGAGAAGGTGCCACACAGAACAAGTGCAGAAGGTCCCACTACAGAAGATGCCACAGAATCAGAAACTAGTTTGGGTTAGAAGGGACCTTTTAAGCTCATCTAGTCCAATCCCCCTGTAGTCAGCAGGGACATCTCCAGCTGGATCAGGTTGCTCAGAGCCCCAACCAACCTGACCTCGAACAATTCCAGGAATGGGGCATCTACCACCTCTCTGGGCAACCTGGGCCAGTGTTCCACCACCCTCAGTGTAAAAAGTTTCTTCCTTATGTCCAGTCTAAACCTCCCCTCTTTTAGTTTAAAACCATTATTCCTTGTCCTGCCACAACAGGCCTTCCTAAATAGATTGCCCCCATCAAGATATCGTCTCCCATCCCAGAAGATGACAGCATCAAGGTTTGTTGTTGGCAGGGACACTGTGCAGTAGTCTCAGCACTCTCCCAAAGCACAGGTACAGATTTTAAGAGGGGGATCAAGTGAAGAGCCCTCCTAGGCACCACCAGCACGACCAGGCAGAGTCACACAGGAGTGCAAGAGAAGCCCTGTTTGCCTTGGCCACCGTGCTGCTGGGGCTGCAGCAGCTGCTGGAGCTGTGCGTGGGCCCCAGGGGACTGCCTGGGAATGAAGGCAATAATAGGACTCGTTTATCTTCAGGATGTCATCCTGATAGCACACTGCTGGCATGGCACCAGCACACGCTGGGTAGCTGCTCTGCTGGCTGACTGCTGGGACCCGACGGGAAAAAGCAGCTGGCACAGAGTCCCTCTGCACAATTCCCTGGGGATCAGATGGATTGTGAAGATTTATAACCTTACCTCATTTCAAAACGTTGGGAGTTGCTTTAAGTCTGGGGTTTGGGGGTTTCTTGTGGTTTGTTGGGGTTTTTTAATGCTTTTATGATCCTGAAGGAAGAAACACATTCCCTCCAGCCCTGCTAAAGGGTCCATCCTTCATCCAGCTCAGCCAGGAGATTCTTCTCGCTCAGTTTAGTTTACCTCAGACACAAGGAGTTCACCATTTATCTTGGCACTCAGGATTGCTCTCCCATCACCCCACTCATCTTTCTCTTCCAAATCACGTGATAGATGTCCCAAACAATCTGCCTGCTTCAGCCAGTGCCCCTGCAGTCCTTCAGTGCCCAACAAAGGCTTATCCCAGGAACCAGTCATCCTGGCCACCAAAAAGCCCAGGGCTTCATCAGGCATTTGCCCAAATTCCCTCTTCTGCACACAGGAGCACCCAGCTCAGTCAAGCCACAGTGGGAAGAACGTTTACTCACTTGTGATGCTCCTCCAGGAGCTTCTCAAAGCAGCAGGTTTTGCTCATCAGCTTCACTCTCTGCAGCCGGTGCTGAGGAGCAGTTTGCTTTCACAAGCTGTCACATCTCAATTAGCTCTGTTCCTTTGGTGGAGAAGTGTGTGACAAGGGTCCACAGGGTCTCCACAGCTTTGTAGCTTTAGCATGGAAAGGTTAAAACACATCTGTAGCACTCAGCAGCACTTACAGCTGCCTCTTCCCTGCAAGGGACTCACCCTAGACCAGAGACATGGAACGCTGAGTGCCACAAGTATCCCTAAGATGAAGGCAGAGGCTCCTCCTCATCCTGACTGCCCAGGCAGAAAGGTAATCCACAGAGGCAACACTCAGCAGAGATCTGCCTGGACCATGTCTAAGCACAGCCCTTAACTGCAGCCCTGTTAATGAGATGCTAAGGGCAGGCAGGTCTAAATCTTGCTCCACCATGGATTTTAGTGCTTTCTGCAGAGCTGCCTGACAAAAGAGCCCCTGCCCTGGAGACCAGCATTCAAAAGAAAAGCAAATACCAAGAGGAACTATAAATTCTCCACCTCCCTCAGATGGAGCAGCCTCAATTACTCACCCAGCTGCAGCTTCCTCCAGCTCTCAGCTGCACCCCTCCTGCAGGCCAGCAGCCCCTACCTTCCTGCCTCTCCTAATGCTGAAGCCTTCCGTGCTTCCCTCTCTGTCATCAAGAACAGGCTCCTACCATTACCCTGACAGTTATGATGGCCCCATGGCTCTGACCTTAAAGCCAGAGGCAGAAACCAGGCAGGCAGAGCCCAAGAAAAGCCACAGGCTGCAAGGAAAGCTCTGGGAGGACAACAAATTTAGTCCTGACTCATTCAGCATAAATTTGCCATCATCAGAGCAGGGCTTGTCATGAGAGGTTCACCAGCTATGCGTAGCTCTGGGTTAATGGGGAGGATGTGATGGATGTTCCAATCTGTGTTCAGTGGTCCAGCATCTCCTGGGAGGGATCACCCACCTGGGGCTTCACACATCACCTACTTCCAGTGTGGTACCTACAGGGTGCTGCAAGTGGGACTGGGCTGATGGCAAATTACTGTAGTTGGAGCTTTCTGGGGACAGAAACCAAGCAAGCTGGTCTGAGATTTTTATGCCAATTGCTGAAATGCCTGAGCTAGGAATAGCTTTAATTGATAAGGCAGGTCAGCAAGTGTGAACCAAGCTGAAATTCAGACAAAAATGGAAATGAAAGTTTGTGAAAATGAAAACAACTTTTCTTCCTGCTCTAATAGCTGGATACAGCTATGTGTAATTTATGGCTGGTTTTCCAGATACAGGTGCTGAGGGAGAATTGGATTTCCACTTGGAGGTCTGTTCTTTGCAGAGAGAGGGACAAACAGGAGCACTGCAGCTTGGCTCTCCCTCCACCACACTAGCAGGGTTGCAGTGAAACATGCTGCTGCACCTCCTCACTGGTGATTGATGGTTGCTCTTCCTTGTGTTCCTAATCTGCTTGTTCTTCACTATAGAAATGCCCCAAAGTACTGGGAGGAGGTGGGGAAGAAGAGACTTCAGAGAAACCTCATTTGAGATGTACAGCAAAATTCCTTAAATATGGATATAGTCTTTTACTTTCTTACCTCTCTGCCTCAATTTCCTCTCTGACACAAAAAGAGGATGCTTTTTATCTAGCTCCAGATTGGATGCCACCTCAAAGAGGACACCATCAACTCAGCAACAAACCCTGCATAAAGCTTGCAGCCCCAGCACAGAACTCCTGTGGGCTGGCCACTGGTGGGATATGTCCCTGCCCACCATTAGCTCCTGCAAGGCTTCTAGCAGCAGCATCTTCCCATCACCCCACCAAGGGCCAGGTCTGGAGCTGCCAGCATGGCTTCAGGGCCTTTTCTAGAGCTGAGCCTCGTCTCACCCAGCTTTGACCAGCCTCACTCACCAGAATGGTGCAGAGTCAGTCCCGAGCAGGCAGGTCCAACTTTTCCTGGCTGTGCTAGAGCTCTCTCACCTCACAGGTTCTCAAATTTCAGGCTGGATTTGTATCTTTGCTCTGGTAGTTTCCCTCTCCATCTCCCACTGCCTCCTGTGCTCAGCACTTGATTTGTGATGGTTTAGAGTGGCCATTGTCCCCCCTTCAGTGGCTTTCTCTAACCATACGCAACTGGAGCTGCACAGGCCCTGTGAATCCAGTTTATTCCAGCCCCAGTAAGTCATTTGGGTTAGTCCCATCTCATAGCTGTTGCAGTTCACCTTAAAAGCCAAATGCAGAAAACAGGAGTGAAGATAGAAGGAAATGTGCTGCTTTTCACCTTCCCAGCTCTCGCCCCTGCCTCCCTGCCCAGCAGATAGGGGATGAATCCTACCCATTCCACAGCATTTAACATGGTATTGTGCATGTTGCATGGGCTTTGCTAGCAAGGTTTTGGGAATCATATAACTGTTAAGCTTTCATAGAATAGAATTGTTTTGGTTGGAGGAGACCTTTCAGATCATCAGGTCCAACCATCAGGCCAGCACTCCCAGGTCTCCTCTAAACCATTTCCCCCAAGCACCACATCTATTCATCCTTGAAATCCCTCCAGGGATGGTGACTCCACCATTTCCCTGGGCAGCCTGTTCCAAGGCTTGACAACCCTTTCACTGCACAGTGTTTGTTGCAGGTGGTTTGGAAAGGTGACAGTTGGGCAGCTCAAGATGCCAAATGGGCTCACAGGGAGCCACAGGCTTGGCAAAACTGCAGAGGAACCAGCTCCCTTTTGGCAGAAGCCCATGCTGGGTGGATTGGGGGGGGGGGGTGAAGCACCAGGCTGAACCCATTTTCTGCAAGGCACTTGGCAGAAGTTCCACATTTTCCATCCCTTGTGCTGGCACAGACCAGGCAGGACAGGACCAAGCCAATGACCACAGTCACCCCAAGCCCATGAGGACCGAACAGGTCCCATCACCACCCACCTCACCCTGAAGTTCATGGCACAAGGGAAAACAGCCAAGGTGGCTTCTGTCCTCCCACAAATCATCCAAGGAGCAGATGGAGGGGAAAATCCCTCCTCTCAGTTCCTGGTAGACTAACATTTTACCTGCAAAATTGAGGTAGGAGGCTTTTAAATGACTTGTAGGTGGATCTGGTTCTAGAAACAATTCTGTTTTACAACAAGTCTTTGCTGTTTGAAGGTGGAACAGCAAACAAGGAAATGGTTAACTGCAGCTTTGGGTCTGTGCTTGCTTTCCCCAGGCTGCTGAAACGTGGGGACTGGGGGGGTCACAGCGACAAATTTGCCATTAAAGCAAATGTCCCTTTCATCTGTTTTGAGGGTGGGTTTTCTTTAAAGCTTTCATCCTGGCAGAGATGTTTGAGGAGCTAAAAATAGGCAGCAAAGTCACGTGAAAAGCTCCGGATGTGAGAAATCACATAAAAGATAGGAGCGTGAGTCCCTGTTTCCTTGGAAATACTAGTAGTAGTAATTCTTGAATGTGAGGATGTAATGGCAAGATCTGAAACCAGCCCCTTGTTCTCTGAGCCCCCCCCTTGCGAGCAGCCAGGGCAGGGTAAAACCCAGGTGCTGAGAGAATTAACTGCCCCAGGCCACAGCACTGCGCAAGAAAAATCTTGCTTTGCAGAGCTCTGGAGAAAGAGCTGGTGCCAGAGGTTTGCATACGTGCAGGATGGGACCCAGAGGTGCTGTACAGAGGGGATGGGAGAGCTCAGGCGGAGGAGATGGCACAAAGCTCCTGTGCTGACTGGTGACATTTTGGTTGAAGGTTTCAGTTTGGGATGAGCCCAAAGGAAACCTTTCAATCACTGCACCCCAGAACTTTGGCTCAGGATTTAAATTCAGCTCCTCAGTTGGTGCTGGATGAGAGAGCTGGCTCCAAGCCTGGGACTTGAGCACCTCTGGAGATTTCAGTGTGGGAGCCAGTGTGGAAGCAAAGTCTGTGGCACAAGCCATCCCTGGTAGGAGACAGGGAGCTCAATGACAGCAGCAAAAGGCTCTCACCCATCCACATGAAATTGCTTATAATTAAATTTTAACATCCCCAGACTGAGCACTTGAAGTCATTGAACACGCTTAGCTCCAGCAGATCCCCGGGGGAGCTGGGCAATGCTGAGCATCATCGAGAGAACCACAGCAATTTGTGGGATGAGACAGCTGCTTTCCTGTGGGCACTGCGGCCACAGAGCCACCCTTCAGCCCCAGAAGCTGCCACAAGGGTACAGGCACAGAGCTGTTCCCCAGCCCCAGGAGCTGCCACACACGGTACAGACACAGAGCTGTTCCCCAGCCCCAGGAGCTGCCACACACGGTACAGACACAGAGCTGTCCCCCAGCCCCAGGAGCTGCCACACAGGGTACAGACACAGAGCTGTCCCCCAGCCCCAGGAGCTGCCACACAGGGTACAGACACAGAGCTGTTCCCCAGCCCCAGGAGCTGCCATGCAGGGTACAGACACAGAGCTGTTCCCCAGCCCCAGGAGCTGCCACGCAGGGTACAGGCACAGAGCTGTCCCCCAGCCCCAGGAGCTGCCACACAGGGTACAGACACAGAGCTGTTCCCCAGGCACAGGAGCTGCCACGCAGGGTACAGGCACAGAGCTGTCCCCCAGCCCCAGGAGCTGCCACACAGGGTACAGACACAGAGCTGATCCCCAGCCCCAGGAGCTGCCACGCAGGGTATAGCTGTGACACGACAGCAAACCTCAGCCCCAGGTCCTGCACCATCCATGTCTCACACTGCATTTTTCATTTCTTCATTGCCAGCTTGAGCTACATGCTGCCTCCTATAAATCCTTTCCAAATGAGCACCAGCATTTAGTTTCTTTCACAGAGACTTACTGCTTTGCCTCTGCAGATCCTGCACAGGAAGCATGGGTGAGGGCCAGTATTTGGCTCTCAAAGCCAAATGCTCACCAGTTAGTAAATGCCAGAATTAAGGTTTCATAACCTATCCTGCCAAGTCATAGCTTTGCTTTAAAAAAAAAACCCAACAGTGGTACTCAAACTTTCCACTGAATCAGTTCCCCAAAGCCAAGCATGTTGTTGGGCATCACTGTTAGCTACTTACAGGCATAAGAGCAGCTATGACTAAAAAACCCTTCCACTGAAGCAGTTGCCAAAGAGCCTGCTGGCAGTGAAAAGCTGCCACATTTTTCAGATTTTTGAGCTGGAAATTTTGCTCCCCTGGGCTAGAGAAATGTCACTCTCCCTTGCTCCTCTTCTCTTCTCCTATTGCAGCCACCACAGCTATCATCATATTCTCCCATTCCTTCGGCCAGAAAGCAAGGATGAAAGAGGGTCAGAGGAAGGACCAGCTGTACACACGCTGTGTCGCACACGAGGCCCCACACCCACACAGCGGTGGATCCATCAGTTCCAAATATCATCTGGCCAGACAAGCACCCTCACTGACACCCAGGGTTATTCCTTGGAAGGCTCAGCTGCAGCCCAGGTGGTAACCAGCACCCAGCAGGGCTGGCAGAAGGGATGATACAGAGACCCCTCACCCAAATTTTGTATTCAGTTTCATCGTAAATACCCCCAAATCAGGCATGGACACAGATTTTGCTGAAACAATCTTCATGCCTGGTGCTTCACCAGACCACCATGGCCTGTTCTTCACTCTGTTTGCCAGATGCCTACACAAGGTTTTGTTCTGGGTGACCAGAAACCGAATTAGGCTGCATCCAAAGAGACAGCGCAACGTTGCTAGGCAATTAGGGCTGGCTGAAAGAAGCTGACAGTCACCACGAGCTACTGATCTGTGCAGGATGCAGTGATAAGGGGGATCTCATTCTGCCTGTGTGACTTGTGCATGTTTGTGCTCAACATGACTCCAGCCCCTCAGGTCAAGAAGACTTTGGCTCAGCTTTGCAGCTGATGAAGATTGGGAGTGGGACGGAGATGCTGGTGGGGCCATTGAACAGTGCCAACAAAGAGAGAAAAAGATATGGGATAATAAAGGCTCCAAAATCAGAGTCTAATCCTAAATTTAAAAAAAAAAAAAAACCTACAATATATAATTTCCATCTTTGAGATAAAGTGAATTGCTTTTCTGGCAGGAAAATGGCTTTTCCTCCCACGAAGGTGATGTTGTCATAGAATCATAGAACGGTAGCAATTGGAAGGGACCTCTGGGGATCATCAAGTCCAACCCACCTACCAAAGCAAGATCATGTAGGGCAGGCCATCCTAGAACATGTCCAGGTGGGTTTAGAATCTCTTCAGAGAAGGAGACCACAACCTCTCTGGGCAACCTGCTCCAGGGCTCCGTTTCCCTCACAAGAAATAAATTTTTCCTCACTTTGAGGCGGAATTTCCTGTGTTCCAGTTTGTGACCATTGCCCCACATCCTAATACAGGGCACCACTGAAAAGAGCCTGGCCCCTTCGTCTTGACACCCACCCTTCAGGTATTTATAAACATTGATAAGATCTCCTTTCAGTCTTCTGAGACTAAACAGCCCCAGGTCTCTCAGCCTTTCCTCATCAGAGAGATGTTCCAGTTCCTCAATCATCCCTTGTAACCCCCATTGGACTCTCTCTAGCATATCCCCATCCCTCTTGAACTGGGCTCAGTAGGTCAGAGTAGAGGTGGAGGAGAACCTCCTCGACCTGCTGGACACATTCTTAATGCACTCAGGGATACCACTGGCCTTCTTGGCTACAAAGACACATTGCTGTGTTAAGTGAACAAGATCTTTGTCCTAACTAACAGCAAACACCATCTTCAATACGAGATGAGCCCTTTGATGCTGTTCCTCTAACTATACAATACAATACAATACAATACACCAGGTTGGAAGAGACCTTCAAGATCATCGCGTCCAACCCATCAACCAATCCAACCCACCCAACAACTAGACCATACAGCCAAGCACCCCATCAAGTCTTCTCCTGAACACCTCCAGTGAAGGTGACTCCACCACCTCCACGGGCAGCCCATTCCAATGGGCAATCACTCTCTCCGTGTAGAACTTCTTCCTAACATTCAGCCTAAACCTGCCCTGGCACAGCCTGAGACTGTGTCCTCTTGTTCTGGTGCTGGCTGCCTGGGAGAAGAGGCCAACCTCTGCCTGGCTACAACCTCCCTTCAGGTAGTTGTAGAGAGCAAGAAGGTCACCCCTGAGTCTCCTCTTCTCCAGGCTAAGCAACCCCAGCTCCCTCAGCCTTTCCTCATAGGGCTTGTGTTCCAAACCCCTCACCAGCTTTGTTGCCCTTCTCTGCACACGTTCCAGCAAGTCAACATCCTTCCTAAACTGAGGGGCCCAGAACTGGACACAGTACTCAAGGTGTGGCCTAACCAAGGCAGTGTACAGGGGCACAATGGCCTCCCTGCTCCTGCTGGCCACACTGTTCCTGATGCAAGCCAGGATGCCATTGGCCTTCTTGGCTGCCTGGGCACACTGCAGGCTCATGTTCAGCCTACAATCAACCAGTACCCCCAGGTCCCTCTCTGCCTGGCCACTCTCCAGCCACTCTAGTTGTCCTCACCTGCAGCATCACATGACAGTGTGACAGGGTGGCTGCCATCCCCGTCCCCTGCACTGCTTGCAGGCACTGGGAGATGCTACAGGTTAATTAGTTAATTAGTGGTTACTCATTAGGGCTGGTGCCAGAGGCCTTTGTGGGGAAGAGCAGGGAGATGAAAGTGGCTGCAGGAGCAGTCAGGGCTGGAATGAGAGAAGGGAGGAAGGGACTGAGGCAGGGGGTTTCATCTGGGATTTGGGGAGGCTCCCTTTGAATTCTACCTGTTGCTGATAGAAAAACAGTTTCAAAAAACTGGAATTAGAAGCATTGACAAACATGCTTGGTTTGGATCAGCCTGGCCAGGGACTACACGAAGTTTGGTCTTTGAATCCAGCTGGTACCAGACACAGAAACCAAGCAGAAGGAGACTACTGAGGCAGAGGAGTGGGAAAAGAAAATTAAAAGGAGCTCCTTGGCAAGCAGCAGTGCACTGAAGCCTTGAGTATGTGCTTACCTGCAGGCATGGAAGCTGTCCCAGTTCCAGTGGCAGTGCTGATGTTTTTGACCCTCACCTGGGGATTACAGAGCTGTTGACTCAGTAGGTCCCTTCTGGGCTGGGGCAGATGAGCGGCCAGCAGTGGCTGTGACATTGATGCAAGAAATAATGCACTGATGGTTGTGACAAATAGAGTCCTAATTCATCGTATCTCACTGTATAAGGCACTTCCAGCTTCCTTAGAGAGCTCAGCTCAGAGGGCATAAAATACAGATGCAGAGCAGGTTGCCCAGGATCACAGTGTCCAGGAAGTTTTGGAATCAAGGGAATTGGACGTGGCACTTGGTACCATGGTTTAGTAGTCATGAGGTCTTGGGTGACATGTTGGACTTGATGATCATAGAGGTCTTTTCCAACCTTATTGATTCTATGACTCTATGAGTCCACAACCTCTCTGGGTAACCTGCTCCAGGGCTCTGCCACCCTCAAAGCAAAGATTCTCCTCATGATCAGATGGAACCTCCTGAGTTCCAGTTTGTGCCTGTTGCCCCTTGAATTTTGTGCTCCTTTTGGGTAGAGAAATTTTGACACCAGTGCCTAGGAGGAGAGGATGCAAAGCTTTGCCTTGACACCATCTGAGAAGTTAAAACGTGTTCCTCTGCCAAGCCAGCGTAGGAGCAAGCTCTGAAGCATCCCAGCAGCAGAGCAAGCCTGCCCACGCTGCACTCCAGCATTTGGGGGAGCAGTGCAGCACCTCACTTTCTGCTCCAAACCTCAGGCTGAACCACGGAGGCCTCCAGCCGCTGAGGAAGCAGGAATGTGCTGCTCACTGCCTCGCAGGAGCTTGGCTTCTAATAGCAATTGGTGCAGAGTCATCCTTATCAGATAGCACATTAATCTTAATTAACAGATCGACAGCAACAGTTCCTCCCCGAAGCTCCCCTGAGCATTCCCAGCCTCTGCTCTGTGCTCCAGCATCAGCAGTGTTCCTGCTGCGGGGAAGAAGGCCAAATCCTGTGAGGAACTGGAGCAGCTCTGCTGGCTCCAACCCTACAGCTGCTCTCCCAGGAGGCCCAGCTGTACCTAGCCAAGACCCCAAATGCATGTGCCATCACAGCTGGGACCACAACCTGGAGAATCCCTCTCTACCCAGCACCTTTACCTGTTTACCTGTGATGTAGCACCCAAGATGCTAGATCACAGCTCATGATGTCCCCCAGCTGTCCCACCTCCTTTGTCCAGCAACAAACCCCAGAGAGGAAGGGTTCCTTCCTGCACACTCTTTCATAAAACAAAAACCCAAACAAAACAACAGTAAAACCGAACCAGATGATCTGTGAAAATGTGCTAAGATCGCCCTAAACCAACCCCTTCTCTGCTTCTGTTCCCTGATGCTGTCAGGGCTGGAAAATCAGTGCTGGTTGTCCCAGGATCAGTTCACACCCCTGTGCCTGGAGCTGATCTGCTCATCATGCATGAACAGAGTTAATGGCTAAGAGCTCCAATGAGCAGCGACCCAAGGTTTGCATGGGAATGTCCCCTGGGAAAACAGACCCCATGTCCCTGCCACCAGGTGGGCTCAGCGGATACGTGTGGACCTCTGAGGTGGGGCTGCAGTGTAGAATAGCTCCAAGTAAGCTTAAGTCCACAGGGGGAAAGGCTCTGATCTAAGCATACCTGTGTTAGCAGCGGGGTTGGACTAGGTGATCTCCAGAGCTCCCTCCCAACCCCCACCAGTCTATGATTCTGCCTGGGTGCATCAGTAAAGAGAAGAAATGGCTGAGGCTCCATTGCCAGCAAGGAAAGTAACAAGCCCTTGGCTGCTGTGGTGAGAATTTAGGGTACAGTCACTCCTGCCAGGTAATTAAAGGGCACAGAGACAGCATCAAGCACACTTTGTCTGAGGGCTGCCCAGGTCAAAACCAGGACAGCTCAGACCTGGCAGAACTCAGAGAAGAACATGTTTTCCCTAGAAAAATAAACCAACCAACAACAAAAACATCCAATTCCCTTCTCCAGGTCAGCAAATCCCATCAGCTCTGCCCAGTCCAGATCCACATGCACCACAGCTGAGAGAAGTGGTAAAGCATCTCGTTTCCCAGAGCAGCAAGAAAAATGGTCCCAGGGCAGGAAACATGATCCCAGTTTGAGAAAGCCTGGGCCCCAGCTGCCTGGCACTGGGCAGTGGTGGCTGTCAGCATGCTTGGCTGCTGCAGCAGCCTTGGAGGACCGAAGCCGTATCTGTAGTGATCGGCAGTCTGAGTCTCCTGAAGAAACATCATTAATCACTTGCTAAGGTGTCTCTGGATGGCATGTGGCCCCCTCATCCCCTCTCTTGCCTGTGGCAGTGGCTGGGATTCTGGATGCTCTGCTTACCAAGGGCACCCAGTGGGGCTTGTTTTGCCTCCTTGCTTCTTGGCACGGGGCTGGTGCCAAGCCTGGAGCGTCAGAAAGCTGCCCCGTGCAACTGTCTGGGTTTGCTGGCAACAGCAGGGGGTGAGACAGGGCCGTGGGGACAGGCAGAGGCGGCAGTTGCGTCGGAGGGTAACTCAGACCTTGCCATATTGCTTTCAACTCCTCATTATTCCCCTTTTCCTCTTGGCAGCCCGAGGCAGGGCTGAGAAACTGGAGCCAGAAGCAGGCTGGAAGAGTTACTTTATGGCACGCTGCTGCGGCTCAACGCTCAAAGCACAGCCAGGAGGTACAACCCTGGGGCAGAGGCTCCAGACATGCAATGAGGACCCTATGGGCTAGGGGAAGATGAACTGGGGCGGGGGTTAAATTAGCGTCCTAGACTCAAGATAAAGATACATCAGCTTAATGAGTTGGCACAAAGGACTGGAGGTGCAGAGCTCCCTCTGCCCAGTGCAAACTGGCAGTGATGGGCAGCGATGTGCTCCTGCATCCCAGCCCCTGACTCCCTCCTGAAGCCAAGACCTTGACCAAGGAAGGCTTTTCAGTTCACCTTACACTGATTGTTTTACTTGAGACACACACATTAATGCTTAAGACAGTTTTGCAACCAAAGATGCATTTCATTTTCTTGAAGCCATAATGTCACAGTGCAGCCCTAAAGGTCCAAATCTTTTAAAAATATGAACCTGAAGCTCAGCTTCTGCATTTGCCCAGATGCCACCAGAAAAGCAGCCTGGATTTCAGAAGTTCCTTTCAAGGAGTACTCAGTGTTTGCAAAAGTTAGACCACTACATCAAGGCAAGGTTTGCTCCAGGCATTCACTTCTGAAAGCACTGACCTAAGTGCTTTTCCAACAAGGGAGGAAGGGGGGAAAGAAGGAAAAAAAGAGAATCTCAGCTGAAACATCATGGCTTTAAAAATTAGTTGCTGTTCATGTGCAGTAGCTCTTGTTATTAAAAACATCATAAAAGTTTTACTATGCTGACTTAGGGTGTGTGTAAAGAACCGAGCTTGTCTTGACAGACCATAAAGGAACTTTTATGACCTCTTGGGTCAATGATTTGCAAAGAAGGATTTACGCTGCCATCCAGGGCTGGGATGTGTTGCTGGAGGAGGAATGTGCCAAAACGGTGTGGAGGCCTGAGAGGCAGAGTTGCTGTGATCTAGGTGGGTAAACAATGTGTACATCCAGTATGACTGTGTATCAGCACTCCTGCTTGTGGCATAGGCTGTGTTCTCTGACTGAACAGGACAGGGCACGGGATTATGTGCAGAGCAGATCTAACTGGCCCATCCTTACTATTTGAAGTCACAAGTGGAGCTTGAGAAGAAAAATAACTTACTGATGCTTCAGTTCGGTCCTCTCCCAGGGCTAAAGCTTTGGAAAGCCATCCTGAATCCCCAGTGCTGCAATTGCTTTCTCAACATCTTGCAACAGAAGATAAAGCATCAGCTTCACTGGTCCAAGGTTCAGTCCAACACACTCCTGGAGTAACTCAAGGAAGAGAAGGACCTGACTCAGTGAAATAATGCTGCCAGGTCTCCTCAGGACAGATTAAATCATGCAGAGGAGAGCCCTGCCACGCCAGAAGCCTCCTATCTGTGTCAAGGCTCACTTACCTTTATAAAGCACTAGCAGTCATGGACATGCACAAGGGCAGAGCATTGCAGCTGCAAAGCAAAGTACTGGTGAAATGGACACTTCCAGCCTTAGGGACTGGTGTGAGTGACAAAAGCTGCCCTGGGAAAGGGACTAAGCCCCCAGCACCACTCTGCCAGAGCAGCACTACCCGTCACACAGCCACTGCTCTCCATAGGTAGCACATTTTGTGTCACCCTGGTCCCCTCCACAGCTTTTGACTGACCCCCAGCCTCAGCTGCCCAAATTCATTGCTGCTGTTGGAGCTATCCCCCAGGGCTGGGAAGCAACTGGAAAGGTAATCCAGAGCATCTGACCTTCTCCCTGCCCTGGGGCTCACCTGCACAGAGGACACCCTTAGTGCCAGCGATGCCCCAGCCAAGGTTCCTTGGAGCAAGACGATGCCCGACAGACACAGATACCTGAGCTGCTGCACTCCGGAGCCTGCTGCCTGCGGGCGGGAGACAGCAGCCCAGAAAGATCAAACACTTCAAACGTTTCTCTCTCAAGCTGAAAGGAAAGCTAGTCAAGTCTTTCAAGTGCAGGAGCCTTTAGGGCTCTTCCAGCCAGGCTCTCACAGGCAGCAGTGCTGCTTCCCAGGCTGATGTCCCCAGGGTCTCCAAGGGACGAGGAACTCCTTTGGCTTAGGCTCACCCAGGTATCCACACGGCCACAGGGATGTTCACGCAGGTCAAACATGCAAAGCTGGCCAGGACCCTTCAATCCTCCCCAAGGAGCTGAACCCCCTTCAGCTCCTGACCCCCCTGCATGGGCAACACCACTGAGAGGGCTGCACTCTGCAGACCTACTTCCCCAAAGCCCTTTTCCTTCAGCCCTTGACATCCAGATGGATTGAAACAGATTCAGTGTGCATGTGGCAGCCAAATGAAATGGGGCTTTTTGGCACCAATAATGAAAGCTTGAAGAAAATTTTGCTTTCTGTCTCACGTGGCTTCCGCAGCCCAGGTAACACAGACTGAGAAGCAGAGAAGCTGCAGAGCATCTGACTGGAATGACTGCCTCTGATAGGAATCAGCTGTGCACTCCAGCATGTCTGGTGCACTTTATTTATTTATTTGGAGGCTGATTGATTTAAAGACTCCCCATTGCCTGAGCAGCAGCACAGCACCATAACTCACTTGATCTCTGATTTATATTTCATGTTCAAGTGATGCAGGATGTTTCTGCCCAGCACAGAACCATGCTTAGCAGCTTTAGAGAGCATGGGCACAGACAGAAGTAAAAGCTGAGGCTGCAGAAGGGACCAAGCATGAGATAAAAGTCCCATTGAGCATCCAAACCCACATGGCCAGGTTCACAAACCAGAACTGAGACTCACAGGTCCTGGTCCCTATTTGCCCCCTTGCAGGACGTTTAATCCTAGGCTGCATTTTCCAGCTGGGGTCCATCCCATCTCGCCCTCTGCCCAAGCCACTCCTTTCCTGTAGCTGCAACAGAGATCTGGGGGTCAGCTATGGCCAGCCCTCAGCTCTGCAGCCTGTTTGGGGGCATTGTGCTGGAAGGCTATGAGCATTTTGCAGTTCAGCAGGACAGGACACAAAGACTAAGGCATCTTCCATGACACCTACACTTTTTGGCCCTGGTGGGCCATAGATCTCGTATCCAACCTTATACCAGCTACCCCAGCAGCTCTGGCTATGGCTGGTGAGGAAATTGCATCTAATTAAGTCCTTCTCTGCTTCTGTCTCCCATATGGGAAAAGGATCAAAGCACTCCCCACCATACTGCAAAGGCAAGTGGGGCCCCAGGAAGGGTGAGACAAGAGAGGTCTCCTGTGCTGGTGGTCAACCAGAGATTCCTCACTTTCCTCCTGCCATCATCACCTTTTCCCTGCAGCCCCTCAGAAACATCCCCAGCTACTCGTGGCTCCAAGCAGAGCCTGTGAACCCCATGGGAGAAAGAGCCAGCATGACAGACACCCCCTCTGCCCCCCATGTCCCATCACCCTCAAGGTGCTGGGGGCTGCAGGCACCACCAGGTGCTCTGCTACCACACCAGTGGTGTCAAGACCAAAATAGAAGCCATTTCAAATGTTTCTCCCTCCTTTTCACAGAAATCATTACATGCAGCAGAGTTAAGATCTGATATTCTCTGCTCTGCTTCCCACTTGGAAATACCTTCTAGAATTTAAGGAGACTAAAAATAGCATCATTCAAGGGGAATAGGAGCAAGCTCTTCAGAAGGTGCTGTAATCACACAGAGCCAGAGCCTGAGCCCTTAGCCAGCTGATCTCCTTCAAAGTATTGTTGAATGAGGTCTTAGCCTCATAATTTAAGGGGATGAAGCCCTTCCTAAGGTTGTGAAGATTTGGACTTTGCAGATTTATTATTTTATATCTACTTCTCTTGGACAGCCTAATTAGACAAGGGGGCAAGGGCTGTTCCCTCCTTCCCCCATTATCCAGGGCCCTTTCTCCTCCCATAAGAGATTTTATTTGGGCTGCATGGAAGATTTATCGACTGCCTTTATAGCCCTCCCTGCACTAAATCACACTCCTAATGGATAGCCTGAGGTAAGAGCACCACTGTTTATTTTATTATTTTCTCTAATCCATTGAGCAGCACAGTTACACACACACAGAGCTGGGCAGGCTGAGCTCTGACTCCCCCTCATCCCTGGACGCCCAAGTGGTGTTACTTGCACTGGCCAAAATCACACAACGCAGCCTGTGAATGTCTCAGCAGGAGCATCTCAAGGTCTAAACGTTTATGACAACCCAGGGATGGCTGGAGTGAAGAGGTAGCCTCCCCTCCTCCTCTGGAGGAGATTTCACAGCAGTGTCATGAGCTCCAAGATCCCAAGTCTCTGCTTGTACAAGAACATCTTTGCCAGTGACTTGGAAATCATCCAGATCACAGAATCATTGAGGCTGGAAAAGACCTCTAACAGTATCAGGTCCAACCTTCTACACAATACCTCTATGACCACTAGACCACGTACCAGAGTGCCACATCTACTCGGTTTTTGAACACCTCCAAGGATGGTGACTCCACCACTTCTCTGGGCAGCCTGTACCAATGCTTCATCACTCTTTCAGTAAACACATTCTTCCCAAATACAGGAGTTAAGTTAAAAAATCCTCACCATTTACCCTAGTCCAGATGTTGAATATTGTTCTTAGTGCTAGATAAAGATGAGAAAATCACCCAGAGCACTCCTCACTTAAATCCAGTGATCTGAGGTTCACTCCACTGTCCCAACTTTCAGGAACATCAACATCCTTTTGGCAAACCTAACTTGCAGAAGAACCTGTTGAGCACCAGAAAAGACATTAATTCAGTGCAACTAGGTTGTTAATCTGCTGCTGGGAAAACATTTCCTGCTGTCCAGCAGAACAAGGGGCAGAGCCATTTCTTGGACAGAGATGTCTCCTACCCATGTGTGAAATGCAACAGTCAACACATCAGTGAGGATAGCTCAAGTGAACCAATAGAGCCTCCTCACCAAAATGAGGAGTGATGGTGGTCTAGCTTCTCCCACTTTTAGCCGGGAGGCCAGAGATCCGAGGACTGCATGTCCTGTCCTGTTCCTTACAGCTCCTGCTCCTCCACTGGTGTATGGATTTGGGGTGGGAAAGAGCCACTGACCTGCAGTCCTCCTTCAGATAAAAAGCCTTTCTCTGCTGGTTACAGCTGTCTGGCTGACAGGCAGAGCACAGTGAGCCCGCTACACTCAGCTCAGGGGAATCATCACCTCTACAAGAGCATGTGTCAGCTCATCACTGCTCTCATCTCCATCTGTGCAACGCTGCCCAGTGGTCCTGACCCTCCTGCTTTGCATGGAGCACATCAAGTACTACAGCCTGCGCAACCCCCAGCCACTCCACAGGCAGGGGAATCACAGAATCACCTCCCAGCTGTTGTAACTCGTCGCCTTTAACTCCATCTTTTGATTGATGAAACCTTTTGGCACATGAATCTGTGGGATTTACAACTCTGCTCAGAAGGAAGGGATAATTGGCAACTCTAATAGGACTTGCAAGAGGATAGATGGGCTCAGAAAGGCCCAGAAGCATAACTGGTCCTGCTCAGTGTGACAAAGTGATGCAGAAAGCAAGTGGTAAGGTTGGCAAATCTGTTGGCAAGGAGTAGCCAGTGAGGCCATCTCCCCAAGCCTGCTCCACTATTGCTGGAGCAACACTGCAGCTGGTCCTTCCTCTCCAGCTGCTTCAGGAGCCCTGCCCATGCTGCAAAGGCCAAGGGGATTGCAGGCCCCTCGGGGAGCAGTGGGGATGGCAGGCCCCCCGGGGAGCAGAAGGTGGAGGCAGGCAGCGCAGCCAGCAGTCCGGGCTGAGTCAGAGCCAGCAGCCTGCACACGATTCCCCAAATCTGACTCCCCGGCAGCCTCTCCCAGGATTTCTCCCCCTCCGAGTGTCATCACAAGTGGGAGCATTTGCAGGCAGGGAAGTTTCCCATCACTCATCCTCCCCGTGCCATTGTGCTGCAGTGACTCCCAATTAGATGACTGTCAGAGGCTGTCACACACCCATCATGCCTGCCGCTGCCGCAACGATTCAACCCCCCAGGAATCAGCAGATTCCTTTTCCAGGGAGCGTTTCCGCAACTCCAGTCCACATTTTCCTGCTTTAACTTCACAGCAACAGAACTTGGGTTGAATAAGGAGAACAATAGGAGCAGCTAAATAGATTTCCATCCCCTCCAGCTCCTGGTAGCAAGCACAAATCCTGGGCTTGCAGGGATGCTGCCAGGCTTTTCCAGGCTCTGCTCTCAGGTTTGTTAATGCCTGGGTGCAGCCCCAGCTCTCTTCCAGAGCCTCGACCTCTCACAAAGGTTGTGCAGAGAGATTTGGAGAGCGCAGGCGATGAAGAATGGGGCACATGTGCATGTGAGAAATGTTGAAAGATGCAAGCCATGTAATTATAGAATGATTGGGGTTAGAAAAGACCTTTAAAAGTTATCTAGTCCAATCCTGCACAGAGCTTCATCCAACCTGACCTGGAATGCTTCCAGAGATGGGGCTTCTACCACTTCTCCTGGCAGCCTGTGCCAGTGTCTCACCATCCTCTTAACAAAAAAGTGTCTTCTTTATATCTCTTCTGAATCCCTGTCACAACAGGCTTAGGTGAAAAAGTCCTTTACTCCTGGGCTTCCCCCTGCTGTGGAGCAGCTTCTCCATCCAGGCTCCTCAAGCCTCTTCCAACCGACACTGGGAAGCTGGCAGCTGATGGACATCTCTTCAGATCTGAGAAAAAGTTTGGATAGATAAATTGACTCTCCCAGAGAGCAGCATCAGCCTTGAGCCCTAACCAGATTTCTTCTGCCATTCTATAATTTTGTCTTCCCTAGACCAGAAGGAAATATGTTTAATGGAAAACTACCATTTCCATGCCCTTTCTTCATCTTATTTTTATAAACCCAATTGGGAAGCAAAACATATGCACAAACAGCCTGGCTGCTGCCAAAGCCAACTTGCAGAGTAGGACAGCAATAACCACCTAAAAAGGGTGTGAGGGAGTGTTGGCCCTGTTTATACTTGGCTCATGGTGCCGATTCCTCGAGAGAGTCAACGGGAGACTACACCTCTATTAGAGACAACTTTTGACAAGTCATGACCCCATCTTCGGCATGTCACACACGGTATCTCTACAGCCTATGTAAAACCTAATATGCATTGAGGATTACATAAGTGCAAGACTCTGTATTTGATGGGTATTCCTCTCTGGGTGAAGACAGAATTAAAATCTCAGTGGTTCCCCTGCTTCTCTACACGACTCTGAGCTTTAATCCCTCCTGAAATATACACACAAACATGAAAACCTCCTCCTGCCAACTCAACGCTGAACCTCCCAGGCAACATGAATCATACAGCCTTGACAGCACAGCTAGGGAGGAACAAACCCCAGCTTTATTCATTCCCATTCTTCTTACCTGGGCAACCACGTGCTGTTTCTGCAGCGTGCCAGCTTCCTCCTGCTCACAGGGATATTTCATACACAAATTCAGCTCCCAGACTTGTTCCTCCCATCCCCCTCCAAGACTTCAGAGCAACTTAGAGCAGCTTAAACACTTCAGACCTCCAGCTCTGGCCAGCTCCAGTAGCTGTGGCTAATTAATACTTCTTAAAAGCTTTTGATGTGTTGTGATCAAGCGTGCGTTACACTGGGAATTTCATGGTGTTTAAGTGAGTGCTGTTGGTGTTAACAGGCTTTGAACACCTCTGCCTCACCTGCTGGTGGGAGGCTGGGGGTGATTCCCAAAGCAGCACAGGCAGAGCAATGGGCATTCTCACACTGGAACTTCCTAGTGGTCCTTTTCAGAATGATTTTGCAGGAGAATCCCAGAAACACAGAAGGGTTTGGGTTGGAAGGGACCTTTAAGATCATCTAGTCCCAACCCCCTGCCATGGGCAGCAACACTTTCTACTAGACCAGGTTGTTCAAGGCCGCATCCAACCTGCCCTTTGACACCTCCAGGGAGGGGGCATCCGCAACTTCTATGGGCAACCCGTTCCACGGTCACACCACCCTCACTGTAAAGAATTTCTTCCTTATATCCAGTCTAAATCTCCCCTCTTCCAGCTTAAAGTGACCAGAGGTGATGTGTGTGCTGGAACAGCCTCTCAAGTACATCAGAACAATTTTTGCGAACTCCTAATGCTGGGGGGGGGGGGGGGGGGGAAGGGAGGTGAGGGGGGGTGGAAAAAAATTAGAAATGTTAGGGAGTCATGAAATCTTCAGGATTCTGGAAATTATAAATAGTCATGGTGGAGAGCAATTTCTCTTTTCTCTCGTTGTTTTTTTTTTTTTTTTTTGTATGGAGGCAGAGGAGAACAAAGAAGTATTTGTTTCACGATTCCTCATCTAGGAAGCATTACTGGCTCCTGCATTCCATGTTTCCCGAAGAGCCAGGGCTGCCAGATCATTTACTGCTCTGCAAGGAGCCATCCCTGTCCAAGGAGCAACAGGGGACTTAAGGCAAGTACTTGAGAGATTTGCACTACAAGACCTGGCTGCAGAAAGACTCTTTTCTAGTCTCAGTATTAATAGTAGTTGAAGATCAGTTAAGTAGAAAGTGCTCTTCACTTAGAGTCTTCCATGACATGCCACAGGGAAGTTTTGCGAGTGAGATAATTGTGCTGGTGCGACTTAAAGTGCTCCAGCCCTTTGATGCTACTGGTCATATCTGCATGCAGCTTTTGCTTTGCTGAGACACCTAAATCAGCAATGAGCAGACCCTGCAGAAGTTTCCGATGCCTTCCCACTAGATGGGTTCAGCTGGGATCAGTACCAGCCTCTGCCCTGTGTGGAAAAGGGCTCCAGACCAAGTGACCAGACATGGTAAGCTGGAAAGCAGCAAACAAGCCTCACTGCACCTACTGACAGCAAGAGACAAGCAAGACACAGAAATACTCCAGAAAGAAACAGCTCAGAGAAAGATAGCAAGAAAGACTCACTGTGTCCCTGTCCTTACTACAGCTACAAAGGCCATCAAGGAATCTAGGTGCAAACTGCAGCCACTTTTCTCTCTCCCTTCCAGATCTTGCTGGTTTTCTACAAGATCAAACACAAACCTCTCAACACAACATGCAGTCCAGTACACACCTTGGCTGCCCTTGTCCCTGTAGCTTTCATGGTTCTTCCCCCACAGCAGGATCAGCTCCACAGCTCCAACAATGAACATGGCTTTCAGTTCACGTGGCTCCAAGGCAAGCGATGCCCAGGAGACTGACCAACAATCCCAGTGAAGTGGTGAATGGGCAACTTCAGCAGGTACCAGTGCTGCCATGGAAATCATTTGCTGGTCCACTTAAACGTCCACCTGGTGGATGCTGATGAAGATGAAGCCTATCTCCTTTGCTCCCTGCCGCTCCTGCTGCTTTGCCCAGGCAGCCGATCCAGCACCTCCACCTTGTTGACAGTTGAGGCCAGGGACTAGACTCTCAGAGGCAAGAATCATTCCTCCACTCATTCATCCAGCATGCCAAGCAAGTGCTTTTCAGGTCTGTAGAACAACCATTACCTTTCCTGTTTCTTCTTATTCTTGGCACAAAGGGTTGTGGATCATTTCCAGATGAGGTTAAAAGCATTTCAGAGTCTGTTTGCATAGTGCCTTTTCCAAGCAACCTCTGGTTGTAACACACACTTCCCCCAGCACAAAAATACTCAAATGGCTTTCAGTTTAGGCACTGTCCTCACATTCCTGAGAAAAAGCTCTAGAGTAAGATTATTTATTTCCCCCACACACCTCTTTCTGTTTTACCTTTTCCTTGGCTGTCAGATTTCAGCTTCATATTTGACCAGTTACATCACACAGCTCCCATCTCGGGTGGGGGGAAAAATAGGAACCAGAAAGAGCAGAGTAATTCTCATCACCTCATTTCCCAGGCAGAAGACCAAAGTATTGCTTGCAAAATGCCGTTATTTGTACGCTACAAAAATGCAATTAGGCTCTGAATTAAGTTTTGATAATTTTACTCATGGGGATTTGTCAGCACAAGGCAGCTGAAGGAACTCCCAAGGGCTCCCACCAGCATCCTCTGCACCAAGCCTCGCTGTTGCTGCTGCCACAGAAAGCTGGGGTGGGGGGAAATGATTATTTCAAAGCACCAGACCCCAAGTTCTGCAGACACATCCGCCACAAACTTTCCCTACGTCCTTAGCCCCACGGAACAAACTGGGTGTGGTGGCTTGGCTGAGGTTTTCTACCTGCGTTTGCAGAAGTGGGGGTGCTCGAGCGGTGGCAAGACGTGCAAGGCTGCCAAACAGGTCCAGCACCGGGGGGGCTCTCCGCTTGTTCTGAATCCTGGCATCTCCCAAAAAAGAGAGCTTTTCAGATGGAATTAAATTTTACTATTTTATTTGTGAAAAAACTACAAGCAGAATTCATAAATAGACATTTCTATTTAAAGCAGGAAAATGATAAAGTGGCTTCTAATAACAGTCGTGCACATGCCAGTAACAGGAATATATTAACATCTTTTTTTTTTTTTTCCCATTTTTTTCTTTATTTGCTAGACAAAGAGCAGTGTCCAATATAAATTTTCCCCAAAAACATTAAAGACCTGTGAATTTCTGACCAGTTCACAAAAAACCACCATTGACACTTTAGCATGAAGATTAAAAACAAACCTAACAGGACTGTCAGCTCTAAAGGACTTTACAGAGCGGAGGAACTTTCCGAAGCGTTATACAAGCTGTCTTTCTGGGCAAATGAAAAATATAGCTCGTATAATACATTAACATAAAAATCCACAAGATAAGATTATGTTTTGACATACTTAAACAAGCATTCTATATTTGTCTCCAACAAACAAAGCTAAGGAAATAATGTAACCATCTTTACACAGTAAATTAAGGTTACAAGTCATACACAAGAACAGAACTGCTTGCGCATTAAAAACTGTTCAGCTCCATTGTCATACTCTAAATGTTGGCTCTTAAAACCATTCGGTTACATACAAGCAAAGGTTATTATATAGTCAGCAATTAATAAATTTTCAATAATTTAAGTTTATGGTAGAGCTTAAAAAAGTAGACTGAGAATGATCTTGGTAAGGCAGGTGAAAACATCTCAGTGTGGAAATAAAACTCACGGAAGCTGCTGCCCAATTTTCTGTCTGTCCCGATTCGAAACAAGCAAAGTGTTCCAATCAAATTAAATAGCCTGGCGGTGTAAAACGCTGTCATTTTCCTTTGCAAACTACCTCAAACTGAGCAAGTCAGGCAAGCTGGGTTGGTGTCTGTGTGTGTGTGTGTGTGTGTCTGTGGTAAAGAGTTGAAACTTCCCAAACGTTAACACTGTGCTTTACTTACCTGCTTTCTGTGCCACTGAACACCACAAATCTGGTCCTTCCCCTAAACTAGTGCTTTGATTGGTTTGCTTCTTAAATGCGCTCCCCGCCCCAACAGTGGGACAACCCGTGGGCACGGGCAATCCCACCCGTGGGCACGGGCAATCCCACCCGTGGGTGTGTACCGCAGGGACGCCAACGACAGAAATTAAGTGTAAAAGCAAATGCTACCCTTCAAATGCACAACACAACAGCTAGGGATGAGGCTGGGGAGGCCCAATGCTTTGCTAGCAACTCCTACTGAATGCAGAATTACAGGTCACTTGTTCCAAAGAAATTTTTTTCCCCACTTATTTATAGCAAGCTACTTTATATGGAGGAGGCACGCCCAAAGAGACAGATGTTACCAACGTTACCAGTAGCCATGAGTAGCTGGTTGCGGCGTTAAAGCTTTTTCTTAAACTGATCTACAGGTCAATTTTCACTTGAAAAAGAAGCAATTTCCTGGTACACACAATGCTTTCTCATTTTTTTCTTTTGCACAAATTCCCAGATCCAGCAAAGGCGGCGAGCGTGGGGTTTGACTTGAAGCACCAGAATCAGCCCCCGCCTGAAGCCGGAGGGACTTGGCCCCTCGCTCGCGCCCTTGGCCGGATCACGGCCGAGATGCACGCAAGCCTAATCGATAATGGATCATTTATAAAGCAGTGCAAAATATACAAGTTCAAGGGGCATCTTCAAAAAATCTCTCTTAAAAAATTATTCCAATACATTTCAGTAAAATAAATAAATATGGCTGACCAGTTTACCCTCCCTGAGACCCTTAAAGGAATAGTAAAAACTGGAAAAAGGAATGTCTTTGCAATATCCCACTAATGTTAAAATGTAGATTGAGAAATTCATAGTATTTAAAACTATGTATAATAAATTGTCTGGATGCTCATAGGAAGCATCTGGTTTCCTTTGGTTCTTTAATAAATACTTTTAAAAATGCTTATAAAGACAGCCTATACTGTGAATAGAAGCAGAATTAAGTCGGGGTGCCCACCTTAACGTATCCGGAGTAAAACCACTGCTGCAAAGGCACCGGTGCTGGACGTACCTTCGAGGAGGGGCTGCAATTGATCCCTTGCTCACACATTTGTGTCACCAGTGTGAAAGGAACCTACGTCTGCTACTCAAAACCACAGAGATTTTTTTTTTTTTTTTTAAAGAAATCTTAAATCAGTTGCCTCCACGAAGAGAAAGTACTCTCGCGAAGCACATAATTCATAATATAAGAAGCTGGCACGAAGTTGTCTGAATGTGGCCCTCTTTCCTCACACCCAGAAGTTATGCATTTGATGTCAAATGAAGCCACAGTCACTGTGCCCGAAATTACTGCAAAGCACCCTTGGGGCCACGAAAAAAAAAAGATGAAAAGCCAGAGAGCTTTGGGGGTTTGTTTCGCTGTTTAAAAACCCCCAGTTTGTTTCACCTCTTCAGCCTAGTGTTTTAGCAGGATAATGCATGGAAGGTAAACTGTAAAGCAAAACTCACAGGCCAGGAAAAAGAAATCACAGTCTGAATAGCTTTAGAGCAAGAATGAAGGAGATGCTGGTCATGAGCACGAGCCACATGTGTCACTCGCTTTGCCAGCATGGAAGCTTTTCCCTACTTTTGCTCCCACAACAGGAGACCCAGACCATCCAAATACTGACAAGCCCAATATCAGCACTGGACGAGATGCCGTTCAGAAACCACTCTTGGAACAGGGATGCTCTTCAAGAAGAGCCACCCCAACAGCACGCAGGGAACTGGCAGAAGGGGGCTGATGACGACTGACTCACGTGCCGCCAGCAGGAAGGAGCACCAGCTTGCTCCTCAACCCATGATCGCTCCCTGCTGCCCTCCAACCCAAAGCAAACCATTCCAGTTCCAAAATTACCTCGGGCACTGCTGCAGGCAGGTGAAATTCATTAAATTTAAGATTACCAGACATCTGGGGGTTGGCTACGCACGATATAGCGACGCTCGCGCACCCACGGCACGCCAACACCAGTCTGGTTGTGACTGCTGATGCTCCAGCCAGGCACAAACTCCCACATCACCAATCTGAGCTACCCTTGTGGAAACACAAGCTGCCTGGAGCAATCTTTTCTCATTTCAGATCCCAAGCTATCAAAATCAAAACAGTGTGTCCAGTATGTTTTAGCCATTGCTCAGGGAAGAAAAGGGGAAGGAACAACAGAAAGAATGGGTCCCATCCAGGTTCAAACCTTCAGGAACTCTTTTCACCTAAGACCAGTTCCATTTCAGTTTCAGTACTTTCACAGAAGGGGACTGTCCCAGATCTTGAACTGTTCAATTATTGATTAGTTTTGTTTTTTGTTTTTTTTCACTTCACAGTGTTTCAAGCACCAGCGTTTCCATGTATTGGTTTCAAATAACCCTTTATATATATTTATTTATATATATATTTATATATAATTTATATCAAAACTGATAGTACACAGTATAACTGGAAGAAGAACTGAACTTAAAAAGGATATGTTGAAAGAGGATGGAGTTTGTGAATGCAATAAATAAAGCCCCCTTCCCTCCCCACCCTCTCCCTCCCCCAAAACAAAAAGTTGTAATGTTCATGGAAAATTGTGCACAGCAGATATTATAAAAAAGTAGATTCAGGAGCACATCCAATTATAAATGATTGTTAGGAAAATCATATAAAACAATGGAATACATAAAAGTGTCAAGAGTAATCGTTAGGGTGAGAAATTCCTTGGTGGCCAGATGCCCACGGCAAGCAGAAATTATCCTGGTTGCATCAGTAAGAGGTCGATGTCCCAAAAGAGAGTGTGTGTGTGTTTCTGTGTGTGTGTGCGTGCGTGTGTGTGTGGGTGTGTGTGTTCAAGCTCGGAAGAGGCTCTCCAGGATTTGAACAGCATGGGCAGGTGGAGTGTTTGAATTTCATACCCTGATTCATAGTTTCCACAACTCCATGTGCAATTTTCAGAAAGATTCGTCGTTGACTGCCGACATGTCCCCCTTTGGCGTGGAGGAGCGGGACGAGCCCTTGTCTGTGCTCTCAGAGCCCGAGCTGCTCTGATTCTGCTGTTCTGATCCTGCACTGGAGGTCACTGTAGAAGACGACGTAGAAGAGGAGCGAGTCTTTTCTTTAAAGTCTGTGATAATTACTGTGACATTTCCCACTGTGACTGCCAGCTGCTGTGCGGTACTTCTGTCCACATTTTTCAGTCTGGGTCTAAAATAAAAGGAGAAAATATTTATAAAAGGGATAAAAATAAGACAAGAAAGGAAAAGTTTATTAGAAAAGTATTCGATGACACGGTGCGACTTGCCCTCCGCTTGCCTGCACAGATGGCAGCAACTGGGAGGAGAACTGAGGCAGCAGTAAGTGCTACACAGTGGAGGACAAAGGTTTGACCTCCTGCTCCCTACGACAGCCTGAGCTGCCAGGGCCGCAGCAGCACGTTCAGCCCCAGAGAGAAAACCTGTCTCACAGAGCCCTGCAAAGGGTGCTCTGCTGTGGACTTATCCCTGCTCCAGCTCTGCCAGAAAGGAGGACACCACAGCAGAGCCAAGCGGACAGGAGCCAGACAGGCTGAAGGATCTTCTCCCCAAGGGGCAGATGAAAGAGTTCTCTTATCTCAACTCCCCATCGCATCATGTGCCCTGATGTTATGAGACAAGGCTGTGACTCTGCAATACAAAACCACATGAAAGCGTTTGACCACGGCTCTTTCATTCCCATAGTGGAACTCCTCAGCTGCAAACAACACGGGCACTAGGACAACTTGGCTTCTCTTTCAACTGCTTTGAGCTTATACAAATCAGATGCCCAATCAGCCTATGTATAAAAACACTCAAAATGTTCCCTCTGGAACAGGCGCTATTGTAAATAAAATCCAGAATGTGCAACGGTATTTCTTGCTGCTAGTGCTTGTGGTTAGGGGGAGGAAAAGAAAAAGAAGGGGAAAAAATAATTAAATTAAAAACTCAGAACCACTAGGAAAGAGCACACTGGTATTTATAGCTCAGGATTATCTCTGTAATTTGCATGCCGTGCTATCATTCAATTAGTAATGTAGCTAATAAGGGTCTAGACTCTAGGAAGCTGACATTCATGCACATTTCAGGGGCTGGTCCAACGCTCTGATACAACAAACCTTGGACCCTCCTCCAGCTACCAGCAAATTCCAAGTCAGCTGCTGCTACTGCTGCAATTTACAGCTTTTGCTCCTAATTGAGAGTCAGGCTTTAGCAGTGGAATATTCCCAATAGGGAAATTAAAAAGGAGTGTCTTTACACATCAGTGAGAAGTAGCTTGCTGAGAACTGCCTTATTCCAAGGGATGGGGGGAAGTTTACTTTGGGAACAAGCTCCAGCTTTTAAACCAATCCGGCTTTCCTCCCCTCGTCCACAGTGCACTAGGCTGGTGCAGTCAAACAAAAAAAGAGGAAATTAAGCTGACTGTATTTGCCATGCTTGCTCAATGGCTTGCAGTGCTAAGTTAACAAGGGTAAAGTCCTTAAGTACTAGTTACCCAAGTGGTATCCAAGGAAGAAGTATTAAGGATGAATGCACAGCTTCCAAAACAGAGCAGCTGTATTTCTGCAAACTTCTCACCAAAAACAAAGTTACTGAACCAAAAATAGTATTTTCATATCCACCCTGGGAGATTTGACTCAATTTTTAACAAGTACCACTAGAAAAATAGATAGAAAACACAATTAAAATACTGCTGCACTGGGATAATGCCAGTAAAACCTCCTACTTACAACAGCCCCTTGCTTTGGTGAGCAGCCTTTTCAAACCCAGAGCTGCGCTCGATAAATTCCCGCATCAGTGAGACAGGCGCCCACGCGTACGCGCTGTAGATATACGCTTACAGGAGCCGGCAAATTCAACATGTAACCACAGGCTAGATGAAATGATGTCACCTTGTTCATAGGTAGCAAGAAAGGGCAGCTAGCTCAGCAAGTTTAGGGGTTTCCGTTGGCTTTCAGATAAGTGCCTGGGCAGCCGCGGGCTGCCCCCAGCGCACTGGCAGCAAGCACAGCAGCAAGTGTTCCCGGAAGCGTAGTACGTGGACGTGCTTTCCTCCCTAAGCCCCAAGTTCCTCTAGGAAACCCAGTTCTTCCTGTAATTTGCCTGGGTCATTTTGTTTTCTCTTGTAGTCAGAAACTGCCAAAAAATGCTGGTGCAGATACCGGAAGAGACTTCACTGTCTCCACCTTTCTACAGGGTTGAAAATGCACTCCCACTGTTGCTTATCAGAAGCCAGCACTGATAGTCATAGTCAGAAAGGAAAAAAGGAGTTGATATGACCTAGCCTTCATTAAGTTCTGCCTTGAAAGGCTCCCACCAACAGCCTCTGAGATAAGGCATGCACCAAGAGCTTCAAGTGAATTCCTCATGCACCTATAAATGTCATGACTAAGTAATATGGAAGGACTGGGGGCAAGCAGGGCTAAGATACAAGATTCATCCACAGTCCTGCTTACAAACATATTATCAGTGTCAGTTTTAAAAGTAAGCCCTCCAACCATTTCTGCAGGAGGTTTTAGGGATCTCCCCTGTGCAAAGAGCAGATGAAGAACAGATGGAAACCTCCAGACAATCTCTTCAGCACATGCATACAATTTGTTTCCTCTAGAAGGCAAAGGGACTGGCCCATTCACATTATTTTGCAAAATTAAACACCCTCATGCTTCGTGTTTATAAGGTTTATGGCCAATCTGAAAGTGCACAGGAAGGCATGGAACAAACCAAGCTATTTAGTCAGAAACAGGCATAGAATCCAAGAAGTTCAAACAGGATTTCTTAAAAATCCAGAGATCCTTAAAAGAAAATTTACCAAAAACTACTCACAAAACCCCAAACCGATGATGAAATCTGGCTATGAAAAACTTCTTAACATATAATTGGTGACTAACAATCAGGTTCCTTGAAAATACTCTTGACAGTACACCTGATGGCAATGAAGTGCAGGAAAAGATCCAGTTTAGGAACTGAAGATGATGTATCCATTAAAAATAACCAGCTAGACCTGATACTATTAAGGATTAATTAGGAATGACAGGAGCTTGCCACAAAACAGGGACTAAAAGACCCTGCAGTAGACAGAGTGACTCCTTCAAGGAGTAAAAAAAATATTTGATCTAATCTGTCAATTTAACATTATGTCATTAGTCAAATATATCAAGTCTCCTGCATCCTAAGCCTCAAAATAAGTACCATTTCAAAAAGAACAGCACAAGGAAAAAAAATACCATTGCAATGAAGCTGTATTTCTCTAATCAAATCAGGAATGGACACTTTGATCTTTGAGGACTGAGGAAGATTTAAAAGCTGTTCCCACTACCAGCAGTGCAAACCCATGTGCTTTACAACTGTTTGTGGCTAATATTGCTTCAGTTCATGTGGATTTACTATCAAATACTTATTACAGCACAGTTTAAAGAGATGCTATTCTTAGAGCACATAGAAGCAAAGTGCCCAGTTGAAATCTCTTTGTCCATTAATATAAACCCCTGTTCTTTGATGATGAACTTTGGATTTAAGAAGTAAAGCACAAGAGGCTGCTTAAAGAAAACAAACACGGAGCATCAGCCTAAGACATGAGCATCAACATGAGACAGCATCAGGATCATGCACATGGACATTTTGCTTCTAGCACAGCTTTCAGAAAGTTGTCCTGCTCCTACAGACCAGCCAGGCTCCTATCTGCACAATATACATTGTATTTTTATTGTATTTATATGTAGGGTATACTACAGAGTGTCCAACAGAGGCTACAAGGATGAAGAAGGGACTGGAACATGTCTTGTGAGGAAAGACTGATAGACCTGGGCCTTTTAGTCTGGAAAAGATCAGACAGAGGGGATCTAATCAATATTTATACATATCTCAAGGGTGGGTGCAAAGAGGGTGCCAGTCTCTTTGCAGTGATATCCTGTGATGGGACAAGGGGCAGTAGATACAGACTGGAAGGAAGTTCATCCTCAACATGAGGGAAAACTTTTTTACAGGAAGGGTGCTGCCCAGAGAGGTTGTGGAGTTCTCTATAGAGAGGTTCTCTGGAGACTTTCAAGACCTGTCTGGATGCATTCCTGTGTGACCTGCCCCAGGTGATGCTGCTTTGGCAGGTTTGGACTCAATCTCCAGAGGTCCATTCCAACCCCTACTGTTCTATGATAAGCAAGAGTAGGAATAAACCTCTCTTCATAGCTACTCGTTTGAAACTCAGATGAACATGAAACCAACCTTTCACGTTTTTTGTTGATTCTAGCAAATCTGGTCATGCAGCCTTTTAAATCTCATATACATGGAAAATTATCTTGGCAATTACAGTGGCTGACTTACAGATAAGGAAGTGAAAAAGTAACCTTTGTTACTGCTATCAGGTGATGATAAGGATTTGATAAAGGCCACTGCAATTACTGGTTAATGTTTTTCCCCCACTGCATTTCACAGCCAAAAGCATTACTGCCCAATCGATGATTATTTTAGCAGAGGAAGGAAAACCCAGTGGACAATGCAATAATTATTTGCAATGCCTGAGTCTGTCCCCACCAGCAGAGTCTGAGAGCTTGCACATGAAGAAAGCTCACAGCTAGGGATGGTCTTGCCATAATAACGCTGGCAGACCCTGTGGGTCAGGCACTGCTTGACCTCTGTCCATCAAAGAGAGGTGCCTGCTATTTAACACAGTTCTCAGATACCCAGAGTTTAACTTTAGTATAAAGTTACCTTGAAGTGTGATTTGAGTCGTTGTTCTTTGTTGTAGTATTCCCAGACTGTATGCTGTTTGCTTCACTAGGAGGATCTTTCACAATATCTGACTTTGGTCTGCAAGAATTGGAGGGAAGAGGCAGAGCATGATGTTATTTACCTGCCCAATTAATCAGTGCACAGCACTACCAAAATCACCCCACGTGAAACAGCACAGCCTTCAAACTTACTTAGTCTTCTTGTTAGTGTTCTTCTTTGTGACACTTGGACTAATTTCCTTCTCTTTGTCAGGTTTTTCTTTGTCTTGTTTTTCCACTTTCTCCTTCTTCTCCTTCTTAGGTGGTGGTGGGGTTGCATATTGCTGGGCAACTTGTTGTGCCACCAACTGAGAGTTTATTCTAGGCTTTCTGTAACGACAATAAGAAGAGAGATCTATAGTCAATTTTACACAGGGAAAAGGACTGCACCAAAGCAGTATGAAGATTTATTTGAGCAACCAGGGAAGAACGCTCCACTTCCAAAGACTCAAAAAGATGGCCTTGTTTAATGTGCAGTACTACTGCTGCTACCAAACAAGATAGAAATTTTTTAAGCCATACTCCAAATTGCTGTATTGCCAATTTTTTTTTTAGCTTCATCTAACATTCCTAAGTATAATGCTCCCTTTCTTCCAACAATGTCATGAAATCACAACCAGTTTTGGGGGGACAACAGTGAAAAAGCAGTTTTCAGGAAGTTGCCAGCCATGCCTGGCAAAGTGGTTACATTTTAAGAGAAAGACTAGAAAGTGTGGTAAAAATAAGTTTCCTGATAAACATCGGCCTCCTTCCTAGCTTTCAATTTAATTTTTCAAATGAGCTTCTGATTCCCTGAAGCAGCAAATCTCACACAAATAACAAAGAACAAGAGAAGGTAACTGAGATGACTTTGTTCCAGGGGCTGGGACTGAAGCTTGCTGGCAGGAGCACAGAAGACAAGTGGGCATTCACGCTGCCATGGGGGAATGCTGTGCCAGCCTCCGACACACCATCCTCACACAATTGTCTCAGTGCCCAACAGTGCTCAGACAAAATACACAAGCAAACTGGCTTTCAAAGACTATTTCCATTTCAAATTATGATTTACACACACACACACACAAACACACAAAGAAAAGGCAGCTTCAACTGTAACCAGTATTTTCACTATGGGTCCTCATATCTCACAGAAATCGGTCCCTTCATCTCTCCTGCATTCCTCACGCAAGCTCCAACGTCCTTTCATCCTAACAACCTGAAACTTCTCCCTCCTGACCTGGCGTATCACAGAGCAGTTTATACTCTGACTGTTCATGATCGATTCAACTCCTTCAACATGCCAGGAAGATCTATGCTTCCTGTGTCCACACAGCTCAGAGTGGGAAGGGGGAAGAAAACCAGGTCATCAGCTCCATTAGTCGTCCATTATGAGCTGAATACTAACTGCAACAGTTGCTCAAGCTTGTCCATAGCATTATATTGGTCATAAATAAGGTTCACATTTTCTATATAGATCAGACTACAGCAGACTCTCAATGAAAAGAGGCACACAACTATCACTGAGTCTACAACTGGAGAACAGCAACCTAAGGGGTTGTGCATCAGAGCTGTGCACCTGCATTTAATTTTTACTACAAACATCTAGAGACTTTAAGATGCTACTTAGCAGTTCACATGTTTAAAACAAACACACACCAAGAGAAACCATTAATTGATCACATGTATCATCTGCACACAGACAACAGAACACCCAGAGAAGTTCTACCCCCTGTCACATGAAAATCCAAGGACCTAGTAAGCCTCTCTCAGCATGCATAATGGTACCAAAATGCTCTTACTATAAAGCCAGAAACACCCAAAGATTTAATTTCACTACCACAGTTTATTATAAAGTCTATTCAACAGGTTGCAGTTAGGCCCTTGACTCATCTCAAAGCTGCTGGCATTCAGATTTTTCACCCATAGAAAATCTTAGCTCCATTTTAAGCTCCAATTTGCATACAATTCTACGTGAACAAAGAAGGCTAAAGAGCAGGTCATAAATAAGTAAGATGCTGAAACATTTTGCAGTTACCTGTTCCACAAAACAGGGAAGATCTCTAGCATCCTTGCATTAAAAGTCCCACATACAGCAATTTCTGTCTCCATGACTGAGCATAAACATGTAAGAAAAAGGGGGTTGGTTACATGGAAAAGAGTTTTAGATTGATGCAACCACACTAAAAGCTGGCAACAGTAGCTTGTGTCAAGCAACCTGCTGTCTACTCAAAAAAAAAAAAAAAGGGGGGGAAGAGATAAAGTGTCAAGAAAACCTCAAAGAGAGGGCTGATACCATCTCCCTATATGATTAGACTCGATTAACCTCACTGCATGAAGCTGTCACTTCTGCCCAGGCTTACAGTTATTTGCTGTTTACACAATCAGCTAAGTCAGAAACCTGAGCCATTCACGGGAAATTCCAAATTGAGACTCTGAGAGCACCTTCAAGTCTTCCTGCTTTGCACGACTCTGCTGTGCCTGCCTGTGGTGTTATTTCCAAGCCTTCTGTCCAACCTCCACAGCTACTGAGCTGCTGTTCCTGTTGGAGGAGTGCTGCACTGCTTGAATGAAGACACAACTTTTAAAATGGAAACTTCAACTAAAATCAAAAACTATGTAAACAAGCCATGCTGCATCTCCTTGGAGAAGGCTGGAATCCAACAAAAGCCCAGCCTTACAGTGCTCCTGCAGAGACACTTCGCCCCATGCTCTTCCGCTGCTTATCTGTGCCTGTGACAGCACACTACATTTATTAAGTTTTATCATTTTCTGGCCAGCCACTGACAGAACCAGCACAACTTCTTCAAACCCACATTTATATATTCCTCCTGACACACCACTGGTAAGGGCAAACCCAAAAGTAAAAGCAGAATCGGCAGCAGCATGGGCAGGCAGGGACCTGTGGGAAGCAGAGAGGTCAGCCCAGCTGATGGGATTTCTCCTACCCCCTGAGGAAGGGCGCAGAGAGCTGCAAAGACTTTGGTCAACACCAAGCGCGTTTAAGATCTGCTCTACTAACAGAACAGATTTAAATAATGCAAATAACCCAATAGCCTTCCAATTCCTCTTTGGCCAGCAAGCTCAGGAGCATTAAAAAACAGGTAAATTAAGCAACTGGTATACTAATAGCAGTAACAACAGCAGCAATAAATTCCTTCAAGTAAGTCCCACACTGCCACTACAGCCAGGACACAATGGTTACAAGCCCTTTACTAAAAAGCCAAGCAAAGCAAGCAGAGCAGTGCATTTCTAACCACAGCAAACCAAAAGCATAGTGACCACTAGTGAGTAAAGTAACCACAATATCCAAAACTTGCTCCAAACTTAACGATTCTATGGTTACAAGAAAACAATTTCAATGCAAGTATCTGAAATGGGTATGGTGCCTTCTACATGAACATTAAGATAAAAGTTATGGTTTGCTTGGGCAACTTCCCCCTAATTTAAGTGGCAGCCTGAGTGAAGATGCAACCATCAAGTTCCAACACTGATGTGACAAACAAATGAACGTTGCTCTCCTTTTTCCCAACATAAGGAGGATTGTCTTCTCTCTAAACTGAGAGCAATTAAACGAACTTAATCATAGAATCAATCACAGAATCAACCAGGTTGGAAAAGATCAAACCCAACCTATTACCTAACACCTAACAACAACTAAACCATGGCTTCAAGGGCCATATCCAGTCCTTTTTTGAACACTTCCAGGTGCCTTCAAAGTTATGTCCAGTAAAATTCATTGTTTCACATTAAACTGCAGCTGACATCACAGGAGCAGATATTTGCACAGTAATTCATGACCTCTGCAGGATGGACAGACTGATGCATGAAAAAGCTGAAATGTATTTGTCTATTCTGAGTGTGGATTTTGCACCCAGGCTTTTACCATTAGCTATCATAAATGATGCACACACATACTCCTTACCACCTTTAGTAACAGCCCTGCACATATTATATAGCCTGCAAATATCAGATCCTCATATGGGATGTTTGGCTCCTGAGAAGTGGAATAAATGCAAGACCCTTCCTGAAGGGCTCACTGCCTATGGTACTGTGCTCTTGGAATTTTTACAAAACCAGACCCAAACCTATGCTTTTAAGCTTCTGGTAAGCATCTTGCCATGGATCTCAATGTGTGTCCCAAGACCAAATCCAGAGCACTGACACTCAGCAATTCTGCTGCTCCACTCCTAACCCCTGCAACAAAGCTTTGAAGCAGAGTAGCACTAACCACCTCACATCCAACACTCGACTGTTACTCAGACCTGGATTTCAACAGGGATATAGGAGGATAAGTAGCACTGTATTTTCTAATGTGACCCTAATTTCTGTATCTCTCTGGGCTTTCTTCGGTTCCACTGCCTGAAGAAAAGGCAAGCCACCTGCCTCCTGCAGACGCTGGGAAGGCACGTGGCTGGTGTTACACCCACAGCAACACACAGAGACCTTGAGGGACTCCAAGCAATCCCCAGCAATGTGGATCTAATTACAATTGCTCTTACTTTCCTACAGCTATGTTATCAGAAGAATGGAAGTGGCATCGAGTGGGATTTCAGAGTCAAAAGCCTCATGTAACGTGAAGTAGCAAGGATTTGGGTAATTTCATGCTGTTCTGGCTTTGATGGAAGCAGCGATACCAGCAGATCTCTGCGTGGCTCGCTGTTTCTTTGAGAAAATGTGTTTCATACACCATGCAGCGTGGAGTACCAGATTATTTTAATAATCCTAGCCACACATTGACCTGTCTCTGCTCAAAGTAAAACAAAAACCCAGAGACTGAAAGTATTTACATGTTTATAAACCAGTTAGTGCCAGAACAGTAACGAAATAAGCAGACTTCTGAGGGACACTCTAAAGCAAGTTTAGCAATTAACCCATGAACATATTAAAAATCAACATCTCCTTAAAAGAATTTTATATCCAGAGAAAAGCAAAGCTTTGGAGAAATTAAGCCATAAATATGACGGGGCAAAGCACTTATTCTTGCATGCAGATTTCCCAGCTCATTTGTTATGACCACATGGTCCTTTTTAGCAACAAGAAAAAGGATGAATGGACAAATTGTCCTTAGTGTACAACTGCAAAGCAGTATGGAAGTTGTATACATTTATCTAAGAGGTTCTCCCTGTAGTCCAAGGCCACAAGGCAACGATAAAAACAGTAAAACCAGAAGGGCAAATGGCAAGCCATACGTGACTGAGCCACATTCTGCTGAAGGAACAGAGCTTTCCTTTCACGCTGATGTGCTAATGCTGTGCTTTGATTTAGAAGACAGATGTTTAAAAATACAGAAGTTAAATCTAAGGAACACCCACTTGTGGGCTGCAGGTGTTGGCTTTTCACAGCATTGCCAGCAAGACAGGGTTATCTTTCAGCTGAAGAAAACAGCACTTGCTACTAACCTTAGAGAGAAGTGCACAGCAACATGTTTAAAAGGCTCCAAGAGCTACGGCTGAACATTTGGGGAAAAGCATGAAAGAAAGTAAGAGCTTCACACAAACAAAACAACTGCCCACCACAAAATAAACTAAATCCATTTAAAAGTGCATGGTCACTTCAGAAAGCCTCCCACAAATGGTACAACATCCTCCTTGACCATCCAGCCCCACTGTCTTTGATCTCCTTGGAAGGGCCAAGAATATGCAGTACAGAGATAAAGGAGAGTCAGCTTTGGGATAACTATTTCCGGCTATGACAACAAACCTTGAGCTGTTCAGATTGCAGGAGAAGGGTGTTTTAAACTTTATGTTTGTCCACCAGAAACTTATAGACCTCAATTTCTCACAGTTTGAAGACCCTCCCCAGCCCAGTACTTATGCTGAAGAAGTTCAAACTTACTTGCAGTACCTGCTATTTGGTGGTCCCACAAACCTGCCGGCTCCCTGCTACTTAAGGTGAAAACCTGCTTTTCATTCAATCCCCTCTCTCCTCTGTTTTGAAGGGGTTTTTTTAATCAAATTAAGAGCAGGAAAGTTAAGTGAAGTGCAAGCTGTCACCTCCATTTACACAACATGACTGGCACTAGCATTTGCCTTTGTGCCACTATGGGGGAGCTGAAGCTCTTTCAGTGGTGTTTGTAAAAAGAATCCCGAATTCTTACTTGTTACAGGAGCCTCAGCATTGCTTGTTTTTAATTATTTAGGCTTATTTACAAATCAAAGCATATACAAAGAGTTTTATACCCAGAGTTTTAGTGAAAATATGTTAAAAATCACAAACCCAGTACTATGTGTCCCAGAATTGATCTCTGAAACTGTGGCTCCTCAACAGCATAGGGTAGTAGGTTTTTCAGTACTTTTATAGCTCTTTTGTATAATGCCATTACAAAATAGTCTGAAGTCAAAGCCAGAAGATGTTTCTGGAAGCAGTTTGATCAGAAGTTTGCCACCTCAAAGCTGAGTAGTCACAAAATTCCTCCAAACATTCATAGAATCATACAATAGTCTGGGTTGGAAGGGACTTCCCAAAGTCATCTAGTCCAACCCTCTGTGCAGTAAGCAGGGGCATCCTCAACCAGGTTCATTCTAACACAGAATGGAAATGGAAACTCCACATACTGCTTGCTGGCACTACCACAAATGCAAATATAAAAGCACATCAGGACCATTCAGATTCTATCAAATTAAGCAAAAAACATTTTACATGGTGCTCCTTGCAGAGGTGGACTTGACCTACTGGGCCACCAGTAAGAAAGAAGCCCCAAGCCACCAGAGAAGGAAGGTGTTTGGGAATTCTTTGGCAAAGCTGCAGTGGAAAAGCACCACTGTGAATTTCTGCAGGTATACAGACCTTGCACAGAACTTCTGGTTTGTGTTTTTTTTTTCCCCCTCCACAGAAACTGATAAATCACACATTGGGCTGTCTGGTAACAAAGTACTGAACATGAGATTAGTCACAAATCTGGGTCTTCTCCACTCAGTCTCACAGGTTTTGCTCATCTTACTGCCTGGGTCTTTGTCCTTCTCTAGCACACAACCCTACAAAATTCAGAAGGAGATGTCTTAACGTTGTATGGTGCATGTATTTTGGACTACAGGTTCATTCTGGTATGCCTCCACAGATGGTAGTGCAAGACAGCAGCAAACAAAACCTCCTGTATGCTCTAGAGAACAAAGAGCCACCCCTACAAGGTGTCCTGCAAGGGCAAAAACTCTTTCCTTTTGCTGCTCTTCAATCAGAAATCACAAGATAGCAAAAGGAAGAGTTAAATGGAAGTCATTCTTCATGCTTCTTTAACACCAGAGTGTGGATGGAAATAGCAGTGATGGTGAATAACAAAGATGAGTATTAGTTATTGGAAGAGAGCCTGAGGTTTACTTAAGTGCTAATACCGTAAAATTTAACCTACTGTGTGTCTGCAGGAGGCAGAACAGAAGTCATGCTGAAGTTTTGGAAGGAATACTGCTCTGTTTCTCCTTTCAGAGTAAGAGCTTGTCTGGAAGCCCGTGCAGTGCTGGCAGTCTCACCCATCTTCTCATCTGTAGCACCTAAGCTGCAACAGGAGATAATTTCCTATCTAATCTGCAGAGGCTAACGAGCGCCAGCAAAAGCCCCGAGGCCACCCAGCAGATGCTCACCCTGCAGTTGCTTTCTCTGCCTAGTTCAAACCCCTGGAAGAAGCCTGTTCTGATGAGAAATGACTGCTCCCTGACAGTTTCAGCTCTGTCCCTGACTACAGGCAGAGGCTGCAGCCCTTGGGAAGCTGTGGAGCAAACCTGCATGACTCCCCACATACATCCAGATGTAGATCTGCCTGTAACCAGATCTGCACACACACACCAGCAAGGCAGCACTGAAGAGCTGTGTACTTTGAGTAAGGATTCCAGATGTGGTCATCTCACAGAATGACAGTGGTTGGAAGGGACCTCTTAAGACCTCGCCCAACCAACCTGCCAGAGCGGGTTCACCTACAGAAGGCTACACAGGATGGTGTCCAGGAGGGTTTTGAGTAACTCCAGAGAAGGAGACCGCACCATCTCTCTGAGCCACCTGTTCTAGTGCTCTGCCACACTCAAAGTGAAGAAGTTCCTCATTTTACAGAATACAAGATCAACCAGGTTGGAAAAGACCTTCAAGATCATCAAGTCCAACCTATCACCCGACACCATCTGATCAGCTAAACCATGGCACTAAGTGGCTCATCCAGCCTCTTTTTAAACACCTCCTATGCTCAAGTTTGTGCCCACACCTCTTGTCCTGTCACTGGGCATCACCATCTCCCAGAATGACTTCCACAATTATGAATACCTCTTAAAGACCAGAATAGGAGGAAGTCCATAAAGTTCACACTTCTAAGTCAATGCAAAATTACTGAAGAACTGGCAAACTCACCAAATTTGCCATACTTCAAACATGTTTTGTCTTGTTTGATGGGGAAGCAGAACTGTCCAAATGATCACAACTTCTTTATGTTTGCAAATATTACAAAGCTACCCCTGATTTATGACCATATATAAAATCTAAGACAAAAGAGCACATAGCCTGAATTAGTTTTTCAGATGCTGTCTTGCTCCACTGTTTTACAAGAAAAACAATTTTCTACTACGATTTTTTTTTAATGGGCCATTTAAAAAATAGGCAGAAATTAAGAAAAAAGAGCCCAATACATCTCTCCTGCTGAAAAAAAGAAATTGCAATATGTAACAAATTAAAATAGCATCAAGCCCCAATTGCAACATCACCCTAAATTCCAGCTGAACAAGAATTCAAGAATTCTTACCCTCTGCCTAAGCATTTGCTTACCTTGCTTACCATGACTAGTAGTTAGAACACAGAACACACCAGGTTGGAAAAGACCTACATCAAGTCCAACCTATCACCCAACACCATCTATCAACTAAACCACGGCACCAAGTGCCTCATCCAGTCTCTTTTTAAACACTTCCAGTGATGGTGACTCCACCACCTCCCTGGGTAGACCAATCCAAGGGCTAATCACTCTTTCTGTGAAGAACTTCTTCCCAACATCCAGCCTAAACCTCCCCTGGTGCAGCTTGAGACTGTGTCCTCTTGTTCTGGTGCTGGTTGCCTGGGAGAAGAGACCAACCCCCACCTGGCTACAACCTCCCTTCAGGTAGTTGTACACAGCAGGAAGGTCTCCTCTGAGCCTCCTCTTCTCCAGGCTAAGCAACCCCAGCTCCCTCAGCCTCTCCTCATAGGGCTCTGCTCCAAACCCTTCACCAGCTTTGCTGCCCTTCTCTGGACATGTTCCAGCAAGTCAACATGTTTCCTAAACTGAGGGCCCCAGAACTGGGCACAGTACTCAAGGTGTGGCTTAACCAGTGCTGAATACAGGGGCAGAATGACTTCCCTGTTCCTGCTGGCCACACTATTGCTGATGCAGGCCAGGATGCCAATGGCCTTCTTGGCCACCTGGGCACACTGCTGGCTCATGTTCAGTTTACTGTCAACCAGTACCCCCAGGTCCCTTTCTGCCTGGCTGCTCTCCAGCCACTCTGACCCCAGCCTGTAGCACTGCATGGGGTTGCTGTGGCCAATGTGTAGAACCTGGCACTTTGATGTGTTAAATCTCATGCCGTTGAGATTAGGTCCACAGGTAAGCGTTCAAAAAAAGAGCACTGCCTCCTATTCATTTATTGCATTTGCAGGGAAGAAGTTCTAGAGCAGTAAAAAATTCTGCTAATATACACAAAATCCACAACCAAGTGTTTACAAATTGAGATGCAACCATAAAGATCACACCAAGTCCAAACCTGAAAAGATGGCCTTGAGATTACCAAATCATTTTTCTTAGGTATGTGAATTTCTTTGGTCACAAATCATTTTAGTCACATGTTACAAGTGCTGAACAAACTTCCTCCTAGACATTTAGTGCAACTGACCCTCATCATGCTACTGACCTACTCAGGGCTTCAGCTTAGTCCATCACTGGAAATTCAAATCAATATTTTGGCAGGCTATACACCGAAATGGCAAAATTTGTTGTGCTGCTTTTGGTGTTTTTATCTACTGACAGTCCTTCCTGCAAAATAACCCAAGTGCCATGATTTATGAGGGCTTACAAAATTGTTATGGAAAATTCACTGATCTCAGCACAAAATTTACTTGCCTGCTACCACCAGAGCGATGATAAAACTAAGGCCATTTTACTTGCTTGACAAAAATAAGCTGCTCTCACTAGCAAAAAAATCTTAAAACAGTTCATAAAGCTGGCAGCAACCAAGATGTGCATAGTAAAACACTCTGATTTACAACAAAACCAATTACTTAAATAGTTCTTCCTATTGGACTGTTTATTAAGCTATGTATAATCCTGAGGAAAGCGAACAAGCTCAAAACTTCCTGGTGAGTAACAAGGTGCCGTTGGCAGCATGAGGGTATAAACAAGCCTGATGAAGATTTAACATGTGGATTCCTTCAAGCAGCTATTCATGGCTATTGTATTATGGATTAAAATCATGAAAATCTGAGGAAGAGAATAATTTTAGCAACTCTGGCTACAGTTGAAAACCAGGAATACCTGAGCTGGAGTTACATGTTTTAACACTGCTATTAATATATATATATATTTATTTTTTTTTCTGTTCCAGACAGTGAAATCTTGAGGAGAAATGGAAATTGTCACTCATGCACCATCCTTTAATCCAGCTTGATATGTTCCATCTGGCAGCATCTGTCCCCAGGTTCTGGGACACTAAAATTTCCTGATTCAAAATCACAGCAGGAGAGAGACCAAACTTGGAAAACAAGCAAGAAAAAGAGGAGATGCTGGTAAAATGACCTCCATGCCAAATATGAGACATCAGCCAAATTCTGAAGCTGGTCTCCTCCCCAGAAATTTGTACTGAAACTAAAATAAAATTCATTTCCAAAAGCCTGCCTCTTAAAAGTGTGCTGTTGGATAAGCACAGATGAAAACCTCCATTTTTACCTTGCAGGATGCTGAGCTGTAAGAGCGTTTCCTAACACGCTCAAGCATCTCCAAATTTGAGTAGGTAGCAACATACAATGCCTAACAATGTGGCACTGCATACACAGGACCACTCCCTAAGAGGCCTCCCAATTTTTGTTTTAAGAGAAAATACCATTTATGTCTACAAAACATCAACATTTAAATACTGAGTCTCCAACATAACCTTGTTGTACATCTTAACAAGGTATCTTTGGGGTTTGAAGCTACCCACCAATACCACGGCTCCAGAATTTGTGTTTTGATCACACAACTGCAACATCTTTTTATTAGCGAACGGAAGGTAAATTTTAACTTTGAAACAAGGTGAATTTCCATAAGCTTGGAGATGAAATTTTAAAACTTGAGACTCTGTGTTTTAGGATCAGCTCGGAGGCAGATCAAGAGTTTGGGGTTTTTTTTTATTGCAGTCACTGTTGCCCTTTCAAATATTGTCCTAAGATCAGTACTTACAGGACTAAAGAGTTTATGAACCTGTGAGCTCCTAACCAGGCAGGTTAGCCCTTGCATTAACCCATTACAGATGGTCACTAGCAAGAACTACACAAAGGCATTTCCAGTTGCTTAAGCATAGTGCTCAATGTGTGTACTGCAGATAACCCCAATAACCTAACCTGTGGAAAGAGGCAGGAAAGCTTTGCTTAGGAGCAACTAAGAAACTCTGAGTAACTCTTGCAGAGTTCCCTGGCAATGCAGGAGTGGGCTGGTTTAGCAAAGTAACTTTTCACTGTGCTTGCACAGCACTGGAACACATAGCACTCAGGGGAAAAAAAAAAAACAAACAAAACTTCACTATCCTTTACCAACCAAGTTCACAGAGAAGAAAAATGAGAAGCTACCATTTCTACAACAGATGCTGAATAGTCTCAATTGGCCCCAAATTTCTAGGGATGTCATAAGGGAAAGAAAAGGGGCGGGGGAAGCCACCTGAGCAAAGCAGGAATTTTAATCCAGGCACAGCAGGCTTCATCTACATGAGAGAAACTGAGGTCTTCCAGCAAGCAAACCCTTTTTATTAGAAAAACAACAAACAAAAACCAAACCCAAAACAAAAAGAACAACACCCCAGCAATGACAGGATTTCCTCTCATGTAAGAGAGACATTTCAAGAGTCCTTGAACAACCAGGAATGCAGCATCACCAGCACAGTTCCAATCTGCAGCAGCTACCAAACTGAGAAGACACATGAGAGCTGCTGCCATGTGGAGTGGACACTGCCCTGCTGGCTCCCCAGCTCTGCCAACAGCACCAGGCAGCAGCACAGGGAGCTGGTACCCAGTGGTACCAGTAAGGGGTAACGCACTCACTCCTTTGTACCTCTGTCCCAGCACAACCTGTGGTGAAACAGTCACTACCAATGGCTTAATAGATCAATTTGCTTTTCCAACCACAAGAAGAAATAAAAGACATTCTGCAGGATGATGAGGCAGGCAGAGGTGCATTTTCAAGAGGCCATCAAGTGCTGAGAGGAGCTTCCCCCGCATTGTGTCCTCTGAACACAATCGAGAGAACTGACCACAGACAAAGCAGTGACAGTTCGGGGTGTCCAGCTCCATCCAGGTGGCACAACATATGACAATCTCGCACAGGTAAACCGCTGCCCAGGATAACCAGAAAAGTCAGGCAGAGAGCTGCTGTTCAAGCACTATGGGAGCAAGGCAGCCTGAGCACACTGAGCCTTTTGCTTTCAGAATTATTACTCCTGGGCATGTGGAACTGACCCAGATGGTTTCAAAATTTGTCAGGAAACAATTATTACAATAATCAGTTTGGAAGCCCTTCCTCCCCCTAACTAGGAAGCCTTAGAAGAAACATAGCAAAGTGTTGGTTCCCTACTTAAAGTTCCAGCGTGAGCTATCTCTGTGTGCCTGTTGTAGGGCAAGGAAGCTCAACTGCCTTTAAAACCAAAATTAGTAGAGAGCACCACCCTACAAAACAAAAAGCCAGGAATAATTAAAACAACAGAAACATTTCCAAATCCTCTGCAAGCCAATTTCAGACCTGCAGGTACCAATGCTAATGACTTGTACAGACAAAACTGTCTTTTTTCCATACAGTTTTCAGATAAGGTGATCTTGAACCTAAAAATCTTCATTTTGTTGTATTTTTGAGTGTCCTACCACTGGTGCTGTCCTGATGACTACTATTTTGCAGCTTTACACACACTCACATGGCTTTCATTTATTTCTACACACAGATATACATGAACACACAGAACCAAAATCCTGCATGGCCACCACGCCGCTACAAGCCCCAAGGAGAAGCAGCAAGTAAATTCAGCTGGAAGTTCTTTGTTGGGGTTTCCTCCCCCCTTAATTCTTCAAAACAATTCTGGTGCTCCATCCTAAAAAGTGGTTAGACTCCCCAAACGCTCCACTGTGAACCTGTGCCAGCTGCAAATCACTCCAACTGCCCTGGCACCATCATTTAAAGTCATTTTCCATTTAAAGAGTCTCACATCAGCGCCAGCACAGCCTTTCATTACCCATCCCACTTAATACCCACAATCTCTCCACAGCTCGCTCGCTCGGTCTCCACTGACCAGGCAGCACACGGAGACTGATGTGTGGATTATTGGGATTCCTAATGCCTTTCCTCCCCGCTGGCTGAGCACTTGGCAGCCTGCCTGACCCGCAACACGTGTGGCTTTGTCAGCCTAATGCACTATGTCATCTGGAGAGTCTCGGGACCGAGCGGGACCCAACGGCGTCAGCATAGCAACGGCCGGCGGCTCCCAAAACCTCCAGCTACCACACTTCCCGGCACTGCTGGAGAAAGAGGTACAGAAGTGAGTGTCTGGATGTTTGCCACTGCCTGCCTTCTGAGAGGCAAATGGGCAAGGTAAGAGCAACAGCATACAGCAGGATCCTTTAACCACAGGCTGGAGGGTCAGCATAGGGCTTCCCTGTACAAAACACCTGTCCTCACTTTGCTGCTGCCTTGCAATGACTCAAAAGCTACATTTCAAGATTCAGGATTTTTGTAACCTTCCCCCCTCCCCCCATGTTAACCTTCTGTTAACTGTATAACAACAATGAAAATTCAGGTTTGAGTCCGTATTACAGATTCACAGAATGTTTTGGGTTGGAAGGGACCTTGAAGCTCATCTAGTTCCAACCCCCCACCATGGGCAGGGACATCTTCTACTAGCCTGGGTTGCCCAAGGCCTCATCCAACCTGGTCTTGAACACCTTCAGGGAGGGGGCATCCACAAGCTACCTGGGCAGCCTGTTGCAGTGTCTCACAACAACACTGTAAAGAATTTCTTCCAAATACCCAGTTTAAATCTGCCCTCCTCAAGCTCAAATTCATTCCCTCTCGCCCTATCACTCCTAGCCCTTGTAAAACATCCCTCCCCAGCTCTTCTGTAGCCCCCTGGAAAGCCACTATAAGGTCTTCCCAGAGCCTTCTCTTCTCCAAGCTGAAAAGCCCCAACTCTCTCAGTTTGTCTCCACAGGAGAGCTGTTCCAGCCCTCTGATTCAATCCGAGTCGTGACCAAGCCAGTTGTCACCCATCAGTTTAAGAGGGTGCTATTAAACTGTACTTATGCCTGGCATTTAGGCAGGGCAGGAAGAAATGTGGCTTGGGCATTTTTCTATAGAAAAGATACAGTGAGGTATTTCCAAGCACGAGGCAATACATCAGCCCTGTAAAACCCACTGTAAATTCTTACAAGATGAATATATAAAAGGAGATACCACACAACATGCAAACAGCAAATAAATGCAAATTTAACATCATGCCTAACTAAAAAGTGTAATGAAAGTGAAACTGGGTTGTAGATGAATGAAATGCAGAAGCCAAGGGAGATCTTACTTGGAAACAGAAGAAAAGATGTATGCAAAATACAGCTGAAGTTTCACTTCCTCTGTGAAAAAACACAACAGAAAGCTCAAGAACAGCACACGGCACACACTCTACAACCTCCTCAGGCAACAGATGCTGCCCATACACACCAAGACCTGCTATTTTATACCTGATGTCAGCTTACAGAGCTTTTGTGAATCTCAACAGAGAAAGACAAAGACCAAAACTGTAACCCTAAATACTGAGATTTTTAGGCAACATATTATAAATCCATTTTTATGCTAATAAATACATATTAATTATAACTGCAAGCACAAAGCAACTAAAGGGAAGTCTGGAAAAGCATTACTAAGCAGTCCTGTTCTGTTGGGTTTGGGTTTGAATTAAGCATATCATCCAGCTCTCAGCATCACAATATCCAGACACCTCAGTCTCAGATGTATTTATCCATATACCCCTTGGTTAGGTTTATTTCCATTTAACTATGGGGAAATTGACAGTGAGTTGCTTGCTTGAGGATGAGGACAGCAGAAGAAAACAAAGGCTTTTCTGAGTCCCAGGACTACACCACACTGGTGATCAGATGAGAGAAAATAGTTGCTTCTAGAGATTTACAGAAATGACTAAGTGAGATTCTACTATGTTCTGTTGCTTCCTCCTCTTAATTTCTTCCTGGATTTGTGCAGCTAATTGCTTATCTCCAGAATTTCCAAGTTAAAGCAAGCTAAAAACAGAACCTTGTTTTTACTCAAAGGCACTGCGGAAAACGGTGTGGACTGGGTTGAGCAACCACTTCCTAAGTGGCTTGTACCCTTGCTCTGCACCAAGGCTGGGGAGTGAAGAGAGCCAAAGCTTTAGGAGTTCCCATAGCTTTGTGAGCAGTTCCACACACACAAATTATCTACAAAAAAAAAAAACCCAAACAAAAACCAGAAAATACTTGCTCATCGTTTTCTCTTTTCGTAATCTCTGAGGTCAGATGCAGCAGCAAGTGCCAGGATTCTACACCAACACAAGACTTCCCCATCTGTCCACGCTACCCACATGAGAGACAGCTCTGCCTGCTCCTGCCACCAGCTCTTCAAACCCACTTATGCCCATCACCAGCTCTCAACACACACGAAAAGCCAGACAGGTTGACATCAGTACAGCAGCAGCGCTGGTGCCCACTGTGAACACCAGTAAGGAAGGTCACAAAACTGAAGCCCCGCCACAACTATTTGCAGCTTGACCTGGAACCCCAAAAATCTATTTAACATCTTTGAAGACTGAGTGGCAACTCAGAAAAACATGTAGGCTTGAGTTCAGTACCTGACACATTGCTTCTGCCAGACAACTTGATGGTAAGCAAGGCAGGAAAGCTTGAAGCAACCATCTCAATGCTGCAATTACACAACTGCTCATTTTTCAAGTAAGTTTCCTCAGAAGAAACTGAAAGCAATCAAGTAAGAGAGAAATGCATGGAAATTATCATGATGGCACAAAAACAGAAAAGCTTTTATGTGCCTCCTTTTAACAAAAGAAAGTCTAATTTTGAAACAGCTGCTTCACTAACTCAAGCCCACGCCCCGAGGCAAGGGCTAGGTTTGGTTTTGTTTCTGTTTATTTCACAGTTTCCCTGTTTATTCAGCTTCTTTCCTCTCCCAGTGGCAGCCAGGGCAGTGCAGGGCAAGTGGCTTTATCCAAAACCAAGAAGCAGTCTTCGACCCAGACAGCCACTCCATGCTGCTCTTTGAAACACAGGTAGCTGTGTCCTTCTGAACTTGGAAGAAGCTTCAAGTCTTTTGTAAAAGGCAGGCAGCAAATCACCACACAGCTTGCTTGAAAAAATCCCACTTTTATTCCAGTGTCATATTAAGCTTAAAGAAGGTATAAAGGTGAAGAGAGAAAAGCCAATGAGTTACACAGTCTAAGCTCGATGTAGCTTAAATGCTACTCACACAACTTAGAAGTTTCTCTGCTCCTTCCCTGGAGGCTGAACACCTCTCTTGGAGATGCCTGGCATGGTCACCAAGTGCTTGGGAACTGACAGACTGCTCTGCTTACAGACAATTATGCTTCAGTGCTGTTTCATCCTACACTGAAGTTTAACCTCAGTGATATCAATTCCACTATCTTCAAGTGAATTATTTCTATGTTAGGCACATAAAGGACCAAGTCTGCAGGATTGGAGGCTGAAGGACGAGTAACAACATGAACCTTTTAAGCAGACATCTGTAGCAGGAAACCTGGATACTGAACATCCTTTGCAAGTGAGTATGCTCATTTTGACATCTATGATAGAGCTCTTCTCCAGGGATTTCCAAGGAAAGCCACAATTTTGACAGCTCAAGCCTTGATCTGCTACTGCCTTTGGGAAGTTGTGCTTGCACTAAGGTGTAAATCTAGGCCTACAGTCCTCTTAATAGTCAGGAATTGTTCTACAGCCACTCGTCCATTCACAGGGTGGTTACACCTTCAGCCTTAGCAGTGCTTTTCCATCACAACAGCCCCTTTTGTTCTTCTTGAGTAAAGGGCTTCACAGGAGCAGCCAGGACAGGAATTCCACCAAAACAGATTCACATCAAAGTATCCAATAAAAGAAGCCACCAAGAGAAGGTGTTTCTCGTTTAAATCTAAAGGCTACCATTTCAGAGACTGACACGTAGTGACAGAAAATGCCTGAAAATAAGCTTATCAAAAGAGCCCTGAATCATCAACTCTAATGAAGCTGGCCTGTTAATAAGCAGACGACGAAGCATGCCCACACACGGTGCCCACTGGAAAACCAGGACCCAAGCCTTTCATAAATTATTTCTTCACTGCCTCAAAACCAAATAAAACCGCCACAGCAGCTTCACAGACACAATCATCTACCACTTTTACAGGACAGGTTCCAGCAACAAAATACTGTTTCACATGTCTTTTCTCTTTTTTTTTTTTTTTTTAAATCAGCAAGAACTTTGGGTCATTTTTTCCCTCCTGGTCCACTCACAGAAGAAAAAGGAGTCTCAAGGCTCCTTTCAGAATTTTACAGAGGAGTGAAGCAAAGTTTTCTGCGCAGTTAAACTATTTCTACCCTGTAAGGGCACACCCTCCACAGAAGCACAAACAACTTGCCTGGGTTGCAAGCACTCAGTGATGAGTAAACCTTTTGGATGCTGCAACACCTATAAATGCATTTTACAGAAAGCAGCAGCAACAGCAGTACTGGGGCTGTGATGGCTTTAAGTTCAACAACTTCTAAAGGAGGATATAAAGCTTAGTCTAAACCAGCACCAGTCTAAACCTGATCCTCAGACTTGCAAGCCTGCTTTCAGGGCTACCATGCAAAACTGGGCAAGTTATCCTAAATATTCATACACCATTGGAGTCACAGCACCTCTCAAAATTTTTCAACCTAGGTAAGACATTTTTACATCAGCTGGACTGGTTTTCATACTCATCTAAACTCCTTTTCGCACCTTGCAAGAGCAGCCCACCTGTTACGAGGAGTAAGGGTGGGTCAGGATCATCCCCAATACCCGGGACCTGAATCCGTGGCAGAAGAGCTGCAGGCACTCCTGGAAAAGTAAGAGCCAGTGAAATAGCCCATGAATAACTAACACCTGCCTGCCCATTGAAGTATACTAATTACAGAGCATAATTGAATGACTGCTTCCCTTATTCAGGGAGGTGCAGATAAGAGGCCACAAGTCATCTCATACCTCGGATGCAAGTTTAAAAGACTCTCAGTTGGCAGCAATGCACAGGAAAAAGTCACCGGCTGTGACAATTAACAGCTTCATTTTAAGTCTCTTTTGTTCAAACGAGTAACTCTCCTGAGTTCCATGAAACAGCCCTTTCTCAACTGAACAGATACATCCAAGGCACGCAGCTAAAATCTGCATGTAAAACCCGCTGGGAAGCAGCCACACTGTATTTTAACACAGCAGAGATCGAGCCTCACCAGTCCTGCTGCACGCACAGAAGGTGAGAAGAGGACGAGGGCTCCAGCGTCCTCCTACAACCCCAGCAAGGCTCCACTGTATCAACTCCTGCTTTTTTAAAACTAGATTCTCAGGGAATCTCAAAAACAAGACCACGCACCAGCCTGCAGAAGAAAAGGAGAGAAGCCTACAAAATGAGTTATTCGAGGACATGAACAGACATGTGGAAAAGGACCTAGGAGTTCGCGCAAGCAGTAAATCCTTACACGAGACGTTGTAAAGTAAGGTATGGAGAGATTTCCTGTAAGATGTTGTTTACTTGAAATATTCCAGAGAAAACGTATTTCAATTTAATAGACCTATGCTGATTTTATCCACAACACAGCCTGTCCACTCAATCACCATTTCTCAGCATCAGATGCATGGTGGGAATTGAATTTCTTTTATGGAAGCAGGTGTGAACATTTGCTGGAGCTGCTTTCAGTTCTGGCCTTACCTCTGTGGTACCAGAATAAAGCCGTCATTAAAACCTCTCTTCATTAAAACATCTCAGTTGTGGGATTTATTTTGTGCCACTTGCTGCCTGAATTTTAAAAAAGTATATGAAAAAAAATTACACTTCTCTCTGTAATACACTTTACACAGTGGCTGAAAAGAGACTTGCTTGCATAACAAGTATTATGCAATTTCCCAAATAAATAATACCCTTGTAGAGGGAAAGATTACAAAGTCCTGAAGATTTTCAATGCTGCAGATTTGGCTTCAAAAGCAAAAGAGTCTGTAAAAGCAGCATGCCATCCCAAATCTTCCTGATAATTATTGATATTGCCTCAGCACCCAAAGATCCTACCAGGAACAGTGCCCCATTGTGTGTTAACAAAGGACAACCTGGCAAAACACCCAATTTGCCACCTCAGTAATATCTCTCCAGAATGCAAAAAGCTTGACACCAGCTTTAAAACAAAACCCAGCATGGATGCAGATACACTTGTAAAGCTGTGCTTTGATTCGAACAGCTTCTAGTCCTAAAATGATTGGATTAAATAATAGTAATTTTTTAAAACCACACCAAGAAACACCCTTTAACTTTTGAGCCATCTTCAGCCCAGAGTAATCTCTGCAACTCCATTACTAGAGCAGTACTAACCTAAGAGTAAACGCCCACCAAAATACTATGCACCTTAATGATCATCATGGAGATGTTTAAAAACCAGAACAGCCCTCACACAAGTAGAAGTCACAAATGGTCCAAGTAACACAGAAATCAAAAGTGAAGCCCAAGTGGCAGCACAGGAAAAGAATAAAAGAGCAAGGGATTTGGCAAACAGACCCTAATGCCACCAGTCCCCTACCTTCAGTTTTTGACAAATAACTGTCATTGGCTTGAAAAGAAATTTGCTTCTCTTCTTACTTTTTTGTTGCTTTTCTGATTCAGCCTTTCCTCTTCCCTGGTGTTTTTCTTGTCTTCACTCAGCCCCCAGCACAGAGTGGTATCCCAAGTGCACTGCAGCCCTCAACAGCCAACACTGTCACCAACCCTGCTCTGGAAGAGGGAAGTTCACATGCACCAACTCCTCCTCTGACCATCACACTGGCTAGAAATAGCAAACCTCCACCCTGCACACAACTGCAGCCTTGTATTTGCACTGGAAATAAGCTGAAAGTGAGGGAGTGATCCAGTAAGTAAAGAAGCCCCTATTAAATTAATTTTCACTGAAAACTGAAGAGGTCCATTGCAAATTTCAGATCTTTGAAGTCCTGGGAGATTTTCACCAACTTCAGATGGTTATCATGGAGCAGAAAAGAGGGACATCAAGTTCTGCAAAGGCAGCATTCATCCTGCCAGGAACCACAGACATAAAATTACACTTTTACAACTGAGCTAATCACCCACGTTCCAAACATCAACTGAGCTGCATTTATCTCCTCAGAACAGCAGACTTTTTCTTAATTATCCAAGGTCAATGGCAGCAAATATCGAGCAAACTGACACTTGGGGAAGCAATGTAGATAGAAAACAGGAGGGCAGGCAGCCTTATACTTGCCTAGCTATCACATTTGAATATAAAGCTGCTCTTTTTAGACAGAAAAATCATCTTCTAATTAATCACCAATGTTTGATATGGTACCTTTTGAGAAAGGCAAATACCAAATTCTTCACCAGCATTAATTCCCCCATTTTTCATTAAACCATTTAGGTTGGAAAAGACCTTTAAGATCATAAGAGTTCAACCATAAACCTAGCACTGTGAAGTCCACCACTAAACCATGTCTCCAAGCGACACATCTGCACATCAACTAAAGAGAGAAAAAAATGTTTTTAGGTGTTGGGAGTTAAGGGTTTAAGACAATTAAAGCATCCAGTTAGCCAAGAGAATAGTAATGACTTTTTTTTTTTTAATCAGACTCATCCAGAATTACAGCAATGCCTCAGAATTTCGATCACCATCTCTGAGTACTTAAGATATTCGCAGAAGTTCATAGAAACAACTGGAAAGAGTACACCTCCGGTTCAAAACTTACAGGACAGAAGGGCTCAGGTACAGTCTCTCCTGCTGCCTTGCTGAAATACACAGCTTTACCAGACAGGTCAGAGCTTGTCACAGAAGAGAAGCTACTTTGGAAATCTCAGTAACCATTTCAGCTTCCCTAAAAGTGTAAGTGGTAAAGAGCTGGCAGACGTTTACTAGTCCCGTGTCAACAGAAAGGTATTGCAGAATTCCCCTCAGATTTCTATTCAGAAACTCAACAGTGAAAACTCAAATTGTTCTCAGGAGCTGAAGAGTTGTTTCACATAGCATCCATAATTACACAGCAATTAGGGATTTCGGCAATCACAGAAGCCAAGAATAGCTCCAACAAGCCCAAGGTGAGCAGGGCTCTCAGTCTGACCAGGTCCTAATGAGAAAGGCATCGAAGAAGAAAGGAAGGGGAAAGGCTCAAAAAGGTGCTTCCACATGTGCCATGCCGAAACCAACAGCAGCAGCAAGCCTGCCCTGACAGTAACAACCCCAGAACGGAGTACACACCACCCTTTAAATGCACAGTGGTCCTCAGGCGATGCAGGGATTGCACGGGGCTGAATTTCTTCCCAAGTTACATTCTACTTTCCTAAGCTTATTGATGATGTTATGTAACTATTAATTACACCGCTGTGCAGTGTGCTTTTAACTGCAATGATTCAAACTGCTTCCAGTAGCTCACTAATCCCAAAGTACAATCCTCTTGGCAGCAACTGACAGATTTGGAGTATTCAGCTTGAGCTGAAAGGAAGGAGAAAAACATAAATAAAAAAAATAAAAATCAAAGCTCTCATCTGTCCACTGAAAAAAACCAAACCCCAGCCAATATTCCTGCTGCCCAGATTCACAGCTGGGTCAGGGGCTGGGACACGCTGCTGGAGGGACTCCAAGCTTTGCATTGTGTGATTAATGCACAAAGCAGCTCCCTCAGCCCAACAAACAACAGACAAGGAGCTGCCCAGACCTAGAGTAGTCACACACAGAACATGTTAAGAGCAGTAGAACAGGTGAGGTAGCACCATCTTGGGTTTTTTCCTCACTTTACAAGCCACCCTGGGAAGGCAGCAACACTGGACTCCTGTGTTTATGGAACAACAGGAACACAGGAGGTTCCACCTCAGCACGAGGAGTCACTTCTTTAAGGTGAGGGAGCACTGGAATGGGCTGCCCAGAGAGGCTGTGGAGTCTCCTCTGGAGACTTTCAAAACCTGCCTGGATGTGTCCCTGTGCAGCCTGCCCTGGGTGATCTTGCTCTGGCAGGCAGTTTGGACTCAATCTCCAGAGCTCCCTTCCAACCCTTACCATTCTGTGATTCTGTGACTGTGACAAAACTCCTCCCCAAATCCAAAAGGCAATCCACCAAAGGATGGCTACGCTGGCACCCCAGAGCTGAGCATCCACCCACCCACAACCAGCTGGACAGCTCCAAGAAGCAGCTGGAGTCAAGCTGTGCCAACATAGGAAAGGACGATTGCTTCCCAAAGGCCATCTTGTAAGAAAAGCACAAAATTGGGTCCCACTCGCATCTTCATTACTGCAGGCACTGAAAGCTTTTCAATCATCAGTTACTGCACCCAGCAGGCCCTCTCCTCAAACACATGCTCTGCCTTCACCCTTTGCATCCGCTCTGCAGCACGAATCCTCCTTGCAAGCACCAACACTCTTCCACATGCATTATTTATCCTCTTGCTAAGTCATGCAGTGGGATAATTACTTAACTATTGTAATGATATTTTGCAATGCCTCTACTCTATTATTCTAATTGATTTTCACGGGGTTGCTTTTGCTGCATGCTTTGAGCACAAGAGCGTATTTTCCCGGAGTATAAAAGCAAAGTTTCACGTTCATTTCAAGCCTGCACGTCAAAAGTGCATTTTTAGGAGACTACAAATATATTTTTAATTAAAACAATGCTGATACAGTACTTGGATTTTTTGTTACCTCTGCTAACAACCACTGAAGATACAGTTTCCCATAAATCTAATGAAATTTACAAATAGTTATTAACTATTGTTTTCTCCTTCCAGTCGGAAATTGCTTCCCCTGGAAGACTCTCTCATAGGACTTTACTTACCGTAATTACTACATTTTTAAAAGTTGAGAGATCTGAATCTTTTCTATTTACAAACTGAAAGCTTGAGTCAAAACACATCTGCCTGTCTTGCTTAGCACCACATGAAACTGTACTAAGATAAATGCTCAGCTTAGGACTTGGAGAATTGTTACAGCAAAACACTAAATAACATCAGTCCTTTCCATATATTCAAAATGACACCAGCTGCACAGCAGAGCAGCCCAATTAAACAATTATTTCTATCTCCCTACCCCCAGGACATTCTTCAGGCTATGCATGATTCAAGATGTAACAGTTTTTGTGAAGCAATGAATAGCATTTCAAAAACACAATAGTCCCAGCAGCTCAAGACTGGTAAGAAAACTTTTCCTGCCTCAAGTCAGAAATTCTTCCAAGAGGAACCTTACTTCAAAAGTTGCTAATACTAAAACTCTGAACTAGAGCAGGGAGGAAAAGCAGCAAACCACTGAGAACCAGCCTGTCTCACCTACTAAGAATCTGCCAGCTCTATAAGCAAAGGCACAAATACAACTCCATGCAAGAGGAAAATGTTCTTTCGGATCCAAGCGAGCATGTAGGTGTATTTGCACACTAACATCCAATCCAAGAAATTTACACAGTTGGCCATAGAAGGATGAGGCTCACTGAGAACTACAGCCTTGTAAGATGTGGGATGTTGGACTTTGTGTATTTCATTTCTTTGTTTAAAAAAGTTTGGTCACCATCTATGACACTTTAACAAAACAAACACCATGAAACAGACACAACAACAAAGCCAAACAAAACCACAAAAAAACCCACAAAGAAATCCCCACATACCCCCAAAACACACCCAAAAAAGCCTAGATTCCAACTTCTGGCAGTCTCAGTCCCTGTTTAAGCTGTAAAGGCTCCAAGACAACCAAGAGCTGTGAGCGGTCTGAGGAATCCTCTGCTTACATGGACACAGACCAAGCTCTTCCCTTGAGTCCCATTTAGGGCTTTATACAATACAACTCATTTCTCAATTCCTTTTTATCTATTAAAAACATCACCCTGGAAAAAAAAAAAAAAAGCCTTGGAACAAAGCAAGATCACAAGAGATAACCATGTTAAGTTCCATATCAGCTTATTCCCTTTCTTCTTGATGCAGGGGTCTCAGAGCCCAGCTCCAGCCCTTGCAGCTGCCAATGAAGTGCTGCACTGACTTCTGCAGCCTCTGGACACAATTCAGAAAAATCAATGCAAAGAGCAAAAGGTCACATTCTCCACAAGCATCAAACAACCTGTCGAACCAAGATGGAATTGCAAATGCTAGCACAGTCAGAAATGAAGTGACCAACTGCTATTAAACTCATATTCCCACAGCTGTGACTAAGTAAACCTGTTCCTTACGCTCTACGCCTTCACGTAAAAAAACACCACTCATGCTTGTGACAGCCTTGGAAAAACAAGTCAGTGTAGTATACAGCTGTACTGTGTCAGGGCTTTGAATTCAGAGTGCCAGTAGGAAAGTCAGTCTGACTTACCATGCAAAAAAAAAAAACAAAACAACACACCAGCTGAGAAGGGAAAAAGATGGAAATCAAACCAAACAACTGCTAGTTGTTATCCTTCATTCTCCTTGCACATTAGGAAAAACCCCCGAGAACTGGCACAAAATTGTGATGAGTACTTTTTATGGGCCATTTTCCATGACTTGCCTGACATGCCTGGCTGTTGTCAGAGGAAATGCCTCTTCCAAGCACAAGTGGGGAGGCTGTCCTCTCATCTTACATCTTCAAAAATGCATCTGCTGAACATGAAGGTGTGATCATTCATGCTTGTGCAGGTTAGATAGGTGGCAGATGGGCACAATGTTCCACTGCCCTGTCCTTTGTTGATGTCTGTATCAATTACACAGAATCACAGAATGTTAGGGGTTAGAAGGGACCTCAAAAGATCATCCAGTCCAACCCTACTGCCAGAGCAAGACCATCCAGAATAGGCCACACAGGAACACATCCAGGCAGACCTTGAATATCTCCAGAGGAGGAGACTCCACAACCTCTCTGGGCAGCTTGTCACCCCCACAGTGAAAAAGTTATTCCTTATGTTCATGTGGCACCTCCTCTGCTCCAGCTTGCACCCACTGTCCCTTGACTCATCACTGGACATCACTGAGCAGAGCCTGGCTCCACCCTCCTGACACTGCCCTTCACATCTTTATAAACATGAATGAGGTCACTTCTCAGGCTCCTCTTCTCCAAGCTCAAAAGCCCCAGCTCCCTCACCCTTTCCTCAAAAGTGAGATGTTCCACTGCCTTCATCTTTGTGGCTGGACTCTTTCAAGCAGTTCCCTGAGGTTCTTCTTGAACTGAGGGGTCCAGAAGTGGACACAATATTCCAGATGTGGCCTCACCAGGGCAGAGCACAGGGGGAGGAGAACCTCTCTTGACCTACTCACCACAGCCCTTGTAACACACCCCAGAAGGCCATTGGCCTTCTTGGCCACAAGTGTACATTGCTGGCTCAAGGGAATCCTTCTGTCTTCCAGGTCCTTTTCCCCAGAGCTGCTCTCCAACAGGTCAGCTCCCAACCTATACTGGTACATGAGGTTGTTCCTTCCCAGATGCAAGACTCTACACTTGTCCTTGTCAGATTTAATTCAATTCCTCCCCACCCAACTCTCCAACCTGTCCAGGTTAAATTAGTTAGCTTGTAATTAGAAAAAAAGAAAGGAAAAAAGAAAAACATCCTCTTCAAAAAGACAAGGAAGCTTTTGTTTCTAGAGTTTCACCATCGCTTCTTTGAACGCAGGTTAAACAGCAGTGACTCCCAGCACAGCAGTGTAAAGTCACAGAATCCCAGAATGGTAGGGGTGGAAATGACCTCTGGAGCTCATCTAATCCAATCTCCGGGCTAAAGCAAGCAGTTCCCAGCACACGCTTTTATGTTCCCAGCCAATGCAGCCAAGAAGCCTCAATGAACCCCTCAGAGGTCTTAACTTCTGAATGCAAATGAGTGGTCCCAGCTTGTAAAGATGCTGCAAAACTGTCACTGCCATTTAAAGAACAGCAAAATGTGACAGCTTGAGCTCTAGTATTACAGACTGTCCATAGTGAGAGCCAAATGTTTCAGCAGCAACACACATTTCCAACAACCCAAAGAGCTCCACAGTCCCATGGACACTAATAATGTACATCTCAGATGCATCAGATCTTCCTGACCTCAGAAGTTAAGCAACTTACAACTAACTTGAGTCACATCCGCTAATAAGTACTTCTAATTAATGTTTCTTAATTGCTGCCTAAGTATTGTGTTCCCACACCACGGGTAAGCATGTTCCTTACCCTGCCAATCCACATTGTGCAAGAAACCCATGCCTGTAGTACCTACACAGCACACAGCCGTGGCATTGCTCTGGCGCTTTAGGAGTGAAAACATCGCTGCACATGATGCTGAAACAAAGTGTGAAGTCTACCCTCCACACCATTCCAGCAGTTGTATCATCACTGGCTTTCTTGCTGCCCTTGCTCTTAAGGTAGAAGAGCTTTCACACACAAAACTGGTGTTCACTGGGAGTGACTTAGGAAAATCCCAACAGACAGGACAATCCTCTCACCAGGAGAAGATTGTAACAGTTGTAGTGTTAACTCAGGTTCTTCCGCAGAGGCTTGCTTTTATCTTCAGCATTTTCAGGGCTGAAGTCAGCACAGATACCATTAGGAGCAGAAAGAGATGAAGTCTCCAAGCCACTCTCAGCTCCCAGCTGATCAGCAAATGGTCTTCTGCAAAGCGTGGGCGCAGTTCAGCAAATCTGTACAAGTCGTCGTATGTAATCTCTCCTCCTTCTTCATCTACAGCTCAAAAAAGATGTGCAACATTAATCTGTGACACACTTGTGACAGTGAGCATGAGCTAAATCCTCTTCTGCTATAGTTCCACTTTCTGATTGGTACAGCTGAAATGCCAACTGAATTGTTTCCAGAGCTTTGGATGGCTTACAGACAACTGACAGAGCAACAACAAATCCCCGAACGTCAATTATGCCATCTTGATTCTCATCAAAAAGCACAAACATACTTCCTAAAGCACGAGAAACTGGAAATTCCAAGTAGGCTGAAAATTCTTTAAGAACAACCTTTTCTTTTCTTTTTTTTTTTTTTTTCATTTTCATGGCACTTGCAGCATTATTTTTAAAGTATATAGTTTAGAGAAAGGAAGCCAAGCATCACTTTCCAAGTCTGACTTCACCTGCAGTTTTCAGGAGACATTCCAGGATTTCAAAGCACCTTCCAAAAATTAACTTAACCTCCCATAAGCCACATGTGGTAGGGACTTCCTACTACATTTCCTCTGCAGACGGGCAAACCTATGCCTCTGAGTTACTCTGCTCTACTGTCCACATTCACAGCGAGTTAAAAGGGAGCAGGAAAATGTCCCCACATGCAGCAGTGCCCAGGGTGCCACCTCCCTGCTCGCAGCACTGGTGGGTACCCAGCAACAAGCACCAGCTCTCCAGAACCCTCTTTTCTGCCAACATTCCATTGTGAAACCTGGATGACGCCCACCACCTGAAATATACCAAGCTACCTTTAAGCTAACTCCCTGCTGCTGCCACAGCACCCAGACGTTCCCTTGGACAAGCCACCTGCTGTCACTGCCGTGCGCTTTGCCTTTTGCTTTGACAAAGCCCAGCACCGTCAGACGCTATTAGAGTCACTTCTGCAGCCCACCAGCTTCACTTCCAACACTTCTCCTGCCATTAAGACACAAGGTCCTTCGAATCCCACGCTGCCATCGGGCAGCTGCCAGTCCTTCCTACACAAAGTCAAGCTTTGTGTGTGGAAAACCAGTAAAACAGGCAGGACACCCCCAAAGTAATTCACTATTTTTATGGCAAGCAGTTTTACATCATACAAGTCTAGGAATTGCTAATGCTATGCTGAACTGGAAACATTTCCTACAGCTTATTAAATATTTTTGTTAAATTGATCCACACCCATGGCTGTTACAGAAAACAAATGAAAATGGGTTTGTTACTCCAGAAGCCACCTGTAATAAACCGAGCAGCAGCAGCAAACAGGCACCCGCCAGAGCTTCCTCACCCTATTAGCATTACAGAGGAAAAAAAGCCTCCCATTCTGCTGCTAATGATGTGCTCTACCCTGTATCCCCAGGAGACAAATGACTGCACTGGCTGATTGACTCCATCACAGGGCCATCGTCCATCAATGTATTGCCTCTCTTATTGAAATCTCAGCTCTGAAGAGAAAGTGCTCAGTACCACTTCTGAAAAGACAGTGAAAGCACTTTCAGAATAAGAGCTCCAAGACATATAATTAGAGCCAAATGTTTCAGCAGAAACACACATATCCAACAGCCCGGACAGAGATGCATGCTTTGTCCAACAAGGACAAGTAAGATTTATGTCCTTCCCCTAATCTGGATGGCTTTTAGTCTTTTTTGTGGGTTTTTTTTTTTTTTTTAACAAAGGAATGAAACACCTACCACAGATTAATTTCTTGATTAAATTAAAACAGAGTGTTAGATTAAAAAGTGGCAACTCAAGGACATTTAACTTGCAGGTTTGCTAAGGGGTGAATATTCCAGTCGCTTTTATGCAGGCTCAAATCACACTAACATCATCATACTATCCCCAGTGACACCTGCAGATAGGAGTGAAAGAAAACACAAGTCCTCCCATGTATTTCTTGAGCACTTGGATAATAAAAAGTGTAAAAGGGAGTACTCCTACTCAGTGAAGGACTGCCCCTGTGACTTCAAAACACTGCCATGTCTGGGACCAGGACACAGGGGGAACCCACACTCAACACTGATCAGGCAAGAGTTCTGACCAACTTCCCAGCATCACTTTTACAACCCAAATCACTCTGCAATCACTGAAGCTACCAAATTCCAGTGCTTCTACATCCTCTGTCCACCTCCTCGATTTGACCAGGGGAAATTGCACATGAACTATCCAGACCTAGTTCTACACACACAAAAACAATTTAGTTCAGGAAAAATATTTCTGATTATGATCACTCTCACATCTGTCTATTCAGTAATATAAATCCAAAGAAGGCAGCTGTATCTTAGGCATGGAATTTGTCTCACTTAGCACCTCTACATGTTACAAGCAATCCATCATAACTTTTGAAATCCCAAGCAACAATCTGCTTGAGAAAACGAGTCTAAACATTTATTCCTTGTTTAGACCTGAACAGAAACCAAGAGTGACTTGTTGTGCTTCCATTTTATTTAAAGACAACCAATCTGGTAAATTCTCATACTAAAATGTTTCTAGAAGTTCTCAAGACAGAATCCTAGAATGGTTTGGGCAGGGATGTCTTCCACCAGACCGGATTGCTCAAAGCGTCACCCAGCCTGTCCTTGAACGCTTCCGGGGAGAGGGCATCCACAACTTCTCTGGGCAACCTGTTTCAGTGCCTCACTACCCTCACAGTGAAGAACTTTCTCCTAATCTAAATTTACACTTTTCCAGCTTAAAGCCATTACTCCTTGTCCTGTCACTACATGCCCTTGCAAAAAGTCCCTCTCCAGCTTTCCTATAGGACCTCTTTGGCTACTGGAAGGCCACCACAAGGGCTTAACAGAGCCTTTTTTCCCTCCAAGCTGAACAATCCCAATCCTCTAATCTTGTCTCCACAGCAGAGGTGTTCCAGCCCTCTGATCATCTTTGTGGCCTTCTTCTGGACTTGTTGCACCAGGTCCATGTCCTTCATACGGTGGGGGTCCCCAAGGCTGGACACAGTACTTCAGGTAGGGTCACATGCAAGCAGAGTAGAGGCACAGGATCACCTCCCTCAACCCACTGACCACACTGCTTTTGATGCAGCCCAGTATACAGCTGGCTTTCTGGGCTGCAAGGGCATGCTGTGGTACCATGCTGAGCTTCTTACCAACCAACAGCCCCAAGCCCTTCTCTGAAGAGCTGCTCTCAATCCATTCTCTGTCCAGCCTGTATTCGTGCTTAGGATTGCTCCAACCCCTGTGCAGGACCTTGCACTTGGCCTCAGTGAACATTATGAGACTCACACGGGTTGACTGCTCAAGCCTGCCCAGGTGCCTCTGGATGACATCCCCTCCCTCCAGCATCTCAACCCCACCATACAGCCCTGTGCCACTGGCAAGCTTGCTGATGGTGCACTAACCACTGCCCATGTGGCCATGTCCATATTCCCATGTAAACTGTAAACAGTTTCTGGAAGTTTGCACCTCTACGTAGCAACTGACATGAAGCAGACGCCGTGTGTCCATTAAATATGGAACACTTCAGCTCTCAGCAGATTGCCATAAAATGCATGCTTCAAAATGTTTATCAGTCAGAAGGTTAAAATCAATTTGACTACTACAAGGCTGCTTCAGTAAAGAACATGATACAAATTTTTTAGTCCTTTGATCCTTGCAGCATCGGGGGTTACTCCACAATCCCAGGTCAGCACCTCAAATATGACCACACATGGTTCAGAGTCAGTTCTCCCGGTTTCACAATCCATACTTTAGATCACTGTAACCCTTTTTTCTCATGCATTTCCAGTCCTATTTAACAGAAGATAGGGTGTGGGGATGCTTTTAACTTTGAGAAACATAGGCAGCACTTCAGTAATACAAGACTATCAAAGTAATGCCCACCTTTAGCCAGCTCATTTTGCTTTTTCTAGGAAGCAGTTGAGATTCACCAGACTTTGAAGATACAGATACCTGAGAGTCCAATAAAAACCCCAACACCAGCAAGAAGTGATGCTCTCCCTCTAATCTATATTCAAGCCCGTCAGAATTACAGCCTTTCCCATGTTAAACAGGGAGTGGATTTGTTGATGTACCAATTAGCACCCTGTTACAGAGAACAAGCTCCTAATTAATTGCTGGCTTATGGGAAGAGCCATGTCAAGGATTTGGTCGTACCTCCAGACATACCAAAAAAGTGTGAAAGGAGCTCTGGCTGATGTGAAGAAAATCTGTCTGCACAAAGAGACAATCAATGTATTTAGCATGTGTGAGCTGTAAAAGTAACTTAAAGCAACATAATGGGGGTATTTCTACACCATTCCGTCCTATCATGTAACCCTAGACATCTGCTTAGGGTATCAGGCATGGGTTTCTCAGTGTTTGTGGTCTGATTTTTCTGACGTGTTCTTAAACAGCAAGTGGCAGTTAACAATGATTTTGCCCCTCACCTGTCTGAAATATGCACACTTGAGATACTCACAGAGCCTCCTGTAAGACCCTCCCTCTGGAAATGCCCACATTTCCCCCTTCACCTTGCGAAGGAGGAGGCCAGTGCAGAGACATAAAGCACAGCTGCAAGACACAGCCACAGAGAGAGTTTGTACGAATCTTATTTCGGGCCAGAGCTATGCGTTACAAAACTCCAGCACACCTTGTGAGTGACCTACATTGTGAGACTGGAGCCCACTAACCTACAGAACCACCCAAAATCCCACAAAACAGGTCACTGGGTTTCCTCACAAGAAAAGATAGGCAGACACACAGAGATGCACAGAATAAAAGACAAGCAGGAGCACTCCACCAGCAGCATCTCTCGCCCCACTTCCATATTCCTGCACACCAGCAGGACTCCCCAGAAGTGCCCCACACTTCTGTTTTTCTCACCCTGGAAGGACTTGTCTGTTCATTTGAATATGAGCAGGAAGGAAAGTAGCAGCACCCCAGTAAGGCACAGCAAAGCTGTTTAATTCACGTCACTAAAACAGAGCAGGTCTCACAGCAGCCAGAACACAACTGACACCTGATTCACCATCAAGCAGTGAATCGGCATGGAGTTACAGCAGGGGTGTCCAAGCTACAGCACAAAAGCTGGATGTAGCCAGCCAAAACAATTCACCCAGCCCCCAGCACATTTCTTGACTCCTTTCACCCCTCATGGATCTTGAGTCTTAGGCATTGCTTTCAGGGACCTTAGAGTTCAGCCAAAACAGAGCGAGCCCTGCAGCACTACAAGCTGCTAGGGAACACTCACATGCAGCACAGGACAGTCAGCCAAGATCTCACAGGAGCCAAAGTTGGCCCCAGAGAACCAAACGTCGCATCCATCACTTCCCTCCTCTCAACCAGTACCCCAAGCAACAGCACACACTTTCTGATTTCCAGTTCATGCAAGATTCCACCCACTAGACAAACAGGGTGCAAACACACACATCAGTCAGTCCTGCAGTCGTGCAAAAGCGGCAGCCCCTCCGCAGCCAGCGGATGGGAACACGGAACAATCAGGGCAATCAAGAAAGGCACGCAGAGAAAGTTGCTCTGCATTCCTCTGCCTACCAGTTCCCGGAGAGGACCTGCCGAGAGCAAGGGGCCAGCATCCCAGTGGACTCAACGTCTGTTTACAGCACTAGAAGAACATTGCATGCCCTCTCCTCCTACACGCACATACATGCTTTGATTTAGATTCCCATCTCCCAAAAAAGCAGCCTATGGAGGAAGGGGAAAATGAGTAATAGCCACACTGCATGTTATCAGTGATAAACTGCAGCACTGAGCGTGTTCATCTATCTATTAGATCTTCATACAATCTCCAACAGAAATCAGAGATTGATATTAAACCCTGCCACCCACGATTATTAAACTCAAATGGGTAATCTCCTAGTAAAAACTGTAACACACCTCATCCATATTAAAAATTTTGTATTTGTTTTTGCAAAAGGATCTTTTTATCCCCCTAAAGAAAAAGCATCACGGCAGGTACAGATACTATTCCTTAACAGGACCTTCAGAAACAAAAGGTGGCACAAACAAAGTGAGTCACAGCAGCCACCGCACTACCTGCTATGTCACCTACAGCACTTCAGGTACCCAAATTTGTAATCCTAGCAAAGGGGTATTGCCTTGGTGCTGCACGTCAATACTGAGGATCCTCCCTGCTGAGAATGATTTCCCAGAGGTGCTGAGACTCAAGAGAAATCCTGCGGTGATGGTAATGAGATCATTAGTGCCAGAGCCAAACACCAGCAAAGAGCAAATCAGGACACCACTCTTCTTTCTTTCAAACAGCCCAAGTACAAGACACAGATCTTATGCCAGGGTTATGCTTGCACCAGGATGACAGATAATAGCTAATCTGAAGCTGAACAGCTTCATCTGCTCAGATAAAGTCTCACACACTATCTCTACGCTAGTTTAAAAAAAGTGTAGCACAAATCTGTAATCAGTTTAGAATGGATCAATACCCCAGGCCACATGGCTGAGGCACCTGGGGTACAGCAACACAAGTCATGAAGTCAAACTCGGTGTATCTTCAAACCAGAGCCCTGGAATTTGAGGCTTGCTGTGAACCATCAGCACTGTTTGCTTGTAAAGTACTGGGCTTGCAAAAGGCTCCTCCTGTCCTTAGCTCACCCGCCCTGGTGGGTTTGCCAGAGGTCGCAAAAGTACTCATCCACCAATTCTGAAAGTAACTTTTGAACAGTGCTGGTAAATGAGGTAGGAAACTAGAGAGATCTCAAGAACTCCTTGCACATGGGCAAACGTTTTGCAAATGGGTACGGTGCATTCCCACACTCAAACCCAGCTAGGCAGAATTACGCTGTTCCCATCCATTACCAGCAAAACAGTCCCTGAGGAGGCACATCTCCAGGACCTCAGTGGCCTCCTGGAGCACTGCCACAACTCCAGGCTGGTACAGACCATGCCTCCCTCCACCTGATGCAACTGCCGTTTAACTTCAGTGATCAGCAGGAAATACATGGATGGTTTAACCATAGATCCAAATGGACAACTAGTAAAATAGTCCAAAGTAAAGGCACCAACAACTCTTCCACAACAGTTTTTTCAAGACAATGGAGTCATGTACTCCATTTTTACAGAAAATAACCCACTTAAATGGCAGGTATGATGCTAAATAAAACCCACCCCAATCCAAGTGTAAGTTATTTAACTGAAAAGAACAAAATTAACCACTTTGCTTCCAACCCACAGCAGAGCTACACACCAAAGAAAGCATTTTAAGAAGAACAGTCATGCAAATAGAAGGCAAATAAGCAGGGCATATATTAGTTGTATGGAGGTCAGGATCATGAGCCTGATTCCTCATTCCAGAAATAGCAGGACTATCTGGTGTCTATTCTGGTCAGCCCAGCTTGGATGCAGAACAAGAAAATACTTTTCAGTAGTGACACAGACAGTACCTTACGTCCTTCAAGGTGCCAACATAGATCCTGCAAATGAGCAAAGGAATTTTCTGGAGAACTGAAGGGGAACGAAGGTCAATACCTGAGACACTTGTTCCACACAAGAAAAAAAATACTTTTAAAATCCTAATGAATAATTTCAGCTCAGCCTCCCCTCAGAAATAAGCATAGCAGAAGAGCGAAGCACTACCAACAAGCACAACTGGAACACTCCACAATGAAACCTCTGCTCAAACCACTTGATGCAAACTCCAAGCCACACAGCTATTAGCAACAGATACAACAGCAATGCTTATCAAGTGCATGCCTTGCAGAGGACATAGACACTACAACTTGTTCATTCTGTACTCAGAAGTCCCACTGCTTTGTTAATTTACATGCCAGACATCCAGCTGTTGCTTGCATCTTCCCCCAACTTTTTTTAGTGCACTTCTCTGTAATCAAGGCACATTCATGCTAGAGGATGTGAAGTTCAGGCAAGGAAAGCACTTATCCTAAAGTTAGAGAAAAATTAACATCTGAGAAGCTCCAGCACATTACACCACTTGCCTATTTATCCAGAAGGAAAGCTATAGGAAAATATTAACTACCTCTGTGAAATCAGAGAGGGAAATATTCTCCTTCACAATGATGTCTGAGAGAAGTCCTGTGCAGAAACACTCTGCATGGCCATGCCTGAGAGAGGAAGCTACAAGAGGTGTACAGTAACACAACACACGTAAACTATCAGAGAAGCAAAGGGGAAGATGAGCAAGAAAACAATTAAGATAAACAAATGGAGCCAGGGAGCCACTGCTTACCTTCCAACAGGAACACACAGCTCCCCACAATGGGAAATACAAGGCCAAATTCTGCCCTCAAATTCCTAGGAAATCCAAAGTAAACTTTCCTTCTACATTTGAAGAAGTAATAGTTATTGGAAGGGAATGTGTCTGTGGAGAAAACTTCCCAGCAGAAGTTTTAATTCAAACCCTTCTCCTGTGTGCAGGAGCTGGAGAAGAAAGCACCAGAAGAGCCACAGGAAGCAAGTGGAAGTGGTGGCTGAGTTCCCTGCACCATTAAATAGGCACAAAAACCTCTAGGAAAGACAAAAGGTGTTGTACACTCCAGCAAACTCATCACCACTGCTCACTCTCAAGCTAACCAGTTAAATCATCATGCTGCCCAACTGAACGGTGTGTTAAGCACAGCTTTTATCTTTGCCATGATCCTCACAGAAGGAAAATAGTAGGAAAGACTCAAGGTACTTGGCTAAATAGAGTGTAATAAAGTTTAACCATAAAATAGCAAGAAAGGTTGAGGAAAGGGAGTGAGTAACATAGTGTAACAAATCCAGTATTCAAGACAATACTACAGGTTTAATGTAATCCTGGCACGACAACTCCTGATTCTCTTGAGATGGATTTGACCTCATTTTTATTTAAAAGTGCAACTGAAATATTTATAAACAGCCCCCTGAAAAAGGATTCAGGTGCAATTTAACTGTTTAGCATCTACAGTGATTTTGTCTTGGCAGGTCAGTTCTAAAACTCCCTGTGTTTGAAGCTCCTTTTATGAGATCTTAGGGAAAGGGTGATAGTTGGATCTGAGAAAGTAAAACTTCCAACTGCTGCCAGCCACCCCTCCCACACACCAACTGATTATATCGAGTCTGAAAAAACAGTGAGAATTAGCCAATGTCCTAACTCGTTCTCAAATCAGAGAATATTTATCAGCCAAACAAATTCTACAGCAAATAACCAGCTTCACGCTGGAGCGGGGGAGAAAGTAGGTCATACCAGATCTTACCCAAAAAAAAAAAAACCCTGGGCATGCTGTAATTGCACACAGTAATTTGATGAAAAGCAGTTGCCTCACCATATCTATCTGTGATGTCTCTTTCAGAACTTTGTTTAGGTTTGTAAAAAGTGAGTCTGATAGAATTTCTGGTAAGTGGGACTGAAGTAAGCCTTAATGAAGTAGGGCAGTTCTAAACGTGGAGAAGTGTCATCAACTCATCAAATAGCAACTTAAAAGTCAAGCTCATCAGATACCTTCCATTTCAAGTGATAAATCATCAATCCTAGCTCACTAAGCATCTTCACATCAGTCATTTCTTTTAAACAAATTCACAAGAATTTCCCCAGCATCAACTGGTACGTCACATACTGTAACACTCAAAGCAATACCACAACAAAGAACTCTGACCTCCCAGGTCTTCTCAACACAGGAGGCTCGCTCACAACATTCAATCACTCCAGCTTTCAGTGCTATTTATTCGTGCATGATATAAATATGCAAGAAGACATGATGGTCCATTGAATATTTTAAATACTTTCTCAAATTCCACAAACAAAAGCAATTTAAAAAAGCAGCAAAACTGAATAGAAAGCTGATGAATTAAATGAATTAAAATTAGAAGCCATTCATAAGGATTCATTAAAAGCTAAAGGGAATTAAAATGTTCTAGACCTGAGCATCACATCTGCAAGTAAGGCTACAGCTCTTAACCCGAAATCATCCACTGCTGTCCTCCTTAACAGCCCTTTTAAAAGGCAAAACATCCTACTACCTCAACAAACTGTTTGAAATTTGTCATTTAAAAAAAAAACCCACACAACAAAAAGACACCCAAGTAAGAGCATGTGAGAGAAAGCTGCTGCTCTCAAAATGAACATCAGCATGGTGGCCAAATGAGAATGATCGAGTCTGACACAAGATACAACCCATATGGGTTCCCACATCTCATTAAGGCTCTCCTCCTACAAACACCCATGCACATGGCTCGACGTGATGCTGCGAGAACTTGTGGTGACTGCAAGGCTACACACTCTAGCAGCACAGTTAAGAGACCAGGCGCCTGCAGGATCAGCATCTTTCACCTGAGCCAACAAGGAAGCCAAGGAAAACAGAAACACACAGAAATCGAGAGTGCTGTGAAGGTTTAGTTGCATGACAAAACGAGACTGAACAGGGTAAGTGAAGAATCAGCTACTGTCCTGAAAGCTCAACCTTATTCACTGATATAACTACGCTACTTAAAATTGGTTAAAGTTCAACACCTCTGCATATTTTATGAGAAGCCTGGAGATACTTGGAACTGACATGCATGGCAAAACTCACACAGCGAAGCACTACAACACTCTGGTGCTGTAATTCATAGACAGTTTCAACGGCCCAAAAGCATGCTTCCCATTAAAGATGTAGGCACTTCACATTGTCTACAGCACACTGTGAACAATAACCGACCAAACACTCTCTCACCTCCTTTGTCAATCAAGTCAAGACAGCCAAGTCATGCAAACAGCCTGCTGATGAGAGCATCTCAATACACAGCTTCACTCAAATGAAAATGCCTTCCACAACGGGAACCTTACGAACTACTCCCCTGGCAGAACAGAGCAATGGGAACTCAAATTTGGAAGGTACAACACAAACAAAATCAGAAGTCAGCATGGTAGAGCAAATCACAAAAAGAGCACCACATGCTTCATTTAGCACCAAGTGATATTTCCAGGAGAAATTTTCTGAACCCATTAACCAAAACATTGCAAGTTTTGGGGGCTTTTTTGAGATTAAATTAACTACTCTGTCAGTTTCATCACCTCACAAAGACTTCCAGTTATTCAGAGCAAGGCAATCAGAGAGACCTGACATCTAAAGCTTTCAGAAATCTGCACCATTCCCACACTGAGCACAAAGCCGATTCCTTTCAGATGACAACAGACACCAAGAGATCAACATCACAGGAAGGCAGTTGTTGTTCTCATAGCGTCTTCAGTTTCAGACGTTTCCTTCCTGGTTCCCTAATCCTAAATCATTTCTACACTCCCATAGAAAACACAGGTAAACCTCCACCCAAACCACAGAAAACGCATCTGCCCCAAACTACAGTCAGATCGTTTTTGGCTTGCTGTGGACCTCCGAGAGGTCTTCTGTCCATCAACAACAAAAAAAGCATAAAACAACAAAAAGAGTCAGGTCACTGCCACATCCATGAAACATGTCTTCCAGCTCCAATTAAACGCTTGAAAGAGAATTTTTAAAATCCATAAGCTTTTGAACGGGGACAGAAGGGACTGCACCGGAGGGAAGGGGGCATGCAACCAGCCGATATCCAAGCAACAGCAGGGGAAAAAAAAAAAGAAATAAATCAACAAGTCGGAACAGCCCAGCGCGGAGCAAAACCCGTGCAGAAAGGTGCGGACCTACCTTGTGGAGGTGCCTTTCCTGACATCGCAGATGCTGCACTTGAAGGCTTCGGCGCTGTTCCTGAAGGTGCACACACTACAATCCCAAAAGCCTTCGTCGGCTGCAGGTTTGGCTTGCCTTTTCGGCCTTGGGGAGGGGGAGGGAGAGGGGAAGCGCGTGTGTGTACGTGTGTATTTGGGGAGGAGGAGAGAGGCGGCGGGAGGAGGAGGGAGAGAAGGAGGAGAGAAAGAAAACACACACATGAGAAACCATGTTACAGAGCCCCGAAACCCAGCGCCTGCTCTCCTCCCCCCGCCCCGCGCCCAGGAACAGCCGACAAACACCTACCGGGGCCGGCGCTCGCAGAGGTGCGGTGCGGAGCCGCGCTCCGCCCCCGGCCCGGTCCCCGAGCCGCGGGAGGGCCCAGCCGGGCCGGGCCGGGCCGAACCCAGCCGAGCCGAGCCGGGCACCTCCCCGGTGCCCCCGCACCGTGTCGGGGGCCGCTCCCCCTCCCGCAGAGGGAGGGTGGGAGGGTGGGTGGGAGAGTTTGAAGGCTGGGAGGCGCGTTCCCTCCTCCACCTTGTTAAACCTCCCTTTGTCTGGGAGCAGCGAGTGCGCGGAGCGGGAGTGCGAGCGAGCGGAGCCGCCATGGCTGCGCTCACACCATACCAGCCCTGGCACCGGCGGCAGGCACGGAGACACCGGCACTCCTCCTCCTGCCGCTGCTGCTGCCCTTCCACGCTCCCTCCATCTTAGGAGCCTCCCTCCCGCCCTTCCCCGCCCGCAGTCGTCCGTCCCCCCCCTCCGCCCCGGCCCCCGCGTTACCTGGCGGGGCGGCGCGGGCACACCGCCCCCTCTCCCCGCCCGCTCCCTCCATCTTAGGAGCCCCTCGCCGCCGCGTCCCCCCTCCTTCCCCCGCGGCGGAGCACACGCACGCAACTACCAGCCAGGGGCCTACCCACCGCCATCCCCTCCCTCCCGCCGCGCCAGCGCCGAGCCGGGCCAGCCACCGCTGGCGGGGCAGGGGTGGCCCCCGCCGCGCTCCCTCCATCTTAGGTGCCTCTCCCCGCCCGCCCCCGGCGCCCCCCGCGCCCCTCGCTCACCTGGTCGGGCTCTTCTTGTCGCCCATGACCATGGATCGGGGCCGCCCCTGCCCTGCGCACAAAGAAAGAGGCGAGGGGGAGGGGAGGGGGACGGGGCTGCCTCCGTCCAGCGGGCTCCGGCTGCTCCTCACCCCCGCGCCGCCGCTCCTGCCGCTGCCAGGCTCCGCTCCAGACTAGCAGCGCAGCGCAGCCCGGCGCCCTCCCTCTCCCTCCTCCTCCCTCCTCTCCCTCCCCGCGCCGCGCCGCTCCGGCGGGCGGAGCTCGCTGCCGCGCCGCGGCCAATGGGGGCGGCCCCGCCGCCAGCCCTGGCGGGGAGCGCCCCCGCGCCGCACCGCCTCCCCGTCGGGTCCCACCCCCGCCCCCGGCCGGGAGCCCCTGCGGGGTCGCCTCACTCTCTCTCTCTTTCCCTCCGCTCAGCGCTGCGGGCGCTGTCCCTTGCACCGGCACCCCGCCGCGGTGGGAGGGCTGGCTGCTCTCGGCCCCCTCCTTTCCCGTCCCTTCCCCCTCGGAGGGCTGGTCGTCTGTTTGTCCCCCTGGGCGAGTGGGGGACTAAGGCCGTGGCCTGCTGCGGGCGGGAGCCCGTGAGAGAAGAGGGCGGCCAGGCGGCCCCATCCTGCCCGCGGGGCCGGAGCGATGCCCGGGCGGCGGGAGGGTCAGCAGGTACCAGCGGCGGGGGACGGGGGCTTCGTAGGCCCGTTCCGTGAGGGGTAGGGCGCTCGAAGCGTGCCTCGCCCCGCTGGCAGCTACGCTGGAAGTTACCCGGTAGGGCTGGGCAGCAGCCGGGAGCAAACTCCTGTTCTGTGCCCTTTCCTCGGGACAGGCTCTTTGTGCCCTCACGAATCCCGCGGCTGCCTCTTTTATGATTTTCCGTTCCACTTCGGGTCAGGCGGTACAGTGCCAAAGGCATTTTGACAGCACTGCCACAGTCTTCCGGAAGCGTCCCCATCAACCCCTCAGTGATCTATCCGCTCCATCAAAAGCATAAGCAGCGGTTCTGTAAAACTCTCAAGGTGGCAAGAAGTGACATTTCCCAAAAAAGCTGCAGTCCTGCCTCGCGTTTCCTTCCTCCTTTCCCCTTCGGCCTGTGGACACACTGGTGAGCTGGAGGGCAACGTTCGGAGGAGAAACCCTTGCGCTTTTTGCTGAGCTGCTCCTTGTGCAGGGCTGATTCCTCAGCAGCAGCAGGAGATGGGGCAATGAACAGGTGGGGAAGGCCAGGGATAATGAGCCATGAGTAAAGACAAGAGTTGGTTCTACTTCTCCTAGCTGCGCAAGCGCAAGCCTGGCAGGGCACACATTTTTTCACTGAGCTTTCCCAATTTCTCTCTGGCGACTAAGCCAAGCCAACTGAAGAGAAAACTTCATGCCCAGGCAAGCAAACAGCACAGGCAGGAGGGATGCCTGTGGGCTGCACAGGGCTGTGCCCAAGAGCATGACGACAAGGGCTGCAGGCTGAGGATAGGGACAGTCTGAACACAGTTAGCCTATAGCTGAATACAAGTTAAAAATAAAGAAAAACGTTAGCTACAAAACAAACCGGTATCAGTGGCTTATGGCAGGAGGGAAACATAACCACGTCCTGCACTTTAAAGCTTTAGTGATCTGTGCACACAAGCCACAGAGGTTGTTTTTTTTTTCCCTTCACCAAAGCCCATCTTAACAGCCAAATCATGCTGACAGTCACCTCCTTGTATTTAAGGTAATCCACTTACCCTACCCAGCCCCCTCGGCCCCACACAGGTAATTTAACCCTTGGTGGCACCTTTGACAGCTGCTCTAGCTGTGATTTGCACAGAGGAAGACTTCCAGCGACTTTTTTTCTACACCGTGCTAGTTCCTGAACAATACAGCGAGAAGCAGACATACTCCAAGGGCAGAGTTAAGGTTGCAGAATTATCACATGTAGGAAGTGTCATTTTCCCGTTGCATCTGCTGTTTTCCAAACATTTTTGCTCTTTTAGATTACAGCAGTAACGTTTGCTTTGGGAATCTGTGTGGGAACAGTAACTCAGCAGTGCTCACGGGGTCTGGTAAGTGCAGAGTCCTGGTGTGCAATCGCTACCAGAACTTCATGGATATGATGCTTATTGGGACAACAAGAACATAGCATCTGGAGATGAAGTCAGCAGAGAACCTGAGAAGAAGCACAGAAAAGCAGAAAGTGCTGATATTTTGACTCTAGAGGAGATCTAAGCAGTCTGACTCCTGTTTTCTGCCACAGCTACTTCTCTTAGCTCCCCATCGCTGCGTCAAGCAGAGCGACAGCCACCGTAGGCACAGAATTCTTGTGAAGGAGCTGCAACTCATTTTTAGAACGCAGTTTCTCTCCTCAAAAAGTTTCAGGGTTGATGTGATATTTTCATAGCAAAAGTTGTTTTCTTTCCAAATACCTACTGCATCCTTTATTATCAATTCCCCTGGAAGCCTTCCTTCCGTAGCAAATAGTGCTCCCAAAGTCACATGCTAAAAGCTTGGCAACCCTGTGTAGTGTGACATCACTCAATCCTGTATGAGCAACAGGAGGTTGATTATTCCCAATTTGTTAAACACACTTCAAGCCACAGTTGGGTGTCTCTACATTCATGGACAGTTCCTGGAGGAGTGCTGTGGCTGGTGGTGGGCTCACAGCTGGATCCAAATGGAGCCTTCAGGATGCTGTGTCCTGCAGGCAGCACTTCCCTGCTGACCCTTCCAGACATCAAGACAGAAGCCATTGCCAGAGATCAGGGCTGAAAGCACAGTCAAACTAAATGACAGTGGCCGTGATGGGGTGTTTCTTCAACACCATGGTATTAGCACAGCAAGTTATCCTGCTGGCCCTGAAATTCACCAGTGTGGCATGAGCAAGGCACCCAGCTGAGCATTTAGGGATTTTTAGTGGAGTCGAAGCTATCACATGCTCACCAGGCAGCCTTGGGCAAGCTGTTGAGCACTCCTCCTCATTAACTCCTGCAGTCTGGAGAGAATTTATAGGTGCACACATGGATCTGTGGCACAGGTTTTCAAACCAATCTCATTCCAGCTAAACATTTTAGACTCCACCGTGCCATTCAGCTGGTGGTAAATTCACCTGAAGAAGAAATTCCCACCCTTGACTCCAGAAGATGCCACTTTCTCATCACTGCCAACTGTGTGCAACGGCTTGCTTGAGAGCACTCCCAACTGCAAGAAGATTCTGTTAACCCACTTCTTTACACATGGTGCAGGAAGGGAAGCAGTGCAATTTTAATAACAAAAACCTCCTGAAGAGACACTGGTTGAAGATGCTTCCAGGGCACAACAGACACAGCACTGGGACACATGCAGAAGCCATGAGAGCAGGGCACAAACATCTCAGGACAAACTGTCTGTCACAGCCCATGCTGGGACCTCAAGCACAAATGGCTTTTCATAGCAAAGCTTTGGCTGGAAGTCAGTACATCTTTCATGTCAGGTATGGAGATGTTGGGATAAGACAGATGACGCATTATTACCCCTCTGCATCCCATCCCATTTTGGTTGGAAGAGACCTTTTAGATCATCAAATCCAACTGTTTACCCAGCACAGCCAAGTCACCACTAAACCATGTCCCTCAGTACCACAACTATCACCCTTTTTTGCCCTTGCATAAATGGTCTCCCACCCCAGTAGCATCACAGCTGCTCCTGCTTCCTCACTTCAGCCCTGAAAAGAGCTGACATCCCAAACAGTCTGTATCCAACCAACAGTCTGTATCCTTCACAAAGCAGCTGGTCAGGGATGCTAACAGACACAAGCATCTAAGAATCCTGTTAGTAGCCTGTTCAGCACAGTGAGACCTCCAAAATCTGGGGTGTCATGAGCTCAGTCATGGGTAATTCCCTGCACCCAGACCATCATATAAATGGCTTTAGAAGTAAACTAGGATGCTACACATGCAGCCAAAGTCAGTATTCATGCCTGGGGTTCAATGCCAAGTATAAACATTAACCTGAGCTTCTCAGCCCCCTTGGTCACTGTGGGAACCACACATTTTTGTCATTTTGCATCACATGTGCATAACTTCTCAGAAGTGACTGCTGGCCTGAGCAGCCTGAAGTCTAACCACTAGTGAATGAGTTTTTCTGTAGATTTAATAAGGAATTTGCTACACAGCAGTTAAAATCAGGCTCAGGACACAGGTCTCTCTATTAGCTTAGCCAGAGTTGAAAGTGATGGTGTGGCTCTCTGGGGCAGGGAAGTTGCATATCACCACACAATTAGCACCTTTTAGTAGAAGTGGGCAGAAAAGGAAATGAGCAATTGAGGGTAGAAATGGTGAACCAGCTACACTAGATCACTTTAAGAGCCAGCATTCGTTTTGCTGTGTCCTGCCAAAGGAGATTAAAAGTGTTTGGCCTCTCCAGGTATCCAGGATGAGGAGAAGATATCAAGGGGTGGAAGAAAAAGGGGCTGTGTGAAAGCTGACGGACTTCACACAAAGTAACATAATGTTTGCCATACCGTCAGAGCATCCTTGGCAAAGGAAGCAGGAGCCTTTGCTCAGAAGCCTGGAAGTGTTCACCACAAAACAAAATACCAAACCAGAAAGCATGCGTTGGCCAGAGGCACTAGTGGCCAACTGACCGCACCCTCTCTTGCTTTCAAAGCGCGGCATTAACTGCCATCGGCTTCAGGTGCTGATGCCAGCAAGAGTCAGGAAGTCTCACTTAACACTTGACAGTACCTTTGAAAACGTGGCCCGAGGTGAATTCATAAGCTTTTGGGGGAAAGTGTTGGGCTAGGGATTGTGTAAACACAGGCCTGGCTGATGGATGGCCCTGGTGCACCACAGAGATTTATGCAGGCTCCAGCAAAAGGTACTGAATTAACAAGATTAATACTGGGATGCTAAGAGACTTTACGGACAATTGTGGGAGAGAAACAAGTGATAAGGAAGAGTTAGCACAGAGTGTTCCGTTTTCCAGACCTCACTAAAGACTTGGATGTATGGTCAGGTGGGACATTTTCAGCTGCGCTGGGAGCGCAGGCATGGCAAAGCAAGCAAGGGATGGAGAAAGGAGAACTGTGGGGCTGGAGGAAGATTGTTTGTACAGCTCCTCAAAAAGCTGCCTTGTGGTGAACATTATTTGATATTTTCCTTAGTGATCTCATTAGGAAAAGGAGGGATTGTGCTAATAACCTGAAGATGAGAAGCAAAATGTCATGAGAAGAACTTTGAGAGAGAGCAAAATGGAAAAAGGATGCAATACAGACTTAGGCAGCTGGATGATCATAAAACTTCCTGACTTAAAGCAGAAGCTTATTGGTATGGCGCACAGGAAGGAGACGACCTGTCTAAGGTGTTTGTGTGCTGCTGGTGTGACCTAGTTCCTGAAAAGGCCAATGTCAATCGGGGCTATCAGAAGAAGTACCAGTGACCAGAAACAAAGAGGCATATAATGCCACTCTATAGTGCACAGGTGAATCTTGTTGAATTTACCATTCTCCATCTGAAGAAAGAAATACTGTCAGGCTGGAGCATGGAGAATAGTTTCTAAGATGGTCAGAAGAATGAAAAACCTGCTTTATGAGAGGGGTTTCTACAAACTCAACTTGCTCAGCCTGGGGAAACAAGAGCTGGGAGGGGATATGATGACTCTTTAAAGTACACTGGGGAAGGAGGCAGCATATTGCAGCAACAAAAGACAAGAATGAAGAGCACAACTGATCTATGCTGAACATGTAGGCTGGAAACTAGACATCTGTTTCTAACCTTCAGAGGAGAACGGAACAGAAAGAGCCTCTCAGTGGGAGGAGCAAAGGCACTCGATGTAAAGATGGACCTTGATCACTTACAGAAGGAATCACACAACAGAGCAGCTCACGCAGTCCATCCTGCCCCTCTGATCCTGCTGAGGTCAGAACCTCCCACTGTCATCACAGTCCTGTCTCTGCCTTCTCACCCACCCACACCAGTAATCTCATCCGAGTTGTTTCCAGCCAAGGGATTTACAGAGATGCCCTCTCAAGGGAAGAGGAGAGGTACAGGGAGAAGAAAACTCTTCATCTAGCTTTTGTGCCTTGCAATGGATTTCCCAAACACCCAGGGATTTCCCATGTGCTTCTAAATTTGTTATGTGGCTTCTTCCTCCCAGAAAACTTAAAGCTTCCTCTGTTCAGCAAAATAAGGGTATTTTTAAAGTTTCCTCTCTTTCTTTTAATATGATCTATTTATAGTCAGTCTTTCAGGGGTTCTTTGGAGAATAGTTTTAGAACTGAATTAGCAAGTGATCAAATGCCGACTATCAGGAACTTCAAAGGGCAAGCCAAAAACTTTCTATCAGAAACAGCCTGCTGAAGAGCAACGTAGTAAAAAAAGGGTCTGAAAGATGAGGAGCAATATGCAAGGAACAGCTAGTGCCAAGAATCTCTAGGGTCTGTAAACCCTTAAAATGCCAGACAGAGCGGGGTAGAAAACAGCCTGAAAAGGTGGAGAGGCATAAAAAGCGGTGTGTGCAACAGTGTTAAATATAAAACGGCTGAGTAGTAAAGAAAGCCAACAAAAACTAGAGGCTGCAGCTAAGCATCCTGCATGCTGTATTCTACAGATAGCAAAGACTGTGCAATTTAAATCTGTAATCCCTTCCCAAGCAAAGAGGCTTTATGCAATAGTGCAATCTGGATGTCACCAGCATATGAATAGGCATCTTGGGACTGCTCTGGAGAGCAGAGGTCAAAGTTTAGTGATGTATGTAGTTGTCTCCCTAATGGGCCTCATTGATTATTATCCATAGAAACAAGCAACGTCTCCAAATCCGCCTCCCCTTTGTGCTCGATGCTGGCAACCAAGAAAAAGCACCTGGATTGTTCAGCTCCAAGCAGTTTGCAGGACATCAAAGCCTATAGTGAGGAGGGACACAAAGTCACTGAACAACCAATGAGATGTGGCAAGTGGAAAATGGTAAATAGATCTGTGTAACATCTGTATAGCAGTGATATGTGGCAGCATCCTGTCAAAAAGTAAAATCTAATAAAATACCACCACCCCCCCAAAAAAAAAAAGCAACCCAGGATAATATGGGGTAGGGAAAGAAGAAGGGAAACCAAAAAGCCAACACTGCAATTCAGTCACCTCAGTAAATTATGTGTTGTGGAAGGGGTTGAAAAGCCCCAGTACAGATAAAGCCCTACTCACACTTGTCCAACCACAGATGTTCCAGCAAGGTGCCTGAAGCATTGCAGTGGTACAAAAGGGTGGTAACAGGTTGTTGTCTTCACAGCACAAGCACAATTCCCCTGTGGCAATTTCAACAGGAGAGCAAAACCAGAGAAAGCACCAGAAAGACTGGACCAGAGGTACCAATGCTACTTTTTCCTGTTCCAGTGAGCACTGTTGTGGCAGACAGCCAACAGAGTCCTGTGAGCAGAGTCATCTCAGGTAGGGCACTGGGAACTCCCCTCGGTTCTACTGAAAAAGCAAGGGTTAGGATGATGATCAGACTTCCTCAAATGTCCCAAGCTTGAAAGACAGAGCCACAGTAAGCAGGCTCACTCCTGAGACTTTGGTACTTCTCCTTCTGACTAGTGCTAGAAACCAGAATTAGGGGAAAAGTACAAAGCCCCTCTACAGTATTTCAACATATCAGAAGATATCCTGCTTGGGTTCAGGGTTAGGAATCATTTCAGACAGCAGGGAGGTCCTGGCTCTCTCTGAAGATGGCTGCCCACCTCCATATGGAGACACAAGGCTGTTAAGGTTGGCCCAGCTGAAGCATTGCCTGAGATCTGGCTGTCTGCCCATACTCATCCTCACCCATCTCACAGCTTGCAGGCTGAAAAGGGGCAAAAGAGAGGCAATGCCACTGGGGGCCCTTGGCCAGCCAAGGCCCAACATTGGTCAGTAACAGCCATTTCCTACCATTGCCAACACCAGCTCCTGGGTTGTTCCTTGCACACCCATCCCAGCATGCAAAAATACAGGATGTGGAAGAGCATCCCTACAAGAGTTCTGTGCACACGTCTGCTGCCTCCTCACAAGTCCGGCATGCAGGGCAGGGATGAAGTGAGGCTTGTGGCCCAATAGAGAACCATGTAAGTGACACCTGCCTCTGGCTCTATGTGCCATGCAGCTTTCTACCATGGCTTACAGAAACCTGGTTATCTGCCCACACTTCCTCACATTGAAAAAGATTCATCGATTCATGGAGTGGTTTGGGTTGGACAGGATCTTGAAGATCATAGAATCATAGAACCAATAAGGTTGGAAAAGACCTCAAAGATCATCAAGTCCAACCTGTCACCACAGACCTCATGACTACTAAACCATAGCTTCAAGTGCCATGTCCAATCCCTTTTTGAACACCTCCAGGGACAATGACTCCACCACCTCCCTGGGCAGCCCATTCCAATGGCAAACAACCCTTTCTGTGAAGAACTTTCTCCTCACCTCCAGCCTAAACTTCCCCTGGCACAGTTTGAGACTGTGTCCTCTAGTTCTGGTGCTGGTTGCCTGGGAGCGGAGACCAACCCCCACCTGTCTACAACCTCTCTTCAGGTAGTTGTAGAGAGCAATAAAGTCTCCCCTGAGCCTCCTCTTTCTGGGATAAACAATCCCAGCTCCCTTAGCCTCTCCTCATAGGGCTTGTGCTCAAGGTCTCTCACCAGCCTCATTGCCCTTCTCTTGACACATTCAAGAGTCTCAATGTCCTTCTTAAATTGAGGGGCCCAGAACTGGACACGTTTCCAGCCCCACCTGGCACTGAAGGGACACTCTCCACTAGACCAGATTGCTCAAAATCTCAAGATGGGTCTGAACACCTGAAAAAGAGGAAAAGTCTGTGAATATAAAGCAAAGCATAGGCTCTGTCATCAGTACCGAGGCCATAGCACAAACCAGCAGTAACTGTATTTACTCCAGTGGAACTGTAACAACATGACCCGAGCCCTTGCCAGGGATGTCATCGTTCAATACACATCTAAGCCACAGAACAGCAACAAGCCTGCTGCGCTCTCTATTTTCTTCCAGGTACAGCAAATCTGGCTTGCTCTGGGATGTGTGAAAGGACCAGCTCCAGGCAATCAGAGATGCTGTGCTCTGTGCAGCTGGCATTAGGATCACAGGCATCTGGTGGGAGCACAGCTACTCAGGACTCACCAAAACAAAAACAACAAAAAAGCCTCTTTTTTTCATGGAGTGCAGCTGAATTCCCTTCCTCCCATTCCCGTAACAGATGTCAGGGGAAAGAAGAAAGAAAAAGAAAAAGAAAAGAAAAACACAAACAAAAACCGAACAACAAACCATGAATGGCTGCAACTCTGTGCTTGACTTGCAGCTTTCACACTTGCTGCAGAGCTGGCCTATAGCTTCTGAACTCACTTCTGGAAAGTGTTGCTTTTTGAAAAGAAAAACAGAGAGGGAAGGGGAAAAAAAAAAAACACCACAAAAACAAACCACCCAACTCTTAAACACTTAATAGTAAACTCCTTCAAAAGAAAGCTTGCTTCAAGCCAAAAAACATTTGCCAAGTTTCAACTAAATGTGAATTTTCACGATGCTGTAATAAACACCTCAATATGGAGGTTTCAAAATGAGAATGCTGAGACAAGTTTGCTCCAAGCAGCTCAAAAATATATAATATATAACTTTATTTTTTTTATTTTGAAGACAAATCAAACTACCCTAAGGAGACATTTTGTGGTGTTTCAGTTATATATATATATATATATATATATACACACACACACACCAAAGGAACCTCAACCAAATGAAAAATCCCAGCAAAACACAGAGAAAGCAAAATGAAAAGCCATGGGTTCATCTGTTGCCCATCATCCCAGTCATGCAGGAGGATGCAGGCAGGAGCAGGACTCTCTCCCCAGAAGCAGATCACAGGTCTAGATGCTATCACAGCAGATTAACTTGGGAACACTACAGGAAGGAAGCATTTCCAGGAGAGAGAAGTGGTCTGCCACAGAAATGCTCTTGCAGAACCTACCTGGCCGTTTCACCTCATCCAGAATCCAGCCAGGGTTCCTAGGGACTCAGTGCTGGTTTCTGAGCCCAATGCCTCCTTCCCCAAGCACCATATTAAGTGGTGCCTGCCATGACTGTAGGAATCAGAGGGGCTCCAGTGAGATTATACAGCAATGGAAGAATCTAAATTCTTGACTGTTCAGATGCTGAATGTCTTTTCCTGCACTTCGGCTGGTGCATAAGGTGGGTCCCAGGAGAGCAGAGCTCTGTGTACAAAGTGCGAGCACATTGCTCCTTGCTCAGGGCCAGGTCTGGCTGCAAACAACTGTAGATTTGTTTTGGAATGTACAAAAATGCTTTAAATCCAATTTAGGCATCAAGGGGAAAAGCACCCATGAGCGCCATATGGCAGCTTTGGAGCCCCAAAGGAGTCCACAGCTCCTGAGGGGGCAGCGGTGCTGCCATCACCAGTCCAAAAGCAGTGTCATGGCGATGCCAGCTACAGCATCCCTGCAGCCATGAGCAGTGGGACTCTGCTGCCAGTGGGACCAACATCCCCTGGCTGGTTCTAATTCTGCCCAGCTCCCTTGTGTTATCCCATTCCCATAGGATGAAATGGGAAAGCTGCAGCAAGAGAACATCTCATGTTTCTGCAGGGAAAGAGACTGTATTTGGGACCACAGCCATGAGTTAGCTAAACTTGTCCAAATAAAAGGAAGGGGGGAAAGCTGCTTATGTTGTTTCCCCAGCCTCAGAGCAATATGTTTCCCTCCAATTCATAACAGGTTGCTGTGATCAGAGCTAAAATTAATCTTACACCAGGAGAATGAATTAAAAAAAATAAATAAATGAAGAGCTTCCTGCATTCATTGCTAAAAAAATTAATCTTCTGCTGAGAGCTTCCTTTTCTGCTTTCCAAGTGGCCACCTTGCTTTCATTCAAAGAAAGCCTGAGTAGAAACATAAAACTGTTTCCAGGTGGTTTTGGTTAAAGCAAACAAAGAGCCCTGAATTGTGTCAGAGCCTGGTTTCAGGCATGGCAGAAGGTGCAGGGTTAGCCAGAAAGAGAGAATCACTGCTGCTGAGATACAGCCACTGGCCTAATTAGGTGGAATAGCTATTAGCAATTCCACCTAATTAGATAATTAGATTAATTATCTAATTAACTGAGATTGTTGTTAGACAAAGGCAGGTAGAGCCTCAGAGGTGATAAGGAAGATATCAGGGCAAGGTTACTCTGTGATTTATATTGATTTCTTTAACAGTTCAGGAACTCCCCTGGTTCCCACATTTATTTACCCAAGTCTTGCTCCTCTGGGGTTGCTTTAAAGTGATTAAAGCAGAGGAGGGGGCTGGGATTTAAATATAGGATTATTTAAAAAGAAAGAAAAGGAAAGAACATTTCACTACAAGATCCCCCTATGCTACTGAAAACTCACGGGAGAAACCAGACTGGGCAGGGGGATGCCCTGTGGGCAAGAACTGCCTGCGTCCCCCCACTTTTTGTGCCTGGATTTTGCTGCTCATGCTCCCTGCAGACCTTTCTGGCTACCCAGCTTGTTTGTCTCTGGGGAGAGAGACGACACGTGAGCTAATGATGCTCCAGTGCCCAGCAGTAGCTGTGGTGCTGGCAGATTTTTCTCCATCGCTTGTTCTTTGCTTGCAGTGCTGGTGGGAACCACAAGCCAATTAAGGAGGCCTCGTTGCGGTAGATGTGGCGTTAAAGTAGCATTAGAGCATCCTGCCCCAGAGACCCGGCAGCCCTAAATACCCAAGGGCTAGCACAAGGTAGGTTTGCAAGTTTAATAAGCTCCATCCTCCTCGCTCAGGCATGAAGCTAACACTATGCCAGGCAGGCTCGGGTGGAGGAGGCGCAGCCAGAGCTTTGGCTTCCACCATGGCAGCCACCTGCCTTGAATTTCACTGCCACGGAGTCAGGCCCACAGCAGAGGCCAGATTTTGGGAGGCACAGGAGCACATGCAACCAGATTGACCCTGCCCTTCCTGTCTTGCTTCTATTGTTAGATACATCAAGGAATCTGACCCACTTTGGGAGTTCCTGGTGGTTTTTCACATTCCACTTGTCCCTTCTGACTAACGTTTCATGCTCGTGTGTCACATCCCTGGCTCTGCTCCCTGTGGTGGATGCTCAGATTGCTGGAAAAAGATCCAGCTGCTGTATCCCACTGTGTTTAGAGCTTTGGTTCCAAGAAGCTACCCACACTGGGTTTTGAGGCATGCTCTCCACATGCCAGCTCTACCTAGAATCCTCCCTTCTCGCTGAGCTTCCCTCTTCTAGCTGGCTGGTTGAATTTGGACTTTGCAGGCTTTGCACACTCACTCCACTCCCACTGACTACACAAGTGTTGCAGACTACAACATAATTTTTGCAGAGGTCTCTAAGAAGTGCAGTCCCAGGTGGGCTCTTCCCCGAGTTTCAGAGCTTGGCTGGTCTCTGCTTACAGTGCAGAGCACAACAACACTTAGAGATCTAGTGAACAGGATGCACACCTCCCTGTGGGAATCCCTCTCAAATCGGCTGTATGTGGCAGAAGAAAATGGTTTGCACACCTTGTTGAGAGCTCAAAGATGATTTGTGGTTTATCCTCTCTATTTTTGCTTGGTCCCTTAGCTAAAGCAGCCCCTTCCCACTATGAATGCCTAACCCTCACTTCCCTAACTTCTCTTGTGCACCTCTGAGGTTTCTCTTTTATACACCATCACAGCACTTGAGTTCTTCATACAGCCTTAATACCTGGATATAATAGTAGCTCAATAACTTTATAATAGCTCCAGCCTGTCTCCTGAGAGGTACAGAAATAAACCTGTCCTTCCTAGTTGCAGAGACTGTGTTAACAGATCCATTATTGGTCAAACCAGAATCATTAAAATTCTTAGTACTTATTGCCCCTGCTCCAGCGAGTGTTCCGTGGCATCCTTTTCAGCATGATGCTCCACCCAGGCCTCAGCAGCATCCCATGGAAGAGCTGCAGAGTGTAAATGTCACACCAGTGCCTTGGGTACCACATGGGGCTGAGTAGGCTGTGCCTTGCCAGGTGTGGGCCATCAGGCTCCCGCTCTCCTGCCTGCACCCCCTATGTCCCTGAGGCCATAGCCCCAGTCTCAGGCAGAACTTGCTCTTTCCTAAGCAAACATTTCTGTCTCCACGGAGCTAAAGAGTTGCGAGCGCAGACCAGCCACATCGCTGCGAGCAGCCGTCCATCTGTTAAGATTATTGGAGCAAGCCACTTTCAAAGCCAACAGACACTTTTGCAGAGTTTTTCCACTGTACAGAATATCACAAAACCTTCTATTTTATTGTGTCATAACTCTGGTAACTAAGAGATTTTTATCATTTTCAGCAAACTCTAAAACCCACCCTGGGCCTGGGGAGGGAGCTTTCTTCAACCATTTGCAGGACATGCTGCCCAGGGAGAAGACCACCAGTCCCCAGCAAGCCTGGAGAGCCAACTCATCTCCAGAAAAACTTCCCCCAACAGTTTGGGCCTCCTTGAAAATCTGTCACCAGTGTGCTGAGGCTGTCCCCCATTAGCCAGCAGGACAGAGAGAGAGCAGAGGCTGAAAGGAATGAATTTAAATCATGCCCAGCAGCAGACCTCTAATCCCTATCACAAAATCTGGCTGTTCTGCTACCGTATTCATCCAGTTCAACAAGTTTGCAGGACTCAGACTGCAAACAACCAGGCAATTTAACTTAAAGCTGGAGGCTGATCATCCACAGAATCCAGAAGCATTAACCTGCTGATCACATTCAGTGCCAGAGGGCCTGGGTGGGCACTTACCTCGTTTTGGGGGCTTGGAAGTCAAGCAGCAAGTCTGGATGCAACCCCAGAGGACAGTGAACCAGGGAATGGTGCACAAGGCAGCACATCGACGCTCCTCAGCATAAATATCAATTTTCACACTGTGGTCAGGTTCTGTAAGTGTGGGGAATTGATGTGGCAACAGGATTTTAACGAGGTCTGGATGTGATTAATCCCTTTCTAGGCAGCTGCTCTAAACAACTCAGTTCCTTGCGATCACTCAGTAATTATGAGACTAAAGCAAACTGTAAGGGACCACAGTGAACACATGCATGAAACTATCCAAGGCCTGGAAAACAAAGGTAATTGCTGGGAATTATTAAACCACCACGAGAACATGGAACCTACCCAAAATGGAAGGTGTGTTGGAGTGGGTAAGAAATATCATATTACAATTAATGCTGCACAGGGCACTATAGCAGAGCAGAGCCTACTTATGAGAAAGCATTGCACTAGCGAGTCAAAACCCATCACCAAGCCTGGCTGCGGAGGTGCAGCTTGTGTTGGGCTGCTCCTGGCCACACTGCCATTTGTCAAGGGTCAACCATCCCAGGCAACGGGAGGTAGGAAGCAGCAGAAGCCTTGACAGAGTGAGATAAAGCAGAAGTCTGCAAACAAACCGAAATCAACACTCAAGTTCCTGCTCTTACATCATCCATCCCCTTGCTTTTACCCCTGCATCAGAGAAGACTCCCTGCCCAGAAGGCAGCACCATTGCTGCCAGAGCACACTAGGCAAAGGGAGAGATAGCTTGCTTTGTAGGGCAAGCAAACACCTTCCTCCCGCCTATCTCCATCGCTCTTTATCTGCCCACAGCTGTTCACAATCTGGCCCCACAGATAAGGACAGAAGTGCTCCCCATCCTTCCCACTCCTCCAGCCAGCAAGGTCTGGCAGCTCTGTGCTTCCTGGAACCGGGGACAGCAGCACCGCATGGCAGACAAGCATGTGGCCAAGTCCCACAGCTTTGGTTGGGAAGTGCCACAGTGTGGCAGCTGGCCATGGGGATGACAGGCACTTGTGCTCAGCTCACATCTGCTCCAACCCTGCAGCCCTCCCTGTGCTCTAGGAGGGTGGCAAGGGCAGGGGCCGTTCCACATCCCTCCCAGATCCATCCCTCATCTCCATCCTTTTTTGCCACCTCCTTCCTGGCTGTAGCAGTAAATGAGCTCCTCCTTTCTTCCAGCTTGGCAGTATGGCTTTGTCAAGCACATCCATGCAAAAGGGCCAAATTCATCCCAGGTGTCCACGCAGAGGCTTAACCAGAGGGACACTTGGGATGGATTTAGCCCATTACACAGCGTGTTAATCATATTACTGCAGAAACCTGACGTGGTTCCCAAAGCACCAGCCAATGAATCCTCCTGGAGCCCGACAGGCCTCGGAGCCTTGTTCCAGCGTGCCAGAGGTTCTTTTATTCATTAATCATATTTGCTTAATAACCTTGTATCTCTCCAGCGGAGGGAACTGCCAGGCTCACATAAGGTAATTGTGGAATGGCTCTTCTGGAGGGCTGGAAGTACTGGTGTGTTCAGCCAGCGTGTGTGGCACAGCTCCGTGGTAATTTCCTTCCCCATCCTCAGCTGCAAGGTCACAGGGAGGGACACAGTCCTGCAGATGCTGCATCCCCTTCTTACAGTACTTATTCCTCAATCTGGCATCAAAGTTTATGACAGTGAATTTCTGATGTTCTGGATCTCAGCTGCCTCTTGACTGACAAGCCCACGTGCAGCAGTGGCAGCAATGTTTAGTGCAGGTAATTGTTGATGATGTCAAGGAAAAATGGCAGAGGAGATCCTGTATGCAGCTGCTAATTGTACCTGTTCCTCCCTCTAAAAGTTTTGATAGGTGCCATCCATCAAATATGCTTTAGGCAACTTCACAGTGGTTGACTAAAGGCCAATTTTGTTGCTGCAGAAATCAACGGGAGCAGCACTGCTGGAAGCAGAAGATCCTGCTGGTCTTTCACCTCTCTTGTATCAGCACCCAGCATGCAAGAGGAAGGTGCTGACTCCAGAGCCTGCTTCTCTCTGTGTCTCAGTTACTCCGTATGTGGCCTGCTTTGCTGTCCCAGGAGCATTCTTTGCTCATGTAGTCCATTAAAGGTTCTGAGATTAGCGCTTCTGTTGTTACAGCATGGGGCCTTGCTTTGTAGCTGAGGTTCAGGAACTTCCCTTTGATTAGGCTTGTTGAGAATCAAGCTTTTTTAATAACATGATTATATCACTGAAAAAAAAACCCCAACTGGCACATTTTCCAAACTCTGCTGTTTGTGTGATGTTTACCAATCAGCCTGGGGTTCTCCATCCCCCAGTACACCCCTTCCCATACCACATCACCTCTCAGTGCCAAAGCAAAGCATAGTGACACCTCACTACAATCCTCAGCATACTTTTTTCCCCGTTGTTGGTCAGGGAAAGGATTCCCAGCTGGCAAATACTGTGGTCAGAGTCTGGAAGAAGTGGTATACTTGATTGCTTGTTCCCATGCAGTATTGTCCACCTATCCCATAATTTGGTTGCACCCCAGCAGACGATGCACCATTTCTTGGAGGGCTCAGAGTATCTGGCAGCCAGTTTGCTCTCTCTTCTTCCTCCCAAGCAAGGAGCAGTTTCATATCAGCAGCCTCATGGATGCAGTGAAACTGCAGCCTGGGTTAGTTTTAAATCAACCCCAGATGGGCCATCTCCTTCTTCCAGGGGTGGTAAATCTGTTTCAAGTCCCATTGGCCTTGGAGGTTCAGGATAAGGTGCCTCAGACTGGCAAGACGTTGCTTCTAGCTCACAGGATGTCAGGTACTTGTTAGTCTCCATGAAAAGGATGATGAACCACACTCATTTCCAGTTTACAGATGGAAAAATGAGAGAGGACAGGGACACCCAAGGAGCTCATGTAAAGGGTGCTGCTCAGGGCACAGTGCAACGCTCCTCCTCCTTGGCTCATCCCACCGGAGCAGCACATCTTGCTCCAATGCAAAGCAGAGATGACGCTGATGGAGTACGACGGGAATGTCAGTGCTCTTCCCATCAACAGCACATGGAGACCAGGGAAGCCATATGTGTCTGGAGCTGTGTCACTCTTCTGCCTGAAATGCACTCCCCAAGTCAGGAACAGAAAAATCAGGGACCTGCTGGCACACACGTACAGTTGGGAACAACTTGGGAAATTCAATTGAAATGCTTTTAAAAAGCAAAGGGAAAGCAGACACCTCCCCAAGACAAGAAGACTATCAGGAACAGCTATAAATACAGGCAGGCTGGTTCTGGCAGAGTCATGATCTCGTTTAATAACATTGCTGGAAGGCTAATTGCATAGTTTAAAGGCAAACTTAATAAGCAGTAACTATGAACATGTTAGTTCTGGAGTTAGAAGATTATAAACCTAGTCTGTGCTGGATGTTAATGGCTGAACCAAGGTATTAGAGCAGTGATCTGCACTTGGTCTAGCTGTAGCAACCTGCTCAATATTTCAGCAGCCAGATATTTTTGCCTTGGTTCTCACAGAGAAAAATACACTCATTTATTTCCCTGAAATAGCATATTATGATGGATGCAACTGCCAAGCTATAGCTAATGGATGTAACATGATGGAAAACATCATTATTTAGGTGTGGGAAATTGTTCTTTAGGAATCTAGCGTCTATAGCAAACCTGCACTCCTTGAACCTCAGCTCCACAACACTTTTCAGATGTGGATTTTAAGTGACTGTTTCCAATTAGTGTATCACAGAGCCCTGTCAAAATACCTTTTGGTGAACAGCAATAACGTGTGCACAGGATTTTAAATCAGCTGTGGAACTCGATGCTTGGCTGAGCACCAAGAAGACAAATATGGTGACCAGCCCCAGCGTGGTGACCACCCAGCAGCGAGTGCTGCTGGTCCTGTGCCACTCATCTTCCCACACTCTTTTACAGAGAAGGTGCCTGGGGAGACAACGCAGCCGGCAGGCTGGATCAGGTCGGTATCGCTACATCTGTGAGAGGCTACTCCCGAGGGCTGTGCATCTCCCAGGAGCCATGAATCTCCTGTCTACTGCAGCATGGGAGCCACGCTGTGGGGGTGAGACGCCTGGCACTGCTAAGAGATGTACCCAGCTGTGCAGGAAATGGTGAGCTCCTCGGTGACACACGGCACAGGAGGAGGGCTCTCTCTGCTATTTCCCGCAGGAAAATGAAAAGAAGCTATTGAGGCATGTAAGTGCTGGGGACAGCCACGTGGCCGAGCAGCCTAGATGCTACAGAGAGAATTCATTCTTGGTTTGGGATTTCCCTTGCTACCCAGGCTGATGGAGTCAGCCTGCTGTAACACCTGCAGAGAGCTACTCTCTGCCTGCTGGGGCTCAGCTTCCTCTGGCCAGTTATTCCAGCACTAATTCACTGTGATGAGCCAGCAATGCACTCTTGGGGGCAAGAAGACTAGTGGTATCCTGGGCTGTATTAAGAAATCAAGGGAGGTTCTCATCCCTGTTTACAGTGTCCTGTTGAGGCCACAGCTGAAGTATTGTCTCCACTTCTGGGTGCCTCAAGAGAGACAGGGAACTGCTGGAGAGAGTCCAGCAGAGGCTACAAAGATCCCTGTGCAGAGGGAAGGCTGAGAGACCTGGTGCTGCTTACCCTGGAGAAGGCTGAGAGACCTGGTGCTGCTTACCCTGGAGAAGGCTGAGAGATCTTAACAGTCCTTATCAATATCTAACAGACAGGTATCAAGAGGATGGGACCAAACTCTTTTCAGTAGTACCCAGCAACAAGCCAAGGGACAACATGCACAAACTGGAACCCACAAGGTTCCATCTGAGCATGGGGGAAACCTTCTTGCCTGTGAGGATGCCAGCACCCTGGAGCAGGCTGCCCAGAGAGGTTGCACAATCTGCTCACCTGGAAAGATTCCAAACCCATCCTGGGCAACCTGCTCTTGGCTTCCAAAGGTACCTTCCTACCCCTACAAGTCTGCAACACTACACCACACCACTCAACCCAAGCAATAGAGAACAGAGTCCAGTAGTTCCAACCCAAGCACACCTACTTGTAGCTTATACATCACCTCCTTGCAGCAGAAAAAAAACCCTTTCCACTCCCCTAGGGAGGACATGAGTATATATAAACACTTGCAGCTGGCTCCCATCAGCCGTGCGGGTGTGAGCTTCAGGTGCTTGATGAATGTTCCTTACCCTCTGTGGATGCTTCTGGTGTGTATCAAAGGAGGCATCAAACCTGCCTCTCCAGCCTTAGCAAGGGCACTCCTGATGGTTTTGACCACGCTAGAATAACAAGCTTTGCTACTTCAGTGCTCATTTGTGCTCCTGGAGTTATACCCAACAACTGCCATTGAATCTGGGCTGTTCAAGGGATGGGTATCCAAGAGCTTTGTGGGTGTGTTAGTCAGTTTTAGGAGGTGCACAGCATCCACAGGCTGGGTGCTTTGGGATGCTGCCAGGTCATCTCTGTGCTCAAATAGGAGAGAAACTCCAGCCGTAGTTACATGGGTTGAGCCCTTCTGGCAGCTTGGGCTCAGCTGGTGTCAGAGTGACCACCAGACCTACCTCTTACCAGTGCTAAGGGCTCTGGCATCATTACTTCTCATTAGCTGGTTGGGAAATTAATTACAACCAACTTGTCTAAAATTTCCAACTCCTGCAGGCATGCCACTGTCACACATAGAGCCCCCTCTTGCTTGCCCAAAGTACCCCAAAAGCCTTTTCCTTGCATAGTCTCAGTTGACCACAGCACAAAACAGAGCAAGCAGCTAATAGTTATTAGTTTAGAATCCCAGTTCTTAGATGACTGTCACTACTGACAGCACTGACTATATGTTTTTAAGCACTTGGTACAGTCCTGCAAGAGGAAAATACCCTATACTGGGTCCAGCAGCCTGAGGGAGAGGAGGCTGCTGCTGCTCCATGCCCCTGGCAGGCACATGCACTGTACAGACATATCCATACACAAATACATACAGTCGTGCATGTCTGCCTGTACAGATCACACTCAGGCACCAAGAACACCCACAGCACCCACACAAATGGAGCCAGCACAAATAGCCTCATCCTGTTCCTTTCTCTGGCTGCACCAGGGGAGGTTTAGAGCAGATGTTAGGAAACATTTCTTTACCAAAAGGGTCATCAGGCACTGGAACAGGCTGCCAAGGGCAGTGGTGGAGTCACCATCCCTGAAGGTGTTTAGAAGACATTTGGATGAGGCACTTAGGGACATGGTCTAACAGCCCAGGGAGATGGTAGGTTATAGACTCAATGATCTGGTCTTTTCCCATCAGGCAATTCTATGAAGTCCACTGGTGACAAAGGTGGGTCACAGACCCCTTCTCCTGCCAGCAGCACACCTAATCCCTGCACAAACCTTGCTGAGGAAGCTGTCACGCTGGGAGCAGCTGAACGCAAAGGCTCAGTCAGCTGGCAAGACACAGCACGTGGCCCCCGGAGTTATCCTCATTAGAGCTGGTACCTGTTGCAGAGCCAGGCTGGGAGGGGAAATGCATTAAGCTGTTTAACAATGAGAGTGAAGCTGACAGGAGGAGGAGAGCTGAGCAGAGAAAGCCACCCCAGAGCCACCACAGCCACCTGCCGTGGGTGTAGCACCCACACAGAGCCAGCCCCTGCAAGCAGGTCCCCAAGCCAAGGAAACGGGGACACCTCCTGTGAGCAGTGCCAGCACAGGAATCAGGGCATTGTTCCTGCCGTGCTTTGGGCTGTCCAGCTTGCACGGCAAGGGCCTGCCTGCCCTGAGCTGCTGAGCAGCTGCTACAGGGTTTTGTTTGACTTCTTTTTTTTCTCTCTCTCTCTCTCTTAGCTGAGAGCTTATTGTGCATTTCCAACAGCAACAGGGTGACCCAGGTGATAATTCAGCTGCCACTAGGCCTGGCACCAGCACAACTTGGACACATTTCAGACACCTGGCATCACACAAGGAAGGAGGGAAACAAAGGGGATCGATACCCTCTGCCCCAGAGGCAAACAAACTGCATCGATTGACTCCAGCGGCAGCAGAGAGTTGCAGGAATGATCAGGGCTTCAGCAAGTCTCACAAAGACAAACTTCTCCACGTTTTCCACTTCTTAGGGAGGTGGTTCAGGATCCCCCTGTGCCTTCTTCCTTGAGGAGAACCATGGGGCAAGCCCCCATTTACTCCATCGCTCAGATGCCTGAGGCCAAACCCTCCAGGAGCACAGATGAGAGCTGGGGGACCCAGAAAACATCCACCCCCCACCTTGGGATCATTCCTCAGAGAAAACATTAAATAGAAAACACATTTCTTTGCTGCAACCTAAATATGAACAAAGTAGTTACAAGGTTTGGAGATGGGTGTGCAGAGAGAGAGAAGCAATCTGTGCCTGCAGCTGCCAACGCTTCATTTCAGCTCCAGACCTCCATCCTCTGTTTGACGAGGCTGAGAGGCTGCTGGGATGCACACACAGCTCCTGTGGTCCTGGACTGCAGGCTGGTTCCTGCTTTTGTACTTTCTGGGTCTTGATCCAGAGGTCCTTACATGCAGTTTCTCCTCCTGGGGTTCAGCTCAGACTCAAACTCTCCCCTCCACCCTCCTATTCCCCACAGTCCCTCCCAGCATTTCCTGCCATTCATGGGTCCATGCTTGACAGAGGTCAGGATTTAACACTTTTCTCTGAACTGGTCACTTTCAACTGGATTTCTCTCTTGATATTGGAGGTGCTGACATTCTCCCGGCATGCATCAATGGGTCCCCCTGGTCAGGCAACGAGCAAAACTCCCTAAACTCTGACTCAACACTTGCCTATGAGCAGGTCACAGTCCCCTGCCAATGGGACACTGCTTTGCAGGTCAAAATCCTATCCCTGAGCCTGTGTGACACAGCTGTGTGAAATGATGAGCAACCCTTGCACAAAGCCACCATGCAGGTAAGACACTGCTCTCTCTGGGCACACCCCAAAATGGTGCAGGGCAGGAGGGTTTGGGATAGAGGGGGCTGCTGACTGTGGCTTCCAAGGGCCAGGTCTGAGCCAGCAGTGCCAGTGGCAGCCCGTTGCTGCTTTTGGGAAGTCCTGAGGGCTTCCTGCAGAGCTGTCGTGCTCCTGCTGCCTTTCCCTCTCCTCTCCCTTCACCCTTACACTGCTCTTCCGGCTGCCCAGCTTGATCCTCAGCCAGAGAGGACATAAGCCACTGATAAAAGGAAAGAAGCTTTTATTTATTATTCAGTCATCTCCAGGGTTTTGGTGCCACAATGCATTACTCTACTTCCCATGTGCATTATTTATTTCCTGGTTCAACACAGGTAAAGCTAAAGTGAATGTGAAAGATGTTTGAAGCTCATACACGAAAGACTAGTCCAGCCCAGCTTCCCTGAGCTGAAATCCCTTCCCTGCTCAAAACCCAGCCTAAAGATGAAATCATGCTCTTGCTGAAGTCAAAGAGAGGTTTTAATAATGGATTTCCGGGGCTCAAAGCTTAACAGATGTCTGAAGGAGTGGCTGTGGATGCACATGTCCCCCCAGGCAGCCCAAAGCATGTCTGCCCTATCACCCATCCCTTTTGAGGCAGGGCTGTCCTCACTGCCTCCAAGACAAATGGCTACAAGCTTTCAGCAGCAGTGACACCAGCATCATGAAACCAAAACATCTTGGGACCTTGCTGCTGTTTCTTGTCTTTTTTGGCATCGAGCATTCAAAGGGAAGCAAATTCAGGAACCGGAGATGTTCCCGAGCCTTTGGGTCACAGCCTTACTGCCATCTGCAAAGGAAGCAATCAAATTTCACCTCAACCCTAGTGAATCCCAGGCCAGTGCTGGTGGCTGTCCCCACAGGCTGCTCACCATGGCAGGAAGGCTGCTTGTGCTGGGCAGCTGCCAAGCTCTCACCTCCCAGACTGGCCAGGATGAGCACCAGCTCTGCTTGTTAGTGCCAAGTTCTTGTGGACATCATTTCTCTAGAGAACAAGGGGATTTCTTTGGATAACAACAAGATTGCTTTGGATAACAACAGGATTTCTTTGGATAAGCTGTATTACCAAGGAGGAGGAAGAGGAATTTGATCCTCCACACCTCGGTCCCAAGAGGAGAGTGAAAAAAAGACCAGCTGAGACTATCCTGGCATTTACGTTCTGCTGAAAGCCAGCACTCGCCTGGAGTTACCCTGCAGGGGAAATGCTCTCTTTTGTGTTGACAGGATTGACAGTCAGACAGGGTGGGCTTGCAATGCTCAGCCTTCAGAAATGTGCTTTGCCATCCCTATACATACACAGAGAGATGATGAAGGGGATCTCCTTAGTGCAAGGACACACTGGCTTCCTTCCCCACATTCTCCCATCCCTTCTGGCCTGCTGTCCTCCCTGGCACCTTAGTGGGTAAACAGCAGAGCAAGCTCTATTAATGTGCAGGATTTAGAGAGCACTTAGCCACCATTCCATGTTTTCCTGCTGGGAAGTAAATGAGTCCCTCACCTGAGCCTGGGGCCCTGTCCCATGTGGTGGGGGTTCCCCAGGTAATGTCCCTGCAAGGTTGGGTTCCAGGGACCCTACCTCTATGCCACCTCCTTGTTTGATCCAGTCCCCATCTTCCGCTTCCTTGTTCCACGACTGGCTTTTTGAATTCAGACTTTTTGCCTGGAAGAAGCAGGATCTGGAGAGAAAGGCCACAGCTTCTTGCACTGGGCATAAGCATCATGGAACCCCACCCCAATCAATCATAAAATCATCATGGAATCACCATGGAAATCATCATAGAATGCATCACGTCTGAAGGGACCCTTGAAAGTCATCTTGTCCAAGCCCCCTGCAGTGAGCAGTGACATCAGGTTGCTCAGGGCCCCATCAAGCTTGACCTTGAATGTCTCCAGCAATGGAGCCTTCACCACGTCTCTGGGCAACCTGCTCCAATATTTCACTACCCTCATTGTAAAGAACATCCTCCTAATGTCCTAACTGCCTCCCACCAGGACCAGCTTGGAGGAGAGATGCCCCTCACATGGGCAGTGTGCTGCTGGTGCCCAGTGTCAGGCAGGGGCCAGCCACTAGCTCCCAAACCCTGTGTCACCCTCAGTGCCTCTGTGGCTGCTCAGCCAGGGAGAGCTGAAGAAGCACGGTGGAGGAAGCGCGGTAGAGGATGGTTGCTGGGCACTACCGTGCTGGGCTTGCAACAACAGGGTCAGGAGAGGACACTAACAAAGTCATGCCAAGAGCAGTGGCCCTCCCAGCAGCCAGCTCCAGGGGGCTGAAAGCCTTCTCAGATATGCAAGATCTCCCAGGCAAAAGTGTTGATACAATGATTACGGTGTTTGTTATGTTAAATACCACTACTTAAACAAGCCGTGCCCTTAAGCGTGGGGTTTGGGAGCCCATGTCAATATTAGCTTGTGAGCAGCAGCGGCAAGCAGATAAGCTGGAGCGGGTGAGGACATCCTCTCCTATCTGCTCCGCAAGTAACGCACTCACCTTAACTTTCCAACCTTCTTTGATCACTTCCCACAATTGTCTTGTCGTTAGAAAAGGAACGTGGTTTTTGCATAAATCAATTTGCTTTGATGCCATATCTCTACATTTGCTGCTCATAAACGGCCTCGGTGAAGCCCGGCCCCAGGTGAAGCCCATAAATCTTTGTTTTTCCCTTCTGAGGAGCATGCAAAAGTCCCTCCAACAGCAAGGGGAAGGTGCACACATGCTGCGACGCTCTGCCGAACGTGGGGAGGATTCATCACAAGCTGCAATTTAACCGTGCACTTAAGTGATTTGCTGAACTGGAGCATTAAATGGGAAGCAGCAATTTCTTTTAACTGCCTATAAATACCATAACTTCTTCTCATAGCTGGAGCTATTTTTTAATGACTGGTGCTTAGCTACATTGAAGTTTAAAACCCCGTGGAAGGAAAAAAAAAAAAAAAGCCCTACTTCAGCACATGGCTAACACAAAAGCTACATTTCTTGTCCATGTGGAGAACATATTGGCTGAACCCAGCTACGGAGCGACCTTTATCTTCGCTCTTGAGATGAGACCAATTAAGCCGGCGGTGGCAGCGCTGCCGGTGAGTTATCGCTCTCCTTCCTCAGGCAGATAAAGGTCAGGCATGAGGCGGGTGACGGGATGCTCGCTGCACGGCGGCAGGGTTTGCTACCTGTTGCCTTCACACAACTGCTGATGCCCACAGGCTGCAGCTCTTTGCGTGCCCCAGAGGCTAAGTTTCAGCTAATCGAAAGATTTTGCTCCCCCCCACACCTCTTGAGCAGGATGCCTGGGGGAGAGAGAGGGTCTTCAGATGTCTGTGTATACACACGCACAAAGGCACTGTGTGTGGAGGTGCTCCTGACTGAGCACTTTCTGCAGCCCCTGGGGGTTTGTCTCCCCACCCCTAGCTTGGTTCCACCGCGGGGGACCACGGGGCACATGGTGGCCTTGGAGCTGTATATCACCACAGCCGGGTATCACGGTCGGGGCACAGGGCAGCCACCTCCCCGGGGAATGAATTATGGAGCAATAAACCACGCTCGTCTCAGCAGAAGGGTTTTATGCCCACCATCAATCAGAAGACACAAACAGCTCTGTTCCCAGCAGGACTGGCAGAAAGCAAGGCAGGAATGGGTGCACAGGGATCCTGGGGATTTATGGGGGCTCTTGGCCAGGGTGGGAGAACTAGGCACCCCAGCATCCTCCAGCCCCAGTGCCCCCAGCAGTATAAAGCACTGCAGTGCTTTCTATGCACCCGCACAGCCTCTCTCAGCGCCTGGAAAGGAACCAAACAGAGGTGATGGCTGTGGCTGTGATGTCCCAGCTGCTGGGCTGCCGTGGATCTTATTTAAGCCACATGCATTTAATCTGAAGAACTGCCTAGAAGCCTGACAGCCCCCAGGCTGGGGGCTCCTGGAGCTTGCACCCGTGTGCCCAACACTGCCCAGTTCAAAAATTCTTATCACAGAGTAAAACCACAAACCTGCCCAAGGAGTTGGAGAGGTTTAGGGAGCCAAGGGTGGCCAGGGCAGATATTGGCAGCAGAGGCATTGCAGGTGCAGTTTTGCCAGCACCTGGCTCCCTGCTCATCCATTTCATCTCTAATTGATATGAAAATAAAACACAAACAACACCTTCTCTTCTTGGAGGAAGAGAGTTGAAGATGTGCATTTGGGGCTTGCAAACCCTACAGCAGTAGTAGATACCTAAGTGCTGTGATGAATCTGGCCCCAAACATCTGCTAAGTAAAGTAGGTAATGGGAAGCCATTACTTAGCAATTACCTACAACCTAGCACATCCAAATGCCTGGATTCTAAGCAGAAACCCCTGGACAAAGGGAATATCTCTCACCTGATGCCTGCTTTCTGGTGAATTTCTGTTTTCCTAACAGGCTTCTTTCAGCATCAAAGGAGAGCTGCTATCCAAAGCATCCCAAGCAGCCTGTTCTCAGCTCTCTGGGGCACTCAGCTCCAAACCAGCCTTCTTGTCAAGACCTTAAGCAAGATGAAAAGGCAACAAACCTGCAGACCCCAGTTCATTCTTCACGAGGAAAGCGCAGGTCCAAGGAGCAAAGAGACAGTGAACTTGTTTTGCTGTGGTGCAAAGGGTAAAAGAAGACACAGCAGTGCAGTCTCATCTTAACCTCAAAGCCCCTTGGAATGCCCCTCTGACACTTCCATGGAGAGAAGAGCTTCCTCACACACCCTCAGACCACCATTTCTCCTCCTGTATCCTGGTTGGACATTCAAGCCTTCATCACTGCTGGAGCATGCTCCCACTTCATCGGGAGCAGTATGAGTCTCACTCATCATCCCGGATCCCAACCTGCACTTTTTCTTCTGCAGGAGATACCTCAAGGGCATGAATAATGGGGGATAACGACACAACAAAGTGCCATTCATGCCTTTATGTACGGTCTTTTCCCTGGCTCCGGCTGGCTTCTATAAAGCCGTCAGCTTTAATGAGCGGTTTGTTGTTACCCTACCACGCAGGATCTTATATCTTCTCCATGCTCTGCCATGAAAGTTTTCCTTGCTGTTTGTATAGATGTTTTTCCAAGCTAAAAATAGGATTATCTTTTTACCAATCAAGCCTGTCTGGGATTATGTATTCAAAGAGCATGATCTGGAGACATGGAATAAAGGTTTAATGAATCACAAAATTGAATTCTTTAGGGGCTGGCAGCATTTTTCTGAATAAAACAACAACTTAATGTCCTCCATGTTGTACTTTACGAAGTGGGACCTAAACTTATCTTGTACAAAGGAAATTACAGAGGCAATCATGGGAGGTCTTTTATTAGTATTTCTTCTCTCCCCGGCACAGAGTAGAATATGAATTGATTGTCAGAGATTTTTTAAGTGCCTTTGATTGAAGAGATGATCTCTGATAAGCTGCTGGAGGAAAATAGAAGCCAACAGCTGCTCCATTTAACATCAGTTAGCCCCCAGTTCTGGCGGTTTGCTAAATAACTATTTTACATTCATCAACACATCTCAGTGTCACAGCCACCCTGCACACACCTCCCTGTTTCTGCAGAGCACTGGGTGATGCTGGTTATTCCGTGGTGCTGTAGAAATTCAGTTGTGATGCTGACAACGTGCACAGCTCCTTCTCCATCTTACCAGGTGGATACTGGCATTTTAAACTACCCCAGCAGCTTCCACCAGTGCCGTAGCCCTTCTTAAAGTGAAGGAGACAACAGCATCCACGTTTTATAAAGCCCTGGAGACAAAATAAGTAGTTTCTTGTCTGCAGCACTGTGTCCTGCAGACAATTAAGGCATACATACTGAATCTTTTGAGAAGGCTGCTGATCCCTGGATCATCCTGCCATGCTTTCCCCCAGCTTGCAGCATATCATATCAAGCCATTGCCAGACCCATTTCATAACTCTGGTAGCTGCTTAATGCCATAAAATTCCTTTGCCCACACCGTGCAAATTGCCTTTATATTAATGCCATCACTGTCCCATTCACTCCCCGGGCTGTGGAGTAAAAAGCCTCTCATCCAGCTCCTTCCAGCTGTGGGTCGCAAGCAACTCCCCAAGCCCAGTCCCATGACAAACAGCTGCCTTTTGCACAAGGTCACCCAGCAGATGTGGGAGCAGGACCAGAGTGGTGGCCTGGGGCAGTAAGTTCCCTATGGTTTGGAAACTTCAGGAGGAGAATGAATCTCCACTGCCTCACGTTCCCCCCCTCACCCAGCCTGACAAAGGAATTTATGTCCCACAGCTCCCCTGTGAGCAGTGCCCTGAAGCACCAAAAACTAATCCCTCAGTGCAGTTTCACTGCTCAGTTCAAGGTGCAGTGGAAAGATATTCTCAAGCATGGCTGTGCTTTCCTCTTCCTCCCTCTCTCCTTCTAAAGGAGAGGAGGAAAATCAAGTTGCTGGCTGCCATCAGCACCTTCCCTGCTTTGGGCACTGCTGCTCCAGACCAAACAGCCCTTCCACACTAGTTGCAGCCTGGTTTATTGGCAACCTTCAGTTGATGCTCTCCTGGAACGGCTCTGAGAAGCTCACAGGCTCTATGTTTAGTGCCAGCAAAGCCTTTTCCAAAGGAAAAACTTAAAGGGGTTTGCAAGAACAAGGCTAAAAGGGCTTGTAATTATTTGGAGTTGGGCAAAGGCTAAATGAGCCAAGTGGAGTCATTACCCACTTCAGATCTTCACAGCAAGAGGGTGCATATCTCCTCGAGCTACAGAGCTGGTCAATTCAGAAGCTTTATTTAGTCCAGGAAACCTTTGGTCTCCCTAACAAAGAGCAGCTGCAAACACCCAGCCCTGCAGAGTAGCCACCTTGGCTCTGCTGTAGTGGAGAGGAATAGCTGATGTTAAGCAGCTAAAACTTGCTCTAAACTTCCCTGCCCTGGCCACATTTTGCAGAGGGTTTCCTCCTCTTTGGTCCCTCTCACAGCCCACTGATCTAACTGGGGCTGAGGGAAGCAGAGCAACTGGTAAACTTTGGGGAGCAGCAGCCCTGGGGGGAGATTCTGCAGGCTGCATCTCTCCTCTTCCCCTGCATAGCTGTGGCTTAAAGAACGAGTGGGAAGAAACAGCAGCTTTTGGCCATCACTCCTGATTGAGCTCTTGCTAAGGCAGAACCAACTTCTTCCTTCTTTTGCAGGACTCTTTCTGCTGGAAAATATCCCCTAGACTATGCCTGAGTCTGGGGAATTTGAGCAGACCATGCAAAATATGCCAGCTTGGACCTGTGCCAGCACATCATGATCAGATCTTGCTGGGAGCATTGCTGTCAGGGCAAGCCACCTCTTGCCCAAGGCAGCAGCACCAACAGGAGTCAAACCTGATTGCTGAGGTCCTTGAGCAGTAGCAGCTGTGGCAGGGGCAAGCAGGGGCTTCCAGCAAGTTTGGGCAGGACTCAGAAGGAGGTGTGGAGACAGGACTGTCCACAGAGGTCAGATCTGCTCTTACCATGTCTTCCTAAGAGACAAGGAGAGGAGCTCCATTTGTACCATGTGTGAGCTTATTACAGGGGAAACTGAGACAGCACTTTCTGCAAGACAGATGGCTCTCAGGGTGCTGGAAGAGGGTTGCTTCAGTGCCCTGGCCCAGAAGTGTATCATTCTCAGTAACAGTCACAGGGAATGAACCTGCCTATTGCTGGTGGTTGGTCCTGTGGCTGCACTGGGGTCATCACAGAGGCTGCAGGACATCCTCCCTGCTCTGCTGCCTTGTAGCTCCAACACTGGAAATCAAAACACAGACACAAACCCAGCACAATTTGTTTTCAAGACACAATTTCACCACAATTTCATAAATATGAAACCAAACAAGCCCTCCTGTGCCCTGCCACACTGGGAGCTGCCTGTGAGCCACGCCTGTGGCTGAATTTGTGAGCACTGTAGTTATAGCAACAGGCACTGTTGGGTATCAGCAGCACTTATGCAACTCTTGGCTGCACCTTGAAAAGTGCAACTCACTGCACAAAACCTCTGAGCAGTGATGACAGTGACCAAAAATGAGGTGAGTGGCTCTCTGGTGTTGCACAAGCCCCTTGCTGCCGCAGAGAATCACAGAATCACAGAATGGTAGGGGTTGGAAGGAACCTCTGAAGATCATCAAGCCCGACCCCCCTGCCAGAGCAGGGTCACCTAAAGCAGATCACACAGGAACACCACCTCTCTAAGCAGCCTGTTTCAGTGCTCTGCCATTCTCAAAGGAAAGAAATTCCTTCTCACATTTAGATGGAACTTCCTATATTCAAGTTTATGCCCGTTACCTCTCGCCCTGTCTCTTCTTGACACCCACCCCTTAGATATTTGTAGGTGTGTCTCAGGCACCCTAGGAGGTCCTCAGCCACCTTTGAACCATCACCTATGAGCACAGATCCATTCAAAAACACAATTTAAAAAGCCCAGGGTGCCTCCTTCGCTTGCAGAGTCCCTAAAGTGTTCAGTCAGCATTATGCAGAGACAAGACAGACACTCACTGCTGCCCGCGGAAGTGAAGAGTTCTTTGGCACCTAGCGTGCATGGGGTCAGCATGGCAAACTGGTGTCTTTAAGTGACACTTGGCTGATTTTTCTCCTCTTCACAACATGAGCCAGCCTAAAGAGCAGTTCTCTTCCTACAATGCAGACACCCTGCTAGAAAATCAATAGTCATTTGGTGAGATGCTGGCACCTGGCCCGCTGCATTGCAATGCCTCGGGAAGAGCAGCTCTGCTTTGCCAGGCTTCAGAGTAAGCAGAATGGCCTTGGGCAGAGACTCTCGAGCCATTTGAGCAGCACAACCTGATAAATCCATCTGAAACATCAGAGCCTCTCCAGGAGGACTGCTTCAGCCCATCAGATGGCAGGCTGGAGGGGTCCCTTGGGTTCCCCACATCCTCTCCCCAAGCAGTGCAGTGCTCACCTCGCTGCTGCCCACCTGCTCGTCTGAAAAGTACTGAGAAAGGGGATGCACACCTCATGTCTAGAGCCTTGCCAGCTTTGTGTATTGGATTTATATGAAACACATCCCAGCCTACAGCAGCAACAGGCATTGCCAGCTGGCCTCAATGCGTAGTGAGGACACTTTGATGATCTGCAGCAGAGAGCTCCCCAGAGCCAGACCCAACACAGACCTGCTCCCAGGCTGCTCCAGAGACGAGGCACAAAGGGTAGGTACCAGCTTATTACCAGGGAATCACAGAATGACAGAAGCATAGAATCAGAGACTGGTTTGGGTTGGAAGAGATCTTTAAAGGTCATCTAGTTCAACCTCTCCCCAGGGACATCTTCAACTAGACCAGGCTGCTCAGAGCCACAAACAACCTGGAATGTTTCCAAGGATGGGGCATCTACCATCTCTCTGAGCAAGCTGGTTCAGTGTCTTACCACCCTCAGCAAAAAAACCAATTTCTTCTTTCTAGTCTAAATCTCTTTCAGTTTAAAGCCATCATCCCTTGTCCTGTCACAAAAGACCCTTCTAAAAAGTTGGTCTGCAGCTTTCTTATCAACTCCTTTAAGTATTGAAAGGCCACAAGAAGGTCTCCCTGGAGCCTGCTCTTCTCTAGGCTCAACAACCCCAACTGCGTCAGGCTATTCTCACAGCAGAAGGGTTGCTTCTTAAAGAAGCTTAAAATAGAATCATAGAATCATTTAGGTTGGGAAAAACCTTTAAGACCATTGAGATTTGAGCAACTTTGAACCACAAACCCAAAAGCTGGTGGCATCTTTGTTTCACGAAGAGCAGAAATTGCTCTTTTCTGTGACTGAAGGCCAGCACCAGCAGGGCTGGATTTCAGGAGGCTTCAAAGGGCAGCAGAGATATTATTTTAAAATGATAAATAAAAATGTAGCAGCCTGACCTCAGGAATACAATCGCCTGCTTTCAGTGCACTCCTGTTTCTTTAATTCTTCTCCATCAGTGCAGATATATGAACTGCCACAAGCCCCTGCCACCTTCCCATCTGCGTGCATTACAGCCTGAAGCACAGGACCTGCTCTGGGTTACAACCTGCCTGGGAAGCAAATCCCCCCGGAGAGCAGGAGGGGAAGGACATGACTCTTTCCCCGGGGCGCTGTCTGTGATAAGAGGAGAATTAAGACCTCCAATCTATTTCTAATGGAGAGGTTACCAGAGGGCATTTGGGAAGCAATTGAAGGGTTGGTAAAGGGGCTCAGCCAGGAAATGTATGGAGTCTCATTACCTTTTATCTTCTGAGCACATAAAGTTTGCAGAATCTCTGTTTAGGTTAGCAGGAAACCTTGGCAAGAATTATATATGCTGCCCGTGTGCTTATCGAGGCAGAAAGAGCTGTGCTCCATCAGCCAGCTGTGGGTCTCAGTGGAGATAAAGACATCCCCCTGCCCAGCAGTGACTTGGGATAAATCATCCTGTCCTCGCCCTGCCATTATGCCTAACCTCTGCCCGGCTCTTCCAGCCGTCACACCGTGTAGCTGCAAGAGGATGGAGGAGTGTGACTGGATGTTGCAATCATCCTGGTGCTCTCCCCACCCTGTGGGGAGAGAGAGCTGAATTTACAGTCCAGCTGTACGTGTCCTGTCCTAGATCACCTGCCAAGACTGCAGTCTGACTGGGCACCAGGAAGAGCAGCATTTGGGTCCAGCAGGATTTTAGGCTGGATCCCGAGGCTGGAGTCTGGGGGACAGCCAGGGACCAGGTGCCAGTTGGGCAATACCCCTTCGTCTGCAGGCAACACTCACCAGCTCCATCGGGGTCAATATCCCTTTGTGCCTTCAACTTTGCCTGTCAGGTCCTGGGAGGGGCCAGGGCATGCTGCTGCCCCACTGGACACAAGCCTCATGGAAAAGCCTGCCTCTGTGACAAGCATTCCCCACCCCCCACCCCCAGACCTCCAACAGCCCCAGGCTCTCCAGGGGATGCAGAAGAGCATGGGGGCTTATGTTCAAGTCTGCCCCTGCTGTTACTGCAAAGAGGGTTTGCTACAGCCCAACACACACTGGCAATGCCAGCAGGGCTGGGATCACAGCCTGTGGGGATGTTTCTAGCGGCTGCAGTGTGGCCAGCAAGACTACAGCAGTGACCATCCCTCCACACTCAGCACTGGTCAGGCCACGCCTTGAATATGGGATTCAGTTTTGGGCCCCTCACTAGGAGAAGGACATTGAGGTGCAGGAGCAGGTCCAGAGAAAGTCAATGAAGCTGGTGAAGGGTTTGGAGAACAAGACTCGTGAGCAGCAGTTGAGCTGGGGTTATTTAGTCTGGAGAAATGAGGGTCAGGTGAGACCTTCTCACTCTCTACAACTCTCTGAAAGGAGGTTGGAGTCAGGTGGGGGTGTTGGTCTCTTTGTTCCAGTAATAAGTGGTAGAACGAGAGGAAAGGCCTCTAGTTGCACCAGGGCGGGGTTAGATTGGACATTAGGAAAACTGCCATCCTCAAAAGGGTTGTCAAGCCCTGGAACAGGATCCCCAGGGTGCTGGTGGAGTCCCCATGCCTGGAGGAATTTAAAAGCCATGTGGTGCTGAGGGACGTAGTTCAGTGGTGACCTGGCAGTGCTGCATTAATGGTTGGACTTGATGATCTGAAAGGTCTTTTACAACCAGAACAATTCTATGCTTCTATGATGTACCACATGGGTGGAGCAGCCAGGATGCTGGCAGAGCAGCCCAGGCTTTGTGTGGGCCACTTCACTGCTAGCACTCAGGGACCATCAGAGCCATGCAATCAGCACAGAGATGTCCTCAGGCACAAGCAATTGGTGCAAATCTCGAGTTGAGCATAAAGATAGAGACAGTCACTGCCTGTAGTGCTTGCAAATCCAGAGCGTGGGCAGTGGATGGTGCTAAGGGGACTTAGAGCTGCCATGGCCACCCAGGGAAATCTGTCCCTTCCAATTGATTCAGCAATGATTACAAGGCACACTATGTTTAGGAGGCTGCAAATGGAGCTGGCTGGCCACAGATATATAGAGTAAGGCCTCTGATATTTGCTGTTGGCCAGTGCCACCAGGTCATGAAAAGTAGTGATGCACGTAACCAAGGTCCCAGCAGACCCATTGCTTTGTGCAAGCCCCATATATACACCCAGAAAATAAAACCCTGGGTGTGAAGGAGAACAAATTAAAATTCAATTTCATCCCTACCAAATGGATGCCATCATCAGTGGGAGGATGTTGGAGATATATTGGTATGTGCGTAATTCCTTGGTGAACTTTTATGGGCCAATTGATAAAAAGTATTCTCCTGAGAGCAATGCACATTATTTCTGGAGCTCAGTATTTTACTGGGCAGTCAGTGCAGAGCTGTGTGATTTACATAACCCAGCACAGAGGGCTGCCTCGACACGGGGAGCACAAGTACGAGCGCTCCATGGGGAATCCTCCTCTGGAATCAATGCACGACGACTCTGTTTGGCCTGCAGAGAGATGATGATCTAAGCCAGGATTTACATGGATCTCTCCTGTTAGAGAAGTAGCAGATGCTTTTAACAGCAATGTTCCAAAGCAGGACAAAATTCATTGTGATGAATAAAAACTCCACAGCAGTCCTGTGGCTTTTCATACCAGTGGCTGAAACACCTCCACAAAACCAGACACGAAATCCTAGATAAAATGTATTCATCTGTGTCTCCTTTCCAGGTGCATGGCACTGGATTGAATTCTTGCAGAGAAACCAGTGACTCCAGTAAGGCCAGTGCTGCCTGCTGCCTGGGATGTCCATCTTCACACAGCACAGAGTGCTGGCTGCCTCATCCATGCTGCATGCAGGCACAGTCATGGTCAGGGCTCCTCACACCTGGGGATCTCAAAGCACTTTGTAAATCACAAAATTATAGAATGCTATAAGTTGAAAGGGACCTTTAAAGGTCATCTAGTCCAATCCCCTTGCAGTCAGCAGGGACATCTGCAACTAGAGCAGGTTGCTCAGAACCTTGTGCAACCTGACCTGGAATGGTTCCAGGGATGAGGCATCTACCACCTCTTTGAAGACCCTGGGCCAGCGTCTCACCACCCTCAGGATCCTGGCTGCTTTGCTCCAGTGGGACAGGCACACAGACCCTGGCTGCTTTGCTCCAGTGGGACAGCCACACAGATCCTGGCTGCTTTGCTCCAGTGGGACAGCCACACAGATCCTGGCTGCTTTGCTCCAGTGGGACAGGCACACAGACCCTGGCTGCTTTGCTCCAGTGGGACAGCCACACAGACCCTGGCTGCTTTGCTCCAGTAGGACAGGCACACAGATCCTGGCTGCTTTGCTCCAGTGGGACAGGCACACAGATCCTGGCTGATTTGCTCCAGTGGGACACACACACAGATCCTGGCTGATTTGCTCCAGTGGGTGGGACACACACACAGATCCTGGCTGCTTTGCTCCACTGGGACATACACACATCCCTGGCTGCTTTGCTCCAGTGGGACACACACACAGATCCTGGCTGCTTTGCTCCAGTGGGGACATACACACAGATCCTGGCTGCTTTGCTCCAGTGGGACAGGCACACAGATCCTGGCTGCTTTGCTCCAGTGGGACACACACACAGATCCTGGCTGCTTTGCTCCAGTGGGACAGGCACACAGACCCTGGCAGCTTTGCTCCAGTGGGGCAGGCACACAGATCCTGGCTGCTTTGCTCCAGTGGGGCAGGCACACAGACCCTGGCTGCTTTGCTCCAGTGGGACATACACACAGATCCTGGCTGCTTTGCTCCAGTGGGACACACACACAGATCCTGGCTGCTTTGCTCCAGTGGGACACACACACAGATCCTGGCTGCTTTGCTCCAGTGGGGCAGGCACACAGATCCTGGCTGCTTTGCTCCAGTGGGACAGCCACACAGATCCTGGCTGCTTTGCTCCAGTGGGACATACACACAGATCCTGGCTGCTTTGCTCCAGTGGGGCAGGCACACAGATCCTGGCTGCTTTGCTCCAGTGGGACATACACACAGATCCTGGCTGCTTTGCTCCAGTGGGACATACACACAGATCCTGGCTGCTTTGCTCCAGTGGGGCAGGCACACAGATCCTGGCTGCTTTGCTCCAGTGGGGCAGGCACACAGATCCTGGCTGCTTTGCTCCAGTGGGACAGGCACACAGATCCTGGCTGCTTTGCTCCAGTGGGACATACACACAGACCCTGGCTGCTTTGCTCCAGTGGGGCAGGCACACAGATCCTGGCTGCTTTGCTCCAGTGGGACAGGCACACAGATCCTGGCTGCTTTGCTCCAGTGGGGCAGGCACACAGATCCTGGCTGCTTTGCTCCAGTGGGACACACACACAGATCCTGGCTGCTTTGCTCCAGTGGGGCATACACACAGACCCTGGCTGCTTTGCTCCAGTGGGACAGGCACACAGACCCTGGCTGCTTTGCTCCAGTGGGACAGGCACACAGACCCTGGCTGCTTTGCTCCAGTGGGACAGGCACACAGACCCTGGCTGCTTTGCTCCAGTGGGGCATACACACAGACCCTGGCTGCTTTGCTCCAGTGGGACAGGCACACAGACCCTGGCTGCTTTGCTCCAGTGGGGCATACACACAGATCCTGGCTGCTTTGCTCCAGTGGGACAGGCACACAGACCCTGGCTGCTTTGCTCCAGTGGGGCAGGCACACAGATCCTGGCTGCTTTGCTCCAGTGGGACATACACACAGATCCTGGCTGCTTTGCTCCAGTGGGACATACACACAGACCCTGGCTGCTTTGCTCCAGTGGGGCAGGCACACAGATCCTGGCTGCTTTGCTCCAGTGGGGCAGGCACACAGATCCTGGCTGCTTTGCTCCAGTGGGACATACAAACAGATCCTGGCTGCTTTGCTCCAGTGGGACAGCCACAGAGATCCTGGATGCTTTGCTCCAGTGGGACAGGCACACAGACCCTGGCTGCTTTGCTCCAGTGGGGCAGGCACACAGACCCTGGCTGCTTTGCTCCAGTGGGACAGCCACACAGATCCTGGCTGCTTTGCTCCAGTGGGACATACACACAGATCCTGGCTGCTTTGCTCCAGTGGGACAGCCACACAGACCCTGGCTGCTTTGCTCCAGTGGGACATACACACAGATCCTGGCTGCTTTGCTCCAGTTTGACATACACACAGATCCTGGCTGCTTTGCTCCAGTGGGACAGGCACACAGATCCTGGCTGCTTTGCTCCAGTGGGACAGGCACACAGATCCTGGCTGCTTTGCTCCACTGGGGCAGGCACACAAATCCTGGCTGCTTTGCTCCAGTGGGGCAGGCACACAGACCCTGGCTGCTTTGCTCCAGTGGGACAGGCACACAGATCCTGGCTGCTTTGCTCCAGTGGGACATACACACAGATCCTGGCTGCTTTGCTCCAGTGGGACAGGCACACAGATCCTGGCTGCTTTGCTCCAGTGGGACAGGCACACAGACCCTGGCTGCTTTGCTCCAGTGGGACATACACACAGATCCTGGCTGCTTTGCTCCAGTGGGACATACACACAGACCCTGGCTGCTTTGCTCCAGTGGGACAGGCACACAGATCCTGGCTGCTTTGCTCCACTGGGGCAGGCACACAAATCCTGGCTGCTTTGCTCCAGTGGGGCAGGCACACAGACCCTGGCTGCTTTGCTCCAGTGGGACAGGCACACAGATCCTGGCTGCTTTGCTCCAGTGGGACAGGCACACAGATCCTGGCTGCTTTGCTCCACTGGGGCAGGCACACAGATCCTGGCTGCTTTGCTCCAGTGGGGCAGGCACACAGACCCTGGCTGCTTTGCTCCAGTGGGGCAGGCACACAGATCCTGGCTGCTTTGCTCCAGTGGGGCAGGCACACAGACCCTGGCTGCTTTGCTCCACTGGGGCAGGCACACAGATCCTGGCTGCTTTGCTCCAGTGGGACATACACACAGATCCTGGCTGCTTTGCTCCAGTGGGACATACACACAGATCCTGGCTGCTTTGCTCCAGTGGGACAGGCACACAGATCCTGGCTGCTTTGCTCCAGTGGGACAGGCACACAGAACCTGGCTGCTTTGCTCCAGTGGGACAGGCACACAGATCCTGGCTGCTTTGCTCCAGTGGGACATACACGCAGATCCTGGCTGCTTTGCTCCAGTGGGACAGCCACACAGATCCTGGCTGCTTTGCTCCAGTGGGGCAGGCACACAGACCCTGGCTGCTTTGCTCCAGTGGGGCAGGCACACAGACCCTGGCTGCTTTGCTCCAGTGGGACATACACACAGATCCTGGCTGCTTTGCTCCAGTGGGACAGCCACACAGATCCTTGCTGCTTTGCTCCAGTGGGACAGGCACACAGACCCTGGCTGCTTTGCTCAGTGGGGCAGTGGGCTTTGCAGTGGGACAGCCACACAGACCTGGCTGCTTTGCTCCAGTGGGACAGCCACACAGACCCTGGCTGCTTTGCTCCAGTGGGACAGGCACACAGATCCTGGCTGCTTTGCTCCAGTGGGACAGGCACACAGACCCTGGGCTTTGCTCCACTGGGGCAGGCATACAGATCCTGGCTGCTTTGCTCCAGTGGGACAGGCACACAGATCCTGGCTGCTTTGCTCTAGTGGGACTTTTTGCTCCACTGGGGCAGGCACACAGACCCTGGCTGCTTTGCTCCAGTGGGACAGCCACACAGACCCTGGCTGCTTTGCTCCACTGGGGCAGGCACACAGATCCTGGCTGCTTTGCTCCACTGGGACAGGCACACAGATCCTGGCTGCTTTGCTCCAGTGGGACAGCCACACAGACCCTGGCTGCTTTGCTCCAGTGGGGCAGGCACACAGACCCTGGCTGCTTTGCTCCAGTGGGACAGCCACACAGACCCTGGCTGCTTTGCTCCACTGGGGCAGGCACACAGATCCTGGCTGCTTTGCTCCAGTGGGACAGGCACACAGACCCTGGCTGCTTTGCTCCAGTGGGACAGGCACACAGATCCTGGCTGCTTTGCTCCAGTGGGACAGGCACACAGATCCTGGCTGCTTTGCTCCAGTGGGACAGGCACACAGATCCTGGCTGCTTTGCTCCAGTGGGACATACACACAGATCCTGGCTGCTTTGCTCCAGTGGGACAGGCACACAGATCCTGGCTGCTTTGCTCCAGTGGGACAGCCACACTGACTTCCTCACAGTGGTGTGATGACAAAAAGGATCAGGATGAGTCTCTAAATTAAAAATTGCTCAATGCAATGACTCCATTCCTTGTGGCCAGGTCACTGTAATCAACTTTGCTGTGTTTGAGCCTATTCAGCAGTTCTGTCTCTGCTCATCTCTCTGTACTAACACATGCACCTATGTTATTAAAATCTAATCCAGCTACAGAATAAATAAAACCCCAGCAGTAATACTGAGTTCTAATTAAAGCCAAAAACCTGTTGTCATCTTTCTAGATTAAACAGTCTTCATTTTACTTCACAGATTTGTACTGGTGTAAATCAGCCTGCCAGGCTTTGTTAGGCGTGCAAATTACTCCAAGGCAAGGATGGGGCCCAGGGAGACAGCCCCAGGTGTGATTTGACCCATGCGCTGCTCAGGCAGGTTGAGGTGAACAAGCACTTGATGCTGCTGATTGCTTCTTGAATTGCATGGATCACACCTTACTTTCCAAAAGCATGGCTGTTGACCACCTTACCTTTTTCCTTCATACTGTCAGCAGCATTTTCTCCATGAGGGTTTATCCAGCAATGATTTTTGGCATTCCTTGGGTGTTTTCAACAGCAGGAATAGCTGCTGCATCCCTCAGCCAGAGATGCCAAATTTAGCATCTCGTGGGAGGCGGTGCTGGTTATAGCTTGCAGGAATTACTTGGGGACTGTGGCCTTAGCAGACCCTGCTTGCCTCTGTGAATGACAGATCTGAAAGTTTACAGTCTGATATCATTTGGGTCCATCAGGTCTGAACACACTTTGTAGGTCCATGCATAAAGGTCACACCAGGCAGACTGGATACACATGATTTCCAAGCTGACCATTCTGTCTGAAATCAGATGCCATTGCTGCATCTGCTCTGGCCTGGCTCCACAACATATTCACAGAATCCCACCATGTAGGGTTTGGAAGGGACCTCTGGAGATCATCTAGTCCAACCCATCTGCTAAAGCAGGGTCACCCAGTGCAGGCTGCCCAAGATCACCCCAGGTGAGTTTGCAATCTCTTCAGAGAAGGAGACTCTACCTCTCTGGGCAGCCTGCTCCAGCGCTCTGCCACCTTTACAGGAAAGAAGTGTTTCCTTATGTTTAGCTAAAAACTCCTGGGTTATAGTTTGTGTCCATTTCCCCTTGGCTTGTCACTGGGCACCACTGAAAAGAGTCTGTCCTCATCCTCTTGCTCCCCACCCTTTAGCTCTTGCTGAGCATTAAGATCCCCTCTCAGGCTGCTCTTCTCCAGGCTAAAAAGCTCCAAGTCTTTCAGCCTTCTCTCCTCACAGAGATGATAAACTCCCCTCATTATCTTTGTAGTCTCCACTGGACTCCCTCCAATAGCTTCTTCTCTCTCTTGAACTGGGCAGCGCAAAACTGGACCCAATACTTTAGATGTGTCCTTCTCACCAGGGCAGTGTAGAGGGGGAGGAGAACCTCCCTCAACCTGCTGGCCACACTCTCATTCTTTTCTTTAAACAGCAAAAGGAGCTGCTTAGAGTGCCCAAACAAACCTGAAGTGTGAAAAGGCACCAGGATGTGAGCCAACACTTGCAGAGTGCTGCAGTGAGCCAGGACCAGAGCTTCAGCCCTCCACACAGCTTTCAATGGCAACAGGACCCGATGGATTTGCACCGGTTGCCTCCAACACGATGTGCCTGCCACTGTCTCGTGGGATTGGAGGATTTCTCTGGCTTCCCAAACTACAACAAACACACATAAAAACATGTCCTAGTCAATAATTTATTACACCAAGATAGCAGCATAATTAAGTTACCAGAGGGCTTTGGGCAAATATCTGGCAGCATAAGGTGCTGCGTGCTTTTGGCACGAGCTTTATTTAAACACATTGGATCAATTTGAATCAATCTGACATGTACACACTTCAGGGCATGGCTAGTTTCAAATCAATTAAACTCCTTATGACTTTATGATTAGAAACCTGAGGTTATAAAACATTAATACAAAATCACAGTTTATAAAGTGGAGGGGGGGGGGAACACACCACCAGCAAAACCCAACAACCAACAAAAAAAAACCCCAAACCCAACCAAAACTAAAATCCCAGTGCAATGTTTCCTGAAGATCACAGGAATCGTTATATAAGCTTCATTAAACAAACAAGGTAAGGGTAATTAGGCTGTAAATTGAGTACAGTAGGTCAAAAAAGAAAGGAAAAAGGGAGACTATAATTAGGAGGTGATGGCAATTAGGAGGTGATGGCCACTTAAGCAAAACTAGGGAAGTATGGATAACTAGTTGCCTTCTGAGTGATTTCAAACAAAAACACAATTGATTTCCCATGAGGTGGTGCATCTGAAGAAAACCTTCAGCCACACAAGGTGGCTGTAGCAAGCAGCTGCAGGACAAGCGAGGCGAAGGGATTGATTTGCAGTTTGCCTGGAAAGAGGAAAGAAATGCAGCGAGGTCTTGCACGAAATAGCAAACAAAATCCTCAACTGAATCGCAGCCACGAGTTGTGCTCTGAAGATAGGCTGCTTGGGCACTTTCCTGAGTGGTGAACATCTGCAGGAGCTTACCTGGAAGGGTCAGGTAAGTCCCACTAAGGTAGACAGGACAGAAATGTGCAGTTTAGCTGATGAGAAATTAATTTAAACTGGGGAGTTGAGAGCATTCCTAGAGGAAGAGCTGCCAGCAGATCTTACCTTCTTGCACATTTAGTGGAAGAAATGCTGAATGCAAAAGTGCCAGCCCCTGCTAAGCCAGGTTCCCAGGGGAAATAAATCCTTCCAGTGAGCATGCAGTCTGCAGAAGCAGCATGATGATCCTCTTGCCTGGAGAGGAGCAGCCTGAGAGGGGATCTTCACAATGCTTATCAAGATGGGTGTCAAGAGATTTGGGCCAGACTCTTCAGCAGTGCCCAGCAAAGGGTAATGGGCATGAACTGGAACCCAAGAGGTTCCATCTGAACATGAGGAAAAACTTCTTTGTTGTGAGAGCCCTGAGGCAGGCTGCCCAGAGGGTTGTAGAGTCTCCTTCTCTGGAGAGATTCCATCTGCCTGGACAGTGTGATCCTGGGCAACCTGTGGGCTGGACTAGATGATCCCCATAGGGCCCTTCCAAGCTCCACCATTCTGCAATTCTGTGATTCGTCTCTGGCTTGGCAGAAATTGCCCAAACAGACTAAAAACATCCCCAGCACAATGGCATTTCTTGGGCAGATCCAGGCCAGTAGGTCTTTTCAAATGCTGTGAAAAACCCTTAAAAGTGATTCTCTTTCAGAAGTAAGGTGAACCATTTTGGATGTGCTTTCATCTGACCTACCCAAACAAGTAAGTGTTAGTACAGTGACGTGTCCAGTACTAAAACCAAAATGTTGTGAATTGGAAAACACAAGGGCCTTCCCAGCAGCTCCCTCTCTTACACACAGGGCACTCACTGTTTCCTAGAGCACTTAGAAGTGTGTGGCAAAGGGCAGGGTCCAAAGTCCACTAAGATAGCAGAAAACACATCAGCTCCAACGGACTTTGTGCGGGGCCGGTGCAGGCAGGAAACCTCCTTTGCTCTTTGTTTTAATGCAGTTGCAGCATTCAAATGTGGTTTGTAGTTTAACCTTAGTTCACACCCAAGTGGACATTTGTTTATGGGTGTAGAAAGTCTGAAGGAAAACAAGAAAAAGTAAAGCATAGAATTAAGAATCATTTAGGTTGGAAAAGACCTTTAAGATCGCAGGATCATGGAATAGTTTGGGTTGGAAGGGACTTTAAAGACTGCCTAGTTCCAGCCACCCTGCCATAGGCAGCAACACCTTCCACTAGACCAGGTTGCTCAAGGTCCTGTCCAACCTGGCTTTGAATACCTTCAGAGACAGGGCACAACCTGCCTGAGCAACCTGTTCCAGTGTCTCATCACCCTCCTTGTAAAGAATTTCTTCCTAATATCCAATCTCAATCTGTCCTTTTCCAGCTTAAAGCCATCCCCCTCATCCTATCACTACAAGCCTTTAAGTATAGAACAGGACGACCATAATTAATGCCCACCACATAGAATCACAGAATCCATCAGGTTGGAATGGATCCTTGAAGGTCATCTTGTCATGATAACTCTTCCAGACTCCACTGGGCAGGCAGGTTAGGTCAGGTGTCACCCTCCATGGTGGACCTGCAGCAGGAAGCACAGGGAGAAGAACAGATGCCTGGTCCCAGCAGCCAGTTGGGAAATGCCCAGGTGGGAAATGCCAGATGTTTTCATGGAGCCCAGCTCCTGTGTCTTCCTCTCCCTGTCCTCTCACCACAGAGCCTGGCCCAGGTTCACACAGTGTGGGATGCCTGTTTGTCTGTCTGTCACCAGATGGTTTCACTTCACACGTAAGGGCATCCGGCCTCCTCCTCTTCTCTGGGCTTCAGAGGAGGGGCCATCAGCACCCTGTATTTGCTGGCCAGAGGGGTTCTGCAGCAAACATACAACCTGTTTGAAAGCCAAGGGCCAGCCAGACTGGGGGAGCCCTCCACACCCCAGAATGACATCCTGACAACTCAGAAAGGAAGGTATCAAAACTCTGGTGAGAGTCGGAATAAAATCCGAATCTGGATCGCTTCAGCCTCGTGCTGCCACTTTGAACTTCTTGGCAACTGGATGAGAGCCTTTGAAGCTGCATTCTGGTCCCACCTCCCTCCCAGTTCAAACGAAGCACAGCCTGCATGCCTCCATCAGCTGGCCAGCACATGGCCAGCAGCACATGGCTGGGAGAGGGCTGGATGGGTGGCTGCAGCACCCCAACAGACACAGCACACCAGCAACATCTCAGGTCATCCATGGTGCCCTCAGCCAGGAGATCCATAGGGAAGGCACCAGTTCAGGGGGTACTGAAGGGAATCAATATGCAGAAAGAAAGGATGAAACTTCATGGTGAGCCATCAGGCCAACAGGATCAGACCCTAAAGGCTGAGGTATCTGCATCAAGCCTCCAAACCCATGACTTTGTTTTATAACACAGGGAGGTTTAACTCAGCGCCTGAGTTTCAGCTGGTTCCCCGATGGATCTTGAGCTGGTTTGCAAGGATGGGATGAATCAGCTTTCCACGCTTCCCTCCCTGGCTGGAAAGGTGAGAAACAGCTAAAACTCAGAGAAACCCCAGAAGCTGGTGACATTTCCCATGGGTTTGCTGCAGAGACCAGAAACCATCTGACCCCTTTGTGCATGTAAACACAGAGGAGGAAAACTGGTTCTGTCACCAAAGCCATGTGGACATGGAGGCCAGGTGATGCCGTCCAGCCTACACCACCTACCCACACAGCATGGGGTAACAAGTCTTGAGTCAGACTCAGGGGGCTCTTGAGGAGCTTCCTACCTAGCTATGCCACCACAGGGGTCCTGGGACAGGAAGGGGGATGGTGAGGGAGTGTTTTACGAGCTGGCACATGGCAACTTGCCAGGGAGGCCTGAGCTCTGGCTGGGAGCCAGCACGACGCTCCTGCGTTTATTAGGGGACCTGCTGGCTTACCAGGAAATTACACAACAGTTAAATTCTTTATACATTCAACCAGTTTATTAAGGAGCTGCTCAAGGCCTTTTTTTCACAGAGGGATCATTCTTGAAATTCTGAGGCTGTGCACAGGAGCTGGCCCCATGGCGCTGCACAGCTCAGTGGCACAGTGAGTGGCTTGGTGGAACAGTTCATGGCTTGGTGGCATGGTGCCACTGCTCCAGGGAACAGGAGCACAGCCTGCAGAAAAAGGAGCCATAAAATGGGAGATCTCTCCCAGAAGTCTCAAAAAAAACCCATAAAAGAGCAAATTCCCTGCAGGCAGGCATGAGCAGGACTGCAGCTATGACTGCACACTGGCAAAGTCATGGCTGCAGCATAGGCTGGCAAACCCATGTGGGTTTTTAATCTGTGAGTGTGGGCACAGCTGGACAGAACCATGGCAGGGTAAATCCCATGGGGAATAGATGCTTGTCCTGTACCTGGGCCAGGCTGGGGGATGGAAACATCCCCACTGGGGCTCCCCAAGCCAGCACCTCTGTCCTGCTGTGTCTTGAGAGATGGGACCAGACCCCAGCACTGTTTCTGAGGTTGCCTCTCATTTTCCATGGAAGCAAATCCAGCTGTGACTCAGTCTGGCCTTGTGCATCAGGCAGGATCTCAAGGCTGCCAGGATGGTAAATGCTGGCACAGCAACTCATGAGGAATAATCCCTGCCAGGTAAGGACTGACTCAAGCACATATCCTGGGCTAGCAGGTGCCAAAGCTAACACAGAGAAATGACAAACAATGAAACTGGAGACTAGAAATGCAACAATGTGCTGAGTGGAAAGATCACGATAGGGATTGACCAGAAAAGTCACTGAGGCTCTTGCAGATAAGCAAAGAAAGGAGCGGGGGGAAAAATCCCTGCATTTTCTTACAGCAGTGGGAAGCAGGGAAAGAGAGCTGAGCTCCTGCCTGACACTCTCCCTGTGATGTGCTGGTGGCACAGGGACTTTGCAGAGGCACGTGGCCATGGCCACAGGGATGGACACTCATTCCTACAACATACCATGCCCCAGGGAGCACACAGAGGTTGTTTTGATGGCCTCAGGCACAGCAGAATCTTCAGGGACAAGGAGGGGAGTGTACAGTCAGGATTCGGCAGGAAAACCAGGAAGCCTGTAACTGCCAAAAGGGTTCTGACCTGTGAGATCCCCAAAGGAGTGCCTTAAAATTGTCTCTAGTGCCATACAAGAAAAGGTCACCTATGGCAGAAGGGCGTGCAGCTGTTCTGGGTTGTGACTGCAGCCATGTCCCGATGAGGAGCAGCAGAAAATGAGCTTTCCATGGCAGGCGTTAACTGTCAACACAGCGTCTGCATGGCATCGATTATCCCTGGAGAGAACGGGGACAGGGAGAGTATTGACCTTTAGAGGGAAAGCACCAACATCTGCAGGCTCTCTGCTGCAGAGCAGGAGCACACTGCTTGCCTCTTGCCATAAAAACAGGCGGTGTCTTGCTACCCCTTGCCTCGAAGGCACAGGAATTGTGTCCTTCCAGTGCTGGCATGCCCTTGGCTTTGCCCCAAAATCACAACCTAGCTGCACAAGCTTCCCCTAGCACCCGATCTCCTGAGTTTTCACTCTTTCCCCTTTTGAGTTTGAAGGCAAGGTTTGTGGAAGATGCTCCCCACTCTCTGCCCTAAGCCCCCTCTAATCCTGGGCAATGCAGTGGGCAGTAGATCAAGTACCACTGCTGGAGTGTCACCAGTGAGGATGTGGCGAGCAGCAGCCACAGCCACTCACCCGTGAAATGTAAATTTAATGTAACTATTTGCAATGTAAAATGCTTTGCACTTTGAAAAATATGCTATTATTTGTGCCTTTTATTGGAGAGCAGGGGGAAAATATATTCAGAAACAGTCTCTTGTGCACGTTCCCTCCTTTCTGCAGCCAGAGTTATGGAGTTGATATTGAAATTTAGCAGCTGTGGGATACGCAGACCAACAGTGCCATCACCACTAAATCATCTCTTATTTAGCTAATGCCCTTCATCGCTCGCACTCCCCTGCACAAGCTACATGGAGAATAGAAAATGACCTGCCAGGCTTGCAGCACACTGGTCAGAAAAATCCCTCCTTCCTCCAGCTCCTCCAAAATGCTCTCTCTCCATAACACCAACCACGTGTTGAAGAATATCTCAGGACCGGTGGGTTTATTCTTAGGCAACAACAACAACGTTTTCCCAAGGGCCTTTTTTTTTTTTTTTTTTTTTTTTGGTGTGTTTTGTTTTTATTCACCTTGCCAAAAGTGTCCACCTCAAAACGCTTAAATCAGTTGTGCAGGCCTCGAGCACAAGCCTTACGAGGGGAGGCTGAGGGAGCTGGGGTTGCTTAGCCTGGAGAAGAGGAGGCTCAGGGGAGACCTTATTGCTCTCTACAACTACCTGAAGGGAGGCTGGAGCCAGGAGGGAGTTGGTCTCTTCTCCCAGGCAACCAGCACCACAACAAGGGGACACAGTCTCGAGCTGCTCCAGGGGAAGTTTAAGCTCGAGGTGAGAAGAAAGTTCTTCACAGAGAGAGTCATTAGCCCTTGGAACATGCTGCCCAGGGAGGTGGTGGAGTCACCGTCCCTGGAGGTGTTTAAGAGGGGACTGGATGTGGCACTTGGTGCCATGGTCTAGTCATGAGGTCTGTGGTGCCAGGTTGGACTTGATGATCTTTGAGGTCTCTTCCGACCTTGGTGCTACTGTGATTCTGTGTGAAATGGATCCGAGAAGGCCTAACCCGCTGCTGCTGCTATTATTCCATTTTATTCTATTTAAAATTAAGCTAAGGGCTCCTTAACTCCCTAGTCTCACACTACATATTAAGGAGCTGTCTTTTTTAACTGGACAGCTGCAGATATTAACAAAACAGGACCAAAAAAAAAGCTCACAAACAGAATTATTTCAATTATTTCACAATAATGTGAGGTTGGGTGTTTGGTTTTTTTTTTTTTGCCGTCTTCTGACTTTCAAATTAGTCTTTTTCCCACTTTCAGGTCAATATTGTAAATTATGAGTTTCACAGCTGACAAATTGAAGCCACTGGTGATTCAGGAATTAATAGATTGGGGGGAAGCATTTGAGAAAAGAAATGGTTATTATTAGAAGAAAAGCAAAGAAACTGCTTTATAAATGTGATGTCTCTATCCACAGACTCCAGAAGAGAGACCTCCAGTCAATCCCTGCAGAGCATGGTTTAAGCAGAGCTCCCATATCACATTGCTCTGAGCTATTAATGTTCATGCAATCATTTTGTTGAGTGCAGGAGAGAAGTGATAACTTTTTTTACACCTCTAAATCACTCAGAAGCACCTGACCACCTCTATCCTGCTCTGAAATCCTGACATATATCCCTGGTGGGTGGTGGAACTCTGGACAGAACTGGGCATCCCGCACGGGGCAGGCAATAGGACAGAGCTGGTTTCTGCTTAGATTTAGCAAGTTAACTACTGCATCACCTAGTCACATCTTCATAAATCTGCCCCCTGGGAATATATTTCTGCCAGTGAATCCAAATTATGACAGACCTTGTGGTGTAGCCTCCAGGACAGCACAAACACAGATTTCTTTGCTGTTGGTTCCAAACTAATTAATTTTTTGCACAGTATTTTGTTTTTTGAACTGAAGGGCAAAGACTTGTTTTGCTCAAGAAAATGTAAGCAAGTGCCTGGCCAGGCTTGGTGACAATGGAGGGGACAAGTGCTCTGAGAGCCTCAGGTACTAGTTGAGGAATGTTTCTGCACCAAACCTTAATCTTTCACTAAAAGCTGGGTGTGTTAAACACTGTAGCAGAGGCTCTGGTATCCTGGTATGAGTAGAGATGCAGTTCATCTGAGGCTGACACTGTCCGTCATCAGAAACTGTGCCAGGTGGCAGCAAGGGACATTCATTGAGCAGCCCAGCAGAGAAAATCCATCACCCTCATTCCTCACTCACAGCTGAGGCAGTTGCCTAATGGGATCAACCTGTTGGTAGAGAAGGCTGAAGATCAGTGATGGTGGACAAGATTTTCATCACTCAGAGAGATAACAAGAGGCAAAGATAAATACTTCTGTAGGCTGCAGGGCTGGTAGGAGTGGTCTTATCTCACAGCTCATTACATTTCCAGAAAGCTTCATCCATTGTCATTAAGTGCTGCACTAATGGGACTGGGTGGTTTTCCAGTGATTTGACTCCAGGAGACATAGCAAAACTTATCACAGAATGGCGTAGGCTGGAAGGGACCTTAGAGATCATCTATTCCAACCTCCCTGCTATGGGCAGGGACACTTCTCAACTAGATTTGGTTGCTCAAGGCCTCATCCAACCTGGATTTAAATACCTCCAGGGAGAGGGCATCCACAACCACTCTGGGCAACCTGTCAGAGTCTCGTCACCCTAGTATTGAAGAACTGCCTCCTAAGATTCAGTCTAAACATACTCTCCCTCTGCTTAAAACCATTCTCCCTTGTCCTATCACTAAATACCATTATGAAGTCCCTACTTCAAGCAGTTCTTCCAAGCCTTTGAGATGACTTTAGCCAAATAACAGAGAAAAGAGAGAAATGAGGGTCAATAAAGCTGTGAGGGTGGTTCTGTCATGGATTCACTGCTCTGCGAGGGACAGACAGCAATAGGAAGGAAGGTGACCAGGAGCAGAGGTCCTGAAGCCTAACTGCAAGATTTGCTTTGCTTCTAATTTGCATGGGAAAACAAGCACTGGCAGCAATGAATGCAGTGGGAAATTATTGTGGAAGATTTGATCATTTTCAGGGGTGCTCACAGAATTACCAAGGTGAAGCCTAAAGTAACAACTGAGCCACAGAAATACCCATCCCAGAAAGTCAGATTGTGCTGAACTCATCCCAAGAGTGAGGACATTGCCCGTAGTTCTCCTACCAGAATGCAGAGAGGACACATTTCATCTTCCAGAAGCTCAGGCAGAGCAGGCTGGGCTTGGGGAGAGACTGCTCATGAACATACCTGCAGCCTTTCCACTAAGAATCATGGAGTCACAGAATGCTTTGGGTTGGAGCCAGCCATAAATCTTGTCCTCTTATCTTCACTCCCTCAGTGTTACTCCCAGTGCCTTCCAACAGACCCATGGTCTGCAGGGACTACAAGACTCATGTAGAAACACGCAACCATCCACAGCAGCTGTCCCTGAGGAGGACCACAGGCAGCTAAGGCCAGGCTTGGCCTCTGCTTCCCTTGCCCCACAGACACAGCTGCCAGGAGACCCAGGAACAGCGGGGTCCCGTCACATCCATCATGTCCTCTGCAAGCTTCTGCCCCTTTTATGCAGGGCTTTCCTTCTCACTGAGCACACACAGTGAAATGGGTTAAACCCCAGAGCCATTTATAATAATTATTCTGAAGGTTGTCTACAGATAATGCAGAAAATAACACTGGATTTGGAAGAGAAAAAAAAATCCCTTTTAGCTTTAATAAAAGCATTTCAAAGCACTAGGAGGTTATTTATAGGGTGTGTAAATGTAACTGGAGGGGAGGCAGAGTAGAGGGAGTTCAAAGGGTGCCTGTGAAAAGAACAAACCCACTGTGTTATTGACACTGCTTCCTGCTTTCTCACACTCAACAACCTTCTTAAAACAAACTAGAGGAAACAACAGCAACAACAACCAACAGAAAAAAAAAAAGCTACAGAGAGCTATTTGAGATTAAATAATACTTTTTGACAGCTGGTAGGAAAAGGACTGGTCCTGCATTCTTGCTTACAATAGCCTGCTGCTCTGTACCCTCACTTGCATTATAGGAGCATCCAAAAGCCCAGAGGGAGCCCCGGGCTGGGGCTGGCAGGGGGATGAGGATGGTGCCTGGGGGAAGACCTGAGCCCTCACTCGAAGATTTAATGGGCTGTGGAGAGAGCAAGGTGTTCCCACAAGGTTCTCCCTCATGAGAAGCCTACAGCTCCTGCTTGGGGTGATTTTGTAGGACATGTGGTCTCCACTCCCTCAGACTCTGGTCACCAGTCTCCATCTCACGAGGACCCCAGCTATTTTAGGATGCAGCTCTGGCTTCCCTGCCACAGTTGCTGTCACTGAACTTTGGTGGGAGACAGCACCAGCTGCTGGGGGCTGCCCACTCAGACTCAGATCAGGACGTGTGGGAGAAGTTTTCCTGGCAGAAACAAAGCTTTAGGCAAAAATAAAATGATGCAGAGCCATTGTTTCCTTAAGGCTTTGGAGTATCCGTAGGCTGAGCAGGGTTAAGAGGGAAGCTGAGAGCTTCCCTGCAGCTGCCAGCCTCTCCAAGGAACAACAGTATCTTCCAGCTCTTGCTTCCTGGCCATGCCTGAAAAGTGATGAGAGGAGACAGTTAAATTCCTTGCAAGAAACAGGGCAGGAGTGGGGGCATACTTAGAAGAGGAAACAGGATGACATCCCTCCTATTTATCCAGCTCCAAGAGGGAATACAGAGGCAGGTGCCTTCACAATATCCTGAGGTCCCACCTGGAAACCTGCACCCAACCTCTGGAAGTGACCTTCCTGCTCCAACCAGTTTGCACTGAGTGTTAATCGAGCTGAGAGGATTTGAAGCACAGGACATGAAAGCTTCACAAACATATACCCTTTAAAATGTCTTCTCTGCTTCATCTTTTGCTAATGCCTTAGAAAAATAAAATCAGACTACATTAGACTCCTAAATGAGCAGAGAGCCTCAGGGCCAGGAGCCCATGTTCCAAATGAGGAAATGGCAGCTGCCAAAGCCAGCCAGGACCAGTCCATCAGCCCCAGGCCTTCCTAATGAGCACTAAGCACAGGGCCAGGGCCCAACACAGCAGCTGAGTTTTGGGAGCTGCATCTCAGCGCCCCCCCCCCCCCCCCCCCACCTTGGGTGGTGCAGGCAAGAGGCCACTGTGAGCGCTGGGGGAGGAGAACTTGCAGTGTACTTCCCTGAGCGGTGCGGCTGGCAGAGGAGCAACGCACGGTGAACACAACAGGCTACAGGGGCACTTTGCTGTTCTAAAGAGCCCAGCCTGCTGCAGGAAAGCATTGGCTCAGCTGGCTGCTTCCTTCTGTTCCAGGAGAGCCAGCCAGTCTATCGGATATTCATTCATTGTGGGCTAACTATCTTTTCCATTTCTGAACAGCTTCAATTTTCTTGATGTCTCGGGGAATGGTTTATGAGGAAATAGAGCCTTGAGGGTAGACAGATGGAGAAATATCTCCCTTCTCACCAAATTGATCACTATAATCTTTCATCTGCTCAGTGCAGACCCAGGCTGCTGGCATTCAGAGGTGCTGCAGCTCTACCTGCAGAGCAGCCCGGCCAGCTGCGTGGTGCCCACCGGTGCTGCTCACTCCTTCCCTGGACTGACACCTGGGAGGAGGGTGGATGGCACCAACCCAAACCATTTCACGTGACAGAAGGAAGAGGAAAGTAGATGGGGGGAGGTGTTCAGATCCAAGATCCTGCTCCGGTGCTGAGCAGCCTCAGGGCTTGCCAACAGACAGGACTCATACAGATTTAATTGCTGCCCTTACCCCCTCCCTCTGCTGCTGCTGCTGTTCTGAGCCACAAAGGAGCTTCACGGTGCTGCTGCTAATAACGAGAGGATAAGAAGCCTGCCATTCTTGTTATGAAGCACTTGGATAACGGCATATCCATGCCATGGGCTGTAAACAAAACTGTAATGGCAATGGCAGTGAGACACTCTGGGATCTCCAGTGTTGGCAGAGCTCAAGAATCGGTTAAGTAAACAGCTGCTGAGAATGAATTTGACACAGATCAACCTGCCTGAGGGCAGGAAAACAGACCTTGCAAGCTCTGTTTTCTTCTTGTGCTCCCTGAAGCAATGATTTTATGGGTACACTTTTCCCTCCCAGGTCCCAGAAAATTCTGAGGATGATGCAAATGTGACCAGCTCAAGCTGGCCACTGATATGTCAGTGATAGAGACTATCTTCTCTCAGAGGAAGCTAACGGTGGTTGGCTGGCATTGAGGAAATTAAACACAGAGAAAATGAACAGTCATGACACAAAATTTAACCAGGTCTGTAGGGAAGATAGCTAAACTTACAGATATCAGCCTACACATGATGGAGTTTTCAAGTGCCAGCACTACTCAGGGTGGAGCCATGGTGATTCATTTGACCATCACCTTTCTAGTCTTGAGACAGTTTCTCGGTCCTTCTCCTCCCTTTGGGCTCACTTTTCACTTCCAGGCTGTCCAAGCTGCTCCAGGGAGCAGCCTCAGCAGCCACCTAAGCCCAGCCCGCTCAGCAGCTTGTGGTCAAGGTGGCGGGACATTTGCCCAGCCCCAGGGAGGTTTCTTGACAGGGTCCCCCTCAGCAGAACTTAATAAAGACCTGAGGTGAAGGAATTGGTAGACCTGCTGGCACAGGGCACCCTGAGGTCGACACAGCCTCTGAGCAGTGGAGCCATCCTGACAGCTCTGCACCCCCAACTCCCTTCTGTCCTTTGACTCCTGTCACTCCCGTGACTCTCAATTAACATTTAAGGTTTCACTGAATAGCTGGCTGATTTATTTTATTTCTCTGGATGGTAATTTATGGAAATATATTCTTTAAAAATCGAACAGAATGCACTTTACTAATAGATGGGCCATTCTCTGACATTTTGCAGAGTAAATGAGCATTTGTGCCCAGTGGCATGTTGTCCCACGACTGAACCCCCATAAAGGGCTTCAAAGATACCTATTAGCCAAGCTCATTAGTTTAAATATCATTAAAATAAATTATATTTATCTACACATAGGCCCCAAAGTGAATGTTACTCTTGGTGGTTACGGGTCAAAAACTCATTTACTCTAAGGAGTCTTTGCACTGAAAATAGAAAGGGTGCTAAAATCAGTTTACACAACTGCAGTGGTAGAGAAGAGTCCTGGTACAGAAATGGATCTGTCTGTGCCTCACTGATCAGTTTAAAGGCATTAACACTGAATATGCAGGATTTCTGACAGATTTTCTTTGCCCTAAGAAACAACTTTCAAGTTTCCTGCCGGTTCTGCAAATATTAAAAATATCTTTACCTTAATTGCGATGCGTTTTAGATGTATTTGTGTGCCCAGGGAACCTGGTTAGAGGCTCATTTGAAGGGAATGCTTTGATTTTGGGGTAGCTTAACTTCCTCACATGTCTGGTTTCAGTTTGGGGGCAGGAGGTTGGTTTGTTCATGTTTTTCATCCATGAATCAGGCCAAAGCAATTAAACAAAAGAGCACCATCTCCATTCAAACTGCACTAACTCCGTCAGGCTGCTGTTAACCACTCCTCATTCCCAGGGCTGATTTACTGTCGCTGTGCACAGCAACTCCTCGCATGTCCTGCTGTGCTCTGACACTGCCTTCAGCAGCAGCTTTCACTACTGCTCCTGATGCTTGTTCCAGCCCTTGCCCCAAGCCAGGATGCAGTGATGGTGGCTCACAGAGTGCCCCTCACACAAGGAAGGGCACAAACAAGGCACATGTATATGGGGATACCTGGAAATGACACAGCAACAGGCAATGTACTTTGAAACCAGAGCCTGCACATCCACACCACCTATCTGAATGCTTATCCTTAGAACAACTCTTTTTGAAGAGCAGAGATGTGGCTGCTGATTTATGTTTTCATTGTTGGTGGCTTTGCTGAGCCTGGGCTGCCAAAAGGAAGCATTTCCTTCCATTTCTTGTCATACCTCACCAACAAAATTATTTCAAAAACTCTGAAGAGTCAGATTTTTGTTGGAATATAGACATTAACAGGATGCAGTAGTATCACTAACCATAGAATGCATTGGGTTGGAAGGGACCTTCTAGTCCAGTTGTCGTGCAGTAAGCAGGGACATCCCCGACTACATCAGGCTGCTCAGAGCCCAGTCAAGCCTGACCTTAAGTGTCTCCAGGGATGGGGCCTCCATCACTTCCCTGGGCAGCTTGTTCAGTGTTCCACCACCCTCATTGTGAAGAGCTTCTTCCTAACATCCAATCTAACTCTATACTTCACTAATTTAAAACCATTGCCCCTTGTCCTCTCACTGTAAACAGTCTCTCCCTAGCTTTCTTGTAGGTCCCGTTCAGGTACTGGAAGGCTGCTGTAAGGCCTCCCCAGAGCCTTCTCTTCTCCAGGTTGAGCAACCCTGACTCTCTCAGCTTGTCCTAATAGGAGAGGTGCTCTAGTCCTCTGATCATTTTTGTGGTTCTCCTATGGACCCTATCCAGCAGGTCCATGTCCTTCTTGTACTGAGGACCCCAGAGCTGGACTCAGTACTCCAGGTGAGGCCTCACCAGAGCAGAGTGGCAGAATCACCTCCCTCAATCTGCTGATCACACTCTTTTTGGTGCAGCCCAGGACATAACCAAGGTGTGCATGGTTGCACAGATGTCACACAACCTTTGCTCTGCTCTATTTGACCCCTCTACTATGGCTGATAGAAAGGAGAAGAAATCTCGGGTAGGTCCAACGTCCCAGCTCTGAGTTTGCAGAACTAATAGTTTACCAATGAATAATTTGGTCAAGGCAGAGTGCACACACAACCCACAAAACTATTTGCAGAGCCCTCTCCCAGCAAGCTCCTAACAGTCTGAAACGACGAGGACCTTTAGCCAGGTGTTAGGTATGTCTCAAAAGAAAACCCTTCCAAAACACCACACCTGCAGTGGGTGTTTGCGCCCCAGAGCTGCAGCTGCTGTAACTGCAAACACAAATTATGCAGCTCTGATGGATCTCCGTCATCTCTGGAGTGAAAAGTACACGTTACTGCAACAGCAATTTGTATGTTGCTGTTCTGAAAGCATCACATGAGTTGTACTTTCCTTGTTAGCAGCACCTCCAGAACATTACCCACCAATGTAAGAGAAATCCAGCTTTGAGGTCCCCCTGTTAGGGCTGTGACAGATTGCAGGGAGAAACAATGCGGTGATTGAGGACCTGGACTAATCACCCCAATTGATATAAATTACCGTGTCAGCCCTAGCGCTGCCGCAGTCTGCAGGTTTACACCTCATTAAGCTTCCAAGTGCCAAATGAATCAACAGGGTTCAGCAGAACCATTCTTAATTAATTGTTGTGGCAATAGGGGAAAAGTAACGGGAAAAGAGAATCAGAGCCGGTGGCGAGTACGGGCGGGTTTGTGCAGAGCGAAACGCTGGCGCTGGTTTAGCTGCCAAGATCAAAGCCGCCCACATGCTCATCTCAGCCAGCAAACAACTGCCCGGGGCTGCTTTTGGGCTAAGGGTGGAGTGAAAACACAGGCTAGTGACTTGGGAAAGTTTTTCATGGAGGCCTTCAGTTTGTTTTGGGTTTCTCGTCAAGCCTCAGCGTTTGGTTGCCTGTGAAATCTCCGGGTTTCGATTTCCCACCCGCAGTGGGCAGAGGTCACTGCTGGACACCTTGGCACCTCGGCACCTCTTGGAGCTGATGGAATTCACGGTTCAGTAGCTTGTTTCTAAGTTTAAGCTGAATGTGTCCATTTTTTCCTGTCAACCTTCCCCAAAGCAAGATCCAGACGTTAACAGTGAGGGAAGAGGCCAGGAAAGCTGTGGTCTCACCTCTGGCAGAGCTCCCAGCCTCTCGCTCAATTCAAGCTGCCGTGCCAGGCTGCTGTGAGGACACAAGGTCAAGCTAGGGAGACAACACAGAAGCAGCCACAACAGACTTTGAAAAGCACAGGACTCTTTTCTCCATCACCTGAGTACAGTGCCTGTGTCCTCACAAATGGCCCTTCTCCAGCACACAGCAGCACCAGAAAGTCTTATGGAAGCCTGGAATACCTGGAGTTCGGGGTGTGCACTGGAAAACTTGAGGACAGCCCAGAAGACTGGAGTATCTCCTGCGGCTGAACATACTGCCAGCATCCACAGACACCAACCTTCTCCTGAGCTGCAGCAGAAGATGCATAACCAGCTGGTCAAGAGTGGGGTTTCTGCTCCTCTACTCCATTCTGGCAAGATCTCACCTGGAGTAGCATCCAGTCCTGGAGTACTCAGCAGAGAAAAGATATGGACGCATTGGGGTGGGGCCAGAGGAGCTACGAAAGTGACCAGAGAGCTGGAACCCTTCTTTTGTGAGAAAAGGCTGAGAGAGTTGAGGTTTTTCATCCTGCAGAAGAGAAGGCTCCAGGATGACCTGAGAAGGAGGAAAATTTTTAAACTGAGGGTAGTGAGACACTGGCCCAGGTGGCTCAGAGAGGTGGTAGATGCCCTGGAAACATTTCAGGTCAGGCTCTGAGCAACCTGCTCTAGTTGCAGATGAACCTGCTGGCTGCAGGTGGGTTGGACTAGACAACCTTTAAAGGTGCCCTTCAGCCCAAACCAGTCTGTGATTCTATGACGCTCTACTTCAACCAAAAAGTGTTATATATTTAGGATACATTAAAGCCAGCTCCAGTTCTCTGTCTCAGGCAGCAAACCCGCCCTTTGCCTGCTACCATGTCTGCTCACTCATGGGGGTTCTCCTGAGCAGAAGGTGTCTCCAGACCAGCAATCTGGGGAGGCAGCAGGACAGCATCCAGCTCCCCAGAGTGGAGTTACACCATCACACCAACATAGTCATGGACCAAATCCAAGTGGGACTCCAATGTGTGCAGCTCCTGCTCTCCAGGGGAGTTTTGTATATCTTCTTCTGTTTCACCTCACACATGCATGACACCAGTTTAAAACCTCCCTGGAGCTCACATCTGCTTACCACACAGCTTGTCATTGACTTGTGTAATGCAATGGTCAGTTTAGCACTCAAACCACATTTCCAGTGTTGAGCATCTCCAGGTACTTACATTTTCCCCCACTGCTGTCAGTCATCCCTCCCATTTTCCCTAATCTATAAACCATCCATCTAATATTTCTATCACAGTGGAGCACTGACAGCTACAGCCTGTACCTGTTGCTGGGTTTCTCCAGTATCACACTGGATTTTCCAGTGACTCTACACCCTCGATTAACCTGTAAGTTAAATGACTTGTAAGTAGGATGTCAGTTTGAGACAAAAGTAGAACATGAACACAGATTTCATCTCTTCCGTGCTTTTCACTGGGGAGCACAGCTCATGGCAAGGAGATCTTAACATTTCCATTCAAAGGGAAGAGGGTGCCAAGAGCATAATGGGGGTGCCTGTGGTCACTCAAGTGAGCAGCAATGAATCAAAATTACTTACCCTTCATAGAATCATAGAATCATTAAGGTTGGGAAAGACCTTTAAGATAATTGAGTCCAACCCTAACCAACTGCCATGACCACTCTATCCTGAAGAGTCACATCTGCACACTTCTTGAACACCTTCAGGGATGGCAACTCCACCACCTGCCTGGGCAGCCTGTTCCAATGCTTGACCACTCTTTCAGTAAAGAATGTTTTCCTAATGTCCAATCTAAACCTCCTCTGTCACAACTTAAGCCCACTTCCTCTTATCCTATCACTAGTTACTTGGGAGAAGACACTACCACCCCTACATCTTCCTCCTCAATGCCTTTTCTCCTCCTTTCTGCCTGGGGTTGGATCCAGTGGAAATATCTGGCTAATTTCAAGGAACTTAGGGCTGTATTAAAATAACATCAGCAGCCATGAAAACCTGATACTGCAACTCTAGACCTTCTTGCAGGGCCTGGTTAGGTCAGAGGCCCCTGGGGAAGGCGGACACTGATCCCTGAATCCAAGGCAGCAGGCAATGCACTGGGGGCTTGGTGCTCCCACCACAAGGCCTCCTGCGTTCCCATGCAGCAAACACATGCGTCAGGGGCTGGATCACATTATCAATGAAAATATCTTCCCATGACTTCCCAAAATCCAACTGATTCTTTTCCAGGACTGGCCTGGGATTCACTTGCTTCCTTGGATTAATTTGAATCATGTCTCCTGCTGACTGAATACAGCATTATTTTCTTTAGTTTCTCTTCCTCTCCCTATACATTCTGTAGTGAATTAATAAAGCTGATGATTCTTCAAACAAAAAATAATCTCAAACCATATTTCTAAGCCTCAGAATTCCTGGTTTAGTTGCTACCAGCATTCAAATAGCAAATAAATCTCAAGCCATATTTCTGAGGCTCAGAATTTCTGGTTTAGCTGCTACCAGTATTTTAAAATAAAAAACAACATTAATTGCAGTTTGGTTTTGAGAAAGCTGGGGCTAAAAATATTCGTTTACATGAGAAATATTTTGTTCTCTTACTCATCAGAGCATTTCCAGGTTTGTTTTATTTTAAGGGATTTAAGGTGCAAATTGGGGGGGATCAGCAATCCAAACAGGATGGCAAGGATGGAAACAGGCTTCCGAGCCCCCCCCCCCTTAGCCACAGCTAGCAGCTGAAGAGGTTCTGCTAGCAGCATTCGGCAGTGATGAGCAAGGAGCCCAGCACTGGAAGGCAGGTTCTTGTGTGGAAAGTCACTTCACACCTCAATTACAGCTTCTGCCAACCACTTCAGATCTGAAGTACGATGTTTTCTGTGGTGAGAGGATTCCATTAGCGCGAGGAGCAGTTAGTGCAGAGGCTGTGAACGGAGCAGCACCCAGGGAAATCACAGGGGGAACTCCTCAGACTTTTGTTTTTAGCCACTTTGAAAAGCAAATTGACTAACACACACCCCCGGTGCATGTGCACACACATGCCTCCTTTGCTCTCTCTGATAGATAGTCATGGACACCCCAGCAGGTGCGGTAAGAAAAGTGTGATTTAGGACTTTCATTAGGGTCATTAAGAGCTTGGTATTAAGGTTCCATGATCTTACTGTTCCAACAATAAAGAATGGAGTCAGGGAAGACGTATCGCTGTAATTATTCATAACTTAAATCCCTGTGGATTTGAGAGCATAATCACATTAGCATCAGGATCTTCTTGGAATATTTTTCCCCAATTTTTAGACAGCCCTATTCCACGTACTCTCAGAGCCCCTGCATATCCTCCCCTACCGTGACTGATGAGGTTTGCTGTCGGATATCTGAGGACAAAAGGGAACTTTCCGCCGGCGCCCCACTCCAAATCCTTGCCTAATACCTCAGACTGTGGATGAATGGCTGGAGTGCTGCCAGGCACCTCGGCTCAGTTTCATAGCTCTCCTAGATGATCCTCACAAGTCTGACTTTGACACAGGCTGGTGTCAGATGAAGCCATGATCTTTCCCACGTGGCGCCACCCCAAGCTCCCAGGCACACCAGTTTCTGCTCCTGGGCCTTCACCTCTGCTGTTTCCCAAAGCGTTGCTTTGCTGGCCTGAGCAGGGCACACGTACCATGCAGTTAGGAAGAAAAGCACATTAAGTGTTGTAACTTACACCAGGTGTTGGGGAAGGGCAATTGCAGCTCACTTCTTTATTCCAGCTACAGGGACCAGGCACAGACAGGTCAGTCAGGGCAGGTATAAAGCAGGATGGGGAGGTGATTGGAAGGATGGACCAAAAGTCTTCACTTCCTATTGCACTCTTGGTAATGTGATCATTCCAGACAATTTATTTCCTAAATTAACGACAGGACTAGCAACTCCTGAGTAATCCACCAGGTACAGCAGAGTTAGGATATATCACAGAATGGTGGGGGTTGGAAGTGACCTCCAGAGATCATTGAGTCCAACTCCCCTGCCAAAGCAGGATCACCTAGGGCAGGTCACACACCCAGAAGGGTCTTTAATGTCTTCAGAGAAGGAGACTCCACAACCTTTCTGGGCAGCCTGTTTTGGTGCTCCATCACCCTCACAGTAAAGAAGTTTTTCATGTTCAGGTGGAACTTCCTGTGCTCCAGTTTGTATCCATTGCCCCTTGTCCTATCACAGAAAAGAGACTGGCCCCTTTTTCCTGGCACTCACCCTTCAGGTATTTGTGAACATTAATAAGATCTTCTCCCAGTCTTCTCTTTTCCAGACTTAACACAGCCTCAGGGCTCTCAGCCTTTCTTCATCAGGCAGATGGTTCCAGTCCCTTCATCATCCTCCTAGCCTCCGCTGGACACACCCTAGCATATCCCTGCCCCTTTTGAACTGGGGAGCCCTGCACAGATGCACTCTGTGTAACTCCTCACAGCTCTGCTCCAAGGTCCAGAAACACACAGAAAAGTCCTAAGGCAACTTAAATCACAACAGGATACACACCATGACTTCAACTTTGATAAGTCTTCCCCTTCCAAGTGCATTACTCCCCAGACCTTACAGTCCCTGTGCATTACTCATTAGGATGGCACATGACACGTTCTAGCCCGTTTTCCTCTCTCAGATATTTTCCAGTTGGGCTAACAGACAAACCGATCTGACGAGTTACCCGCTCCCAGTCGTTAGCAGCCTAGCAGAAACCAGCGGGAGAGCGAGCAGCACGTTACCCTATTGCCACTATTGATCCATCAGCCATCCTCAGAGCCTGAAAGGGAGAAGCAGCTGTGCAGGCATTAAGCTGCTTGTCCAGGATGGTAAAAACTGAAAAGCAATGACAGCTCATCCCTGGGCTCTGCCTGGAACTCCCTGCTCTGGCTCCAACAGTCCCAGGCAACTTCTTTTTAAACCCACAGCCCCTGTTTTGGGGTTTTTTTGAGTATCAGTGCTGAAACCCAAGTGTGCAGGCTCAGATGCTTTGACCTTGCCTGCTTTTACACTTCTACAGTCAGATATTAAAATTAATCATCTAATTCCAGGTAACTGCTTTTAAATTTGGCCGAATGGGGCATGAATCTCGCTGAATGAGAAGTGTAGGTCTCCGTAGTGAAATAGATTAAGCACTGCTCCACTCCCCATTCCGTTTCAAGACTTCAGTTGCAATTGCCTGCTCTAATTTGAGATGGGAAGGCTCACTATAGGGTAATTAAGCACGCAAGGAGCTCAGGAGAGCTGCCTGCCAGCACCTGGCAGTGGGATTCCCCTTCCAGAGGCACCTGCACTAAATGGTAATTCCTTCCCTCCATTTCCCACTTCACTTCCCAACGCTTCTCCCGGCAGCTCAGAGGAACAGATGGAGCAATCACCCTCCTCCTCTCCACAGCACAGACCCCTGCTGCTACCCAGAGCCTTATGCAGTTGTAATACACATAATTAGGCAAATCAATGGACAATGCAGCATATTAGAGGGGGAGGAGTTACATCAAGGCAAAACACGAATCCAAATTTATTTACCACAGGAAATGGGATATTTCTGCATAATTGCCAAAAAATTGAGGGCACGAGATGAAAAGTAATTACAGGCCTGGAGGGAGGGTGCTGCAATCAGGTCACTACCTGGCCTGTTTGGAGCACAGCTGAGGGGAGTCTGTTCTCATCTCGATATGCAGTTGATTTATGCCTTCAACATCTCATTACCATTTATGAGTTATACTCCCAAATCTCTCACCCATCCATAATTAGAGAGAATGATGTTTACTGCCATTCACCCTACCACTGACACCAGGCTGAAAAGCAGAACTGCAAAATCCTTGGTGTAAGCAACAGCCCTTCCTGCTCTCTGTGGAAAGGCAAAGCTGGCAGAGGCCAAGCACACACAGCTCCTGTCAAAACCTGATGCTGATCTTTCTCCTCCCATCACTCCTTAGGCACAGCTTTAAGGTCAACACTGGCTCCATGTTCCCTCCCAAGAAGCTTCTCCCCTCTCCTTCATTCCCTGCAGCTCCCACCCCATGAGAGGCAGATGGTGTGATCTCACCACAGCCAAGTGGCAGGACAGTGGTGTGAGAAGGAAAATGTATCAATGTAAAGAGCAGACATGCTGTGGGTAAGTGCACTGTGAACAGGTGAAGTGACCAGGGGAGTGATGTACAGAGATGGGGCCTCCAAGAGCAGCTTAGTCTAGAAGTAAGAAGTTCTGTGCTGAAAATGGGGTCATGCACAGAGAAGAGTAGTGCAAGCTAAATCAGTGAGGAGAATGAGAGGCTATTGCATTTTTGGGCTCTTCAAAGGTCATCTGCTAGCCAAAAGGAAACACCAGGAATATGTTTCAAGTGCTAGAAAGTTTCCCACAAACACAGTGGGTTTTATCCTGGTTTGCTGAGTGGAAGCAAAGCCATGCCCAGGGATCACCCAACAAGACCTCTCCAGATTCAACCACCAAAGTCTTGTTCAAGTGGTGATGAAGTCTCTCAGATCCCCCGGGCAGAGGGCTAAGAGATCTGTTTTATAGGAGTATTGATACACAGTGGAACAGAGAGCCAAGCCTCCAGGTGCATCCTTTTGTTATTTTAAGGTTTCTGGTATCTAATTTTAGCCAGGTTTATCTGAATTTCAGGCATTTAAAGGAGAAGTGAGTCCAGCTGGTGTGGGTGAAAAACACAGCTCCCAGGGTACCCATGGCCTAGAGCCAGACACTGGGATACTGAAACACAAAAAGGTATTTAAGAATACATCAAAACCTGCAGATTCTAACTACTTGCTCAGCACAAGTCAGCAGTAGCAGAAGTCTCCACTGTCAGACGTGAGTTTTATTCCTTTTTACTGTATTTCTGTGATTCCCTTCCAAAATTTGAAGCTTCTCAACTCACACCTAGTACATCTTTGAAACCAGGGAAAAGTATTTGCAAAGTCACTCAGAACATCAACAGAGAAAAGAGGGTCTGGTCACTAAGCCACCCTCCATCATCTTCGGTGAGCTGTGGAGAACAGGAGAGGTGCCTGAGGGCTGGAAAAAGCAAATGTTACTCCAGTCTTCGAAAAGGGCAAGAAAGAGGACCCAGGTAACTACAGACTGGTCAGCCTCATCTCCAGAGAGGGCCCCTCAGTTCAAGAAGGGCCTCAGGGAACTGCCTGAAAGGGTCCAGGCAAAGCCACAAAAGTGCTGAAGGCAGTGGAACACCTACCTTGTGAAGAAAGACTGAGGGAGCTGGGGCTCTTCAGCTTGGAAGATGCTGAGGGGTGACCTCACTCCTGTTTATAAAGATGTGAAGTGTAGTGTCAGAAAGACACTGTCAGTGATGTTCAATGATAGGACAAGGGGCAGTGTGTGCAAAATGGAGCAGAGGAGGTTCCATGGAAACATAAGGAAACTTTTTCACTGTGAGGATGACAAAACGCTGGAACAGGCTGCCCAGTAAGGTTGTGGAGTCTCCTTCTCTGGAGACATTCAAAACCCACCTGGATGCATTCCTGTGTGACTTACTCTAGGTGATCCTGCTCTGGCAGGGGGTTGGACTGGATGATTTTTTGAGGTCCCTTCCAACCCCTAACATTCTGTGATGCTGCCGACTGTGCTCCATTGTATTGTGGCATTTGAACATGAGAAAACATTCAATGAAATACAAACCACCATCACCAAGCACGTTTCAGGTACAATCCACATCAGGTCTGCAAATACACTGTGTGAGAAAACAGTTCTGTCACTTCCCCAAACCTAAGAATACAGCTATAGTATGATTTATGGGTACCACAATACTACAAACCCAAATTTATTGTGTCAATGCAAAATCATGTCTCACACATGCCCACACAACCACAGGCAGCAGCCCGCTTACCACTAAAAAAGAGAATAACAGATCTGTGTCAGGCACAGCCAATACCATAGTGACTTGCTGAGACAACTGACACCAGTCCCACTTCTTTGCCTGCTGTAAAGGTGAAAATGGCATCCACTGCTGAAATAGTTAACAGAAGTCTGCTAGGCCATGAGAGATTTCCATGGGTGCTGCACCCTGCTCTCTGCAGAGGCCGCCCCAAGGTGGGGGTGTGGTGCTTGCTCCCTGTGTAAATGCCTGAGTAGCAATTCCATATTCATTTTGTTCTCCCAGCTTATCTTCTCACAGCCCTGGAGTGCATTCTTCCTTATCTTGGAGACAAATGGCCTCCATGGAGAGCTCTAAACAGCAGAGCTATTTATCTGTTTGACATGTGTTTCCCTGTTTGTTTTCTCCAGCCTTGAGACAGTTGGCTCTGGCTTTGACAATACTCAGCTGTGTCAACGGCGAGGGTTGCCTGGCCCCCTTCACTCCAGTGCTGTGAATCAATTTCTTTGCCATATTTATCATTTGCTGTACTAAATCAAGTCTAATCGATGATTTCTTTTGCTATGTGAGCCCAAAGCCTTCACAAACTTTTCAGAAAGCTGGCTGGAATGACCAAAAAAAGAGGCAGCCAAGGGTGGGGGAGGAAATCAATTATTTAATCAATTCAACCCTACCTTTTTTGTTTGGGGAAAGAAATGAAAAGGTGACAATGCTCTGTGGGTGACAACATCCCCCTGGAAAAATAGGAGAAAAAGTTTTAGCTACTGATTGTTTCCAGTATTTCACTTGTTGCTTTCAAAATCTTAAAGCACTACATGAACAAGCATCTCCCTAAGGTAAGGGCACCCAGCTGCTGGACTCCTCTGCCCTGCACACACACCTTTTGTCGGCCCCCTGGTCCTGCCAAGCAGTAGAGCCAAAGCTTGAAAGCATCAGATTCCCCTTTGTTCTCCTTTAGCAGGGCTCTGTTACAGTCAGGCAGCTCAAGGCAGCAGAGCTGGCACATGTGCATGAGCTGGGCCTGCAGATCCCTCTCCTGCTCTACTTGGCACGAGCAGCACTCCAGGCAGCAGTGAGCATGGAGAGCAGACTCCCCCAGGGCCTCGGGCATGAATCCAGGCTGCTGCCGTTCACCTACCAGGGAGAGCAGCACTCCAGGCAGCTCACAAACACCTCTGACAAGATGTGAAGCTGAGAACAAGACCTTGCCTTCACTTGAGTCTGGGTAAGAACAGAGGCTGGTGCTGTCTCAACTACAGTCTGTGGTGGCAGTGGTGTGTCAGGATGTTAACTGGAGCCACCTTCCCGTGGCTTCAGTGGAGCTCTGCACCACAAGATAAAGTTGGGACGAAACACTCTGCTTAGCCTAAACCTCTAATGCAAAGTTAACTGATTAATAACAAGACATTAAACAAGTATTTCCAACTCTGTACACCTCAGAGAACCTGCTCTCCCCTCCTCCAGCAAATCCCCTCTGTGCTTTAGCTTGCATTCCAACTTCCAGTAGGAATTGTGTCCATACACTGCAGTTGTCTTCAGTCTGATTATAAGTTAAAACAAAGCATTGGCTGTGCTACAAATAAGTTTGGGTGGATGGGGTGTGGAGGGGCACTAGAAACAAGTCCTAAAACCGAAAGAACAGATTACACATGAATTGAGCTCCTCCTGTATCAACTAACTTCCACCCTGGAAAACTTGAATAACAATTTCTACAGATTCATCCAAATAGTTCCTCTATGTAAATTTTATTCCTTACTGGTGTTCGCTCACTTTTTTCAGAACCTACGGCAGCTGATGGGATTGAGGGGTCAAGAATGGTAGGGGGATTTGTTTGGGGTTTTTTTGCCTTTCCCAAGTCTGAGGCTCATAGATTTAGCAAGCCTGTTTGGGCTAGAGAAGGCTACAGAGCCCCACAGTATCACAGGATCACTAAGGTTGGAAGAGACCTCAAAGATCATTGAGTCCAACCTGTCACCACAGACCTCATGACTAGACCATGGCACCAAGTGCCACGTCCAGTCCCCTCTTGAACACCTCCAGGGACGGTGACTCCACTACCTCCCTGGGCAGCACATTCCAATGATGAATGACTCTCTTGGTGAAGAACTTTCTCCTCACCTCCAGCCTAAACTTCCCGGCGCAGCTCGAGATTGTGTCCCCTTGTTCTGGTGCTGGTTGCTAGCGAGAAGAGGCCAACCCTTCCTGGCCTCAACCACCTTTCAGGTAGTTGTAGAGAGCAATGAGGTCTCCTCTGAGCCTCCTCTTCTCCAGGCTAAACAATCCCAGCTCACTCAGCCTCTCCTCATAGGGCTTGTGCTCAAGGCCTCTCCCCAGCCTTGTTGCCCTTCTCTGGACACCTTCAAGTGTCTCGATGTCCTTCCCAAACTGAGGGGCCCAGAACTGGACACAGTACTCAAGGTGCAGCCTAACCAGTGCAGAGTACAGGGGCACAATGACCTCCCTGCTCCTGCTGGCCACACTATTCCTAATGCAGGCCAGGATGCCATTGGCCCTCCTGGCCACTTGGGCACACTGCTGGCTCATGTTTAGGCAGCTGTCAACCAGCACCCCCAGGTCCCTCTCTGTTTGGCAGCTCTCCAGCCACTCCGACCCCAGCCTGTAGCTCTGCATGGGGTTGTTGTGGCCAAAGTGCAGCACCCAGCACTTGGACTTGTTGAATACCATCCCATTGGACTCTGCCCATCCATCCCCATTTTGCTTCAGATGTCTCTGTGTGTTCTTTTTGGAGAAGCAAGGCCTCTCGTTCATACAGCCCCTGCTCATCCTGAGAGTGCTGGATGAGGCAGCCACACATGAAATTCTTACTATCCAATATGCAAAAACTTCCCACCCCACCACTACAAAGGCCACATAAAGTTCCTATCAATCAATACATAACAAGCTACAGTCAGTATCACCTCCACAACCAGTAAACAGTCTTGCAAAGAGCCAATGATGAACATCAGCAGATCAGTGCTATCACAAAAAGCAAGGCAGCATGCTGCAGAGCAGTGGGGAAGCGGGTATTCGGAAATATTTCTTCACGGACAGGGTTACCAGACATTGGAATAGTGTGCCAAGGGCTGTGGTAGAGTCACCATCCCTGGAGGTGGTACCCAGGGACACAGTTTGGTGTTTTCCTTGCAGTGCTGGATCAAAAGCTGGACTAGATGATCTTGAAGGTCTCTTCCACCCAAATATATTCTGTGATTCTGAAGAAAACAGGAACCACTAAGTCTTCAGAGGTAAAAACAGAGCACAAATGTACAAGGTCTCAAAGGTGAGGATATCATAGTATCATATTATCAGTCAGGGTTGGAAGGGACCACAAGGATCATCCAGTTCCAACCCCCTGCCATGGGTAGGGACACCCTACACTAGATCAGGCTGGCCAGAGCCTCATCCAGCCTGGTCTTAAACACCTCCAGGGATGGGGCCCCAACCACCTCCCTGGACAACCCATTCCAGAACTTCGCCACTCAATGACATCACAGTTATTTGGGAGCTAACATCTAGGGGTGAGCCACAGTTGAATCAGCCATGTATTGTAGCATTGCATTGTACAGACACTGAACAGATTGACATTCAAACTGGATTCACACAAGCAGATGGAAAAGGCTCACAAATAGCATAAAGAAATCATGTTTTCAGGCATGCAAAGCACAAAAAGATTAACTAAAGATGTCCTCACTTCAGAAGAGGCAGACAGGCCCTACAGGTCATCAGCCTGTTGAAAAAAGAGGAATATTTCCTGAAGTCTGCCACAAGATGGGAGAATGGAGAAGAAAAATAAAGAGATGGGGGCTTACAAACACCTATTGCTTTTTACAATGTGCATTTCCTAAGTTGCACTCACAGAACTTTCTCCAGCCCACATTCAGATGAAGGAAGTTTCAGAGTTCACACATGTAATTTGGGGAGAGAGGGAGTAGGGTTACCTTCTTTCCTCCTCTTTTAACACATTTCTCCCCCTCCCCCTCTCAGACATATGCTGCATAATTGCAGCTACAGTGGGGATTTTATTGCTAGCATTTAGAAGAGTAAGTGCTCACTGACATGCAGGATGGGAAAGGTTCCTCCCCTGGGGAACAGAACACAGAGAATGATTAAGCGACCGGTAGGTATTTAAGAACATAAAAATTATTGGCAGCTCAGGGGCTGCAGTTCTCACTGAAGAGGAGTCAGCACAGAACAGAGTGAGCCTGCTGATTTCCAGCAGGGTGTAGCATTGGTGAAGAATAAAAGTCTTTAAACTTACGATTTTAAAACACTTTTTAATAGTAGAAAGGTTGAAAAGTTACTCCTCCAGAGGCATGAATCAGGTAATCCTGTTTTGTCAGGCTGCTAAATCAAACCTGGTGGTCCACATCCCATCCTGCTTCCCTCCCAAATCCTGACTGAATAGCAGCATATAATTTGCAGTAGCCACCTGATTCCATGAACCTATCTACAAGTTAACAGAAGTTAGCACAAATCCTATTGCCTGACTGGATCATTTTAATAATACAAAGGCAAAAACAAATGGCCTGAAGTTACATAATGGACTAACAAAGCCAGGTCTAAACAGCACAGGTTTGCATTTATCCCTATACTCAAGACCACTACACCATGTTGTTTCTTCATCCTGGTTAACATTACTGTGGTGATATGAAGTGCACATGCAGAAATAAATAAGAACTAGGACTTCAGTTTTACAAAGAGCATCAGCAGTGTCCACATGTAGTAAGAGCTCAAAACCAACACAAAACAACCCTTTGAAATAGCTTGTGTAAGAACTGCAGAATATAAGCTCCAACCCCTCTGTCCTGCACAGAGGAGATTTACTTTCTTTTGTAGAAAAATTAGAAAATATTGATGTATTTAAAAAATAATCTTTCAGCACTCTTCAGACTTTTAAAGCCATAACCACCCTATTTCAAATTATCATCTATAACTCAACTTAAAAAAAACAACCCAAACACCAAAAATGTCACAAACAGGTTTATACAAACATCAGGAGGATATTGGTCACACAAACCCAACAGCTAAACATAATTAAAATGCTGCTGCCCCTCGTTTCAGTTGTATTTTATCAGGACATCATTCTAGTACCAAATAAGCTTAATAAAAAAGGTTTCTAGAAGTTTACTGAAATAGCACATTCCTACATGTAGAGAGCAAATCTGAGACCATTGAATCAGAGAAGAAAAATAAAAGTCTCACTATGTGGCCATCTACCATACGGTCGTATCAGTTCTTTTCAAAGCAGTCTTGTCCTTCAAACTGTCAGCACAACAAAGAAGAAAAATATCAACTCCTTTCTGCAGCTCAGGACAGCCTTGGGAACAGCTTATTGTAAGCAGTGAGCTGTGCTGCTAGTGGGTCACATCACGTTCTAAGGTGGTCCTTCAGTCTTCGTCTTCATCTCTGCTGCAGAGATAAAGCAATGAGCTTGTCTTTGAAGACACCTCCAAGAAATTTCCCTTCTCAGTAATATCTTTTGAGTATCTGACAGGTTCACATACACAGTTTTCTTCTTGTTCCTTTAAAATGCAGTTTGCAGTAGCCAGTCCTTCGGGCTGTTCTGAAAGTCTAATTGCAGTCTGCATTTGCTTTCCTAATTCTTCTATCAATTTCCCAGGAACAGATGTAGAAGGCAAAGAAACCCTTGATTTTTCATCACTAACTTCAGTCGCCAAAGTGTTTGTGCCCTGCCTTAATCCATTACAGTCAGTAAGTGGAGCTGTCCTCTCCTCTCGAAGCGTGCCTTGTAAAGAATTTATTTTCCCATCTTCACTGGTTGAGGACTCCTGCTCATCTGAATCAGAGCCTTCTGTCTCAGATGATGAAGTACTGCTAGATTCTTCAGAGTCACTTGTCTCCGACTCAGAGGAAGGCAGCTGTTGCTCAGAAACTGTGCCAGCAGCTTTTAACACATTCTCCTCCTCTTGTACCAGCACTGCTGCTGCTTCCAGCTCTTCTAGTTCAAATCCTACGTGGGACTTAGCAAGTGTGGCTTTCTGCAAGGAGTCAGAGAGTGCAGCCAACTTTTTTGACCTTTAACAGAGAACAAGATATGCTGATTAACCTTACAAACAGAACTTTCCCATTTGATAACAAGAACACAAATCTGAAACACTCCTACTATTTAACTGCCTTGCAAACAACATTCTTCTACAGTTATGATTTTAAAAGTTGATACTGCAAGGTTAAAAACCCCCAAACCCCCATAATCACTATTTGTTGGGGGAACTTTTCCCACAGTTCGATGTCATCACACTGAAAGTCTTCAGTAACACCTTCAGAAAAGATACTGCTGCTCAGAATTTTCAGCAGCAAACAGTAAGGGAAGGTGGATTTTTGAACAAACCTTTCTAGGGTTGCTACCTTTGGCACTGAACTCCTGGATTATTTTGCAGCAAAATCCTTCTGCTTTACTACCCCCTTCCAGATATGTTTGTTAAATGCAGATGAACCAACAGAACATGGCTGATCAAATCCATCTCAGTGACAAATTCTCCTTTCACAGCTAGCTTGGTGCACCCATGACAGCAGGAGATGTTCAACATTCTGCCTGTAGATGCCTTTTACCTTTCACTTGTTAACTCAGCTTAAATGTAATTCCACAGAAATACCACGCCAATTCAGATAAACACCTCTAATGAAGCAGGCATGAGACATCAGCTTCAAGTCTTAGGTAGAGCCCTATCCATGTCCTCAAGTGTTTTGAAGTCAGCACATGCTCCAGCAGAGAAGGGCATCATGGATTTTATAAAGAGAGAGAACAAAAAGTAAAAGATTGCCTTGAAATGGAGGGGTGGGGGGCAGAGGGGAAAATGGGTCTAAAATAACAAACATACATCCTGTTTCTTGTTGTAGAGTTTTGCCTCAGACTATCAATCAACTTTTCACCACTTCCTGCAACAGCAGGTCTACTATAAATCCTGCAGTAACTGACTGGGTTTCATTTCCTCTGCCAAACCTGCTAACCTGCAAGGCATGACACACTGACACAGGAGCAAGTAGCTGATAATGTAATACATGACTCCTGCGAGGCAAAAGTTAAAGTGCTTGTTCTCTCAGTTGAATGATTTTAAAGATCCTTATATTCTATTTCCCAGGGGGCATAATTACTCAGTATAACATAGACGCTTCATTCCCCCCCCCCCCCCTTCCTCCTAAAGGAATTGTATTTAAAAGTGGGGGGAAGGGGAGATTCAGTGCAGAGTCTTACACATTTTACAGACAGTGTGCAACATTTAAAAGCTGAACTTGGAATAAAACACACTAAGCTGCCTTAGTTCAACCCACAGACCAGAAAACTAAGTTGTAAGTGTTCCCCAGAAGCGGAGCAGCAGAGAACAATTTATATCTTCGGGATTTTAAAATCTAAAGCTAAGAATTAAATCACAACATTGTCCTAGCAGATCTAACATAAACATGGGTACCCAAGTTTAAAGAGCTGCTTACTGCATTCATTTTTGTTTTTTCCATTGAGAACTTGAACTTTTCTTGGAAAGTTATGGCGGGTTTGAGAAGTTGCTAACTTAACTTGGAACAAAGAAAGCTTTCTTCATAGCTAAAGAGAAAGCAGCAGCAGTGAAGTGATGCATAGAAAGGTTCATGAAGCCTTGCAGATAGGTGTAACAGAGTAACTGCCTTGCAGAGAAATCTGCTTCCTGAGCACACCAGTGAGAGGCTGGTTTATGCCCCGGTCACACCAGTTTATGTCCCTTTCAGAGAGTGTTTTGGTTTGCCTTTGAAACCATCTCTTTCCTCACTTCTAACTACAGACATGTGTGCCTGTGCTTCCTTCCACTGAGAGCGATGCTGATGACATGAAGGTCCAATCCTTTCTCCTGCCCTACTGCCTGACTGTCCACAACAATACAACCAGCTCCCAAAGCTAAATGTGCCTTGTGACAAAGAACCCTGCTTTACACCCATTTTATTTCTAGTTTCTCGTAATTTCATTGACAGCCATGAGCAAAGAACTGGAGACACAACAATTTCCTCTGGTGATACATCTTCAGCTCCAGCTGCTTCAGTCTCACCCACCTGTTTTACTACTGCCACTATAGACAGAAAATCAATTGCGAAAGTCCTGTTGGTCCTCACATCTCTTCTATCAAATCCTGTCACTGTTTCCCCATCCTAGATGTACTTTTGGGGTTTTCCCTATTTCTGCTGTTCTATTTTTTCATACTTATTTTCTCCTGGCAGATACTCTCAGTCCTTGAAACTACACCTTTGAAGTCCTCTCCTCCTCTCTTACTATTCCCTTATAAATCAGGTAACACATTGGATATAGAGACCTGTCACAACTGAATGATTAAGATGATGTGTGGCATCATGTACCTTTCAGCATGGATAAATACTTCACTGATCTCCAGTTTACTTAATGCCAGGTGTTCAGGAAGAAAACACACAGTGATCCACTCATTTGACTCAACAGAAGTTATATTACTAAATTAGATGTGGTCCTACTGAGGACAGACAAAATTGGCCTCACTAAAGCAGTAAGTGTTTGGTGACTCTTTACACAAGCAGATTTTTATCAATGAGTTCAAAGAGAATGAATGAAAAGGCAGCTACGAACATCATTGTACTGGACAACTGTAGAACTGCAAAGAGCACTCAGTCTGAGAACCTTGGGTTAATTCCTTCTGAGTGATCAAAATACACTACAAAATAATGACGACAACAACTGATTTCATAAAACTGGGTCACGTTTAGTCCTTTAAGTCGAAAGTGTCAACAGAACCACAGAGAGAGGACACACTTTTTACACTTAGAAAGGACTGCATGAAAAGCAAAAAAAAACCCACCAAAACATTAATAAAGCAGCCTGCTTTTCCCTTCTACCAGTAACAGCACTAACTCTGCCTGGATGAGGAAATGCCTGCAAAGAGCCAACAACTCTGCCTATCCCTCTAACCTCCACAACTGGGCTTACTGCAGTGATCCCAAGGAGCAGCACTGCGCACAAGGACACACAGCTCATGAAGTACCAACCAGCATATTTCAGGGTGCACACCTCACACAGACCTGCCCAACCTTCTTTCTCTCTGCACCACCAATCCCCTAAAGATCATGTTAGGCCAACCATAACAGCAATCTTTTAATAATTGATGAAAACCGCATGACTAAGTCCCTTCTCAGTTGCTTAGCTTCCTTAGCGGGCTACGTGTTTCTTATCAACTTTTCACGCTGGTCATCGATTCTCTTCCAGAAAAAACCATGGACAGTTCAGAAAGCTCAACATTTCAATAGGAGAAACTCAAAACTCACTCTTGATGAATTTGCACATAAACCCAGGAAACTCTGCTCCCCGGCTTTCCAGTCTTCTGTTACAAGAAAAAAGAGCACTTGAACAGCAGCTTTATTTTTTTCGCCCCTCCTGCCGTGCAAGAGGCTTAACAAGATTACAATTAGCTATCAGTCCATCTTATTTAAGGCAATTAGCTAATTTCTAGGAGAACTGAGTTTAAGGAGTGCATTTCACACCAGCCCTAAGAATGGATGGCAGCACTCACTGGCTTAAAAAAAAATAACAACAAACTTCACTCACTCAAGGCAAAGAGCATAAAAAGCAGAGCATGGAAATGCTTTCAACAGGAGACTGTGGGTCTCTGAGCTGATGATTTGCTTAGCTGAAATTCAGGCAACAAAAATGAGACACCCAAAACAAGCTATGTGTTAAGAGTCTTGCAGTAAACAGGTCCTGCTGTTTCCCAAATCTTTTGAGTAGTGTTTTAGAGATTAGACAGCAAATATTTTAATTTTTCAAGTATGATTAATGGAATTGTATGATTACTTTAAGACATGCTCATTCCTTATGCACATTTGTGGTAATGATATCTTATTATTATGGTAATGGTGTTCTTACATAAACATGCATAATAGGCTTTAAAGGTGCTACACATGATAATTATTAGTTATCAAGATGTCAGTTGCTTAAGGAAAATGTTTAATTACAGGTTAAACTGATCAGATGCATGTTTTGTTTAATGTATAGCTTTGAGGAACAGATAAGAGCAGAGGCATCTCAGGGCTTGTCCATGTAGTCTGGAATAAAAAATTTCAAGACAGAACTACTGTAATCCTTGGCTAGGCACAGGAGAGCTTCTCCATGTGCTGGAAGAAAAAAAGAAGTATCTTTTTCCACTGATCTTAGATGATAAGAGTAAAACTGGGGTGAAAAGAGCAGAGAATCAAAGGAGATTTAGCAAATAAAGGGAGATAGATAATAGAAGGAGAGAAAGAAGAGGATTATGGCAACAGGAAAGAGAACTCATTACAGGTTTACTGTGGCAGCATGAAGAGAAGTGATGGTGAGAGGGACCAATGGCAGTGCTGAGGGACAAGCAGAAGCTAGAGTGGGAGAAAAAGCAGGACACATCCTGTCCAGTTAAAGACTAATGCTTTTACAGGCTCAGGTTCTACCTGCTGTCCCAAGGACTAGAAAGCCCTAGGATCTGATGAATGAAGATATCTCCAGAACATGGAGCTACTAGAAAGGTGTCTCACAGAAGGCAAACATTAGGGATTTGATTGTTTCCAAGGAAGATTTCATGTAAGCTGGAAGGAGACAAAGGTCAACCCAGCCACAGAAAGTAAAAAAGCAAATACAGGACTCATGGGATACATCCAGGCACAAAATCTTCTACTTATGTGAACATCTGGGAAAAAATAATTATGCTTTTGTATAGTGTGTCCATCAGTCAGAAACAACACTAACAAAGGGAAAAGGGTTAAAGAAAAAGTGTTAATGGGCCAAGGCCTTTCCATCTGCCTGGTACTTGCCTTACATCCAATTCTTCTGCTTCAGTAGTTTGGTTATGTCAAAAATCCCAAAACACAAAGAAAATGTGGAAATATGAAAATCAGCATCCTGCTCCTTATTCTGTATGATGGGTGGCACTGCATAATCAGTCATGGCATGGGCATTATGTATGTAAAACACTGTGCAGAGTACTTGTAAACATGGCAGCAAACAGTCACACTGGCAGCATAGCCTCTCCAAGCAGAAGTTAGTAACATTTCACTGTGGAATGAAAAGTGACTTTGCTTGTACAGGCACAAGCCCCAGCTTGCTTTTGTTTTTGTCAGCAATAGAAGGATCGTTTCTATAGCCTCTTAAGTTTGGCTTTGCATTTGACAGATGTATACAAACAGCCACTTTTCTGAAGTACACTGTGTAAACCAGGTGTAAGACATGGCAAAACACAACAGAATTTTCCTATTGTTTACCCTGACTCGACCACAGTCAGCCTGCAGTGCACAAGTGCTGCCATGGCAGACTGAGCTGTCCTTGCCCAGGCACAACACAAAAGCAACAAAGCATGGGAACCTGCATATCAAAACCATTGACAACAGGTTTGGTTAGCAGCCAGGTGCTTGATGTGATCTAACTGGTCTTGGAACCAGGCTGAAACTTAACTAATCTTAGAATCAACTGAAGTCTTGTTATATTATGTTGTTTGAATGTGATTAAGGTGTATTCACTGTGTTACAATGGGAAATCAGTCCTCCAAGCTAGGAGTGCTCCAACTTGGCTCCACAGGGCTGACAAGACCTGTTTTAAATGTAAAACACCTTATGTTAATTATCTGTAAGCCTTACAGGCAAGATAAACAAGTCTGAAAGGAGCAGTAGACACTTCAAGTGCAGACGTGCCTCTGCAGAGTCCCAGGTTCCCCTAAAGATGAAATTGGGCCTGTCTCACTTCCAAGCAGACAGTCCTTCGTAGGCCTACAGCTCCTTAAGAGGCAGTCAAATACAAACCAGCATCATGCTGTGCCACTCAGCAGGGCTGACAAATACTTCGAAAAGGGCAGTTACTTGACTTATCTCCACTCAGCTGGAGCTCTGGACACATCAGACCCACCTAATACTAAAGCTGCTGCATGAAGGAAAAGGTTTTCTGCCTGCTGGATCACCAGATATTCCCAGCTGCCTTAAACTTCTGCATTTACTGCATGAGAAACAACCAAGCTCCAAGTGTCAAGTCTATATTTAAAACATCTTCCTCAGCAAAGCCTGGCAAAACTCATGACTTGAGAGAGCTTTACAGACTCTTCCTTAGATAAAAACAGGTTAGATAAGCAATGCAGCCAGCCAAGAGTAGAACCACTTCAAATGTGTTCCAAATTACATACCTGGCAACATTGCTTACAATTTCCCACAATTATTCTTTTAGCCAGAGGCACTGTAAGTATTAAGACAATTCTAGAGTTAATATCTCAGACATCACCAGGTATTACTCCCAAAGCAGAGCCTCAGCAGTTCAGATACAGAGGATATGTACATTTAATGTCTACAAGACACTGAGATGTCACTGAAACTATAAGGGACAAAGAAGTTTCCTGCCTTGCCATGAGACTGGTTGAAGACAGGCTGCAACAGGACACAAATGGAGTTTCTGCCTGCATGGACTGTGACTGTTGAACAAAAGGGCACCTACAAGAAGGTCAGGCTCTCCAGACTCTTCAGATCATCTTATTTTCTCCTGCTCAGAGCGCTTCTTGCTGGATTCCATCCATCACTGTCTCTCAGTCTAAGCCTTATCTGCCCAGACAAAAAGGGGTATGAAGAGACGTTGTGCAACATTCAGTCCCTTGATAATGCCAACGTTAACTTCCCACAGGAACTCTGTCATGATCTTGATGAAAATTAATATCCCTATGGCAGTAAGTCTACTGCTTAAGCTCTCTTGAGGCAGAAGGCTTGACAAGTTACAGCCAAACATGGTATCAAAGATAAGAAAGTAAGCTCCTACAAGAATGACAACGCTGGCAAAGCATCCAATTATTCTTATATATGCTTAAGAGGAAAACAAATTGGTCTCCTAAAATCCAGGTGTCAGCTTCCATCTTTTCCAACCTGGTTAATTCTGTATCTAGTCCTGCACAGCTGCCTGAGCAACCAAGCTGGGAGTCTTTGGGGAAAGTCTCCTGAAGTTGATAACTGAGCACATCCTGTGAGGCAACACCATAAGTAAGTCCCTGCAAACACATCCTGACTCCCAGGAGGGAAGGATAAGCCAGGGGAAAGAGGTATACCCTTGAATTGCTGTAACATAACTTCAGCTTCTGGGCTTTAGACCAGCAGTAGCATGCTTTCCTCAGAAAGACAAGAAAGTCAAACATCCCACCACTCTTGACACACAATTTCAAACAGATAAGAAGAAAAAAACATAATATAATGATTTAAGTCTTATGATACAGAACTGAAAGACAATTTGATTTTAACAAAATATTCAAGACATGAAAGGGCCTAAGCTTGATCCACCCCAAATGGTAAAACATTGAAGTTATAACAATGGTGGTGTTGAATGCAAAAGCAGGCCTCATTAACGTAGAAACATCTAAAGTCAACATGCACAGAAAAGGATAAATGGCTGAACAATGAGATTAGATAACACAAAAATCTTCCAGTTCAGGAAAAGAATCCTTACAAATGGGCATTTAGCTGCAATAATAATAAACTCATCACACCAAACACATCATCCATTTGCTGGAGCTACTCTTTGAAAGCCACGGGTTAGAAAAGAACATGACTGTCAGAGTCTGGAGATAAGAGACCAAGCCTCAATTACACCTTTTAGCATGTGCTTTGTATGAGGTGCAATATTTCACCATTTTTAATCTCACTTTCAAGGTTATTCCTAATGCATGCTTTACGTTCTACACTAGTCAATGACCTCCAGCCACACTGAAATAGTTTTGAGAAAGCAAGTTCAGAACTGGTAAGCAAAAATACTCCAAGTCCTGAAAGAAATTCGTAACAGAAGGTCGGTCCATAGTCTTGGTAAATGCTAGGAGAACATGACAACCTCCTTGCCTTACTTTACACTGATGTGTTGTAGATTAAGACAGGTAGAGGGAACTAGGGTCATTCAGCCTGAAGAGAAGGCTCTGAAAAGAGCTAATAGCAGCCTTCCGCTACTTGGAGGAGGCCTACAAGAAGGCTGCAGAGGAACTGTTTACAAAGGCCTGAGGAGGGGCAATAGTTTGAAATTAGAGAAGAGGAGATTTAGACGGGATGTTAGGATCAAGTTCTTTACCATGAGGGTGATAGAAGACTGGAACAGTTTGCCTGGGGAAGCAGTTGAGGCACAATCCCTACAGCTATTCAAGGTCAGGCTTGACAAGGCTCTGAGCAACCTGATCTAGCGGAAGATGTCCCTGCTCACTGCAGGGGGCTTGACAAGAGGACCTTTGGAAGTCCCTTCCAACCCAAACCATTCTATGATTCTATGACAGCAAACCTAAATTTACTCTGGTTATATTGCAGCGTACCTTACACATGCCTTTACCCCAATTCCCCACAAGCTTAGGGAAACTATGCACAGATCTTATTTCATCCAGCTCTGGGAACACAACTATTCCCTATAGTGAAACATGGCTAAAGCTTAAGAAAGCATAACACTACCCTGAAATTTAAGGCATGAAGTGGAAAAGAAAATACACACAGCACCTGAACCACAGGGCAACCCTTCCATGGAAACAAAAGGCCCTCATCCAGCAAAGCACAGGTAATATTCTTTTATTCTTGTGCCATGCACAGAAAATACCACAGCTTCTTAATGAACAAGAAAGTCTAAAACCTCTTCTTCCACATCTCCTTTCAAAAACAGCACCTCTTATTGTATCAGTTAAAAGGAAAGAAGAACATGCAACATTTACCAAATCACTTCCCAGCCTTTATTAGCTGGTTAGCTCATTGTAACTCTCCTTTGCTTATGAGTTCTGAGAGAAGCCCTGAACAGGTAGTGCAATTAACAACCAGGGAGATAAACACAAACAGCTCCATTCCACAGTTTCATGGGCTTAGTTTATTATACATTTTTATAGCAAGAGGCAGAACCAATAAATAACTCCATTAAAATCTCATTAGCTCTGATCAATGAGTATGGAAGAGAATACAAGAACAAAGCTGGATTTAATACATTAGTGAAGGAGAAATAGGGCCATTTTTTTTCAGGGCTCAGGTAAAAATTGACCAAAACTTTAACTAATCCACTCCATTATCTGCTGCAGAAGACAGACAGACAAGGGTAAACACGACAGAAATAATGCAACATTTGTTCAGATGATTTAGTACCAGATTAACCACTGTCTTCCCAGGAAAGAAATAAACCATCTCCACAACACAGCACTGAAGACTGCTCAATTTCTGTGCTTCCTTATGAAAAGCCAGCTGATAAAATAAAGGGTGCTCAGTCAATTCAAGGGATTTATCACAGTGTCACCAAGGTTGGAAGAGACCTCAAAGATCGAGTCCAACCTGTCACCACAGACCTCATGACTAGACCATGGCACCAAGTGCCACGTCCAGTCCCCTCTTGAACACCTCCAGGGACGGTGACTCCACCACCTCCCTGGGCAGCACATTCCAATGACGAATGACTCTCTCCATGAAGAACTTTCTCCTCACCTCCAGCCTAAACTTCCCTTGGTGCAGCTTGAGACTCTGTCCTCTTGTTCTGGTGCTGGTTGCTAGAGAGAAGCAACCAACCCCTTCCTGGCTACAACCACCTTTCAGGTAGTTGTAGAAAGCAATGAGGTCTCCCCTGAGCCTCCTCCAGGCTATTTGATGCAATTGCAGGTAAGAATTCATTCATTTCTCAGAAGGCTGGATTCTGATTTTTAGCCTCAATAACTTAGGTTTACATAGTTATACCACCCATGTCTGTACTCACTGCTAATTATTTCCATTCTAATAACTCTAGGAAGAATCAGGCAACTTGGATTAAATTTAAGGCCAACCAGAGTTTTGAAAAGACCTTTAGATTCCTACATATTTCATGAAAATAAGCCAAGGTACAAATAACAACCCTCAGGAGGAAAGGCCAGCAGAACACAGATACCATGTATTTGCTTACTAGGAGGGCACAGCAAGCACCAGCTGACCTGTGCTAAAACCAGTTACTGCATATGCTGCTTCTTGCTTGCTAGAGGTGTGCTGAAGAGATTAGGGCACAAGGCTTGGGTTTGTGGGAAGTTTAAAGAAACTATTTTTTCCTCCCTCCCATGCAGGCAATCAGACAAAGAGACTGGAAAAGACTTCACTGTATCTTAAATAAAGGGAAAGCACACTATAAAAAATGGAGCACTGGGTTCAAAAAGAAGCCTGGAAAATAGATCTCTATGTAAGCAAGATGTCACCACTTCAAACTGACAGAAGAGCAGAAATCCAGCATAAAGAGACTACATTTGACAAGAGAACACCATCACTTATCTCCAGGTGACAGAAAGCAGTCCTGCACCATAAAACAAAGGCTGATGTTGAAGAATCCAGTGGGTTTAAGGGGAACATAGAATGCTTTCATCTTGGAATTCTGGCTTTCAAAGGGCATTAGATGAACTCTAAAACAAAAAGAGTGATACACTGCAATCCAAATTGCAGTCTTGTAAGCATGAACTTCTATCTACCTAGCTTAAAGTACTAGAGTTTGTTAACCATAAATCAAATATAAAGCACAGCACCATCATTTCAATTTAAGTGATTTCTTCTAATAAATAGGAATATTCCAACTGACACTCCCTCCATATTTATTCTGAAATTCCACAGAGCTTCTTTCATAGTGAATCTAAATACTGCATGAGCTGAACTTCAGTATAAATATCAAAAAAAAAACAAAAAAAGGGTGAAGCTTTCCAATAGAACATCTTACTTTCATTACTTGGTCTTCTTGATAAGTTGAACACAAACATACCACAGACAGCTTACTTATGAATATTTTCGTAGTATCATCTCCATAAGAGAAAACAGACTGAGAATTAATATTGGACTATAAAAGGAAGCTGAGCAGTATTTAGATGTTTTAAGAATACTTCAACTGAGTTTAGAAGCAGCTCAGTGTTGCCAAAATAGTTTCAGTAAGTTGCAGCCAGTCTAAACATCTAACAAAGGCAAGTTTTGAGTTATATATGACAAACATAAACAATGAAAGATGAATAGATAGCTTGCCACAAAACATGCAGAGAAAGGAGCAGATTTTGTAATGTGAAAATATTGGCTGTACACCCCCAATTGTGCTGCATTAGCTCCATCACCCTCAAATGTCTTAACTGCCATTACCCAGAACTTGGTCATCACCATCATTGCTGGTATCCAGGAGATAGCACTTTCAAAACTGTGTTAGGAGTCCAAACGGGTTTCAAACAACCAGTGTTCTGCCACCTTCAAAGTAAAGAAGTTCCTCCTCATGCTTAGATGGAACTTCCTATGTTCATGTTTGTGCCCATTACCTCTTGTCCTGTTACTGGGCACCACTGAAAAAAACCCAGGCCCCAACCTCCTGACACCCACCCTTTAAATATTTATGAACAGCAATAAATTCCCTTTCAACCCTCTCTAGGCTCAAAAGCCCCAAGCCCCTCAGCCTTTCTTCGTAAGAGAGGTTTTCTAGTCCTCTCATCTTCATAGCACCTCGAGTACTGTGTCCAGTTCTGGGCCCCTCAGTTTAGGAAGGATGACTTGCTGGAATGTGTCCAGAGAAGGGCAACAAAGTTGGTGAGGGGTTTGGAACACAAGCCCTATGAGGAGAGGCTGAGGGAGCTGGGGTTGCTTAGCCTGGAGAAGAGGAGACTCAGGGGTGACCTTATTGCTCTCTACAACTACCTGAAGGGAGGCTGTAGACAGGCAGAGGTTGGTGTCTTCTCCCAGGCAGCCAGCACCAGAACAAGAGGACATAGTCTCAGGCTGCGCCAGGGGAGGTTTAGGCTGGATGTCAGGAAGAAGTTCTATACAGAAAGAGTGATTGCCCATTGGAATGGGCTGCCCAGGGAGGTGGTGGAGTCACCATCACTGGAGGTGTTCAGGAGGAGACTTGATGGGGTGCTTGGTGCCATGGTTTAGTTGTTTAGGTGGGTTGGACACGATCTTGAAGGTCTCTTCCAACCTGGTTTATTCTATTGTAAATTAGTAGGAAGTGCTTGCTCAGAACAAAACTGGAATGATGTGATTTATAGTCCTTTGCAGTACCCTCTCAAGCAGTTCCCCACCAAACAACACAAGTGAGGTTGATCAGAATTTTAACTCTGACACTGCTCCATCACTTCAGATTGACACCTGTAACGCTTGAAGGGAAAAGACCACCTGTAGCCTTCCCACTCACAGTCCATTCTCAGCTCAATCTAAACATAAAAAGACACCAAATTTCAGCATCTTGCAAATTCCTGCCAGGAAAGTGGATTTTCACTTAATTGCCTGCTCCCATCTTCTCCTCCCCAATCCTGTAGTGTTTGTAGGGCACCTAGTATCAGCTGCTCCAGAGCATGATGGCTCTTATGAATAACAGTAACTAATAATAATACTAGCACTTCCCACTGAACTGGCTCTAGATCTGGCTTCCTGACCATGACAAAGAAACTTGCAGACCACGCAAGCCAAGTCATGCAGCTGGCCCACAGCATCCAGCTCTTCCAAGGAGTCCCCAGAGAATAGTGGAGGGTGTGCATTAGTGCACAGCCTAAATTATCATCTCATCCAATGTGTTTTCTCTCTCTTTCTGCCTCTGCTATCTTGAGATTTATGGGGCAGGTGGAAAAGACCAAGCTGGGTACTGACAGGGCTGGAAACAAAACAGGGATACACTACCAGCCTGCAGATCAGCTTCTCCCTTTGATCACAGCTGCACACTCCACCTGCTTACAAGCTCATCCTTCCCCTAGTCAAAACAGAAGAGGAGTCAGCTGAGACGTGCTGACTGAAAAGACATGACACAGATCACTGACCCTTCTGTAGGCAGATAGGAACTGCCTCCCAACGACTTGGGAAAAATCAAAGCAGTAGCCTGAAGGGAGGCAGGAAAAATGGCTTTCTTTGCCTTCTCTACCCACAGCAAGGTGCATTCAGACACAGCCTGAAGGAGTATGAGCTATAGAAAAGTGATGGAATAAATAAAAATAAAACAACAGAGGAAAGGAGAAGAAAAACATCAAAGGAAACTGCAGCTAGCAGCTGGGAGGAGAGATTAAATCCCTTGTTAAAGACCCATGTTTTACAGGGCTTGCTAAAACATATATAAAGGGGAGTTTCTGGTATTGTATCCACCTGCCTTTCACCTTTTTCAGCCCTCAGGGCAAACAGTGTCTTCCTTTAAGCCTCTTAAGTCAGTATTACATTACTTGGGTATTGTTATTTACAATGTGCTCTCCTTTCACCTACTGCTTTACAGACAATTGAAGTGACAGCTCAGGCCTTAAATAAGATGCAACACTTAATGAGAGGCACAGCAGCTTGAGATGACAGTAAACAAAAAGAAACTGTATTAAAAACATGCATCAAAACAGTGAAAGAGGAGACATATATAATGTGCTTGCAAATTATTAGTTACTATTTTTAAATCAAAGAACTGTGATCTAAGGACTAAGAGCAGATGACTTGGGATGAAAATAAATCTGGGTTCTCTACCAAACTCAGGCACCACCAGTCAATGTACTCTTTGAGAAATTGGTAAACCCTTACCTAAGTTTTAAGGAAAATGACAGCATCTCCTCCTATAAGATTGGAAAAGACTGCTTCAGTAGCATAATAAATTGCACAGAATCTCAACTCCTTTCTGCACCAGGCCCTATAGCTAGTGTTTGAAGTATGAGGTATTTTTTTGAGCTCTGCTATTTTGATGGAAACAAGTAAGACAGAACAGAATTAGAGAACAGGAGAATGAGCCAACTCATAATTATTCTTCACTAGAAGAATGTGAAAATGTATTGCTGGCTGAATTTTTCCTGTTGAACTAGATGGATTTTGTTTGTAATCCTTCTTTGTTGTATTACACAATGGCTAAACTCCCAAATCTCTGTCCTATCATACTTGAAGACAAGTCCAAATCATTGGTAAGAAAGTTCAAGATTGAACTACTGTGTTCATCCAATCTCTCACCATAACATATGTCATTCAGAGATGAACATTCACAGAACCATTTCCCCCCTAATTCTCACCATTCTTCAACAACTTTTGAACAGACATTAGAATTAGTCTGTGCTTTAGCACAGGCACACAAATGATGCAGTCTGAGGTCATGACCCTTCTAAGTGACAGCACTTTGCTTCTTCAGCTGGAGACTGTACTCACCCTCTTGCCCCCTCAGAGATGAGTAGGTGCCCAGGTTCAAACTGTTCTCAAGCACAAACCAACTTATTTTTCTGGAACAGCTGCCCTCAACTATCTTACATTCTCCAATCCATAACCATGATGTACAATCTTTCATTGTGAACATGCCATCTTATACTTGATTGTATTAAAATGCATCTTGTTCAGATAAGTAGCTACTACTAATTGGGGTCAGTCTGTGCAATTCATTTTCTACCTTTAAATGGATAACATTTAATGTCACCAAAACATTTTTATCTGAAAAGACTGGTAGTTTATTCTTACAGATTGTTAAACACCCTAAAACCAAAACTCTGAAAACAATGGATAATCTTAACTTTAAAAAGCAATGAAAACTTAACCTGTGTTTTCCCAGGTTGTTTTCTGGTTTTTGAGAGGGTTTCGGTTTTGTTGGTTGGTTGGTTGGGGTTTTTTGATTCTTACGCTTCTCTTTTCTGGAATACTGACACATCAGTAACTCCTGAGGTTGGTGGTATGTCAACTGAAATATGCATAAACTAAACTTCAAAAAGCCTGCAGAGAGATAATTTGAAGGGCCACTCCCATTATTGGTAAAAGCTTGAAAACCAGCAGGGACATTTGAAAGTTAACACAGCACTTCAGGCCACCAAAGAAGCGAATGAAAGGCAAACCTAACACAGCAAGATTACTCAAAGCAGTAAGCAAAGGCAGTGCTGCGTGCTGAACTAGCTGCCAGCAGTAGTAATACCAGCTTGCAGAGCCTGCTAAGAAGGAATTACACTAATTGGGGATTGTAGTCATGAGCTACTCCAGCAAGTCATCACAGGACAATAAGGGGCAAGTAACCAGCCAAAAGACAGCTTTCTTCTTGTGTTTGTGGAAAAGCTGTGATCATAAGTGGCACCAAGATCTTCTCATGGATCCCTTCTACTTGGTATGGGTCTTCCTAAACTGAAAGAGCAAAGCTTGTAAATTGAAAATCTTCAAAATCCAACAAGTTGTTTTGTTTTCCAGGGAATGGAAAGAAGAGAATTAAGTGGCTTCGGTGTATCCACAAGGACAATACTATTAAGGAAGCACAGTGAAAAATGTAACCCTCTAAGCACAAAATAGAGCAAAATAAGGCATTTTGCAACAGTGGCAATGGGGCTGTTAAACTGTCTGATAAAGAACATAACTGGCTACACCAGAACACAGACTAAAAGTGTACGTTAATAGCAAGGCTGCTTTCAAAGCAGCTACATGAAAGCAATTTGGCTTTTCTCTGCAGCACCTACTTTGAATACTGGAGTTTTATCAAACCTGGCATGACTGCAGCCATCACTAAGTTAAGGTTAACGTGGGCAGAAATGAAGGTAAAGTAAAACCTGAACTACAGCCAAAGCAGAGCACAGTTCACCCTGAAACTGTAATGCAGACAAAATACAATACTATGAAGTGCAGTCTTCCTAAGGTCTGAGCTATATGAAATGCTTTACACAAGCTGTGCAAATCAGTTTAATTCCACAGAGCCAAGAAGCAGGATTTTCATCCAGAATATATTACTGCTGGTGCCTTTGTTCTTCTGAATCATGCTTGCTGCATCCAAGAGGTTAACAGCTGAAAATTAGCATACTCCTCTAACGTTTGAGAATGCTTTCAAGCACTGATTAGTTCTTCTGTTCATACACTCCTTCCTCTCCTCATCAGAGGCCAAAAAACTCAATAAACTGACATGTTAGTAGTACATAATTTGAAAACCTTTTAGGCTTTCCTGAAGCCTACTGTCTGAATTTAGTATTTTAATGGTAGAAGTGCACAGCCAGCAAGAGTTACTCTGTTCACCCCTCGTTTAGCAGTAGTCCTGCGTTTAGATATCAGTTAAGTTATTCCTAGGAACATGACAATGCCATGAAGAGTGAATAAGATTTCATGAGTATCAACACTACAAGAAGCTTAAAAAAAACCGCAAAAAGACCCAAAGATTTTAAAAAGGCTGCTTTCCCTCCATTCCAGTATTTTGAGCCTTACAAAACCCTTAACCACAAAACAAACAGCAACAACCACCATAAAAAAGCCAAGAAGAACCAGCTGCATAAATGGCATGAACAAAACAGTTTCATAGGTTCATAGAATGGTTTAGTTTGGAAGAGACCATAAAGATCATCTGTCTCCAAGCCCAGTGCCATGGGCACAGACACTTCCCATTAGACCAGACTGCTCAAGGCCTCCTCCATCTTGGCCTTGAACACCTCTAGGGGCGCAACCACAACCTCTGTGGGCAACCTGTTCCAGTGTCTCACCACCCTCACTGGAAAGAATTTCCTCCTAATCTCCACTCTAAGTCTGCCCTCCTCAAGCTTCAATCCATTCCCTTTCATCCTGTCTCTACAAGTCCTTGTAAGAAGTCCCTTCCTGGCTTTCCTGTAGGCCCCTCAGGTACTGGAAGGCTGCTTTAAGGTGGCTCTGGTGTCACCTTCTCCTTAGGCTGAACACCCCTACCTCTTTCAGCTTGTCCCCACAAGGGAGGCTCTCCAGCAATCTGATCATCTTCACGGCCTTCTCTGGATCTGCTCCAGTAGCTCCACGTCCCTCTTACGCTAGGGGCACCATAACTGGATGCACTACCGCAGCTGGGGTCTCATGAGAGCAGAATCACCTTCCTTGTCCTGCTGGTCACACTCCTTTTGATGCACTGCAGGACATGGCTGCCTTTTGGACTTCCATTAAGCATGCTGGGTTTTTCATCAACCAACACTCCCAAATCTTTCTCCTTAAGACTGCTCTTGAGCCATTCTTTCCTCAGCCTGTGTGTGTGTGCTTTCTACATACTGTGAAACGCTTTAAAAAGTTTTCCACATCTTAGCAAATAACTGGATCAAATTTCCTAATTTTGCAGCTAAATGATCTGTTTCACCAACACTTTTTACACACAACTGGAATGTATGTTACAATTTTATTTACCTTTCTCTGAAGATTATAATATTTGACTACAGACCCTTAAAGATGTTCCATCTCAGATGCTATTTTCCCCAAAGCTAGCAAAAGCTGAAAGCAATTCTTTCAGGAAGGCTGTTCTCAAATAGTTTTGGCCCTACAAGCAAGCAGAGCACAGCACAGGGGACAGGTGAGCTCTTACATGTAACAAGATACAAGGGAAATAAGATGCTCTATAGAGGAGAGAACTTCATGGAAATTAGTAATAGACCTATGCAAACACATGAACTGAAGAGAGGCAACTCAAGGTGCAGCGTGGTAGAGGGTGTTTAAATGGGCACAACAGCAGTCAAACCATCAGCACCACTCCAACTGTCAAATGTAAGCTTTGCCAAAATGGCAGTAGGCTGTTTTAAACACTCAAACCTGGTCTTTTTTGCAAATATAAAGAGATGCTGACTTGTAGAAGAGATTTTTTTTTTAATTTTTTTTTTTTTTAAGTCAGTTAAAGCCAAGAAAGAGATCAGAGGGAATATAAAGAAAACTTCCCTCTACCGAACTAACCAGTGCAATGGATTGTAACTACAATGCTGTTGGTTGGGTTCCTTACATTGTGCATTTTACAATCCCATATGACACAGGCTGTAAAAATCCTACATCTCATGGATCTTATTCTTTTCCTGAAAGACTTGAGCTCTTGAATGCCTTTTCAACATCAAGGCCTACATTACACTATATTGATTAAAACAGTAATTCAGAAAACCTAGAGAAAAGAAAGGGGGGCCTGAACAATCAGAGTCAGTCTCATCACCTCAATGACATGCTGTGAATGTAATTAATCCCACATTTATTTAGAGAGCTTCACACCCTACACATAAAGCAGCAATTCCCTGCTGGCTTCAGACTAGGTAATTATGTTGTAACAAGGACTAGGCTTCCATTGTAATAGAAGAGATGAAAAGGAACACAGCCCTATGAAACCAGCCTATCTTTTAGGTTATGTCTCACCTACAAAGCAAGAGAAGCAAATATGCTTAGGAAGATCTGACATAGCAACTTCTGAAGAGACTGTATGAATGCCAGCAGGAATCCTGGTTTTTACTTTAAAGCAAATAGTCCATGCTTGAACTGGCATGTTACACCTACACCTGCATCGGTCTTAGGTTACAGAGCAAACAGACTTTTATACATGAAGGTGCAACTACAGAGCTCACAGACATTAAAGCAGCCTATGCATTGGTACCCCAAATCAAGTTACAGATACAGTTCCACAGGACACACTGAGGCAACTTAACAGCTCATCTCTCTTTAACATACAGATCTCCTTCACTGCTTGATTTGAAGCTACTGCAACAGCAACACAAATGACAATTGTTTCTTGCAACTGAACAGATCGGGAATGAAAGGTGAAATGGTTAAAGAGTAAAAAAATTGCAATAATGAAAAATAGAATACAAATACCTGAGAATCTAACATCCTTCTCCTGCATTCATCACACTCCTAAGACTTTGAGAAGTAAACAATACAACTGTGCATAAGCAAGTGTATGAACCCCTGGAGAACAGCCAGGAACACAAACAGCTTCACCTCCAACCAGGAACACAGAAAATAGACATATACTGATAGGACAGTGGTACAGGTTTAAAACTAAACATGTATGGAAATGTTAGGTAAAAATACCTTAAATCACATGGGCTCAGTTGTTCTCTTCTGCAGGGCTGCAGAATAGCACATACTTAACTGCCTGCCTGCACAAGGACTCACAGGACCTTGTGCACCCTTCCACCTAAGCCATGTGTTATGGCCAGCAGCCGAGCAGCCAAGCTGCCAGAAGGGATGCATGTACAACAGTAGCCAACAAAAAGCCATGTGAATGGAGGCTGGCACAAAGGGGAGTACAAAACACTGGAGAAAGACATCAGGCTACACAAAGGAACCTCAGCAGAGCAAGAGTCAGTGGGTAAGCTACTCTGACTTCTATAAAGACACAGCTCCTATGGGATGGTCATGGGCACATAACTCTCCTCTGGCAGAATGGAAAAAGCTCTCCTGTAACAAACCCACATCTAGATTGCTCTGTTCCTAGCAGACAACCAGGGGTTTCCCCACAGCTCCTCGTCCTCTCAAGTAAGGTTCTTCAAGTAAGGTGTGAAAGATGGAGGAAAAACCTGAGACTTATAATGCAAATTCAGTTATAACTTCACCTTGGAGAGGCTGCCATATGTATCATAGTGGTTTGTAAAAGCTCTGACCTGAAGAAGAAAAGTATGCAAAGCAGACAAATTAAATTTAGTTTTATTATGGAAATGAAAGTAATAATAGAAGTGACAGCAGGGTGGATGATAAGCTCACTTAGCAGGGGGATCAAATGAAGTGATGACATGTCATTATGACCTCAGGGGTTAAAGATGTAATTTTCCATCTGGCTGCATCTGCCTTTTCAACATAGATGTTGACACCACCTGCTGAGATTTACTACAAGCTGCCTCCACAGGTCTTTGTCTAGCTTTTGTTACCCAGGTTAGCATTACTTTTCCCTCTTTTCTGGTAAGTTTTGCTGAGCAACATGCTCCCTTTCTTCAAAGCCTAATGAACCGTGAAAAGGATCTTACGTGTCACTTTATATGACAAATCAAATTATTAATAGTAACTTCACAGGCAGCTCAAAGAGATACTAGAAACCTAGAAAGCAGGTAAGACTAGCTTTAAGGTTGCAGACAGGAAGACAAAATTTTGGTTACATTTGCTACTATCTTGCACTGCCTAAGACTTCTAGGAATCTACTTTTCTCTTAGTAACAGGTTCCTGATTGAAAGCACTTCTCCAAAAAAACCTAAACTACACTAAAATTAAAAAGTGCTTAGAATTAAAGAACGAGCTTGTACTCATCATACTGATCATACCCAACTGACTATTAGCCACCTGCATGCATTTCATTCAGCAGCTTCATCATTTCCAATTCCAGATACATTGTGCTTAAAATAAATCATCTTTTGCCAGCCCAGTGACACATTCACTTATTCATCTAATTTACCCAGAGCTAAATGATGATCTCAAACCAAATTTGCAATCAGCTATTGACAAACTGTTGGCTATAAGGTTTTTGTTCCACATTGAGTAGTTAAAAGCCAGTACCTACCAGTGGTGTTCATCTCCCTGGAGACTTACTCTGGAATACAATGGTATGTTTGATACATCCTTTATATTTTCATCTGTGCCAAACTTTTTTTTGTCCTCTAAACCTCCAGCTCCCAGGCTTTTCTCTGCCAGTACAGGTGAGCTAGAAAGCTTCCTTCCAACTGATTTTAGTGCTTCAGTTTTCCAGTGAAGAGAACCTGCAAGCGACTTTTAACTGCTAAAAAGACCCCAACCTCCACTAGGACTTGGTCACACACCAGGGAAAGAGGGGAAGAAAAGAAAAACCTTTTAACAGATTTTGAGAGGCACTGGTACTAAGCTAGGAAATAACAGGAGAAAATGTAGACAGGTAATGAAGCTTGCACAGAGTAAGGAACAGCCAAGAAACAAAACAGAGGCAGTATCCAGACTGATCAGACACACAAATAACTTGATTGAAAGACCACCACAAAAATACCTGTAAATACCCTCCCCTCCCAAAACTTTCACCACTAAGGCAATTACCAGAGGGATGCCATAGGATCGTTTTGGTTGGAAAATAGTTGTAAGATCATTGAGTCCAACCATTCTTGACCTCTATCAAGCCTGTTGCTAAATCATGTTCCTCAGCAACACACCTCTGCATCTTTTAAACATCTCCAGGAATGGGGATTTAACCACCTACCTCGGCAGCCTATTCGAATGTTTGAGACCCTTTGAGTGCAGAGGTTTCTTCTAATACCCAACCTAAACCTACCCTTGGTGCAGCTTGAAGCCATTTCCACCCATGCTACCACTTGTAACTAGGTAGAACTAGCTTGCTACAACCTCCTCTCAGGCAATTATCATAACCTTCCTCCTCTGGAATGGATGATGTACCAACCTCCACTCCAGATTCCTTGCTCACCTTGGGGAGCTGGGAACCCTTGTCCTTAGCAGACAAGCCACAACCCATTTCTCATTCTGTTAAAGTGTTTTTGGAATGACAAGTAAGCTTTGTTGTTCCCTTCAAGGTAAGCCAGATATTCCTGTTCACTTTTCACGTCCTTAACTTCAAGAACATCCTTCATCGCTAAACTGAACACGAATGACTTAAGCGTATAGTTAAATGCTTTTCTGATTCAGATCCTAAAAATAGGAATGGTTTCTGCAGTTCCTCTCTCTCTTGTTCTCCTAATGACAGACAACTATTGTGCCATGTCATTACGACAATAAGATAGCTTAATTGCCCTCTTTCCAGAAGCTGTCAGTTCTGCTTAACTGGTACATAATGTATGCGTCTGAGAGTAAATGTGTTCATGTATCAGTCACTTATATCCACCATACATTCTCCTCTGCAGTGTTTAAAGAAAGCCTTGGGTTTTATGACTGACTTGCTAGACATTATATTCATTGATATGGGCAGCACTGATATTACTGTCCTGTGAATCATTTCTTTGTGAAAGATGCATGAAATAACTTTTTACTTTTTCCCTTACTGCACTTTTTCAACCTGAACATGAATTTCCCCATGCTTGTGTTTAAGGTGTGGCCAAAAAAGGCCTCCTCAAAATCAGCAATGTAAAATGAACTGGCTGTTCCTCTAGCTAATCAGAACTGATGAATCAAAACATTTGAAGACAATACAATAATACAATACAATACACCAGGTTGGAAGAGACCTTCAAGATCATCGCGTCCAACCCACCAACCAATCCAACCCACCTAAACAACTAACCCATGGCACCAAGCACCCCATCAAGTCTCCTCCTGAACACCTCCAATGAAGGCGACTCCACCACCTCCACGGGCAGCTGATTCCAATGGGCAATCACTCTCTCTGTATAGAACTTCTTCCTAACATCCAGCCTAAACCTGCCCTGGCGCAGCCTGAGACTGTGTCCTCTTGTTCTGGTACTGGCTGTCTGGGAGAAGAGACCAACCTCCACCTTAGAAATTTTGTGCATTGTCATCTCTAGGAACATAGCTATTGAAAGCACACAGAGAAGAAGAATCAACAATCTCTGCAATATGCAATAAGCAGCTATGAACTGAAGGCCTTTAATTCTCCAAGGAGTACTGGCAAAAGTCACACCTAAATAGATAACCTAGGCAAGTTGACTTAATTCTTTTTCATGTTCTCCTTTCTGATCATGATTATTACCAAGTTCCCTCTGTATCCCCTCACTGTCTCTTGTCTTGTACACTTATTTTTTTCCACCCACAGCCTCTCATTAAATCATCATAAAATGGCTTATGTTGGGAGGGACCTCTGAGATCATTTACTCTAACCTCCTGCCATGGGCAGGGACACCTCTCAGGGATGCCTCATGCAACCTGGCCTTGAACACCTCCAGGGAGGAGGCATCCACAACCTCCTTGGCAATCTATTCCAGTCTCACCACCCCTCATACTGAAGAGCTTCTTCCTAAGATCCAGTCTAAACCTACTCTCCCTCAGCTTGAAACCAATCCTCCATGCCCTATTGCTAGACACCTTTATGACAAGTCCCTCTACAGCCTTCCTGTCAAATCCCTTCAGATATTGGAAGGCAGCTCTAAGGTCCTCCCACCTAGGTCTCTTCTCTAGGCTGAACAACCCCAGCTCCCTCAGCCTGTCCTCACAGCAAACTGAACTGGAATGAAAATACTATTAATAACCACTGGTTTATGAGTCTAGATATTGCTGTCTTAATAAATATGACAATGGCATTTTTGTGTTTGTATAGGTAATGCCTTCCTTTTCAGAGAAGCATTACTTAAAGCTCATATGTGTACTTTTGGGAGCCTTCAGAGAAGGCTGCGAAGATAAAAAGAGAGGGACAAAAAAAACCCCAAAACTCCATGAAAAACAGAATGTATCTGGCAAGAACAATATGAAGCTTAGTAAGATTTTAACATGCAGATTTCTGTGTTCATGTAATCAATTTCTCACCATTTTCCTACTAATACTTTTTTTCCTAAACCATTAAGGAATGCTGCACATTGGTCTGGTTGCAAAGCTCCCCAGACTGGAAATCAGCAAAGCCACACTGACAACCACTGAAAGAGCCCAGGTGAATCACAGAAGTGCTGAAGAGCAGTGACTGTATCTGGAAGTGGCAGAGTCACTGCTTCCTCTCAAGTGAAGTGGAAGCCAAAGCACGTTGCCAGGGAAAGAGCTGGCAAGCAACCACAGGGCAAGAGTGCACAGCACACAGAGATTTGTGACACTTATTTTGCTGTTAATAATCAATTGGTACAACTGCTACAGTCTATAAATCAGCTGCTTCACGCAGATGTAAACGGTTTGCGTGTGCATCCCACCAGAATTGGAAGTTATCAATTCTACTGGAAGTTATAAATTTAAACTGAACTAGCAGTTGTTTCCATCCTTCTTCCCTAATGTTACGTAAGTGTTATATAAACATCTCTCTTCCTAAGATCACAGTAGAATGAAAATTCCCCAGGAGCTGTTTTTTTTTTCCTTCCCCCCCCCCCCAAACCATTAGAACACAAAATCCTGAACACCACCACACCAAAAAAAAAATAAAAATCACATTTTCATTTAAATTTCAATTTCTCTCTCCTTTCCACAATGAAATCCATACACTAAAAAAAAAAAGAAACCACCACTAAAAGTCTTTACCTACATAGTTAATAACAGCTGGATAGCCAAGGTTGCCAAATGAAAGAGAGATCACATTTCCATTTACAGGAGAGAGCATTTCTTTTGATTTTACTGAATCTCGTTCATAGATGAAATATGGTAAAAACATTCCCCACATCAAGAATTGCTTCAGAACTTACTTGGTTTTTGAATCCAGATGCAGTAGTCTGTAATGAAGAGATCATTAAGGATGTAGGCTGGATCATTCTCCCTAAAAATCTTGTGAACGTCCAGCAGGCACTTCAAAACCGCAGCTTTTCCTGGGAAGAGATTTTTACTTCTGTAATTCACTAGAAATCATACCAGATAATCTTCACCATCTTCTCACCTTTGAGGCTTTAATAACCATGCTATCTCCAACCATCTTGCAACTTGAAGTTGATTCATAGTCTCAGAACAGCAGTAATATGACTATGCCCTTCAGTACCCATATCTGTTTGGATGTGGAGCCTCTGCATTCAGCAGGAATCTCTCTGCAAGACCAAAGCCTCAAGGCACAGTCATGCATGTAATTCTCTACAGCTGAAGAATCCCCCTCCCCCAGCTTTGCCAATTCTCTGAGCTGTGCTGCCCCAAACTTAAGCAGTCACACATTGCACTATTTTTTTTTTTTTAAATATATAAATAAATTAAAGGGCAAGCTGAAAAGGAACTGTCAAATAACCAGAAGTTATGCTCCATCATTTATCTGAAGAGAAAAGCTGTTTCTTTGCCTACACAAATACCTGTGCTGGGAAACGATAAGCCCAGGTGAGTGATCCTGTCGCCCGAGCCCACACCACTGTTTTGAATTCAGCAGAACTTTTGTTACCTCTTTCAGTTAGAGTAATTTGGCAAAATGAGCCTCCAGAAATAAAATTTCTCTTTGGGCTGAAAAATTGCCCTTTGACATACAGCTGATCAATTCACAGATTGCATTTGGGTTGGAAGGGACTCTCAAAGGTCACCTTGTCCAACCCCTCTACAGTGAGCAAGCAACATTTCCAACTAGATCAGGCTATCCAGGGCCACATCAAGGCCAATCTTGAATGTCTCCAGGGATGGGGCCTCAACCACAACCCTGGGCAGCCTGTTCTAGTATTTTACCACCCTCACCATGAAGAACTGCCTCCTTATGTCCAATCTAAATCTACCTCTCTCCAGCTTAAAACCATTGCCCCTCATCCTATCACTACAAGCCCCTCTAAAGAGTCCTTCCCCAGCCTTCCTGTAGGACCCCTTCAGATATTGAAATGTAGCTCTTCTCACGCTGAACAGCCCAAATTCTTTCAGCCTGTCCCCACAGCAGAAGTGCTCCAGCCCTATGATCACCTCTGTGGCTCTCCTCTGGACCTGCTCCAGCAGGTCCATGTCTCTCTTGTGTTGGGGGCTCCATAACTGGACACAGTACTGCAGGTGAGCTCTCATCAGAGCAGAGTGGCAGAATCACCTCTCTGAACCTGCTGGCCACACGTCTTTTGATGCAGTCCAGGATGCCCTTAGCCTCTGGGCTGCAATTGCACACTGTTGGCTCACATCCAGCTTCTCATCCACCAGAACCCCCACGACCTTTTCTGCAGGGCTGCACTGAATTTCATCATTCTGCATCCTGCACTGATGTCTAAGATTGCCCTGACCTAGGTACAGGACCTTGCATTTTGCCTTATTGAACCTCATGAGATTCTCCTCAGCTATCCTCTCCAGGTCCTTCTGGCTGGCATGCCATCCTTCAGACTTAACAACCACACTGCTCAGCTTGGTATCATCTGCAAACTTGCAGAGAGTTCACTCGATTGTGCTGTCTATATCATCGATGAAGGTATTGAACAGCACTGGTCCCAGTACAGACCCTTGAGAGACAACACTTGTCACTTATCTCCATCTAGACATTGAGGCATTGATCACTGCTCTTTGGATACAGTACAAGATTAAAACCTTGAATATTCATTTTCTCATTTCACAACCAGAAGTCCCTTTGTAGTCACTTAAGTTTTCTTCATGTGCAACCATTGTTTATGAAGAAGAGAACTGATTCCTCTCAGTTTTCTGATCTAAGTTGCTAAAGGGTTAAGTGCTGGAACACTACAAAAATTACTAATTATCATTTTCACTGTTTAATGGTGGGGGGAAGGAATCAAATGAAAACAACCACTACTGCAAATGGAATCTAATAACCCTCTCCCAAGAGGCTGGCTCCTCCTAGGCTATGAAACCTGAACATGGATGAAATTACATTTTAGAGATCTAGGGGAAAAAAAAACCACAAACCGCCACACCAAAACCCAAAAAAGAGCAGAACTCCCCCTGCTGTTCAAGCACAACATTTAACTGTTTTTAAGTAATTCAGTACTGAAGAAATACAGACCAGAGAGTGACAGTTAAAGGATGTGGAAGATAGAAATAAGGAGAAAGAATGTAGAGAGTAAAAAACCATGGCAAACAGAACTCCAAAAACTTACTTGTTTGGAAAAGAACAATTGAAGAGAAGTCAGGAAAGAAAATATAAAATCCCAGATGTAACTGATGAACTTTCAGATTGCATCACCAGCAACACTTGTCAAGCCAAGCTCATCAGACTTAACTATTTTGACTAAAAAGCAGTGTGCTCTTTTAAAAAGAAATGCTACATTTCACTAATTTTTAAGGTTCTAGCTGTCAAGCTGCCAGCCTAAAACCATTTACAACATCCACTGTTGTTACTCATCTGTCAGGTAACACTGTAAATTGATACAACTAATTCTCAATAAAAAGCAGTTCTTCTTCCTAAATTAAAGTTTAAGATTAGAGTAGCTTAATGGGCCTCTAAGCAGAGAAGTTGAAAAGCCAGCCAGGCAATTACCTAGAAAACCCTTTGTACAGGCAAACACACAGCACAGCAGACTACAAACTTCTGCTTTCAGACTACGCATCCTAGGGATGCATCCTATAAACAAGTAGTCCTTTTACAAAACTGCATTTAACTCCTTAACACAGGAATTAAAAAACCACACAAACCCAACAAAAAACCCCCAAAAAAACACAGCTGAAGATCAAGCCCTATTTAAACCTTAGTGTATGATATCCCATAACACACAGATGATACTCGGCCCATTTCTGCAAAATCCCACACTGTAGGTTGTCTTTGGGTAACCATTTCAGTCTTCAGTAGACATCTGGTCTTCACTTTCAAGCTGTGGTTCTGTATTCAGTAGTATTACTACTCACACTGCTTTAAGTACTCCCTGTTGCACTCCTTTGCCTCACCTCTCCACAGCTCCTTGTCATGTACTAGTGCAAGTATTTGTGAATCCATACAGAGAAGTGGATCAAAGCACTGACAAAGCCAAAAGATAAACAGCCAAGGAGCTTTTTTGGCAGTTATGTCAGTTATGTCAATGCAGCTCACTGAAAGGTTGTCTATTAAAGCAAACCCAAAATGTGCTGCTTGCAAAAGTCATACTCCTTTTATAGCCCTAGGACTGTCATTTCACTGTATAGTGGAGTTAAGACAGCCACAGAATAGAAGATGAAGACATGTCAAGGATAGCAAAGCTCCTTTTCTTCACGTAGTTATGCACTGCACGATGGAACACCAAATATAAGGAGTAATCCATTGTTTTTTTCTGAGAGAAAAGTGGTTTCTTTCCACAGATTACTTCTAAGGAGGCTATTGTTTGATCCCAGCTCTGTATCTGCCATTTGATATAACAACCTACTGATTTTAAATCTTCATTACTTTCTGCCAGCTTTCCTATTTGGAAGCAAAGAAAAAAAAAATAATCAGTCCCCCTCAATCTATTTCACATTGTTTTTCCTAGACATGTCTATGTTTCCCCACACTTTAAAAGGAGAAGTATTCATCTACAAAGATGAACTGAACTTCACTATCTCAATTAAAATTAAGAACATCATCATTCTTAAAAACAAGACAAGATTTTAAAATTAAATAGTCTTGGTAATTATTTACCCAGCTAGGCAAAAGTACTATGTGGTTTTAATGGACAGTCATAGCATCCTAAATCTATTAGTGTTAACTGCTGAATGGAAAGAAGTTAAGCATATTTTATGCCACAAGAGCACAAATAAGTTCTCTTCATTATTAGCTCATAGATGGTAAGTGTCAAAACAGTATTCAGAGATTCATAGAATGGTTTAGCTTGGAAGGGCCCTTGAAGATTATCTAGTTCCAAACCCCGTGACATGGGCAGGGTCCCCTCCCACTAGACTAGGTCACCCTCATCCAGCCTGGGTATTCATGACCTTTCTGTTCCAGTGTCTCACCACCCTCACTGGAAAGAATTTCTTCCTAATCTCCACTCTGAATCTGCCCTCCTCAAGCTTCAATCCACTCCCTCTCATCCTGTCTCTACAAGTCCTTGTGAAAAGTCACTTCCTAGCTTTCTTGTAGGCCTCCTTTCAGGTACTGGAAGGCTGCTCTAAGGCATCTCCAGTGCCACCTTTTCTTCAGGCTGAACACCCCTACCTCTCTCAGACTGTCCCCACAAGGGAGGCTCTCCAGCCCTCTGATCAGCTTCATGACCTCCACTGGATCTGCTCCAGCAGTTCCATGTCCCCCTTATGCTGGGGGCACCAGAACTAGGTGCACTACTGCAGCTGAGGTCTCATGAGAGCTGTGCAGAGGGGCAGAATCACCTCCCTTGTCCTGCTGGTCACACTTCTATGGATGTATCCCAGGACAGAGCTGGCCTTCGAGTCTGCAAGCAACTATTGCCAGCTCATGCTGAGTTTAGTCACCCACTAACACCCCCAAAACATAAAAACACACCTGAGAAACTTTTGTCAGTTAACTGTCCAATGCAGTATATACATTTTGCTAGGAATAACATTATAGCTGCCACTTCCTTCCCTTTATTAATCTCACCCAAAGAGCAGCTAAATCCTATAGCTATGCTTGACAACCATGCTGAATTCTAAATAGTTTTGCTCAAGTATTGCAAGTATTACAGACCAGTAAAACACGAAAAGTCTGCTGAGGACCTCCACATTAATCAGCTTAATGCATTCTGTCTTACAATTAACACTTTGGCAGGAAGTCTCCATTCAAAATAAAAAAGTGTTTCAACCACACACAAGGATCCTTAATAGCTTTAAAATGCAGTACCCTGTAGCTTGGAAGGGATCCACTAACACAGTACTAATATTTGTAAAGTCAAGTCACATAACTTGAGGCTTTACAATTCCATCCCCTCAGAAGTCTCTACTTGTTTTTAAATAAATTACTTTATTGTGCTTATTATTATCAAAACATTATTATACTACATCCCAGTTTCTGTTACCAGCATCCTGAGAGAAACCTGAAGTCAGGATGAGGTCAACACATATTGATTCTTCCTTGTAAGTTTAGGTGCAAGTCCTCTGGCACCTACATGACAAGGAATAGTTTTGTGGCACTATTAAGTGACCTGCTAGATTATATGGTCCTGCTCTGGCAGGGGGTTGGACTTGATCTCCAGAGGTCCCTTCCAACCCTCACCATTCTGTGAACCTGTGAAGTGAATTCAATATCTGTTACTTGTCACTTTTACCTATGTCCATCACATGTATATTGCAATAGTACCAAACCAGTGAAGCATCATCGCTTCCACTAAACAAACAGAAGAACTGGGCATTTAATGACACCTATGACTACTACGCTTTGTACACTGTGTTGCTGTCTAAGTACTGTGTAAAACCAGAAAGTCCTCAAAAGCATGGCTCAGCTTCCACTGAAGGAGGCAGTGTTCTGGCTGAACAAATGTACCCTGGCAGTACAAACATGATCTGGACATGTATTTCCTTTAAGAATACAGACACACACTTCCCCCCGCTATCCTCCCCTGCTTCTGGTTATAGACAGGTAACTCCATCTTTTCTCTCTCCCAATTCTTTGGTTGCTGTCTACTTAAACTTAGTACTTTTCACCCTGTACACACATCATAACAGTAAACACTAATTTGATACAAGCCCAAGAACATCCAGAACTTAATATTCATCATTACTTTTATCACTACACTGCAAAGTTGCTAATGCCCCTCTCAACAGATTTATGTCTGCACAAAGTAAGCAATGTACGGGTGTCTGCTTCCCAGGCAGCTCCCAGAGATCATCACAGCACATACTCAGGATAGCATCCTCATCTCCACCATGAACAACTCCAGTTGAAAGGGGCACATGTCCCCTTTTCCTGAGGCTAGCATGTGCCTCTTCACTGTCTGGAAGCTCGACGGCCAGCGCTGTGGAGGCGGCTGGTCACCCCATCTTGCAATGTTTCCCAGGCAACCAGCACAGCACAGACATGCACAGAACGATGCCAGACCTGCTGCAGTTCTGAACTTCTGCCACTGCTTCTCAACCATTCTCACCATCAATAAAATAAAGTTCTTTTATATGGCAGTCACTGTTAGGCAAATCACTGAGGTCAGAAAAAAACAAGGCGAGCCTATCTCCCATCCCAGTAGAGAAAGTTAGCAGAGCCAAACTACTCCTTGAGAGATGATGGGGACTTTGCTGTTGGAGCAAGACCATCATGGGTGATACAGAGAGACCATGACAATAAGCACTACTGAGGCTGCTGTGTTTTAGAAGCACAGGCTAAGGAGGCAACAGCAGCCACGTGTCCAGCAAGGGAGGATGGAGAGAGATATCTGACATTGCCATTATTGTAGATGTCACCTCTTTTACGAAACCACTGAAAACTTTTGTTGGATGGTTGAAGGTTCACTCCCAACACCACCTTCCATCATAATATTAAAAGACAAAGCAAATAGCTCACCTCTCAGGTACCAGCCTCTTAAAATACCTGAAAGGCTGGCAGGGCTGTATGATTTCAGTCTTCTTATCAGAAGTCTCCTTTTCCACACTTCCACACTTCCACACTTCCACACTTAAACCGGTGGAGGTAAGTGGGGACAGAATATATCTTCCTCTGAAACCTTCACTACCTGACTTACAGTGTAAGTTATTCTGAACCATCAATTTTTTTTTTTTTTTTGCAGTAGTAGATACTAATATTGATGTTTGGCAGGGTGGGACAGAAGGCCAACCATGTCCTGGGATGCATCCAAAGAAGTGTGACCAACAGGACAAGGGAGGCGATTCTGTCCCTCTACTCTGCTCTCTTGAGACCCCACCTGCAGTACTGCAGCCAGTCCTGGCTTCCTCATCATAAGAGGGACACGGAGCTGCTGGAGCAGATCCAGAGGAGGCCATGAAGATGATCAGAGAATTGGAGAACTTCTCCTGTGGGGACAGGCTGAGAAAGTTGGGACTATTCGGCCTGGAGAAAAGACAACTCTGAGGAGACCTTAGAATGCCCTTCCAGTACCTGAAGGAGGCCTACAGAGAAAGCCAGGAAGGGACTTTTTACAAGGGCTTGTAGAGACAGGATGAGAGAGAATAGAGTGAACTTGAGGAGGACTGCTTTAGAGTGGAGTGAGGTGGTGAGACACTGCAACAGGTTACACAGGGAGGCTGGGGATGCCCCTCCCCAGAGGTATTCAAGGCCAGGCTGGATGAAATCTTGATCAACCTGGTCTACCAGGAGGTGTCCCTGTCCACAGCAAGGGGTTGGAACTAGATGATCTTCAAGGTCCTTCCAAGCTAAAGCATTCTATGAACTATGCAGCTGGAATGAGCATGTTTGAAAATTTCCACTGTTGTATGAAAGCTGTCCAGGATTAAGAGGGAGTGTATAAAAAGAGTATCATTGCTGAAAGCACAATTTGCAGTCATTAAAATTATTGGAGTTCCACTCCTGAATGTGAAACAAAAAGGCACAAATACGTAGCATGCAGTCACTTTTTTACTCTTTAAAGAAAAAAGGTTTAAAATTAATATTAATTTCTTGACAGAATCATTTTTGTGGTATTCACTGCTGGGTTTTTGTGAACAGCTCTGCTTGGCTGTTATTTAGAGCTGTCTTATTTTCCTAATAACAAACAGGCAACTAAGATAACATACCAAAATCAGAGACCTAAGCCTCCGACCCTAAAAGAAAAAAATTACATAGAAAGTACTAAAAGAACAATGATGCAAAACATGTTGTAATGCTGATAGAAATTCAGGATTTCTGGTTTTCCCACTAGACTTACCACAGAGTCATCTCAACCCTTCTGCCTTAATCCTACAAAGATCTGCAATACTGAATAGAAGCCACAAAACTACCTCTTGCCCTCCAATGAGCGATTCTGTATGGCAGTACTGAACTGGCACACACAACGGAACGGTATAGGAATTAAGATGGCTTGATATCAACTACAGTTATTTGGAACAGGAAAAAGGTAATTAATGGACTGGCTCAGTTTAAAAATAAATCAAAACAACAGAAGATCTAATTCTAGAAAAAGAAATTGGCAAAGAGAGCTGGAATTCAACATTAGGGCAAGCTTCCTCTGTCAAAATCCTAACATCCCTGACAGGGGTTAAATTAAAATAATAGTCCTTCCAAACAGTAAATCATGCAGGGAAGCTGCCCAGACTTGCAATTGCAAATGTATGATGAGTAGAACTTAAACAGAACAGTTGGAACAACTGAAGATGATGCTTGAAAAAGTTCCCTTAGATGGAGATAAATCATGGAAGATATCAGAAATCTTTTCAGTCTTTTTTAACAGGGTTTCAGCCAGGTAATCGAAGAACACAAAGAACAAACGACTGCTGCTGTACTTGTAACAGTAAGTGACCCTGCTTTGAAATAAAATAGACACCTTTAGAATGAAGTCTAAAAAAAAAAAAAAAATAAATTACACTACCTTACCCAAAGCTTCACTAAAATGTTCTTTTCCAAGAAAAAAAAAATCCCTCTTCGCAGACAAATACAGCACAGAGAAAAAGACTTAGAAGATGTTTTCCATAAAGCTTTACAACTCATGGTTGAATTATCCTGATCTATCATGATACAAGATCTGATCAAACATTGTTGTGACATTTATACCATTTCTTCCAAGCAGATTTTCTGGAGTGAATAATACAGTTGCATTTACACCACAGTTGCATTATCCCTGGCTAATACATCAGCTGCTTCAGGGGCTCTTTCCTGGATGCTAATTTTGCTCCCTTCTCTCCCCAGCCCCATTTTCACAAAACCACAAGATACCAAGGAATGTTGTTGCTCTATGAAGTTTAGGTGAAACTAACCAAAGGAATAAAAAATTACTATAAACCCCAGACATACAAGCATTGTGACTATGTAAGCACCACTTTTCACCCCTAAAAGACTTACCTAGTTGCAGTATCAAGACTGTATCATTGAAGGCACATGTCACTAATCCAAAATGTCTGTGTAGAGGATAGCACAGCACTCTTCTCCCAAAAGACACCAGGACATCATGAATACTAGTGAAACTCTGTGTAGATCAGTGAAGAATCTGAATTAGTCTGTGAACTTTTTTATATAAACTACTAGGATTTTGTTTCTTTCTCTTTAAGGAAAAAAAGCCACAGCAGAATAAAAAACCAAACCAACACTTTAACATATTATGCATCCGAAAAAATAAATCTGTATTTTAACAGATATGGAAATCAGCATGTTAAATAGGAACAAGACACTGCCAATTTAGTGTGCATGGCAGGATAACAGAAGTCCAGTGATTTTTTGGTGGGTTGGGAGTAAAAAAAGATTAATAAAAATATCTAACTCAAGACTCTGCCATTATTTAGATTAAAGCAATAAATTACATCTGTCTTACATTATTAGATATATTAAGGGGAAGCTATAAAAAGCCTTTTAAGAAAAAGGAAAAATTAAAACCATATGATATTAACCAAATACATGTGTACATAGATCTTTAAAAATTATACATGACTCTGCCTTTCATGAAAATGATACATATTCAAGACAGGGATAAATACATCTGCCTAGGGAAACTAGTTCATCGTCCTCCTTTACGAGCGAGGAAGACCTCTAATTTACTCAGGCCAGAGGCATTAATGAGTTAAGGACTTTAAGAGAGTCATTTCCTTCCCAGCTTTCACTTTTCAAGACAAAACATACCATTTATGAATGCAAATAAAAACACCCATTTTGTCTTGAGCTCTCAATTTATTAAAATTAATAAAAACACTTTGCTGACAGCCAGCACTTTTTGGCATTACGTGACTACCCCAAACCATTTCCCCCCCCCCCCCCCACTTTAATGGGTCACCAGCAAGCATCTGAATCATTGATGTTTTATCATTTAATATTTAGAGTCTAAGGTGTGTAGATGTCATGCACAGCAAAATGGCAGTCAGTTCAAACAAACTATAGCTGAGGCAATTTTGTTTACAGATTGATGAAAACACCCGCCTCTACATGGTTTGTAGAACAGATATAGCTATTAACAGCTTGGTGCCAGGAGACTGAATTTTCTGGGTGTGAAATATACTGTTGGCACAGGCTGTGCCAAGAACTGCTAGATTATAGGATAAGCACATGCAGAAAACTCCTTCTCTGTGTTTGGCTATGGATCTGAGACAAATTCAAGAGTTAAGGCAATCGCCACATTTCAACTGCACTCCTCTGTTGCTACTGCAGAACATTCAACTGCAAATAAAACTAACAGAACTGGGAAACCAGTTCATAGATTCAAAGAATGGGTTGGGTTGGAAGGGAACTTGGAAATCCTCTAGTTTCAACCTCACTGCCATGGGTGGGGACAACTTCCACTAGACCAGGTCGCTCAAGGCCTCATCCAGCCTGGCTTTGAACACCTTCAGGGAGGGAGCATCTACAACCTCCACGAGCAACCTGTTCCCGTGTCTCACCACCCTTACTGGAAAGAATTTCTTTTTATCTCCAGTTTAAATGTGCCCTCCCCAGCTTCACTCCATTCCCTCTCATCCTATCACTACAAGCCCTTGTACAAAGTCCCTTCCTGGCTTTCTTGTAGGCCCCTTTCAGGTACCGGAAGCCTGCTCTAAGGTCTCCCTGAAGCCTTCTCTTCTGCCACTACCAGAAATCTTGGAAGACACATATCAGAAAGGAAAAGAAGCCAGAAGTCACCTGATTTTCAGATGAAGTGCAAGCTAGAAGTGTAGAATGATGAACTACAAAGGCTGAAAAAAGGCTCAGCAGCCAAAACCCCCGAGGCAAACAACAGGCTGCTTTATTAAGGCCTGCCACCTCCAAAAGTTATTAAAACCTGTATCTGAGGTAGGACTCAACACAAGCACACTAAGAAATTACACTGCCTGCTTTCAAGCCCTTTATGCCCTTTCTATTTCAACATGCTTTAGCCAGTTAAATGGGAAGGTATATCTGTGACTTTTGATCAAGGAGACAGAAGGCTGTATTTTCTTGCCCTAAGCATGGAGTTGCATGCATGTACTATGGACATATGGGATGAATAATTAGTTACTTCCTAATTAAAGGTCAGAACTTGTGCATCAAGCCCAAGAGCTAGGGACAGCATGCATACAAGCAGCTTTCGATTTGTGCCTATCCTTAACTCCTCCAGAGCGGGCCAGAAGGCGGCCCAGCACCCAGACAGGTGAGAGCTCATATTCCAGGCTCATAAGCCCAGATGTCAAGAGTCAGTTTCTTGTAATATTTATTATAAAAACAACATACTTAAGTCCTCTTCAATGCCAATAAACTTTCCACAAAAGCAATATAAAACACCAAAACCAATCCAGCAAACACAATGCAAAGCTTTAACTTACCTCCAGCCAGCACAACGTTGCACTCAGTTTCCTGATGTTCCAAGATGATTCAACCTGATTTTAAGAGAAGACCACAAAACAAGTATTATCCAATTCAACATTCAAGACTGCTGGCAAACTATTTAAGATAACATTCTGGCAGCAATTTAAGAACCTTTGTGAATATGAGGCAGTAATTATATTATGTGCATTCAAATGGCCACAGGACAGCATTAAAAGTTATATTGCAATGCAGATGTTAAATAACAGATTTGATTTCCATGTTGGGAGTATCTAGCCCATGCAGCAAAAGCCTTTAAAATGTAACAGCAATCACAGAAAATGGTATTCTAGTGGAATTCTGTCCCTTTTCACCAAAAAACAGAAACTTTAAATCAACAAAGCTCAAGCTAAAATGCCTTGTTTCCTGAAAACAGCTCAAGACTTTTGGCCTTCGGAGAGGGTCCTAAAGCCAGCAGTACATGTAAAATGTCATTATTCTTGAAGTGTGACAGATTCACAGTATTTCTGTGGTACTGTGGTCTAGTGGGATGAGCAGGGCAAAAAGCCAGGAAGCCTTCATCTATAATCCTGGCTCAAGTAAAGATTTGTGTGGCCTGAACGTCTTGGTTTTCCTATTAAAAGAGTGGGGGTGAGGGGGAAACAAAACAAAAACCCACCAAAAATATTAAAAAGGGGGAAAAAAACCACTGTGTTTTCTCCACATTTACCACACAGTTGCTGCAAAGAATTGTACAACTGTGTTCTTCGGGTTTTTGCAATTTTGTGCAGCACTAACACACAATACAACCACCATGCCAGATTACTCTGCTGAATAACAGTGTTCTTAAGATGTTATATGTCCAGGTCTGAACATTTTGCCTGCCATTCTTAAAACCCATGCCCCACAATTCAGGCTGATTACAATAGAATGGTTTTGATTATGTGTTTCAATATTTTGTTTTAAAGCACTGAGAAGACATCCCACTGATTAATATAAGTAGAGGAGATGCTAGGCACAAAGTTGTATCTGGGGAGCAAGTCCATTTCAAAAACAAAAGCTCTCCAAAGGACAGCAGGGAATCAGTTCTGAAATTCTGCCATTTATCTCCTGTGAAAGACCTTGGATGCAGAACACAAAGCTGGCTGCTCTTTGTGTAAGAGATGGGAAAACACCAGAATCCTGAAAATGGAAACATGCCTTCCCACTTCCCTTCAGTGCTTGAATACTAGGAGAAAACTCCTCTGCATTTGGATTTTTTTGTTCTTTAAAATGTGTGTCAATTAAAAAAAAAAAACCACACGCCCAAACAAAAACCAACACACCACCTTTAAATGCCTCATTCTAGTTTCCAGAATACCTCAAGAAACACTTTCCATAGTCAGTGTATAAGCTTAAAAAAAAAAATATATATATATAAGCAAAACCACACAAAATCCCTTAGGAACATCAGTTTGGTTAAAGGCACATAAAGGTAACCTATATAAAACACTGAACACATTTCAGTCCTACAGACAATGATTTCCCATCCCTTCTTGGAATCCAAAGCAGTAGTGGTGTTACTACAGACAAAGGCACCTATTATGGAACTTTTCCAAAACCAGAACCAGCAATAAAAAAGAACAACTATTTTGTGAAATCTGCATGTAGTTGAGTCAAGGCACACTATGACAGAAACCAAATCAGAGAAGCAGAATGGTCTGGAGTCTTCCACAACTCTGCTCCTCTCCTACAAGTAAAATGCAGCCAAGAAGAAATATTTTGTAATCGTATTAAATCACAGATCCATAGAATGGTTCAGGTTGGAAGAGACCTTAAAGATCATCTAGTTCCAATGCCCTGCCCCAGGACACCTTACACTAGACGAGGGTGTTCATGGTCTCATCCACCCTGGCCTTGAACACCTCCAGAGAGTGGGCAACATAACCTCCCTGAACAACCTGTTTCAGTGTCTCCACACCTTACACCCTCAGTGCAAAAAATTTCTTCCTGATCTCCAGTCTCCTCACGTTTCAATCCATTCCCTCTCAACCTTTCACTACAAGCCCTTGTAAAAAGTCCCTTCCTGGCTTTCTTGGCCCCCTTCAGGTACTAGAAGGCTACCCTAATGTCTCCCCAAGCTGCCTTTTCTTCAGGCTGAACAGCCCAAATTCTCAGAGCATGTCCCCACAAGCAAGGTATTCCAGCCCTCTGCTCATCTTCCTGGCCCTCCCCTGGACCCACCCCACGAGTTCAATCTAGAGATACAAAGTCTTTCATTTTAACTTACTCAATTATAGATTTTTAATGCTTTGAGGTAAGTTCACTTTAAAAGGCAAGTTTCCTAAACGTCACTACAAAGTCCAGAGCTAGGTTCCTTAAACAGACTAAATTTTTACGGCTTGGGTATTTTTTTTGGACTTACATTCTTGTCTCCTTCATTGACACAGATTTCATAGCAATATGCCAGCAGGATATCAATTAAACCAAGATATACACAATGACGGCCTCTTTTATCCAGAAGATAAGATTTATTTGTGAACTTCCTCATCTGCTCTCTCTCTTCCTCAGAGAAGACAACTATAAAAAGTAAAAAGATAATTGATTATGGATTTAAAGCTGGCACATTCATTTTAATAGGAGGTAATACTACTTCAATAGTCTCTTTAAAAAGAAGCCTATAACTAATCACAAGTCACTCATCACTCAACAAAAAGCCTAAATCATTCCTGCTTTCAGTTTTCACTTTGATTAAACTCTAATATATTCCTTTCAAAGTCAAGTTCCAGCCCTGGCAACGTACTGCATGTACACATCAGTACTATTGAACCTTTCTGAAAGTGCCAAGGATTTCTGTGGGTGCCTAGGTGTCTGATATAGATATAAAAGCACATTCAGGATCTTGGTTAACTGAAGCGTAAGTCCACGCTGTATGGGATAAAAAATAAGAAAACAAGATAGCAAACATTTTTTTCTAATTGTAGAAAAATGGAACAAACAGAAGAGGAAGAAACAAACAAAAAAAAAAAAAAAAAAGAAAGGACAAAGAAGGGGAAAAAAGGGGGGGGGGAAGGAAAGGAAAGGTACAATCCTGTATTTCCAAGCCTCATCAATTGAGCAATCTGCCTACGGCAGGGGAGCTGGAACTAGATGATCGCTGAGGTCTCTTCCAACCCAAACCATTCTATGAACCTCTGAATTTCAACTCATAACCTAGGCTTGATTTAGGAGCTTTGTTTAGGATTTAGCAGCTTAATTTATGCTGTCTGATAATATCCTTCCAGTGTCTGTGGAAGATTGAAGAGGGTTCAAAATCCTACACCCACCAACACTGGTATGACAGCTGCATCTCCTTTCCAACGACCTATGGTAACCACCATCAGTCACCATCACATTTTGCTTATCTTCAGTGTACTTCACCTAGTTAGGAATGGCTATATTGAGCCAACCCCAAAAAAACCTTCTTACCCAGTACTTTCTCTTTGGGATGCACATGAAAGATGGCAACAAAGCCGGCATGCTGTGACAATGCATCAACATATTCCTCTAGAAAGTATGGATATTGAATGCTGAATGGTAACCTTCTGAAGAACACTTCAAACACTTCAGAAAGGATGACAGAATTGTCTTGAAATAGCAGTAGAGATGAAGTAGATAACTGACTAGAAGCCATCTCTACAAACTTGAAGTAAATCAAGGAGCCATTTAGTACAATTAAAACAGCCAGAAGCCAGAGCTAAGAGATTTTCACCCAGGCTGCATGCAGTGCAGGTGTTCCATGTCAATAGGCTCTGATCTACTCAATGGGAGAGATGTAGTGAGCACGTTTTTAGTCGCATCACAGAAGACATTTACAGGAACAAGGTAACTTGAGGGGAGAAAGAATTGTTACTAGCTTGACAGTTGATGCTTTGTTGCATTAAGTCCCACTCCACAGTTTGTTGGAGCACCAGTAACACCGGAGCCAACCCGAGTATAAAATACCAGTCACTGAACGAGATTTCTCTGAGGACGGGAACTCGTTCACTCTCAAAAGAAACCCTATGTGCCAGAGGTAGAGACAAGATACACTCCTTAACTAATTGAATTTTAATCTTTTATTCTAAGGGGGAGTGGGATCAAACCCAAAGCCTTACAGTTAATATTGAAATTCCCTTCAATTATTCTTTTATCACCCCTTTGAGTCATTACTTTCTGGCACACTTGGCTGCAGCAGAGAAAAGCTGTAGGCAAGATGTAGTAACACGTAGAACAATTAATGGTTAACACCAAGATGAGGATGTGATACTGGCTAAGTATTAACCTGTTCATCACCCCTGATAAAGCACCTGAAGAGTCCTCTCTAGCCAGGCAGGCAGCTGGGAAGGGTTAAGTCCTTGTGGCTCCCTGAGACAGATTCTTGACCACTGCTGAGCTGTCACCTTCCACCAGCTTCATAGGTGCTAAGAACTCAACTGATAACCCAACAATTCCCACACGTGATTCCCAGTTTTTCCAGTTTAGGATTTTATGTCTTTGCATTGGTATTGGCCTCTGGAATCCCTGAGCTATCAAAAGGTCCTGTCTCAGCAATCCTACTTGCAATTATACTGCTCTTATTTTTCTCCAGACTCTCTCACAGCTTTTTCTCAGCTGCGTGAGCCATTTGGGAATAAACCTGGGCCCCTGGGATACAGGCATTTAAACCCTTGGAGGGGGGTGTGTGTTATGGCACAGTTAGAAAGAAAAGGCTACAACTGCTACTAAACCAAGTTCCTTTTTACCCCTTGCACATTTCTCTATCTTCAGGATGATGATTGCAAGTGTGCTTATAGATGTTTCTCCTTAAACACTGCTCATCATCATTTCACACAATCCACATTCTCAGGGACACAGTCTGCCTGTCAGACATGTGGTCTTCATCCCAGGAGCTCTCTCCAAGCTTTCTAATTTTATTACATGTTTTGAAACAAATGCTTGTGATGCCAAAGGCATGTACATATGCACACACCTCATCTCCAGACATAAAATTACAAGTTAAGAAAAACATTTTCAAATGTTTTCCTTCATGAACTTTTTTTTTTCATGTTTCTATCAGCTTCATAACCACGAAAACCTTGATTTAAATTCCTATGGAAACTTCCTGATGAGCTAAACATTTCTTTGGCATCAAGCCAGATCCATTTATTTACATGCTCCCACAGGGAAAAAAGAAAAAGAAATTCCAGCTTTTATATCACCAATTTCTTCCACTCACCATGATCCAGCATAAAGTGACAATTTAGCAAGACTATGGCAGTTCTAACCCTGCTTTCCTGTTAATGCAATGCAGTTCAGTATTACCCCTTAAATCACAAATACAGATGATGAATATAGATTCTACCAGCACATTTGTAAGTTCTTAAATGGCACTGATTCTTCAGGGACTCACCTCTGCCATTCATGTTAGAATTCTTCATAAAACCAGATGTGCAGTGTTGTAGCACATTTGAAAAAAATAATGATTATTTCTGAAAGACAGAGAACCAGTTTGTATGTTGCTACAGGAGGGTGGTTTAACGAGGTATCACAACGGGGTGTTTACAGTTTGAATGTCCAATTGGAAAGAGAAAAGGCATTTCCCATTTCAGCTAGTTTTCACTAGAAAACCCTCTCCACACCACAGTTTATTCTAAAATCATATTCAAGTGGCACTTTCACCCTGAAGAGAAGCACAAAGGAGAAGCAAAACTGAAGATGAAGATGGAAAAGAAATTCAGAAAAGCAAGCAGCCAGAAGTTTTTAGCAAAGACCACTACAGATCAAATTCATGAAGCTCAAAAACACTTCTGATGACTGAAGGAATAAAGAAGTTTGTAACAAAGCAGCAATTCCTTGAAAGCACAGAAGAATCTATCACAGACAGAAGAGTCATTAAACAGGTCAGCACTCTTATTTCTACACCCACCCCCTTATGCTTGCTGCAGTCACCGCCAAAATGCACCTGAATTAGGAACACAACTTTTCCTTCTGAAACTCATTATATTCAGCACTGGACCCACTAGTGAGAATCCATTCTTCTGAACTAGCAACCACAACCTGAAGTTTTTGTCTCATAACTGATCAAAATTAATCGTTCTTATCAGAGAGAAGAAATGGTCCAATAAAGATAGCAAAAATAAAGAATAAAATAGTGGTTTTCTGAAGTTTTAATAACAAGCATTTCTCAGATTCTCCCAAATCCACATTCTAGAGGAATATATAAATGCCAACCATATTTTCCTCCCAAGCAGAAAGCAAAAGAAACTCCTAGAGAAGTTCACAAAACATAGGAGAAAAAGTTTCCTTCCTCTAAAAGGCAAACTCTCTGAAGCATCACAACACAAACAACTGGACCACAAACACGGGAAGTGCAATCTGTTACACAACAGTTAAACAAGAGGCATACCAGACAATTCCCACAGATAGATTTTACAAGATGTTCATTAACTCACTGCAAAGTGCCAGGTGTTCTAAATAACATTTCTCTCTCTGGAGAAAATACTCCAATTTTACAAATAAATATCTAGCCATTCCCTGAAGCTTTTGAGTAATAAATTATTCAAGACATTAAGGTGCTGGAGTGTGTCCAGAGAAGGCAAACAAAGCTGGTTAAGGGTCTAGAGCACAAGTCTCATGAGGAACAGCTGAGGGAATTGGGGTTGTTTAGCCTAGAGAAAAGGAGTCTCAGAGGAGATTCTCACTCCCTGAAAGGAGTTTGGAGTAAGGTGGGTGTTGGTCTCCTCTCTCATCCTGTCATTGCTGCTTGAGAGAAAACCACTTCAAGTTGTGCCAGGGAAGGGCTGGAAGTTAGGGAGTTTCTTTACTCAAAGGGCTGTCAGGTCTTGGAACAGGCTGTCCAGAGCAGTGGTGGAGTCCCCATCTCTGGAGGGATTTAAAAGACACACAGATGTGGCACTGAGGGACATGGTTGAGCAGCAGATTTGGTGGTGCTGGGTTAATGGTTGGACTTAATGATCATTTAGTTCTTTCCCAGCCTAAACAATTCTGTGACTCTATGTTTGGAACTCAAAGACAGCAGAACTACCACCTAACATTTTTGTTTTCCCATTTCAAAAACAACTACATAGCATAAGATTAACAAAGCAAGCAAAATTATTACATTTTCTGTGCTATAAAGCCTGTACTCTTTTGGGCACTCGTGTTAATGTTTTATCTAATATTTGTTGAACAATAGTCACCTAATGCAAAGTAGCATTTACTGCTACTTAAAGCACTTAAATTTGCAAGTTTTCCTTAAGTTAGATTTTAAAATGTTTCATACATTTGTCAAGGCCTAAATCATGACTGTGTATTAATATGTGTGTTACTAAAGGAATCAAGTTAATCTCATACATAAAGTTACTGTTAGATGATAGTACAGCAATTACCATTTTTAACCACCTCCTTTACTTCAACTAGTCATCCCTCATGTTAAAATAAACATATTTCAAATTGCCCTTCAGTACCCAGCTGTCAATGAAGCAGTTTAATCTCCAAAGGGGAGGATGAGGTCTGACAGCTAGAGGTTGTTTTCTTACAGTCTGATACTTCACACTGCTGATCCCATCACTTAAATCAAGCCAGTGAGAGATCTGTATCTCAAGACTGCTATGGCTCTTGGGGTTCTAAATGTGTTAAGGGCACTTAGATAAAATGTATTATCAAGACAGATAGCTGACTCAGTGGTCAGACTTGGTGAATTACAGATGAGTATGTCAGGAAAGATCTCTGATAATCAGTTGGTCCAGCCTTCTGGTGAGAGCAGAATCTTGGCTCACAGTCCTGTCAAGGGAGGTCTTGAGTACCACAGTTACCCAGTTCTGCTTAGATACTTTCTTTAAAGGAAAAGGAAGAGGGGAGCTATCTCAAATGTTAACTAAAATATTATGCTACAGTGTTAAAGGTTTTAAATGTGTACTTCTATGCTTGTAAGGTAAACAATCAGCAACACCAGTTAAAACAGGAGGTAAGTCAGTAGACAGCAGATTAATTGGCTACCTATTGATTTTAATCAGCAGGAAACAATTCAAGTTCTTCCTAAGAGGAGCTTGAAAATAAAAAAAGGAAAGGCAGCACTACTCTGACTAGAAAGATGCCCAAAGGGCTTTGCCTAGGATCAGCATTTCCCCCTAAAACTTTCCACAGTGCTGACACTGGTAATATATCCTTACTGTGGACTCCACAACTTTTTAAAAGATGGCACTGAAGGGTCAATAAAAGCACTCCCTCGCTTGTGCATGGGGCCAGTTCTGCAGAACTTCTAGGACATGGCCAGCTTTGAGAACCCCTAAAGCTCTATCCAGGAGACTGTGATCAGACAAGCCCCATTTCTTTCAGAGGTGAACTACATGTCCTAAAAACAAAGCAGTCTCCACATCTATACTCACTCTGAACTACAATCAGTCAAGTCTGATTTGTCCATCCGACCCCTTTCTTTACAGCTCTTCCATTCACATTTTAGCTCCTCCACAGGTATCTTTTCTTCCATCCATGGAAGAAATACCCTCACATGCCATCTTTCCCCCATTCTTCTCCAACTCTTAAATCAACCTTTACAGCACATATCCTCCCTGCCATTTCTGACTTTCTTCCTCCAGCCATTCTCCATAAAGTCACTGGACTGGGACAGTCTTTCCTAGACCTCACAACTCCCTTGAAACTAGTTTTTGTCATTATTCTCCAACAACTCTGTACTTCCTATAAACCAGATCAAAATCACACATCATTCTTTCTTTCATGTCTTACTCTTTTTACCTTTTAAAATCTGAGATGCTTTACAATAGAGATCTATCATTTCTATGGCAAGAATTTTGCATGAATAGAGGCAATCTTTCCCCACACGAAAAATGCTTGGACTGTAGCAGAACAGTGCCAGGGAGGTACACACACTGCAAAGGCCTGGAAGACTGAGTAGAACAGGGAGACAGAACAATTGCAGAAATCTGATAAAAGAAGGAAAGTGAATTATCTTAAACTTATGAATCTACCAGTAATGGTATGTATTTGAGCAGAGCCCTACTGAAAGGTGGATCTTTAAAAAGAAATTGTTTCTCATTCTCTAAAGAGATCAGCAAGAAGGAATGGCCATTTGGAAGCATGACAGGTTACCTTAAAGAAAACAAATTACCCCTGGAGCATATCAATGTTATATTAAATACATATGTCAGGCTGAGCCTTTGAAGATTGTGTTACCTCAAAAAGGAGTTTTTACAGTTGTGCAATTTGAAGTAGAGTAGAAATGAACTTTTAACTAAGTCAAACGTGACTGTTACAACATACAAAACCTTTCATCTGGAATTTGTAGAAGCAAGGCTCTAATGTTCAGCAGCAGCAGAAAGCAAGCTTTCCAGAAGTTTTATTCCCTCACAGGAAAGGCTGTGCAATTAGTCAGGCTTTATGGAGTATTACTTGACTTGCATTAGACATTGTAACTATGAATAAAATCTGGGCCATTCAGCTTCAGAAATGTCCACTCCAAAAGTGATAGTTTGCTACATTCACAATGGTGACTTTTGCTCTCCAGTACTTCTGATCCCTCAGCAATACTGCAAAGGCAGTAACAAGACTAGGGGAAAAAAACAAAAAGCCCCACAAAGGGCAAGAAGAGACAACACACAGTACAATGTTAAAAAGGACAAATAAAAGAGACATTTAAGACAATAGAAGAAGAAATTAAAAGATGACAAAATACACAGACCATGCACACAAGCTGAAGAAAAAGCAAAAAGGTTAAATAAAAATAGATTCAAGGTAAGGACTTGAAGGCTGAAGACTAAGTGCTAATGAAAAGAGCTGATCTGAAAAATAATATTTGGTAATGAGACATTAAAAAAAAACCCTGATGATATAAAAACAAAAGAGAGAATAACCAGGAATGAAAGCAAGAGAGTAAAAGCAGTAATCAACCACATAAAATCTTCAGTACACTTAATGCCATGCAAAAAGAAAAAAAAAAAACCCTCCAGCAATCTGTATTTCTAATTGCTCCTTGCAGTCAAAGACATTATAAAGACAAAAGTAATCAAGTTTTTGGTTCCAAGAAACCAATGAAGACAAAGGACCAAAAGGACATCAATATAAATCAGCAGAAAGAGAAAACCAAAAATTATTCTTCGTTCAGTGTTTCTGAGTAAGAAAAGATCACAGAACCACAGAATGCTAGGGGTTGGAGGGGACCTCAAAAGATCATCAAGTCCAACCCCCATGCCAGAGCAGGATCACCTAGAGTAGATCACACAGGAATGCATCCAGGCAGGTTTCAAATATCTTCAGAGATACATCTAAGGAACCTGTTAATTTTCTATATCACTTTCCCACACTAAACTAATTTGTCTGTGTAGTAACATGGAGTCAGTTCCCTATTCTTGATTTCATACAGTGTAGATGGGGACTGTCCCAAAGGCAGCAGTAACAGAGCACAAAATGCAGAAACTCTAAAAGTGTCAAATTCTAGTGCAAACACCCCAACAGTAGATTTACTATCAGCTTTAGCATTACCATTTCTAACTTGTCTTACCAGTCATTTAATTTCAATTAACAACCCTCTGAAAAGTTACATCCTTTCATGTTTGAGGGTGGTGGACTTCCCCAGCACAGTGCTGCACATCTGACACTAAGTGATTTTCATTACCTCTCTCATTTTCCATGCTCTCATGTAACAGCTTCAGACAGCACACACAATCAAAACTAAAACCTTCCTCAACACAGGATAGACAACTAATTCTGCAAGTTGGCCATGTCAGTGCACCTGCTGTGAGTTGCACATGTTTTAAACACCCTGGTATTTAAGTGTCTGCATAAGCAGTATGCTTTTAAGTCCCCATCAGAAAAGATGGAAATTGCCTTATTTTAGATGCTTTCTTTAACAGAAATTCAGAACTCAGGAAATGTAAGGAATCCTACACAAATTTGGGACTCAGGAAGAGTGAGAAATCCAGGTACTCCTCACTTCATGCCTCTTTCACACAAAGAATAAAAAGATACTGCACAAAGGTTTAACTCCTCCTTCCCTATGCCCTTTAAGGGGTTCAAAAGTAAACAGGGGACATTTGTATCTGATTTTTAGAAGACAAAAGGTTTGACCTCACACCTATCTGCAGGGCAATGTGTGCATAACAGAGGCTCAAAGAATCAGCACATATCACTTCATAAAACACCCTGAAACATAGTGCAATACATATAACATTGGAGTCCCCAGAGCTTCTGTGCTTGAGTACCCTTTGGCTTTTTATAGCTAAACACTAGTGTTCAAAGGCTCCTTACTACAACCACATTCTAATACCAGTGACAGCCTGCTTGTCCTTCTAGCTGAATAGCAACATCTTGGCCTAATGCAGGCACACTGCTCCCCAGTGCTAGTGGAAATAACATGAGATTTCTCAAGTAAAGAAGGTCCTTCATTTGGCACAGTCCTTTTTTCTTTTACATGCCTTTGCTATGTCACTTCCACTTACCAAGCAAGAATGCTGCAGTGCATATGAATGCAGATATTCAGTCAAACTGCCTCCAGCTTCTACGGGTTCCTGAATCTGTAACTCAGACTAGCTGGATCGGCCCTTGGATTGGACAGAGTATAAAAGCACCACAAAACCACAGGGAATTCATCCTGTGGATGATTAGATTCCAGGTCCAACACCCCAGACCCACCTCCTGCCTGCCCTTTTGTATTTCCATTCACAAGAGACCTTCAAGTGGAACCTGTACTCCCTCTCATGGTGGTTTTGTTCACCACAACTCACTCAGCTTTAGTACCTTCAACAGTTTCAGATCCTCATTCAGCTGATCACCATCCCCAGAAGCTGCTGCCACATAAAGAGCAGTAAGAATGTTACCAAAACTGAGTTCTTTTCTAAGGGTGGGCTGTTGTCATTAATATAACCCAAACACCAGATGGCCTCTTACATCACTTACATTTCCTAAAGGTCCACAAAGCTACATGAGCCTCTTCACTCAGATGCACAAAGGTCAGACTAAACTTATTTTTAATCATCTTTAGGACATATGTATCTGCTCTAACAAATGGTTTAGAGAAAAGATGACCTTTTCTGTAGCCCAGTTTTCTGCCTAACTTTCCTTAGCAGGTTTGCCAGGCTTTTGAGTAATTTGTCTGCTGGTTTTGCCTTTAAACCCCAGCCATATACATATGGGCATTTTCTTTCAGAATCTCACTTTGGAGCAAACCCATTTTTTAATCAACAAAAATCACATTCTGCAGCTCTCCCTTTTCATTATACTTCTTAACACAGGCAAACATCAGCAGCATTTCATTTACTAAGAAATGAATGGATAAAAAACAAACAAAGAACCCCTCATTATTATATTTTCAAGCCTCTTGTACCTTTGTCCAATGCTTTTAAATCAAATGCTTATGATGAATGTAATTAACAATTTCTGACTTGAGAGGCTGAAAAGAGCCCAGTAATGAAGATCAGATTACAGCCACGGTAAAATACACAAGTTACCCAAATTCTATTGTTCTTCTCCTGTAGAAAATATGAAAGTGAAGGTATTATTAGTGCACTAATATTTGTTAAGAACTTCTGGTGAAGGGATTATCATTATCTACTTCAGGAATACAGGATTTTCAGACATAGGAAATGAACAAAGGACAATAAAAGAAAACTCATAACAGCAACTTGCACTGCTGCCTGCAGTCACTGTGTACAGAAAGGTAATCTCAGACAGCTGGTAATAGTGTTGTTACAAGGTCATCTACTCATCTAAACCATTCTGAGAGGACACAAAGATTTTCCTTTGAAAAAATTCTGGGATGCATAAAAATAGCAGTAGAATAATAAATACCCTGAACTTCTGTTGCATTGTGTAAATAAAACATCCTCCAGAAGACAGAGATAAGGGCTCATATTAGCACAATCTTCCACAGCTGTTTCTTTGAAAACTTGCTGTGAAGTGCCTGCACCATATGTGGAAGCAGGCACAAAATCCAGTCTTGACTACTTTTTCCACTGAAAATACAACTAGGAAAGGGAGAACAGTTACTTGAAAATTCTGAAGTGAAGAGCTGATAACCACCAGCAATAAGTGACCTATTTTCTAGCTATTACAATCACTACACAATGATGGGTTTGATTTGATTTCAGATGCCGTGACTTACTGACACTGACAGCTCCTCTGAAATCTCAGAGACTACAGCACACCCTTAAAGGGGAATTTTTTCTTCACAGCCACTTGAAATTCCAGAATGGCCTTTAGGAACAGTTACCTCCAAAATCTGTTCTGCAGATTAAAAAACAGTTCATACACTACACTACATAACTAACAGGGAAATCACCACTTTGTAATGAACAGCCAAGTGCTCCAAGCCCAACTGTCTCAAAGCATGTAACTATTCATCAGAGAAAAAAATGTTATTTGAGGACAGAAGTAACAGTACTCCTCTAAGAATAAAAGTTAAGAGCTAAAATAGTAGGTCAAAACCATAATTTTTCCTTAAATAGTGATAACCTAAACAGTATCAAGACAGCAATTACCACCCAAGCAACAGAGGGGGTGTGTGTACATATATGCTTGTTCTCACCAAGTGTTTGAGTATCATGTTCCTGATGACTTTCTCTCTGCAAGGCTATCATTTTTTTATGAGCATCAATCCACCATGGTTTGTACTTTAAAACATGCTGAATAGCTTCATCTTCAAAAAAATCAGCTCTAGGAAAAAAAGAAACAAAACAAGAAGTCATACAAAGCACAAAGAAACTCCTTCTCATTCCATTGTGAAAAAAGTTTCATGAGATGAAGGCAAAACCCAAAAGTGGCCCACAGAAAAACTTCATAATTTTGAAGTTACAGACCAGAATGGTTCAGTAATGCTTGTTTCACCAGGGAAAAACAAAGTTCTGATATCTACAGATACAGATACAGATCTACAGATATCAGATACTGGCAAGTATTGGCCACTCATCTGAAGAGGTGGACTACGAAACAAAGTCCTGCAATAGTCACAACAGCCTCTGCATGGGTACAGACTTAAGCAGTAATTAAACATTAGAGATCCCCAGGACAGATGAGTGTGACACTGACACAAGACATTGCTTACAAATATCCTCTAAGGCCTGCTGTGATGAGACAAAGAAACAGACAAATAAGAACAGGCTGCCTAGGGATGTAGTGGAGTCATCATCCCTGGAGATGTTAAAAAGAAACAAATGGAGGTGGCACTTCAGGACATGGTCTAGTGGTCATGGAGATGTTGGGTAGAAGGTTGGACTTGATGACCTTAAATGTCCTTTCCAATCTTAATGATCCTGTGAGTCCATTCCTTCCAAAAGTGATCTCAAAACCAATCACTTATGAAAAGAAAAAGTGACTATTTTTCAACCAAGGTACCTTCACTTGACAAAGTGGAATACATTAATACTCACAGGTAATGGTCAGGGTCAAACTTGGCAGCCTCAGCTGCCAGGCGTTGCCTCCTACGTTCATCTACAGGAGTTTGGTCTGGATCCTTAATGTCAATAACATCAGTGAGTTCATCCTGCAAATGGAGCAACACTTAGAGGACCAAGCCCCAGGTATGACACACAAAATTTATTTAGTAAGACGACAATGCCAAATATAGTGTTAACAGCTGAATGCTAACAGTCTGTAGACTGTAGCTTGCCAGAACTATTCACCTGGCACATGGCCTACTCCATCCAGGCCTTTCCTCCACATCTTCACAGGCAGCTGAACTGTGACAGTGACAGCAGCTCACTTCCAGAAGCCATTTTTGCCAAGAACCCCCTTCAGGCCTTTCTAACACTGACATTATTGCAGAAACAGGTCAGGCTCTCGACTCTGATACAGAATAAACTCAGCCTCCACCACCCCCTACTTCTGCAAGAACAAAGGTTTGTCTGTACTACTACATGCAAAAGCAGAATATTCTGTCACAGCTACCTAATGATTCTCTCCTGACTATGGAATTAAGATGGAAGCCCACCCAACAAGTTACCCAGAACTTTCATGACAGGAAAAGGCAAAAATGCTTCTACCTGCAGCCGCTGGAACACCCCTGACCGCAAATTCCCAAATCCGTAACAGTACTGTGGTGGCAGAGTGCTTTCTGCAATTTCATTGTAAGGGGTCTGCTCTATTTCCCAGTCAAATTCTTCTTCCTCCTCCTCAGACAAGTCAGCAGAAGCAGCTGTATACATTGTATGGTCAGAGAAAGAAAATTACTACATGTAACAGAAAAGCAAGCACAGATCACACCATAAGCCCGTCTCAATTTACTCCGTTTTGTCAGTAATTCTACAACACTGGGTCATACAGACATCTTCACAGCAGTAATCCACAGGTCCTGCTCCAAATTCTCCAGCTTTCAAAACTGAAAATCAGGAACACCAAAGCTTTGAAGTATATTCCCTCAAAGACTGAAACAATGGTTCCACTAATGTCAGAATTTCATGTTAAAAGATCTGTGCCAGGAGCAAAGTGATACTATCAATAATTTAAGGTTGAGTATTAAAAAAATTAAACTCAGATAGTCAAACATTCCTGCATGTTAAATACTGACATTAAGCAAGTCATCCACCAGAACCTATGGTTTTAACTAGCTGCTGTCACTTGAGCTGAGAGTCCAACTGTGGAGAGTATGGGAAGCAGAAGACTCAAGTGTGTGATGTAGGATACAGCCACTAGAGGGATACAAAGATCTACAGAGGATTAGCATCTGTTAAGTGTATTTCGGAGCAATATAAAGCCTACAGAGGTGCTATATATTTCACTTACCCCACAGTTATTTCTATGCTTATCCATACTTTCAGATTTATTCACATCCTTCTCATACTTTGGGGTAGAAAAACAGAAATGATGTGTTCCTGCTACCTATATCACCAGGTAGATCTAGAATTATTTCATTATGCACATGTATTACTAATACAAACAATTTTTGTCATACCTATTTCTTCTACTAAAGGCTTTGCTGATCTTGATTTCTTTGGTGCTAAAAGAGACGTCAGCATGTCCAGTCCCTCGAAATACTGGCCAGGAATCTCCTTAGGTAATTGAATTGTGAAAGTTCCTTAAAGGAAAGTCAGAATGCAGTTATTATGTTAAAACAACCAAGACAAACAAAAATGTGCATTTTTCCCTCTAAAGAAAAAGGCTCACAGAAGATGGGACCCCTGCAGGTAGCACTTTTATTAAGCATCAATCTCTGTGCCCCTTACTTCAGAAGTTACACAAAATTCAAAATAGTTAAGCAGTTGTGCTCTCTTAACTCACAGCATATAAACAGAAACAAATCGAAAAGAAGCTTTATTTTTAATCCTTCCACTAATCAAGTAATCAACAGAAGAGGACAGGAAAATACACTCAGCAAGCTGATTATTAAGTCAAGTACTTTGCTAGCAGCAAATTACAGGTTTTAGTGCTGGTTTGGGGTTTTTTAATGAACACATTCATTTCAGAAGTTACATACTTGAATTCCAGAAATACCTTATACCTTAAAGTGTGGAGAAAGGCCAATGTCTACTCTCTTAAGAAGTAGCTAAGAGACTGCCTCAGGATTCTCTCATTTCTACTCAGCGCTACCTTGACTTCTTTGCATATTAATCCTGATACAGCTCCCACAGCTCTAAACACATCCTTGCTGCTTAAAGATGGCCTAAATAGCTATAATAAATCCTCAGCTTTTTTTTTTTTTTTTTTTTTTTTTTTTAATACAACATAGGATAAACTTCACATTTCTTTAAAGTATCAAATACTTCACTGAAGTTCTAGGCAATTCCAGTGTAGCGAAATATAAATTGTTGGAGACTGAGCTGCATTTTTCATGATACATATACTGATAACATTAACTAATACCTTTGTCTGTATCATAAGATGCTTTTTCTCTGCCATCTTCTACAATTCTTCCAGGAAGTGTCAATCTGTGTGCAAAGAAAACCACCACAAAACAAAACCAAGATGCCTCACTGCATGCCCAACTAATTCTGCAACTTAACATCTCAGCCTATAAAAATGTAAAGCATGTTCCAAAAGCAGCATAAGGGCCTTAACTACATGATTCCTTTTGATGGTAATGGAAGGCATGCAGTTAAATCCCCATGTACTTCAAAACCTTTTTCCATAACTATTGGGACAAGAGATCAGCAGCTGAGATAAGTTTACAGATCCTAGCTTGCAAGCTTGGAGAAGGTAATAGCCACCACAGCAATGCTGCCCTTGGCACTGTGTGTAACATCTGGAAGACTCTACAATTTTAAAACTCTAAACTATGCTACTGTGACAAGTTATGAGAACTCATCCAGTGGTCCTGTATTGGTTATTTAGAATAACTAATTCACTGCATCCTACCAGCCTACTAAAACTCTTGTGGTCTTCAAATGCATCTAGGAGGAATATGTCCAGGAATGCAGGAAACAAAGTAAGAAAGGTTAATAGCTTGTCAGTTCTTACATGTCAGACATTCTCTTAACACTTTCATACTGAGACTGCCTGCCTCTGGTTCTTTTGCTGCAGCATAGTGGGGAACTTGCTACCTAGGGAAAGGTTATGGCCTAGAACCTCGCTTCCTACTTCCACTCACACAACTTTTATACTTTTACATTATTACAAGTGCATCAAAATCCATTCCTCACCATACTGCATCCAGCTCTCAACACAGAAAACATACACTTATACCACACAATTTACATACAACCAGAAAACTATCTTGCCATTTTACAGTTAAAAACCTGGTGTAAATTTAGAAAAGTATTTACTTAAATTCCCATTAATATGATTTAATGCCTAGAAACAAAGAGGCCTGATCCATAAAAACAATTCCCTGCCGCTGGGGGCAAAACCTGCCGCTGGGGAATCTTCTGAAGGGACCAAAATGAAGTTCCTTCTCTACAGACTTTTATTTATTTTATGAAGTTCTATTTCTTTTAAATCCTTCCCCTACTTGCCTGAGAAAGTATGGCTTAGCATAAAATTTAAAATCTTCCCCTTCAAAGTAGACATCAAACTCTGAAACTCTGGCATACGGAACTTTGATTATTATTGTGAGAAAATCCGGATCCTGGCTCAGCTCAAAAGCTGGAGTTATCATGGTGAATCCAGCAGGAAAAACCACCACTAGCTGGGTAGCCCTGTCAAAAAAAGGAAAACAAGAAAATATTATAGTAGTTTCTAAATTTATGACAGTAAACAGTGTCTCTAAAAATTCTGTAAGAACATTCAGATGCTCACAAAAGTATCTTTCACGTGAAGAAAAAAATCAAGACCACAGCAACAAAACAAAGTGTTACGAAGGATTTGAAGGCACCACCTCTCCACACCTTAATAAAACAAGTTAAGGTAAATTAATGCAAACATTTGGAGCACAGGAAAGCAGCTTACTGTATTCCACAGGAAAAAAAGGACACTAAATTCAGTCCTAGAGCTTGGCAACTTTTTTGTAATTGTTGTTTCTAATTTCACACATAGCAGATGTTAGATCTCCACAGCTCATTAGTGAGCAGATCACTGCAAAACAGTGGAAAGATGCTGCTTCCCACTTTCACAGTTATCTTTATTAAACACATCCCTATTCTAACAGCTTCATGAGCAAACATGGAGCATTAACCGTTATCAGGCATAAATCAACAGATTAATCTTTCCCCATATAAGTAATTCACATGAATATTCTACTTCAACTGACAAGTAAATGGAAGTGAAACTCCCCATTTCACTGTATCACTTGATTCCAGGGCAATATTCTCACCATTTTCAAACTGAGAAATTGTGGTGTGCTTATGGATTTGTACCTGTACAGCAAACACCTGCAAAATGATGTACATTTCTATGGACTTTCCTCTTATTTAAGTACCACATGCTAACACCACAGAATAAAAGAAATACCCACCAGCTCGTTTAAATCCTTTAAGGCTGATACGCCAGCCTACACTTTCATTTACCCAAGAGGTTCAGAACATTCAACAGCAGCCCCAAAGCCGGGTCCAGCTGTTTCCACTCAGAGCTTCTCAGCTCTATTGCACTTCTGGCATCCCTGACACAAATCAACGACCTCAAACTAATGTGGAGGCTCCCACACATACTCCAGGTATTTCAGACCACAGCCTAGAAACGACCGAGATCTATCCCACCACAATTCAATTCCCAAAACCTACAACCAGGTCCCCCCGACTAAGCTTCACAGACTTCTCTGTAAGAAGACCACTGTGCACTACAGAAGAGACGCAGCATGTAGGACTGCAATGTTCCTGTCCTATCAAGTGGCTGGCAGGACAGGGGACAAACGCTTTGGTCCCTCAAATTAAGACACAGTTCCCCTCCCCTACTCGCTAGACTCAGTCATACACAGGCCCACTCCCAAGCCGTCCCACGTGGGACACAGACCGGAGCCCTCCAGCTGCACGCCCGACCACTGCGGGACAAGAGGAGAGGCCGCTAAGACCACGCAGCCAGCGGTGAGGGGAGGTGAGCCGGTAAGCAGAGCCAGGCTCCCAACAGCCGACACGCACAGCGGCTAACAGCCGCGAACCGAGAGGAGAGGGCCCTCCAAGGACGCAGCTACCAGCAGGCTCAGCCCCGCTGCTCTAAGCCTCCCTCCAGCCGTGTCCCGCCGAAGCAGCGGCCCGCCCGCAGCCAACGCTACTCACCACCCCGCTTCCCGCCGCCGCCTGCCCTCACCGCGCGGCCGTAGCGCTGAGGCGGGGACTCGCATGCGCAGGGAGCGCCGGTGGGACGAGAACCGGCTAGGCACGGCTCAGCCACCCCCTAACGGCCCGCCTCTTCCTCACGGCCCGCCTTCAGAAGAGAACAGCAGCGGAAGAGACCTTAGAGCGGGGACCGGTGCGAGCGCGGCGTGCGGCGCAGCGGGAGGCAGAGGGAGCCTCCACCCTCGCTCGCTGCCAGCCTTCCCCGCGCTCCCTCACGGGGTGGAGTCGGGCCGGGCAGGGCAGGGGGGACCCTTGCTAGCGTCCCTTGCCAGCGTCCCCACTCGCCTCACTTTTTAATAACAGGGGCGATTTGGTGGGCCTGATGACCTACTTCAAGGCAGGTCTAACGATCTCAGCAGATGAAAGCAGTATTTAATAAGACCCTAACTTTCAACTGCTGTCATTCTTGGTACAAGTTTCTCTTGAGGTGATTTTGATTAGACGTGAGGAAAATTTTTCACAACGTGGACAATAAGACGTTGGAATAATCTCCCTAGGAAAGTGGAGGCTTCACCAACACTGTACACTTAACGTGCTTCGGCTGGACAGGATGCTGGGACATATTGCCTATACTCTGCTTTTTCCAAGAAAGGATGGGCCAGGTGATCCGTGAGGTCCCTTCCAAGCTGGTATTCTAGGATTCTATGATTGATAAATCTTACCAACATGCTAGTGAGAAGATGGGGTGCTGCCTGTGTAAACTCGGTCTCTTTCCTCCTTCGTGATAGCTGTAGCTGTACCTAAAAATACAGGCATCTGACATGGCCACATACAGCTTCTTAAACGTAAGAGGCTACTGAATGTAAATCCTTTGTCTCACAGCTTAGAACACAAAAAAATGACTGTGTAAGTAAAGCATGCTGTGAGAACAAATATGTGTGGAAAGGAGAGAATGAAGTTAAGAACTGAGTAAACAGGAACAGAAGGTTTGGAACTAATGTAATTTGAATGGAGGTGGTAAGAATAAAATTATTTCAAGAACCTGGAATACATCGAAGTGCAGCGCTGCAGAAACAGAAGTGTGATCCCACGAGCACTGTCAGGAATTCCTAATTACCTAAGTCCCTTCAAAGGCAGTGGATAAGTGCAGCCATGATTGACGACAATGCAAACAGAGGCAGCTCCTGATGAAGCAGAAGAAATACAGCATTAAGGAGAAAATGCAACAGAAGCTCCAAAAATTGCTAAAAGCAGAAAAGTCGGTTTGAAAGCCATAATTTACTTATCTTTAAATATAGCACCTAATGTGGAATTAAATCTGATTTTTATGTCATTAGACCGTGAAAGGTATTCTGGTTCCAGATAATTCTCTACATTCTTGAAGGCTGATAAATCTCTTTCTCTCCCTACCCCCTCTGAAATGCTTTCAGATGTTTCTCCTGGAGGGAAAAAAACATAATTACATAACTTCTGCTAATTAAGTTTAATAAAACAAACAACCGACAGACAAACAATCTTCCAGCCTGGTGAAGAGTGACTTTTTCCCCGATGGAAATCCAATGAATGTGACATCTCTTCATAACAAAACATTTTCACTTCTGTAGAGAACTGAATCAGCAGTTAAAATACTTTGCAGATTGTTTTGTTGACATGCAGAAAAAAAAAAATACTTGCTTCAAAATAGGTCGTTCTCACTGATCTAAAACTGAAGGATGCTTTTAATATTTGGCTGAAAGTTTCTTGTGCCCCTGGTTTTCACATGCAGAAGCTGATGAGGCATGGCATATAAAATGCTTTTTTTCTTCTTTTTATTTTTTTGTATGTAGAAGTTAATGACTCCAAACTTCAGATGCTGGTTTGACTTGGCCTGGATGAAGTTCTCAGGAAGTTCTGATGTATTTCCAAAGAACTTCAGCACTAATTAACTTTTGGACCTTACTAATGTAATCTACAGTAAGAATGTTGGGCAGGAAGCTGAATTATGAACCAGTAGGCAACATCTTCTCTGGATAAGCTCAAATTTGCAAAAGACAAGTCTACAAAAGATAAGGAAGAAGTTTATTCTTGTCTGACATTTTCCAAGACTGCTCAGAATTATTTTTGTTCAGAGCCTCAGAACTCCCAGCCTTTTCTGTCTGGTAATAATTCCTTTGTAAAAGAAATATTTATGTGCTGATTTCAGCGAAGCAACTGGTGCATCAGCCAGTCCACTGCTTTGCTGCCAAAATTAAATGCTTTAGAGAGCACAGTGGATTCAACAGCACTGGTCTGAAGCTGTGTAGTGGAATTCTGTTCCATTCCAGCAGTGGAGCTGATTTTGTTTGAGCTAGTGACTCCAAAGAGTTTTGGTGAGATTTGGGCATCTTATTTTGAAAGAAAATGGTGCAGGTAGGGAGGTACTTGTCATGGAAACAAGGGGGAAAAGTCTCTCATAATCTCTCAGAATGTTTTCTGTATTTCATAGTCACGGAATCATTACAGTTGGAAAAGACCTCCAAAACTGCCAATGCCACCACTTAACCATGTGCCTAAGCACTACATCCGCATGTTTTTTGAATACTTCCAGGGATGGTGATTCCACAGCTTCCCTGGGCAGCCTGTTCCAATGCTTAACCACTCTTTTAAGTGACAAAGTTTTTCCTAATGTATAACCTGAACCTCCCCTGGCACAAGTTGAGGATGTTTTTTCTCATCGTATTGCTTGTTCCTTTGGACAAGAGACTGACCCCACTTGGCTCCAATCTCCTTTGTTGTAGAAAGCAAGGTCTTCTCTGAGCCTCCTTTTCTCCACGCTGAGGGGTTCCCTCATCTGCTTCTCAAAAAACTTTTTCTGTAGACCTTTCACCAGCTTCACTGCCCTTTTCTGGACACACTCCACCACTTCAGTGTCCTTCTTGTAAGTATTTCTATGTAGATATTGCTGACATGTCTTATATGTGAAAGAGATACTATTGATGGTATAGAATGACACACTTGTATGAGCTGAGGATCTCAGGGGGCTGCTGCTGGCACATTTTTATTACATATAAAGTTTGGTGGGATTTTATGTAGTGCCTACATTCTCAAAACAGAGCATGTGTTCATTGTGGTTTTTCTGTAGCTTCTCATTTAGCATTGCTCTTTTCTCTTGAAGTCATTTATATTTTTACATCTGACCAGAATCCGAGTTGGATGAAGCTCTGAAGCAGTAATTGTTGCATTTGCATAAGTCCCAAGGTTAAAGCACATTTTGAAGTACCACTCATGAAGGCTTGTTGTGACAGCAGTACAAAGTGACTGCATGGTTTCAGTGCCAAGCAAATGCCACTTAAGTAGCAAAGGACCAACTCTTGGAACATTGATCCCAAAAGTCAAGCTGAGTTTGCAGAGTAGGGCTGTGCAGCAGGAGGGTCACCCTTTTGCACTGATACCTTGCCTTGGCAAGATCCTGACTGGTAAGTCAAAGAGACTTTGTCCCTGTAGCCCTCACAGTTACCAGTCTGAAGTGTAATGTTTCCCACAAGTAGCAGTGCTGTCAGTGGTGGTCTTAGCAGGATAGTTCCACCACTGAGTATTTAACAGCTAAAGTCACCCTGCAGAGAGCACAACTCTGCAGAGGTGAGAGACATGATGAGAGCTGAGCTGGGCATCACCCCACAGACCTTCTCCTGTGTCAGTTTGCAGTCTGTGGTCATTGCACTGCACAGCATTCACTGGGCTGAACCTGGCCTTGCAGGGTCTGGGTCACCTCCAGAACTAATACCATGAGGGACACCTGAGAGTCCATGTCCTTTGCTCTCTCCATTCCAAGGCTAGTTTCTTCATTCTTTGTACTCCATCTTGAGAGAGCTGCAAAAAAATGTTTTTATTTCTGTCATAATGCATATTTAAAGGTGATAAATCAGGTTAGGAAGCTAAGTAGGATTTATTTCTGTGAAGTTCAGTGTTGCAGTCTCTGCTGATGTTGCAGAAAAGACTGGCTATGACCAGTCATAGGAGCGCAAGTCCAGAGCCACACAAAAGAAAGTGAAAGCTTGTACTCCTTCACTGTTGCACAAACATTGCAGTTTATTGTGATACAACTGGCCTTCATGGCAGGTGAGACCAGAATGCTATGTAGGTAGGTGATTAACAGAGGGAAACTCAGCACCAGTTTGCCTATTAACACAGATAAAAGATGCCTCGGAGACCATTTTCCTCTCTCGCTTTTTTTCCCTTGCCCATCTTTCAGGGCACAGCTGCACAAGAGATGCTCGCAGAGTCTACAAGTCCAAAGTACCTCTGTGCAACAGAACCTGCCGGCAGTGAGGGTCCCAGAGCCTTGCTTCCCTTCCGCTTTCTTGCTCTAACGAGGAAACGCTACTCGATGGCTGCGTTATTAAACAGCAAGCCTTTTACAAAGCGCGCTCCTTACCTCTGCCTGCGGACCCTCTCCCGGGGTTCTGTGGCGACGGGTGAGAGCTGCAGAGCCAGCTCGCCACTGGCCTTGCCTGGCCGCGGGGCGGGGGCGACTACTCCAGATACTACGGTAGGGCGCGCCCCGCCCCTCTGCCGGCAGCCGGGCCGGGGCTCGGCGGCCACGTCCCCGCGCTGAGCCCAGCCGAGCCGGGCCGGGCCGCGGGCGATGCCGGCGGCGGGCGGGCTGAGGGCCGGGCGGGCGGCCTGACCCCCGCGCCATGCGGCTCTCCTGCAAGGTGGCGGCGGCTCTGCTGTGCCTGGGCAGCCTGCTGCTGCTCTATCTGCTGGCGGGCAGTGCCGCCGCGCCCCCACGACCGCCGCCCGCACCCTCCGCGCCCGCCCGCCCCGCCGCGCCGCTAGCCCGCCGACAGCCGCGCCTCAGCAGGAGCCCGCCGAGGAGCGGCAGTAAACTCGCCAGCGCCAGGTAACGGTGCTGGCACCGCCTACGCGCTCCCGGGACGCGGGAGCTCCCCCCACGCGTGTCCGGACGACGCCCCACGCGTGTCCGGACGACGCCCCACGCGTGGCAGCCCCCGGTCCTAGTCCTCGGCGGGGAGGCTGCCGGGCTTCTCCTGTCCAGTGTCGGTCCGACCGCGGAGCACGGCCGCTGCCAGGCGTGCCCAGCCCCACGCGTGCCCGTGGGTCGCCGCTGCTGTGGCCCCTCTCTGCTGTCGCTTTGCCGCCCGTTCCCTCGAGCGCTTCCCTTTCTCAGACCACTCTTCCCTCGCTTCTGGCAGCGCCCCGTGGTTAGGAACCCTTGCGCAAATCACTGTGTCTGTGGAAGTATAAAGTTTTGCCTGCGTGTTTTCACTGCGCCAGAGATGCCAGGAAAGTACGTGGAGGTTTTACCTCCGCCTCCGGTTCCAGCGTCCGAGTGCAGCTATGTCTCTTTTGCGTGCCTGTGCGAGGATAGCCTCGGAAATACCGGCTTTTCTATTCTATTTGGTCTTGTTTAGAAGGCTTGTGTGAGGAATGTGGTCCTCGCCGGCTGGAGTCATTGAGGAGCTGCTGTCAGTCTCGGGAGCTGAGCTTCTGCGAATTGCTCATTAATGCTATAGGGAAAAGGTGGCTGGCAGTGGGGTACCACTGGCTTCCAATCTGCGAGGCACCGGTGGATTTTAAGCTCTTGAGCTCTTTGTTTTGAATGCTTTTTATATGTAAATTAATTTAGCAAAACTTTAAAAAATAGTTTGCAGTCTTGGCTTTGTTGTTTCCTCTTTCCACACCTTGCAGGCAGAATATTTTGTTAAAAACTGTAATTACTGCAGAAAAAAGATCTGGGCAGGGTGCTGTCGGTGGGTGGAGGGCTGTTTTTCTCTTTGCATTCCAACTATATTATGGTCAGCGTGACCTCATATATCTAATTAACTTGGTATGTCTTTGTGTCTTTGATTCATGATTTCACAGAGATGTTCTGAATGAAAGACTACTCCTCTGTGTTTTTGAGCTCTTATTCCTTCACTTATTAAAGCCCTTGGTTTCTTCCAAGTGTTGTTACTCCACTGAATGCATGAGATGTTTACTGTGGCTGAGAATGGGTCATGGGCAGAATTCAAATGCACGTATTAAAGCAGGATTATTTCCACTAGCAACTGTACCTCCTGAAGTCATTTTTCTTCGAGGCATATCTCTGCGATTATCATGGAAATCAAGAAGGACACTGAAAGAAGGAGCCCAAGAAGTATGGCACCACTGGGGAGTGTAACCAACTGTTTCATTTAAATGAGCTTTTCAGTGAGCATCTTCCTCTTCCAAAATTTGACATTATCTAACTTTTATTTATTGACTTTGCAAGGACTTTTTACAAGGTCAGCCACACAACAAAGGAAAAGAGAGGCATGCTGCATTTAAACCATGTCTTCTATCAAAAGTTTTTTGGGTTTGTTTTGGGGGATTGGTTTGGTTTTCGGGGGTTGGGGGGCTTTGTTTGGGTGGTGTTTGGTTATTTTTTTGTCAACTTGGTTTTAGGGTTAGTGTTTGGGGTTTGGGGTTTTTTGGGTTTTTGGGGGTGGGTGGGATGGGTTTTGGTTTTGTTTGTTTGTGGGCCTTGGTTCTTGTATTTTCCCCCCTCACATCTACTGGCAGGGCATGATTATTCTTCTTTGTGTCAAGAAGGGGCCAGGCTCTTTTCAGTGGTGTCCTGTGATAGAACAAGGGGCAATAAATACAAACAGGAACACAGGAAGTTCCACTTCAACATGAAGGAAAACTTCTTTACTGTAAGGGTGAAGAAGCACTGGAGCAGGCTACCCAGAGAGGTTGTGGAGTCTCCTCTGGAGACTTTCAAAACTCATCTGGACGTGTTCCTGTGTTACCTGCCCTCGGTGATCCTGCTTTGGCAACAGGTCTGGACTCGGTGCTCTCTGGAGGTCCCTTCCAACTCCTACCATTCTGTGATTCTATGATTCTGCACCACTGGTACCATCAGGAGTTTGTGAAATGGAGGCACTATTCTGTGGGTCCAGTTACTTACTACTAAATAAAATCTATTTAATTTAGGATATACATAAAAAAGAAGATTTGGGGGGCAAAGATACCTGCCCATGGGTGCCGTTCTGGAATGAATCCTGCCTACACTTGCTCTGTGAAGACATCAGGTGGTGGGATCTACCTGGCTTAGAAAGCCTGATCGAGGATACACTGGAAACAATGTGAGTCTGTTTCCAGGGGACTTGAATTTGGTGTGGAAGAAACAGGCAATGATTTTAGCAGTTACTAACTTCAGGAGTGACTGCTCCATTGATTTAACAGACTATGCATATGCTTACCATAAAGCACATCCATGTGACCTTGTGAAGGGTTGTTGCTGTCTTTTCAATCTCACAACAGAAATAATTAGTTTAATTACTCTTTATCAGCAAAGGAGGATTTTTTCCTTTAAGTTTGATCTGAGAGATCCTATATCACAGAATCACATACAATGACAGAATATTAGGGGTTGGAAGGGACCTATAGAGATCATCCAGTCCAACCCCCCTGCCACAGCAGGATCACCCAGGGCAGGTCTCACAGGAACACATCCAGGTGGGTCTTGAATGTCTCTAGAGAAGGAGACTCCACAACCTCTCTGGACAGCCTGTTGCAGTATTCTGTCACCCTCACGGGTGAAAAGGTTTTCCCTTGTGTTCATGTGGAGCCTCCTATGCTCCTGCTTACACTTGCTACCCCATGTCCTACCATCGGACATTTGATTCTGATTGGAGATCTGATTCTTTCAGGGTAACTGATCTGGTTATGACCTTGTAAGATCTTGTGATCTGATCATGGTATGTGTATCAATGCATAGATTGCATGATTGATTTGAATAAGCCAAGTGAAGATTTGTTTATGGGAATGTAAGAATTGATTTAATTCACTTTTGCCAAGTTGATTTGTGTAATTTTGTCAGAAGGATGCCGGTTTGGGGCTGAACATAGAAATAATCAAAGGCTTATCTAGGGGGTGTGTTTGCTTTATGAGGTCAGTTATGTTGCAGAAAAGGTGAATGGGTTTTTAAGTGGGGTTTTGTCATACTATTTGCTGTAGTCACGTGGTGATAATAGAAGACAAAAAAGATTTTCAGTTTTATGAAAGGCAGGCTCTTTCCTAATGGAAGTATTCATGCATGACAACAGCTTCATCTAATCACGTATCATCGTCTGGCTGGTACCTAGCAAACATTAGTAAATATGTGTCCTGCTTTCGTCATCAGATACGGTTTGCCAATCTAGATGAACATTACATTTAAGTTTGTGGTTAGCTTTGCTGTTTTTTCCTAATCCTTCCTTTTGGAATTAACAAGTCCTGTGCCTTCAGAAAGATTTTTTTTTTTTTTTTTTTCCATCTGAGGAATTCTAAGTATGTGCCAAACCAACGTGTGCAAAGTATCAAAAAGCAAAAGGGTTGTTTTACATTTGAAGGGCAGATGTGACCACACTTTCTATTAAACCAGCGTGGCAAAGACCTTGGAAGCAAACCTTTGCCAGCACATTTAGTTCCCTGAAAGTAACTTTTCCAAAGCAAAACATCTCCTATATGGCAACCTGTCAAGATACTTTTTCTTTGTTTGCAGCCTGTGTGCACACACAATTTGGCTTGAGTTTGATAGCCTAGAATAACATGATGAAGGCCCAAACATCTCCTACTTGTCTAACAAAGAACTCAGTTGATTAAAGAGTAAGATACAAACATCCATCCTGGCTTTAAGTGGTTTTCTCCAGTTGAGTGGTAGAAGGAGGCTTGAAACGTCAACTGTTTTTTGATTGTCAGCAACTACAAAGCCATAGTCCATTTTGTGCATCTGCATTAAGATGAGAAAACTTTATTTTAAAGCATTTAAAGCTTTTCTAATTCATGTTTTAAAGGGTGTGAGAGAATGTGGTTTGTATAATGGAGCCAACGTTGGGATGTTGACTCAGTGCTGACTGTCAGGAGAGGAGCCTATTTAATGAATCACCACTTTTGATACAATGCCTAAATCTAACTCTGTGAACGCTGCAAGAACAAATGAGATCACAATGTGAAGAAGGTTTCAGAAACTTAACAGCTATATTGCATTTTGTGAGAATCTGCATGCATTGTCTATCAGGAATAAATTTGAAGGCTTGAATAGATGAGCAGGCTCTGTAATGAGATGGGAATGCAGTATTTTGAATGGATCTGGATTGATTTAGACAGGTTTTGGGTTAATTATGTTTGAGACAGTTTGGCTGTGACTAATAAGAAAATTGCATGTGATATCAATTTTAAGACCTAGAAATGTACACTATTGTGCTTGAGCACTCAGGCTTCTCCTGTGTCAGTACCCATGCCTGTCAGAAAAAAATGTATGCAGTAAATAAAATGCTGTGAGCAACTGGATGGGAGCTGGTCTGTACTGTTGGGAGGCCTTTGCTATAAATGTTTTGTTGCCCTATATTGTATCAAGTCTGTCTTCAGTTGTTTCATTGGGAATTTCTGCAGTGATTTTGTGATCCTTTCTGCAGTGCTTAATCTTAGGCAACAGTGCTTAATTTTAAAGCCATATAATAGGATAACAGCAGGTAAGGGAGAGCAGGAAGCAATTTTTGCTGAACAGATGGGTAAAAGAGGGAAGAGAGCAAAGAGTTTGACATGTTATATGAGTTAGATTTATACATTGACAAGCTATATTTGCCTACTGAAATTAGAAGGATATGAAGGCAACTGGGACCTTGTATATACAGGGGTTTTTATTTGTTCACATCAAATACATTAAACTTTTAAGCCCAAGTTGCTGTATTGGTTTAGATGCATTTAAACATTCAATTTAGACTGTAAAATCCAATTATAGACTATCCATAACCAATAAGTTGGACTATAAATGAATGAATGCACATATAAATGTTAGGAAGAATTGGCTAATAGCCATTGTAGTGCTCTGGGGATCGATGTGCTCTTTAATGTGCCTGGGAGTCTCTTGAGGTAGCTAACTGTTACTGCTGTAACAACTGGTCCCATTTTACAGGTAAAACAACTACAAGCATAAAGAAATCAATGACTTGCCCAAAGCTTTGTAGGAGCTAATTACTGAAAGAGCCAAAATGGGAAGTCACTTACCCTTTAACCACTACCTGAGAACTTCTCTATGTCACAAGCCTACTAACACCTTAGGTTGATAATCTGGCAGTATATTCTTCTATTTTATTCTGTGTAACCAATTTTATCCTTTCTACAATTTACCACAGTATGCTCCAGCCTTTAAAACAAAATATGTCTTTCATCTGTTCTCTTTGTTGTGTTGTCTAGTTAGACCTGAACAGGTAGTGCTTGCAAAACTCTTAGCTTCCCAGTGTGTCTGCATCAACCACTGGTAACTACATGATAAACGTTGGCAATTAGAGGAGACACACTGCATGGAATCAGAATTTAGTGTGCACCTTCTACGAAACCTCAGCTTAGAGAAGGCCTTTCATAACCCAGTAAGCCTACTTGAACAAGAAGGCTTCTGGTGCCCAGCCCGACCTAACCCTCGTAGAAAAGAAGTAGCTGCACCACTCATATAAGCTAACTTTCAACCCCCAGTTTCTCTCTTGATGACACATGGTGGAAGCCTTCCTATCTTCAAGAGAAGATCCCAAGAAGCCAGCACAACTATTTGTCCGGATCATAAGTTTTGCAAAGGCTGAGCTAAAATGCTGTTAAATGTATCCTGCTATGACATTCTTTTATCTTGCCTTCCAGTTCACCTTTGCATTCATAGTCCTTTTAGTTTCCTTATGTACTTACTAAAAAGAATCAAATGTTGTGTCCCAGCTTTCTTCTGTACCCTGTTGCCACTTTTCCTCACCAACTGTTGCCTTCAGTATCCCAGACTACTACTGAGGTAGTTCAAATACTATCTCATGTGCCCTTTCTCTGGGATTTTTATTCCTACTTAGGCCATTGCAAGCTCCTGAACCCTTTTACCCCAGGCCTTCAGAAGTCCTAATTCCTCATCTCCAAGGCTCAGCTTTCTCCTCTATTCTCTGGGGCTGGGAGGGGTGTCTTTGTTGGCAGACAAGATGTCTCTTGTTCATCTGTAGCTCCCATGGGCTTATGGGGCAGTCTGCTTTCATCAAGGGTTGCTGCCGCTGAGTCTGTTTGTTGGAAGTGCCTGTCTACAAATATTGGATTTTTCACTACAGAGTTCACTGTGGCTCAGATTTGCAAAGAAAGGCTTATGCTGAGTTTTGAAATGTTGCAATAAAAGCTGGGAATTTAGTCTCTCTCCCAGTGAATTCTGTTGCCACGAGCTATATCAAAGCAGTTCTCATCCTGCATATGGTTTGATTTAGAGACTCAATTAAGAGGAAACATTAAAGAGATAGGGAGAAGGGGGGAAAAGGGGATCTGTGTGAGCAGCTAATTATTCACTTCAATAATTCAGTGGTTTTTACACTAATAGGTTGGAAAGTAAATACCACTTCACATAGACATAGTATTCCATTATTTATGCACTGATGAAATTGGGGTTTAATTAAAACTAAAGCCTAAGACATTAAACCCTTAATGAAACATGTTGCTTTGTCTAGTCAGTGAAGTACCAATGGCTGGTATTCCTGAGCACAGAAGTTGGTAAGTCTATAGTATAGAACACTGCTGTTACACAGAGCAGCATTTTCATGTCTGGAAAGAGATAACGACAGCTTTATTAGCTGTAATTTTTTCCTTCATATAAAGCTTTTGTTTCTAGTATTAGCATTCCTGATTACTTGTATGTATGTAATTTTGTGCACTGAGAAGGTGCAGGGATTGATGTCCTATGTTCAGTGAAAAAAACTGGTAGCAATACATGGTTAGCTTTTTTGAACTCGCATATAATGATGATACAATACAATACACCAGGTTGAAAGAGACCTTCAAGATCATCATGTCCAACCCATCAACCAATCCAAGTCACCTAAACAACTAACCCATGGCACCAAGCACCCCATCAAGTCTCCTCCTGAACACCTCCAATGAAGGTGACTCCACCACCTCCGCAGGTAGCCCATTCCAATGGGCAATCACTCTCTCTGTATAAAACTTCTTCCTAACATCCAGCCTAAACCTCCCCTGGCGCAGCCTGAGACTGTGTCCTCTTGTTCTGGTACTGGCTGCCTAGGAGAAGAGATCAACCTCTGCCTGTCTACATCCTCCCTTCAGGTAGTTGTAGAGAGCAATAAGGTCACCCCTCAGTCTCCTCTTCTCCAGGCTAAGCAACCCCAGCTCCCTCAGCCTTTCCTCATAGGGCTTGTGTTCCAAACCCCTCACCAACTTTGTTGCCCTTCTCTGGACACGTTCCAGCAAGTCAACATCCTTCCTAAACTGAGGGGCCCGGAACTGGACAAATGATGATGCTTCTGATTTAGTTGCTTTGTCAGGACAGATCCATCCAGTGGAGTATAAATGTGATCCATGTTGGGATGTGAATACAAAATGGTAGATGTGTTCCTGGAGGATGTGATTTTACTCTCATACTGAATGGGGACACACACACACAAAACTCAAGAAGCCACATTTTCAAAATGCCTTCAACGCTCCAAAACCCCCACAAACCCCTGATGTTTCTGGCTGCCAAATGCCCTCACCGTGCCTTTTACAGGGAGATACCCCTATGGTTTTACTGAAATTAATTTAAAGCCTGCAGAGATGTGGGTGCCAAGTAAACCCCCCATCATTTGGCCCTTGACTGCTTGTGGGATATACTCTTGATTCATCTGGGACACATGAATCTGTTTGTTTTTTAAAATCTCTTATTTTAGCAAATTCTCCGGGATTTGGTGGGGTGCAATGGAGAGCAGTCCTTTGAAACTGTGCCAGTACCTTCAGGGCAGGATTAAGGCTTGCATTTTTAACAGCAAAATTAATTAACTGCTAGAATAATTTACATATGGATGGAGTGGATTGTTTTTTGGTGGATTTTTTTAAGTATGGATGTCTTCTTCCAGTCTAGCCAAAAGTTATGGGCCTGGTAATGAAATTACCGGATGTGGTTCTGTAATCTGCCTTGTGTGGGCTGAGTAGTAGTAAGTTCGTTCTGGCTTCATCACCTCTAAATTAGTGGGGGGGGGGGCAAAAAAGGTGTTGTTTTCTCAGAGCAAATTGTTGTCTGGTTTGAGATGCTGTTGAGTTTGTTTCATCTGTGTATGCATTGCAGTGATTTCTGCAAATCCAGAGGTGTTGGAATAACCATGAAAAGCCACAAATAGCCTGTTTCTTTGTGTTGTCATTTTAACAGTGCCACTGACAAAACTGCAATGCCCCTTGCATCTCCTGTGGGTAGCCAATCAGGAAAAAATCCTCCTGATCCCCTGCAGGATGAAAGGGAAAAGGAAAACCCTGATACAGAATCATAGAATTGTTTTGTCTGGAAACGACCTCTAAGTTCATTGAGTTCAACCATCCACTTAAAATCATCATGATCGTTAAACCATTCCCTGAAGTCATATCCACACTTTTCTTGAACACCTCCAGGGATGGTGACTCCACCACCTCCCTGGGCAACCTGTTCCATTGTCTGACTCTCCTGATGTTTACCTCAGTGTTTTTTCTGTGCCTGTTTGTGGTTTTTCAGAAAGCTTGGAGAACAGAAGCGTGCAAGAGAGCCCCCGTCATCGCAGCAATGCATGCATCTGGCAGTGGTGGCATGTGGGGACCGGCTGGAGGAGACGCTGATCATGCTGAAATCAGCAGTTCTCTTCAGCAACAGGAGGCTCTGTTTTCACATCTTTGCTGAGGATTCCCTCAGGCCTGAATTTGAGAAGAAGGTGAGTGTCTTGGTCATTTGGGAAGTAAATAAATGAGTTATAAGCCACAGATCTCTGAGCAAAATGATATTGAAATCAACAAGTGGCAGCCGAGCACTTTTTTACTGTCTGTGGTTTGTCAGTTCCTTCTGCATGCTTGTATTTTAAAAAAAGCTACGTAGCATGTGGTGTCTAATTCCTCCCCCCATGTCTTTCAGTTAAAGGAATGGCCTTCCTCACACACCAAGAAGTTTGAACACCACATTTACCCAATAACCTTCTCAGTAGGAAACGCTCAGGAATGGAAGAAGTTATTCAAACCATGTGCTGCCCAGCGCCTTTTTCTTCCGGTAAGGCACCTGGATTTCTGAGTAGGTTGCTTTAGGAAAAGGTTAACTCCACAGAGAGGAAGTTTTGCTGTTGTGATGTAAAAACCATTGTCAGGCTGAAACATCTGCTTAAGGATATTTTAATCTGTGCTTTAGCCACTTAAGAAAAGCCAACACAACAACAACGAACAACACAAAACAAAACGAGACAGAAATCCAGCCTGGCTTTTTCTTCTGCTAACAAAGGATGTGTGTTTCTTATTTGTTTCTAGTTCCATTGGCCTCTCAGACTATTAAAACTCAGAGTGAGAGCTCTTTCAGGGCAGATGCTTGCAGGATAGATGCTGCATGCCTTCCATAAATAACATTCTTTTCAGTGTGCAGTCATCATATCCTCTTTACCCATTATCTCCTTTTCCATATGTTAGCCCTTAGACTGGTGTTTTCAGCAATTCCTTCTCTTTAAGTTTTATTTCTTTTTCCAGGTCTGTCAGATTTGCCCTCAAAGTAATAATTCCAGTGTGCTCAAAGTCAGATTTCACACAAGAGCCCTCTATATCCTGGGATCCTCAGGTCCTCTGAAAATCTGTATTCTGTACTGTTGTCCTGGGTTAACAGGACAGGACAACTTGTAGTTGTGTAATTAACCTGGAAAATATGTAAGTTTTGGTAACAATTTTGTATATGCAGAAATATCAAGAATTAACTTCTGCATGAAGTGATTTCTGTGGAACTGAGAACATTTATCAGAAACATCTTACGCATTGCAGTTGTTTGGGGTGACTCCAATAAAGTGACATGCTATTCACATGATCCAGATTGCTTCATTGCTGTCTCATGAGCAAAGAAATCTTTACTTTCTCAGATGGAAACAATCAGGAGCAGCTGCACATCCAGATACATAGACTGTGAATACATATGTGAGAAAATATGTGCTGTCAGCAGTTCTGTTTATCTGCCATTTAGGGGGAGGGGCTGTCAAATGCACAAAGGCCAGATGGGCTGAAAGTAACTCTTAAGTTCAGCAGGCATCCTGTCTTCCTTGAATAAATATTTATATCACCTGGAAAAGAATTCTGAAGTGTCATCTTCTCCCATACAGATTGTTTGTAGGATGTGCTCAGATGTGGTTTAGTTCACTGGCTAAACACAATTCTTCGGTCTTCCTATTTCTGTGGTATTTTAGCACACTCAGCATAGAAATGGTTTCACTGTAATTTGTCATCACCCCTCTGAGTACAGAAAAGGGGTTTGTATTCATGCTGAGTCCTTTAGGCCGGGCAGTGCTTTTTTGGTTCCTTTTTTTTGTCACTCACATGTTGCCAAAGTTCTCCAGTAACTTCTTGGTGAGGAATATTGGACTGTCGCGTGTTGTCTCAGCAAAAGTAGAAGACAGCTTCAACTGTGAATATTTGTTTCTCTTGGGGCAGCTGAAAAATGTTGTGTGTGGTCAGGCTGAGGTTTATGGTTTTGAACAGGAGGGGCTGTCCAAGAGCAGTTGCAGCTGACACCAAGCTGTTGTGGATATGGTAAAGAAAATAAGTTGTAGTAATAGCTGAGATGGCAAGCATCCACTTGGACTTCTGGTACTCACGTTCACAGCCTGGCAGAAGCTTAGGCTGTTTCTGGTTACTATCAGCCAGTATTATTTTTATCTAGTGCTCAATAACTAAGCTCTGATGTCCCCCCTTAGATGAGACAACAGAAATGCAGACTGCACAGAGCAGGAGGGGAGGGTTTCTGGTGTCATTGTTTAGAGAACTATTTTGACTTATATTCTAAATACCAGCAGGCTTTTTTTCTTCTCCTTCCCTGTTCTAAGCATTTATTCCTGCAGCAGCATAAATTGTGACTGGCTTTAGGAAGGACCCCAGTAGTTGAGTTTATCAGCTGTTTAGCCCTCAGTTGTGCAAATTGCCTTGCTCCTGATAACGCTAAGCCTGAGTGGAATGTGAGCCTTTGATTCACAAGTGCCTCTCTTGCCAAAGAAATCTTTCTCCTGCAGCACCAGCAGGCTTGTGAGAGTGGACTGGAGGGTGTGAGGAATGTGTTAAGGGAAAACTGTGTGAGAATCTTTCAGTGGTTTAACTCACTGATAAAAGGAGAGCTCTGGGATGTGATCCTGCAGCTCACAGTAATGAACTGTTTTGTCCTGGGTGACAGGCTGATGTACATATTCCCAACTTGTTGAATCCTCTTGGGTTGCTGAAATATTAAAGGAGAGAGTACTACATCTTACATTTCATAGAGGCATTCTGTAACATCTGATCACATTTGCCACTTATATGCAGGGCAAGCAAATTGATCCTCCATGTAATCTCACAAGTGTAAATCTCTTGCTGCACTCTACAATAAAACCATCAATGGGATCTGCAGAGGCAGAATAATGAAGATGTGGATCTTCACATGAGCATAAAATGAAACTCTAAATATAACCTAGGAGGGTAACACTCTGAGCAGTGACTTGAAACTGTTATCTTTAACATGGATGTAAAGACACCAGGTGAAAAACTTCCTTCTGGTCTCATGAGTCCTGGATACCATAGAGCTGGCTTGCAGCTGTCACTGTATTGCTGCTTTGGAACTACCAAAACAGTCAGCTAGAGTATCATGAAATGCTTAAGGGATTTTTGGATGATTTTAGTTCTAATAGTAACTAACATTTAGAGCCCTTCTCAAAATACTTAATCTGCTTAAGAGCTTTTAAGGTAGATTAGCAATATCCCTCTATTATAGCTGTCCTCTGGAGTACACTGAAGTATCCAACGTAGTGGATCAGTGGGAGCACTGGGAATAAATGCCAAGCATCAAAAGTCTCCCTTTATTCTGTAACTTGAGATGATTGCTTACTACAATTTAGTAACTCAGCTTTGTGGTACTGCTACATTAGGATCAAGATTAGTGATGTGTCCCTAATTTTGCCTAATTGATTATCTGCTGTGTTGGCCATGCAGACCATCAGGTAGCACATCTTGACAATGCACCAGTATGTGTTTACAAAGTAGTGTGTTATTGCCAACCTTGCCAGCACAGGGAGAATCTATGGAGACAGCAGTTGTGAAATCAATTTACAGATAATTGAGTACTTAAGCAAAGTGCCAGGCTAAATATAGCCAGTGATGTGCAGAACTTTTTGACAGATCTACTAAGAATACTCTGCATAGCAGCAAAAACCCCAAAATCACAGTTCTTTCAAGCTGGAAATGCCTGTAGAGGCAGGAGGCAGCAAGCACAGTTAAGCCAGAAGCACAGAATGTAAGGGGTTGGAAGAGACCTCTAGAGATCATCAAGTCCAACCCCACTGCTAGAACAGGGTCACCTAGAGCAGGTCACATAGGAACACATTCAGGCAGGTTTTAAAAGCCTCCCACAGTCTCTCTGGGTAGCCTGTTCCAGGGCTCCATCACCCTCACTATAAAGAAGTGGAGCCTCATGTTGAGTTGGAACCTCTTATATTCCAGCTTGTACCCATTGTTCTTTGTCCTATCACTGGGCACCATCCAAAAGAGCCTGGCAACTTCATCTTGACAACAACCCCTCAGATATTTATAGGCATTGATAAGATCCCCTGTTAGCCTTCTCTTCTCCAGACTAAAGAGCCCCAGGTCTCCCAGTCTCTCTTCATAGCAGAGATGTTCAAGTCCCTTAATCTAATCATCCTTGTAGCTATCCATTGAACTGTCTCCAGCAGATCTCTGTTTCTCTTGAATTGGGGAGCCCAAAACTGGATACCTGATCATTCCTTTCAGAAACCACAGTCAGGCACCTCTACATGGTTTGTGCTGCAAGCCTGAACTCAGGCTACCAGACCCTGTCTTGCATAGCTGACGCTCCAGGTCAGATGTGTGTCACTTTGAACCGGCACTTATGTCCCTCTGGTTAGCCTTTGAGCCTGCCCCAGCTGAGCAGCATCTGCTTTGGGCAGAGGAGGCTGCAGCAAGGTCTCTGGTACCACAGGCTGCTGGCACTGAAGATCAGTCCAAAATCTTCTTTCTCAGACACAATTTTGGGGTGGTTTTGGGGCCTTAATATACTTTGATTTTATATGACTTCACACAGTAAGTCCTTATGAATTAAGGGGTTTAGGTGCTGCAGAACAACATACAATGTCCAGAATATCCAAGCGCTGAAAAACTCATTTTTTCCTCTCCAACTGCCTTCTATTGATTTACTCTTAAAGTAGCTGTCTTTTGTTACTTGGGTTTTGTTGTCTTGGGGTTGGTTTGTTTTTTGTTTGGTTGGTTTTTTCAATATTGAACTCCAGGATACTTAATGTTTGCAAATATTTACCCCTGAGCTGTTACTGTGTTACAGAACTACTTCTGTTACTCCCTTCTTGAGACCTCCACGTTCTGCTTTGTATTTTGTGGGGGAAAGTGGTGTATTATTCTGACCTTCCATCCAGCAGAGTGATCAGGATTGTGTTTGATTTGTTTACTTGGGAGTTTCATGTAAGCATAGATTTTGTTTCAAATGCAGACACCCTTGCCTTCTCCTGCTTGTCCTGCTGTGTAGGAATAAGATGTAGTTACTGTTTCAGAAATACAGGTCAGGGATTTGTTAAACTTGGCTAAAAGTCAGTCTGAATCCCAAAATGTTCAGTCAGGTGAAAAATCTCATTTAAGGGAACTCATGGATTTGGCATCATAGTGGATGCCTGTTGAGCGTGCTGAAAGGTAATTTCCCTCCCCTGCTTGTTCAAAATGTTGTTCACTGTTTCACACATAATCTTCTATCACAATACATTTCAATTTATATGAAACTCAGTTCCTTTGAAAGAATTTATTGTTACCTGCATAAACAGGAGAGTTTGGCCTTGGGGTCATTGCAAGTGTGGGGGGAGTGTGTTCTGTTCCACAACATGGTGGGAATTAACTGCCTTTTGGCTTTGCTTTTGAAAGAAAGAGAGAATCATGGGATGATAGAATGGTTTGGGTTGGAAAAGACCTATAAAGGGTATCTAGTCCAACGTCCCTGCAGTCCCCCTGCAGGGACATCCTCCACTAGATCAGGTTGCCAAGAGCCTCGATGTCTCCTCAACTACCTGCCTGGGCAACCTGTTGCAGTGTTCCACCACCCTCATGGTAAAGAACTTGTTCTTAACATCCAATCCTTCTTTAATTTAAAACCATTGCCCCTTGTCCTATCACTTCGGGCCTTTGGAAAGTGCCTGTCCTGCCTTTTTGCAGGGCCCCTTCAGGTACTGGAAGGCCACTATTAGGTCTCCCTGGAGCACTCTCTTCTCCAGGCTTGGGTTTTGGGCTGAGACCAAAGAAAGTTTCAGTCCTTCAGGAATTTTTGGACAGTTTTAACTAATAACAAAAAGAAGGAAAAAAAAAAAAAAAAAAAAAGAAAAAAAAAAAAAAAAGGCAGTTGGAACTGATATCAGCTTTAGCTAATATTTTTTACTTAACTGGTGCCAGCAACTAGGGAGCCTTTTTGGGCTGTGCAAGCACTTACGAATTAATGAATGAGCTTGTAGGGATTTGGATAGCCACAAGGGGGATCATTGTCAATAAGAACAGCTTGAATACCACACTGTGGTTGTTCCCGACACAGTCTGATAGCAGAGCTCAGAATCCCACCTGTTAAGTTTGGATATGACACTTCTATTGGCTAAGCAAATTCTCTTCCTCAGAAGAATGCACATAGATTTTTGTGATGGTTAGTGTTTTCTTAATGACTGTGAAACGTTTGTATATATATTAATGCTGAATGTAAATCTCCTAGTAGGACAAAACCAGCCATTTGAAAGGCATAAGGAAATGATACCAAATGGAGATGAAAAGGATTTTGTTACACCAGCTTACCCTTTCTGTCTGTGAAGGACACCGTATGTTCCACCAGTTGCAGAAAGAACAAAGCCATATCAATGTATACTCCTTGCAGTTTGCTTCTGAACTGATACTAAATAGTTCTTGCAGGTATTTCTGAGAGATCAGCAGTCTGCTGTTTCACATGAAGGTTAGAATCCAGTCGCTGAGGTCTGCTAGCTGTTTTGCCATGCAGTAAAAAGCAACCCACAACAAAACAAACACCAAGCCAATAACCTGCTAGCTGTTGTTCCTGTGTGTAATTACATCTAGCTGATAAATCAATAACCTCTTTCAAATTATCAGCTTAAAATAAAAGCACCTATTCTCAGTGATCTTCCTTTTTGTTGTCTGTTTCTTTTTTTATCTTTTCCCTCTCCTCTCCGTGCAAACCCAAAAGGTCATTTTAAAGGACGTGGACTCTCTCCTTTACGTGGACACTGATGTTCTCTTCCTGAGGCCCATCGAGGACATCTGGCACATCCTGAAAGAGTTCAACTCAACACAGCTAGCTGCCATGGCCCCAGAACACGAGATACCAAAGATTGGCTGGTACAGTCGCTTTGCACGTCACCCTTATTATGGGCCAACTGGAGTCAATTCTGGAGTGATGCTAATGAATTTAACACGGATACGCAGCACGCAGTTCAAGGTGAGAAGAAGTACAGCTGTTGCAGAACAAATGAGTGCTGCATTTTTAACCTCTTGGAAAACTTAGCATAAAATTATAGAAGGTTTGTAATATAAAGAGTCTGAAACATATGGAATCTGTGCAAGGATACTAAAAGCAATTCTGGTGAGAATGATTAGTGTACCAAGTGGAACTTGCCCAAGAGGCTGGAGTGCTGAGAACTTGCAGATGAAGCACTCTGTTAGCAGGAGTCAAACTGGAGTCTTTAATACATGATTTTCCTTTGAAGGCTGCATAACAGAACAAACTCAAGGATCTTCAGTGCAGTTACTCTATTGCTTTTAAAATTTGGAAGCTTGATGCAAATAACAAAATAAATTGGTGGGTTTTTACCTCAGCTGTAAACACAACTTTGCATCCTGGTTGCAGATCAAATGACTCCATGAATTGATATAAATCAGGAGAGGAAAAAATCTCTATTGGTCTCTTTGAGCACATATTCTCTAATCTGTTTAAAACCTTTTTTCACCCTGAATGGTCTTGTTCCTCAATGAAGGCTGGGGATTCCCTGTATCATTACAGGAACACTCTGAGCTGAAAAAACCCTTGTTCTTAATATCATGATTCCCAGGGAAGATCACTCTTAGCTTGCAGTTTTCCTTGGTTTTATACCACAGGTTTCACCCTGTCCCTGCATTTTTGCATCTGTCCACTTTTTCTCCCTCCTGTTGCTCAGAATAGGAAGATTGTGAATAGCAGGAGCTGACATCAGAGCTAGACCCAGGAGACCTTGCTTTCCTGTTCAGATAAACAGGAGCACAGTCAGCTCTGGTGTTCCAACCCTGCCCAGGTCTAACATTTCCCGGCAGTTCATTTTTCACCTAGGTATCTGACATGGCTTAGCAGACTGACAAATATGTGGGTGCCATGCTCAGAGTCATCTATCACATCACTGTTCAGGGTATTAACCCATTGCTTCTGGTTTTGTGCCCTGCAGAACAGCATGATACCGAGCGGCTTGAGCTGGGAGGAGATGTTGTATCCCTTATACCAAAAGTACAAAAATCACATTACATGGGGAGATCAGGATCTGCTAAACATAATTTTTTACTTCAACCCAGGTAAGTAATGATTCTTGGTGTCATGATATGTTAAGAAACTGTCTTGAACTTGAAAAGCTAAGAAAAAGTGCTGTTTGTTATTTATAATACACATAATTTACTCTGCCGTGAACTTAATGTGTAAGTGTCCCTAGGATTTACAACCCAAGGATTTACAACCTGGGAAAACACATCTGAAAGTGGTGCAGGGCAGCAGGGTTCAGACATGGTTCCACTGAACATGTGAATCTGTTTTCTGGAGATTCTGAGAAAATAAGGAAGTAGAACATTAATGAACAAATGCAGGGATGAAGTTCAAGTTGTGTGTCTGCTTAAGAGCAGCACTGGACCAGGGCCTGGCTGGAAAAATGTTTTTGTTTCGGATGTTTATCTGAATGTGCAATTGCCAAACATTCTCAAGAGCTATACTGCCATACTCTAAAATGTAATAAAATTTAGCTAGATTCTGGTATTTCTGCACACCAGTAACAGTGCTAATAGAAACAGAATATGGACACAGCCATTGCAATACCTTGGCTAAAACTGTTGCCCTCCCTACTTTTGCTCCTTCACTAAAAATTACTTTTGGAGAAAGATGCTTCCAGCTGAAGGGTCCAGCCTCAGCAGGACAACATGCCACACTTCTGGCTTGTCGTTTTTGCCCTCAGTCTGGAGTCATGTTCTCCTCAATGTGTATTTCCAAGGAGCTGGAAGTTTAGACATCTTTGAGAGGGCATGATTTCTACCACAGCTGCTGAGACAGTTTCTGGAAATGCCCTTGTAAGAATTTTGCAGCAATCGTATAGAAAGGGCTTCAGGCACTTCCAAACCCAGTAACATCTGAGAAATGCAAGGTTTTCAGAACCAGTACACGCTTCCCAGAGAAGCTGAGAACCCTATTTCATGCCTCTGAATGGATATTGAGTATCCATTCTTTTTGCCTTTCCTTCTTTCCTGTGTGACTTCCTATTCCCTCAGCTGATATTAAGAACAGAGTAAGTTTGGATTTATCTTTGTTTATTCTGTTCCCTTTTCCTTTTCTCTGAGGAGTCACAGGGTAGGTAATTGGATATGCCCAAACCCAGGCAAATAGAAAGAGGGAGTGAAAGCAAAGCAAGAAGCTAACATCTGTTTGCTGCAGACAGATGTCCAACATCAGTGTCCCTGGTACACCATGTATTACCCTCAGTCCTAGGGAAAGTATAATGAAGTGGAATAAATCTTCATTATGAAATTCTAAATTAATTTCCCTCAAATAAATGACTGTTATGGGAATTATGGCTACTGGAGGAAGAAAAAGATGAAGCCAGATTAGTTGTGAAGTTGAACTCAAGCTGCTAACCAATATGTGGAGGGGAAAAACTAAGGTTGCAAAAACACTTCAATTTTGTGATGAGAGCAGTCTCTATCAAATGCACATGTTGGTCCTCCTTTCTGCAGGGCAATCTCTTTGACTGGGAAATGATTTTTTATGAGCTATGTAACATGAGACTGCACAAGAAAACAAAAGGACTGGACACAAATAAAACAGAAAACCAGACTTTTTAAACTGCTGGCTTGTGGGGACTGGCCAGGGAAGGAATCAGTTGGGGATGCTGCCACTAGCTTTCTGTAGATATGCTGCCTTGGCTTGAAAATACACTGCCTTGGCTGAAGAGTTGTCACCTTTTTCCCGTCTCCAAAGGCTGTTGAGATGATGAGTGGATCCAAAGAGCAGCTTGAGTCTGAGTCCAGCTGTGACACCAAGAAAATGCACCAAAGCATCACAGTGAGGAGATCAGGAACACTTGAGTGGCATGTACAAAAGCTAATAAGCATCTGATGACATCCTCTTTCCCTAGTGACCTGCTGATGAGCTGTATTTGCAGACATCTGCTCAGGGTTAGCAACAGGATCCCCATTAAGTGTGAGAGGGTTTGGATCCAGTGTTGCTGCTCTTCCTGCCCTCTCAGCAGCACTGGGGAGCATTTCTGAAGACGCGACAGGTCAAACTGAATGGAAACCACTTACAGTCTACCCTTTCTGGAGAACTCTCCTGCTAGGGAGACCTTAAGGGAAGAAATGTTTCAGAAACTTTTTCTCCCCCTTTTTCAAGAACCATGCAGGAGCAACTGCAGACTTCCTGGGGAGCTGGGAAAGGCCAAAAGAAGGATTCAGTCATCAGTGCTCCTGACGTGACCTGCCAGCATCATGCAGTGATTCATTGTAGTCTGTTTTTGAGGCAAAAAAGTCCCAGGGAGTGGGATGATTTATTACAAGCACGTTGCAAATACCGTGGGTGTATGGAGGAAGTTTGAATAAAAAGCATCAGTAGGAGAAAGGAGGTTTTAAGCCTTTTAGAGAAATTAAACTCTTCTTTAAATAACCTAGACCTGTGAAATTAATGGATAACTCTCAGAAGGGCTGAGGATAAAACACACTACCCCTAGTGTTCTGCTATATCTCAGTGTAACAAATTGTCATGGCCTCAGCAGCAAACCTTGGATATACTTTGCAAGGTTTCCCATGCTGCCCCCATAAGGATTCAGGATTTTGCATAACCCTTACTGCTGGGTGTGCTTCCCTAGTCACAGAATCATAGGGGTTGGAAGGGACCTTCAGAGATCATCAAGTCCAACCCCACTGCAAAGTAGAACCCCTTAGGGCAGGTCATACAACAATGCATCCAGGCAGATTTTGAAGATCTCTGGAGAAGGAGACTCCACAGCCTCTCGGGGCAGCCTGCTCCAGGGCTCTGTCACTCTCACAGTAAAAAAGATTTTTCTTATGGAATTTCCTGTGATTGAGTTTATATTCATTGCCCCTCATCCTATCCCTGGGCATCTCTGAAAAAAGCCTGGCTCCATCCTCCTGACAGCCACCCTTCAGACACTGGTACACATTGATAAGGTCCTCTCTCAGCCTTTGCTTCTTCAGACTAAACAGTCCCAGGTCTCTCAGTCTTTCCTTGTAAGAGAGATGCTCCAGTCACTTGTATAACTCAAAAAATTCTTACTAGGCCAGAGGACGCCTGGGTTTTGCCACCTGGTGAATGCTCTCTGGGTTTGATTCTGTCAGTTGTAGCTTTGTAAAATCTTCCCTTGGTTTCTAGTTCTGCTACTCAGGCAAGTGATTGAATCATCATCCCTGGAGGGATGTAAAAGACACATAGATGTGGTGCTGAGGGACATGATTTAGCAGTGGACTTGGCAGTGCTGGGTTAATGGTTGGACTCAATGATCTGAAAGGTCTTTTCCAGCCTAAATCATTCTCTGTTTACACTCATTCTTTGTGTTACTCTCTCTTTCTGTTAGTTGATGTGTAACAATGCTGATTCCCTGAGGAAAGGAAGCTTCTGTGTCTAGCTGCTACTTGGGATATTTGCAAAAGAAGTAACTGAAGTTTTCCTCATTGTCCATCCCAGCTGTTTCACAGGGACACAGTTCAATTTGCTGTAACTTTGGTTTGATCTCTCTTCTTTTTTCCCCCCTGACACTGGCAGAGTGTCTCTATGTGTTCCCGTGCCAGTGGAACTACCGGCCTGATCACTGTATGTATGGAAGCAACTGCAAAGGTGCAGAAGAAGAAGGTGTCTCTGTTCTGCATGGCAATAGAGGTGTCTACCATGATGACAAACAGCCTACCTTCAAGGCACTCTATGAAGTGATACGTGATGTAAGTCTTCCATCTCTGCAGGGGTCAGTCCTTTCATTCCAGTGCAGATGACTGCTTTGGTGGGGTCACTGCAGCAGATCAGGCTGTGCACAGCTGGGCTTCCTGTGCACCCATCAGAGACAAAACAACAAGGTTGCTTTGGGCTCTGCTGTCTTACTGCATGTGTGTATTCGAGGTGGTTTAAACAAATCCTTTGTATGAGAGTGAACTTCTAACCAAAAAGGCTGACAAATTGCTTTTCTGTAATACTGGAAGTGGAAAAGACTTTGAATGGAGTTCTTCCTGCTGGTACTGCAGCTCTGATCCATGGATAACCAATGCAAGATTCTCCTCCCTGGGCATCTACAGCCTCTGGGCACAGGGAAGACAGAAGCCTGTATACAGACACAGGTCCATGTTTCCAATGGGAATGTTGCATGTGCACAACTCCACTCAAGGAGACCAGTGTTTGAAGTTGATAGGCTCTGGTGATCCTCTGGGAAGGAGAGGCACAAGTCATTGCCTACCTATACAACATTGGATCGTACAGAAGCTTCTATAATGCTGTTTTGTAACTGGGGAAAACTAATAATTGTTTTCTTTTTCTCCTTTTCTTTAGTTTCCATTTGAAGACAATCTCTTCCAGTCCTTGTACTACCCTCTGCAGTCTAAGTTTCTGGATACAGTGCACACTTTATGTGGGAGAATCCCACAAGTATTTCTGAAGCAAATTGAGAAGACTATGAAGAAGGTGTATGAAAATCGTGTCATTGTCTACTTGGGGGCCAACCACAGATACTAAATGTAGCTGTGTTTTGACAGAGAGCTTTTTAGCTCTTGCACCTCATCTCATGAAGCATACAAATGAAGCACAGACTCATAGAATCACGTGGGTTGGAAGGGACCTCTAAAGGTCATCTAGTCCAACCCCCCTGCAGTGAGAAGGGACATACTCAACTAGATCAGGTATCCCAGAGCCCCATTGTGCCTCACCTTCAATATCTCCAGGGATGGGGCCTCAACCACCTCTCTGGGCAACCTGGTCCACTGCTCGACCACCCTCATTGCAAAGAACTTTTTCCTAACATCATATGCTAACAGCATATGAACTCCAGTACTGAAACCCAGAATTCAAATATTTTCCTTATCTAATCTCCTAATAACCCCCAAATGACAACATGCGGAAATCCTAGAAGACTACCTAAACTGTCCTGTCTTGGGCCTTTTGTTCTCTTCCTACAAGAGGTGACAGCTGTCACCTTTATTTGGCAAGCTCACTTTGGTTATTCTCCTGCAGCCATATTCACTGTAACATGCTTGGAAGTTGTGCAAAGTCTTGTGCTTGGGCTTGACAAAGAAGTAGGTGACACCAGGGACTACAGCTCTTGAAATGCTGGGGCAGACATTCTTGGCTGCCTTGAGAATGCTGAATTACAGAAAAGATCACTCTTGTGATAGGATGAGTTAAAATTTGCTATAGCAAAGGGAAATTATTTGCTTAAAATTGCACTTCTGTCTGAAGCTTTTTTACCTGCTAGTCTTCACATGTAGGACCTGCAGTTTCTCTTACTTAAGATGATTAGAGAAATAGAAGTGCCTCTTGACTGTGTGGTCTAGTTATTGTCATTTATCCCTTCTGCTCTTCAGTAGTTTTGTGAGGGCTTCTCATGGAGGAATTAGAAGGAAAATAATTGCAGCACAAATAGGAAAACTGTGTCCCCAAAGTGGGAGGAGGGTGCAGTGTAAGCTGTGGCACCTGCCTTTCCTGCATGGGGTACAGTCATGGTCTTCCCTCCAGTCTCTTTTAACAGTTCCAGGAATGCATTCCCTATCTTGACAGCACTAATTACATTAGACACAGTCCAAGAATATTGTGAATGAAGAGTACAAAGCCAGGTACTATTGATCTGATTTCAATTAATTCTCTTTAATTGTTTACTGCACAGTAACAGTAACATGCCACCAACAGCTGTTTCTCCACCCCTGCATTAGGAGGCTGCAGATGCTGCCTCTGACTCCTCTTTTGCTTCACCAGAAACTTGAGGCACAGAATTGTCTTTGCCTGACACTTTTGTTTCTGGAAGTCAAGAGTTTTGTGCTAGGGTCCTAATGAATAGCCTCAAAGTGAAAGAGGATACAAGCTGGCTTCAGTGTTTATTTACAATTCTTTATTTAGCTTAGATTTCCAAAGTATGGTCATCTGATGATACCCAGCAACAAGAGCTTACCAAAACTTACTGTAGCTGAAAGGTGCTTGGGACAAGTCACTGGGAAACTGAAAGTGAAGGACACTCTTACAGAGCAGTAAGGCAGGAGCACACTCCCAGAAGGGATTTTCTAAGAGTAAGCCTTGAGGGGAGCATGCAGGAGAATGCTTGAAGAAAACAGCAGAGAAACTGATCTTTGCAGGTCTGTTCAGCAAAACAAACAAAAAAAGGCCATTCCTCGGAGATACTTTAACAGGCAAAGTAAGAGAGGGGTGAGGTGGGTGAGCTGAATGAAGCTTTTCTGTAATGAAAGGAAAACTGGCACAGATTGTACATCCTGTACACAAATGTTTGAGATAAATGTTTGGGGGGGCTTGGTTGAGGCAAAGGGTCTGTTTCTTAAGCTAAAACAGGATTTCTGAAGAATTGCAGTTTGGGGGGGGTTCTGCCCTATCCACTCTGATCTGATGCAGAGTTTCATCATTAAAGACTCCAAGACAGTGCTTCTAGCTTGCACATTCCTCTTTCCTTGTGTGGCAGCTCACGAGAAGGGGGATGGGAATAATGCAGGCCTGGCTGGCATCTCCAGCTGCCAGATAAGCAGCTGGTGCGGAGGACAAAGTGCCAACAAACTTTCCAAACGCTCGAGTGTGAAAGCGTGTGTGACATGTCCGTGAGCGTGCTGGGTGAATGGCATAGCACAGCAAACAGCATCACTAGAGTCATCTGAGCAGAGGAGGTGTTGAGAATGAGGCTTGCAACAAGGGGCATGCAGGCTTGGTCCTAGCAGCTTTGCTGCTGCTCTGTGCTCTCAGGCATGACAAACAGAAGCGTCTGTTATTCGCACCTCTCAATGCTACAAATTCTAATCAAGAGCTCCTGTGTGCTCCTGACTCAGATCTGTTATCTTGCAATCTCTGCCACATGAGTGTAAATCGACATGCAAATGACAGAGGCAGCTCTGCATCTTTGGATTGAAATGCCCAGGAAGGCATTTAAGCCGTAGGTGTTACAATCTCTCACAGCTTGCCTTAACATTTTCTATTTGTACCTGAAATTTTGGTTGATACTCTAGCTGCAGAGAGAAGTTTGAAAGCAATCCAAATGGACCTTGAAGACTTCAGAGCCAGAAGGCAATGAAATGAAAATTCACCAATGCTATTTCAAGAAGTTTAAGATCATGTAAGCCTAATGTAGAACAGGCAAAGCTTTTAGGCTGGCAATACTCAGAGCTTGTACAAAATATTAGCTTGCTTTTTGATCATTAATTTCAACTACCAGGGTAAAGCTGACTGTAGGTCAAACAAAACTGGAGGAAGTGCATGCTGGGCACTCCAAACTCCTCATTTCTACAAGCCACAGTAAGCTGCAGAGCTAAAGTCTTGTTGCCCAGAGAGTTGCAACTCTGGTGCTAAGCCTTTGGAGTCCAGGAGCCTGGGATTGTGTAAGCTATGATTCAGCAGAACCCTGCAACTGTGAGCACATTAAAATGAAGGAATGGAATTCATTACAAAACAAAAGCATTATTGCATATAAAGCCATCAGAGATGAAAACAGTGCTTTTTTAATGTTTACAGGAGGTGCTACATTCTGCTTAGAACTGTGTTATGTCCTCAACAGCTATTAAAATATATGAAGTATATGCTTTAACATGAAGAATTTTGTTAATGTAATATCAGGTGGCAGGAAGAATGGGGGAGGTTCCCCCTGCTGTGCTTTCTCTGAGAAGAAAAGCTATAATTTGAGCTCTCCAAAGTGTTTTACAACAATTATGGAACTTTGATTTCTTCTGTTGTTAGAGTTATTAATTTATATTTTATTACAGCTTCCAAAACCATGTTGTATTTTGCTTCTTACCCGTAGTTGATTCTAATATTAATCTTACTTAGAAAGCAGTTTTCATTCATTTTGTATTTCCTACTTGTGGCTAATTCCTTGTTAATTAGCCTTCATTTATTTTAATAATGGGATGTGTAAATACTTATATAGAATTTATATTCTCATTTTCCCTTCCCCTCTCCTATTTTTTATCTATTTCCAGTGGTATCGTGTAACCAAAAGACCTTTGCTGATGCAACACCTTGAGCAGGGCCATCATAGCAGAAGGGAAAGCAAAAATACTTTAAATGAACAGAAACTTCAGCACACGGAATGTGTGGGGGGAACGGGAGAAGAGTCATCTCTCACTCTGAGCAAGAAAGGTCAGCTTGCAGCCCAGAGAGTTGTGCCCAGCTTCTGTGAGCACAAGCCCTAAGCCAGCCAGTGCTTGATGCTCTGTGTAGTCAGGAGGCTTAGACACAGTGCATCAAGTGAAGAACCTAACCATGTCCTTGCTGTATCAGCCTCAAATATTCAGGTTTTTAATTTGCTGTATTATACTTGAACTTGCAGAAGACAGAAAAACAAGGGCTTTGTGTTTAGAGCTGCTGAGCACCTCCTTTTAGCCCAAAGCCATTTAAGGCAGCATCAGGCATTGTACAGCAAAGAACTGCTGAAGTGGGAAGCATTTGGTTGCATCATTTCTATCATGTGAGGGGGTTTTCTAGGCTGTTTGCCTGCACAGCACAAGTGGGTTTAGGGATTTCAATTACAGGTGGGAACTGGAAACTGCTCAGTGTGCGTGTGTGTGTGTATGTGTGCATACAAGGAGTGTGTACCTCTAAAGAAGTCTCTGCCATTTCATTGCTCCTGTATTTTTGACGAGTGCATCAATTGTTTATAGCTCCCAAGGAGGCCTAGCAATGCATTTCTCTGTGGATTAAGATCCTTTAGCTTACAGCACAAATAAATGAAGTTTTAAGCAAGCTCTTGATAGTTTTCATTTTAAACAGGAGATTTGTGTGTGTGTACTGGGTCTGGTTGGGATGGAGTTCCTCACAGTGCTAAATTGTCATGCTGCAGTTCCAGTTGTGTTACAGTGACCAAAGGTCACAACCTGCTCTCAGAAGAGGCTAAAGTTCTACTCCTATTTTTTACCTGTTTTTGCATTACCTTCTGCTCCTTTGAGGATTTGGTCATTTAGCCTCATTTCACAGAGAATGGTAGAGGTTGGAAAGGACCTCTGAAGATCATCCAGTCCAACCGGCCTGGTAAGGGAAGTTCATCTAGAGAAGGTCACACACAAACACGTCCAGGTGGGTTTGAATGTCTCCAGAGATGGAGACTCCACCACCTCCCTGGACAGCCTGCTCCAGTGCTTCATCACCCTTAAAGAGGTTCTTCCTCATGTTTAGATGGAACTTCTTATGTTCAAGTTTGTGCCCATTAGCTCTTGTCCTGTCGCTGGGCACCACTGTAAAAAGACTGTCCTCATTCCCCTGACATCCACTCTTTAAGTATTCATGAGATCCCACCATCAGTCTTCCCTTTTCCAGTCTTAAAGAGCCAATTCACTCCGTCTTTCCTCATAAGAGATAGGTTCTAGCCCCTGGTATCTTTGTAGTTGTTTTCACTTCCCTTCTCCTTGTATTTTATTTTTTCACACTCTTGTATGGTCAGTGCTGCACCATTCCTGGTTGTGCTGTGACAGGAGCTTGCCAGCCGTTCAGCCAAACCAGTTGTCTGCTTAGTGATGAAATAGTTTTCTCACTTGCTCAACTTGCTCAGCTCTGTGGTATGTTGGCTCAGCCGCTCTCTTTGAAGTCAAGAATACAACTCCCAATGATATTCATGAGAAAAGGTAAGACCAGCTGTAGAAGAACAATACCCTGTGCAGTGCTGCTTCACCTCTGCCCTAGGAGGTGTGTAGTTGGGTGGTGTGTGGTTACGTGCTCCACAATCAAACTGCTCGGTGCTGTCCTGACCCAAGAGATTTCCCCCACAAACATGGCTTCACTCAGCATTGCTCTGGGGAGAAGGCAGTTTTTCGGAGGTATAGGGCCAGGCCAGGCAGAAATAACACAGCCACAACAGCTAACAGGATGGGCATTTACCTGTTGCTGGTGAATCAGAGGAAGGGTCCTGAACTCTGATTGCTTGTAGCCCTGTTTCTGGTCTGCTGTACTCTTTATGTTGGCTGCAGCTCTTCTAGTTGGGACGAATAAACTCAGTTCATTGAAACAAGGCCTTGGAGCTTTCTTTCTTACAGCTGAGGGACCTGCTGGAACAGTCTTTTTCTGCCCTGCCCTCACCAATGTCCACATAGGGTTTGGACTCTAGGAAACATCCTTGTTGCATAGTCATGGAGCATGAGTCAAAATAGAGTTCAGCTATGATTTTATATTCATCCTCATAAATATGATCCTAGTAGAGAGAAGTCTGTGTCTTCTCTGACATTGAGAGCTGAGAATTAATTGCAACTAACCTCCCCAAAATGTGAGACTTTAATAATTGTACTAGTCTCTACACTTCATTTGCTTTAGCACTACCTGTTGTTCATTTAATTTCCAGTATTTTCCTTCCTACTGCTTCAAGAAGAGATTCCTGAGAGTCAGGTACCTGTAACCATAAAGGAGCCAACTTTCAGAGGATGTTTTGCTCCTCTTCATCAGATAGAGTGTCAACAAATAGACACCAAGTACTTATCCAGAGGTAGGGTGGCACACATAGGTGGATTGTCCCATGCAGAGTCTGGAAACATTCCCCTACTGTGCTGTTGAGGCAAGCAGGTATCTACATGGAGTTCCATACAGACGCAGCCTCCCAAAGAGCCATTGTTGGCATCAGACGAGGAGTTGCTATTTGTGCTTCACAAGAAATAGCAATGTTTAGATATTTGCTTTCATTCTGGATGGGAATGAAAAACAAACTGTCAACACTTCCTTTGAAATGAAAATGGCAATTGAGGCAAAACACCAAAATGAGAAGCAGCATTTAAGATTAACAAAGCACTTTGTTAATGTTTTCTTCTGAGGTAAAATACCTTGTTTTGACTTTGACTTTTTAATAGATGTACCACAATTACTTAGGTTACCTTGTGAAAACTACAGCACGGTCCAAAAGATGTGTAACAGTGTCTTGGAACTGAAATATTTTGCTCACACTGAAACAATGACACAGCCCCCTTTTTATAAAGTAAAAAGAGACATCAGCTGGCCTGTTACTGCAGAAATATCTTACCCAAAGCTGGAACAGGTTGCCCAGGGAAGTGGTTGAGGCCCCTTCCCTGGAGATATTCAAGGTGAGGCTTGACAAGGCCCTGGACAGCCTGGTCTAGTTGGGGGCGTCCCTGCTGACTGCGGGGAGGTCGGACTGGATGACCTTTGGAGATTCCTTCTGGCCAGGACCATTCTATTATGCAATGATTCTGAAGGAAGTGAATTCCCTGCTGTGGTGCTTAAATTACAAAGCAGGTCCCTTCTCACCTTTAAAAGTTCTCTCCTTCCCCTTCTGCTCAGCATTTCTAAAGGGCAACTTGTTTTGAATACTGGCCTCCTCACACCTGAGGCTGCAGGTGAAAAATGAGCCTGGTTTTAGTCTGAATGGTCTTGTAGGTTGCTGAACAGCCTGCATAGAGCTTTCTATCCTAAGGATGTACTGGGAGGAAGGTGTGAGAAAGCAGCTTGGAAAGGAAACTGCTCTGGCACTGGCTTCCCATGGGATTAATATGCAAAAATACGTGGGGACTTGACGCGTGTTAGTGTAGGGGTTAGTGGCTAATTTAGGTAAAACTCAGAATCTTTATCAAACCACACTTGTCTTGTTTTCTTTTTCTTTCTTTTCTTTTTACTTTTTTAAAAAATCTTACTGTGAGTACTCTCAAAATAAACCCAAACTCCCACAAATACCATTTCTCTGTTTTCAGCTTTTTCTGGATTTAAGGCACCACACATGAGCTATTTTGATCTTTTGATACTCCCAAGTCTTCCAGACCTATTAAAAGCTTATTAAAGATTTTCAGTCATTTTCTCAGAGGAGGGACATAAATTGTCTTGAAGAGGCTCTGAGGTACTTCAAAGGAAAAGAAAAAAGAAAAACCAGCAAAACCCTTTTCCATGCTGAATGGCTCAGAGACACACCATTTTTTACTGTCATTTTATTGTACCTTACTTCAGTTTCCTCAGCTATAAACTGAAAAGCAAAACAAACCAACCCACTAACCTCCTTTTGTAAATCCTTTGATGTGTATCGATGTACAATATTTTCTGAAGCCCTAAGTGGGTCTGGAGACACAGAGTTGTTCTCATTTTCTCACTCTTCTCACTGTTTGGATTCTGCATTATCTCTCTTGCTTGGTATTGTATTGGATTGCTACAGGTTCTTTCAAGGCACACCAATCAATTTTGGTACTAACTGAGTTGAAATACCTTACAAATTGCTGTCACACATCAATGAATGAAATTAAGTCAGGTTAGGTCAGGGATCTCCAGATAACTAATTTAAGCTTCATTACTGAAAGCAAAAGCATCTGCTGGGCTCCATCATTTTAATCAGCACTGGGCCCATTGATCTGCGCCCAGGCATTGGACAGTCTATTACTCTGTGCAAAAGTCTCAGTCCTAAACCTCAAGAATCGGATTTTGTTGTTTGCTGTGAAGTTAAAGAGCTTCCAGTGCAGTGAGATAAACTAGCCCAGCTGAGCCCCTGCGGCTCCCAATACAAGTATCCTCCATTCCTCTGCTTTCTCCATGTGCTGTGGCTTTTCTCCTTGCATTAGCAGCATGCCAGGGGACCTGCTGCTGGTGTGAACTAACTGCACAAAACTAACAGCTAACTGGATCAGTGTGAAGGAAGGGACAGGAAAAGCAGGAATGTCCTTTCTGGGTACTGCACATTAATCTCTGTTTAAATTGGCAGTAGATCTTCTTTCCTTTCTTTGTGTTTTGGTATGCAAAGAGTGTGTAACGATCATGTTGCTGTCACTTGGCTTCCAGCTCGTTCTGATTTCTGTTGATATTTCGGAAAGATGAGAAGGTGGCAGTACCTAGCTATGCCAGGTAACTTGGATGTTACTTCTCCAGCTTCCTTCACTACTGATGAATATCAGTCCCAGTTACAACCTTACCTGAGTACCATGTCCAGTTCTGGTGCCCCCACCATAAAAGGACATGGAACAGCTGGAGAGGGTCCAGACAAGGCCACAAAGATGATCAGAAGGCTGGAGAACCTCCCCTATGGGGACAGGCTGGGAGAGATGCGGCTGTTCTGCCCAAAGAGAAGGCTCCAGGGAGACTTTAGGGCAGCCTTCCAGTACTTGAAGGGGGCCTAGAAGAAAGCTGGGAGGGGACTTTTTACAAAGGCTTGTAGTGATAGGAAGAGAAGCAATGGGGCTGAACAGCTCCAATGTTCACTTCCTCTCAGAGCAGGGTCTGTGTTTCAGAGCAATGCCAAGGAATTCTGTAACTCGCAGAGATGCAGAGTCACAGGGCTGCAGGCACACCAACTGCACCATGAAGAAGCAGAATCAAACATCACCTCTTATTTTGTGAGTGTGAAGAAGTGGGTGTGAAGTACTTATTAAAGAGGTTGAGGTTGGTTTATTCTACTACAACCTGTTAAATTAAGATCACATGTCTGTACAGAATACAGTACAAGAATTTAGGAAAAGCATATTTAGGTTTTATTTGCAACTTGCTTTTTGAGTGAAAAATCCCTACACTGTCCCAGTTTTCCACAGCAGTTCTTGGCCTCTTGGATCAACTGTAAGGTTTTTGCTGGTTTAAAAGGACAGGCTGTCAACACAGCCAAATTGATCATTATGGGCTTAATTTTGTTGGTTTTGGGAATACATGTAAATGGGATGTTGTTTAGGATACTTGGATTTGCTCTCCAAGAGTTTTCAAGTAGTTGTGAAGCTGTACTAGACTTCAAAATCCATCCTTATGCCTCTCTAGGCTTGTTTTGGCTGGTGGGATTCTTTAAGAGCTATCATGCTGAGAAATGCAGCTCCTGAGGAAGAACCGAACATTGAGAGCATGTGACCAGCTCTGAGAATTCTTACAAAGAGCAAGTTGGACTGGGAGTGTGAGCTGGTGGGGGTCCCTGAGGGGCAAAGGAGCCAGCTGGAGTATGTGAGTTATTTAAGAGAAGCTATGCTCTGGGAAAGGTCTGCTCTCCACTCTTCTGTTTTGCTGAGGTAAGTTGGGGTTTTTGTTACAACTGCATTTTTGATACTTATTTTAAAACAATAAAGTGGACCTCATGGAAAAAGAGATGGACTAACCTGGACTCTGAATTTTATCACCCTTTTCCATCCTTGGAGCATCTGCATACAGGCCCCAGTGCTGCTCTTTTCAGCCCAGTATCCACTATGTGCTTTGAAACCTGCTTCTGTCCTCTGCTAACTCTTTGAACAATTCAGCTGTTTGCACTGAAGGGATTTTTCTCTTGCTCACTGTGCGGAGTATTCAGTGGTATTTTAGGGGAAGATATTGACAATTTTGCTGTAGACAGTGTTATTATCTATTTATAAGAACAACTGTAGTTTCAGTTAATAGAGGTCTAATACTGGGAAGGTGCTACCAAGCATTTGAGGCAGAAGGAGTTGTGGTAGCAGAGCTGCAAAGGCATGATGGCCCATAAAGAAAATTGGTTGCAGTGTCCACATCTCTTTGATGAGCAAGAGGTCAAAACAAAACCAACGGCTAAACTCTCCATGGCTTTAATTCTGTCTCATGCACTGGGGTTTATTTTGTTTGGTTTGGTTGGGGTTTGTGGGGTTTTGCCCCTAGAGGTTTTGGCAAATTTGGTCTTCTTTGTCTCTGGTCATTTGGTGCATAGAGTTAATGATGCTGGCTGGCTGCAGGAGAGCATGTAACACAAGAGACACATACAAGAAAGTGAAAACTGAAAAGTCCCAACTATTATTGAGATTTCTCATGTGATTGATGTCCAGTGGAGAATGTAATTTTCTGTTTAAGAAGCTGAGAATCAATCAGTGCTACAAAACTCACACAATTCCCTTGTAAAACACTTAGAAATAGTGGCACTTTGTACTTGCACTTTATCAAGCTTCCAGTTATTTGTATTTGGTCAATGAGAGACCCCAAATTCTACATCTGAGGTACATGTACCTGCTCTAAACTACTTTTGAAACTTGGAAGAGGTGTTTTTCCTAAACTCCCTGTTGTGCCACACCACCAGGGAGCACCAGCCCTGCTCTCCTCACACTTAGAACTACAACCACAGCTTGGCTTTCTGCTCAAGCTGGGGAGGTGACTCAGATCTCTCTTCCCACACATGAGTTGCAGGGTTCATACCATTAAAATCCACACTTGGCTCTGCTGGGTGTCTTGAACAACAAGGCCTGTGCTATAAGGCTGGTTTGTTTAACTCATGCTGCCACTTTGCCCTCCTCCTGTTGACAAGGTAGAGAGAGAGACTTGTGGAAGTTCATTAACTCCCCTCTGCCTGATTGTACCCTTCCACAAAGAATCCAGAACCTTATTTGTAAGGTCTGCTTCTTTTAACAAAGGCTTTCATGATAGTTTGAAACACAGTTTTTGTACAGTCCCTCTGTAAATATGAACTTAAAAATCCCTGTACTAGTGTCACATAGCCCTCCAACAATGTAAAGGCTTGAAAGGTTCTTGATTTTGTAAGCCATTCATATTTTAAATGAAAGCTGGGGTTTCTGTATGATGCAGTTGCCGCTGGAGACAACTAGTTGCATGTCTTATGGATCATCTCCTGCATGATGAAATCAATACAAGGGGTCGAAGAAAGCAGCTTGTAGCATAGGAATGCTTGCTGTGGCTGCCAGATTTCTCTCTTAGCCATTTGTGGTGGTCCACAAACTATGTTGCTTTGCTGTGACATTAAGCAACGTTTCTAAGAAACACAGCCATGTCAGAGATTTTCTGTTGTCAAGATGGCACTTAGGAGAGTGGAAAAGTTAGTACAGCCACTGACATTACCATCTTTTTAGGGACACCTCCAAGAGGGTATAGCAGAGTCTGTAGACAGCTGACCTGCTCACTCTTATGCTCTGCCCACCCGACCTTGGCTGTGAGAGCAGCCAGGGCTGTGCCCACAGGGCAGGATGGACACCTCTGTGCACATGGCTGTCTGTAAAGGCAGGCCTCAGGGGAAGACTGGGACAGGATCCAGGTTTATATTTGGATCTTACCTAACAGCGAGCCATGGCTTATGTGCCACCCCACATATACCCAGAATAACAGCTGGCGTTGATATTTGGTCACCTTATTTACAACTTCTTTTGGTGTATGCTAAATTAGCATTTCCTTTTCCTTCCAGGAACAGCCACCATGTGTTGCTCAGTCCTACCAATGTGTTTGAGGTGGATGAGCCTGTACATGCCTGTCTGTCTGCTGGGCTAGAGCCCCTGGCCTCTGCTCCAGGTTCACCCGTTCTGTGTCAAGTATCTCTCTCACCTCACCTAGGGACCTTCTCCAGAGAGGAGTGACAAGAGGCTACCTGGACTTCACCTCTTCTTCACAGAGCTGTATTGAAGGTGCAGGGTGGGTCCATGTCTGGAGTTCATAGCACAAGAAGGGCATGGGCCTGTGGCAATGGGTCCAGAGGAGGCCACAATAGTGAGAGGGCTGCATCACCTCTGCTGTGGAGGACAGGCTGAGAGAATTTGGGTTGCTCATCTTGGAGAAGGCTCCAGGGAAACCCTTATTGTGTCCTGTCAGTACTGAAAGGGGACAATAAGAAGGATGGGGACAGCCAACAGCAGGACCTGTTGTGACAGGACAAGGGGTGATGGTTTTAAAGTAGAAGAGGAGAGATTTAGACTAGCTAAAAGGAAGACATTTTTTGCCCTGAGGTTGATGAGACACTGACCCAGGTTGCCCAGAGAGGTGGTAAATGCCCCCTCCCTGGAAACATTCTGAGTCAGGTCAGACAGGGCTCTGTGCCATCTGATGTAGTTGAAAATGTCCCTGCTCACTGCAGAGAGGTTGGCCTAGATGACCTTCCAACCCAAATCAGCCTTTGATTCTATGATTCTAGCACAGGTAACATGTGCTGGCATGAGAGTGCCTGTTGGGCTTGAAGGTGCACCCTGGAGGTGTTTAAAAGACACAGATGTGGTGCTGAGGGACATGGTGTGGCCTCAGACTTGGCAGTTAGGTAATAGTTGGACTCTGATCTTGACGGTCTTTTCCAACTGAAACAATTCTATGATTCTAAGACGGTGGGAGAGGTCGGTAGAGTAAGGAAAAGGGAAGATAGCGCCTTGTTGAGAATAAAAGGGAGACAGGGCATTTCTATTTATAACCAGATACTGGATTTGAGGGTGAGGGAAGAGCCGTCGCCTTCAGCCCGAGGGAGGAGGAAGGCGCCCAAGCTCCTTGAGGGGCTGGGGCAGGGAGGCCCCGCCAGTCAGGCAGGAGCTCCGCGCTCCCACACGCTACCCCGAGGATCTGCTTGGCGAGGCCGGCGTGCGGAGGGCGGTCGCCCCCGGCAGCAAGGGGCGGGCTCCCCCGGGAGACGTCTCACCGGAGCCGGCCCCCGCGCCTCCTCCTCGCTCAGCGCCGCCCGGGCCCGCCCCGCGGCCCCGCCTCCCCGCGCGCCCCCGCCCCCCGGAGGGAGGGGGGAGGGCGGGCTGTCGGGGCCGCGCACGGGGACGGCCCGGGCGCCATGTTGGAGCGTTGCTGAGCCCGGGGTCTCTGTGTGTGCGCGGCGGCTGGAGCCCGTTTCCTGCGTGGGGAGGGGGGGCTGGAGGAGGGGAGCAGAGCGGAGCTGGGGGGAGACGCCCAGGCGGATCATGGACGTCGAGAGGCTGCAGGAGGCTCTGAAAGGTGGCGCCGGGGCTTGCGGTGGAGAGCTGGGGGGTGGGGGGGGGAAGCGGTGTCCCCACGCTGAGGCTGGGGTTAGGGGTTTCTTTCGTAGCTGAGACCCTCTCGGGGGGAGGGAGCGCCCTTGGCTGAGGGCGGCTGCTCCCTTCCGCGGGGGACGAGGGTCGGGGTACCCGCGCTGTGAGGAGGAGGCTGCTGGCGTGGGAGGGAGGGGGATCCCGCGGAGTGGGGAGAGGCCCGGGGCTCCCTGTGGGGAAGGGGAGAGGTGAGCCCCGAGCCCCTGCTGCCCTGGTGTTTCCCCCTCCCGGGCTTGCTGTGGGCTGCGTAAGGGGGAGCAGCAGAGGAAGGTTAGTGACCCCACCGGCTCCCCCACTTCCCCAGGCCCGGGGCTCCCCACGGTGGTGGTGCCCCCTTCTCCCCCACATGCCGGCCCGCATGCCCTTCCCCGGCCCTCATCCGTACCTTTCCTTTTTCCTTCCCCAGTCCGTTTCTGTGTGAGCTTGCCCTGCTGGGCGCAGCCTGAGGAAATCAGCCTCTTTCTCTGTTGTAGGTGCTCAAAAGAAGTTGCAAATCAACTTTTGCTACTCAGATGCATGTAGTTTCTCTACAGGAAAATATTAAGTGGTTTACAGGGCTGGGAAGCTGGTGGAGCTCTTGGGAACAACTACAGCGTTGTGAAAGCGTGGAAATGTTTTTGTGGGGGCTGTACTGATTGTTAAAGCAAATAAATCGCTAATTGTTATGAATTTTTGTTCTGTCCTAATGTCTTTTACCATTCTTTTTGTGTCATTCTCATACCAACAGATTTTGAGAAGAGAGGGAAGAAGGAAGTGTGTCCAATACTGGATCAGTTTCTTTGTCATGTTGCTAAGACTGGAGAGACAATGTAAGTGTGACTTTTTTTTTTCTTTTGGTGATCTTTAGTTGTAGCATATGACTTTAAATGCAGAAACGTTCATGAGATGCCACCTGGATTCTTTTTTTATCTGTAGATTGCTTCTGAGTGCTAAATAAGCTTTTCTTAGTTCCCATTTAGTTTCAGATGGATTAGTTTCATTTGCCGGGGTGGTTTGTTTTATCTAACAGCTTTTCTCAGGGGTTTTTGTGAGGTCTTATTGATCCTGGTTAGCACAGTTAAACCTGTTGCTTTTTCTACATTTTACACAACATTCGTGTTTTTTAAGTGGAAAGTTCAGATCTCTATTGTAATGCCTGCTGTGCACTTTGTAGTGTCTGTCGTGCATTGTATCTAATAGTTACATAGAGCTAGAATGGCTTAGATGATTTCTTCTTAGGCTTTGTAGACCATGCTGGGTGATGATTGTGTCTGAACACATTTGAAGAAGAGGGAAGAGTCACGTAGGTGCTTTCTGCAGAGGAGACACCTGGGAAGCTGCTCAGACTTTCAGCGGCTGTTAGTTTTTGAGCTCACAGGAGAGTTTCACTGTTCCTGGAATTTTTTCACAGCTCACCCTTGCGGATTTCTGTCTGAAGGTGAGATGTAGTGGGAAGGAGCCGCACTCCTTGTCAGGGACGAGCGCTGGAGCTGTGCTGGGTGACTTCCTTGCTGGATCACTATTTGGCAGGAAGGGGAAAGGCTTCCCTGGGTGCGTTGCTATAGAGTTGATCACTTTCTGGCTCCCAGGCAGTCTCCTTGTTTTTGAGGCCTAGTGCCAGGCTACAGGCTTCAGTAAGAGCTGTGTGCTTTTACCAGTGTTTTGTTAGCAGCCAGTGATCGCAGGGCCTTTGTTCGGGTTTCTAGAACCCCTCTAACTTGTAAGAGGTTTGTAGGTTTTGCTTTTCTGTTTTGTTTTGGGGTGGTTTTTATTCGGTAGCTTGCTATTACTTCTTGAATTAATGGCTTTGAAAGGGAAACAAGTTCTGAAATGTACTTTGCTCTTTTAATAGAAGACTTGGGCTCAGCAGAAATAACACAACTATAATGTTTAGTATTTTGGTGTAGTACATATTTTAGTGTGGGCTTACTGTTGTGTGTTTTATCTGCATAGTATTTGAAATATTTTTCCTGCTCTGAAATACTTCTTTAGGCTGTTTTTGTTTTATCTGCCACTCTTAAATCTATTAAAAAATAATTTAAAAATGTGCTTTTTGTATAAGGGCAAATTCCCGGGAAAATTCTTTCCTGTGTGAAACTTTGGGAATGAATAAACTCCTGACATTATTTTCATTTGGGATTTTTTTTTTTTTAAACTATTATTTAATTAGTGCAAACTATTGCTTAACTCTGAACTGGAATCTATCATCTGGAACTTCATGCAGACCCTCATCCTCTGTGTTTGAAAGATTTTCTTTGGCTGTTGTTCAGGCCTGTAGCTTTTTTTCAGCATTCTTAAAACTTTCAGTAGCATTAAATAATTTTTTTAGAAGTGTCAAATGCTGGCATCATAAGCATCTTCTAGTATGATTTGGAGACACACCTGGCAATATTGTCCCATAATGGTCAATTTACTTCCCATTATGTACCAAAGTCTGTATTTCTTCATCAAATATATCTGTTTTTATTGGTGTGTTTCGTATCAAAGTATCAGGAAGAAATAAGTCAGCATTAAAATCGCATGGTGAATGTTCATGTAAGGATTGGTGATACACAGTAGAAGAACTTAATGTCTGTTTAAGCAAGTACAGCTTGACCACTCTTAATGGTGTTTCTGATTCCACAAAAATAACAAATACATGTTAATTAAAAATGAGATGAATATTCTTTATTTCAGGTTGTGTAGAAGTGGTTTCATTTAATAGAAATCTAAGTCACTAATTAACAGGCTGCCTTGGAATAAGGAGGTGAAATCCAAAGTAATAGTTTTTAGTGATATTGATTAGGATTTTTATGACATTCGGAGCTCAACTTAAAAGGATGGTTAAGTTGGAGTACTTACACAACTGGTTTGCAGCCTTATTTATTGAAAAACAATGGATCTTACCCAGTCACAGCCTGTTCCTGAAGGAGCAAACAAAAAGTACCAGGGCAAATAAGGACAAGTGAAATACGAAGTATTTTCGTTTTGAGTTATTGTTGCTAGTGTGAGAAGTTATAAAGTGTTCATGGGGGTTCTCTCAGTTCTTATCCCCGAATGAATGCTGATTTTTAGCTGATACACTGTAGTCTGTATCCTGGTTTAAATGCAGGGTGTTCTCGCCTTCCACGCCTCATACCTTTTCTGGGCATAGTTGCAGCAGATCTTGTCGACAATTAGTAAACTGGGTTTGAAAGGGTGCTAATGAAGTAAATTAATATGCTCTCATCAAAGAAGGATCGTGGCTTACAGAGCTTGCTTAACAGACTAAAAGCATGTAAGGGTGTTGGGTCCCTCCCTGCCCCTGTTTGTGTCAATGTGCTTATTCATCCGAGTGAGGGAGGAGCAGGTATATGCAGGTCTAGGTTAGGCTGTAATTTTACCAGTATTTCTCTTGGCTAATACAGCTCTTGTGTCACTATTTCACTTGTGCTTGTCCAACTGTGTCTGTAGCTACATGGTAAGCTAGAGCAGGAAACTGCTTCCAGTTGTAAGTAACTTCTTTTTGGCAGTATTGTTTTTAACAAAGTTCAGTTCATTGATCCAGCTTGGTCTGTCCCTGTTAACTGGTATGTCCAACTCCAGCACAACTGAAGAGGTGGTGTAGGGAAGGAACAAAGGGTGAGCATTGTGTAAGCCAGCACTGCAACTATGATAAGGCTCTTTAGGGTGTCTTTATTGTCATTAGAAGCCTTTTTTGTTTACAAGGAGGGCTTGGAATAAAAATGTTGCTAAATTTTGTTACCTTATCGGTGTAAACTTAGTTCTTTTATCAGTACCTTGCAGTTAGAAGCTGATCATACAGTCACATGTGTTAACTTCATCTATTTGAAGCTGAAGTTATCATCTTGTACAAAGTTAACTATTCATTTAATTATCTGGGAGATGATGGCCTGCATTTATAAAAGTCAATCTAAACTTCCTTTTTTGTAGGAGAGCAGAAGCAAAACTTTGCTTGGCTACTTCAGAATATTTTTGTTTCATAATGGTTGCTATGGTAAGACTTAGCCTTAGGTAGAATATAAACTTTATGGTTCAACCTTTTTTAATCTTGTGTTCAGTCTTGGGACTTTTTTCAGAGGAGTGACCATACTCCTTGTGACTTTTTACTAAGTTACTAACATGGAATTTCCTTAGTGAGCCCAAGTCATAATCTCCTTTTCTCTAGTTTGTAAGGGATCCATGTGTTTTGCAAAACTGAGCAAAGTGAAGAGATAGGAAAATTATTAGTCTTAATGGTTTTCTGTATCTGAAAGGCCTCTTTAAAAGCCGGATATGTTGTTGTGCTTGCTTTTTACATAAGAAATCCACTGATCTCTCTTTTGTGAAATGAAAACAGCTTTAAGAGACAGCACAGAAGTCACAGGCACTGCCATACGAGAAGTGACATGCAAAAGTGAGATATTTTGTTCTTGTGAAGAATTTTAAAGAATAGATGTGAGGATCACTTATCAGTTGCGATCTTGTATTTAAAACATACTTTCTCTTGCCTCTTAGGAAATCCTCATGAATTTAAAATCTCTGTGTTCCTCCAGTAGCAAAAATGTTTCAAACCATTTATTCAGGTACTTCAGGAAAATACAATTTGGGAATTGGAAAGGAAGATGAGAGTTTTCCTTTGGTTCTAAAGTTGAAAACAAAACTTAGTAAACAAAAGCAATCATATTTTATGTCAGTTTTCTCTGCCCTTCCCCCCTACTCTTGCCTTGGGGCAGACAACTTATAAAGTGCAGTTTTATTTTAGTGGAAAGTATAATACAGATGCTTACTGACAATGAGGGAATCCAGAAATGGGTAGTGAAGTACCACAATTTGGAGAAGTACAGTATTTAGGCAGAAGTGATTAAGTGTAACATAGTTCTAGGCTTAAATAGACAGTGCTGGCCTGGCCAGGTTGTAATGTAGCTGCACCAGTTCTTGCCCTGAATGCAGTGTAAACAGCCATTAACATACATTTTGTGTTTTTTTTTTTTAACTGTTTTGTTTTCTTTGTGTAGTCATTTTTTTCCCCTTAGAGTTTCCCTGGAATATCTGAAATATTATTTTGCACCTCATCTAAGCCTGCAGACAGATGTCTCTTCATTGGTTTCCTTGAGCACCAACAGAAATGTTTTTCTGCAAAGTTTCTTCAGTCAAGTCTAATGCATGTGATTGCAGAGTAAACAGGAACATCTATAGTATCATCGTTGAACAGTCTCAGTTGGAAGGGACTTCTGGAGGTCATCCAGTTCAGACCCTGTGCTCAAGGGAATCCAATTGCAAAGTTAGTTTAGGTTGCTTAGGACTTTGTGCAGCATTTCTCAAAATCACCAGTGATGGCAATTCCATAGCCTGTTTGGCTCCCTATTTCACTGCTTAGCCTTATGCACTGGGAAAATGTTTCCCTTGCAGCAATCTGGGACTACTGCATCTTACCCCATCATTTGTGCACCTCTGTGAAGGGGCCCTGTCTTGCCTGTGCACAGTTACTCCTTCAGGGATGAAGGACAGCAGATAGGTATTTCCACCATAGCTGCCTGTTTTCCAGGCATGCTTCCTTAGCTTCCTGCCTGGGTTGTGTGCTGTAGCTCTGTTAACCATCTTAGTGGCCTTCTGCTCTCTTTTGTGTTGCATGACTGCAAACCAGACACAGCCTTGTGGTGAGGAACTGATAAGTGCTGGGTAGAGGGGTTAAATGGCTTTCCCTGATACTGCAAATGTAAGCCACGTGCAGGCAGCTTGTGTCACAGCAAGGGCACACTGACAGATGTTCAGCTTCCTGGCTACCAGCACAGGTACTGGCCCCAGTATTGACTCTGAGCAACATTGTTTGTAACTGGTTGCAATTAGACTTTGGACCCTGTTGACCACAGCCACTGCTGTGCCGGTCTGATGGTCCACAGAGTCTCTGTAACTATTCAGGCTTGTCTACAAAGATGCTGCAGAAGACCTTCCTGTATGTCTTGCTAAAGTTGAGTCCACAGGGTCTGCTGGTCTTCCCTCATCCACAGTCAGGTAGAACAGGGACAGTTTGCTTTTAGTAAATTATATAACTGTAAAGGTAAGTTACATAACTGTAATTCTGTCAGAGATAATGGCAAAACTGGTTTCTGACCCTTTTGATACTGTTCCATTTAGCAGTAAACTTTTCATCCTTCCAGCATTTTTTAGAACAATTTCTTGGTTCACTTCAGCCTTTGTATTATTTTGTTACAGCAGTGAAATATTTTTGCCAGCTGTGGAGAGTTGAGATGGTAGCAACGTACAGGACAAAAAGCTTCCATTTGTAGCTGTACTGTGTTGGTGATGTATGCCGAGCTCTTGTACAGTAATTTCCTTTTTTGTTACAGACATGGAGATATTTGTAGCCATATGTCCTTTAGCTCATTTTACATGTTTAAATTTAAAGTCTGCTCTTTTTCGGTGAAATATGTGCTCTGGTTTTGTTTAACAAGCAGTTTTGTTGTTTCCATTAGCTGGAAATCTTCCAGACTGTTGGGGGAATGTAATTCCTTATGACGTCTTAAAAAAATGAAATAAAACAATTCCCAAATTCCTGCCATAATAAACAGGATAGTACTTTTTAAAAGAAGTCTGCATACCTTTGTTAGTGGAGGCCTCTTCCATTTCCATGTTCATGGTGAAGCAAGAGATGTGAGTAAACTTCCTTGCATTGTTTCCTACTATTATTCCTCAATAACTCAGTTCCATTAAGTGGTTGGAATTAGTCCCCACTAATTCCCATTCCACTGACACTGTGGTTTCTATCTCATAATCCACTGATGCCTCCAAAGAACAGGAATCTCATTTGAAAAGCCTGCTGGTTTATCTTTTCAAAGGTAGTTTGGCTTCCTTGCTCTTACATATATGATAAACAATTATGTCTCAAATGTGCAGTTGTTGTACTTCAGAGGAACCAGCTGTGAGACAGATGAAATCTCTTGCTCTTTTAGGAAACCCAGGATGTTTAGTGTTTTATTTTAAACACTGCCACTTCTTATCTGTTGGGAGTGGGATTTGCAGTGTACAAGTCAAAACCTTAATTACCATCATAAAATGATGATCCTAATAATCTTTAGTCTCTCTATAGAATGCATGTGTAAGGAAAGCCAAAAGGCAGCTCCTCATGGCAGTGTTAACTTCTCAGTGTAATGAGACTATTCTAATACACAGACATTGGTGAGTATATCTTTCTTCCCTGCTAGTCACCCTGCAGATAGTTCACTCTTACTTTGCACAGAACTCCACCACATCATTTATTCTCTAGCAGTTAATACAGTTGCATGTACTTCTGATAATCACCTTTAGCAGTATTCTGTTGGCGTTCCTCTACTCTTCAAGCTCAGTTCTCATGCGTTGCCTAATTGGATTTGTTCTCATCCACAGAGTTTCTCTCATGTCTTACCTTTACCACTTGGTAATGTTTCTTCACAGCTACAGTGGCTGCCTCATTATTACCTCTGTCTTTTTCCAGGGGGTCTGAAGCCTCTTGTTCCATGGTGGCTTTGCTCATTACTGTTTCATTTGAAGTGCTTTCCCAGACATTTGGGTGGTGTTCCACGCTTACTTACTTACTTCACAGTAGCCGGGATGTTTTCCTGGTTTTACCTTGTAACCAATGAGTTTTACTCCCTCTTCCTGCCTACAAGTTTTGGAAAGTTTGGTGCTTGATGCCACATGTTGTGGGGGAAGGAGCCAGGCAATATATAGTGCATATAAAGTTTAGAGGACAAAGCAGGCTGGTCGATTTGGGGGTGGTGGAGTATCAGGTTTGTGGATAAACCAGACTGACTGCTTTTCCCCAAGGCTGGTACATATTTTCCCAGCGCAGGTCTCAGTTTTAGAAATACTGCTACCTGAGATGGTTACAAGCTTTCCGTGATGGCTACACTTGATGAGTCTATGCTCAGAAGTGGTAAGGGAGTGCGATGACACAGAAACACCTAATGACTCTGTATGGAGACACTGAGATAGGGTACACTTGTTAGGCCAAGGTTGGTATGTGTTAGCTGAACTGTCTTGTGTAGAAGCCAGTAGGGTGGCTTTTGTTCCATTTTTGAAGGATTTGGTAACAGAAGTACAATTTAACTGCTCCTGGCAGGACTGCTTTCAGAGCTGAAGTGAGCCTGTGTTTCTGTGGGACAGTGCATGAACTAGCAAGTACAGGAATGAAGTGCAAGGTAAATTCAGTGCACAGGGTGCATTTTCTTCAATTTGGTTTCTCAGATTTATTGCTCAATATAGTGAAGATTTGAGACTGTTATTTCAGTGTGGTCTGCTGCTCCTCTGAGGTAATCTGGATCTGGTAATTTAACAGCGATAGCTACACTTACTAGATGAGTTACAGCATTTCTTCTTTGCTTATTATAGTCTGTGCAAACTGGTGGTATACCTGAAATGAATTCAGTGTCCTATAGTAGTAGATAGGTGGAAATTAGTTTGCATATGGAAGAGGTGATCTAAATATGTATGCAGTTATCCAAATGTTGAATTTTATTTCTTTTTTGACTTACTTGGAGTTATTTTTCTATTAGTGGCTCCTACAGGTAGCAATTTTAATTTGCTGCAATTTCAGGAAGATTTTTATGCTTAAATTTTGACTTCTAGGCTTCTGCTCTACAGGCTTATTGAGGAAGTGTCACATATTTTATGTTTGTGTGTTCTGCCTGCTCCTGAGTTCTAGAGAATTATACTGTGCCTTTATGTGATGGATTATTTTTCTATGCAGTATCTCTTGAATAGGATAGTCTCTGTATTGTGCCTTGGAATTCCTGCAGAATCTCCATTTCACAGTGCACAGCATCGTTCTTGAATGTACTTCAGCAAACATTAATCTGTCCAGACAAATTATATCTGGAATAGAAATAAGTAAAAAATTAAGAATAATCTGCAAAATTGTTAAAAGTTTAAATAAATATTGATTTTCTAAGTGTCAACAAAATGGTCAATCAAGTTACAAGCACATCTGGACTATGTAAGTGGTTTCTGGGAAGTGTGTTGACACAGATAATGTTTATCTGCTGTCAGTGATCTGTTTGGCTAGGGCTATTCAGAGGCAGCTACAGTTATCTTTGATAAAGCAGATGAAAGTAAATGTTCTCCTTCCTCTCGAACCTTTTTTTGTGCTAGTTGCTTAAGTGACATTGACAATTCTAAGGCTGATGTGAATGTCCTGTATTCAAAGTTCAAAAATAAAAAAGCAAATTTCAAGAAGATGGTCCATGAAGTCCTACCTCTTTAAAATAATGAATCCTGGTGTAGGTTGTTATAGCAATAACTGGAACAAAGTCTCCCAATGTGATGCAGAAATGTGTAGTAATCCAGTCCCTATCTTGAAGATACCCTCTACAAAAATGAGGCAGATGGGGGCTGAGAAAACAGTTTCTGTACACAGTGATTATTGAGCATTCTAAGCAATTCTGTGTTTAATATTTCCTTCATAACCTAAGTATAATTTAGAAGATAATAAATCAGATTAAAAGAGGACACAAAACTCAAATTATTTTAAACTAATGTAACACAACGGATGCTACTAAATTTCATACAGAATAGTAATAATTATTCAGAACTAGAGAAATAAAATTTGTTGGAGTAAAGTATCCTGGGAAATATATGACAAGAGGGAGATACTATGGTCTACGTCTATTGTGGTGTGAGTTCAGTGTGTTCCATGAGCTAGTGATTTTTCTGCATTTTAGGAAAAGAAAAAAGGTAACAAAATTGTAAATAAGTGTAGTTGATATTGGTCATATGGGAGAACTTAGCAGGTATTTAGTGCTTACCCAAAAGTCTGTGTTTGCAGAATTTGGAGAGCTTTGTAGTCGGTGAGTGCTTTATGGGAATGTCAGTATCCGGGGTGATCATTCTACCTGCAGTAAAACTTGATGTTTATAAGAAGTGTTATTGAATATGTGCATAAATGAAATCATATGAAGAATAAGAAATCAGAGGAAGAATTTACATAAGGGTATACAGTGCAGAAGAACAGGTGAAATAGTTCAGTAAATACACCAGTTTATTCTTATCAGCCAAAGGTAACTTCAATAAATTTTCAAGTGGAAGAAGAAAACTGCATTAAAATGCCATCTACTTTTACTTCTCTCTTTATAGGTAAGCCACTGCCAGTGGTTTGTGGAAGTTTTGAAGGTGTTATTTTGTGTATTGCTTTCAGCTCTGCTCTAAGGAATTTAATTCTTGAATGATGAATCTGTTGCAATCTTGTTCTTTTGTTCTGTGGTCAGTTTTGGTCTTTAAAATAAAAGAAAATGGAAGGTTCTTGAGTTTGTAGTTAAAGAACTGGAGTAAGAAATGCTCTTTTTTAAAAACTCGAGCCCTAGTTCAGAGTTCTTGTTCTGTGGAACAGCTGTGTTCTGTTGGAGTCAGCTGAATATTTATCAGCAGAGATCAGAATTAGTCCCTTGATGATTACAGATACTACTTTAATGTCTTCATCAGTTGCCGGTTTCCATAACTAAGTCTTAATCTTTGTTGTTCCTGGCAATAGCAGTAGTAATTTGCAAGTAGTAGAGAGGTGAACACTTGTACTACCAAAGCAGATGTAGTTCTAATGTATTGCAGTTTCCGTGGTTCTGGAATGAGCTCATCATGCTCACAAGTAGGAGAGCAAAGGCTCAATTTAAGCTGACAACAATCAGTGAGCAAAGATGGAAAAGCACCTTCTGTGCTTGTGGGAAATACCAGTTTTTCCTCTTTTGAGCTCTTCAATATACTTTTAATTAAAGTGAAAGGTAACATGAGGTCAAATCCTACTGAAGATAAAACGTGAGTGTTTTAATTTTACATGAGTTATCAGGTGAAAGTGAACTGGGTGCTCCCCTAGGAAGAGTGCTTGCCAGAGCATTTTCTTAACAGCAGCTCACAGCAAAGAACAGTGGTCCAGTAAACGCACTGTGCTGGGTCACCCCGAGTTTAAAACTCCCTGCTCATTCAGAAACACTGATACAGGATCTAGCACTTGATTATGGCTTCAAGGGTTTGCCTGCTTGCCAGAAGCGTCTAAGAAACGCTGCATTGGTGCACAGGGGACTTTCCTGTGTAAATCTGCTGTCATTGTTTGGAATTTCCCTTGTTAATTTGCACTGTGTGGATGGTGAAAATGGCAACCGTGTGCAGGAGAATGACATTTTGCATCAACATAGTGATTATGAAAATAAAGCACAGGAAGTTGGAAAAAAACAGTTTAAAATTAAAAGCAAGACACATTGTTTTATCTGGCATGTGAGTCCATCTGCTTAAAGAACAGCTCTGCTCTCTGCAAGTCACATTGCACATGCTACTCTTCCTCACCTGTAGCATTAATTTTGTGGTTAGATTAGTGATCTGCCTCACCTCCCTGTGTGTGGGATCACAGGAATGTGTGGGCGCAGCAGAGCAGGCTTGCCCCTCTTAGTGTAGACCAGGTATAAGATTAAGGATGTGGTGGGGCAGCATCTTTCTTCTCTGCACTGTGATGAAATCCCTGCTGAACCACAATGCAGTTAATCTCCTTGTCAGTTGAGTTTCTACCCCAGAGTTTTCAGGGACATTTTCTGAAAAAAATGAAAGCCATATTTCTACCATTGAGCACTCCTTGTTAAGCAATCTTCATATAATAGATACTGAACTACTGATTCCTGTACTAAAATGTTAAATGGCAGCAGGGTGGTTTGTGGTTTGGTTTTTTTTTTTTTTTTTTTTTGGTATGAAAATGCTGGGGGTTGTGTTTTACAAGCAGATCTTAGCAGTGTTTTTAGCTTGCTCACCCCCTTCTATGTAACTGTGCTTCCAGGTATCCTTGTTTATGCCAAATCAATATCTGAATTAGAACATCATTAAAACAAAGCAACAACAACAAAATAAGAGTCAGCTCTGTCTACTGTCTTTTCATCCCAAAGACCAGAGATAACTGAAGAAGGAGATGAGTGAGAGGAAAAGAGTGGCCTCAGTCTCCTTTCCCTCAGAGGACTGCAATCCGTCAATTTCTGTGCCCAGCTTTAGCTGCTGACTCTGCTGGACGGGACATCTTGGCCACATGCTGTGGTCGCTGTGCTGCTGCCAGGGAGTGGGACAGTCAGTCCTGGGCAGGCTCCTGGCACTCGCTCACTCCCTGGTGCTGCCCTTTCTGCAGTCTGGGGGAAGGGAATCACCCTGGGATAAACTCGGTGCTCTCTAGGGGCATAGATGGGCTCTCTAGGGGCATAGAAGGATTTGAGAGGTGGCATATTCCATGTAGTCCACAGTATTCCTGTTTAGATACCTCGAGGCTGGGGAAGAGCACACTGGAAACCAGCACACTGGTTTACCATCTTGTGCATGGGTTTGAACTGGATATGTGGTTGCTGAGTGCACATTTCTACACCTTTTGACTTCTCAAGTAACTTTGGAGATCCCATTGTTAAACTGCAATAGTAAGGGAATTAACTTGTTTTGAATGAAACTTTTAATATTTGCTTCGGACAGTCTGGGGAAATTACTGTATTTTAGAGTGTATCTTCATCTGCTATGAGCTCTAGAGCGAGGCACAAAAGAGAAGAAACTGTTATTAAAGTTGGCAAGTTATTGCACTTAAACACCTGTTTCCTACTAGTAAGCCCCTGTGGGGGTGTAATGAATGTCAGTATTTGGGGAGGAGCTCATGTAAGTGATGCTTATTTCTTGTTATGTGTTAAGTAAGTGCCTCTGAGATTGTCCTCTGGTTCTTTCCTTCTGTGTTCTGAGAACTTTACCTTAAAATCAGTTCAGCTAATATTAAGTGTTGGCATCATAAATCCACTGTTTTGTGGTTTTATTTTTAATTTCTGTTTGTCAGAAAGCTAATAGTAGGTGAAGGGTGGAGAGGGAAGTGCTTCCTTCTGGTACTAAGTTCTGATGTTTCTTTTATTGCCTCTTCAATGAACAGTCCATAGTAGATCTCCTTCGTTTCTCTTTTCATTTTATGTTCATTGTGGTATGCAGCATCTCTCCAAAATAGATGGCATCCCCTCTAAATTTAAACAGTAATTTTGTAATGAACTTAAACACTGTACAATCTGAAGACACACATCCCACCAGGACTCCTGGGAGTCTTTAATGTTTGAAGTACATAGCTAGGTTTCTAGAAGCTTAACACCCCTTCTATATAATATTTTTCTTAATTAAACCTGTAATCTGTGAAGCAACTCCAGAAAGATTTATGAAATAATTGCAGTACCTTCTTTTCAGGAGGCAGCCTTATATCAAACACTCAGGTTTTGTCTTGCTTACTTTCCATGGGCCTTACTGAAATTGGTAACTTCAAACCTTGTAGAGTTTGTCTAAGGTGTGTGAGTTGTATGTGCTAACATCTCATATTTTAATACAGTTGCTAAAAAGGGAGATGGGTAACTTACCTTTGCCTTCTGCACCTGTGGAGTCTTGCAGTCTAATCTGCACTTAATGTCCACGCCATGGTGGGAGTTACTGTGCTGTAACAAGGCCTTCCAGTGCGTACTGGATACATGAGAAAGAAAGAAAGAACTTGTTCAACATGAATAGGTTTTCTTTAAAACACTAGGGAGGGCACTGTGTGGGGGAGGTAGAGATGTTGCCATTACATCTTTGTAACCTTTCCTTACTCCACTTATCTGAAAGTTAATGTTTTGCTGTGATTCTCTAGAGTTCAAGACTTTCAGTTTCAGGTTGCTTTTCACTATTACTTCTGTTTATTGGCTTTTAATGTTTGTCTAGTTGTGCCCAGAAAGCTTCATTAAATGTTTCTGGCGTTGTGCTCTCTTTGAAATGTCAAGCCTCCCAAAGTGAATATAGCAGCTGGCAAAATTATCAAATATAAAAACTTGTCCAATGGTCAAAAGAAAATACCAATTAATTCTGGCACAAAAACTATCTTCATAGTGCAAGCTATTGACAGAGGGTGCTTCTCTTTTGAAGTAAGCAGTGTGGTCAGGGAGAAGCTGCTTTCTCAGTTTCATTAGTACAAACATTGTGAGTAAGCAGGAAATACGGGAACAGGGAAGAGTCTTTTGCACTCTGGGGGTGATAGGATTAGATTATTTCCATGTAAAATGCAACTTTGTTTTTGATGTGCATGCTTGGGAAGATGAGTTCTGTGCAAATCTTGCTAGTAGAGAAGCAATAGTATCTTGCAAGGAACTTTATGCTAGTAATTCTTCCTTTAAACCAAAGCATAGCATCAGATAACTTAAACTACTTTGCGTCTCAGGTGACTTCTGCCCTTTTGCTGTTATCAAATGGAATTGGTGCATTTCTAAACTTGGCTGATGGTGCTTGGCTTGACCCGTAGTCATGGATTAGTTCCAACTGAAAATCATGTAGTTCAAGTCCAGGTGTGAAATAGTTTGCTTTTATTAGAGAACAGAGATAGTGAGGATTGTGTTCTTCCTTTTTCTGCTCTGGCAATGCTAGATTGTCTTTTGTCTAAATTTTTATTTTTTAATTCTTTCTTCCCCGTGCAATGGAAATATTTTTGCTACCTTATCAACCTTCAGTAAATAAGCATATTGTTGTACTGACTGCAGAATTTCCTTGCACTCCTTTGTCTCTCTTCACAGGGTTTAAATTTCTTGTCTTTGCTTAATAATTCTGACCCCTTTCTGGGGTTTTGTGTTTGTGAGGGGGAAAATTTGTGTTACTTTTTATTCATTCATGTGTGGTGGTTTTGGATTGGGGTTTTGTGTTGTGGGAGTCTCGGTGGTGGCAGCATGGTGGTTGGTGTTGTGTGGCTGGTGCAGTGGTGGTGGTTTTTCTTCTGGTTTTAATAATGTATTTTGTTTCTTGGTGATGTTTTTTTGTATGTGTTCAGGGTTTTTTTGTTGTTGTTTCTTTGTTTTGTTTGAATAGACTCGTTTGGAAAAGACCTGTTGTGAAAGATGCTTTAGGTACACATAAAATGTATATAATTTCCAAGTTGGCATTCTCTAGAATGAAAGTGTACTGAGCTGAATCATCTTAGGATCAACTGATTTTCTAAGTATTTTCTGAAGATACAGAACTTATGATGTTCACAGGAGGTTTTTTCCTTCGGTTGTGAAAGAGCTCTCAGTTGGTAGTGCAGATTCAGAAACTGGTGTTGTGGACAGAAAAAGCATAGTTTTAGAAATAAGCATGCCTTTAGAAAAGGCTGATTATGAACAATGCTGAGTGGGAAGAGAAGTATTTATAAACAAGACTGCTCAGGAGAAAAGCATGAGTAGTATTTTCTCCATGGACTTGCCTCAGTTTGGTTTCTTTACAGAGATGAAAGTGTTTGTCAGTTATTTTCCAGTTTATAAAACTTAATGAGGTTGTACATAAAGCTGTGTTGAGGTTTTCTGCTTTTATTTGGCTCTTGATTTAACTGCAGAGGGTATTGACCATACTTTGCTCATTTTCAGTGATACAATTTTGTATCAAAGCAACTAAAATAGCTAGTCTTGCATCCTAATGCCAGTGCTGTTCTCAGGGAGTTTGTGATATGTGTGGAAGATTTTTCTTTTCCTGAAAAGCGACGTTTGCCATTTGTTTCTCTTCTCATTGCTGTTACTGGCTTTCTAAGCCAGTAGGCTTAGTAGGCTCCTAACTTCACATTTCTAGAGATGTACATGTGGATCATTTGGATAATCAGCAGATAAGCCTTTTTCATTCTTAATTTTTGTGCTGTATTAAACAACTCTCATGTATGAATGGGCTTTCTCTATGGATGAGTTACAAATGAGTTGCAAGAATTTGGCTGAAACCAACCTCATGCTATTTTCATAGACAGGTAAAACAGGAAAGGCAACTTTCTTCTTGAGACAGTTTTGATCACTTCTGCTGAAGTAAATTGAAATTACGATAATCTTTCTGTCCCTCCAGCAGTGACTTTTTAATTATATTTTTTTCTTGTCAGAAGAAAGATAATTTTTGTAACTTTTTCTTTTTTTCCTGATACTTGTCAGTTTTGTGGACTGATTGGAGTGTCATCTTTTCTAAACAGTTTCAGAACAGTTCAAACTTAGCAGTACATTGTCAGAAGTGTAGATAAGTTTCTTTAACAGATACAATGTTGCTTGAAGTAAGATTCTTTTATATAAATTCTTTTATTGATCCACCTGTGTATTACGTTTCTATTCTGAGGGCTTGTTCATAGTTAGCTTAAACTGAAGGCACAGTACACAGCTGTCTAGGAGGCAAACTGGCACTGTCTGATAGCGTGATAGTAGGTCCTGCTGTTGCTGGTGATTGGACTGGCTTTTGAGAGAAAAGGAAGCACTTGTATAGCTGAATGAGAGCAGAAGAAGCAGAAACCTGCTTTCCAGAGCTGCTCTCCCTTTTAAAGTATTTTCTTCTTCTTGTAGGATTGTGGTTCTGCCTGCTTCCTAGCAGCCTGGCAGGCACAGAATGAGGAGTATATGAGATAAGAAAGAGGAAGAGGGACTGCTGCTTAATGGGTTGGTAGGAAAAACAGGAAGGAGGTAACTGAAGGATGGTGTGCTGAAGTGGGAGATTCTTCATCTCAGGGTAATGCTGGAAAGTCAGGCCTAAAAGAAGCAAATGTATTTAGACACCAGAGACCTTCCTCCTTCTTCCTGCCTTCCAGGAATCTGCTGTGTTGCCATTGCAGGACTGAGTTTTCCCTACGCTGTTGGAGAGTTTGGAGCTGACTCAGTCTTCTGTGGTGCAAATATTTCCTGTTGTGTGGCTGCAGTTCCCACGTAACTTAGTGGTACTGGGATAAAACTGTTCATGTACTAGTTGTAGAGACTGGAAGTGCTTCAAGACTGTCTAAATGGGATCATGTTTTAATGTCTGAATTGCAACACAGGTTAGGAGAAGATGCTCTTGAAGCACAAGACAGCTCTGTGACTTTGAAGCAGTTATCTATGATGGCAATGTGAATGTACCACTTACTTTCAGCCATTTAGCTTTCATGCTGCTAGCAGCACAGCCATAGCAGTAGGGGATTCGGTAGTGCTGGGAAAAAAGCCTGCTTGAGCTACCAAGTTTGACCGTCCTGTCCTGAGCTCCTGCCACTGTGGTTACACAGTTTCTAGCAGCAGCTGGTTTAGTTGATGTTAACGCGGCCTTGCTCCATCTGGGTTAGCTGTAGTCAGGCTTGTGTCTACGGGATGAGTTTATCCTTGGACTCTGCTGCTTCTGGTTGTAAGTGGGACTGCGTCACCTGCTCAGCAGTCATTCATCAAGTGTTTGAAATACAGGATGAAAGATGCTTTTTATGTCAGTATTGCAGATAGAAGTTCACTTTGTAATCAAAGAAACCTAATTAAATGCTAGGGGTTTAAGATAAGACAGTTTTCTAGATTTATATGAGGGAAAAGTGTTACATTCTTTACTTTCTGCATCTTCAGCACTGTAAGGAGCTGGTGGGTGCCACTCTAAGGCACTAGATTGCAATTTTAAACTGGCAGCAGAACACTCATGGGTAATAGTCTGAAAAAATAAGTTTTAGTATTTAGCAAGAAATAATAATGAAAGCAAAGAACAGTTCAACTTCTAAAGTGTGGAAAAAATCTAAATGGGGTTACCAAAGAATGCTCAGTATAGTAGTGGAATTTCATTTCATGAAGCAAGTGAGGCTCCTGGGATGCTCTGTGGGAAGTAATCTCACTCTGGCATAGGGTTATTTCCTGGGTCTTTTCTGTCTTTTGTGATGTGCTTATGTATTTAGTCTGATTTGTTGTGAAAGCTTTGGTCTCACAGTAATATTAGTAGTAGTAGTAGTAGTAGTAGTAGTAGTATTACCAAGGTTGGAAGAGACCTTGAAGATCATCGAGTCCAACCTGTAACCACAAACCTCACAACTAGACCATGGCACCAAGTGCCACATCCAGTCCCCTCTTGAATGCAGAGTTGGGTAGTTTTAATGCTTGTGGTAGTAATGCCTATTAATGTGCATTGGAAACATGGTGGTATTCTACTTTGGCTGGATAATGCTTACTGGAGTAATAGTGCAGTGAGACTCAGTGATGCTCTTTAACCTTTTTGTGCCATTCCATTTTAGGACCTTATTTCTTCTTTTTCTCCTTGTTTCTGGTTTTATTATTCATTAGGTCCTGTGTTCCTCTGTTGTGAGGTGCTTAATGGTTTATTAGAAAGGAAAAGGGAGGTTTGCTTTCCTCCTTGGATTTCCCCAATTCTTGCATATCTGTCACTCCTAATAAGACAGGAGTTTTGTATTTTAGCTCAGGTTTACCTACAGAGATTCACTTTTCCCCCTCATTGTCTCATGATTATTTCTTTGAGACCACGGTAACAGTTAAGGCAACAGTAACCTGGAACTGCTCTTCTGGTGACAGGAAGCTAGCATGAATCCAGTAGCCTGGTGTTTTGTATGTGGTGTAGTACTGGTGCTGGAGAACAGCATGCAGGACACAAATGTCATTGCTTTGGGGAGCCACCACATGAAGTTCACAGCACAAATAGTTGTATCAGTCTGGCAGAAGGTCAGTTGTTATGTAGAGTGGAAAACATTGAGGGCTGTTTAAGTGAGCACTACTACCAAAGACAGCCTGGAGAAACACAGCCTGTGGCTAAATCATATTTCTTTCAGCAGGAGCTGAAGGCCTGTTCAGGGCTTCCAGGGCTTGGGATTTTATGCTTGTTTGATTTGAGCCTGTGTTCATTTTAGATTGCACGTGTCAGAGAAGAAGGTCAAAGATAATTTTCTCTGTTGGTTTCTTATTTCTCCCAGTGTTTTCTTTCTCCACTAGCCTCTCTGTCCTGTAGATGTAAAAGCCTCTGCATCATCATGAATAGAATAAAATTGATAGTAACTGAGCTAAATCCACTGCTTTCAAGTTGCTCCCCATGCTGCCAACAAATGTACCAGCCGGAGGAAGCCCCAAACTACTTCTGTGATTGCCATGTGAGGCAGTTGGCGTAGAAGGGCTTGCGCAGCAGTCTCCCACCTTCTCCATTGCATGCAGTGAGACACATGCTTTCTTGAACATTTCGCTACAGAGAATTCTGTAAATGATAGAACTAAATTGTAAGGCAGAAGATGTTAGAAGATTACTTACTGCTGTGGGAGTGTTTTTCAGGAGTCAAAGTTGTTTTGCTCAAATATTCACCAGCCAAGTGCTAGCTGGCTACAAAAATGCACTGGCCTTTTGGAGAAGTTAAATGCTTTCAAGGGGCATGGACACTTGAGCAGTTAAATACAAAAGGCCTTTCAGCAAGGGTTTGCAACAGAAGCAGATAACGCTGTGTACAATTCCTGTGTGGTTCCAGACTTGAAACATGTTGGTTTGGATTTTTTTTTTTTAACTTGTTCTTTTTTTATGTTTTCCCTTCTCTTGTGAGCTCAGTGAAAACTTCAGTTGGCATACAGGCTTATGGGTGAATTGTATAGAACACAAGCACATCTCATGTCCATGTGTGACTAGTGAGTGGATATTGGTTCTTTAAGGATGTGGCTTACCCTATTAATGGCAATTGACTTTTGTAATATTGTTCTACTGTAATTATTTAAATGGTTATCATGCTTTAAATTCAGGGGGAAAAAATAGTACATTAGTTGCCTTATTTATCTTAGGACTGATGTGTCAGCATGAATATTTTACAAACAAAATTATGCTGGTTTTCTGTGGGTTTACACGCAGAATGTGCTGACTTACACGTGTCTTCATTCTTGTGTTTTATGCAGGGTTCAGTGGTCTCAGTTTAAAGGCTATTTTATTTTCAAACTGGAGAAAGTAATGGATGATTTCAGAACCTCAGCTCCTGAACCAAGAGGACCTCCCAATCCAAATGTGGAATATATTCCCTTTGAAGAGATGAAAGAGAGAATTCTAAAAATTGTCACTGGATTTAATGGGTATGTATCATTTTCTCTCTAAAATCAGGGTAACAAAAAACCATTTCACCAGTTTTGAACTTAGTAGTTTGCACTTTGTGTTGATTTTGCTTCCTTAAATAGCTAAGCTGGAGCGAAAACATACCTTGGAAGTTTTCAAACAGTAGTTTCCAAACTTCATTATTCTTTGAATGAAAATGATGACATCCTGTGACATGTCAGTCACTTCAGATTTTGCAATATGTAGTTGGTTTTTAAGTAATACAGTTCAATGAAGCATAGTGCTGCTTATGTGCGTTTAGCTGGTAAAATAGATAGCAAACGCAGATTTCTTTCAATGTATTTTGATATAAATAACTGAAAGAAGTCTTTTGGTGTCTGGTCCTTAATTGTCTGTGGCAGTTTGGTAGCTTCTGAAGAGGTAATGCTGTGATAAACATGGCATGACCAGGAGGCAGGGTATACCTGGTTTGGAATGGTTAAATTGTGCCAGATTCAGATGTATAGATGAGTGTATTCAACCTGTTGCTGGCAGTGTCTTGGATTAAGGAGTTTACACCCTTTGCTAGCTTCATAATTCTGGAATTTTTGTTTCCTTTTAAATGAAGATCTTTTTAGTGTCTTTTAAATACCTCATATTTTCCTTGTTTCTAAATTTGGTTACATGCAGAATGGCTCAGCTGACATTAAGTTTGTGGGTCTCAGCGCTTGTCTGAAAGACATTTTCTGCATTTTTGTCAGCTTGTCAGTATATGGTCATGTTATAAAGTTTGCCTCCCTTTTACCCTGAAATTTCAAATTTGGAGGAGCTACTAAAACATCCATAATACAATATTTTGATACTGAGTTAATAAGTTTTACTGTCAATGTTCCATGCTACTTACTTGCAGTTTAAGTTTCTTTTTAGTCAGAGATCCTCTTCTCCCACCCTTCCCTGCCAAATTGCTCATATAGGGTATTTCTAAGAATGTGAAATTCAGCTTGTTCCCAGCTATCCAATATTTATACTGGACTAATTCACTGAAGGAATGTAAAAACAAACCTATCCTTTATGCCCTAGTCTGCCTCTCCTCTGCCTCCCCCAGCTTTCTCTTAATGCTTCACTGCCCACAAAATTGCTCATGTTCTCACATGGGGACAGCTGATGAATGCACTGCTGTTATCTCCTCTTGTTCCAAAGGCTACTGAGCATACCTCTGGGTGACCAAGGCTGGAGCTTGCTCTGTGGCTGTGATCTTTTTTTTCTTTCTTGCTGTTAACATAAAAGAGTGCTCAGCTTCCTCATACTTGGAAGTGAACTGCCTGGTATTGGAGGAAGCAAACTGCATACATTAGTTACCTTAAAGAAAAGAATACAGGGGGATGTTTTGGAGTCTAGGACTGTAGAACAGTTAATTTAGTAAATCCTACGACTCCTTCAGTGAGAATATGCTTGTGAAAGCTGAATCATGTGGGGATGTCCAAAACAGTAACAACAGCAGGTTTGGGGTTGTGTGACTGGTTATGTTCAAGCTCTTAAGAGTTGTGGATTGTATGTCAGGGTTGCATAGCAGAGAAGGAAGCTATTCAATGTGACTTTCTTGGTGTTTGTTTTAAAGGAGTGAAGGAAAGAGTTAATTAAAAATAGGTGGGTGGTGGTTTGTTGTTGGTTTTAAGTCAAAACAAATGTCAAATTAATTTTGACATTCATTTTAAAGTCAAATGCCTTAAGAATGACCCCTGTTTCAAGCCTCTGTCCATTAAATGTCTTTTAACAAAAAGACAAACCGACAGTTTTAGCCTTACTGTGTCTTACCTGACATTGTGCAATATGCTTGCAGAGCCAGACTGTCATCCTACACTTCAGAATTTCTTTGGAGTAGGAATTTCCTAAAGACTTACCATTTTTATTATCCTTTGTTAGTGAAACAGAGTTCCAAAGGAAGTTTTTGGGGATATCAGATAACAGAGGAGTCTGCACTGTATGAATAAAATGGATATAATACAAGTTGAATCCTGTCCATACAGTGGATTTTGGGGTTGTAATTCATTCTGAACTGGCATGCTAGAGAGTGCAGTTTGGAGTGTGTTCGTATAGAATTTTAAGTGGTTACCTTAAGCAGGCAGATGAGGACTCTTTATGCAGCTCATGTACTGAACTAATTAAATTTCTGAGCATTTAAGATCACCTCTCATACTGCTCATAAACTCTTATGCTGGTGCTCGTGTCTAGATTTACACCACTTTCAGTTATTTCTATTTTTAAATCCCATTGAACTATTTTTTAAAAAATGACAGTTTTACCAAAAAGGATTCACGAGGTGAAGTTAACTTCGGGTTTTGCCGACTACAAACAACAACTACAAGCGCAAGTGACATGCAAGGAGATGCAATAGTGTGACACCTGCTGCCATCTGCTGCCCAGTAACTGAAGGTTCAGTTCACTCTGGAAAGTTTTGGTGGGAAATGAGCTACTGTTGGCGTTTGTTTAAACCTTTTATAGTCGAGAGTAAAATAAGAAGGCAACTTTTACTTCTGGAGTTAATTGCAGGCTGCACACTGAATGTGTTTATTCCCCAAGCAGCCAAGACCTATGCTGATACTCACAAAGTACTTCATGTTTTAGCACTTCAGTGAGCTACAGCTAAACACAAATTAGCCAGGCAGTGACTCTCCAGGATGTCTTACAGATCTGTCTGATGCCAAAAATACTGAGAATTTTAAATTGCTTCTGTGAAATAAATTGAATGGACAGTCTGATCTAGTAAAATATTACAAAGCCTCTAATTGGGGATTTCTTGATTCAAAACCCAAATGGCCATCAATGAGAATCAAGAGATATAAGCAGCAACATACCTGTGTGGAAGAGTTAGCACTGAGTAAATTCTTGAGCTACAGCTGGGAGTTCTTTTAAAAGGGCACTATGCAGAGGCTGAACATCACAGTGTCACAAAGATTAGTGGTTGAGCAAAGGCTGCTAACAGCAGCATTATTTGTGTGATGCTAAGGAAGCTTGAAGGAGCTTAATGACAGAACCAGTGTCAAGCATAAGAACCTTCATGTAGTAAACTGAAATAGGAGGATCACTTGTTCCTGCTTTGTTCTTGTTTGTACCTACCAAATGTTGGGTATGGGGGGAGGTATTCTGGGTCAAAATAGGGGGAGGTAAAGTGTATTTTTCCTGTATACCAAAGCACATGGTTTTGCTGTTTTCCTTGCTTTTAAGCCCTAATATATCAAAGCATTTGCTTTAGAAATAGTCGTCTTACAGCATTACTTTTTGCGAGTGCTACATACATTATTTCATAATTGATCAGCTGAATTCCGACTCTCCACATCTTTCCAATCTTAAAAATCAAGCAAAGCAGTTGTTGCAGTCTAGTTCAGGGTGAATAGGAAGGGGAAGCATGAACTATCAGAGTAAAAATGACAGACCTGTGTGTTTTCAGGTAGCTGTGCTGGAACTAGGGCTAAGGTTAGTGATTGCATTGCAGCTACTCCCTTACTGTTTCCCAGTTGAGGATTATAACTCAGTAATGTAATAGCTCTGAAAAAACCCAATGAAGATGTGTGGTCATTCTCTGATTCCTGTTGCTTTTAGTTAAAGTGTTATGTAGTAGGATTAATCATGGCTGTGCTGACCTGTTTGCACTGAACAAGTGGTAGATCTGGGCATCCAAGATGGCGTTTTTTAGCTAATGGACTAAACTTGAGACACATACTGTGTTGGCTGATGAACCAGGCTTGAGATACAGTCTACTGAGGGCCTCAGAAAATAAATACATATCTGTAAGTAATCTGTATAGATACTGCACTGGATTTGGTAGATCAGTTGTATTCCCACTCAGGAAACATTCTGGAGTTTTGTACTGTATCAAATACTCTTCTAGAAGAACTTTTTTAATGTTTATGGCTTAACTTCAAGTAGTTATCTGTGAAAAATAAAGTTTAAAAAAATGCATAATTCTTCATTTTATTAAAGTAACTTTGAAAGTATTTTACTGTTTTGTCCAAAGTCACAGAATTGCATTTAAAATGTGATACTGAATTCACAAAGAAAAGTGCGTGACATCTTGGGTAACTGCTCATCTGAAAAGGCTCATTTCTCATTTAAGTAGGGATCAAATTGAGTGCAGACCTGTCTGAAAACAGAATGTGTGGAAGTGATGTATTTATGTATCTTACTTGAGTTTAGTTATTTTTACTGTGTCTTTCCTTGATAGATACTGTCCAGTTGTGACCAAATGGAGCATTGGTAACAACTCAAGTATAATGGTTCCAATTCCAACACAACATTTAATATTTCTTCTGTAAATGGATTCTGTAAAACATGAAATAAATGACAAGTTGGGAATTTTTTACCTCTGGTGTGTGAGTCAAATTTGTTTTGAATCTCTTAGCATTTCTGTATATTTAAATAACAAATACAGTCTCCAAATGTTTTACTGTTGATGATCTGATTAGCTTCTCATTGCTTCAGTGAGTTGAGTTGTGGGATGATGTATTTAAAAATTCTCTTGAAGAGTTTTGTTGTGTTGAGCACAAAAGACTCTGATTTGTTACCTCAGTGTATAAGACAGGGAAAAATAAAGCCTTGACTGACTACCCTATATTGCTAATCATAACTAAGTTCAGTACTGGTTTCTTTTTGCCTTCTCAGTGAGGGAGAGAAAGAAATAATTTTGTTTCTTAACAGTCACACTCAAAAATTAAACTGTTACAAATCTCTTTCACTGCAGCATCCCCTTCACCATTCAGCGACTCTGTGAGCTGCTAACAGATCCTAGGAGGAATTACACAGGAACAGACAAATTCCTAAGAGGTGTGGAAAAGGTATGTGTTTTTCTCAGAACACAGCTAAGCAGTCACAACTGCAACTTAAATTACTTCTGAATCACTCCCAAAGGCCTGTTAGTGTGATTATGGCTCATAGCCATCTAATAGCTATTCAAACTGTGTGAGTTTGTTTCATACCTTTTAAACACCAAAAAGTAGTTTTAAAACAGACATAAAAGTAAATCTCAGGGCTGTAACTCTTGTATCTCCTAGTCACTATGCAGTATTCATATTGTAGTTTGTGGAGAGCCTAATGCCATTTCTTATATCAAGTCCTAGCTAGAAATTTTCAAATGATTGGCTGAAATAATTTGGATTTTTTAATTTTATTTTATTTTATCAGGCACTTTGTTCAGAATTTGGGATCAGATTAGATCCAGTGTCTCTTGTTTCAGTATTTAAATCCTCCTGTATAAAGGACTGTGCCTTTGTAAAAGTATACAGATGCCATGTACTGGTATTTTATAGCTTATGCCAGTAAGTGAGGTCTTTCAGATGTAGATAAGAGACTTTCAGGATTTGATTCCATCTGGGATTTTACTGATGTTAAAACTGCCTTGAAATTCTTCCTCAGACTGTTCAGTAGAAGAAAGGTTTACTTGTAAATGGCTTGTTTTTTACTGTTAGTGTGGATGCAGTCAGGTGCATTCATGCAAGTTAAAATGGGGCAGGGAGATGGTCAGGAATTAGATGGTAAGGCAGGTATGTCACAAAACAGCTTCTTAGATGACAGTGAGATCTGTGAAATCACACCTCAGGTTTTAGGGAGAACTCTCCTTCATATGGGTTAATGTATCTGGTCCAGTGGTAAGTGCTCCTGTGTATAATGGAGCGAAGTATTGGATGTGAGGAGAGAAACTGTCCTAAGTTTTAGTCTGGGTTTCTAGATGCTAAAATTGGTGTAGTTTGCAGTGCTGCTCAAGAGGGAGAAGTGGCTAAGAAAAACAGACTAAATTTTTTGTATTCCTGCCCTTTGTTTATGCAGGGACAAAATAACATTTTAAATGTGACTGTGCCAAAAATAGCTAATAGTGCTCATACACTTTGGAAGGCAGGACTTGTGAACAATAGGGCTGGTTTTCAGCATTTTGGAATACTTTGCTTTCCAGAGATACTTCAGTTAGAAATTGCCAATTGATGAGCCGGGCTTGTTATGACTGAAACTCACTTATGAAAGCACTGTCTTTTAGTGTAGTTCTGGCCTGACCTTGTAATGAAGGAACAGAGATGATTTTATCTCTCTCTTATTTGTTGGTGGCTTTCAGCCCAGTTTTCTGCAGAGATACTTCAACAGATATTACCAAAGTCGGGTAACTCTTTGAAATTTTGGGGTGTTGTCAAGAGCTGAAGTTTCTAACTCTTAATATGTTGTTTGTGTTACAGAATGTCATGGTTGTCAGCTGTGTATATCCATCTTCAGAGTAAGTATGACCTCTTCGTGAAACATGAAGCTTGTGTTAGTACATAGGAGAGTGTGTGCCTGTCTCTTAATTTGTTTCTTTGTATGACTGCCTTTTGCCGTGCAGAGTTTGACTTTCATTGGCAGCAGTTAAGTCAACAGTAGTGGCAGTGGTTACAGGTCTGGCAAGTGTTACAGGTAGTATTTTGGGAATGAGCTGACAAACTTGGAACCAGATTCATGGTACGGCTCAGCATTAGCCTCAGACAGTAAGGTGTTGGCCTGCACCTTGGCTGGGAAAAGTGGATACCCCTCAATGCTATAAATTCATCTGCTAGCCTGTTTCCCTAGGTTAATGTAGAGGCAGAGAACCCCTTGAAGACTGGCAGCGGGGGACTGTTTATGTTGAGAGAAGGGGAATTCTGTGCATTAGGCTTCAAGTAATTTAAAGTTATCTTTATTCATAACATTTTCTTGTTTGTTTTGTTTTCAGGAAAAATAATTCCAATAGTTTAAATCGGATGAATGGCGTTATGTTCCCAGGAAATTCACCAGGGTACTCTGACAGGTACGTGTGCGTTTGGGAATTAACTTTTCTTGGGTAACAGCAAGGTAGTTCTGAAAATAGCTGGTTCAGACTCCATATTACCTATTCTGATCCCAAACATGTAGCCTCAAGAATGGGCTGTGACATGGAATGTTGGAGTTAGGAGGGCACAAGGGGCATGAACATGCACATTATTTACTCTCAAATGTACACGTGTAGTGGGTTGAGGCAGCCCCCTCCCCACCACAGGCAAAATGATGACTCTGACAAACAGATTGCAGAAGTGATGGAAAAGTTTTAATAGAAAAAGGTGAAGGTGCACAAAAGAACCAGAAAACAGTGAAAGAAGAAACCCCAAAACACACCTGGATGAACCCCATCCCCACCTGAGGGTGGGCCCAAGACCCCCAAGGGCTCGTTCTTCCCCCCCCCCACTGCTCGGCTAGTCTCAGCTGGCCAGGCCTGAGACCGGCCATCCCCCTGGCCTTGGGCCTAGCCAGGCCCAAGGCTGGGAGATGTCTCCCCCAGTTACCGGGTGCTGGCGAGGGAAGAAAGAGAAAGAGGCGGACCCCACGCAAGATCTTATAGCGGTGCAGGGGGTGTGGTAGGAGATACCTGGTTTCCTGTGTCCACCCACTGGGCTGGACTTCTGGACACAGGAAGTGCACCATGCAGCATAAGGGCACCCAGCCCAAACCACCACACCTTAGTGTTTAGAATTTTGTTCTTTATTTAAAGCATTTACCACAGTTTGTGTCTTGTAGGCAAGGATTGTTTTTTTTAAGTCAGTATAAAATAATAAAGTAACCTGATCTTGTTTTGGTGAGCTTTTAAGACAAGGTTGTAGCTGCTTTCTGCTTATTAGGAACAAATTGCTTTACTGAAAGGATGGATTAAATTTTTTGTTATTACTTTCAAAGATCAAATGTCAATGGTCCTGGAACTCCCAGACCAGTCAATCGGACGAAGGTTTCTTTGTCAGCTCCTATGACAACAAACGGTTTGCCAGACAGCACGGAACATAAAGAATCAAGCTTGCAGCAAACAGAAGATAAAAAAAACAGGTTTGTGAGGAGCAATGTGTTTGGGGGTTTAATTTTTCTCTCTTTTTTTTTTTTTTTTTTTTCCCACTTACATTTAAAAACCATTTATAAAGAAAATGACCACCTGAGGTATGCATAACTAAGCTTTAACATGAGAATACTTGCAGCAGGATTTGATGAAAGCTTCCTGCTGTTTGGGCTGGCCACCTAACTATTAGCTCAAGTTTCCTCAGTTGCAGTGTATGGGACATATGGTGAAAGTGAAGAGTGACTAATAGAGTTCAGAAATCCACAGTTACCATGTTTGTGCCAGGATGTTGAAGTACAGTGAGATATGTCATAAATGTTTGTCACTGATCCTGACAGTAGGAGCTGTCTGTAATTTGGACCCCCAGAGCAGCCCAACCACCCTGCATTTTCACTGACAATTCAGGTACCTGAGAGAGGAGTAATGGGTTTGAGGGTCTGTTATGTAATAAGTGAAGCGAGTTCTACTGTTGTCTCTTAGTGTTTAACATGAAGTAGGTGCCATTTTTCAAGAAGGGTGATGAATGTTGTTCTTCAATAAAAATTGCAACTGCTTTTGTTTGTAGTGAATCACCAGCATCTGAATCAGAAGGGGCTCAGAGCAGCCCTGTAAAAAATAAGCACTCTGAAGATGATCCTGCAGAAGCAGAAGGGCATGAGGTAAAAAGACTTAAATTTGACAAGGAAGGGGAAACTAGAGATGCGCCTAACCAAACTGCCTCCAGTGAAGCTTCTTTAGGCACAGGAGAAGACACAGAAACATCCTCTACATCTCAGGATAAAGAAAAAGAGGCCACTTGTGCCAGACAGCACTGTACGGAGGAAGAGGAGGAAGGTATTTCAGAGTTCTTTGTCTTGGTGCATTTTCCAAAGAGTTGGGGCTGTCTTTGCTGTTGGGATTGCTGAATGTTCCCCAGCTGTGCATACAGATGAAGTGCTTGTTCAAACTTCACTTTCCCATAATTCAGCAATTCTGTTACTGCTTTTTTCTTTGTCTTGCATCTCTATTTAAACATTTATGAAATGGCACTTAAAGTCTTCTCAGGCAGTAAATAACAGGAGGTTGGTAACACACCAAGAATTTAGCAATCCTTACTTCAGCTTATCAGATTTTCTTGTCCCTTATGCAGAAAGGAGATTGGTCATATCTACATTTGACTGCCTTTGTATCATAATTTCAGAAAGGTATTTCTTTCACAGAGGAGGCTGAGTAACAATCTCACCAGATCCTATTAGAACAGTGAAAATTTCCCTGGACCCAATTAAAAAAACCATGTAACTGCAGTTAGGAAACTATGTTAAAAAAAAAATAGATCAATCTCCAATGTTTCCTTTCAAATAATTAGCTTTTGTGATTCATGTATGTGTTAAGTGTTCCTCTAGATGATGATAGATGGCCATTTGAAACAGTCACCTTTTCAGAAGTTCCGAAGGCTGCTTCTGAAGACAAAGGAAGCAATGTGGTGGAGCTAGAAAAAGTTACTTGTTAGAGTGTCTTCTATTCATTGAAGCTTGTTAATTTTATTTAATTAAAAAATTGGACCTTTTTGTTGATGATCTGTTAAGACAGTATGGCTGCCCTGTGTTTTACAGCTAATAAAAACAGGGATTGTCAGTTTTTCCTGTCCTTGGCTGTGCTGTAGAAGTGTTGCTCAGCATAGCTGGGAGTGGGAAGTAGCAGGATGATGTGTTTAGAAATGCCTCAGTAATGCTGTACTCTTACTGTTTCTAGAGTCCTTCGTGTCTCCCAGAAATGCTGGTTCTGACAGAAAAGATCAAGAAAAAGACACTGAACCCTCAACTGTGAATGAAGACACCTCTGAGGAGAACAATCAAATGGAGGAGTCTGATCAGTCTCAAGCAGAGAAGGATTTACACTCGGATGACAGTGAAATCAGTGGATCTGCCAGTAGTGGAGCTGACTGCAGTGGAACAGAAGAGTCAGGGCCCTACGCTAGCGAAACTCCAGAGATTTCATCAGAGACCCCTATGGAAAACAGTGATGAAACCACAGAAGTTGCAGATGAACCTATGGAGCAAGACTAACTTAAATCCTTAGATGCAGTATTTTCCATAAGGCTCCGGTTTTACACTGTATAAATAATTTTATGTAATAAAGTGGACCTTTAGTTTTACAAAAAAAAAAAAAAAAAAAAAAGAGCAGCAGGTTGTAAAATAAAAACTTCTCCATGGATTGAACCTTGAAAGAGTTGTACATGATAAGAACTGTGAATACCAGCTCCTTCAGGTCCTGCTTACCGCTGAACTTTCGTTTGGTCAAATCAGTGGTTTGTGTATAGTTTTTTTTTATTTAGAATAAAAGTTTTTAAACTGGAAGGTGATTATAATTTCGACAACTTTTTTGGAGATTACCACACCTAGTTGTACGTAAGCAAGGAAGCTTTTTTCTCTCTTATTTCCCTCCCCGCCCCCCTTTGTCTCGTCTTTTTTTCTGACAGCTCTAGCAGTTGCTTCATCTTTTGGTTACAGTTTCAACATTTGACATGTGAAATAATGGGGTTTCATGCTGGTTTCCAGATTTTTATTCGAATACACACTATGAAACCTTGGGTTGTGTGTTTAAAGTGTGTTCCGTTTCACACACGTATGCACGCATGCACACGTACGTGTACCCTCACCGTTCTAAGGGGGAATGGTCTATTCTTCTGTTTCTAAACGAGATAACTACAGCAAATACTTTTTTCTATAGGAAAAGACTGAATTCACCTCTCAAGGCACTTTGCCTCTGGAAAGAAAAAAAAAAAAAACAACAAAAAAAAAACAAACCAACCAAATGAAATCTGGCCCATATGAAACCCTGGAAATACTAAGGTGGTTGAGAACACCAGTGTTAAACACATTCCAAGAGAACTGTTCAGATGACAACACTTTTGTATACTTCTGAGGTGCCTGAGTGAAAGGAGTTCATTTATTTATGAGAAAATGTGCTTTCTGTTGAGAACGTTGTAATCAAAACCTTAGCTTAAACTTTTGTAGAAGAAACGTTTGAAAATACGCTAAGAAACTTGTCTTGGAAGACGCAGACAGGTACTTGCCTTGTGAGGGCTTCTTGAAGCTTTTGGGATATATGGTAGAGAAGTCTCAAAGTTATTCTGAGGCCTGCAGGTGGCATCGGTATGATCACACCACTCTGTTGGAAGGATTCACACGTGACCGTAGTTATGTACCTGAGCTAAACAACCGAAAGGTTTAAGGGTGCATAGAAATCACCATGATTTGTATAACATTTTGGAAGTGAACTAGATATTTTTGAACACGCTACTTTGACAGCCAGTGTTACAGTTTAGTTTGTTTGGGGGTTTTGGTTTTTTTTTTTTTTTGGCCTTTGATTTTGTTGGTTTTTTTTTTTTTTTTGGCCTTTGATTTTGGTTTGGTTTTTTTTTGGCCTTTGATTTTTTTTTTTTTTTTTTTTTGGCCTTTGTTGTTGGTTTGGTTTTAATTTATTTATTTTTTTTTTTGGTCAGACCAGCTCAAAGCACAAACTACTGCTTTAAATTCGATGTTTTCCAGTTCCCACGTTTAAAAAACATGCAAGCTGCAACCTCCCGGTCCTGATTACTGGCTGCCAAATTTATACCTGTTTCTTCAACTGTACCTTTTTGATATTTAGGATTTTTAAATTTCTGTAAAGTAGATTTTTTTGTAGATTGTAATGAGTGCTCACTGCCATTGTGAAACGGTATCTAATTGTATAATTCCTGTGTGTAAACTGAATGCTTGGGCTTTCAATACAGTATTCATATAAAGCAATAAATATTAATGTTATGAAATACCTGAGTACATTTTTATCAGAATTGTCCCTCTTTTGATTTTTCTTTTTCTGTCTGTTTTAAGTTCACATACCTGAAGTACAGAAATGGCCTCTACGGTGCGTGCTGATGGTTCCTTGTACCACGTGCTCTGCTGTGGATCGTTTGGGGAAATCTGGGGTTTGATTAATAGCAGAATAATTTGGCTGAGTGTGGGGTATTTATGACAGTTATTTCTTGCTAATGTTCCCTATCCAGCTCTAAGCAGACAGGATTCAGGGAGATGCTTGCACAATCCAAGTATGTTTTATTGATTGAGATCCCCTTTGCAGAAGGAAAATTGTACTCTGCCTCATTGTCATTGTGCCGAGGGGTTGGATGTGTCTTAGGAGATTTCAGGACTCAACCGAAATGTTGCAGTCAGGCAAGTTTAAAAACAGCAGTGACATCTTACACTTCCTTGGTGGTTTGGGTTTGGTTTGGGTTTTTATTTTGGATTATTTTTTTCCTTTTTTTTTTTTTTTTTTTTTTTCCAAATATTTTGCCAATGAGAACAAAATTTTTAAAATTTCTAAGTTTAGAGATTTCTGAAATTTCCTTTTAGACTGTTTCATTTGTGAAGATATTGTCAATAAACTCTTTCTTTAAGCACTTGTGACCTTTTGATACTTTTGTTTTAGCAGCCCTACTGCCACTTTTGCAGAGACTTGCAGAAGAACTTTGAGGTATGGATTCGTTTAGTTCTATCTGCAGTTAATGGGATTTGTGGGCTAATCAAAAAGGAAGTCATGCTTTCACATCCTGAAGATGTGCCTCCCTTTAAAGATTGCAATTGCTACATGAGAGAAAATTCCCTTTTTTAAGAATGGGAATTAAAAAAAAATCCCAGCCCCAACCCACTGCATTTCTCTGTAGCCAGCTTTTATCAGAGGTGTTGCACACCTCCAGAGGCAGGCAGCTGCTTTTCTCTGTGTGTGGAGGTGCAGCACTGAATCTGTTACCACAGCTTGTGTGTTTCTAAATCTGGGTGCTCTGAATTCCACAATTACTTGCACCCCAGAGCATGGGTCTGTTCCAACCATTTAGACAGAATTGTTTGTACTCGTGTTCATGAGGGTAGTGTGTGGTTAAACCCCAGAAAATCAGGCAGCAGCTGCTCTGTGGTGTTCATGGAGGTATTTCTGATTACAAACTAACTACTATTAGATGGGACCAGAAATTAAACAGAAAATATAATGGTACAAGGTAAAGGACAATCCTTAAGGTGTGTCCTTGTACCCCACTTGCGGGGCTTTGTCCTTGCCCATGGGTGTCTGAGACTGTCTATTATGTTCTGGAACAAGGACTGTTCCTGCTGCTTGTATTGCTAACCAGGTTAGGACAGATTTAGATTTAATTTTTAAATCCTCTTGGATTTGCTGCAGGCTTCAGTACAGTAAAGTTCTGTGGTTTGGTTGGGTTTTGGTTTTTTTGTTTGGTTTTTGTTTGTTTGTTTGTTTGTTTGTTTGTTTAATAGAAGAATTGTGCTCTGAGGGTTTCCAAGGCTAAGGTATCTCTTGTCTGTGGCACCCAATATGAACATTTCAGCAGGAAATGCTCCTGGAAAAATAAATTGGTATTGCATTTCAGTTTATGCCTAGCCTAGGGGAGGGAAGGAACAGACTGAAAAAACCTCACTTCTGCTGCTTCAGTCTGAGAGAAATGTTTTTTACTTAAGCAGTTCCCTCAGCTGCATCATGACTTCTAGCTTGTCCCGAGTCTGGTACAAAAGAATCCAGTCCTTATTTTTAGCTTCTTTGTGGGGAGCTCAAAACCAAAGCTGAAGCATGATAGAATCTAAGAGGTTTTTTTCTTGCAGTAGTTCAGTGGCACCCAGCGGTTGGTTAATTTATTTTTCAAAGTTGTCTAGAACCAATGCCTTTGACTATGCCTTTAGCAAGCACCCTTCTGCAATCCTCTTCCATTCTTTTTATTTATATAGTGCATTTTAGGAAGAGTCCAAAGGTGATTTGCATCTCTGTGTGCCTGAGGTCAGTGTTTTACGGTTAGACGAGTGTGGAAGAGGTGCAGGTTAGCCAAGGCATCCTGGTTACATCCCTGCCATTACCAAGGAGACCTAAGTTTTGTCACCTCACTAGTGAGTTTTTGTTAGAGCTTTTCATCATCATTTGCCTCAAGGATCTTCATGGCAGCAAATTCTTTATGGATATAATTTGGTATTTGCATGGTTTCACTGCAAGGATGTATCTCTCAATGTGCACACAGAGGCTCTATCATCTACCTCCAGCTTTGTGCTCTTCCTACTGTACAAAGAATCATTCTGCTGCGCTGCTACCCCAGACTGATACTATGATACTATGACTGAAAGTGACAGGAAGTGCATAGAATCATTAAGGCTGGAAAAGACCTTTAAGAGTGAGTCCAACTGTAACCTACCTACCTCCACACTACCATGACGAGTAAACTGTGTCCTGAAGCACCCCATCCACATGCTTCTTGAACACCTCCAGGGATGGTGACTCTACTACCTCCCAGGGCAGCTTGTTCCATCCCCTCACCACTCTCAGCAAAGTAGTTTTTCCTAACATCTAGTATAAACTTGCCCTGAACACAGCTGGTGCCCAGCTTGCTCTTTAGTTTATCCTGCCACCCCGATTTTAGTATCATAGTAGTATCAGTCAGGGTTGGAAGGGACCACAAGGACCATCTAGTTCCAACCCCCTGCCATGGGCAGGGACACCCCACACTACATCAGGCTGGCCAGAGCCTCATCCAGCCTGGGCTTAAACACCTCCAGGGATGGGGCCTCAACCACCTCCCTGGACAACCCTTTCCAGGGCTTCACCACTCTTGTGGTGAAGAACTTCCTCCTCACGTCCAGCCTGAATCTCCCCACCTCCAGCTTCATTCCATTCCCCCTAGTCCTATCACTAACTGATATCTTGAGAAGTCCCTCCCCAGCCTTCTTGTAGGCCCCCTTCAGATACTGGAAGGCCACAATAAGGTCACCTTGGAGCCTTCTCCAGAGTGAACAGCCCCAACTCTTTCAGTCTGTCCTCACAGGAGAGGTGATCCAGCCCTCTGATCATCCTTGCGGCCCTTCTCTGGACACCTTCCAGCACCTCCAGATCTCTCTTGTAATAGGGGCTCCGGAACTTTCCGGAACTTCCCAGAATTTTCAGCCTGCAAGACTAAACAAGCCTCATTCTCCCAGCCTCCCCTGATAGTGTGGTTTGGAGCCACTGTTTCTTTGCCATTTGTTCCCCTCATCCTCGGGTGGCTGTATCCAAATCCAGACAGAGAATGCCAGCTGAGGCTGCCTGAACAGTGCCACTACTGCCTCCCCTGTGTTGTGTGTATGTCCCAAAGAGATACCTGACTGTTTAATTTGTGGTCCACCGTAACTGCCAAGTAATTTTCTGCCCAAGCTGTTTCTGGGCTGTGGCATCCTGCAGCATATATTTGGTTTTGCCTCAGTTGTGCTGTACCTTCTCCTTCCACCTACATCATGCAAACTTTAGTACCCTTTTCTATCTAGCTATTGAGTTCTCATCTGGTTCCATTAACTTTGAAAGTGCTTCTCCTTTCATTGTGCTTTGCCTGTACTCTCAGGCTATTACAGCACTGTCTTGTTAATACCAGTCTGGAACAGGACTGGACCCAGGATCGATACCTACAGGATTTAAACTGATCTTAGACTAGTCTGTGTTAAAGATGAGGATATTGAACTTGGCCAGTGAAAGCAGAAGGCTCAAGCTTCATCTTTGAGACCAGTGTGCATGAGGTTGTGTTAGGGCATGTTGGGGAAGTGGACATTGGTATTCCTGGAACAGAAGCAGCTCCTTCTTGCGGGTTTCATGTGAACTGTAGCAGGCCACAGCTCCAAACTGCAGGTGCTGAGATCCTGCTGCCAGTCTGCTCCCATTGCTCACAGTGACATTCAGGCAGATTTAGTACCATTCACCTCTCACTGTCACTTAGTCTTTTGCAATAATCGGCTAGACAGATGCCCTGGGGCTGTTGTGCAGCAGCCCTATGGATGCTTGTGCAACCTGCCTTTGCAACATGCTGGTGACAGAGCTGATCGAATGAGCTGGGAAAGCTGCCTGGCTATCAGGATCTGCCCAACTTGCCATGGGCTCTGTGGGGTTGTTTCAGAGATATCTGAGAAGTCTTCCTGGTCCATTTGTTCATACCCCTTTGAACACTGGTGACAGGAGGACCGAGGAAGTGGAATTCAAAGGTGGGATGGGGCAGGTAGGTGTCCTTAAGCATTTGTTTCTTGACTATTTTTGTGTGGTTAACAATTAAGTTTTATTTGAAACACCTGATAAAAAGAGGCAAAACAGGCTGGAGAATGGCAAGCAGCCCTCACAATCACAGAATTGTTTTGGTTGGAGAAGACCTTTAACATGGAGCCCAACAACTCAGCACAACCAAGACTGCCACTAAACCACATCCCTCAGCACCACATCTACACTTCTTTTAAATCCTTCCAGGGATGGGGATTTCACCCCCTCTCTAGGCAGCCTGTTCCAGGGCTTGACAAGCCTTTCAGTGAAGAAATAATCCTAATGCCCAACTTAACCCTTCCCCAGTGCAACTTGAAGCCGTTTCCTCTCGGGCTCTCTCTTGTTACTTGGGAGAAGAGACAACCCAGGTGTTTCCAATCTCCTTTCAGGTAGTTGTTAAGGGTGAGAAGGTCTCTTCTGAGCTTCCTGTCACAGCCTGAAACCCTGAGCCAGTAGAGGACGTTATGCTAAGCTCCAAAATATTCTCTTGGAGTAAATTAAAGCAAAGCAACACAAAAGGGCTGCTGCGTGGGGTTTTTTAGACCCAGTGAAAGTGCTCGGTTATGGACCGGAGGAGAGGCAAAATGGGAAGAAAAAGGAGAGGGAAGAAAGAGAGAGAGAGTTAAGAAGCCAGAGAAGAAAAACAATGAACGATGTCACCACTCCAACAGACTCCGGCCTATTCAGATCAGGTATGTCTCACACTGTGTGAGCCATTGGGCTTCTGCACCTTCTTTCTCCAGGCTCAACAACCACAGTTCCCTCAGCTGCCCCTCACGGGGCTTGTGCTCCAGGCCCTTCACCAGTTACATTGCTCTTCTCTGGACACGCTCCAGCCCTTGAAATTGTCCTACAGTCCTGTGGACAAAAGGCTGAGTTAAAAATCACGTCTTTTTTTTGGGTCAGTAACCTGAAAATTCTGAGGTGGGCCCAGCCGGGAATCGGTCCTGCCCGTTCCGCCTGTCAGGACGGGGCAGGACAAACCCTGGCCGTTGCAGTGCCGTCAGCGGCCGGCAGGGCGCAGCACCGCCTCGGTAACGCGCAGCGCCCGCCGCGCCGCCATTTTGTGGGCGGCCTCAAGCAGCGGCTGCTCGGTTGCGGCGGGGCGGGAGCAGTGGTTCCCTGGCGCTGCGCTTCGGCTCTGTCTTCCGTGCTGCGGGATGTGTGTGCCCGCTGGACAGGCAGCTCCTCTCCGCTGAGGAGAAAAGCAGCCTCTGCTGCCAGGTGGGCACCGCTCTGGATAGTGCCTGTCTGTGGTGTCTGTGAAATGTCGGTGGTGAGAAGGTCAGCGACGTGAAGCGGGGAGGGGGATGAGTTAAATAGAGGGAAAACGGTCATCATTACTCTTCTTTATTTACACTGGAAATAGCCCTAAATCTTTAGATTAATGGGATGTGATGAGACATTAAACAGAGCAACCCTGTCAGGAATCCCTGCTGTCAAGTGCTGAGCAATTAAATTCTCTTCCCCCAGATGAGCATCCAAACGAAACCAGATTTTTGTTCTTTTCTTTTAAACTGACCAACCAGCAAAACTTTAATAACTTGAAATCGTTGCCCCTTTAAGATTCGCATCTTTGCAAACTTTCCTCGTTAGCCTGCACCCGAATTTCAAGTGAGGGTTGAGCTGTGTCTGCATTCATTCCATGGCTCCAGGAGATGGAGCTTTAGAATAAATAAGTAATTGCTGTGAGGCAGTAAAAAGGGCCCTGCCGCAGGAATAGCAGCATCAAAGATGAGTGTTGCAAAAGTTTTTGCGCATCCCTCGTCCCGACCTGGAAAATGTCATGACTTTGTATCTGCAGGTTACAACAGGCTGCAGGTAGGTAGCTGTGTCCTTGAGCAGAACCTATCCTGTCGAGGAGCGCAGAGCAAGCCTGCTGCTACCCCAGCTTGTCAGGAAATCCAGGGTGGGGGTACAGTGCACCATAGCTCCATCATTTCCCAGCTCTAAATCTCCTCACCTTCTTCTTCTTTGCAGTCCCTTAAATAACACAAGCTATTGCAACTGTGGCAAAGGTCTCATGAAATCAGTCTGAAGGCTATCATCAGCTATCTTTGTCCCACAGTGCTTGGGAAAGAGAGTCATGGATTTAGACCACCATAGGAAAAGAGGCCAGGTGTTGGTGTAATTGTAGGGTTAAGTGATGTGCTGGAATAGCTCACCCAGGTTGATTAAAATCATTCTCCACTCTTCCCTGTGGTGGAGCCCAACTCTGTGGTTTAGGGTGGACTAGATGAATTCTCTCTCCCCCTTATAATTCAATGTTTCTGGAAGGTTTCTGTTTTATTTAGCTGAAGTTGCTCTGAGCTGCTTCAGTCCAGTTGGTAGTAGGATGGTATTGTTGTGTATTTGCCCTGCACTTTGAGTCAAAAGAAAGCAAATCCAGAACCTCAAATCTGAGATTCAGATGCAGTATCTGGAAAGCCAAGGATGCCTTGGGCAATGAATTACATGACAAATGAGAGATTAATTAGTCTTTTCCTTCCTTTTCCAGGTGATTTTGTGTGGGTTTTTTGGTTGGTTGGGGTTTTTTTGTATATTTTGTTTTCAGTAACTGGAGCCTTTTCCCAGTCTTGTTTCAGAAGAGATGAAGTGTTTAAGATAATTCTACTCTCTGATGTATTTACCTTTCAGGATTGGTTTGTTCATTTGTGTTTTTTTTTTTCTTCCCTTTATTTCTTTTTTTTTTTTTCCCAGACTTTCTTTATTCCATCCCATTTCCCAGGATATACTTCAAGGTATCTTAAATTTTCTAACACACTTATTTCTAGTGTCAAGCTTTTCCCATTGGGACCACATCATTCAAGTGTTTCACATTTACTTTTTATCTTTGCCCACGAATGAGTCCCAGTGACTTCAGGTGCTCTGGGAGCAGGATGTTGACTCATCTCATTGCCAGGGTGACTGAACTGCTCACTGGACTATCAGGTGATGCCCAAACTTGCTCTCTTTTTTCTTGGACCCGGACAGCTTTGACTCTTCTCTTGTACAAGGGGTAAATTAAAGCCATGTGGCCAATAAAAGACTTGTTATGAGGCACTTCTTTAATAGTGTGATTTAGAACAAAATCTACTTTAAACAACAAAATAAGTGCCTTGTTTACTTGGTGCTCTGGGAATACTAGGATAGATCTGTGCCTCTCAGAGTCTTGCCAGCTTCTTTATGGTTCTGTTCTTTTGATTATTTATTCCTTTCTGCATTCTCTTTGACTTTCAACTCAGAGCTTTACTCTGTCCACCAAAGGCCCTCCTCTTCAGATCTTGCTTTCTAACTGCAGGTCTTGGCTATCTTGTTTAAATAAATGTATTCAAAGGGACCTGTATGGCCAAGATTGTAAGCAGGTACAGAGTCTCTGCTCAGAGATCTGGCAGTACCATTGCTAAAATACTCCACAGAAAAGAGAAATCTTGGTGTGTGAGCTTAAAGGGGGCTGTTCTCTAAACACAGGAGCTTTGCATTACTAGGGCATCATTTCAGAGCTCCCTTGGTTCTCAGAACCTTTAGGTGGGCTTTCTCAATCAGGGGTATCTGATGCATTCATAGAATGCCTGGGACTTAAGGGAGACCTCATTGCTCTGTGCAACTTCTTGAAGGGAGGCTGGAGCCAGGTAGGTGTTGGTCTCTTCTCCCAACGAACTAGCGGTAGAACAAGAACAAATGGCCTCAAGTTGTGCCAGGGGAGGTTTGGGTTAGGTATTGGGAAAAAATTAAGAAAGAGTGGTTGGGCATTGGAGCAGGCTGCTGAGGGGGTAGTGGGGTCTCCATCTCCCGAGGCATTAAAAAACTAGGTGTGGCACTTGTGGACATGATAGTGTTGATGGTTGGACCTGATGATCTTTGAGATCTTTCCCAACCAAAACAATTCTGTGATCTATGATCATAGGATGTGCTTTTGGAAGGAGAGAGGCTTCTACATAAGAGTGCCTTGTGACAGTAGGGCAGTGTCAGGTGCATTCTGACAAAGGGGGGCTTTTAGCCTAGGCCTCCTGTCCTTGGCAGTGTGATGCTCCATGGGAAGTGGAAGGACTGTGGAGGTAAAGTAGTGCTGAGTGTCTACTCTTCAGTCATGGTGGAGGTGTATTCCTTTCTAAAGGGGAAGGAGGCAAGAAGTCCAGCTCTGAAATTACTCCAGCTGAATCTGAGCTAATTCCAGACTGACCATAACTGACCACATTCCCCTGCACTGTTTAAAGAAGATAAAAAGAGAATTGCCTGCTGTGCATTAGCTGCTCGGCCTAAGACCACAGTCTTCTTTTAGGAACCTGCAGTAGCTTGTAGAGTGGAACATCTTCAGGGACCAGCATGGCTTTGATCAGCTTTTGTTAATGAGTAAAGCAACTAGTAATACAGTCACCTTCCAACAGAAGGATCTGTTTCTCACGAGACACTAGCAAGCAGTTCTGTAGTGGTTTCTTGGGACTGTTCTTACCACTGGGTCACACAGGGCAAAAAAGTATTAGATGACCTCTTTGGTGAGGGGAAGCACAAAAGTAGTGTTAACTGTGGCATACAAAACCCCCAATAAATGATATTGTGCAGGTGAACTAAAAGGTATACACAGGTAGATGGGATGAGGCCTCTTCCAGGCCATCTGGTGCATCTGTATGCTCCCAAACAGCAGTGCAAGGAGTATCTGAGCTTGCAGGACAGCTGCATGGTGAGGAGAAAGGAGCCTTCCAGCTATGAGGTGTGATGGTGCAGGTTACAAGCTGTGTGGTGCAGCAGACACGCTGGAGGGAAGGGATGCCATCCAGAGGGACCTGGACAGGCTGGAGAGGTGGGCACAAGCCAACCTCATGAGCTTCCCTGCATATGGGTCGAGGCAATTCCAGGCACGAATCCAGGCTGGGCAGTGACTGGCTGGAGAGCAGCCCTGAGGAGAGAGACTTGGGGGTGCTGGTGGACAAGAAGCTCAACAGGAGCTCTCAGTGTGCACTTGCAGCCCAGAAAGCCAATCAGCTCCTGGGCTGCATCAGGAGAAGTGTGGCCAGCAGGGCAAGGGAGGGGATTCTCCCCCTCTACTCAGCTCTGCTGAGACCCCACCAGGAGTACTGCGTCCAGTTCTGGAGCCCCTATTACAAGAGGGATCTGGAGGTGCTGGAGCGTGTCCAGAGAAGGGCCACGAGGATGAGCAGAGGGCTGGAGCACCTCTCCTACAAGGACAGACTGAGGGAGTTGGGGCTGTTCAGTCTGGAGAAGGCTCCCAGGTGACCTCATTGTGGCCTTCCAGTATCTGAAGGGGGCCTACAGGAAGGCTGGGGAGGGACTTCTCAGGCTATCAGGTAGTGATAGGACTAGGGGGAATGGAATGAAGCTGGAAATAGGGAGATTCAGGCTGGAGGTGAGGAGGAAGTTCTTCCCCATGAGAGTGGTGAAGCCCTGGAATGGGTTGTCCAGGGAGGTGGTTGAGGCCCCATCCCTGGAGGTGTTTAAGCCCAGGCTGGACGAGGCTCTAGCCAGCCTGATGTAGTGTGGGGTGTCCCTGCCCATGGCAGGGGGGTTGGAACTAGATGATCCTTGTGGTCCCTTCCAACCCTGACTGATACTATGATACCTTCTGAACACAAGGGGATTCTCTTGCCTCTGTGGTTTTCTGGCCAGGGTGTTGATTTTTCACGTGGTGTCTGGCACTGATTTCTTTTTAGCCTTACTATTTACTGTGCCTCTGGTCAGTTCCCAACCTGCAGGAATAAATGGCCAGATTTTGCTCTTTCAAACTGAGCTGTGGAAAACGTTCATCTGGGACCGTAGGAGCTTCTACTTGTGGTGCACCCTAAGACAAAGTGGATTTGATCTATGAACCATAAAAAGTTTCTTAGATGGGAGTGCTGAATTCTTTTGCATGGGGTTAATTAAAAAGTCTGAGAAAAGTCAGTCAGCCTCCCATGGCTAAAATAATTTCCCCATGTAGCACCTTTCTGCAGGGACAGATCTGTGTTGCAGCTCTATCTTTCTTGCGCAGCTAGTGGCAGGCTGCTAGCTGTGGTGTCTGGCGCTCCTCGTCTGTGCGTGCCCTCAGCCTGAGAATGGAGCTGAACCGTGTGATCTGATAATGCAAGGCCCTGTCTGTCTTCTGTGGTAGGTACTGGCACTTGTGAATGTCTCTTGTTTCTCTCCAGATTTGCAGGCTGACTTCAAACACTGCTCAGTTGCACTCGGGTTGCAGCAGTCTCTGATACTGGTACGGATGTGCGAGTGACCTTTTCTTCTGCCTGCCACGGTGTGTGCTTTACATCTGAGTTTGTGGGAGATTGTGCTGCTGTACGGTCCCACCCACCTCTAGAATTATTTAGCACAAGCTAAACTGAAGAGGGCATGACAGCTAGCAGTGGACAGGTGTTAAGGGCAGCTGGTAGTAAACTAGTGTTTTGAGTGATCAATGGACAAAATCTGAGAGGTCAACCATGAGTTGTTTGATCAGACAGACTCACTTGAAGGACAGTCTTGACAGGACTGCCAGATGAAGCCTGACAATACAAGTCATTTCTGTAACTTTCTAGCAAGCTGCTTTAATGGGGACCTCCATGTCTTGGCATGGTTTAAGCTTTGTGATTTCTCCCATAAGTAACACAGAGCAAATATTTCATACAGCTGCATTTAAAAGTGTAATTTACTGTTGGATTATGGAAGTATTTATTTGATGGTGAACTTGTCAGATTGTGGCTGCACAGCCTCCCTCTGTCTGGCTAGTTGCTAAAAGCAGCCACTCCAGTGCCAGTGGTTGTGCTCTAGATAGACTTGTATACATCTGGTGCTTTTTAAAGCTTTATTTATTTTAAATAGCATTATTTAAACAAAGACAATCTGTGTAGAATTGTAACCAAAAAAATTGCAATGCAGTGGAGGGGAAGACAAAGGAAAAGGAAACTGGAGATGGCCGAGAAAAGGCATAGGTGTATCAAACAGTTTGTGGAAATCCAACCCCCTTCTGAGAAAGAAAGGCTTTGCTTCCCAGAGCACAAAGCATGAAAACTGTTATAACATTACCCTGTCCTTAGCCTTCAACTGGCATGAGGCTGTTCAAAGGATCTGAATGTGTCTGTCTGGTGTTTGCTAATCTAAATCTACTGCAAACGGATGGAGGAGCTGGTTAACTTCTTGTGTGAAAGGTTATTCTGTAGCTGAAATTGCTTTAGGTGGCTCAGCTGTATTTTGTCAATAAAATGTGCCATCAGCGGAGGAATTGGCAGTAAAGAGCCTTCTGTGTGCTTGCAAATGGAAAGCACGTTTGAAGGGCAGCAGTGAAGTGTTTGGTAGATGCAGTCGGCAGTTGTACCATTACAAAGTCTGTTTTCTGGGATTTGGAGTTTGGATGTGTTTAATTGCAATGGGCTGATATGATTTATAGCTTGGACGTGATTCTTTTTCATCTCTTTTGGCTGCTGTAAAGGGAACTGTGTGATGCATGGGAGTTGCTGTGCTAGACACCTCAGCAAAGGGAAGAAAGCAGAGTGCAGTCCTGAAGGATTGATGTTTGTGTTGGGAATACACCCTGTAACATCTCTGTAAAAGCATAGTGAGTATTTGGGGGTGCTGCTGTCTCTTGGCATGGTGCATAAGATCAAGTGCTTTCTGTTCTAGATAGATGAGATGGAAGGAAAGATCTTGACAGACAGTGAAATTCTCAAACTTCAGCAAGTTTTAGTGTTGATTTCTGTCCCCATTTTAAACACATGGGCCTGGTTGATCCTCAGTGTAGCTCAGCTTCCTGAAAGGGTGATTGGAATAACTGTTGATAGCCGTGTTGTAGGCTGATGGCATTGTAGAACAAGTGATCTTGAACAGTGTTTCAAGAGGTCTTGTCTGTCCACACAAAAATCCTCTGTGTAAAGGACCTTTTCCAAATGGTAGTGAGGAGCAGCGTGCTCTGATGTGCTTGGAAGGAAGTAGCAGAACATTGTCACTTAGAGCTTCCAGGTGATCTCAGTCAGCTACAGCATGTTGGCTATTTCAGTCCAGGAGTGCAGAAAGGGGGACCTTGGCCGTATTGGGCAGTTGGGCTTTGAAAACTTTGTACCATTGATTCTTCATCAGTGGTTATGAGGTGATGTCATCAGTTGATAGACCCATGGTATACACTGTAGCTGGGCCACCTGAAACCTTGTAGTGATCCATCCAATGGTACATGTTTTTGTGTGTGGTGCAAAGTAATTCAGGATCACCCTTGAATACCATTTGAATCCTTCTGCAAAGGGCTCTGTGGACCCACATCGCTGCAGAAATTCAGGTGGAGTTCTTGCACCTTGTTACCATTTCAAGGCAAGTTGCCTTGAGGAGCTGCCACACAGGGCAGCTCAGGTGATCTTGTAGTCCTCTTCTGCAGGGGTACAGATATGCCCAGGCTTTGGTGTGACTGCTTCTATTGAGCTTTGCTGTAGTACAGGGGCAGAAGGGGGCTGGGTTTATTTGATCAAAATGGGTGTATTTCGCTGTGGGTGGAGATGCTGTTGCCACCTCTTGTGTTGTCTGCTCTTCCTGCCAATCTCTGCCCCGAGTAGCATCAGCTGGGGTAACCTGTGACAGAAGATTTGACCATTTAGCTTTTTGCAGACCTAGCTCTTTATTAAAGAGTCCTGAAAAACAGACATGCTCTGGGCTATGTCATCCAAGCAAGGTGGTTGTTCTCAGTCTGATATTTCAGTGGGTGCTGTCCTGCCTGATGACAAAAGGAGAGCCTTACGGAACAGCTGTGTTGCCTCACTGCAGGGAGGGGAGCATTGGGTGGCTTTCTGAAAACTGCTGGTGGATCAAGGATCTGTTTAATATACCAAGCAACTTAAAATAAAAAAGGGTATTCCTTTAGACTGGGTAACTGATTCAAGGAGTATGGGAATACTAAACCAAATCCAGTTTATTTTTTTGCATGAACCTCAAGAAATAAACAGATTTGTTCTCTGCACTTTGCATGTGTAGCAAAACACTTTTTGTCATACAAAGCTTTTCATCCTTTTTCTCGTTGTAGAAGAGCATAGGCTTGGTAGCTTAAGGACCAAAAGGATTAATATATTTGGTTTATATTCATGAAGTACCTAGCAGCCTCAGCCAGAGATCAGGGCTCTTTCATATAAGATATTATGCAGGTTTCTAAAAGAATAGTAAAAAGCTCTTCTACCACACTATGCAGTTTATCAGTTTCCTACAGCTTAAGACCTGGGCTGCTTCCGGGGGCGCATGTTCAATGAAGGTTTAAATCGAATGTGAGTGATATTATGTAGGAATATCAAATGAAAAACTAGTTTGATGTCAGCAGTTTTCGGTCAATGCGGAATCATTTTTAGCTCTTGCACAGAAGTACTGCGGGTTTGGTAGTTTGGTGACTACTTGGAAAAAGAATATGCTCTGTAAAGGTGAGGAGAAGCGCTTTGAGGCGACTGTCTCATGGCTTTAATAAGTAAATTAGTTAATTTTCCATCTTTGGCCATGTTTAACTCTGCTGAAGGGAAGAGGCACTGCTGTGCCTTGTGTTCAGCCTGATGTTCCCGTGCCTGACCCACCTCCGAGATAGCTAAGAATCAGAGTTGGATGGGGCCAAGGAAGGACCCCTCCAAGTCTTTCCTTGAGTTCAGACTTGTGCTGCCTCTGTCTGAGGGACAAAATAAGGAAATAAATCTAGATCTCTCAAACTTTGTAATCCTAGCTCTTGAGTTTTGTGTTGTATCAAAAGGTTTTGTCAGAGTCTAGGCAGGAACAGACTGGCTTTCTGTGATCCAGAAAAGGTTTTTTTCATCCACCTATGCAGGCAGGTCATGTCGGTTTTCAATTGGCCTGGGGATATATTGCTAGAAAGATGAAATTTGATACTTTGAGCTCATTAAAGGATTTTTTAATTTATTATTATTTTTTAATTTTTTTTTTTTTTTTTTTTAGCTATTGCTGCTCCTGTTGCTCACTTAATTATAAAACCTGGATAAATGCACCTCTTGGTATAAATATTACTAATGTTGGCAGTAATTGAAGGTGAAACTGGCAAATGTATCTATCAAGCCATTTCACAAAGTAATCATTTATGAACATGGCTCTATTAATTTGTTTAGTCAGATGCAGAGAAGCAATAAAAGTGATTGACTAAAAACAATTAAAACAGTAAAAGTAAATTGTTGTGTGCATTAAAACCTGCTGAGCCTGTCAGATGGAAATTGTAGGTTTAAATGCGAAAATTAAAGCTATTGATTTTAGCTAGTGTGTATGGAGCTACCAGAGTCCTAATTTGTTCTACTTTTCGTAGCTAAAAGTTGCTGAGACAAGAGTAAAGGTAATCCTAAAACCCATTCCCCAAAAGGCAGAAGCCTGCAGAAAGACATCTGTGATAAATATTTGTGTTGCCTTGGGAAGATGGGAACATTTTTTGGGAGACTTATATTAACTGTCAGTATCTTGACACTGCAGAACTGAATATAAATATTTACCAATAATGGTAACTTATTGTGTTTCAGAGAAGGTGAAGAATGAGACATTGACAGGAGAGAAAATACAGCATTGATGCAGACTAGATTACAGGGCTTCTTGCTTAATTTATGTGCATGGCTTTATTGTCATTTTGGTTTTATATCTTACAGTAAATCTTGCTTTCGGTGAACTATTAGTTTTTAGTATTCAATTAAAATGATAGCACAAAAAAAAAAGTGCTGTATCTGGACAGGTATTAAGGGATAGTGGTTGGGAATGAGGCTCCAGTCTGTGCATGAGGGCTGCTGTCATGAGTTGGAGGAGCCAGGGCTTTAAACAAGTGCAAAGTGTATTGACTTACCAATGTTAAACAATAGGTCGTGATATTATTTCCTCTTGCAGTTTCTTTAGATCCTTTTATGAATCACTTTGGGCTATAAAATGTGTTGCTTGATGGTTAGCTACTTGATCAATGGTGGCTTTATTAAACCTTGATTTCAGAAGTGTAAAGAACATCTTCCAACAGCAGTAGTTTTTTCACTGTAGGAAGCAGACTCCTAAGTTCTGTGTCTTGCAAACACTGAATCAATCTGTTCAGTGGTTTTACAGGTGAGTGTTTTTCACATAGAATCAAACTGTTTCTCTTTGTGGAAGTAACCTACTAGAGAGAACTGACTCTTGGGATATCAGAAGTGAGTGGGGGAGAGGTTGGGAAAAGTTTGAATCTTTCTGTGTCCTTGAGCAGCTCAAAGCTCACAGGCAATATTTGTCTCTACAGAGGATTGATTTAAAATGAAGAATTCAGATAGTAAGGCAGGTTCATTTGACCACTGTGGCACACCTCACAAATTCCTGGGAGTCTTTTCCACCAGATGAACTTTTTCAGGGCAATGGGGAATACAAATAACTTGCAGTCACTACACAGCTAGCTGAAGTTTCTCTTTATGCTTGTCAAAATAACCAATTCTGTCAACATGCAGCAGGGCAGGCACATCAATAATGGTGTTACTGAAACACCACCAAGGAAGAATTTACAGCTGTTAAGGCAGTTTTTAGTGATGTTTAAACAGTAGCTCTGTAATCCTTGTTTAGCTGAAACAGTCATCTTGGATTTCAGCTGTTTGTGCTGGATCAGAACGTGCTGTGTGAAATACAGGGGAAGAGCCCTCTGCATCTGCTGCTGTATGCCACTTGCAAATAGGTGCTGTCCTCCAGTAAGGTGTGAGTCTCCCGGCACTGCAGGGGGATGTCATGCCATATGTCTGTTCCATCATGTGTGTGAGCAGCTGAGGGAGGGGAGAGGTCGCCACAAGAGGGTTAACTCCTAACAGTTATAAGGAAGCTGTCAAAGAAGTGTCATTTCTGGGCTCTGATTCAGCAAAGCTCATGAACATATGCTGAAATGCTTTGCTGAATCAGGTTCTAGCAGGAAAACTTGTCAAAAGCGTTTCTCCTCTCTCTGTGCAACTGTCATGCTCATCTTAACCTTCTAGAAATTTCTGTCTCAAGTATATTTTTCTAATAGTGATTCTCAATTTGGAGGAAGGTTTTATAATGTGCTTTATTTGTAGACTGCAAGATAAGGCACACCACTTTCCCCACTTCTGCCTTTTAAGTTGATACTGATTTCCTAGAGAATAACAAGAAACCTGAACATTTATTAACAATACCATCAAGCCCTTGTGTCATATCAGTGCAACAGCCTGTGTCACTGGCATGCTTTTAAAAGCATTACCTGGTATCTCCAAAGTGGGTTGCCTCATATTGCCTATCTCATCTCCAGCGTGGCCTCTGAAGAATTTTCAATTGGAAGAGAGATTGTTGCAGCAGAGGAGGGACAATGACTTGCACAGGAGGCCACTCGGTGACAAGCAAGCTGAAGCCCTTTTCTGTTAGAGCAGGTTTCCTTTGTTCTAGATTCTTGGTAATGTTGCAAGTGAGGACTGGGAAACGTAATCTTCAAATGCAAAGGGGAAACAAACAGCATCCCAAAGAACAGAGCAGGTCTTCTATGAGTGACAGCTTACTCCTAAAGTAGTTCTACCTCCCTGCTCCATTAAATAATGAAATGCACTGCTCAGGCAGGGATCCTTGCAGAGAATTATAGTAAATATTTGCAGCCACAACCAGACAATGGCCTTCACAAGCAGCACAGTGAGATAGTTAAACTTTATGGTCTTATATAGTAGATGTCCTGACTGTGCATTTTTATATAAATAATCATTTATTCACACCAAATTTATTTTCATCAGCCCTAAAACTCAGTGTGTTTTATGTTTAGCATTATCACAGGAGGAAACTATTCCCTTGAGAGCAGAAACCTAGTGAATTTTCATATAAGTACCACACTAGCAGTTCCTTCCTCGTGGAGACTGGAGCATTCAGCAATTCCAATTCTGCTGGGAACTATAGCGTGGCACTCTTATAGCAAATAATTTGAGTAGTTATATTCCTAAGTACCATTCCTGGCAATACCATGCTGAGCAGTTGAGCAGAGCAGGTGTGATTTTTATCCCTGTTTAAGAATAACAGCGATTCTTTACCTATTTATAAAGAGGTGACTAGATCTGGACCCCTCTATGTGAATATATCTGTGTGAAGGTTTGGTTAAAAACAAGGAAATAAAATCACCTGCCTGTTTGTAAAGGTGACATATACATCTCCCTTCTCTCTTCCTGTGAGGAGCAGGGCTCTGCCCCCAGCCCAGGATGCCAGAGAGGTAGGGCTATGGGTAATGCCTATGAGGTAGAATACTGTTAATGTGAATGTGAACTTTTAAGGCTTTTGCAAAGGAGAATGTCCACACTGAGAAGTGTGAGCAGGGAGAAACTATCAATTTTTCACTAAATGGCTTTCTAGAGACTAAAAAAGTGTTCACTGCACCACAGCTGGGATGTTAGAACTGTTCTGACCCTTTTCCATGTGAACCTTGGACTGTTCCTTAGGAAGCATGAAGCATTTAAAATTGAATGCTCATTTTTATACTGGATGTACCTCAGCATCTTTGTAACGCTGATTCTGGCATGCATGCTGTTTCATACTGCAAGTTTTGCTCACCTGTGGAGAGAAGTTTTTTGAGGGACCAAATTTTATATTATGTTTTATATTCTAAACACTGCAGAAATTCTTGTCTGGAATTGTAGCTCTAGTTCTAGTATTGAGGTTGAGATGCAATTAAAGGTGTTCTCAGTCCTGAGCCACCTTCCTATCCAGAGAGAGAGTTGGATATTTAGTTCCCAGCATGTACCCCACAAGTTTAGCCCTTATCTTGTAGGGAGACAAACACAGGAACTTTGTAGAGGTTGATCTCATTGCAGTTCTTTGTGGTGTGGCTGTCTCCTTCATGTGCATCCATCTGACCAGCATCAAATGAGCTACAGGAGCATCTAAATGCTATATTGTCTGTCAGTTTGGTTGCTGAGATTAACTTCCTTGGTCTCTTGTGCAAGAGTGATTAATATAATTTGTCTGTGCTTGTTGGAAATGATGTGTGCCTTGGTTCAGTAGTTATGTATTCTGGGCCTCTGTATTCATAGTCCAAGTATGGAGGGACTGCTGTGGACAAACCTTACTGAAACTAATTAATCCTTGGTCTGCTGCAGAGACTCTTAATGCAGCACAGTAAATTAAAACATGAAGCTGAAATAGCATAATAATATAATGTAACTATATTTTATCTGCATTTGATACCTGTTTACAGGCTTTGGTCAGGATTGAAGAACAGGTATTGGAGAAACACTGTCTTGGTTGTTTGTTTGGTTTTCTTTTTTCTTCTTTTGAAAGTATAGAATCCAGCTTGGCTACAGAATGTTAATACATAACTTTTCCTGCAGTTTTAAATGCAAACTGACTGTATTTAATATATATGCAAATAACCTTGTTCATAGAAGTAAAATTTCATATAAATAGATAATTAGTAATTCAACTTCTGCTGTGTAATGTGCATTATGACATTAAAGTGCTGAACAGTTTTTGATTTATAGACAATCCAACATGGACTATGACTTTTGGCAGCAGATTATGAAGCAGTGCAATGAAGAAACAATAAATCCTAAACATACACTCCCATTCATGCTGAAGAATTTTTTAATGAAGATTGGAGTGGTTCCTAAAAACTAAGTTATGTACCATCACCACTGAAGTTTGCTAGCTGCTCTTACAAAATCCTTGGGGATAGGTACTGGAAGGCTTTTCCATGTGACTAGCTGTAGCCTGCGTGCCAAAATCAAACATGAAAACAGGATGGGTTTTTTATTTCTGTCGATGTACCATGTGGTGGCTGGATTCATTAGGCTGAAGATGGAGTTAGCAGCTTTGCAGTACCTTATCTGTTGAAGTAAAACCTGCACAGAAGATGGTCCTGCCTACCCTGTCTCTTTCAGCCTGGGGGATCTGAGGCTGTCTCCACTCCTCAGATGGAACCTACAATATTCCTTTTCCTTAAGATGTGATTGACTGGGGCTCAGGGCTGGGACGACCGTTATAAGATGCAAGACCACCTCTGTAGTAAGGGTAAACTACCCAGCAGTAGTTGCCCAACAGTTCTCTACTGGTTTTCATTAGTGTTCGCTTTAGTGAGATGTAAACTTGTTCCAACTGAGTGCCTGTTTTGCTGTGCATTCCACCCTCAGTTGTCAAAGGGGAAAACCAAAAAAGAAATGCTGCCATGAAACTGCCTTCCCCTGTACCAGACCTCTTTCTGCCACTGTACTTTGCTTAAATCTGAAGGGTGAAGTGTAAGCTGGTCTTAAATTGGATATTAATCAGGAGAAAGGTGTGCAAAGCTGTTTTACTGTGTCATTTCATGACACTTGAGGTGACTGCTGTGTTGCATCTCATTGTCTTTGGATCTTCTTTTCTTGGCTATCTTAATACCCTGTGGAGAAGCTCTCCATGCCTGTTGCGTTAGGACTCATCTTGCTTGGAAAAAAGAGACCATTGAGCTGAATCGAAGGTTTTGGTGAACACCTTACTTAATCATTTGTTTGGGCATTATTTCAAACAAAATATAAATAACTCCAGATCTGCTTGAACTAAAGCCCGAATCTTCCTGGAAGATTTGCAAGCTTCAGAAAATGCAATCCAAGTTTTACATACTGCATTGAAATCCAAACTTGCTAGGTTTTGGTCACCTTTACAAAAACTCTGTACAGCTCCTTCAGACATTTCATTTAAACTCTGCCACGTGGAGGCTTGAACTCCCCCTTTTTCCAACTCTGTAAGGAAAAAAAAAATCACTGACTGTTGTGTTTGGAATTGTATATGCACTTACAGGAGGGATTTGCAGCAGAACAAAGTTTGGTTTACTGCATGGCTAGAAAGAGAAAATACTTCCACAGTATTCCAGTCCTAATTTCACATGTGCTGCAGTGGATAACTATAGCACTGCCAGGAGAGAAAACATCATAGACCTTGATGTAAAGCAAGATATCATTTCAAGACATGAAAAGCTGTGTTTCTTCTGGAGGAATTTAGGTGGTCTGGAGGTCCTCCACATGAACAATAAATAATTAAATAGAACTTCATGCAGACAGTTTGTGGTTGTGCAGTGTGTCTACTGAGAACTGAGATGTATACACAACCCGGAGTTTGATGCAGATGTTGCCATGGGCTTCAGGGGCTTTGGGATTTCATCTAGTGATGATAACATGCTAAAGTCCTATTAGTCCTCTGCATTACTGACAGATGTATTGTGCCAGATGTGTGGGTCCTGTTTGTGGGGGGTTAAGTTCCTGACTCGATAGTGAACCATCTACTTGCTGCAGTGGATTGAATCATGCTTGTTTAATGGAGGTATTTGATTCCCACCCTGGTTCTTTACCTTACAGCACTAAGCAACTTATCAGGGTAATTGGAGACGATGACAACTAGGCTGTGTTACTGTAGGCTGAATAGGTGAGAAGTTTTGCCAGTGAGGCTTCTGGAGCACTGTATATCCCAAAACAAACCAACACAGAGGGTTGTGTGAGCAGAAGAAAGCTGTTCGAGAACAGTCATGTAAGAGTTGTTCTTTTGTATGAGCAGTGCAGTTTGTCCTTTGGGGATAAAAAGGCAGGAAGCTCAGTAATTAAATCTAGCCCATGTGTACTTTGTAGCAGGTTTTGTTTGGGTGGTGTGCTCCTTTTGCTGTTTTTAGTAGAGACTTTGATTTGGGTGAATCATTTGGTTCCTAAACTTATATTCATCTGACATTACTGTTCAGCATGTCCCTGGTGAAAGCAGTGGTGTTTAGCGGCAGCTCCTTGTCACTTGTATTTAAAGTATTGGAAGCAAACAACGTGAAGTCCCTAATAGGCTATAGGAGATTCTTTTCCCCTGGTAATGTGTGAACTTGAATTTGTAAAAAGCAGTTAGCTAAACCATTTTACAAGAAAAACTCAAATACAGAGAAACAGACATTGTCAAACACTCTCTGTTTTCTGCTGGCTAATTATTTTACTTCTTGCTAGCTAACTCTGGAAAAAGAATTATTTTACAGACTGTAGTTTTATTTTGTTTTCCTAATTCTAAGACTATTTTGAATTTGCCAAACCATGCTAGCCATTATAACTGGGCTTTTATTTGTAAACATTTTTACAGTTGTAAGTTTGGGGGGGGAGGGGGCAGGGAAAGGCGCCTTTGTTTGCTTAATGAAGTTGGCTTTATGGATCCATATAACATCAGTGCCTTAATTACTACAAATGGATAATAAACACTTTCCTATATGTGAGAATGGGAGAGACACAGTGTGACTGTCATTAGGAACAATTGGATTTTCTCTTGATAAGTTGGTAAAAAATGTAAATACTACAAATAACTGCCTGAGGGCACGTTAGATAACGATGCCAGGAACCACACAGCAAAACTCATTTTTACAGAAATTGCTTCCTCTGCTGGAGTTGAATGCAGAAGAAACAGGATGCATAAGCTGCAATATGTTTTTTTTATGCTCTTTGTGATCACTTTGTGTTGTATCTGGTGTAGATGGTGCCTGGTATCTAGTTTTTAGTATCTGTTTTTCTTGTATTACTGGAAAGAGCTGAATATTGGCATAGGAGTGGTTAGGATCCAGTTTTTTCCTAGTAAGACAATTCCTTGGCTTTAGGCAATTTAACTAACCCTGTGTCCCATGGGATATAGGAAGAGAAGACAACTTTTAAAACTATGTTCTGCAGCTCATAAGAAGTCTTTTGTGATCAAGAGAGAAAAGGAAAGCTGGGCTTTGCATTTCACGGGCTCCATAAGGGACAAACCTTTGCTGGCTGGGGTTGTTTGTCCCCAGCCAAGATGCCGGTTCTTTAAATGACTTAGCAAAAAGCTGAACGTCACACTGATTTTGATTTCAAAGAATGCAAATAATTCTTTCTGGGGAACATCATGACAACTTTCCTTTATTAAACATGACCCTTTGATTAGGGATTTGCTTTTTAAAATGAATCAATAGCAGGTTTGCTTATTGGAATCTAGTCACTCTAATATATGTCGTGTCTTTCTAGATCTGTAATGGGTGCTGTGGAGATTTACTCTTGATCTCACACTGCTCTTTTTATGCCTTCCAAAAGTATAACATCTCTGGCATGGCACAGAGAGAGTCTGCACAGACCTCTGAGAACTTCAGAGCAGTAGAACAAATAGACAAAACCAGCACAGGGCTGTCAGGATACTACTCTTGGATTCCCTATAATGTGCAGGAAACTTCAGCTTTGCAGGAGTCTTTGTTCACTGAGAGCAGAATGCTATAATAAATGAATAGGAGAAAGGGAACAAGGCAACAAAGTGGTGGATGTTAAAAGCTTGGATGTGATTTGGGGTGTATTTGCTCTGACATAGCAGCAGGTACTAATGGGGGAGCTGATGCTGGTGTCCAAAGAGGCAGATTGGTTGCTTCAGTCTTGTGTTTAATCACTGTAGATGTGTCAGTTTATGGTGTTGTTTTGGTATTGGAATAGCTTTGTGTGTTGTTGCTCATGTCTTTACTGTCCTTGTCTTTTTTCATTTGTCAGTATGATGAGCAGGTCTTCTGAGGGCTGTGGAGATTGCAGAGTCTGCTCTGGGAATGGTTGAATTTTGTTTTCCTCTTGCACTGCATTGTGAATCTTCATTTCGTAGAAAGCTGCCATGCCATAAATTGGGAAGAAGGCAACAGAAGATAAATTAGCTGTACCATCCTTTATATGGAGGATTTTATGATGTATTCTTCCCTGTACGAGACTCCCATCATACCTACCTCTTAAAACGAAGACTGGTGAATAATGGCTTAGGCAAGCAATAAATACATAATGCAATGCCACCTTTGAACCTTGTAGCTTGTGTGTAGGTCAAAGATTATATGCGTTGTAATCATGATTTATGCTTTCAGTCTCTTGATATTTCTTAGACCATCCTTGCTTGTCTGTTGGTATGACTTTAATTATTTAATTATTCTATTTTCAGGAGGCTGTTCTGATCCTTCTGATACTACTACAAAGCATTTCCCCCCTTTTTTTTTGGTTGTTGTTCTGAATATGAAATAACTCAAAACTTTGTGTTCAGTATACACGAACTTGTCGTGTTCAGCATACCCAAACACCCAGAAGAATGTGAATAAATATATATATGCAAGCGTCTATGTTCACAAGTAACAATTTGTTGAAGAGAACTCCATTTAGTATTGGTAACAGACTTAGCAATTGTCTATCTTTTTAACAAATAATGTAAACTCACTTCCTAATTGCTGCAGAACAATAATTACACAAACATCTTGACAGCTTCCATATTAATTAATCTCACACTGGTTCATTTGAAAATTTACGTTTAACTGATGAATGATGACTGCATCTCGGAGCTTCCAAGATTAATGTTATTTGATGTTTAAAAGTGCATCAGTCAACCCTTAAGCATAACTTGACAAAATAATTTGCTAGTGGCAGATGCTTGTTTTTGTTACTCTGGCTTATGCTGATCGTTTGCTGTACCTGAGGCATAAACTTACCTAGCTCATGGTGAAGAACCTTCTGACCTGGTGAAAGCAAATACTGTCATTTAGTTCATGTCTTGCCTGTTTTTGCTGTTTGGCTTGCAGGGGCTTTGCTGAAAATAAAAGGAACTTGTGCACGGTACTTCAGAGCAGTGGGTTTCACACAAAGCTCTGCTCTTATTCTCACCCTTTCAAGGCTAAGCTGCCAGATTTAGTGAGGAATGAGCAAATTCTGTCTGCTGCTGCTGCTGCAAAGCAGCTCCACAGCCTCTGTTCAATCTCTGGATGGGCTGACTTCCCTTCTTGGTTCGTTCCCTCCTTTACCCTGCAGTTTGAAGCTAACTGCTCTGTGGTGCAGCGGGTGCTCTTGCCTGGTGGTGTTTCTTGTAGGATCACTCAGCATGTAGCTTTCACACTGCTTTGTGCTGATGTTTGGCAGGCTAGATTTGTGCTCCTTGTCCTTGAGTAAGGACACCTCAAGTAACTTCTCTCTTGGAAGAAGCTAGCTTTGTGGTATATGTGCTCAGTGATGCAGCATCCAAGAAAATTAGTGTATTCTTTCTTCACTGGTATGCTCTTGGAGGTTTGTCACATCAGAGGTGAATGACAGACTTGATCCCTTCCCTCCTTTTTCAGTGTGTGTTCACCAAGTGTGTGCATCTCCACAAATGAGTGTTCACTGTGTGATAGTGATGAGTTACTGAAAACCTCAGGCTTTGTCTCATTAGGCTTTTCTCTGTGTTCAGTCATTTCTAGGATGAAGGATGATGATGCTGCTGGCAGTGGGAGGAAAGGTGTGGTATGTGCAGCCTGGGGCTGGCACAGCGGTTGGCCAGGCTGCCAGCTTGGCACTGCTGTACTGGGGTGATACCAGCACATCCTATCTGCAGCACAATTCAGGTTTTTAACTTGCTGCCGCTAAAACACATGGCCAAAAGATTTCAAAGCCATACTGTTGTCTGTTATCTCTGATATTTGAATCCACTATTAGCAATATTAATGCAACTTTTACTTTGTGTTTCAGATCTAATGTTCTGTGTAATCCCATTAACTGTCTGGGAGCTCAAGCATGGCTCTTCAGAAGAAAACCTCAGAGCAGCAACAATCAAATGTAAGTGACACTGAACATATACAGTTAACAATCAAGTGTAATTGCAAGGAATAGTGTTTGGAATAGATGACTGTACTCCAGCCTCCGGGCATTGTGGCAGATGTAACATAAGGTTTAATAAACTAGGTCCCTGTTGCCAGTATTACTACATAGGGGTAATAATAATGCTGAGAGTGAAAACATCCATCAAAAGCTGACAAATCTGACACAGATTATACAGATGCACGTGCAAATACTGAAGATGCTACTCAAATCTGATGGAATTGTTAACAAAAATTTGTTAGTGGTCTTAATGAAACATCATTTTGTGCTTATTGCTCCTTTCACATGTGGTTAATTTTGAGAAACAATCATTTGAGTGTTGCTGGAAAAGGTGATTGTAATTGCAAAGGTAAGTAACAATTTATTGTCTAATACATCATAGGTACAATAGCTCTATTCAGAGAGGAGTTTATAGTTAAAGTTAAAACTTTAAATGTTTCCACACTTATTTTTAGCACAGAGGCTATGTCTTGTGTGTTCCATGAAGAAAGCCTGCTAGAGAAATGACTCTTGTTTGAATTTGTGGGTGGCCCAGTTGCAGATGCATGCTTTTTAAAAAAGAATCAGATATGTATGGTTATAAAGAATTTGTCTGCTACTACAAAGGAAGACACTCCTATGAGCTGACCTAGTATTGCTGGTGTTATCCCTGTGTGATAGCCCAGTCCTCTGTTGTCTCAAAACAATGCATATGGCAGGACCGGGCTGACAGCCCATAATGACTCTGTTGTCTGAAACAAGGTGCGAGTACCGTCTTGAATAGACACAGAGATGGCCTTAATAGCTGCTGTCTTATCAATTAAAAGAGATTCCTGCAGAGGAAGGAATTCCCTCTTTAAACCCGTGTGTAACAGTGCCATGTGACAGACGCTGCACTGCAGGAGCCTGGTGCACACCTCTCTGTGTGATTTGGGGAGGCCACGCTTACCTCCCACCAAGAGTATGAAAGGACCGCAACTTCCAGGGTCCAGCTGTTGCATTTACCACAGAAGACCCTGCTGGCATGTATACTTGCCACCAAGAACTTGGACTATTCCTGTGAAGTCGTTACTGGATCCAAGGAGTGGTGATACCTTCATCTTCTCTCTCTTTTTTTCCCCCCTCTCCATTTTCTTCCCATTTTCCCTCTGCTCCCATCCATTAGCAAGCGTTTTTGCTGGCTCTAACAAACCCAACTTAGCAGCCCTTTGGTATCTGTTTGCTTTAAGTTACTCCAAAGGAACTTCTGAATCTCAGCACAACCTTCCCAGCTGCCCACCCCTCTTCAGAGGGGTGACCTCTTTATCAGAGCTGGCAAGATCCACTAAGTGCCAGTGTCCTAGTTAGAACAACATCAAGCTGCACATTACATATGAATTTAAAGTTAGTGACAATGAAAAATAAAGCCCGTGGTTCAGCTGTGTGTATGTAGCCATTTCCCGACTGTTTCACTCTTCACTTACACTGAATATGCAGCTTTGGAGCTCAGCTTCCAGATCGTTGTTTCTGCCTTCAATTTTGGAACTTAATGTGAGATGTGAACACTGTGAGCTGCTCCTGTGTTGTGTGTCCTTCCCAAGGCTAGAAGCAGTTGTATGTAGGTGTAGATCACACAGGTCTCTGCTGTGCTGCTAACTTTTGATTGTGTAGTCTTTGTTTCCCTGTTTGGGTCCTCTGTGTCAGACTTACCTACTGGCCCAGTGAGCAGTGACACCTGGGATGCTCTGGGACTGTGCTGAAGCAAAGGGCTGTAATCCCACCCACTGCAAATCATATTACCCTATTTTGTGGTTTCTCTTAAGGAATTTCTCTCATTATCAAACATGCTGGCAGCCATCATTTACATGCTTAGGGACATCCTCTCATATGATCCATCACATCAGAGCAAAGTCAACACAGGCTGTTGCAGGACAATTCTGAATACTTGCTCCTGAGAGTAGTGGGAGATCCAAGGAGAATAGGTATCAGTGTACCTATGCCTTGGCAAAGCTGAGAGATTTGGATTAGTTTAGGTGGTTTTTGTTGGAGCCTGTTGCAGAAAAATGGCACTTAATTTTCAAACAAACATCCTATTTGCCCCCAAATGCAAATGCCAACACTTCTGTAAACTTGATGCAGGTGCTTAAACTTGGCGTAGGTCCAGCGGAGTAAACAAGTAAAGGAAAACTTGGCCCTGAGGGACTCTCTTAATGGTTCCATAGAGACTGGGTTGGTTCCTTTGCAAAGATATGCTAATAAACTCACACTTCTGCACAAAAAAATCTATGGATGTTGGAGCATTTAGACCTTTCAAATTAATATCTCACAGAATATTCATGCTGTAGATCCCTTTGGGGAGATTTAGGCAGGGAGAGAGACCCTCTGAAATTAGTCTCTGGATACAACTGTTCAGACTTCCAAGGCTCCTACTCTAGGAGTGTTTAGGAGCCTGGATCTATCCTTGAATCTTTCCTTGTGCTTACTGAGCATTAGGAACTTTGTAGAAATATTTATTAATTGTTATTATTGTTATAAACCTTAAAACACCACCTGAACTACGTGAAAGTACTTCCCAATTCAGGAAGGTGATATATGGGCCACAGTAGAGATCATGTTTGTTGAACTTAATATTCTTTAAGTGTGCTCTTTGTGTGTCTTATTAGATATATTTGTAGCCAATGACCAATAAAAGCAGTGTTGGATTTTGCTGGCTATTTTTCACCAAATGTGTGATTCATTCAGTTTCCAGAGGAGGGGTTTGTTTATATTGTATTGCTCTGCTGCAAGAGCTAATATATTAAACATTTTCCCAAAGGATATCTGTGGTCTTCAATTAACTTTTTTCCCATAGGCCTATAATATAGCATTATACAATATTTGGTCAGTACCCTGCTCTCCTGGTCTTGTGTAGGACTTATTGGCTCTCATTTCCTGGGGGAGCATTATGAGTGCAGACAGGAAGAATGCATCAAATGAAAAGTTAATTGTGTTTAAGCTGTGGGTGAGAGGGAAACAGATTTGAGACTTCCATTCTATTGTGCCTCTGAAATAAGAGATGTTAAAGGTAGTGTTTCCTAGGCCACGAACCCAGGAAAATGGGGAAAAATAACCCAGTCACAGGAAGGACAAAATATGGAAGCAGTCGCAAGAAACTTCCCACTTGGGTTTGAAAGCTGAGTACATAATGGTGGAAGCAAGAACATGTCAGCATTCCCAGTGACTGCTTCTGAAGAGGGATAAAATCCTGTTTGCTTCCCAAAGGCTGCTATGGTTTGTCCTGTTAAGCCAACTCAGTTGTGCATGAAAGCAGTGGTGAGAAATGGAATAGAGGAACTTAGCGTTTCACAGGTTCATCAGCAGTCATTACCGTGCATGTGACATCAGGCTGTGGGCAGCTTCACACCAAAGCCTTGATTGACAAGGGTTCTTTTGGGGAGAAGCCAAATAGGGCGCATCTGAGACTAGATTGCGAGCCGCTCTCAGCAGTTGTGAGAGCTCCAGACCCAGCTACATGGCTCATTCATGCAAAATGTGCTTTGTGCAAGGACATGAGTTCCCAAGAGGGTGATAACATCAGAAATAGCAGCTGTTTCAGAGCAGGGTTTCCAATATCCTTCTCATTTGAGATGTCCCTATTGCTTATAAGACATTTTCATTGGAAAAGCTCCAACTGTCAGCAGCAATTTAGCCAGCAAGGGTCTATTTTCTACCCTAATACTGTTAATAGGGCTTTGTGGAAGTGGGTCTTCACAAGTCTGCTTGATCTGTGGAAAAGGTGTTTCCCCTCTGGTTTCAGTGAGATTAGTTCTAGGCTTTCATTTTTGGATTTAAGGTATTATGTGCACTAAAACTTGGTGAAAATTGGTTCACGTCTTCTGATTTAGTTCTCTGCTTTCTACCCAAACCAAGTCTTACCTAGCACTGGAATTCCAAGACCACTTTAATCTGGGTTTCTTTCAAGTGATTGTAGCAGGTAACCTTTAAAAGTCCCTTCCAACCCAAACTGTTCTACGATTCTTTTATTATTTGACCATACTTTTCTCAAACTTGTAAACCAGAGAGATTGCAGCTTGAATATGAGATTTTTAACTCTTGTGGAAATGGATGATGTTTATCTAGAATTTATCACAAAATTTGGTCATATCTCAGGCTCAAATGGTAGAGGCTAGCTCCAGAGAAAGAGATTTGCTTATTTCTAGCAAAGGCAGAATGAAATGGCAGGCCACAGTGCTACCGCCTGATAATTCACTTGAAATTGGATTTGAATATTGCCACGGTCTATGGAGTGCACAGAGTAGCATTCATTGAGTAAGAACAGCTCAAGACCCTTCCCAGTAGTGAGCATGTATGTTCTTGTAAATCAAAATTATTAACTGGTGTGCTGGGATTGAACGTGCCAACTGCACATGGCAAGCTACAGCACCATTGTGGCTTTATTACTTGTACGGTTGTAACCTCTAGAGATCTTAATTGAGCTCTCATTGCACTGTTCATGCACTTAATTAAAAAAATCAGCCCCTAGCCTATGAGCTTAGTTGACTATCTACAATCTGCAAATACCTGCATGTGTTTCTTATCAGTAGAGGTAGTAATTTTGCTGGAAATTAGTAAGATTACCATAAATTTCCAACCTCATCATACACCAACCAGGTTTAGGATTACTTCTATAGGTCATGCAGAGTCTTGCTGTAAGGTCCATACTGATGCTGCTGTTGTTTCAGGAAGGCAGATTGTTAGTAAACACATTTGTCTGTTGGCATATGACACACCTTGTCACAACAGAACCTGAGAAGTTATGTTCTGCATTCCCCTTGTGTCTAGGTACATGAATTACTTTGAATTTTACTATCAACGTGACATGACAGGATGCGATTGACACTTGGTGAAAGTGATCATTGCTCAGGAATTGATTTGCAATCCAGCTAAATAAACATGGCATTCTGGAAGTAGCCTGGTGGAAGGGGTCTTAAAAGGCAAGAGGGAACATTTAAACTTTTAATGCCCAGGAATTCCCACATACATCAGCCTGCTCTCTTAGGAATGTGTGGGTGAAGAACTAAAACACACTAAAGCTGCTCTCCCCTCTAAGACAATGGTTTCATTAAGAATGCAGCCACACAGATGCTGCTGTGCCTGATCTGAACTGTTGTGTCCATAATCTCTGAACAAGATGATTGGTTTGAGGCGTCCAGGCTGTTTGTACAGAACGCATCAAATTAATTTAGAAATGGTGTTTTTGACTGAGATGGACAAAATTGGCCTTTTTTTTTTTTGTATTTGTGATGTGACAGGCTTTTCTCTGAAGTTGGGTATTATGGACATTTGTAGCAGTTTATTTGCATATTGTTTCCCACTAAAACTCCCTAAACAGGACTATAAAATTGCTGCTATGCTTCACATCTGGATGACAGCCCATGATGAAAAAGATCTCCTGAATAGTAGAGATCATTAGCTGTCATTAAAATAACTGGTGATGGTTTGGTGTGGAGCTATTAAGGGTGTGGTTTTTTAACTACCTTCTCAACCTTTAGTTCTTTTAACAGGACACTCTTGGATCACATTCAGAATGAGCATAGCTTAATTCAGTATCAGTACAACTGATGCATGCAGTTTCAGCTAGAGTTAAGTGAAAATGATCACAGCTTATATTCATGGAGAGATTTTGGAAGACATCACGGGAATCTTTACCTAGGATTATTTTCTTATGTAAATACTTTTTTTGGGGGGGGGTGTAGATAAAGGGTAAGCCTACACAGATTTGTGGTGATCAATAATCTTATGAATCAATGCCCAGTCTTAGTTCTTACAGGAAAACTCAGGCTATTAGTGTAAGTATGTGGCATCAATACTGGACATACAAGTTCAGTCGTGACTACTTACACCAAGTCCAAGTGCCGGATGCTGCACTTTGGCCACAACAACCCCATGCAGAGCTACAGGCTGGGGTCAGAGTGGCTGGAGAGCAGCCAAACAGAGAGGGACCTGGGGGTGCTGATTGACAGCTGCCTGAACATGAGCCAGCAGTGTGCCCAGTTGGCCAAGAAGGCCAGTGGCATCCTGGCCTGCATTAGGAATGGTGTGGCCAGCAGGAGCAGGGAGGTCATTGTGCCCCTGGACTCTGCTTTGGTTAGGCCACACCTTGAGTACTGTGTCCAGTTCTGGGCCCCTCAGTTTAAGAAGGACATTGAGACACTTGAGTGTGTCCAGAGAAGGGCAACGAGGCTGGGGAGAGGCCTTCAGCACAAGCCCTATGAGGAGAGGCTGAAGGAGCTGGGGCTGTTTAGCCTGGAGAAGAGGAGGCTCAGGGGTGACCTCATTGCTCTCTACAACTCCCTGAAGGGTGGTTGTAGCCAGGAAGGGGTTGGCCTCTTCTCGCTAGCAACCAGCACCAGAACAAGGGGACACAGTCTCGAGCTGCACCAGGGGAAGTTTAGGCTCGAGGTGAGGAGAAAGTTCTTCACCGAGAGAGTCATTCGCCATTGGAATGGGCTGCCCGGGAGGTGGTTGAGTCGCCGTCCCTGGAGGTGTTCAAGAGGGGACTGGATGTGGCACTTGGTGCCATGGTCTAGTCATGAGGTCTGTGGTAACAGGTTGGACTCGATGGTCTTTGAGGTCTCTTCCAACCTTAGTAATACTGTGATACTTTTCTACCAGCTGGATGCCATGAGTGCCATAGAAACCATCTCTGAGTGAGACTGTCACATCACTTTGGACCAGGCTGTTTAGAAAACATTTGGCAGGATCAGAGATCAGAGTCATCATTCGATTTAGCTACATGGTGTGAATGTATCCCTGAAGTACCAATCACTTGTGAAAAAGGAAGCTGTGTGCATGTGCTTCAAAAGGAGTGACAAAAGCTGTTTCAGTTTCACTGGTAGCAGTGGCACAACTACATTCTGCTACTGCTGCAGAACTCACCAAAACCTGAAGTGTCTGTGTTCAAGAACCTTATGTGGTGTTACGCAGGCATCTTTGCTTGAACTATCACTAGGGTAAATCCACCTGCCAACAAGGCAGTTCTGTTGATCTATCTTGAACCCTTTGTGGAGTTTTCTAGTGGCCAATGTTAAAATCCTGGTGGAAATTAATTATTAAGTAGATTCTTTTCCTGACTGGAGATTTATAGTGCTTTGTGTGAGAGCACACCTAGGTGTTGGGAGAACGCCATGATGCCAAGTGTCAGTTCTGTTAAGATCCGTTACGTGAAGATGATTCATGCTGTGGTGCAAATGGTACTTGAAGTCTCCTGCTACATATGTATATCCCTCTGGAGTCTGGCAGTTCAGTTGCTACACTCTTGATACTGCTGCTTCCATCTGTCACTGATGCTTCAGCATTTACGTGATCCATCTGAAATAACAGGGGCCTGGATCTATTCTGACCAGTTCAGAACTTGTCAGAACTCTAAATGTAGAACCTACTTGAAGAGTAGTTGGGGACAAAGGGTCTGTCCTCTGCTAGGAGCCTTTGATTAATAAACTTAACTCCATAAAATAGTGCTCTGAAGGTGGCAGCAGGGCTGTTATCAGTATATAAAGGAGCTGGTGTGTGGGTCTATATATGGATTTCCCAAGATTTTGAATCTCAATGAGAATTTAAAGCATCTGAATCTTTCATTATCTCAGCTCTGGTAAAATATGAAGGCTTTTATGCTGTGCCAGAGAGCTGTTTTATTGTAATTTATTTTTCAGTAGACCTCAGGAAGCAGAGGAATTACTTTCAAACAGTCTAATTTATGGTCTAATATTTATATAGGACTGATTCACAAGTAATTAGGTATCTGTGCTTGTATTGAATTTCCTTTTAAAGAGCCATAACTTAAGTCTAAAGAAAATGCTGTGGAGTTTCACCCATTCCAAAGCCTAAAAGTGTTTGTTTTTTCAGACACTTATTTCCCTGTGTGTAAAATAATGTAGAAAATTATGTCCCTTTGGATATAGAAGAACATAGGTTCACCTTTATAATGTCCAGCAGCCACCATGTCCCACTGCAATGTTTATATTCTCAACTCTATTTAATGCCTCTGTGAGAATCTAAACTCTCTAGAAAAACTGAGTTTGGAGTTCCCTGGAAATTTTTTTCTCTTTCCAAGTTCCAAAATTCACACAGTTCTCATGACTGCTTTGTACCTGATAATTTGTGCTGAAAAGATCTGTAGGGGAGAAAAGTAATGAAGAAATAATGATATTTGCCGTTCTACACATTACACATTGAAGAAGCCAAAACCCAGCAGCAGGTCTTCCTTTGTCTTTCATGATTCCTTTTCCTTGGCTCCTTCTTGACTTCTGAAACTGAAGACAAACCCTGTTGTCTTAGCAGTGTAGTGCTCCTTTCTGACCTCCTCTGCTGCTGTTGGTTTTTTTCTTTTGGGTTCACTTCTTTGGCCCCTTCTTTGCAGAAAGGCAATTCCCAAGTATGCAACATCTTGAATAAAGAAGCTGGAAAAACTTCTGTAACAGTGCCACCTGCTCATGCATAATAGGAGGATTCAGTGCTTGTATAGAAATTCTAGAGCTAAAGCTATGTTCTTTATTTCAGTTTTGATGTTGCCTGAAAGACAGAATGTATTGCTTCTACGTTCAGCAGTGTTCCTTTTGCTGTTTTTTTTCCCTGGTCTGTAAGTTATCTCATTGAAAATTTTCTGTTTTCAATATTTTACAGCTAAACCATAAATATTTGGGGGGTTTACTCCAGTTATAGGTTTTATTTTTCATTATATCTTTCCTATGAAGACATCCAGCAAAGTGTCTCATGCTCTGAATTTCTTACTGCTACTTCAGGTTGTCAAGCTTTGAATCCTTTTGGAAAGATGTTTTCCAAAATGTGGTGGGGGCTTCTTCAGTGCCACCTGCAAAAACTAAGGCACCTTTTAACCACTCTTTAAAGTCATGATATGGAAAGTTGCAAATGAACTGTAGTAGGTTCAGCAGGCTGCATTTCACCCATAGCTCAGACCTTCCTTTCCCCACATTTCTATGATGGAAACCAGTTTTGCCCATAGCAACTGTTTTGGTAGTCCATGAGCCTTCCAGTGTGCAGATGGGCAGGTGGCATCATGATATTCTCAAATGCACTGCTGGCAGAAGTAAAGACATGATTCATCAGGATGGTCTGAGCTCCCCAGAGACCAAGAATGCCAGTCTCATGATGTCAAGTCTGCAGAAAGATGGTGCTTCAAAAAGCATTACTCATTTTTGAGACCTGACAGGTTTCAGTTCATACTGTCAACATTGATAATTAAACACATTCTTCCTGTGAGAATTTCTGAATGGTTCTGTTTGGTATGAGGTCATCCTTAGTTATATTACTGTGCTATTCCTTCATGCCACAGTGCTACACGGTAGAGCTGAAATTTAAGACAGCACCTGTGCCTGGCTAGGATTACAGAGTGCCATACTGGCATTCTTAGTTTTAGTTTATCAGCTATTCCAGATTTTACCAACAATGATTTTGATGTTCATTTTTAACTAGTTGATAGTGTTATTTCTGCTGGATTCTTTTAGAGCTTTTACCTGTAAAATCATAGGTGAGAGAGGGTGAAAAGTAGTATGATGCAAAATCATAAATGAGGCAATATGAATTTTCATTTGTAATTAAAAATGTTTTCTTTTTAAATATATTTCACCTAACATTCCATAGAGTTGCTGCTAAGGTCTCTCTCCTTTCCCTGCACAAGCTTTATCAGCACCCTCGACACTTGACCATCTGAAGCCAGAACCTCTGCTGGGCTTGTCACCCTCTGAGTGAGCTGCCTGGTTCAGGGAGCACACTTGCCACTTCTACTGCATGGATAACAGGCTCAGAAACCTGAGGTCACATGTAGTGTGTCACTGCATCAGGTCGTGTCTCCTGAGCATCTATTGAGAATCCATTAACTTGCATTGTAAGTGGTATGCCTTTGTGGGGTGTGCAGACTGCTTCTGTGCTGCCTTTCACACTTAGGTTTATGCTCAGTGGAAACCCTGAGTCAGAACAGAGCCTCTGTGCACTAAAGTGCAATGCAAGGAGTAATAACTGGGAGAAAACAGATTTGGGTACCTGTGTCAATTATGACCCTCAAAGACTATGGAGAAAGTAATGGTTTGAGCAAGAAAGACCCCAAAAAATCCACCACAGCAAAGGCTAGAGTGTTCCTCACCACATAGCTTTGCTTGGCCAGCCCCTAACTGCACAGGTGTGACAGTATTGTCCATCTTCCTGCTGCTGTCACTGGCTGTGTTGGCTGTTCCTTTAGTGCTTCACGTTCTTATGATCATTCTGTTAATCATTCCTTAAGATCAGATGCAAAGGTGAGAGCAAAACACGGTGTCCAACTTTTGGTGGTTATGGGAAAATCCTTACTCAAAAACTGACTGGAATGGTTGAATCTGGTGTTAGAAATGAGGTTCTTGGAAGATAAAGGTTTGTTAAGGGTGTCTCAAGCATGATGGGGAGGCTTACTGCTAGTGGTGGGTAAACCCAACCAGCCAAAGATAATGTATGGAGTTTAGGGGCAGACAGACTGTCATGTATGACAGGTTTATGAGGACTGGTAATGCTTCATCTACACTTCATGTGGCACTTGCAAGGGGCCTGCTTTCTGTTACCCGTGGCGCTGATGAACGCATAATTACACATAAAGGCATCCTATAGGCATCTGAGATAACAGTTCCTGCTGCTATTATTTAATGCTGGGAAGAGCTTTACTCTGCAAGAGGCTTGTTATTAGCATGTTTTACTTAATTTGTTCTTTGCTATCAATTTACTGTCCCACAATTACTCCTGCAAATTGTATCTTGAAAATGGCTAAAAGCATCTCTTGCTATAAGCAATCTCTGTGCAGAGAGCTGGGACAACCAGCAGAGAAGCAACACACAAGCACATGTTAACACTGACATTTTATTTCAAGATAGTGTCTGTTTCTTTTCTGATCACATTATCTAAATCCATATATCTTGTTTAGTTCCATAATGTATTGAATGAAGAGCTCTTCACTGAATATCTCCAGCTTCAAGTATAGAGTCAAAATTCATTGTATTCCAACTCCAGCCTTGGATGTTACCAACATACAGATGAAATATTCAATCTTGTTTGCATTATAGTGACTTGTAGATTTAGGCTTTTGACCACTAAATAACATCTGATGAGGGGGGAAAAAAAAAAAGAGAGAGTTGAAACCCTGTTTCAGTCTGTCATCTCAAAACTCTTCTGTGAGTTTTCACACTAAGTACCTGCAGGCTTTTCCATTCTGACACTGCTGAAAGTGCAAGATGAACTGCTGCTCTGTGATCTCAGCAGGAGAATGGAGGATTTGTGTTCCCTACAGAATTGTTTTGTCCTGAGAATCAAATTCTGGGGGATCATGTGTCTCACAATACAATCAGTCAATTTGTGGGCTTCTGCAAAAGAATGGCTTTTTCTGTCAGGGATTTCCAGTAGGGAAACAGAAACATTCAAACTGTGCACATGCAGAAGGTCACCATTGCAGCTAGGAAAATGAGCTGAATGGGTTTATAGCTCTGTTATTCTGTTATGTTAACACTTTTTCCTGGTTCTTTCCCACTTTTTGCTGGGCTGCTTGCCAAAGGTGCTGCCAAACAGAGTAGAGTTATGAAGATGAGATTGCCTGTATATCCTTCTGTAAAAAGAATGTGCAGGGTAAGATGTCTCTACCTGCCCATCAGCAGGTACTTAACTCCAGTGAGTGTTTTACTGCTTACACACCTCTGCTCAGGATCTTGGATAGAGTCAGACTTCTTTCAACAACCAATGTCCTTTGAGACATAACATCATAGTACTTATCTTCCATTAGCTGTGGATTTCTCTTGCACTAAAGTACTGGTCTGCCCTCTGATTTAATTTTCTTGATAGTTCAATTGATTTTGTTGTTGTTTTGGTTTTTTAGAACTTCTATAGACCCCTTTATGTGTCAGTTCAGAGCTTTGTGAGTAGCTACCTTTTTTTTTTTTTTTTGTCCTTGTTGCCATCTTTGAATGTCTTGCTTCTTCCCTTTTTGCTCTTTGACAGCCTTTACAGGACCTTCAGTTGTGACAGAGGCAACTACACACGTGTGACTTCTGCTGTTAGTTTTTCTTCAATTGATTGATATGAGAAAGTTAAAGAAATGAGCTTTTGACTGCAGTATTCTTAGCACAGATTGCATGCATTACCCAGAGCCTCTCTGCTTCATGGGGTGTAACGGTGAGGTCTTGATGGTATAGCTCAGTCAGAGGTTTTATGAAGACCAGAAAGAACTGGTGATCACTTAGCCTGACTTCCCTTGCTCATCCATCTCTGGACTAAGCCAATAACTTCTGTTGTACCATTTTAGAAAAACATCCAGCCTTGAATTTCAGACTGCCAAGAAAATAGATTGCTCCATTCTTAGGTACATTTCCATTATTATAACTTTTAGTTTCATACAGATCAGCTAGACAGACATAGTCTGGTGCCACCTTTGAAGGCACAGAGATCAAAGGGACTTGGGTAGGCCCTGAAGTAACAAGTAACATCAATGCATTTGCAGAATTAGTGTGTGACCTTGTCCCAGGAGGATTGATAAAGGTGAACAGCACAGCAAATTGACTGAACTGAAGCAAAGTATGAGTCATATTCCTCTTTTTCATAGTACCAAGGTAGTTCACCTCCTGTTTGAAGTGCAAGCTGTTGGGATTCATGGTGGCACCCAATTTTGCAAATACCTGTTCCACAGAAACATGCAGATCAAATTCTGTGATGATTGCTGGTCTAAGAAAGGCAGTTTTTGTCAATGCAAAGTACAGAGCTGTGAACACCTATAGCAAGATTTGCAGCCTTCTAGAAACATGAAAATAATTTGCATTTCATCCAAACAGTGCTTTTTGGTTGGGGAAAAATGTGTTGGTTTCTCTTCATTCTACACTGGTATGCTTCTAAAATGACTGATCCTGTGGAGAAACATGTTTTTACTAATGCAGATAATTAAACACTGAAAGAATCAAGTGATGTGGTTGCTTGAGGGTTTTAGATCAAGACTGAATTTTTTCCAATAATATGCTGGAAGTTTTATGGAATGGAGTAACACATGGTGTCAGCAGTCCTCTTGGGTTTAGGTCATTTGAATGTGATCTCTCTCTGTACCTTTAGAAGTACAAAAAGTCTATGTGCAATAACTTGTGTTTAAATAAAAGCAGTTTGCTCTTGATTCCAGCACAGATATATCATGTAAGCAGCAATATATATTTTCTTTTCATGCCTGGGATATTATCTTAGTGAGTTTGCTGTATGAGATGTACATGAATAATATATCTGAAGACTACAGAAGACAAAGAACTTTTTGGTGGAGGATTACATAAGAATCTTCCTTTGGTTGTCCTGGATAATACACACCTTTAACCATTCAGCTGATGGATGAACTTGGGATAGGTAGGGTTTGTTGAGTAGAATGAAAATCAAAGAACAATGACTTCTACACACATACCCACCTCCCAGCTTCCGGACAGTGATCCATCTGTATTATATCTTTCAGCTTAATTATGCTATGAGTTGCAGGAGAAATGCACACAAAAATCTCATGAAGTCTGTGAGACATTCTCTTTCCTCTAACACTCAGTGTAGGAGGCTCATTGTTTATTGAATATGCACAGAACTTCATTGCAGATGAATGTAGAAGCTTAGCAGTCAGTCCAAAAGCCTATTTCATAGAATCATGGAATGCTTTAGGTTGGAAGGCACCTTTAAAGGTCATAGAGTCCAGCCAGTTCTGTGATGTGTGGAAAGTACAGAACAAAAACCCATGGTGGACTGTAAGGTATGAAGAGGCTGAGTCTCTACTTGAGATGTGAATAGCAGTAAACAGAAATATCACCACCCACAGACTACAGCATTAGGACCAGGCTTAGATCCAGAGGTGGCTTCAGAACTTGGGTTATGTGAAGCTGAGCGTTGCACCAGACCTCTGTGATGGGCAGCCAACAGAGAATGTGATGGTGATGCTTATGAAACTTGCCTCTAAGGGTCTATGCCAAAATCACGCCAACCAGTAGCCTAATGCCAGTTATGTGGAAGATGACAATAAAGTTGAGTGATTCTGATTTGGTTGACACACTAAGTGGGAGGGCTCTGATTTAAGCAGTGAGCCTCTTGTGAAGCATTAGTACAACTAGGCAGTGCTCTCTGTGTGAATTTGGCTGAAAGATACTGATTTTGGCTGGGTAGCTGGCAAAGATAGAATGGAAATGCTGTGAGCCAGGTATGCATAGCTGTCCATCTGCAGAGCTGCAATGTGTGCCAGTTCCTCGACTTAGATTGGCATGTTGAAGGAGTGGTCATTATAGCTAAGCTTTCCTTTACTTTCACCTATTCCAAGGTGACTCCTCTGGATGGTTTCAGAACCTCAGACATAGCTGCACATTTTTGTTGGTGTTGCTTCAAACATGGGTGACCATTTGTTCACCAAATAATCACATCATTTTTTTGGTGCTACAATGCTGGGGTCTTATGTGCAAGTCACTGCAGCAGATGAACTCTAACTATAAGCTAGTGTTGAAAAGTATGCTGGGGTTGGGAAGGAATTCACAGGAAATGGTATTTTCCAAGTTGTGAATTAAATATAAGTTGAAAACAAAAGTACAGCAGCAGTACATGATGCAGAAGCACAGAACAACCAAGTTTAACGTTTTTGTGTAGCTGCCCTCACTGCACTCTGTGGAACTGCTCCTGTGCTTGAAGTCACACATGCAGGATGTAGGTCTGTGTGACCAGAGCTTTACCTAATGGGATAAGGTTCCTTTGAGCTAATTATATACTTTTCTTTTTCTGTGGAAAAGCCACTGTAAAGGAATGATGCAGCACAAGCTGGTAGAGTGTATTTGGCTAACTTCTTCTTGTACCATTGTTATTTCGTCTGATATCTGTGTTTCTTGGTACTAGGTCTGGTTCTGAAGCTGTCTCTTCAATCATTAATTAAAACTTGGTGGTCTTCAAGTATGAAAAAATGTAGTAAACCCAAATACAGCATCTGTTTGAGTTAGTTTTGTTTAAATGTATTATAGATAGCTTAATATCATTTAGACTACATGGTTAGAAGTGTTTAAATGGGCTAATATCCTTTTAGCTATGCTGTTTACTGCAGTTTAAACAAGAAGCAAAGCCTGGGCCATTTCACCTTTGATTTTATACTCTATTTGCACGTTTATGCCCTTAGAAACTGATGAAAGTGAAAGCTATACGGGGCAATGTTTAATTCAACAAAAACTGTTCTATCAGTAGTGAAGGCTGCCTGAAAACATTTTTGTCAGGATGAGATCTTGGATTTTGTGACCTGTTTATTTTTAGAGCTCTTTATGTCAAGTTGTAACCACGCTTTCATCTAGTATTTTATGTATTTTGGGTTCTCTTGAGTCAAAAATAAACCCCAGCAAAAATCTGAAGTTATTCTTGTAACTTAAAATATTCATTGTGGCTAACCAACCATCTTGCATAAAGCTTTCTCTTTTGGGGGAGTAGGGAAGGGGTGGTGGTTTGGTTCTTTGTTTGCTTTTAATAAAGAGGCCTGATAACATTTGTTCTTCCTTTTTTTTTTTTTTTTCCCCTTTTTTTTTCCCCCCCCAAAATGGTTGTGATTCCAAAGAAATGCCTCTTGCTGAACATACAGCAGGTAGTGACTGATCAGCAAAATTCAGTCGGGCTGCTTAATGAGCGGTGAAGACAATACGGATGCAAATCTAGTGAGCAGTTGCCTTTTCACAGTTGGTAGGCTGTGTTGCAGGTGCATATTCTTAATGAGGGTTAATTTGTCTCATATTTTAACGTGACAATACTTGGCATTGTTAGTATATAGGCTTACTTAAAGAGGTAGACTGAAGGTGTTTCATGTAAGAATGAGTATTTGATTTCGAATAGCCTGTTAGTGCTGAGTGTTAACTAAAGTTATTCATAACGATCTTGCTACTTGGATTTGTATGGGAGAAAAGCCATGTTGATTATTTTGACAAATTGGAGCAAGGCCAATTTCTACTTTTTTTCTTTCCTGAGAGACTGGGGTAAAATTGAAAAGGCTGCTGCTGCTGCTGCTGCTCAAGATTTACTGAGGGAGAACCAGAAGCAGAGGCAGGCTTGAGTACTACAGAAAGTAGTGAAATGGTCTGATGGTGATGTTCCTCTTTAGCGTGTATTCTTTAATACTAAAACCTGTTGTTAGGTTCAAGAAGTTGTCAGTTTGGTGCAGTTTCCCAAGAACTTTTCCAGTTGAGCAAGGGGGAAGTTGCCTGTCCTTCACATGGGTGTGTTTCCCATGAGGGACCTACAGCTCCTCCCAGAGGAGGAAGCTGTCAGACTAACCATACTGTGTTCATGGGCAGAAGCCAAACTTTACACATTTCCCACTTGGGTGCCCCTTCCTTGCTGCTGTTCCTGACTAAGAGAAACGGCAGTCTCCTGCTGGGCAGCCTACTGTCACATTAGAACCAGAGGGGTCTGCCTGTGTACGAGCTGCTGACTTGCCTTAGGTTTAACAAGATCATCCTCTAAACTTAGCTTTAACTGTAAAGTAAAAGCAAACTGACACAAGAAGCAGCTAACTTTGCTGCAGCTGCTTATTAAGCATCATGTGTAAATTATCCATTGTTACCCTACTGTACTTCATAGCCTGTTAAATCTCATATGCCTCTTGTATCGACTTGTTTTCATCCAATATGAGCTCTCATGAATGCAGGATGCTGAAAGACTGGGTCAGAAATCAATTCCACTCTTCTGAAATATTACCTCTCTGCCAGTGACTTCTGCTTCGGGGAATCTAGTTCAATATCCTATCTTGCGCTCCTATAGATTACTTCTTTAGCTTTCTTATATCTGGAACATGCAAAGGGATATTCCTACTATTGTAAAGTAAATAACACCAACAAAATCAATATGTGAAAAGGGTCCTTGATATCTCTGGCAATTGGCAAAGGAATTTAGAGCTTTTCCCCTCACTTGAGGTCTGATCCTGGTGAATAATAACCAAAACACACTACTGCCATGATATTTATACAATAAGCCAATGACTTTAGTTTGGCCCTTTATAGATACTGATGGAAGAAAAAGCAGTACAACCTCTGGCATCTGAACTGAGAGTCTCAGTGAGGAGGCCAAAAAAATCAATGAAAGATATATTAAGCTGTTTCTCACACTTTAGATACATCCCTTCTAGTACAGCAAGTAGGTGGCACAGGATGCTCTGTGCCCAGTGGCATTTCCCCTGTTACTACAACTGCATGCATGCAGAATTGCTAGAAGGTTTTCCTTATTAAAAAGGTGCTTGTCTCATTCAATCACAGAGTTGTCTTTAGAAGTAGGTTTTAATTAGAAAGTGGTAGTAATAGATTAAAGCTAGATTAGAATAAGTGGATGCTATGAAGGGATGTTTTGCTGCTTGTTGCTCGTGGTGAGGTAGAGTGTGGTAGTAGGATAAGATCATGGAAGAGAAAACGGGGTAGATGTTTGCCATAATTATGATAGTTTGTTTGGGTTTTTTCTAACTTACTCAGAACAATTACTGAATATGATCCCTCAGTTATAAGCAGAGACTGGTTTGAGCAGTACCTTTAGCACTGATGTCTGATGTACATAAAAATATGTATCTTCCACCAGCTTCCGTTACAGTACTTGAGGAATTGTGTAGAGAAGATGCTGCATGTGCTCCAGTGGAAACTAACAACCTAAGTCCTCAGTCATGCAGAAAGAACCAAGAAGGTTCCTTGGCAGAGTCAAAGCTTGTATAGTTTTGATCAGCTGCAGGGATTAAGGCCAGAGGAAGCTGTTTAATAAGGTGGGATTTAAAAAAATGTGTCTTGTGGGTCTTCTGTTTTTCAAAGAAATTTATGCTTCTGGACCCAGAGCTCCTCTCCTTCCTCATTAACTCAGTTTCTGCATTCTGTGAGGCCACAAGTTGAAGATTTAAAATTGTGAAGACACTTGCTTTTGGACAAGAATTATTGATCAATCCAAATTTAAACATAATAAAACAGCTACAGAGCAACAATAGTCATAGTGAATGAAGAACAGAGGACTGTGTCTGCCACTCCGATGCAGACACAATGGAGAGGTGAGTACTGATAGTACCATGGGCTGGAGTGGGCTGCAGGGACTGGCAGTGATGATCTGAGAATCCAAAGGGTAGACTCAGAGTGACATAGGTTGACAGCATCACAGCTGCGTTTTGTGGGCTCCCCTCCAGCTTCAGAGCTTTCTGATGGGATCTCACTGCTCGGAGTTGCAGAGCTGTTTCCATAGCAGACTTTTCTTTGGGAGAGATGTACCCCATGTTTATATGAGGAGTTAGCAGTGTTGCAGAAGGCAGTTTTGTAGACTCCCAAGTACTGCAGTAGGTTAATGTATACCTATCTAGACAAGGGAATGATACACATGAATCTCACTTCTGACTGAAACCAAATAGAGGTTATTGCTCCCCTACAGCTTTTGGGGTGCTGACAAGAGTCGCCGTCACTGGAGGTGTTCAGGAGAAGACTTGATAGGGTGCTTGGTTGCATGGTTTAGTTGATTAGGTGTTGTTGGATGACAGGTTGGACACGATGATCTTGAAGGTCTCTTCCAACCTGGTTTATTCTATTCTAATAATTTCAAGAAGCTTATCCATCAAAACAAGATTCTGACTCTAAAATCGAATTATGATGAGGTCTGCTCAGAGTGGTGTTGGATTTCCAAATACAATACAAATGCTATGCTTCTCCTTTCAAATAACTGGGTTATAAGTGAGGTGACTCTCAAGGTGCTCTCAATTTCACCTGGTTTTGAGAGAAGAGGTTGGTTTCTTAGCCTCTGAGATACTTCTCTTACTTTTACTTTACAAATGTAAAATTTCACTTTCATGTGTCTTATCCATGTTCTTGAAGGATGTGCTTTCAATGTATGATATTTTATATGCATATATAATAGTTGATGCTTCAGGTACTGTACTTAACCTTAATGTTTCTTGTAACACAGTTTTAAGCTACATACTTGCTCTTTATTTTGATTGAATTTCTAATAACCTTGCCAGTGAATAGTGCCTTTTTTTTTTTTACAGTAATAAGTTCCTAGAGCTTATTTGATGTATGATTAATAGCACATACACCACACTAGACTGCCCTGCTGCTCGTAATCTAACTAATTTTGATTAAACGTGGAGTCAAGGGTTCTCATTAAGCAAAGTTCTCTCTGCATTACAACCTGCTTAGCTGTTTTCTTTACCTCTTTGTAGGAAGCTCAGATGTGGCTCGGTAAACAATGAGGATATTATCTGTAATCAGACACCAGTCCCTTCCATTACAACTGTCTGTTGTCATGTTTCTCACCCCTTGAGCACAAAGTGTTGGCGCTGCAATGCAAAAAATCCCTGAAACGTGCTCTAATACTTTCATTAACCCTTCTGGGGAATGTGTACAGGCCACTTCTGTTCTGCAATACTTAGCTTGCACTGCTGCTGTGGACCAAACCATGTGAGGTGCTTGGCAGCTGTTGTTGCTGTTTGAGTTCTAAGGGCTGAGTGCTAGGAGTCAAAATGAATATTTGTTTTTCTTTTTTTGCTTACTGAAAGAAGTTTGTTTTGAATCATACCAGCTTGAAGTACAAAGGCCCTTTCTAACATCATCTTTTGTTCCAGTCATCAATGTAGCTAAAGTTAATACATCAAGACTTCCTCAGATGCATCCTCTAGATGTACCTAGAAGTTTTCTCTGTCTGGAATTGGAAAATTTGTATTTTTACATGCACTGGGATTTGTGACCATAACCCCTGTCAGTACTCCTGTGGATGTCCACAGGTCCTGTGCAGTGGGGCTGAAATTCTCTGTGCATGCTGTATAGTTCATGTCTGGGTAGGTAAGCTCAAACAGGAATATGGGAGCTCAGCTGGACAACTCCACTGTGGCCAAGTTGACTCTCTGTGTGTGCAAAAACAGTGTCAGCAAGAGCGACTTGTAAAGACCAGGGGTATGCCTCATGGCTGAGGTGGTTATCTGATATAGGAGGCAGATTCAAGTCTTTGCCACAAACTGGTGGTAACAGATTTTGTTGTTGTGAAGTTTTTAATATATATATATATATATATATAATAAAAAAAAAAAGTCAAGCCAGAACCCACCATCCCCTTCATTCCTACCCAAGCTGCAGGAGCTATTACAATTGCTCTAGGCAATCCTGCATTGCAGTTTTCTAACCTTAGACCCACCTGCACTTCTGCTCTCATTTATGAACCGCAAGCTATTGGGAAGCAGACTGCCCTTTTACTTCCAACTCGTCCAGCATGCACCGTGGAAGTTGATGTTTTGGTGGGAAATCCCTGACCAACTCTTCTCACAGTAGTGCTCTATCTGAGCCTTGCTACTGTTGTGTGCCTCGTTTGGCTCTTGGCTTTACACAAACCTGAACTGTATTCTGGCTGATGCTTTTCAGAAGCGTGGTGCTCTACAGGACAACTATTGCACAGCTTAGCCTCATTGAATGCAGTAGGTGCAACTAAGATCATAAATTCCCTCAATGACAAACCATAAAATCTATGTGGAAGATCTAATCTATCCTGTTCTGACTGATAAAACAGGAAGGGTCGCTAGTGGGTAGTAAATTAAGATGCAGTATAAAAGTTTTACCTGGAGGTGCTAAATCATTTAACTGTATCGGGCTCATAGGACTGGCTTTGTTAATAACTACAGCGTGGATTATCTGCCAGTGGGCCAGGAGAGGACACAAGGGAAGGTCAGTGTCTGCCAAAGCTTTCCCTGTATAAATAATGGATTTTGCAGATCCTCCTGGATTACTTTTGTCATTTTTGTGATTACACAGTTTTTTATCAGGATGTTATCAAAGTGTTGGGCAGCATGGCAGTGTAGCATACCTTTAGCAAGGCAGTGTAGGAAAAGAGTGGGTAAAGTAACTTCTTCACTTTGAGGGGGGATGGACAGAACATTTTGTTGTTTAAATTTCCTATAACAGACAAATCACTGAGCTGTGTGAATGGATAGTTTAATCCATATACCTGAGCCTTTGTGATAAAGGTTATTCCGTGTGCTCTTGCTATGTGTGCAAATGCACAGGTGCAGGTGTGTACAACATGCTGTTCATGGTTGCAAGCATGACTCTCAGTAGATTTTATTTATCATTCTCCTCTTCACTTGAAAATTGAGTTGTAGGGTTTGCCCGTGCAATTGTATTGAAATCCTCACTGCAACAGACTCTTCCCTGCTGAGTCCAGGCCGCATGTGTAAAGTAAAGCAGGTGGTGAGCATGCTGTGACCTGGAGGGGTTAGCAAAGGATGGATTATCTATTTCATTGAAATGTTAAGCTCTTCCTCTTTTCTTTCAGAAGCCAGAAAGATCAGATGAATCCAAAATGCAAAAAACTTAGTGTATTGGCTGAGTATCTCTACTTCAGCTCAGCAATGTACTTGCCTTTGTTCTTTCCTGTTTTCTCTTTTTCCCCCCTCTCTCCAGGCATTTTACAAACCACTTGGTCAAAACCAGAAATTCAACTTTTACGACTGGCGATCAGGCAATCCTTGTAAAATAAAGATGTGTGTACAGGGATTGTTTGTTGCATAAAGGCCCAGTGTTTGAGATGCAGTTAGACCATAGCAATTGAGAAGGGGTAATCCAAGTATTTTCCAAAATCTGATACAGAATGACCCATGCAGAATAAAAGAGCTCTTCTGCATGCTATTGCTTTGTGATTCAAAGAAGCTGCACAGGTTAATGGGAGTCAAGAACCTTTGGAGTTTGCCACTACTGCTAAGTTAATTTAGGCCTCGATCATCAGTGTAACTCGCAGCATTGATCGAACTCTGCGCCTGCTGAAATGGGAAGGGTTTGAAGTTAGGACAAAGCTAAGTGCTTTTGAAAACCTCACTGCTGGGCTCTTGGTGCCTCTATCCAGCCTGTGGAAAGAGAATCTTGTGCTGTATGTGAGGCAGGTTACTTGGAAATGTATGGGTAGTGTATTACAGAACAGCATTGCTGAGAAGAGATGGTAGTCAGAGCAGAAAAAGCATTCCAGTTTTGGTGTGCATTAAAGTTCTCCAGGTAATTTTTGCAAGATATTTTAACTGACTCTGGAAGCAGTGGAGCAAGTATGCTATCAGGCCTTTTGACTAATTTATGTGTTGAAGCAAAGAAGGCTAGAAATTGTGGAAAAGCTGGGCTTCATCCCATCTTTTGACTCTTCCAAGCCACAAAATGTGAATTACCAATGCCAGCTTGGGAGAAAAGAATGAAATCCTGGACCAGCAATATTGCAATGGGGAAAGACACTGCAGCAGTGCCATGTCACAGTTTTCTGTGCTGTTGTGAGTTGTTTGTGGCGAGGAATCAGGCAGCCAACTGCTTTATGAGCTTTTTTGTGACTGCAAAGGGGGATAAAAAGTGAGCTTCTTTCCCTCTTGATCAGTGAGGTGAGAGCTGTTGGAACTCTGCCTGGGAGGTGTCAAGGATGGAGCAGAATGGTTCTCCTCCTGGGGCTGCAGCTTGGTCTGCATCCAAACAGGCTAAAGTGAGACATAAACATAGTTTGTCAAAACTATGGCCAGGGTTCCTGTGCACAAATCTGAACTTAATTTGGGGTTGGCAACAGAGTGTACCAGCAGGGGGGTTTCACTTGGGATCAATATGAAAGATTCAGATTGCTTTGGGGCTATTGTGCTGCAGAGGAAGTAAGGGCTGTGTCTTCAACGTCAACAAAATTGTCCTGTGGAAAAAAATAAACATAGAAAGTAGTTTATAATATAAATACAAAGCAGTGTGTTTGGAGAATCAAATTTTTTCCAGACATTTCTGCTACCAACTTTTTAAAGAAGAAATGTTATAAAGCTTTGAAATTAGAAACAGTAAATATTTCCTTGCAAGTGTACTTGTATTGAGCCTGAAGGTGACAGGTGTAAGGAAAGTGAAATTTCTTGAGCATCCAGTGCCATCTCTTCCCCTTCTTATCCTCCTTCATTCTTCCATCTGTTTTGGGATAGGAGATGCCTCTCATCAGCTGTTTTTGTGGAAAGAAATCAAAGGGAAAGAAATGAACTCCTAGAAAATAAAGGCAGTGCCAAGTCAGGGTGATCATGTCACTTTATGTTGACATCTATCCTGAAAACCAGAAGCAGTCAGCGTGACTTGGAAAGGTTGATTCATCTGCGGCATCCAGTTGAATCCTGTCTTACTACTGACCCTCCTTCCCCAGCAGCAGCATCAGTGTTTTAGAGCAAGCACAAAGCAGTAATGCCAAGCCATGGTAGGTATTTTTCAAACTGTGGCAGCTGGAGGGCTCTTTGCCCACCTTTGGCAGTCGAATTGATGCTCCTCAGGTGGTTTGGTGTTCTAGGGCTAGTTGGCTGATGCTAACACCCAGAGTTCCATTTTGCTTCGCCTTCCAGTTTAAATAGACTGGTATTAGTGTTGTAGCTGTGTTCTGTGCCTTGTAGCACTATTACAATGAATTCCCTGTCAGCATTTTCAGGGTAGGGTGTTAATTTCAGACAGTTACAACTCAGCAATAAAAACTAGCTTCAAGCAGGAATATGAAACACAAGTGCTTAGTAGTGGTGTTAATATTTATGTACAATCTCTCATAACAATGGCTTAGCAATTTAAGAGTGATTTCAGCTTAACTCTCTTCTGTGGCTGCTCTTCAGCAGGTTGCTTTTCTCACCAGCTATACAGGCACTAAAGATGACAATTTGTCTACAGGGGACAGTAATTTCTGAGTCAGCTGAGAATCCAAAATTAAGAATACCAGCAATCACAGCAATAACTAGCAATTCAGTGTTAAAATGCTTTACGGTTTGCATCACCACAGTATCTCTCCATTGCGGTTGAGTGAGAATCTTTTTTGGGGGGAAAAAGGCAAAACCCACCAGCACATGCTGCATGGAATAGCAATTCCCTTTTTTACTCCAGTGAGAAGTTTGTTTGGCTGGGACTTCCTATACATCTGCTTTCTTTGGGAGTTTGCCAAAAGTTTCTGTACTTATTCTTGAATTTGCATCACATTCTCCAAGTTGTAAGGCTGATTTGGTGTCTTTTCATGTCAAAAGTGTAGTATTTTCCCAGTATTTAATTTTATTTTAAAAAAAATCTCTTGCCATTTTGAACAAAATGGCAGCAGTCAGTCATTAAGAGAGTCTTACACTGTCAAATATTAATTGAATAGAGATTTGTCAGGCAGAACCTCAGCTGTTTTCCACTATGACTATTATCGTAGTATCATAGTATCAGTCAGGGTTGGAAGGGACCACAAGGATCATCTAGTTCCAACCCCCCTGCCATGGGCAGGGACACCCTGCACTAGATCAGGCTGGCCAAAGCCTCATTTCAGTTTAACTCAGCAGAGGAGCTGCATGGAAGATGTTTTCTCTAGCCAAGCATAAGGGATCTGTCTAGCCATGACCATTATTTCTATATTATTAGTAGCAGTACTTGGATTTCCAGTATAGTAACGGTTGGGTGAAATGATGTTTAGTTACTTCTTGCAGCATCACTGTGGTCAAAACCAGGACTGATGATGCAGGGTAATATCTATAGAGAGAAGGAGCATAGCTCACAAGTTGTGTTATTGACCAATGGCAAGATTTTTCAAGCTGTGGTGAAAAGTCCATTTCCAATCACCCAGAGCCAAGGACACTCTGGCTGAGTTTGAGCAGCCTTCTCCCTTTGAGCTCCCTGGGTGCTAACACTGAATAAGAACACACTGCTCATCACCTGATTTGCCTGGACCATGTGGTAACGCTTCCAAGTGGTGACAGCAGCAGAACCTTGTGGTTCATCTCCCAGAAGTCTGGAAGGTTTACTGGGAAGTCAGGTGTCTCTTGGAAAAATTTCCCTTCATAGCTTCCAGTTGTGCAGATGCCTTTGGGATAACCTCACAACTGCATAGGAATCTGGTATTGTTATTCCAAGTCTTCCATTAGAGAAGGGGCTTCTGAAGAGCTATGTGCCCTCCAGGTAGCTGTTCTGGTTTTTGGTGGGATCGCCTCTACAAGATAAAGACCTGCGGAGCTTCTGGGCTTTTGGAGGTTGCTCTACAGCTATATGAGCTCTACCAGGTTTTGGGGTTGGCAAAATGTCTTGCAACCCAGTCTCTTTCAGTTTTTTCTGAACTGCTTGGCACGTTCCTTTCTCTTTACCCTTTCCATGTAGTAAATTTTGCTCTCGCTGACAGCCCTGGTAATTGCCTTATGTAGAATGAGAGTCTTCTATTCTCTTTCTCTATTTTTATAGTATGCAGCCTTCCACAGCTAAGTTTAAGAGGACAGAAAAATTCATGGTGTTTGCAGTAAGTGCATGTTTTATGCTTGCCTGCTGCTAACGTGGAGAGAATACTGCCCTGATATGGAAATGTCAGGGGCACAGGCCTGCATCTAAGGCAGTAAATGTTTCTTTTATTTCTTATTACGTTTTATGCTGGTCGCTATTAATTTTAAACTTTTCTTGGCATTTTAAGCAATAAAAAGGGTAAAATCCTGAGGCTTTGTTCTTCTGCTCATGAACCAAGCCTTCAAGCCTCAAATGAGACTTAGGCATATCCTGCTTCCAGAGTCTTCGGTGTAAGCACTGGGACACCACTGTCCCCAGGCTGAAGGTGTTAACGTGTTTCTCATGAGCTCCACACAGAGCATGTCCAGTGTGGAGGAATAGAGGAAAATGTCTAAAATCATAATTTAAACCCATCTGTCTTCCAAACTCTTGTGATACTAAGCAGGTGTAGTCTTAATGCTGCTTTGTGTTTTTTAACTGTAGCCCCCTGTGATGTGCAGCACCTAACAAACATGCCTGTGGGTACAGCTCCCAGTGCTTTTGTGTAACCCAGCAAGACACAAGAGGTGCCTTCAGTGTGCAGCCTGGACTGGAAGAGGGCTCAGCTTTGTATCTCATGATAGGCAGCATCCTGGTTCCTCTCCTGCAGGAGATGTGGTGGGACAAGGTTCAGCTCCAGTCATTCTGGTTTGTGATGATTCATTTTAAACTTGGCCTGACTTTTACAGAGCAACCTATGAGCACCCAGGGAAAACAATGACATGCTTGCTGCTCTTGATCTTATGGATTGATTTGTGTGTGTCAGGATTCCAAAGCCTTTACAATTTGAGCTCAAATTAAGGAACACGTGGTGCTTGGCAGCAGCGCATGGGGCTGGAAAGATAAATCCAATTGCATTTAACTGCTAGACGAATTTCCACAGCCTTTGATTTAATCACTGGAGTATTGCCAGGGAGGTTTGGCCCAGTGCTTCCCCATTTAGGTGTGCTGTTTGGTCACTGGACTGGAACAGCAAACAGCAGGTATTGTCATGTTAGAGAGAGGCATCCCACAGCAAGTTCTGCCATGGAATGAAGTCTGAACAATGAAGAAAGTACAATTTCTTGCATGACCAAAGACTGTTCATGAAATTGAACTTGCTGGAATATGAACAGCTCTGTGTTTATCTCGTGGAAGTTTTGTGATAGACAGTTCTTTTGACTGCTAGAGTCCCTGCACTTCTTAGAGCTTGGTACATGTGATCCCACTCTAACCTGCAGCGTGGGCACAGTTTTGACGCTCTGCAGAGAATACTGCCCACAGGAGCTGTGATTGAGACCCAGTTCTGTGCTGTTCATTCTTTTCTCTTGTATTAATTTCAACCCTGCAAATGAGTATTTGCTACACAATTATGTAACACTAGTGTGCACGATTTTACTGTTGATGTTTTCAGGAGACCTGTAGCCATGATGCTGCTATATTATATCTTATGGAGTGGAGAAGTGGAACATTCCTCTTTCTGAAGTGATCTTTCCATTCTGTTCTGTATAAATAAGCCAAAGAAATGCTTGTTCTCTTTCTGATATTACAGCAAAGAGGATTTATACATGAAATAAATCTTCATAAATCTCTTCAAGAGTGCCTAAATTATTTATGGTTGGTTTAGTTTGGTTTGCATGCCATATTGCTCTGTTCTGTTAAACAGTTTATACACCACCCAGCTTTTCACATTAATCACTGCAGTATGTGCTCCATTATCCCAGCTGAAGAGCCATCTATTACATTCCAGTAGCCACAGCCAAATGAGCTAATTTTTCTGTTGGTTGTTTTAGCCAATGGGTTATAAACCCATGGCTGTTATTATTGCACTACCAAAGAGAGGCTTGGTTAAGTCATGCTGGCGAGTTTGTCATTTCTTCTCTCCTCTCTTAGGAGGAATCATTAATAAAATGGGGGCTGTTCATAAAATTTGGAAGTAATGGACTACAAAACTGGCTTGCTAAAGCAGGTATGATTGCCCTTTGATTTCAACCTCCACTCCCCACTTTCAGCCCTCTACCCACATTTGGTCTCCATTTTTTTCTAGGGGCCCTCCCTTTTTGTTCCTTTCTCAGCCTCACTCTCCCTCTGGCCTTCTTCCTCTGCCTCAGCTTCCCACCTGTGTCTCATTCTCTCATCCTTTCATCCCTTTCTCACCCTTACATCTTGGTCTCCCACTGCTTTCTTTGCCTCAGCTATCTCCAGCTCCACCACATCCCAGCACTGTATGTGAGACCTGCTGAGGAGATCAGCAGAGCAGCTTGTGGGCAGCTCCTTGCAGTGGAAGCCTTTTTCTCATGGCTTTCTGTGGAAGTGGGGTGGCTTCTTCCCATCCAGGTAATGCTCCCTGTCTATATGTTAAGGGAGCAGGTCCTGAGATAAAGGCTTTAACTTTACTTCTGTGTTAGCCATGATCTTGCTGCCTGTCCTCACAGACAAGAGATATTAGCAGTGCTGAATGTCAATCTCCAGTGGGAATGGGGTCCAGTCCCTAAATTCTGACCCTGTCTCATCCAGACCTCTTCCCCATGCAGCATCCTTGCAGCTCTCTCCGAGTCTTTTCTGATATCTACCCAATATTTTCTAATATCTCTTAGGGAATTCTTTCTGTGGATCTTTAAGTGCTATGATAAGTGGCCTTGCTTTGTTATGAGAAATAAATGGTGCACTAATTTGTATCTGCATGCACAACAAGAGCTCTAAGGTGGTATAATGTCTGTATGTGAACCTCTAGAGGTGATTAATAAAGATGTGCAAGTGGTGAGGCTGTGGAGCTGTACTCGCCTCGTTTACAGCTGACAGTGTCTTTGAGCCTATGGTGATAGTCTCTTGGGAATTTGAATCACCTGCCTCTGTGAGACCCAATGGTGGGACCTTAAGGACAGTGCAGCCGAGAGGCTTGTTCTTCTTCTTAGAGAAGACAGTCCTGGTGCTGCTCTTCACCTGTGACATGCAGTTCAGACCTGCTGTAGCAAAGTTGTTGTGTTAGCTCCCCTCTCATCAGGGAAAGGGTTGTCTGATGCTGAGGAAATCTGCAAATACCAAATCAAACACAATTTTTGTGTGAGTGGATAGCCAAAATGATTCATTAAAAATACATGAACACAGATGGCTGTAGAGTAAGGAAGTCACAGCTGTTTGTTCTCTTACAATTCTTATCAACACATTTTTAGCTAAGGTGCCTGAACCACTTCCTAAAATATGAGAGAGGGAGGACAGGAAACCTCCTGCCTGTAAAAGCAAGGCAGAACAGGAGACATTCTGCTGCAGTTCACATGGGGTGGTGTTCTAATCCATGAAGCACAGCTGTGTGTTCATATCCCAAAAGAGCATCATTATTCCATGATAATAGTTCTTCCTAGAGTGGCCTTACTGGTATTTTAAAAGCATTTATTGTGGAGAAACCCTGTATTTTCAGTGCTGGCACTTTAAAGGATATTGAACACTGGTTGCAGCCAAGAGTGATTCACAGAGATTAATGCAGCTCTGCAGACTTCACTTTTTTTCCAAGCCAGAGGAGGAAAAAAACCTCAAATTATTTATGTAAATGCTAATAAAAGTACAGAACTTCCAGCACCTTCATGCAAACAACTGGTCCAAAGAGAAATGATTCTTTTTCTTTTAGGAGGCCAAATTGTGATGTTCTTTGATCATGACAGCTACATCAGTGTTCTGTCAGGTTTTTTTCAGATGCTCTGAGCAGCCTTTAAGGGCAGGGAGCAGACAATGTGAATTATATTTGAGTCTTGAGGGAGGGGGTTGTGGAAAACCTGTGTGTTGTGGGTGGTGAGCTTGCCACTTTCTAAATAATCACAAGCCTGGGGTTTGGGTTTGTTCACTATCTCCTGCAGATTCATATCCTCAGATGATTACAATAGGGTATAGCAAACTAGTTCAGTGGTTGTCATGCTGCAGGAGAGTTTTACTTTGACAGGCTTTTGAAAACACATTTGAAAGCTCAGAATTTGTTATTCCACAACTATTCCAGTGGAAAAAAAAAAAATACATGCAAGTTTCTTGAAGTTGCTTTGTATCAAGTCTTCAGCTCTGCAATCACACACCGTTCCCCACTGCAAACAGCACACACAGAACTGCATGACTGAGGGGGATTCTGTTTGTCCTGGAGCTCCCAACATTTCTTAGATCCCAAAGAGGCTGGGATCTAAATGTCTGTGGTGATCTTGGCTGGCCTGAGTCACTGTAAAGGAGTCCTGAATCCTGCCTGTCTTTCACCGCTAGGTTAAATTGCCCTTCCATCCTGGGAGAGGTGAAATAGGGTGTAGTGAAGCGATTGTTTTTGTTTGTTTTTTAATAACAAGCTTTAGGGCAGTAACAGGCAGGCAGTGTCAGCCTGATGTATTCTGGTTTGATTTCAGGCATTACACAAGGGAGCAGACTATTTCCACATCTCCCCCTAGAGCTCTTTAGCAACAACAGCAGCAATAATAATAACAATCCAGGTTATTAAAAAAAAAAAAAAAAAACAACCCAGAAAAAAAAACCCAAACCCAACAACAAAAAGCCCCACATCACCTCAGTTCCCTTAAGGAGTAGCACAAAGCCATGGTGAGGGAACACAGGGCTGGGCATCTTTGCTCCTAATGCAAAAACAGTGCAAAAAAAACCCCAGCATACAACAGGATGATTCCAAACCCACCTGACCATTTTGATCCTGGGCAAGCTGCTGTGGGTGCCCCTGCTTCAGCAGGGGGGTTGGACTGGATGATCCCCAGAGGTGCCACCATGCTTTCTGTACTATGCAAGGATTGCACAAGGAGTGTTTCTGATGTTCAGGATAAATAATGTTGTGTTGTGTTTTGTTTTGTTTCATTTTGTTTTAAGCTACGGAAAAAGAAGAGGCTTCTCACCAATAAGGTTGTCTCCTCAACCCTTGCCCGTGTAGGAAAACTTGGTTTTGCCTGAGCTCATTAGAATAAGCGTCAAGAACTTTTGGAGCTGCAGTGAGTCAGGCTAATGCCCGGGGTGGCTGCCTGAGAAAAAGCAAGGGGTTGTGCCATGGGGGCTTAGTCTAACCCAAAGTGGTGGGCTCAGAGGCTGGAGAAAGAGGAATGGCATAAGTCAACAGGGGGCAGAGCTGATGCCTTTTTAATGGGAGAAGGGTCAGTGGGTCAGCAGGAGAACTGATGCACTGCCACTGTGATATGCTGCGTGGAACACCGAGGCAGTGCCATGTACTGTATCTTAAGAGCACAGTACTTGTCCCCAGGAAATGGCACACACCTTTTTGCTGAGTGACTCTCAGAGTTGCCATCTTATACAGCTTTAGTGAGTTATTTTCTGTATTTCTTTTTTAATCTAAAATGATTAAAAAGAGTACCTCTAGGCTCTTCTGTGCTGGGAAGCTCAAGAGGATGCAATTTTGGATTTCCTGGGTGGTTATCAGGTGTTGTTTATATGGTGCTAAAGAGAGGAGGTTAAAAGAGGAGTTCAGGAGAAGGGGAGCAGTGTAGGAGGAAAGAACTGTGCCAATCTTTTATGCTCTCTCAGAGCAGAAACGAAACTCTTTTTTTATCAGGCTGGAAGAGGGTGGAAGCATTACAGAAATGCTAAGAGTGGGTGACCTTATTTTTTCCCTTTCTGAACCAGATGTGAGGATAAGGCTTGGAATGGAAAAACATAATCCTCTGAATGTGTAGGTAGGTAGGAAGAGAGGGAAAACACAGTATTACAGTGGATGGAGCCAGGTGCAGAGGCATTATCTTCTAGGTTGTTGCAGACATGGAAGAGTTCTTCTGATTAAGTTTTAAGCCATCATCTGTGTCTGTGATGCCATCACAGCCAGCAGATTTTTTTTTTCCCATCAGCAGTTATCATGATGAATTGCATAAACTGCCAAGTTTTTACATTGATTTGGCTGGATTGATTTTTCTCTCAGCAAAATCTTTGAGGTAAGAGCTACCAAAGAGTTAAAAGAAACCCTATTTTGCAGTGAATACATGGTGGGTATGGCTGCACTGTCAGCTGAGAGTGATGTTAATGGAAGGGCTGTAAGAAACAAATTTGAAGCATGTACATTAGTGAGCATGGACACTGGTTAATTGGTGTTTTATAAGATGTGCATTGTGATATGATTCAAAGGCCCTATAAGATCTCTCTGCCTGCATTCCTACTGTTAGGAATTTTGCCTTACATGAAAATATTCCAGAATTGCAGATTACACCTGGTCATTTTTCAGACCAAAGCAAAACAAAACACCCAAATCTCTTTGTTTCTTTCTTGTTTTAACCTTCTCCTTGTTCTTCAAAACAAGGCATTAATCAATGACAATAGAAACTGCTACTCTTAGGGCTGTCAATGTTTATAGCTTTGTGTTTAATAGCAAAGCTGTAAATATATACTTTTCATTACCTTTTTGCTGTTATTTGCTCATCATCCACAGTATCTGATATTATCATAACTCTTTGGTTGAAGCTGTTAAAGTTATGGCTTGTATCTCACCTTGGCATGAAGCAGACAGAAAGCCATAAAAGCAAAAAAAAAAAAAAAAATAGAGAAAAGAAAAGAAAAAAAGCAGCTTCATAGATTGAGATTCAACTATTAGACACTCTTGGTCATTTTCTCACTATCCACATAACAGCAATGCTAATCTTCCTTCCATATCCTGGCCCCTTTACCCCAGTAAAATGTTTCCTCTCCAATTTAAGCTGAAGTCATGCTTGCCGTTGCCAGTGCAGGATAATGTTTGGCTTGTTAGGGACAGACTGGACTGTGATAGTAAAGCTCTCCTGGGTCCCTAATTTAGGAGGACATTTTCCAATGGAAACATCTTTGCAGAGCTTTCAGTCTCTGTTCAGCTCTGCCTGGGAAATTCCTCCCATGAGGCCCTACCCATAAGCTTTATATCTTCATTGGGAGGACTCCTTCTGTCAATACTTTGGCCTGTTTACAAGTGAGTGGGTAGAGCAACAATGAACTAATAGAACTAGTTTACCAATTAAAAATAGTCAATGAGAAAACAAAGCCTCAGCTGAGGCTTGTCAGGAGAGGAATGATCTGAGATGGTGACTTCATGGCTATAAATCCTTCATCTTCCAGAGGAAGATGCCTGGCTTCCTTCAGCTATGGCTTGAAATTACTAGTATGAAAGTCTAGATCAAATTCTGATTTGATTTTGGCTGTGCTGATCCTTGTGGCATTGCAAGCCTCTAATGAGATAAGTCCTGATCTTCCTACCGTAGTGGGAAGAATCCTTATTCATATGGGCTTGATCAAAAATCCACTACCTTTAGTGAGTTTTGCACTAGCTTTGAAGGACTGAGCCATCTCATACTGTGTATTACTTTAAATGTCTCCTTAGCTCCTGTATTTCAGAGCATAAACTTACAAAGAGTACCAACACTCCTTTCAGAACTAGTCAGCCAGCTGTTGGCAGAGATTTACTTTTGCTGGGTTTTCCCAGCTTTCTGCAAATCCAGGCTTATCCTTAAATAGCCTAATTCTGTGTTAGAGCATTTTAGGATTTATTTTAGTCTCTATTATTTCATGTGACTATCCAGCAAAATAAAACATCCTTTCAAAAAGGTCTTTATACAAATCTAATTGTATTCTCCTCCAAAGAAGCAGCATGTTTACAGCTTCACTGCAAGTTTGATTTGGGTTTCAAATAATATGTAATTATTTGTGGGGTGTTAAATGCTTGTAGTAACTTTTCTTCACAGAGAGTAACCAGAAGTGAATGCTTTCAGCTTAGAGAAGACTCTGGGGGTATCTTGTAGCTGCCTTCCAATACCTGAAGGGACCCTACAGGAAGGCTGGAGAGGGACTTTTCATAAGGGTGTCTAGTGACAGTACAAGGGGGAATGGTTTGAAGCTGAAGGAGGGTAGATTTAGACTGGATCTTAGAAATCTTAGATCTTAGTTCTTCAGTGTTGAGACTCTACAATAGGTTGCCCAAGGAAGTTGTGGATGTCTTCTCCCTGGAGGTATTCAAGGCCAGGTTGGATGAGGCCTTGAGCAACTGAGTCTAGTTGAGAGGCATCCCTGTCTATGTCAGGGATGTTGAAGTAGATGATGTCTAAGTTCTAAGCCATTCTATGATTTTCCGTCTCCTTTCTGGAAAGTCATCTGAGCTGGTACCTCAAAACTGTCTCTGACTAGGGGTCCTTTTGTATTTGGCCTATTTACATATATAATTCATGGTGTGATGATCCAATCCTGGGTCAAACCCAAAGTCCATATAACACAGTCTCTTCTCTCTAATGCTACCATTTAGCAGATGCTTCTGAAAAGCGCATACAAACCAGTGCTGCTGCCTGGGCTAGCCTTCCCAAATTCTAGGAATGAAGAGTTTGTGGATTTCCTGATGTGGTAAGCCTGTCTCATCACAATCTTCTGTTCATTCAGACTTGCATTGCTGCTCCTAATAGTGGTCATCTGGGGGCATTAACTGTTCCATGTTATTCAGATTTTTCTTTGTCAAAACACCCTTTTTTGTCTTGCTGTCCTGATAGCCCGACGACCCTCTCTATTTTTATCATCTTATTACTGAACTCTCATCCCATTCAGATGAGAACTTCACATTAAGCAAGACCCACAGCTTAGCTGATTCACTCATTCTGAAGGGTCCTCAGAATGGGGGTGTGATACACAGCTGCTGAAGAGAGGCTTTTCCTGCTTCTGCACTTTGTCCAGTTCTTTTCCTGTTCTCACTACTGGTGTTGCTGCAGGCTTTGTATTTCTGTACCACACACAGGACAACATTTGCTTGGAAAAGAGACCAGAAACACCTTGGAGAAGAGGTGAAACATCTCATTGTGTGTCCTGGCATGTGTGGTGATATGCATAAGGGTCTGTTGTATCAGCAGGTCCCTTCTTCTTGCTCCTCAATTAATTCCTAAGAAGTCAGTGCAAGGGTGGAACCTGCTGTGGCCTTGTGAGTAACCTGCTGTAGTGCTTCTATATGCCTGGTGGCCTGTGTGAGTAAGGGCCTTTGTGCCAATGTTTACACATACTTTTGTGGCCATGTGTGTGAAGGAGAAGTTTGGTTGTGCAGGGAGGACCAGACAGACAGCAGCCACAGCACTGTGGTCAGTGTTGGTTGAATGAGATTACAGATGCTTTATTTAATGCCAGTGTTTTTTTAGCTGGTTACCTCCTGTCCTGCCTGAATTCCTCTTGACATCTGACCACTAGCTGACAGTTGTGAAGGTTTGCCTTTCAGCAGTGAGACCTCCCATGAGGCTGCCACTCCTGACAGAGGACAAACTTCAGATTGGCCCAAGATGTGGAAGAACCACAAGCTAAAATACAGAGCCCGTGACAGGCTTGCAGCTGCGGCCTGTTGTAATATTCTCTTTTCACTGGGGGATGCTTGATTCTAATTCATTTTAGCGCTACTGCATGGTGTTACTTCATTGGCCATAGGCTGCTTTGGAGCATTTCTTCTGCCTCTGCAGAAGAGAAGAATAGGGTACCTCTGCCTGGGAATAGATCATTCCCTTTTCCTTGACACAATCAATTATGTATCTGGGGACCACAAGCACACAAGGTCTACCTGATGCTACCTGATGTATCAGTCTTCAAAAGAGCATGGACTTACCTTCCATATGAAAGTGCCGGCTGCATTTGTCAGCATTGTTGAAGTGAAGATTCTTTATTTGGTCTAAAGGAATGAAAATATTTTAGTACTCTTGGAGATGAGTGGTAAACATGGTCACTGACCTTGTAAATGTAAGTCATGTTCTTGTTTGGCTTGAACAAGAGATTGCTGTTACCTAAACTGCTCAACCAGGAAAGTGAGGGGTGAGGGATGTTGGAGGTGTGAAGGATGTTTGAGGGTTGAGGGATATCTGAGGGGTTGGTGCATAGTTAAAAAGGAGACTGAAGTACTTTGCTGGGGTCCAATGCTGCTGTTTGTGGGTTGGCACATGGGTAACCTGAGTCAGAAGCAGGTCTCCTGCTGCTGCAGTGGAGAAGATGAAAATCCAAACTGGATTTTAAAGGCAGCCTTGTTGCCTGAAATGTTGGTGATGACTTGAGGTTTAAAGCTGTGCTGGGAATATACAAGCCCTTTGGCAGGCACTTGTTATTTAGCACAATTACTGTATTTTGGGCTTGTGTGCCCCTGCTGGTGGCACTAATATCCATGTTAGGAGACCAAATACCAGCTGTGCCTGGTCCTGTTCATACCACTTTAGCCACATGGATGTTCATCCATTTAATTTGCAAATATTTCTGTGCACTCTTCAACAGCCCCATGCAGGCAACTGGATTTGGCGCATTTCTTCTGACCTGGCTTTAAAAGTGACAGATGCTGTATTACTGGAAAACATGGTGAAAGGGGTTCTAGCCTGGGTTTTGTTTCTGATTTGTGTGTGAGGGTGTGATATATAAGCTATTAATGCTGCTGAGTGAAGCTACTGTTCTTCAGTGGGGTCTGCTTCTTTTCCTATAAAGTCAAGCAGCGCTTTTTCGCTGGGGGACTGGTGCCTTTTGTGCTTAGGCAAAGGACTTAGAAGGTGTAGTGGGGCTCAGGAAGGAGAAGACCTGGTACTTGTGTGACTCGGATATGTGCAGACATGTTACATGGTGGTTATTACGTCTTTTTAATAATGTGACTTTTTCCCAGCCTGAATAACTCAGAGGAACAATACCCTGGTGTTCATGCCTGAAGGCGTGTAACCTTCTGGGTTCCTCTGGCTGCATGGGGTGTGTGTGCTTCCAGTGCAGATATTTCAAGGGAATAAAGACAAACCCATCTGCCAAGTCTTGTGTGTCAAATAAGAGCCATGCACAGCCACTTCTCATGCCTGACCACATTTAGGGCTGTGGTACAACTGTTTTGCAGTATCATGCTAGAGACTTGTCCCAAACTTCTTGACCTTGTGAACCAGCTGTGCTTGGGGTTGTTGATGGGGACATGGCACTGATGGATGCCACTGTACTGCTTACCGGGGCTCTGGGACCCAAAAGGACTCTTTTAATAATTACAGGCACTGCCCTGCCCCACACCCCCAGGGACGCTCATGTTGCCTTTCTAAAACCTGAGACCTTGCTTTTGTTTGCATTAGGACAGCCAATGCTTAACAAGAAGTCTCTTAGGACTAGGACATGAAGAGCATGTTACAGTGCCTGGAAGAAAATGCTTGTGAAGAAGAGAGTTAAAGCCTGTGTTGGAACTATTAGCCCCCTTTTAGTGTCTGCTTCATTGTACCTTTGGGCTTTGCCTTAAAGATACATTCAGTGGCACCTTCTTTGTTTATATTGAGTTTAGCAATCCTTGGTAATGTCACATCTGAGCAGAGGATGTGGCTAGGTGATCTCCAGAGGTTCCTTCCAGCTTCGATTAATCTGTAATGTAGATGCCCAGCGAGATGCCTGCAAAGACTTCTGGAGTGAATAAATGAAGCAAAAACGTTTAGCCTCGTTGAGAAACACTGACACAGGAGGAAGCTGTGTGGGTGTACACATAGGAAGGCTCAGGCTTTCCTTACTAGAGACGGTCTTTGATGACTTTGGAATGGAAATACTGGAAAAGGCTCCGCGGTTTGTTACCAAACAATCAAGCAGAACTAGCCTCTGCCTTGAGTTCAGTTTGTGGAGAGAAGCCTTTGGAGTTTCTTTGAATGAGAGCTGAAATACAGTAAGATAGAGAAGAGTTTTCTGGAACAGCTTTGTAAAGTTTGCTTTGTGTTTTGTTACGTTTGGCGTCTGCACTCACTGGACCTTATGGCATAGCTGAGCTGTGTTTCTCGTGGAAATTATCTGGATGTGACCTTACTGCTTTTATTCTGGCTGCCAGCACAAGCCCTGTGGCTAGCAAATGGTGGGTGATTACATTTAACTGAAGTTAAGTGAAAATTTGACAAACCTTGGGTGCCTTCAATTTGCAGCCTTTTGATTTCCTTTTATTAAACAATTATAGCTGGATTTGCCTTTTGGGGAGCTCTTGTTTATGGCATTCTAAGCTAACAAAGCCCAGCTAAGCCTAAGGATGGATTATGGAAAATCAAAGCTAGCTCTCCTAACAGGGACAATGGAATCCTGCCTGGTATAAGCCTTGTCGTGACACCTGGGAGGCCCACGCTCCAATATGATAAAGTATTTTCGTTGAGAGAAGGTCACCAAAAGTTCACTTTTACAGAGAAGTTCTTATTCTCAGTTAATGGGACTCCCTGTTGCATGGCTCTGCAGTTGCTTAACATAAAAAGGATGGATTGTCAAAGAAATTACCTTTAAAGTTCCTCCCTGGCAGGCTTATCTGAAAGGACAGACCAAGTATTCTCTTGTGGCCAGATACAGTGGTCCATGACCTAGCTACTCAAGCCATTGTGCCCCTTTGCACTTCTGCAGCTTAGGATTTGCCAGCATTTTGATTTTGTCCCCTTGGTTCTTGGCAAGTGGCATTCTTTAGGGTTGTATTTTCTAATAGCATCTCCTACCTGTGTTTCAGAGCAAGCCATTTAATCTTCTTATGCTGTGGAAACGAAGACATATCAGTCCTTTGGGGTGTTTTTCTAGTCCCTGCATGGCAGATTTCTAATTCAGCATGAGATATTATATGCTTATCAGATCATGCATGAGATGGACTAAGTCCTTTTTTGGTCCTCAAGAGCTAAACACAACATCAAAACATACAAGTAGAGCCAGACTTGGCTTTTTTATGAATTCATTTTACTTATGTAATTTCATGTATATGTAGTTGATTCCTAGTCATAGCTGGGCCCAGACCCAAGTGGAAAACTGTGGGGACTATTGTTTCTGGTCCCTTTATGTCTTAGCTGACTCATTTTTCCCAGAGACAGGGGAGAGATGGGAGTAGGGTGTGGGAATTGTATGACTGAAGGCCAACAGCATATTAGCAGAAACAGGTATGGGCTGTTTGGGCTTGCTTTAACTTGGCTTTTCATAGAGGTGCTCGAAGAAGGTTTTGGAGAAGTTTAGCTGTCTTTTAAAAATGAGTTTGGTTTTGCATAGGAGGAAAAAGTAAGAATATCAGCCCAGATTTTTATTTGGGTTTTGAGTCTAGTGGAGCTACATTGATTTTTATAACATGGGCATTACATTTTTGTACGCTAATCGGAGTAGCGTCACCAACTCATTACTGTCATTATTCATTGGTTTGATTAGTTCTCCTCTAAGAAACATTTTGTGTCTCAGAAGATGACACAGTTTTTCATAGGAAACTGATAGAACTTTATTTTCATTGGACTTAATCAGCAAAGAGCTTTGCAATTGTGCTTCTGGATCTGTGATGTTGATGTACCAGTTTAGGCAGCAGATCTAGGATGAAACTTTGAATCTCAGTACTCCAAATTGGATCCAGTGGAGTAGACATGTAGCTTTTTAATTCACTTTGGATTTGTTTTCTACCTAGTTTTCAAAGCAGGCAATTGCATTTTTCAGTGCTACAGAAATGAGGCTGTTTCTAGTATTTTGGGGATTTTAGAACTCCAGCAAGAAGGTTGAGAATCCAACTGAGAGGAGGAGTTGACACAAGAATGCTTCAGAGCAGTGCATGCTAACTTGTTTAGGATCAGTCCTGCAACAGAAAGAGTTGCATAATTTACTTTGCAATATCAGCTCTCACGTATCTCCCAAAGCTTCTGGAGGGCTAGAGCTTGGAGGATATTATACACACTTTATTAGCAAGGCTTCAGGCTGATTTTTTTATATAGATGTATACATGTGTGTGTATATGTATATATAATTTTAAATTTTTTTTAGCAATGACCATTACAAGGTATGTGGGAGGTGTGGTTGGCAGCAGAAAATCAAATTGTGCTCTGGTATAGAAAGCTGTAATGGCCCTTCTTTACATATCCTTCACTAGTACAGTTCAGGATAATTAACTATCTAAGTTAATAGTCTGGTTCCAAATCCTCAGAGATTGCTGGAGTCTTTAAGATCACATAAGTGGGCTTTGTGTCAGGGCTGTGTATTAAAGCCCTCTGGCTTGAGCAGGAAATCAGCCCAGCTAACCTTTATATGTGACCCCTTTATGTATATTGAAAAAATAATAGATATACCACTGTCTTGACTACCATCAGCTTCTCCAGTGGCCAGAGTTGTGTTTCTGACGACACAAAGTGAGAGATTTCCCCACAGAAGCCCTTGGTCCTAGTAGAGCTTTGTGTCGTGACAGACACTTAGAGAAAAGGGGCATTAATTCTGCATGTTTGCATTTGAACAGTGATCACATCTTCATAAACCCTGAAGAGCTGAAAAGCTGTACTTGTGCAAGAAAGCCACCACTCTTCCAGATTAACTCTGGCTGAAAGCTCACAGAAGCTGTTCTGATGGAGAAATGAAACTGCTGGGATGAAACCCCAAGCAGCATCTTTGCTGTTTTGTCACCTTAACGAATTTACATTTAAAAAAAGCAGGAGCCCCGGGATGGAGGTACAGCATCTGCTGTGACAGTTCCTGTCTTACTTTTGTTTTCTGAGTTTTCTCTCTAATTGGTTTATGTTCCAATAAATCCTTAACACAACAATTGCTTTAAAAACAATTGAAAATGAAACAAAAAGAAGAGTTTAAATTGCTTATGGTTTGCTTTGTATGGCTTCCAGGCAATTTTGCTAACAAGTATCCTGTAACCTATTTCCAAAGGCCACTAGCAGATAATTATATTTGGTTAATTTACATACTTTCAGTTTATAATCCTAATTAGTTCTCCAACCAGTAGTCCCTAGGCAATATGTAGTCTTACCTCATTTTATTTGCCATCCCTAATGTGCAAGTTCTCTTCTTTTAATTTACAAAAAAATGCTGTTAGGTTTGGTTCAGGGCTTTCCCATTTCAGTGCACATCTGAACTGGGCGATTCCACGCTGATTTAAACCCTATTTGCAAATAAGTATTTTACATTTTTATAGATCTTACGTCTGGGAGATGTTCGGCAATTTAGGGAAACTGACCCCAGGTTGACACAACCTATTTTCATTACAAAGAACCAGGCCGAATTCTGCACCAACCTGTATCCAGAATGTCTGTCCCACTGACATCTCTGGTTCTCTGAAGGGATATGCGTTCGCTAAGGATGATCACTGAGGTGCTGGACATATGCTGTACTGTTACTGTGGCAGAAGAGACAGGGTGCAGGACAGGAGGAATGGGTAATGGCTGGGTGAGAGCCTCCAGGGATCTGTGAACACGGGCTCTGTAAGGGGCTCTGGTAAAACCTTTAGGGCTGCTTGGCAATTGCTGATTTCTCCTTTGTGTGCTTAGGATCTCCCTGTGTGTACATACTGTTCTGGGGTTGGGTATCAGCCAGAAGTGGCTGAGGAGGAAGGGAAAGGGAAGATGATAGAAATGAAAATTTATAATTTCAGGAGAGCAACACTCTCTTTAGCTCCTTCCAGATTTAAATGAACTTCAGAAACTGCTTGGAATGAGCCTCCCCAATGTAAGGAGCACACAGAATCATAGAACTGTTTTGGTTGCGAAAGACCTCTAAGATCAAGTCCAGCTGTCAACCTAAGACCATAATGGCCATTAAACCATGTCCCAAAGTGCCATGTCCACAGGTTTCTTGAACACGCCAGTCCTGATCCCTGCAGGAGTCTGAGTAGCTGGGGAGTTAAGTTGAGCATTCAGCCATGGTCAGCTCACCACACTGTCAGCGTCTTCCTGTGGGACAGGACTCTGCGTGAGGATGGCTCTGTTGCTCTGCAGCGGCTGCTGGAGAGCTCTTGCATGAGATGTCCCCTGGGCAACCAGAACACCAATTCTGGTTGCTGTTAAGCACTGGGGTAGGCACCGAAAGGCAATTTTTAGAAAAGCTGTTGGATGAAATATTTCCTCTCGGGCATCAAAGGCTGCTTTCTGGTCTGATTCATTTCACTGTAATGAAGTCAGGTTTAAACTAACATGATGGTCACTTGCAATGTTTCTTTGCAAGCGACAAAAAGACCCAAAATCTCAGTTTTCAGCATCGCACTGCTTTGATAAAGCAATGAAAAAGGGTGTGATATGATGACAGAGAAAGGACAATCTACAGCTCGCATAGTTTTTTGCACAAATTTCCAGGATAACTGCTGGATTCTCTGAACTGATGCTAGCTAATTGCAATTCTAAGGGCAAAAGGTGATTTTTGACTGACCAAAATACCGACAAATGTGTAGTGAGGAAAAACTCCAAGGTGTGAGAATAATTCTTGGCCAATAATTTTATTTCAACATCTTAAAGAATGTATATTTTCTACTGTTGATGCTTTGGTGTAATTTCTATACATCACAGTTGAGTTTCAGCTGTTACACACATGCATACAATGCTCTGCATTTATACAACTGATGCCTAAAGGAACTGTCACCTATGAAGATATTCCAAAGTAGCCTGTATTTATGAGGAACACCCTGAAGATAATTCTTCCTCATTAGAGCATATCAGATCTTACTTCAGTATTTGAATAATACCAGGTTGACTAAAGATGGCTTAACTCTCTTCTCCTGCCTGGTTTAAGCACTGTAATTCCACACTAACCATAGCTCTGCCTGTGGATCTCAATATCTGAACTTTAGGAGAAACAATATTTCGATGTGGCTCTCACCTACAGTTGGGATGAGCAGAACAGTTTTGAGACACAGAGAGGAAATGTCTTCTGCTGAAAGCAGTATTTTGTTAAAATCATGCATTTTCCCTGCTGTACCCCTTGTGATGATAATGGCTGGTAGAAGGTGAGATCTTGGCTCTAACAAAGTCAACAGAAAATCCTTCCTAGCCTACAGCAACACAAGTGCTTTATCCCTAAGGAAAATATCATTTGAACATAAATTTACAGAGGCTTATTGACATGAGTGCTGGATTTCAAGGGGCAGTGATGATTTCCATGGGCTGAAGATGCATTTTTTGGGTACAGTGCAATATGGTAGACACACATTCAGTGCTAGTCTACAAAGGGAGTGGAACAAACTCCAAATAAATCTCTTGTTTGCTTCTTGTTAATAGACAAAATGTTCACTGGGAAGCTGATCATGTCTTGCCTTCCAACTTGTCACTCCTGTTGTTAAGATTATAATTTTTGCTCTGTAGCGTTATGATGGAAGAATCCAGAATAAAAGCTTAGAAGGGTTTGGGAGAAAATTTTCTGTGTGGGCAAGGGAAAAGGGAGGTAGGGATGGAGAACCTGGTGAGCTATTCATAATGAGTCTGCATTATTTAATCCAGCAGAATACTCCAATTTATATCTGAAGCCTTAATTAGAAATTAAAAACAAGAAAAGGAGTGTGATACATCTGTGACCTTTAGTTTTTGTCTTTTTCATGATCTCTTAATTTATATATTTATTTAATTCATATATGCTTCAATTTCTGTATTGCCTGTTCTTAATGTGAACCCACATTGACATTTGTATGTGGGTTTTAAATACCACTAAGAAACCATAAAGCAAAGCAAAACAGGAGAGAAGTCTTATTTCTTTCTCACAGGTCACCTTAAATGCCTTGTGAGTTGAAGCCATGCATTACTTGATTCTACTTTTGCTAATTCTTGTATTTTCTCTTGCCTCTTCCCTCAAGAAAATCTCAATCTAAATTCCCCCTCAAAGTCAGGATGGAGACTATTGTTAGGTTTGACTCCAGTAGGCCCTCCAGGCATTCGTGCAGCACAGGAGCTACACTCAAGAACTGGATACTCTGTGTTGAAACCAGAAGGGAGTCAAAAGAAGTTAGAATAGTTTGAAATATAAAACAATAATTTATTTTACTTCATTTTGCTTGTTAACGTTTGTAGCTAATGACGATTTCATGAAACTGCTTTTGTAATTCAATACATTCAAATCTATAAAGCAAACAGTTACTACCATGGGCTTTTCCACTTCCACAAACCGTCTTATAGAAACAAATTAGCTGTACATGCACATTGTCCAATAGGTTGCAACATTTGCAAATATGCTTTAAAATCCTTTAAAGCTGCAATATAGTGTACTTTGCTTCAGGCTTTTCAGATGAAACCTATATGCTTTCTTCAGAAACCTTACAAAGAAAAATGTTTAAATGTTGAGCATAACTCTAAAAATTGCTGTCTGATAAATGTTAAATATTACAAGAGAATGACTCTAATTCCGAGTTTAAACCTTGAGCTAAATATTGATAAACAGCACTCTGTGTAGAAGTGAACAACAGCAAAATAATAGCACAAAATATGGTTTCACAAAAAATACCTCGGTGCAGTTACTCTTGTGGGGATTTCTGCATCTTTCTTTTAGGTAAAGAGAAGCATGGGTACCTTTTCAAAATGAGTATAGTTTAAGCAAATTTCCTGTGTAAGTATGGTTAATACATTTCTGATATTTCAACACTTCATGTAAAAGGTAGCAAGTAAAAAAGTACAATCAGTATTCCAAAAAGCACTGCTAAGCTTGCCTTTGAAAGGAGACGGGCAAGCTGCCTCTCCACTCCAGCATGGAGATCCTGGCACCCACAGTTGTAGAGTTCAGTATTTGAACCATAAACTCGATGGCTGTATCTTATTTACAAAACTCTTGCCACATTGAACGAGGCATTGATTCCTACCCCAATGGTAGTGGTTTATGTACATAATTTAGCAATGGTGATTACACAGTAGTCACTGACAGGAAGGAATTGTACACCCGTGTGCCGTCCGGTGACTTCGTTCCGTGGGTTAGCAGTTCTTGGATTGTCATCCAATTGTCAAATATTTTTTTATTTCTCTTCTTCATCATTTTTTTGTGGCTTAGTTCAATAATATTCATCTCTCTCTTTTCTTCTGCACCTTGCTGTTCCTTTAAGCAATCTAACCTGCTCTGCATCATAAACTCACGCCTCCTCCTCTGCTCCTTAGCTTTCACTAGATGCTGCTTCCGCTCCTCCTTGCTCCAGTAACGGCCCATCTTCATTTCACTGATGGCGTCGTCGTCGGTAGTCATTCCGCTGCGCTCCTCCTTAATCTTTATGGCACGTTCTCTCAGCAGTCTGTCCCTGACTGGCCTTTTGGTAATGTAGCGGGTCCCATCGCTTCTGACCTTGACTTTCCACTCCATCCTGGGTTCGCTCTGGCCTGAATTAAAGTCTTTGCACATACTCACCAGGCTCATTTGGCTCTGTGCATACTCCACCGCCGACTTCTGCTGGATCAGCTGCATGTAGCTCTGATAGTGCTGTGCATGGGCAGGGATATGAGCATGTTTGTATGGAGAGTGATGGTATGGGGACACATAGGAGCCAGAAGGTTTTTGACCATGAGTAGGGCTTTTGCTTCCATCACTGGCTTTCCTTTCCTTGCTTTCCAGCTGCTTGGCAAGGTCAGGATCTTTAGCAGAGGCGTGGCACTTAGCAGTGCTGGATTCGTGACTTTCTGAGCTAGCAAATAAATTCTTTTGGGAGACATTATACGCCACTGCCCCCTCGCTACCTTGACAGCTAACGCCTTCTGCAGTTCTGCGCAGAGAATTGTCAGGGGAGATCTCCAGCGTCAGTGGTGTGCTCCGGCAGCTCTCGCCTGTGTTGTAGGCACTGGAGCTGTCCTTGTCAGACTTCTCGGGAGCTCTGTGATGTCCGAGAGCTCGTGCCTGCGGACATCGATGCTTGTGTTGTAGTTTCGGAATCCGCTGTTGTGGAGCATCCAGGGCTCCCGGTACTGATCCTTCAGTTGCTGCATTTTGTGAGCTCTTACAATGTTCAGGCACTCGAGCTCGATGTTGCGCAGTTCCTCGTTCAGCATCTCCAGCTCTTTGTCAACACTTTCTTGGTCGCTTTTGCTCATGTCCAGCGTGCTGTTATGGTAATAGAGGCTGTAGGGGTTGGCAGACTTCACCTGGCACTTCAGTTCCAGCAGTTCTCGGAACCGCTCGCATTCATCGACAGGGATGCCGAGGAAGTCGACATCTGTGCAGTCGGCCGAGATAAAGGACTCATTGCTGAACTGCATGTCGCCACTTCCCAGGGTGTCGTGACTGTAGGTCAGCTGCTTCTGGCTCCCTAAAGTGTTGGAGGAGGTGGTGTGATCATCAGCGTTGTTCTCCTGCTCCGAGCTCTCATCGTTGCGAGTGCTGTCGTCCGTGCGCCCCACACCACTGTCCTTCTCGTGCTGGTTAGATAACACAGTGGCTGTATCTGTGGTACCTCCATCTTCCTCATGCTTCTTCTAACAGCGCAAATGGAAAAGACAGGAAGAGAAATTATAAAATATTTCAGGGTGTTTATTCTTGAATAGTTTTCTTAATTGGGCAATTGTTATATTTTTCACATCTTTGTCTTTTCTTGCATGGAAATAATATTATTGAGACCTTGTAGAAATGGAGACCAAATCCACAGCCTACTGTGAATGTCTTTTTCAGAAGAACATGAGGTCTGCTTTTCAGTTATTTATCAACAACAGTAGAAGTCACACTTTCAAAGTGTTTCTTTTTCCACTGAAGTGCACAAAAGTAGCCAGTTCTACTGCAGTGCCAAAGTGAGAATATATCTCGTCAAAAAATAAGGATGCCACAGAGGGTGCAGAGTTCTAGAAAACTCCAGACAAGACTAGGCAAAACCTGAAAAGCTATTTCTGAATGTGTATGAGTAATAATCATGGCAGAACAATGGGGAATACAGACCCAAATCTATGGCCCTGCATAAATTCTGCTATGTGAAAGCTTCATTGCCTTTCTTCCCATTACAGACCATATTTTAGTCATTTGCCTGAGTGCTGCATTTGGATTTTAAGATTTTGGAAGGCAGGCTGTTTTCAGTCTGTGCATGCAAATCAAATACGAAATTGAAGTGAGTTAGCTCTCTGCCTACCGCACACCTAGCTTGTACTTCTCAGTGACCACAGCCAGAAGGGTGGATTTCTAAGAACTGTGATCCATGTTGTAAGGGGCAAAGTGAAAAACAGTAACAATTTTAAACATTCTGGTCCTCAAGATGAAGTTTGTGGATAGTCATGTAATATCTTGATTTTACAGAAAGTCCTTGTGCCTTGATCTCATCTGAGACACCAAATGTACTCAGTCAAGCTCAATATTGGAATATTGAGTGCACTGTGAAGCTCTGACACCCCTGCACAACACAATGGCAGTACCTGCTGAAGCATGCTGGCAGTAAATTGCATTGCCTGGTGGTGCTGTTCCTCTAACATGTCCATGTGCAAGTCATCCAGAAAATCATTTCTGTCATCATCCATCCATCCTTCATCCAGCTAAGGGAAAAGGGAGGGAAAAACCAAGCCAATGTTGTCAAAAGAATGAAGACTGACATAAATTATATTCTTTCTTTGTGAAGGGTAATTGGGAAATCCTAGGAGATTCCTTCCTGTGACAGTGCTGAGTGTCCTGGGAAGAGGCACACATCTTCTTGTGCTAAGTGAGGGTATTGACTGTCCTGCTTTCCCACCCGGCCACCTCCATCTCCAGCAGCACAGTTTTGTCTTCAGCAGCCCTTATATATGTGAAGCAAGCCCAGCTGTTTCATCCATGGAAATACTTCCTAGAGTTTGGGCTGTTTTGCTTTGTGTGCTACTCAATCAGGATTTATAAAACCACTCCAGAGCCCAACATCTGAACATACCCCTTTGTGAGGCGGCATCAAAGGATGGAGGGAAAAATGCTGGATAGGGGTCTGTAGGACTTTTCACTCCCAGCCTCAATTATCCCCAAGGGAAAGATCAGAAACCTCCTAGCCAACAGGCCAGTCCTGAGCCTGATCTTATGTCTGCAGGTGCACTGGCAAGGGCTGCTCTCACAGCAGGAGGAGCAGAGACAGATCAAACAATAGTGCTCTTGGCTGTTTGTTCAACATCTTTGTTGTGCTAATCCCTGCTCTACAAAGGGATCTGGTTCAACCTGGTGTTACAGCTGAGGATGCTTCTTGACAATATTTAACTATATTAAGAGATGATGTATAAGGGGCTAAATAATAGATGTTTTAATGAATGAATAATCAATAGTTATAGGAATTAAGAGTTCAGTATGTTCTTCAAAGCTGTGGCTCGAAACCATCCATATACCTTGCACTGATGTTTGTAATAGCATTGCAGCATATATAAATCCCTGAATGTCTTATAAATTGAACTTCAATATAAAATATATATGGAGGAGTCCTGTGACTGCTGAACTTCATCATTCTAGGCCATATATATGTCCAGTCAAACTGTAGAATATGGCTTTAGGTGGATTTGGTAGATTTAGATAGGTTAAAATTCTTTAAAAGATGCTAACTGCTTTTTCTAAAAAGAGCAACTCTTTTAATGAAGACTCAAGAGAGGGTTTTCTGTTGTTGCTACAGTACCTGAATTTCTGGTCTTGCAACAAGTAAGGAGATGTTCTTGCTGTCCTCCCTGGTGAGAAGTGCCACCGCTTCCTCTCGGTTCTGTACCTCTATGCCATTGATCTTTAAACAAAAGAGCAATACAATGACATCTCATCACAGGAACACAAATTCTGCTGAGGTGAGCTCTACAGAACTGATAGGCTTGATAGATGTAAATGCAGCATGGGCCAGACACAGTCCATGGTCACACCTATAACTGTGTTGTTCTGGTAAGTGATGGGCAAGTATGGGTTGGACATTTGAGGCTGCCCACACCTGTGCATGTGATCTGCTGAGCCTTGTTGTGAGGGTGGGAGTAGTAGGAGGAGAGTTGGGCAGGAGCAGAACCATAACATCAAGTCTGATGGGTGGAAAGGAACAGGAACATCCTTGTATGGGACAGGTGAGGCTCTGGATACTGCTCCCAGAGAATGAAATGGACGGTGGACCTCTACTTGTAGTGTTGTCTGTGCAGAAGACAGACCACTTCTGGTAAAGCCCCTGTGGTGTAGGATTCTTGCACTTGGGAGACTGGCCCACAGCAATGGGTGCTCAGCCTGCTGAACAGGATTAACCCATGTGAAGAAACAGAGATTCCCAGTGTGATTCTTGGGCCAAAATGGATAGTTTCTGTGGTAGGAAGACTTAAGAGTAGGAGTGCACCAGAACAGAATCACAGAATCAATAAGGTTGGAAAAGACCTCAAAGATCATCAAGTCCAACCTGTATGTGCTGGAAATGGATGGCATCTGCTGACAAAATGCTCAGCCTGTAGAGTAGGGCCAGTATGGGGCTTTGCCTGTCCAGGATTGTCAAAATCTGACTGAAGAAATATTCTCAGAAGCTTAAGAGGAAGCATGTGAATATCAGTCTGGAGGTAATGATTTGTGAAAATGATACTGTACCAAAGACACTGCAGCAGGTGACTCTGCTAGGAGACTTTAAACTCTCTGCACACGTACCTGGATAATGCGATCCCCTTCTCGGAGCCGACCATCTTTTGCTGCAATACTGTTGGGATCAATCTACAAAAGGGGAGAACTGTAAGTGCTTTGGAGGTTTGAGAGCTCAGCATTTACTCCCCATTGTAAACCCTGTGTTAGTAAACCCTGTGACTGATACATAAGCCAGTGTGTCTGCCATTGCTGCTATGTCTGTGGTTGCTACGTTTAGTGATTATGGAACCTTTCCTTGTTTATGTCAGATGAAGTGAAATGCAAATTCAAATGATCAAGTCAGAACCAAGATTTCTTCCTGAGATGTGTCTCCAGAGAATGCAGGTTTATTATGTTTGCCTGGTATCAGGTTACCTCATAATGTAACATTTTGCTTTACCCCCCAGTGCTCTGCTTAGAACCAGTTTTTGCATACAGGGCAGGAAGGATGATGTTTAAGTGATGCACTTTCATGGAATATTTTAGATTTAGCTGAGTTTCTTTCCTCAAAGTGCTGCTACTCATTTGAAATGAATCTGCATGATAAAAAGGTTATGTATAAAATGCTACTTATTTCATAGAAGGGAGACAAATGGGACCCAAATGTTTGCAAATAAAAACATGTAGAGTATGGGGTTTGTATTTTTAAATGCATATTGTTTCTGGAGTGATTGAGAATGAAAATTCAAGGGGGAATATATTAAAAATACTTTGAAAACATCACCTGAAATTGAATGCTGAGATTATTAGGGGAAAAATGGACACTAAATGTTAATATAATGAAGTCTGACTTCAGTGGACTCAGGATTTCACTTGTTTTGGAGAAAAGGAAAACCAATTTGACTTCTTCAATTACTCCACTCTGGTTGTTTATCAAACACAGTACAAACAGAAGATAAATGTCTTAAATGCCCAACACTGCAGTTTAGAAGACAAATTGTATCTTATGGAAATCAGCTCAATCTTACCTCACTCACATAAATACCCATGTCATCTTCATCATCTGTTCTGTAGCATACAGTAAGGCCAAGCTTGTCCTGGCTGTTCACTCTGTGTAAATCCACTTCCTGAGGTTTGGGGGGAAAAAAAGAAGAAAATATGGTGTCAGTGAGAGACTGGTGACTGATGGGAGCAATTTTTCAAACACAATGAAAATATTTTGCTTAAGTGATATAGTGGATCTCTTTTCATTTCACTTGTAGAGGAGGTTAACTTACTGAGCAAAACGTGATTATATGCAGACAATCAATACCTGGGGCATTTCTGACCCTTCAGTCAATAAGAAGTCATTTTGAAAACAGACCTTTTATTGATCTTCAAGAAGAAAAATTACCTATATTTCATGTAGTGGTGAGACTTCAAATGCTAAAATACTTATAAAGTGTGATTTCAATATTTGCCACAGCTGATATATGTTTCTTTGTAAGCAGGGAAATTTTCTGGCTTTTCAGAAAAAATATAATACTCTATTCCACTAACTTGAGTAATTGTCATGAAATGATGTAATAAGTTTCTCCAAAACATTTGGTATTGGTAATATAATAAACACTTTGATATCTTGCAAAGGTTTGGTTTTAGCAGGTCATGGTTTATTATTCTGGTGCTCTGTGGTGGTCTTTGAGTCTTGGAGACATTTAAGCTACCTTAAAAATGTGTGTTCCTTGATGCTTTTTTACCACAAAGACTTCATACGGGTTATTTTTTACCTACATTGGCTGCTGCTTTCTTACACTGGTTGGTACAAAGGGTTGTAAAATCACAGAGATACCCACAAGCTTTGGGGTGCTGGTGTGCAGTCAGTGGGACCATCCATGGAGCAACTTTCAGGTCTTTTTTCTTGCTTCTGGAGCCTAAAGACACCAGGGAGCCTAACGTGCTTAGCTGGCGACTGTGATTGCTGTGCCAGTCCTAAAGACACTGCCACAGGGAGGAAGGATGTTTCTTCACAGGCAGAGGTGTAATAGAAACTGTAGTTGTGGGTTTTCACTTCTCTTAGGAGAGCACCTGGCAGTGGGTGAAGCTTTGGAAGGTTTCACACCTCTGCAGCTAAGACTAGGCAGGCTGAAGGATGAAGCCTGAGCCTCATTGCTGCAAAGGGACAGAGTGGACCAGGCAGAGAGGGCCCAGGGACACAGATTGAGAGAGGTGGCACAGCCCATGCAGGGTCTGAGGGCTGTCCCAGCCCCAGGGCAGACACTGAGCTGCTCACTTGTGCTTGGGTCTGTCTGTTCCAGGGAAAAAGTCCCGATAACAGGGCTCATTATTTCTGAATGTCTCTCTGTTTTGACCTGTGCTGTGCCATTTGTAAGGGGCAAGACAATAAAACAAGCTGATATGAATAATTTATTGGCACGTCTAGATGACAGCTGCCAAGATCAGCAATCTCCTGTTATTTACTTGCAACATGTGTAATTTCTGTGGGTTTTTTTTTTTTTTTTTAATAAGAAATGTAGCTGTAAATGTCAGTGACATTTCAGATGGTTTTTAAATGGTTTCAATCAATAGTATCCATGGTGAACTGCTGCTCTTTCTCTCCCTCTTTTGTAACTTAAAGGATGGAACACAATGCTTTAGTAGTGATTTTCTGTTTAGATTTCTAAAGCTTATGGGGACTTTCTAGAGAGGAGGTGGAAATTCTTCAGAGGAAAAGATAAGAAAGGTGAATTCAATTCTGATCTCAGGTGATCTCTGGGAATGCCACTCCAGTCACAGACTCAGAGTGATAGGGGTTGGAAAGGACCTCTACAGATCATCGAGTCCAACCTCCCTGCAAAGCAGGACCACTTATGGCAAGTCACACAGGAATGCCTCCAGGCAGGTTTTGAAGATCTCTGGAGAAGGAGACTCCACAACCTCTCTGGGCAGCCTGCTCCAGGGCTCTGTCACCCTCACAGTTAAAAAGTCTTTTCTTATGTTGAGATGGCATTTCCTGTGACTGAGTTTACATACATTGCCCCTTGTCCTGTCACTGGGCATCTCTGAGAAGAGCCTGACTACATCCTCCTCCTGATATTTGTAGACATTGATAAGGTCCTCTTTCAGCCTTCCCTTCTCCAAACTAAACAGCTCCAGGTCTCTCAGTCTTTCCTCATAAAGAGAGATGCTCCAGTCCCTTAACCATCCTTGTAGTCTCTGTCGAACTCTTTCCAGCAGTTCCCTCTCCAGTTAGTGCATTTATTCTGCATTTAATCACAGTGTGCATTGGGGATGAGGGGGAATTTGGGCCTAATTCAGGCCTAGAATAAGTCTCGTATCTCCTGCATACAAAAAGGTTTCATGTCTTCAGGAAAGTTACTCTATAGTTTGATTTGAAAATGTGGTAATAAAATAGTGTCAAGAAACTGGTGCTGTAGTTCATTCTACTGTTTGACATATTGGTAGTGATAAATAGATCTGGAATGTAAAAAGAGCCCCACACAACCTAACAAAAAAGCATAGTGACTTTGGCTCCTATTTGAATAGATCTAACCACAAGCACTTGCCAGTACTTTTTGGAGCAGAAGGAGATGAGGGAGCAAGGGGCAATGGTCACAAACTGGAACCCAGGAGGTTCTATCTAACCATGAGGAAAAACTTCTTTCCTGTGAGGGTGCTGGAGCCTTGGAGCAGGCTGCCCAGACAGGTTGTGGAGTCTCCTTTTCTGGAGAGATTCCAAACCCACTTGGAAGAGATCCTGGGCAAGCTGCTGTGGGTGACACTGCTTTATCTGGGGGTTGTACTGGATTATCTCCAGAGGTCCTTTCCAACCCCCACCATCCTGTTATTCTGTGAGGGAGCAAGCTACTAGTTTCATTCTTACTTGCTACATGTTTTGAATAACAATAGGATTTATTCCCCAACAATCTACAACTATAAGGTGTATCCTTATAATTAAAGCATAAGTATGGATTTATATTTAAAATACAGCATCCAAGATGTCCTGTCATATACTGGAAGGTAATAAATCACCTAGTAAATTAAATAATGTATATTAAAAGAAAAACAGAGACATATTGTTTAAAAACACTCAAAGCAGCAAAAAGCTAAGGCAAACAAAACTTGCAGAGCAGGTGTTTTAGAACTTGAATTTTTATGAGCAATTAGTTGACAGACTCACCCTTGGGTACAATCCCTCTAGTCCTTGGTAGGAATAAAGGAAGTGAGTTTGATGCTACCCAAGTATGATAATTCAGTGAACTTAGATGGAAGCAGCTGCTTTCTATGGGTCTTTGCATCAATGAAGTTTTAATATGATCATAAAAGTTTTGAAATTTTTGAGAGATAAAAGCGTGCAATTCCATTTGGAGTTGCAGCATCAACAGCAGAATCTTCAAAGCAAAGATGCTTTTCCATATTCAGAGTCAAGGACATATAATGCGCAGGTACATGAAAGGGAAAACCAGAAAACTGGCACCTGCAAGCACAAGTATTAGGGTAGCTTGTGTAATTGTACCAGGCATTAATTAAACACTCTGAATTAATATGGGCCTGGAGAATTTTGAAGGTAGATGTTCATGCATTCTGTGTTCCTGCTGCACAGCAGCAACTGCACTATTTCCAGAGACCCTTCCAGACCCATGGATTAGTACTGTATGGTCTTGAGATAGAAGGATGTTTAGTGCTCATCTCTGGCTCAGATATCACTGTAATGAACTTTGTAAGATAATCAGAAATCTATCAGCTACAGAGTCACAGAATCATAGAGTGTTAGGAGTTGGAATGGCCCTCAAAAGATCATCCAATGCAACCTCCCTGCCAGAGCAGGACCACCTAGAGCTGGTCACACAGGAACACATCCAGATGGGTCTTCAATGTCTCCAGAGAGGGAGACTCCACAGCTTCTCTGGGCAGCCTGCTCCAGGGCTCTATCACCCTCACAGTGAAAAAGTTTTTCCTTATGTTCACGTGGAACCTCCTCTGCTCCAGCATGCACCCATTGCCCCTTGTCCTGTCATTGGACATAACTGAGCAGAGCCTGGCTCTGTCCTCCTGACACTCGCACTTCACATCTTTATAAACATGAATGAGGTCACCCCTCAGTCTCCTCCAAGCTAATGAGCCCCAGCTCCCTCAGATTTCCTCATAAACCACCTACACTGCAGAAGGCAGACACTGAAGTTATTCAACACCTGGTCTATATCTGCAGGAATCAGTTAGCAAAGTGTGGTAATGTCAGGGCTGCATTAATAAGAGAAATGTCAAAATTTCATACATGATCTGACTTTTACACCCAGAGATAATTAGAATCTGCTTCTTAAGATCAGGTAAAAGGGACATTTTAAGAGATGCTATTTCAAAGTAGTGTCTGCACAAGAGAACAATCTGAAAGGTTACTGGCTGCATGTCAAATGCAGAGCCAAGCAGGGCTCAAAGAGCTAGTTGCTGAGATTTGCATGGCATTTGTAGCAAGACAAGAAGAAATGAACCTGCACTGTGACATTATAACTACAACCACTCATAATAATGAATTAGGAGTAAGTGATAATAGCAAATTAACCTCTATAAGCTCAGAAGATCCTTCATTTGCAAGAGATTATTGAATTATTGCACTGCTGATTTAAAATTATAGCCTGCCTGCAAATTTATAAAAGTCCAAGTACTTTCTCTAACAAGACAGAAATGAGCAGTTACAATCTGAACTGAGAGGACAACGATGGGTAAAAACCAGTTCAAACATTCACAATGCGTTATCCAAAGCTTGCATGAGAAGTACTCTGCCCTTCTGTCTCTTTCTCTTAAAAGTAGCTGTTTTTTTACTCTCTGCTGACTTCTGACATACCTGGCCAGCAGGTATTTTTGCTGTTCTATTAATAGGTTTCACCCAGAAAGGAATGTCAGGGAAATTAATATAAATAACTCTTTCCTTTTATACTGTGCGAGGCTTTCTCACTGCCTTTTGGCAACCGACTTCTGTACAGCAGCAGGAGGAAAAATCTCGTTCTTCCTGTCTTGAAGCTCAAGAAAGTGATCTTTACATATGTATTTTCACACAAATGTCTCTTTTGACATTGACCAAAAGCAAAAGCCCCACCCTGCCACTTCTCAGAGAAGAAAACAGGGTTTCTTTCCAAAATTCTTTGCCCTAGAGAAGTAGTAAAAAAATCTACCTGGAGGTTTCCCTATTGTGGTAATTCTCTAAGGGACCAAAGAGACTGAAGTAGCTTAAGTTAAGAAAAATATCCTAACTGAAAGGGTTGTCAAGTCCTGGAACAGGCTGCCCAGGGACATGGTTGAATCATCATCCCTGGAGCTATTTAAAAGATGTGTAGATGTGCTGCTGAAGGACACAGTTTAGCAGTGGACTTGGTAGTGTTAGGTTAATAGTTAGACTCAATGACCTTAAAGGTCTTTTCCCCGTCTAAATGATCCTATGATTCAATGGAGCTGGGGAAGGCTGAAGAAAGGAGCTTCTCTCCCTGAGGAAAAGAGGTTTTGGATGCCTAAGTAAGGTAATGTACAGGATGCCCAGGCTCTTTGTCAAGCAGATGACCAAAGATCCACATTTCAGACCTTTCTTATGCAGCAAGAGGTGTTACAGCCAGGTTGAAGTCATCCAGAGATCTAAAGGAGGACAAGCCTTCAGTATTAGCTGTCAGCAAGTTGAAATGTTTTATCACTTCTGGATTTTTTTCCAAACAATGAAAATTCAAATATTTGTCTTAGAAAGTACAGCTGTGAAGCTGCAAGAAGGGACTGCTTTGGGAGCCTTAGCATATTCAGTCACTGTCTGAACAGGACTGCTGGGGCTGAGGTCCTTTGTATTCAGAGGCATAGTAATGCCCTGAGAAGCTCCTGATCAGTGCAACTCCCTGCAGAGCAGGAGTTCTCGTTGGGAAGAAACATATTCACATAAAAGATGCTTTCAGATGCTTTACAACCAGGATGGAATAAAAATTGCAGAGAGCCTGCAATGGAGCCCACTGATTCCCATGGTCAGATAGCTGTATCCTGACTCGTTCCTTCTTGCAGAAAGGTCACTGGAGAAAGAAAACCAAAGTAGTGAAGTACAGTGAAGGGGAGAGCTTTAAGCCCCGTTACTCAGCTTTTATCTATGGTTTCCTAAAAGCAGTGTAGCATCAATTTCAGGTTTTGAAGCCCAGATTTTGGTGCTTGGTGCATTCATTTTTTGCTGATCAGATGCTGTGGTTTGATGCCAGGAACGCTGTGAACTCTGTTCTGGGAGGGCAGAAAGCTATCTGAATGATATCTGCCTTTTGATGTGAAGGACTGAACGGCTGTCCAAGACTGAGTATCAGACGAGTTAGAAGTTAGCACTCATTTCATGTCAGTTTTCATCTCCAAGCTGTACTTGGTCCAACTGGCCATTCAGCTGAGTTCAGAAAGAAAGTAAGATCTACACACAAACTGCATATTGGAAAGGGTAAAGACAGAAAGTCAAATGGGAGAGAACAAGCACCCTGTTTGATGTAGAATGTTCTCCTTTGTAATGTGAGAAAATGAACACACTGAGACAGCCCTGGCTTGGGCTGTGTGTCTGACAGCTGGACAGACTTGTTTGAATAAACATTAATGCACAGTGCTGCTGGGGAATCCTGGAGTGACATTATTCTCCCTTTAGGGCCTGCAATGACTTCTGGCTGGGCCTCTGTGAAGAATGAATCTACTTTTAATTTATAGTAAAAGACAAGTTCAGGATTTAGCCCTTCTTTCCTTGTGGCATGTAAACTTCAAGAGAAAAGACATGGTGTTTGTTTATTTTTTGTAGCAGGGAGGATGTGGCAGTTACCTCTGAGTCATCAATTTTAAGAGAAACATTGAGAGATAAAACTGAGAACACAATTTTGGTGTCTGGGCTTTCTTCCTGTGGATATTTACATTAGAAGCTTGTTGTGAACTTGACTATTTCACCATTTTAGTCTTGTTTACTTGTTACAAATCACTAACCAGTCAGTTATAGACCATAAAAGTTTAGATGAGGAGCTGCTGATTTAAATTCAAAGCACATTTTATGGACACAGAAAGCCAGAAGGCTGACTTGATGGCTTTCTTACTTCAGACATTCCTGCTGCAGTCAATGAAACAGTGCCTTTGTGGTCTTTTAAAGCATATCTATCAAAAGGCAAACAAAAAAGCAACTAGCCAGTTGAGTCCCTGTTAGCACTTTGACCTTCCCATTGATCACAGTCTCTACAATTTGAACAAGAATCTTTAGTGGGTTTTAAGAAATACTATTAGGCTACAGAGACTTTTCTAATGTTCATCTCCCTGCGCTACAGAGCTGATCACCTTTTGCCATCGAGTACTATATCAACGTCAAAATTATTAATGTTGTAGTTTAAGGCATATTAACATTGGCCTACTGAAGTGCACGTGTTTCTACTGTTTTCAGCTCAACTGGCTGACCTTCTAATGGAAGCAAAATAATTTACCCACAAAATTAGATTTCCTAAAAGCTGGATTTTTGAAAAGACACTGGCAGAAAACTACTAATTTGCTCTACATTTCCCTTAAGTCTGAAATCTACATTGGGTTTGGTTTTGTTTAAGAAGAGAGAAAAAAAAATAGGCACTTGTTTGAAAAGTAAGGCCTTGAAGTCTGTTAAGCAGCATTTGTTTTACTGGCACTTTGATTTTATCCTGCCTTTGATTTGCCTGTGTATGCAGAGATGAATTGCTACCAGATCCGCAGAATTTGAGAACAGCTTGCAAACTTTTTATGGGGTTTTAGTCCTTGATCCTGCAAACACTTTTATAGAAGGGAAGAACTTTGTGCTCATGGAATGAGTGAACTCTGCTCCCGTTGAAGCTGTTGATAAATCTACTGCCGATTCAAGTAGAGCTCCAGTCAGGTCAGTGTTGCTTGCTTTGACAAATAAGCAGAGCCAGGATCTAAGAAATCAGAAGTCAAGGAAGCTAAAAGTGAGCTACTCACTTAGTGCTAATCTGGAATGGATTAGCTGGGCTGACAGTGTTTAGAAGTACTGGGATACTTTACTGCCATTTGTTACAAATGATTAAAGACACTTCAGTGTGTCCCTACTGCTTGAATATTGTAGAGCTAAGGCTACTATTTGTATGCTGGACTCTGAATGGTTGGGAGCAGGTTATCAAAACAGAGAATGGGAAAACTGAAGATGAACATTTGCGGGGATATACAGGTACTAAACCCACAAGTCCTCTGTAAAGATTTGGCAGAAAAATGGACTTGCATACCTTCCCAACTGGTTCAGCCTCTCTTACCTATGTTGTTGTATGCATACACATGCAACTTTTCAGTAAAGGGAAGAATGGCTCAATAGAGTGGCAAACATATTCTCATCCTGTCTTGTAAAGTTAAAATAGTCTAAATCCTGTGCACATCTGTTTCTCAGCTGGGGAGTACTTAAGGGAAACTCACGCATTTTTACAGTGACTGTGGAACAAGTCTTGCTACTCAGTAAACTTGCAAAGTCTTTCAGCTTTTCAGAAAGCCTAAATCAGCACAGTTATACAGAACTTAATTAACAGAATCAATGGCTTCATTATTTATGTTAATTTGCTAGCAGAAGACCTGGCTCATCAGTGCACAGCACACAGTTAAATGCACTGCTAAAGGCATCAGTAGGGTTTACAACCTGCAAACTAACTAATGAGCAGTGTTACTGAAAAATATTTTCCTTGAAAGGTCTCTTCCATTTGTACACAGTAGGAAGACCATGACATGCACGTGTTAAACCACCAGTACGTGAAACAGTTACTAAAGACTAAGTACCTCTAATTCCAACTCATCTCGGTCCATTTCTTGATGAATTCCTCCCATGTAGTCATTTGAGTCATAATATTCATGCACTGATGGATGGCTGAAAAAAAAAAATAGGTATATTTTAGAACAGCACTCAGTACTCCAGTCAGCAACTTAATCCATTCCAAGCTTACAGCAAGCCATGGTGAACATGACAGACAAACCACCACACCCAGAAGCTGCACGTACTTAATTATATACACTACACCATTTGCACCAATAAATGTATTAAAATAACATGTATTGTAGGGATGGCCAAAAACATTTGGCATCTGACAATGAATGAGAGACTTGCAAAGAGTCTTGGTATTTATTAATGGTTTTATTAATGACTTGGGGGAAAATGCAGAGAGGACAGCAGTAAAGAAGGGTAAGGGCTGCCAGGTGACAGCCAAGTGAGCAGGTGTTTGCCAGGGTTCAAGATGAGAGGGAGTGCTACATTATCTATTTGTGAGCTCATGTTATTTATTGACTTGAAAGCACAATCATTCTTGCCTAGCTGCCTGCCATTTTTACTTTGCTTTAAAGACACAAGATTTCAATCAAATTGCTGAGTATTACAAAAATAATTTGCCACCCAACTACTTGGATCAAAAGCATTCTGTTGATTGACTGGAACGCAGTAAGCTGTACACAATCGTTAAATGCCGTTTAGAGATGCACCACTTTCACATTGTCATTCACTACTGACGTGCTGCTCCTTACAACCTGAGCTCTCTGTGTCACTAGCTTTATGTTGGAAGGTGTAAGCTGGAACTCTTTTTCCTGCACATAAAGAATAGAATAGAATAGAATAGAATAGAATAGAATAGACCAGACCAGGTTGGAAGAGACCTTCAAGATCATCACATCCAACCCATCAACCAATCCAAACCACCTAAACAACTAAACCATGGCACCAAGCACCCCATCAAGTCTCCTTCTGAACACCTCCAGTGATGGTGACTCCACCACCTCCATGGGCAGCCCATTCCAATGGGCAATCACTCTCTCTGTACAGAACTTCTTCCTAACATCCAGCCTAAACCTCCCCTGGCACAGCCTGAGACTGTGTCCTCTTGTTCTGGTACTGGCTGCCTGGGAGAAGAGACCAACCTCTGCCTGGCTACAACCTCCCTTCAGGTAGTTACAGAGAGCAATAAGGTCACCCCTGAGTCTCCTCCTCTCCAAGCTAAGCAATTAGAAGGGGTGTGGTGAGTAGGTCGAGTGAGATTCTCTTCCCCCTCTACTCTGCCCTGATGAGGCTGCATCTGGAATACTGTGCCCAGTTCTGGGACCCTCAGTTCAAGAAGAACCCCTCAGTTCAGGGAACTGCTTGAATGAGTCCAGCCCAGAGCCACAAAGATGCTGAAAGCAGTAGAACATCTCACTTTTGAGGAAAGGATGGAGGAGCTGGGGCTTTTGAGCTTGGAGAAGAAGAGCCTGAGGAGTGACCTCATTCATGTTTACAAAGATGTGAAAGGTGAGTGTGGGGAGGACAAAGCCAGCCTCTTGTCAGTGATGTCCAACAAGAACAAGGGGCAATGGGTGCAAGCTGGAGCAAAGGAGGTTCCTTGTGAACATAAAGAAAACTTTTTCACTATGAGGGTGACAGAGCCCTGGAACAGGCTGGCCACTGATGCATTCCTGCATGACCTGCTCTAGGTGATCCTCTGGCAGGAGAATTGGATTCAATGATCTTTCGAGGTCCCTGCCAACCCCTAACATTCTGTGATTCTCTAATTCTATAATAATAAATTCTAAGATACTCAAGTTGTTATACACAGGGATTTGGAGAAGTTACAGGAAGTATTAGGAAGAAATTACTGTTTGTTTGCACATGCTGGGTGACAGCTGACTGACTGGGCTGGTGAGGCAGGCTGTGTGCTGGACACCAACATCTACAGCTCAAAGTAAGGCCACTGACGATGATAGCATAGAATCTATGTCTAATGATGAAGGGGCAATATGAGGTTCCCTGATACACCAAGTTGCAGGCATGTTGCACCTAAATGATTCATTGTTAATTAATCTTTGCCATTGTCCTAATGGATTTGGTTTAGCAGTGGAGAAGTTACAGGTATTGAAAACACCTGTTGTAAATGGGTTTGGGCATAAGCAGTGTAGGTGCTCTAGGAATAAGTGTGTCCTCTCTACAGTGCTCTAAGCCCTGCTGCTTGTTCACTGCAAACAAGCTCAAAGCTATAGCCTTTGTCAAACATCTTCACTCAACTATGCAGCTGTGCTTGAATTTTCAATGGGCTGGGAATAGGTAGCCACGCAGCAATATCTGATGGAACCATCTCTCAAGTAATCAGCACTGAGAGTCATGACAGGAACAGACACTGCACACAGAAGCCCAGCTCCTGGCTGGATGTGTGAACATTAACGTGCAATGAAAGCCACTTAGGAGCAGTACAGGATCAGTGCCTGTTTGTAGTCAAACGCGTTTCCTAGGAGCGCTGACAGGGATGCCTGGAGAGCCTTGCTTTGGTGGGCTTGTGTGCACGCTGATGTTCACAGCTCAGGCTGTGAGTTTCCTTCCCAAGCTCTACTGAATATCCAGGACATGTGGACACCAGTGCTGCCTCTTGCTGTGCACAGAGGCATCTCAAACCCAGGTACTGCTGTGGATTGACCAGATCTGTCACATGCAGCAACTGAGAGGCTCAGAATCCTTTCTATTACCTTCTCCCTTGTGGAGATGTATGGCAAGATGACAGGCAATTTGCATGGGTTCCTTGGGGAGCTGTTTTCCTCTTGAACAGCGGGCGAGGGTGTGGGGTGTGTGTGCCAGGAGATAATTGTCATTTGTATTTGTAAGTACAAAAGCATCAAACTACCATTAACAATAATTAAAATTTGATTCTAAAACATCCATGACAGCACTGGTAAGTAATTTTAGTCCTAGAAAATAATTTATTGGAGTAACATCGCTGCAGGGTTATAATAAAGTAATTAATACACTGGAACAGAATGTAGCAGCTCTTAGCATTACACAATTTATGGCAGCCATAAAAAATAAAGTTAAAACATAAGCAACCCAAAGAGGCAGTGAGAGGAATTACAAAAAGCAATAACTTTATCCATCAAATGCCAGCAAAAAAAGAGCTTTATGAGGCCACGTTGTGACTCAGTGGCATTACTCATTTGAGTAATGGCTTGCTAATGCATAGGAAAAATGAAAATATTTTGAGTTATAGCTCAGTGGTGTATGAATCTTGGCTATATTCAGGAGTAAACGTTCACCAGCAAGTAAAGGTGAGTTTGTGAACTACTCCTGACATGCCAGCAAGGAATGTGAGGATTTTCAAGGGCTTCACAAACTTTTACTTACTCTTCAGGCAGGAGGTATGGGTCTAGCACAGAGACAGGTGGAGTAGGTGAGCCCATCTTGCTCAGAGCCATGATGTGTTCAAAAGTGATATCTGTCTGGGTGCCCACATCAACCAGCTGACAGTCGTGAGGAGAGGTGAAGGCTTTGGTGCGTGGAGTTCTTCTCAGGACCTGCACCACAATGGGCTCCTTGGCTGTTTTGAATGCTTCCACCGCCTGCTCGTGTGTTGCTCTAGATAAATCCTTCCCATTGACCTGTGGGAAGAAGGCAGGAAAAGCAGTGAGAGAAATGGTCAGAATGTGGAGGATATCTTTGATTTCAGCTGATAATTTAGACGCCTCAGATTACATCTAAAGGGATCTAGAGCAAGTACAAGGAACTATTTCTGTAATGCTATGTAGCTCTCCTTTCCCTCTTTCACCACAGGCACTCTGCTTTTTATTTTGATAGATTTTACTGGCTTGCTCTTTGAACTAAAGTACAAACCAGCATCCTATTTGTTTCTTGCAGATTAGAAATCCCTCAGCCCTTGTTCAAACAGAACAAGTTATTGATTCTCCCAGAATATTTTGAGGTTTTGTTTGTTTGTATTTTCAATCTTTTAACCTTTTTGCTGAATGGAACAACTGGGACAAGATCTGGGATTAAAACACCATGTATTTGTGTTTGATAAACGATTTTTCAGATGAAACGTGATGGTGGTACTCAGTCACTGCAATAAAAAGCTGCATTTGAGGGATGGGCATGGACAACACACTGGGATAGCAAATAGAAATGATAAAGAAAGAACAATCGTGGGCTTTTTTGAGAAATAACTTCTTGTCAGCGTAGCTCGGCCATTTCCCATCCCCAGATCTCACCACTGCTATCTCCTGGCCGAGTTCTTACACATGAGAGAACACTTTTCCTAAACATGACTGAGATGCCCCATCAAGAGCTACCAATACCCAAACAGACCAAGCCATGGAGGTGGGGGGGCTGAAGAGAGAGCACAGATTCTCCTGTCTCAAAGGACTCATAAAGCTGCTGTCCACTGCAGCTTAATCACTGCATTCAATTCTCTACAGTTTCATATTGTTGGTGAGCAGAGGTGTCCTTCCTGATCCAGAGAGAGCTCTTGAGCACTTCTAGCCCACTGTAGCTTTGCATTTCATTCATGCTTAGCTTCCTTCCTCACGTGGCTTCTAATGAATTTTTTCATGAGTGTCTGAAGTCTGCTCAGGGGCTGTGAAAGAGATGAGGTCATATTTGTCAGAACTTTTATAGAGCTGCAAGATGATAATTCTCATTTTGAGTTCTGTTTAGTGAAAATTGTTAATGTCTCTGTGTGTCTCTGGCTGTACAGATTGTGATTTTAAGGGAGCTAAACATAATGCACAGTTTGGTATGAACTGAAAAAAGGCAACTGTGGTGAAAAGATTGAATGTCCTGCTGTTTCCAGCCTAACATGGAGTTTTCTTTTGGGCCTGTTTGTTGAGACATCTGCAAATCCAAAAGCTCTATGGGCTCATGTGCAAAAAAAAAAAAATCTGTTACAGAGCTAGTGGGAACCACTGGTAACTCCAGTAAATTTTTATCTTCTTTTAACCTGCAAACTGTTGGCAGTTTAACACAGATGAAAAGAAACAATTAAAGAGAAGCTGCCCAGAGCAATCTGTTTGTGAAAGCTCTACATCGAAATGACAATCCTAAAGCATCAGGCTATCATATAATTGCTACCATGTTCTCTGGACTGGGGTAAGTGTTGGCTGACATGCAGAGATAAACTGCTATTTGAGATTTGGAGCTGCCACTAGCACTGACAGTGAGGGCCCTGCTTGTGGCAGCCCTTCTCAACAGGGAGCACACTTGGTTTATATATTTTCTGTATGAATGATGCCTTACACTGTTCTGTCCTATATCTGACAGCTATTCACTTGGTACACCCTATCACTGGAATCACAGCTGCACACAGGGAACTGCTGGTTTCTGCATGGAAAAGTAGCATATTTTTAAACAAGACATAAAAATAATGAATTGCCCTGACTGGACATAGATGCAGCAGTGTCTGGCCTTGGGTACTAGAGGTGGCTGCTGATTTGTCATCCAATCATTTCTGTACATTCTGAAACATACACTGATGTGGTGACTGCCACATTAAGTGCTTGGATGTGATTGAAAACTCTAAAACACATGTACAGGTTCTGCTCTTCACTGTATCAGATCACCTTTAGTTCACATTGTGCTTAAGCCATGTTTAATGCCATTGAAGTAAGAGAGGCAACTGCACCAGTAACATTACTCAGCTCAGTAACTGAATTTCGTCCATACTTAACGTGTTACCCACAGCAAAAAGATAATAAAGAGGGTTAACTGGAGTGCAGAACAGATTGAAAAGGGTAAATTCCTGCTGAATTGCCTGGTAATTCACACTTCTTACACTGTATCTTTGGTTTGTCTTGGAGAGGTGATGACACCAGGTTTTTTAAGCCAGCTGAGAGTGGAAGGTGTTAGCATTGCCTTTATATTACACAAACACTTGTTCTGACCACAACTACTCACAGCAATGTATAGCCTGGTCAAATTAAATATCATTAACTTGCCCAGTCGAGCAGATTACTTTAAAACAATTAGTACAGCTGTAAAATTAAGTTCAGTGTAATGTTTGCTTTGGAAAAAGGAAATGCTGGTTATAGTCTGAGTTTTATTATTTGCTGCAAATTAAACGTTGCACAGTTTACTGTGTGCATCCTGCTTTTAGGTTTGGGGTTATTTTTGGGGGGGTGGGGTGTTAGGGGGTGTACAACAAAATACAACAAGCAATCAAAATGAATCTAAACTGCTCCAAGTGTTGTGCTTTTCAGAAATGTGCTCATAATAACTTTTGTTCAGGAAACCATTCTTGCTTTCTACATCTTTATGCTAAACAATCATTTAAATGATACATTTCCAGTTTCTTTCCTGATATTAGAATGAACTTGGATTACAGACAGCTTAGCACCGGCTTGCAGTTTAGTTTTAGGTTCTGTAGGACACTTTATTTCTGCAAATCCGTGGACTGGCATCCTCTTTGTGCTTTTATATGCAATTGTTAAATAATCAGAACTTCAAAGCTACGCTGGTATCATGCAGGGAACAGGCAGTAGCTGGACTTTTCATCAATTGTTACCACAGGAATTGATTCCAAGTAGCATTCTGACCGTTTTCTACAAGCTGATAACACAGTGCAGAAGAGCAGTGCTGCACAGACAGGCAGATGGATGTGAGTCCAGACTTTAAAATTAGGGAGAAAATCCAAAACCTCTCCTCCAACAAAGGAGACCTCCTGCAGAGAACATTTGTGACTTTCTGGCATTCAGGCTTTTTGGTCAAGATTCAGCCTGCTGCTGCTGCTGAGTTCCCTCTCCAGCAGCAGAGCTGATACAAAGTGGGACTTTCACAAACACCCATTCATCAGTGGCTTAACTGCAGATACTGGACAGTGAATTAGAGTGTTGAGGAGCATGTGCTCATCTTGTTCTGCTTCACTGGTGACAAGGATAGCCCCAGTGGAGTGGGGGGAGCAAACCTGGGAGCAGGAATGTTCCAAGTACTGTAAGTGCTGGCATCAGGGCTGCCCTGCTAGAACCTGTCACCTTCTATTGCTGGCTCCAAGTCAGAACAGAATATTTGCATTTAATGACATCTACTTGGGCTTTTCAGAATAGTAGGACTCTGCAGAGCATGGCAAATAAGTAGCTCTATGAGGGGATCTATATTTGATAAGAAGGTTTGATAAGAAGGTTTGATAAGAAGGCGATGATGACAGTCAAATGAAAGCATAACTCATTGTACTGTTGTTATTATGGGTTTCTTAACCTACTGCTACAATATGATTGGAGATTTTGTCTTTAAAACTTAATCATTCTATGAAATATAGCAGCACCCACATCATATTAGGCAAACAGTAGCTGTTCACACAACGAATTCTTTCAGGGTCAGTTTGTGGATCTCTTGCAAGAGAGGGATTCCTAAAATCAAGCTGAGTGGAATCCTTTTAGCTCTGCAGGTTTCTGTTTTGCCCAGCAGTCCAGGCCAATATGGTAGACTCCTGACCTATCAGATGTGTTCAGAACTGCACTAAGTAAGTGTTAATGGGTTGCACAGAGCTGTGGCTGTTAGCCTTTTAGATTCTGAATGTAGAATGATGAAGGGGTAGGCAAAGATGCAAAATCTGGGAAATTGCACTGCCTGCACCTGGCCCCTTAAAATCCTGCAGGAGCTGACACACAGAGCAGTTAATAGTTGTGTTTACTTTGTTTCAGTATTTCCTATCCCACCACATCGATAGTATCATTTTGTGCTGAAGACACATGAGGATCATAGAATGGCTTAGATTGGAAGGGACCTTAGACATCATCTGTTCCAACCTCCCTGCCGTGGGCAGGGATGCCTCTCAACTAGACTCAGCTGCAAAAGGTCTTATCCAACATGGCCTTGAACACCCCCAAGGAGGAGGCATCCCTGGGCAGCCTATTCCAGAGTCCCGCCACCCTTGTACTGAATAACTTCTTCCTAAGATCCAGTCTAAACCTACTCTCCCTTAGCTTACAAACATTTCCCCTTGTCCTATTGCTGGACACCCCTATGAAAAGTCCCTCTTCCACCTTCCTTTAGGATCCTTTCAGGTGTAGGAAGGCAGCTCTAAGGTCCTCATGGAGTGTTCTCTATGCTGAACAACCCCAGCTCCCTAGCCTATCCTCATAGCAGATAGGAATCATCCTTGTGGAGAATGGGAAAGTTAAAGTATTTGGATAATTAAAACTAATAATTCTGATGTCTGCTTATGTGTTACAGAGCTAAACTGCCTCTTTTTTTGGCTAGTAGAAGTAACAGATATTGATTTTTTTTTATTTTAGTAACACAGAAATGATGCAGAAGAAAAATAAACTGGGATGATCTTCATCTCTGTGGAGAATTAGTACTTGTGGCAAATCTGGAGTCCTTCTGAAGCTTTACCAAATTGATGTTATTAAGATGTTTAGTTTCTCTCTGGAAAATTTACTACAATTGACAAGCAATTATTCCCAGTGCTTAAATAATTATTCCCAGTGCCTAAAATCCCAGTAAATATCTCTGTACAGTTTTACTTTGTTAATATAAAAAAAGCAATTCTATAATCATTGACTTGATTCCTAATGCTGCTGAATTGTGCTCAGCAAAACTCTTCCTTATAAATAGCCACATCTGAAATAACACAGAAGAAGAAGAAAAAAAAATAATCCATGCATATGAATGCTTCAGCAGACTGCCAAAACCTACAAACATGCATAATTTCTTCAGAACCTTACATGCCATGTGACAGGGACAATGGGATCTTTCATGGCATAAAAGATGGATAAATTAACTTGTCTGAAATGTTGAAATGCTTTGCTGTTGGACCTTCTTTGCATCGAAAATGCATTGACTGTGGAGAAAGCTGCAGTTAAGCCAAAGTGTGTGTAGTTAAACTGAGATGAATGGACCTTGGTGAAATTTGTGGTGGAACGGGACAGCAGGCTTAGCAACTGCTAGAGGCAGAGAGAGAAATACTTTTAATTCAGACCATACAGTAAATATGGAAGGGATGCTTGAAATTTTAATGTATAATTATGTAATGATTATGAAATAGAAGAGTAGTTAGATTATTTTAATTTATAGCATAGTCATTTACAGTATGGACTCTGTATTCTCTTGCACAGAAGTAGGCTGCAGAGAGCCCACTATCTAAAATCTACGTTGCAAAGGCAGCAAGAAATCTGTAGATAAACGTGCCATAATCCTGTCTGGGAGGTCTGTGTCTCCTAGAAGTTTTCTTTTAATGCTTGGAATGAAAATAAAACAGTCACTTGAGCTTGATTTGATACACACTAATGTCACTGGGAGTTTTGCCTTTGCAGGCTGTGACTGAAACTGAGTCCAAAAGGAAAGCAAGGCATTGTGAAGCTGAATGTGCCATCAGCATTCCACTGGCATGGACAACTGTGGCAATGGAAAGGGAAATGCTGTCATGGTCAATTAAGATAAGACATGATGTATATTTGTAATTGAGACACAGACTGATGATGCAACCTAGTGTAACAGGGGAGGCCATGACACAAATCCACATGGGCGGCCCTACCAAAGAAACACATCGAAATGATATCTTCAGCTCTCATTTCTGCTATGGGGGTTTCATTAATTCTGAATTCCAAGAAGTAAATGATGGAAAAAATAAACAAGAATCAATCAATAGATAATTTTAAAAGGCAAAACCAAACCACCACCACCAAAAACCCCAAAACCCAACCCAAAACCAAACCAACCAACCACCACCACCAAAGCAACAAACCAAGACCCAACCAACCAAAAACCCCAACCCCAAACAAGATGATAGGCAGTATCTGGCTGAAAATGGAAGCAGCAGATGAACTTCACTGCTGAATCCTAAAGATCAGGTGAAACTGCTGAAGGACAGTTAAGAGATATGAAAGCAATAAATAAAATGTGACTATACTCTTAAGATCAAACTTCTGATAGCTGTGAAAAAAGCAGGAAAAGTTTGAGTGCTTCCTTGGAGATAAAGGAGTGAAAACATGCAGTTGGATCTTGCTTGGTATAGTGTTGGCAAGGCCCAAGTCCTTTCCTCAATCTGTTTCAAATCTCTCCTGAGTTGGTAGCTGCTTAGCTTGTCAAATGCAACATGTTATGAACATAGATCATGTCATGTTGGATGCATATATATTATATATATGGATTCATATATATTATAGAGCACAGGATGCTACTGTGCACAAGGCCACTAAGAAGGGAGAAAGAACAGGGAAAATCTCTCATGTCTTCCTAGGCTCAAAAAGAATTGGCACTACCCAGTTAGAACATAGTCTTCTATATAATTTTATGATGCTGCAAGTGTAAGGCATTGGATATACTATGGGTTCTCCCTGTCAGAGCTGTATGAAGCATTTGGCATCCCTCCTCTAATAATTCTGGATATATGTCACAGTGAAATACCTTTGATGAGGACAGATTTTCTCACACATAAGTGTTTAACAATTACTCTGCTGAGAGGTTTGGTATTCTCCAGCAGCTCCTGAGCTAACTGCCTCTGTTTAGATGCTTATTTCAGGCCAAATCTTCCTGAGGTCAAAGTTGGTGCAGTGTCTGCAGGCTGGGAGCCCTCTGGCCTTCACACACAAGGACAAAGCTGGACCTTCTGTGCAAGTCACTGAGAGTTTGCATCTATGACTGGGATGATATAATTGTTACTAAAAAACATGTTCTGGGTTTTGTTTGAGGTATGAGGACAACATTTTGAATCATAGAATCAATAAGGTTGGAAGAGACCTCAAAGATCATCAAGTCCAACCTGTCACCCAAGACCTCATGACTACTAAACCATGGCACCAAGTGCCACGTCCAATCCCCTCTTGAACACCTTCAGGGATGGTGACTCCACCACCTCCCTGGGCAGCCCATTCCAGCGGCTGCATTCCAACTTTCTCCTCACCTCAAGCCTAAACTTCCCCTGGTGCAGCTTGAGACTGTGTCCTCTTGTTCTGGTGCTGGTTGCCTGGGAGAATAGGCCAACCCCCTCCTGGCTACAACCACCCTTATTAAGCACACAGTTGTGCTATTACATAAATGTCACTTATGTAAAGGGGCTCCAGGGAGCCCTGCAGCCCTGGAGAGGTGATACAAAGGCAACCAGACAGGGCTGTGCTAGAAAGAGAGGTTTGCAAAGAGAATGAGGCTGGGTATGCAATGAATGTAGGTGAGGAGGTTTGCATCCCAGCATGTGCCAACATCATTTACAGTAGTACAGCTGAAGTAACTCTGGGCGTTGGCAGAAGGAGTTAACTCAAAGGTTGAGAGCGCCACAAAATCCCTGTGAAGAGGAGTTTGCTGTGTGTAGTTATTTAGTACTTTAGTTTTTGCTTATATAGTGTGTAACATTGTTTGCTGGATGTTGGTAGCACACAACAGAAATTAGAAAGGTTCAGTACAAGAAAATTATTTTTCCATCCATTAAGTCTGACTGATTGATATGGGTTTAATGTCACGAATGGCAAACATTTGTATGCGTCGTACGGCTTGTTGGCTCTTCTGTGCTTCACAAATGTCACAGAGAAAAAAACAACTTTTTTGCTTAAGAATGAGTAAGCAGCTTTTCTTTGTAGAAATTCATGCAAATCCTTGGGAAGTGCACCATAAAAATGCTAGTTCTGTTAGACTACAGCCGTCTGTGCTCCATTTAAAACGCTCTTTATGGTCTGATTCACTTCTTTAGCAAGTCTTTAAGAAGTCTGCATATTAAGAAAAAGCAGCAGAACTTTTTATAGATTTTTAAAATGGAAATGAGAGCAGCAAACCCCTGTTTTCCAAACCCTCTTTTCCTCAGGAATTGGAGAAGGACTGCTCAAAATATAGGTTAATTCTTCTTGCAGCTCCACCTAATCCCTCTTTTATTTCCCTTGTATGGCCGGCCTCTCTCTTTTTCAAAACCCCAGAATTATATTGTTTGGTAATAGACTGTTTCCATGTGTGTGCATTTCCCTTCCGCCTTGGGAGCAATCCACGACAAAATGGTTAGGACCAAAGAAAAAATTCTTTACTGAGGAGTACAGAATACATTTGTTCTCCAAATTTTTAACTTCCCAATGGAAAATCTTGAGAAAAAGACTCTTGAAATAAAAGGAAATTTTTCTTCTGCTGCTAATTAGCATGTTTATGTATTAATGAGGCAGAGCTAGTACTGTACACAGCATACTAAAACCTGCCTGCTTTGGGCTGGGTTCTCAGGCTCCGCTTCTGTATGTCATGGCTCAAAATCAAACCACAGGGAATTTTATCATTTGCTTTGATGAAAACAGATTTAGATTAGGTCTAGGGCTTCTGCAACTCTTGTACTTCCTCTAAGCAAAGTTTACTTGCAGCCCTTTTTCCTTTAACATGCATTCATCATGTTAAGTGTCTTTCTACCAGGGCAGAAATACTTCATATTTTGTCAGCATTAAAGAAGTGATCTTTTGTCTCCCTGCTTATGGCTTAATAGCCCTGGTGTCCACATAAAACACAGACAGAAGTTTGCAGGCACTCCCTTTTAATGACTCTTTCTGCCATTTCAGTAGCATGACCCAGAGGGAGCCTATCAATTCTCTTTGAGTGAGGTACAAATGACAGCCATAAATAATAATGAATTACTAATGAGCAGAATTCAGCCAGTGCAGTCACCCACTTTCATTCTTTGAATTTGCCCATGTATGGCACCGTGGGCTGCTGCTGCTGAGACACTACATGGAAATGCTCTTGCCCTTCCCAAATGTGCTCTTGCCAGAAAGCAAACCCTGTGTTGATACATTTGGCTAAGTACAGCAAATTACAGCCTGAGAATTTGAAAACCTGTGTGTTTCTATATTTAGACTAAAAATAATACACAGTGATAGTAATAGTGTAAGAAGGTTAATCTGTCTTGTTGAGGGTGTAACGTTGCAGGGATCTAAGTTAAAATGGAGTAACATAAGAGATCAATTGTCCCACTTAATCAAGCCAAAGGTCCCTGTAGACCAGTCACCTTTCTCCAACAGCTGCATGCAGAAAGTGCTTTGAGAATGGTATGCAAGTAAGACACATCTGGAGGGAGCTTTCCCTTGCTATGCCCTTTAAGCACCTTCCAGCTGACAGTCTCTCAAAAGTTAACACCACACCTCCATTAAAAGCAGAGCACTGTAAGTTGGTGTCTAGATCAGGCCTTTAAGTAATACTAATGTTATTTGAGAAGCATATCCAACTACACAAACACAGAACAAAGGACAGTGCCTGCTCTGGAGAGCCTGCTCCAAGCCAACAGACAAAAGGTGTATTGTACAGATGAGAAGACAAAGCATAAAACAGGTTAGTGACCTACCCAAGGTCACATGAGAACACACCGCAACTGAAACCTCAGCACTGATCTGCAAGACACTGCCTTTAAGACCATTCTAATTCATGACATTCCCATTTCTACGATGTTTGTTATTTTGGAGTCCACCCTCCCACTCCCTCCTTACTTCCACAAATGACTCAATGATGTAAGACAGGGAAAGAGCAATTATGGATAGCTCTGAAGATAATCTGTGTTGAGGAGGGGTATTGAAGTTGGTTCCAAGAAAAGATGGAAAACCCATTCAGTGCTGCTATTTGGGATGCCAGCAGCAGTGGCAGATGCAAGTGAGTTTGTTAACAGAGGACCTGCTGCTTCCATAGCTACCTGGTACCTGCAGAGCAGGCTTTGTCGTCTTGTGCCATCTGCTTCCAGAAGTACAGCAGTGTTCCCAGATGAAGAAACCTAACCTCAGATGTTGTGTAGGCAATCACCTCACTCTGTGCTTCCAGTCCATGCTGCTTAACCATGGCCTACAATTCTCATAGTGTGCTATTGATAACCTTGATTTTTCTTTTTTTGGCTAGAATTGATGGAGTTCCACAGACTCTTTTGGGTCAGGTGCAAGAGCTGTTGTATTCTGCAAGCAACTCTGCCAGACATAAAACCACTTTCTTATCAGCTGTGATCTTGCAACATGTGAATGATCACTTTTTTTAAAATTATGTTGAAGGAGCTAATTTACTGAGTGTAAATGTACTTGATCCATGAAAATGCATAAATCAAATACGGTTTTAATTGATGTGATCATACAATTACTCTTTCTGTGAAGTGGAATGCTTGTTCCTTGAGCATTCCCCAGGAGTCTGATGGCAGTGTTTGAGCCATGGAGCACTGCTGAACACAGCTTACATAGTATCTCAGTGTAAAGCCTAAAGTTGCTTCAGCAATTGGAAATGAAATGAAGAAGTCCCCAGTTTCTGTACCAGTAGACAATGTGTCAATCACCTTCAACATGCCCATGTCCAGAATTACCACTGGATTGACACAAGTCAGAGAGCACAGCCATGATGGTTACCACTTTTCTTTCAGATAGTGGCCTCTGGTTCTTTGCCTGAGGACATGCTGTGTAAATAGGGAGGCTTCCTTCATGTCACTTGTTTAAAGCAGTGAATGCTGTAGCCCTGTTCAAAGTTTATGTATCTCTTCTATTATTTATTCTGCCACCTCCCCTGTCCAACCTCAGCTACTAAGCTCAGGAGGCTGAACTGGATCTGCTTGCATTTACCCACCAATTCTCAGAAAGGAACAGTCCCAGGTTATGTATACGTGTAGAGTTGTCCTATCCTAGTGACAACCAAGCCTGACCTTTTGTTTCATTACTAATGAACACAACAGAACACATTTATTAAATCTGCAGTTTTTCATCACTCCATATGTTTCCCTTTTCCCAGCCCATATCTGACATGTGACAGCAAGGCACAGCATGACTGTCCCTAGTGCCTTTTCCCTCATGACTTCTTGCCACCTGCTTCATAGCATTAAGCAGATGTATAAGTGTAAAGCATTACAAAACTCCTCTTTTCAATCATTTATCACTTAAAAAAAAAATCCAAATAAATCTATACTGTGGGTAAGCATTTTGTCTGCTCAATGTGAAGAAGAAAGGCACTGTAGGAGATTATGAAGGAGTGATATACTTTATGGGCACTGTAGGTCAAATTATCCATTTATATCACAGGTGACCATTAGGTATTTTGGTTATTTCATATCACATCTTATTTACCTTCCTTTAAGGGCCAATATTTCCTCTACCATGCCATAAAAAGAGTATTTTTTGGAGCAATCCTAACAGAAGCACTGCATTATTCATCGTCAAGTGAGGAGGAAAATTTCAATTGCCAGTTTCTGGTAAATGTCTAATTAAGAAAGGGGACTTCTGAGCCACAGACAGGCGCCACAATCATTAAAGGGCTGTTTTTTGAAGATTATGAGTCTCCAGCCTGTCAAGCAGAGTTTTTCTACAGCTGAACTAATTCAGCAGTAGAAACCCCTGTCTAGAACAAAGCCCTCAGAATTAACATCTTGTTTAAGCAAACACATGCCCACTTTGAAGTAAGTGAGATAGGTTCACAACTGTTATTGAGGTCAAGTTTAATGGTAGTGAAGTGACAGAATATAACTTCAACACTGGTCTTCATTTCAGCTGCAGCACAGGCTGTATGTAGAGAGCGTCTGAAGGCACACAGCCTATTGCAAATACACCAGGTTACTATAATTGGCACAACCAATTTGATCTCAACATGGAAAACTACTGAAATGTAGACCAACTAATTCTCTGGCTGCCCAATTAAATTTGAGGGTGTGAGAAGCATATGTACAGAGGCAATTATTTTTGTTTCCCAAATCTTAACAGTTTTGATTAGAAATGTGTTTTTGAGCTGAATGTTTATTTGGCAAGCTTCACTTTGGCCCTGATTTAGGATTACGCCATTGCTCAGTAGGTTTAAGCCTAGTTAGGCTGTTTCCTTGAATCAGGCTTTCTTAATGACTGATTAATTTTTGCAAGTCTAAAGACGTGAATGGAATTCTAGTGGTAAAAGGAATTGTATCAGCAATCAGCTCAGTGCAACTGGTGTGTGTGTGTGTGAGCCCTGCTGAGGGAATAGCCTTCTCACAAGTGATGCTGCTAGAAGTTGCCAATGAAATACGGCGTGGGTTACTTCCTCATCACCACTGTCTTCTCATTAGTGCAGCAATTTCTGTGCTGACCTTGGTGCGTACATAACCTTGGCCACAACGTATTTTAACCTGGTGTAAAAGACAAATTCAGCTTCCCCACTACTGTTTATACCTACACTGTCATTTTTACTTGCTTCAGAGAGAGGCCAAGAGCATGTGAACGGCGCTTTCAAGTTACTAAAAGGTCATTACATCAAGTGTTTATTTATACATGAACTTTAGTATTTGTGAAAGGTGCCAGCCCAACAACCACAGAGGCAGAAATCTTCTGACCTCGGATGATCTGAAGCAAGGGCAGTGGCAATGTGAGCTTGTTTCCTGCCAGCATTTCTATCCTCATTCTGGAGGGACATCCTGGAGGAAGGGGCTGGTCTCTGTAATCACTTAGCAAGGATTTATCAGCTGGAAGGGACAGTTTTGATGGGTTATTTTTATGATATCTTCCCAGAATGAGACCTGGATGAACTCCATCATCTTGAATCCCAGGGAACAGCTTTGAGCATTGCCCATGAAGGAATCAACTGTGATTTCAAATTCAATGTTCTCAGTCTTGATAATACTAAGTATCCATCTAGCAAAAGATCACTCTGTGTGTGCTTACCTCCTGAGCTGGGTGTGAACACATGCTTAGGCAGAAGGAGCTACTCAGAAATTTCCTTACATTTGAGGTCTTAATATAATATAATGATCTTATTTCACAAATTCGAAAGATCTATCTCATCTGTCTCATTCTTCTGCAAGGGAGGTTACTTCTTGGTCTCTCAGGAGTTTTCCTTCAAAGGGAAAAGCCCTTGTTTCTGTTATTGGCTGTATAGGAGTTCATGACATTGAGAAAAGCAAACTGGAAAACTGGTCTAAAACAGACCCCAGGTTTTAAATTTGCATTCTTCCTCCTTCTCCCTCTATTTTCACAACCTTCCAAATCTTCTGAAGACAATTTCCATTTAACTAGAAACCCCAAATCTCACAGCATATGATTATTTCATTTCATATCCTGCATGCAGCTGGGATATAAGCCTCAGGATACACCTAGGACATTCTGTGCTGCCACAAGCATGCTTACCATTGGTGACACTGTTTGACATCAAGATTCCACTGTCCCTTTTGTATTTGGAATCCAAAGCATTGATAGTGCACAGCTACAGCAGGCTTTAATGACAAGGTGTCTTAATTTGGGTTTTATTATGTGATTAAAGGTACAATAAGGTACGTGTTCAACAAGAGGGAAGATCATTGTTCTGCATCATTAAGCTCACAGCGGCCCAAAAAGAAATTGTAGGCAATGTGCCAAAGCCCTTAATGAAGAGGATCTCTTTGAATTATCTATGGATGAGGAAGGGATGAAGCCTGAGCCTGGTATATTTGATCCTCTTTGTGCTCTCTGTTATAAGGACTTACGGAGCCAGAGGTACCGGACCTTCTGGAATTGTACTTTATCGAAGCATTAATTTCCCAGCCACACTAAAGCTCTTGGCCTAACAGAGAAAGTGCAGTTATGTACTATTATTAATTCCTGCAAGTGTTTTCTGAATTCCTATGTCTCAGAGTCATGATCTCAAAAAATAGGCTGAGGGGGATTTATTTCTAACAATGTTCAGTATTTCCTAAAAACCAAATTATGCAAATTTCATCTAACTCAGACTTTTAAAAAGCTTCTTCTATTTGTCTCAGAACTGGCAATGTCACCTTATCACAGGATATAAGGGCTACATGGATGATACAAAATAAACTCCCTGTAAGAGGTATTTGTTACAGCTGCCATAGTTTGAAACTTCTGTCTTTTCTACGCTGTTATTTAAATGACAGTGAATCGTCATCTCCTCCCCCATTAAATTCTAAGTGATTGCTCTTATGTGGAGGTTACATGAAGACGCATTTTTACAGTTATAGTGACATTCAATTATCTTGATGTCCTCCATAAGCTATAGAATTCCCTCCCTCCTGTTATGTGAAACAGAGAAATCAAAGTAATACCCTGTTAAAATAATTTTGCACAGTAATTTACATTCTGGAATACTCAGGGATTACACTCGTAAATAATTCAGGTTTTACTCCATTGGAAATCCCAGTTCTATGGGGATTTCTATATGCACCTCTCACTTCTGTGGAAACCAAGGGTATTCCAGCCACATTTCCCAGAGGAATCCCATGCTTAAAGTTAATCATGAGGCTGTGCACTGTGCTCCACATGCTGCTGAAACAAGGCTGCAGCACTTTGCAGGATGATTTCTAAATCCAAACTAGTGCCAGGGATCTGCACCGCAGCCAGCACTGGATAGTTCAATCATCTCAGGTATCAGTGGGACTGTTCCTGTGACTGATCTTAAGGACATGTATTTAAAGAATGTTGTCCTGCATCTGTTAAGAGATGTCAGTAACTTGCAAAGGTTTCCTGCCACCTTCATTCCACAACAAAAATTGTGCAAGCTTCCTAAACAAGAAGATACGCATCATTTGTGGCTGTCTCTGTTCTGCTTGTTGCACTTCTGAGTGTCATTCACTGACAGTCTGCAGGAAAACTTGGTGACCTTGGGGAATAAGTAACTATTACTACAGCCACTGCTTGATCTGAACAGAGGATTCACACAAACAATACCTGGCACCAGGTCTGCTGTTGCAGGCAGCAGCTGAAACTAGCTCTCAGTCCAGAATAATGTCCGAGAAACCTGATCACCTTCCTCTAAAATTCTTCCCACCATCACATGTGTAGCAGCTTAGCAGTGGAAGTGAGTTAGTATAAATAGAAGTGACAGTAAACATGTCTTCCTATTTTCTCTAACAGGTTTTTTTCCTTCCACAAAGCATCAGTGTCCTTTGGGTGAGTGAGCACGAATCAGATCAAAACTATGTTTAAAATTTCATCACTTCTCTGCCAGCATAACATACAAACCGCATATTTTATTCACTTTGTTGTCAGTGAGATGGGTGTCTGGGATCAGATGCAGGTGGTATAACGCATGAGGACCACAGGATTCCTTTCCCTCCTCTCTGCCATGGAGCAATTCCCTCTGCCGGTGAACGCTGGACACGGCAGCGCTGGGAAATGTCACACTCCTCTGACTGGGGGTAGCTGTCACCTATTCTAAACTGCCTCGGGAACAACAAGGTGGTAAAGTACATCTTGAAGGAGCTGGGCACTTTATCTGCAGCTTTTGTGCGGACAACCCACCTCCCGCTGGCAGAGCTTTAACCATACGTTATCTGCCTATGATTATTTCCAGAGAGACCTGCAGGATTATGTCCCCAGACACCTGGCCATCACCTAGCATGGTTCCACCATGCTGTTTTGGTCCAAGTCATACTTCAGAGTGAAAAATTTCAGAGACAGAACAGAAGGAGAAGCAGAAGCAGGAAATAATATTTTTATAACAGAGGTCAATGTGTTATCACAATTTTAGAAAACTTATGCTTAATATGAGCAATTTGATGTGTAAAGAGCTGTCAAATCTAACTGCCTGTTAGCTGGTCTTTCTGCACACAGAGGTGTAAAATCTAAGACAACTGGATATGAACTGACATTATGTCAAAGATCAGACTGAGCACTGAATTGAGTGCATTGCATAGAAGGAAGGGTCTGTGTGCACTCAGATACAAACCCCTCCTGGCTGTCTTTCATAACTTGTTCAAAGAGGCTGTGACAAGCCATGGTCCCCATCAAGATGTTTTATTTAACACATACTGGAGAAACTAACAGCAGAGTCTTACAGTGTGCTGTAAAGTTCTGTAAAAAGTTTGATGCATAACAGCATGCATTTAAATATTTGATGTCCTGCAAGTGTGAATGGGATGGTACATTGCAAAAACATAGGCACTGTCACACACACCTCAAATCAGGCAAGCCCCCTTTCATTTCCACTTGTACAAGCAGGTTTTGGTATCCCATTTCCCTCTCACTACCAGTGCTCACAAGCCTGAAAGAGAACATTTGCTTTTAGAAATTAAATCTAATTCTTTACCTGACAAACTTCATACAGTAACTTGTACTGCTCCTCTTGCTTCTGTAGAGTGCACAAACTGCATCCCATCTTTAAGTAAGTGGTAGAAAACCCTTTCTGATTCAGCAGAGCAGCCGCGGCAGCCTGTCAGCAGGCATGCATGCAGGTATCCCTGACAGCCCTGATAGATGCCTGGACCGGACCGAACCGGACCGGACCGGACCGGACCGGACCGAACCGAAGGGCTGGCGGCAGTGGCTGTCACCGTGGAGCTGCGGAGCAGCGCGGCTCTGTCCCTCCTTCCCTCCGTGCTCTCACCGCTTCCCTGGCAGCGCTCAGCGCTCCCTCTGCCGCTGCGCTCCGGCTGCAGCACTGTGCTCCAATGCACACGCTATATACTGCTGCTCATGCATATTAATCAGCTCTCATTGACTATTCATACCAGACACTGATACAGAAGCTATAATTGCTGCCTATGACAGCTGAAATTTCTCTAATTAACAGGCAAGTGCTTCAGTAGCAGGCGTAATAAAAGACACTAACAATTTTGTAAACCATTTTGCAGCAATTACAAATAAACATGACTGCATTTTCCTGGGGTCCCTCAGGATAATTCTTAACATATTTAAGCAGGCTAGAGTACAGCTTAAATGTAAGTCACAACCAAATGGTACAAAACTCAGTGGTGGAGTGTAAAAGGTGAATCTCTTTCGTAGCATTTATTGTCCTCTCATACTGTGGTGGCACCTGAGAGCCTCAGTTTCCCAGCAGGTGACTGAACTAAGCATTTAACACATGCCACAGGGGAAGTGTGTGACTAGATATAAGAAATTCTTTACAGTGAGGGTGGTGAGACATTGGAACAGGTTGCCCAGGGAGGTCATGGATGCCCACTCCCTGGAGGTGTTCAAAGCCAGGCTGGATGAGACCAAGAGCAATCTGGTCTAGTGGAAGGTGTCCCTACCAGTGCTAGGGGGGTTGCAACTAGGTTATCTCCAAGGTTGCTTCCAACCCAAACCATTCTATGAATCTCTGAAAGGTCATCTCTGTCCCTGAAAGCCTACATGCAGCCATAGGAATTAGCTACAGAGCCAGAGCTATGTCTGAATGTACGTGGATTTAGGAAAAAAATAAGAGTACCTCGGATTAATATTTATTGAGTTGTTTAATATTCATATCAAATGAAAAATAGCCATTGTGCTACTGATTCATTGTATTTGAAGAGTGTAAATGGCAGGTTCACATGTTATTTGTTATATTAAATATATAAACTTTACCAGATTATAAAAACCTAGTCAATAAAACCAGTGTGGCATTTATGACTGCTCAGTATTTGAGTGCCTAGATCCACACTCAACCTGTGCCATAGATGTAAAGGATAAAATAGCAGTGAACTGCCCACTGAACTAGCAAAGTGCCCAGAAGTCCTAACTTTTATAGATCATTTCCAGTCTATAGGAAACTACCTTGTACTACAGGTATGGATTGACCATGCTATTTCCAACTGGTTAAGCTTTCAGCATTTTTATAATCCTTATTTCAGCTCATTCTGCTCCAAAGAGGAGAAAACTCCAGAGTAGCTAGGAATGAGCCCATGGTGCTGCATGGCAGAGGGCCTGGATCTTGTGCTGTGGTTATTGAACTGGTTTCTGACTATTTGCTTAGTGAGTTTCTGTGGATGATAATGGAAATGTTGTGCAAGGATCATCTGCAGCTTTACATCCAAACTCTGTACAGGTGCCCTGTTATGGGTATCTTGCAGGTACTCAACTGTTGCTACAACTGCACTGCAGAGTACTGAAATGCAGTTTATCCCATCTGTACAGTTAGTGGTAAACCTTCAGCAAATAGAGACTGTGACAAAAAAGGGTTCTTTAACTCTGAGCCCATATTTTCTTGGTGCCAAAATCTATCTGCCTGCAGGAAAAGAAAGAAAGGAGACCTCATCAAATCCCTGCCAAACCTCTGAAAGCAGAAAGAGGCTCCATCCCTGTGGTGTGACTGATGTCTCCCTGATGAGATTACTGCTGCAGTGGTGGTAGAAGGTGTAAGGTTAGAGCAAGGCAGAGGTAGCTGGGACCTTACTGCTTCCCTTCTAAGTTGAAGGCTGATGCAGATACACCAGCCACACACTACAGGCTTTTCCAAGGCTGGTTGGCAGCTAGTGGCTGTGCATCTTGAACAACTGGGGAAGTTCTTGCACGAAGGAACTAGTGTTTTCTAGAAGCAGAAAAGATGATGATGATAACTGAATCACACCCCAGAAAAGACCCTTGTGAAATTGGAAAAAATTCTATGGCTTTGATTAGGTAATTTGTGGTTCTATAATTTGATTAAACAACTAAGGGTAGAACTTTCCAGAATGTTTCCTGTGGTGGTGTTTTTTCTTTCCTTTTCTTTCTTTTTTTTTTTTTCTCCCTTTCTTTTCCTTCATGCAGTTAAACTTCTTCTTTAAACCTAGTTGTTATTTAAATGCTGTCATTCCACTCAGGTGGCTGAGTTCAAGCTGAATTATTATTATTTATTTATTTTTTAGGAATCACAGGCAGCTGGGCCTGGTTAGAAATAAACCAGAAACAGGCAGGATATTTCATTTCCAGTTTCAACGGAAATGCTCCTCTTTGTTTCTTTTCCTATAGTAACATAATAGATACATGAGATAATGTTTCACCTGATTCCAAAAGATAATCTGTAAATCAGGCCAGGAGAGTAAATCCAGCAGAAGATTTGTTTTGATGTAAGAGAGGAGGGATCCCATAAATGTGATGTTTCAGATTCTTCAGCTACTGAAGCCTCAGCAGGTTGCTCAGCAGCAAGCAGTGTAGCTTAGTGCAGCAGTTGGCTTTGTTGCGCTGTTGCTCTGGTAAATAAACTTGCCTGACAGTCTGGCCAGCTCTTATCTCAGCTGAGATGTTTGCCATTATTGAAATTTAATTCCTATTTCTCTATTCATCTCACAGGCAGGAATGGTAGCACTGCCTCAGGTTAATACTGACTGTTTTTTACCGTGCTTTGCCAAACTTTAAATGTTTGGGCTGTAAACTTGTGTTCTGGGCATTGTCCAGAGCTGATTTTTTGCCTTTAATGGTGCACTTGAGCTGAAATGCTCCAGTCATTTCCAAGGGTAAGGTTTTAGAAAAAAGACAAACCATTGTTTGCCTATGTTAAGAAATTCTGAGTGTTTTCTTTGAGAGGGTTTTAGTATCAACATGATTTGAAGTTTGGCACAGAGACAGTTTGTTTTGTCCCTGTGAAATCTGCTAAATTTGGTCAGCTTTTAAGCAGTTGTAGTTTGCATGGTCTCAGTGTGGAGTTACTGCAAGCTTTCGGTTTAACTCTTATGAGACTTTGTCCACAATAAATTAGTTTGATGGGTGAAGCCAGGAGGTTTGACAAGGCCAATTCTGCTTCTTAATTGCTCTTTGTGAGGACTGAGGATTGATCTCAAGCACTGCTCCTCACTGCAGGACCCAGCCAGAAAGAGCCACCTGAGCTGCCCAGGATGGGGTGGATGTTATCTGAGTCATTACACTCTATACCGTGGCAAAGCCCAGTGTGTTACAGGAACCCTCATCAATGCATGCTGTTTGTGGTGGAGGTCAAGTGGCTTCCTTTGGTTTGTCCAGATCAGGCAGCTCGTTACGGGATCTGTCATCTGCCTTAAAAATGTGTCATGTGTGGTCTCACCAGAGTGCCACAGATAATGAGCTTAACAAAATGTCGGATGTGGATGGCTTCCATCATGTGTGATGTGACTGTTACAGTGGTCTCAGCTGAGTCTGAGCAGTCCAGACTGAATGGGAAGCCAGCGAGCCAGCTGACTAGCAACAACAGTAAATAGCCTTTGAATGCACAAGGTGCCAGCAAGAGGTTTCATTTGCATTTGTCTAGATTACTCACTCCCTGACTGATTACATGGGACCAAGTCTGCAAAATCTCTTTCACCAAGGTACCTGGCTCTGACTATCAGACAGTTGTTTTTGCATCCAAAAGCTAATTCCCAAGGGACAGAAGGTGGAACACAGCCAGACTGCATGGGCCACCATGAAAGGCAGGGTGCTGCTGCTCTCGTCTCCAGGATCCTGGACGTCCTGGAGAAACAGTGGTGACAGTGAGGAAGGAATCCTGACACAGACCACAGGCTGATTTTGCTTTTTGTATGTATCTTAGTTGCAGCCTACAATCTCTCAGCTTGTAACTACAAGCCCGGTATAAATCTGGCCATTTAAATGTTTGATGTATGTTGTGATGAAGCCTGTCAAGTGTTGGCAGGTTAAGGAGAATCCACAGGACACCACTGCACTTGAGGTGTCCTGCCTGTCTGCATGGGATGGTGAATCAGAATAAAGAGGGAAATTAAGCACTCATGAGGGACCTGCACCCTGGAGGGGAACATTATTAGGGAACTCAAAGGCTAAAAAGCCCTCTCTGCCAGCTTTTCAAGGGGAAAGACTTATGCTGCCAAGTGCTGGCTCTTAGACAGCAGTTCCCACCAGCAAGAATAAACTCCTGTCCTTTGTGTGAGGAGCAGATGGCACATAGCTACTTCACAGATCTGGGCAAACAGCACACGGCTGCACTTGGTGCTGGGAGTTCTGATGTCTGAGTGGCTGACTGCAGTGTTAGCAACGCTCTGGCATTGTTTATTTTGCTTCTTTAAATGCAAGTTGGCTTTCCTAGTGTGCTGTAACTATTTAACATTATATTTTTGTACATATACTTAGCAAGTTCTGTTTAAACAAATTATTCCTTTTTAAGCAGCCTGATTAGGGAAATGTTTGCTTCATGTATCAATACTTTAATTACTTTTCTTGTTTTTACAAATATTTAAGACTTGTGAGAAACAAAGGCTAGGAAAGAGAACAGCTGGGACTTTATAAATAATTCTCACATTGGTGTGTTATATAAACAGAAGTCAGGAAACTCTACAGATGATGACTACAGAGAGGGGCTCGAAAGAAAACTGTTTCTGCTACACAACTGTACTTTAAAGTCAGTATCTGGAATTTTTCAGAGTGTGCTTTTGAATTAGAGCCACTGGGTTACCTCTACTAAAGCCGAAGTGCCTCACTGCTGAGAATGTGTTGAGACTGAGTTCTATCTCCCTGTGTTTATTTGCAAATTTTCAGTGCTGTAGCCTTGAAGTGCTGGATTCTTAGTAATACATTTAATTAGCATGGATCTACTTTAAAAGTACCCTTCTACAAAGTCCCTTGTCAAAGAGGTGAAAGCAAACCAGGACTTTCTCTGGCATTGTGCAGGCACAACAATTAAATACATACTCTAAATATAACAGCAAAAAGATCTCAATTCTCTTTTTTTTTTTTTTTGCATGTGGGCACAGCAATCTGCCTATGCATTGGAAGCTTCAAGTCTAGAGCCAAAATATTTAAACTAAAACATACCACAAGAGAGGATGTGAAAGCAAATGTAAAACTTTGGCTTTATTCCCATCAGTTAATGCTGAAGTCTTGAGATCCTTATTTGCTCCACTTAGCATCTCTGAAAGAGTTCCAATGCTTAGAAGTGACGTAAATGAAATGATACTTCTTGTTAAACCACTGAAGGAACTGTTCTGTCCTCTAAGCTCTTTAAGGAGTCTGATACCTCTTTAATTCATTCCACTTGAGAAAGACAGTCATATTCTAGGAACATAAGAACAACACCACTGTAAGCACTGTGAGGCCACTAGACAGGAGAATGCTATTGTGTTGAATCAGAAATTATGAGGTTAGAATAGGGTAATTAACTTTAATATGCCACTGAGACCTTCTGATGGGAAGAATCAGGATGCTATGAGTTGATCTATGGACCACGAAACCCCTCCTACCATGGGCTGCCTCATCGGGTGTCTATTACAGCAGTGCCAAGAGGTCTTGGTCAAAGATGGAGACAAAAGGTGATCCTTGAACTAGAAGATGCATGCGCTGGCTTTACAGCAATGACACTGTGATGGGAGCAGGTGAAACAGGGCTTCAGCTACTGAGAGAGAACAAACTGATCACAAAGGGAGTGCTTTCTCACCTAATCAGAAACCAGCTCCTAAATCACCAGCTGCCAGCTGTGATACTTCCAGCCCAGCAATGCTCAAGTGCAGGAGATGGAGTCAGATCACACTGTAAATGGTTGTTCTTGAGCTCAAATCCCCGGCACGCTCTCCTCTTCCATGTTCCCATTCGTGACACAGTGTAGCTGACAACCACACACCACAAAGCCAAAAGTATGGAAGATCAGCAAGGAAATGAGAAAATCTGATTATAGGCTGGATTTGTGCTCTAAAAGCTTCTTCCATGTTAGCTGAAATCTTGGCTTCTGTGCCAAAAAGCATCTTTGATTTCCTGCTTTGTACACTGGAAGAGCCAAGCTCGCCTCTGTGATTTTTTACGGGTTATTTAACCAAGATAGTTTCTATTTAAGAGGAATGACAAATTTAAACTCACACAAACTGTCCGTTTTTACATGGTAAAAGTGCTGTGGTTATTGTTAGCAGTTACAAGAATATAAAATGTAAAGACTTTTTAAAAGAAGAAAGTGGGTAATGAAAGCAGAGGAGTGTGAAGTCAAATGTTACTTAAACACTTGTGTTCGTAAGGTTCACGTGCTCTCAAATCTAAAATTATTCACAGGGCATCTCTCTCCAGTTTGATTTTGCTGGGAAATATCACTTTAGAGAGAGAGCACAGACTGCTGTGAGTGATGGTTCACATTAAAATCAAAATGTTTTCTGTAAAAGTGATAATACACTCTTAATAATCTCAGAGCAAGCAAAATGATTCAGTGTGCTTGGATGCTGCATAAAAACTGTTGACGCAATACTTAATCTTGAAAACTGATGGACATGTGCCCAAAAGCTCATAAAGTTCATTCTAATACAAACGAGCAAGGAAAATAGTCTATCACAGCCTGTGATAGCTGTGAATCCTGACTACATAACTGTAGCCCAGGGACAAAGAAAATTGAAGTGATTTAGAAAGGTACCCAGTAGGATATATCTGATATTAGTCAGTTTGCTGAAGCAAAACTCTAATGTCAGAAAGATACAAAGGTGTAAAATCCATTTGACTGTGTCCAAACGCTTCTACTCTTTGACCTTAATGTCTCCAGATGAACTCCCTTAGGGTCAGCTGAATAATGCTTAATAATATATGGCCCCAAACTGCCAAGACCTGCTAAGGATCACAATCTTCATATATATTTGTATTTTAGTTACTGTATTTATGTGGTGAATTTTAGGCCACCTCTATCTGAAAAGATTTTAAACTTTCATTTCTCAGTTTTTACTGCTCCAGTCTTAATTCGAAACAGAGCAAAACAGGAATGCCATCTATGGTTCATTAGGTTTTATATTAACCAGTTGATGAAAAGGCTTTGTGGGAATATCTATAATTAATAGTAAATGGCAGTCAAAATGGAAAAAAAAGTTGCTGATATGTTTGCCTTTGTGTTCATTTCCAGGTTGAGGTGGACAATGAGTAACCTGAGTTCTAATTCTTGGCCTGAGCTCCTATGCAGAAAAGACACAGAAGATGAGCAGACCTTGAGTGAAACAGACCTTCAGTCTTTTAGGGACAAAGAAATGTAAGTGTTCATTTCTGTCTTTGAAATTGGGTAAGATGCATTTCCACTGAAGGGCACTGGCCTGAGGTCCAGAACTGATCTGTGTGGTTAATTACCCTGTGGGCACGCAGAAGGTCCAGGAGAGACCACAGGACTCTGTTGGGTTTCGAAATCAGCAAAGTGTCCTCTTCATCTTAAATACAGTCAACATAGATTAGATGTAGACAGAGAAGAAGAGATGTAGAAGAGAAAGAGTAGCAGAGGCAAATGGGGACTCCCAACTGGTTGGTTTGCAGTCCTTGAGACAGGCTGTGCCTGTGCTGTGAATCTCATCTGTGCTTTTTCAGTGCCAACCAAGAAACTATGAAAGAACACAGGAGATAGCTGAGTTTCTACCAGCTGCATGGTCTTCTATTGTTTACTGTATGAAATACACCAACAGTACAGTGTTGTTTGGTTTCCATTAATCCTCTATACAATAACATCTCACCAGCCTAGGAAATCAGAGTCATGTTCCATTATGGAATCGATACTGTTGCAATAACATTGATTTGATAAAAGGCACTCCAAGGTGTTAATCCCTTCTCTGATACAAGAAAAAACCTTTTCAAGCCTGACTGGGTTCATTTTGAGCAAGCAATTCTAGTTCCATGAATGAAGTTGTTTGAGGGTCCACAACTCTAGCTTTGTTCCTTCCACAGGTAACATTCCCTAGCTTTATCCTCAGTGGCAAGGGAAGTGTTTTCCACCTGTTATTAGCACTGTATGTCTGTGAAGCCCTGTGAATCAATGGGAGGTTACATGTTTACCTTAATGAAAAAAATAAATTACCTACAGAGGTTATTGTATTGGTTAACTGCACAGAGTTATGATGTAGTTATACTTCCTCTGCAATTCCTTCTGTCAAAACCCATCCTCTAATAGCCAGTATTGATTAAGTGGTATTGAAATGAATACACAAATACAAACATTTGATAAAAGCAATGTGAAAGCACACAGGCAATCAGGCACAGTGATGAATACCAATAATAACCCCCAAATGATCATTCCCGTTGGAAGACACATTCACCCACTAATCTTGTCATTGCCAGCGAAGCCCTAGAGCTGCAGGATTTCCACAGTGCATGAACTGCATTCTGGTTTTCCTGCAGACCCCTGTGTTTGCAGACTGGCAAAGCCCACTGAAAAAGTAAGAGCTCCATGTGTGTCTGTGCATTTCTCTGCAAAAACAGACCAGTGTCCTTGGTGAGAATTTCAGACAGAATGTACCTTAGAAGACAAATATTCATTCATGAGCTTAGCTTGTTAAACACAAACTGATTGTGGAGTCTTATTGCACATCCGGGAGTTTTGTCCTGATGGCTAACTGCAGTGTGACAAAGGGATGCAAAGCTTGAAGGTTGTTACAATTTATGGTATGACTGTGGCTTTGCAGCTTTATCTTTTTACTTTTATGGTTAGAGTTGTGGCATGTCTATAGAGCTGTGGCATATCTATAGAGCTGTGGCATGTCTATAGAGCTGTGGCATATCTATAGAGCTGTGGCATATCTATTTTGGGGGCTCATGTGTAGTTGAGAAATAAGTTAATGTTTCAATGAAATTTTATTATCCTGTGGCTGTCTCTGTTACTCTCTCTTGGTCCTCTTAATGAGCAGGCTGCGGCATAGTACTGTGCTTTCTCTTTACATTACTTTTGTCTGTCCTGACTAAGATGATGACAGAAAACTTGTACTTGGTTTAGGCTACTGCAGTGCAATGTGTGTGCTGGATTGCGTGGACATGTCTAGAGGCACAATCAGTTCATAGCTGGGGGAAAGAGACTCTGAGAAATGTACCTATGAAAGCATTAAATAACTCAGACAGTGGGGGCTCCTACTTAAAATACTAGATTGGTGATCACCAATATGATGATCAACACAATTTTCTGTGCTACTTCAAACCCTTTTTTTCAGTTTATTTGCCAAGCATGCATTCCTAAGTCTTTGAAATTCAAGTTTCTGTGTGCTTGCTTTGAGTTTCATGTTCTTAGCAGAGGAGAGAAATCACAATAATTACAGCTTAAAATATTCTCATTTCATGGTGTGGCTAACAAGTGAAACTACAAGTAATGATGTAATCTAACATGTCAAAAAAGCAAATGAAAAGAGGAGACAGAAGGCAGGATGGAGCCAAGGGATGCGATGTGCCATGTCATCTTCTAATTAACTAACTGATCCTTTAAACTGTCAAAATCAGCAAGGAACTCCATGGCCCAGTGTCTTATTAATATTCATATCAGGCCACCAGAAGCTATGATTCCGGTCCCAGTGGTTATAGTTAAACATTAAAAACAAGAGCCATGCTAGCCAAGGCTGCAACAGCTCCACATTCATAACGAAATGAAGGCGGGCCACCCTGCTTCCTCCCAGCCTCTGCTGGGGGAAGGTCTCTGAGGGTGCATATTGACTTCTGAATTATGAGGGGGTTTGTATATTGAAAAAACAATTATTTCTCCTCTTGCTACGAGCCACCACGTTGTTAATCACGTCGAGCTCCACGTTGTCAAAGGAAAGATGCGTGTAACGTCTTGTAACACGAGCCCATTTCTAATTTTGAGTGCAGCAAATGAATAGGCAGTTAATAAACCCCTGTCGTCTAGAGCAATGGCTGAATTAATTTTGCCTTGTAGGATGCAATTCAGGATTGTTTTTGTAGAAATCTGGGGCCCACAAGAAAAATAATCTTCCATAATCTTCTTATAATACAATTATTCTCTTACAGTTCAGCCTGCCAGTCTTCTCCTACTCCCACTAAGCAGAGCTTCCTGAACCTTGAAGTCTAAGGGAGCAGCTGACATTTGGGTTCCCCATTCATTTTCTGATTAATTCTTCATGGCAGGACAGTGCTTTAAAAATAATAGAACCTCTCCTCTCTATTACATGTACTGTTCTGGGGCCCTGTATGGGTGTTCACTGACAGGGATGTGCCTGTAATCGGTAGAAAAGGGGGATAAGGAGCTAAGTCAGTACCCTCTGAAGTCAAAGGGAGTTTTGACACTGGTCCTGTATAACTAATTTCTCACCCAGACTATTTTGAGGGCAATTAATCCCATTTCACATTTGCTGTGTTTCTGTCTGGGCACGACATAGCAGAGAGCAATATATTATGCAGCACTTTATAGCAGTACAATCAGCAAAGGAGTAGCTGAGCCATAAATCATCTGTTATACCTCTCAATGAAAAAATAATTACACAGTTTGAAGCTCATTAATTAATATCCTTTCTTTAATTGATACACTAAAGGAAAAATCTTGTTGGTTACCACCCAAGTCCTGTTCTGTCCCTTGCCCTTTACCAGTTTCCTCTGGTTGAACTTGTTACCACTGCACACAGCACCTCAAGGAAATAAAACTTGGCATCAGTCCCTTCTAGATCCTGGTCCCCTGGGGACAGATTGGGCAAGGAGCAGGTGCCCTCTGAGAAGGAAGGAGCCCATTTCTTCCTGATACTGTGGCCTACTACAACTCTCCTGCATCTCTCACCAGCTGCTAGGACCATCCCAGCAGAATGATCTTGATTTCTGACCACAAGCCCTCTTAACTTTAAGTCACAGAATCAAAAAGAATGCCAGTAAGGTGGGGGTTGGAAGGGACTTCTGGAGATCACCCAGTCCAATCTTGTTGCTAAAGCACAGCAGGGTAGTTTTCAGTAACTTAACTCCTGGGGCTTTTAAATCAGCTGTAGCACCCAGCCATGCCCTGCAGAAGCGTCAGCAAAGCAAGGTCCTGCACAGGCCCTTGACCTGGGTGGTATGGAGCTCATGTCCTCTTTCTCAAGGACCATGAATACCCAAAGCCTGTGCCTAAAATGTGCATAAAGATGTACAAGCTGTGCCTACAGAGATCTGTTATTGGTCTGGGCAGCTTCCCAGTGCTTTCTCACCAAGAAAAACCTTCATCTGCAAGCAAAGATATCAACCCAGATATTTAGCATCAAACATTTTTATTCTGTTGTTTAACCTCTATTATGGATGAAAGACCAGCTCAAAGGATAGTAAGCAAAAAACCCCAACAACTAAAACCAAAACCAAACCACACCAAAAAAACAGCACCACCACCAACCCTTTAAACTGTCTATCAGGTAGGTTGCCATCAGGCACTGAACTGCCAGACCACAGATCTTCAATATGTTGACACTAAATGTCTACTAGAAGCATATGTTATGGATCAAAGAACACACTGATTAATCCAGCAGAGACAAAAGTCTGTCACTTCGGTCATGGTGGTGTGATACCACAGAAGACTACTAAGGAAGCAAATGAACAGAAAACAAATGCCAATGGGAAAAAAAAATAGCTGTCAAAAACTTGCAACCTAAAATAGTTTTATAAGCTCAAATCCTTCCACCCATGGGTGCAGATCTTTAATGTGTTCCCACTTCACAAAATTAAATCAAAAAATTCTCAAGATTGTAGGGGGATATTAATGTGTACCTGCATCCCTGGTGTCATTTATATTACACCTACCCAAGAGGCTTACAATTTTTGTTGTGAAAGCTGTTTACATGAAGCTATCTGGTATATCATTAGGCAACAAGAATCTGGAATCACAGCAGTGCTGTATTCAGAGCGAGATTGTTTTTCTCAGTGCTTTGTTGGCTTATTTTGCCTCTCTGTCAAGCATTTTAGTAGAGCAGCATCTTGATCATGTGCTGTTTTCTGGTTTTGTACACGTGCAATTCTTCATCTGAGTGTGTTAAACATTCTCTATGTGAAACCTGCCTGAAAGGAGAGAAAAACAACTTCACCATTTTTAGCACTTCCTTCTGTTTCTCCATACGCTGTCACAGGTACAGCCATGTACCTGTATCTAGTAGGTCTTCCTCAATGAATTCTTTACCATGAAGGTGATGGAATACTGGAACAGCTTAGCCAGGGAGGTAGTGGAGGCCCCATCCCTGGAGATATTCAAGGTCAGGCTCAACAAGGCTCTGAGAAACCTCATCTAGAGGAGGATGTCCCTGCTGTCTGTTGCAGGGGTGTTGAACTAGATGACCTTTGGAGGTCCTTTGGAGGTCCCTTCCAATCCAAACCATTCTATGGTTCTATGAATTAATGCATGCTCCAGAAAAACCTTCCCTATAACTTAAATAGGAATATTTATGTTTTAAACTTTTTTCCATTTAGTTTCAGTGTTTACCAGAAAGTCACACATTTGCTGTCTTTGCACTCCTGTCATCCTCCTTACTGCAACACTAATTCAGTTTTGGTTTGAATTACAAAAGGCAAAAAAGCCCAACTTTAGCTAATAAGACTTTCCTGAATTCAAGCTGTAATAGTGAAAATATTTCTTGTGCAGGAGGCATCAGGGCTAGTGGTCTGTGGGGATCCTCTGCTCAGCTAGGGGATTTGTGCATGGATTACATTCAGAGGCATCCGATTCTTTGGAGAGAATGGGATTCCCAGCACTCCTCTTTTTAGCTTCCAGAAGAGTCTCTGATTAAGCTCTGCTGAAAGGCTCCCAATTCTGCTTGTCATTCAACAGGGTTTTAATGTGTCCCCTACCTTTTGAACAGATAGCTGCCTTCGTCATAATAATATCCTGTCGATGCTGCGTGTATGGCTGCTAACTGAATGTATAATTCATGAATTAGACTTTTCATAAGTAGCCCGTGAATGGGTTTATTAACTACACAGTTTATAAATTTCCCATCTCAGTTTGGCAAAGGGTAAGTTATCAGCAATCTCAGAGGGGAGAGGGAGAGGTGTGTCAGTGTGTGTGCACGTGTTGTGTTGCTAATATGTATTTATATCATGATATGTAGCAAGCGTGTCAGAAAATACCCACACCTACCATTTCACCTGCTTTTATTGCAAAATGACAGCCTGGCTTTTCTGAAGGGATAAAGCTTCCTGTGTTCAGTAGATTCCTTTAACAAGTCACTGCTCAGTTGTATTTGTCCTCAGCTTGTTCTTCTGCATAATTTAAAAGACAGCTGTCATAGCTGCATGCTATCCTGTCTGAAATCTGACATTTGTACAGCCTTAAACAAACCCCATGCTGGTTTTGGGCCTCTCAGTGCGAGCCTCCCCCTTCCCCTCACCGGCAGCCGTGGCTGGGGACAGCCGTGCAGGGTGGTGGGGCACAGAGCTGAAACCAAACATGGCCCTACTTTGGAAAAGGCTCAGAAATGAAAGGTGGGACAAGAAGAGAATGTACAGTGTGATCTGTAGTACTGGCTGAGATGGTAGGTGGTCTGTCTGCCATGGAACACTGTGAAGGATGGCCTACCATGTCTGGGTGGCCAATGGCTGTGCTATTGCTGGGCTGCTCAGGAAGCACTTCATGACCTGAAGCTCACCCCAGGATGAGGTATGTGGCTAATCCACAGCCTGAAAATGGTTTAGAGGAAAAGCATTGAGGCAAGAGCTTGAATGGAACAAAATGTAGGAAAACCAACAGTGAGAACTCATCACATCACGTTACACTGCCAGAATGACCCCAAGTTTCTTCAGAAAAGAGTTAGAGTTAATTGCATGGTAAAGACCATGAGCTCAGGATCCTAGGACTTGGGGTCTGATTTATGCACTGCAAATGTGTATATCCTTTGGAGAAAAGGCCATTTCCTGTTTAAAAATTTAAAAATACTTGATTAAACCCCGTGGTTACCAACCCAAACACATTACGCTTTTTAGTCCATTAAAACTCTGAAAGCCCGTTACTTATCGGCCACGGAGGGATTGATTGGATTTAATCTTTCCTCCTTCCCAAGTTGTTTTCATTTCCTGCAGCACTGCGTGCTCCCAGCAACGCCACCCCAGCAGAGCGCTCGCTGCCCGCCGCAGCAGCCGACTGCGAACATCTATTGTCACCTGGACATGTTTATATGAAAACAGCTGCATTTCATGTATCCTTACTCCTGCTACAAACCCATCTGAAAGCTGGGGCTGTAATAAGGACACCTGAGCGAGTACTGTTGAAAACTCTTATCTTTTACCCTTAAATTAAGTCAGTGCCATAAGCTCTGGCACACTCAGCTGTTTGCTGCACTACCTTGCTTCATGGGAAGTGCTTTAAAACCGATGCTAAACACACTAAGCATGTTCTGTAAACAGGAAAAAAATGGATCTTGACCTTTACTGTAATTGTCCAATAATAGTTTGTTATTTACCAAGTAAGAAAGGTAAATGCTATTATTAGACTCACTTTCCCTGCTGTGGTTATAAATACACAGGGGCAATGATGCACTCAGACCCTGTCTTTCCCACACCTACTCACAGACATTTTGTACAGCTGAGGCTCTCTTAGAAGTGGTTGTCAGGCTGCTTAAAGGAATTTATGAAATGGAAACCTTCACTAAGTTGAAGTACAGCACACAGCCCTGATATAAAACATCAGTGTCAAAGATAATTAATTTCCATAAAGATCAAGTTCAGAAATCTTTTCTGTGGAGCTTCTCAGGCAGTGTAAATTTTAGGTCTTTTTTTATCTTTAGATTGGTGTACACACACAAGTTTCTCAGAACCGTTTTCCAACACCTTCAACATGATTTCCTTTCCCTCTGCCACTGACACACTTAAAAATACAAAATTGTAACAGCAAAAAGGTGCTGATCTGTAGTATCCAGGAGTTTGCCTAATGGAATAATCTTTTACAAACAATATGTGTTCTTGAAAAGGTGCAATACACACAGTACAGATCACTTCTGTACAGGGAAACTGTCTGCCTGGTTTGGGGTTTTGTTTAAAGAGTTTGTATTTAGAGGTGTCCACCCTCATTTTCCTTTTACTACCTCATGTATAAAGTCTGTTGGGAACTTCCTCTAACTAAATTGGGAGAAAATATTTCATGGAACAGTAAGTTTGGTGCTTTTCCCCTTCTCTTAAACATAGAGATCTACAACTTAAGTTTTGTATTAGTGCTTTCTCAGTTCACTGTGGTGATTCAGTAGGCAAAATTAAAGAGATGTTTTCTGAGTTCCTCTGCAGAAGCTGAATTTGTTGATTTTTAGCTCAGACAGCAAGAACATCAGGGAAGAAGAAAGGGAAGACTTACAAATATATCACCGGGGGGGTGTGGGGGGGTGGGAAAGAATTGCTTTTATAAAAGACAATGTAGCCTAAAATTTCCAGGGGGTGTCATGTTGGGGTTTTTATATGCCTAACATTGATTTAATTCACTATGATGCCCCAGTGGAAATGGGCCTATTATCTCTGGTAATGTATCTCCAGGAATCGAAAAAGCTTTGACTCATCAGTCAGGTATAGTTAATGTTACATCTTTAAGTTCTTCAGCAAGTCACTCTCAAGATAAGTCTATCTGATTGTGTGGCTTTTAAAAATGCCCATTTGTTGGGGAGAGTGTATCAGCAGGAAGAAATTATGTGACTTTTTTCCTGCTGCTGCGGATATAGCCTTTTGGTTGCTCTGGTAATTACTTGGATCAGGCCACAGGACTTGTATGATTAGCCTGCAAAGTTTACTCTTATCTGGAAGAGAAAGGATGAATCTTTTCAACTGTCACAGCCTGAACTGTACCCTTGGTCAGGGTGGAAATTTTTTAAGCTGCAACCTTAGGGTTAAAATCTTGCTCTTGAGTTGCAATATGTGACTAGGATTTAAGTATCTGTTTTGTGTGATTAAGAGTAATTCTGAGCAATTAAAGAAAACAGTTCATTTGTGGCAGGTGGCAGAAAGCTAAAGAAGATAATTACTCTTTCTAGCCATCTGTGTTAACTGCCATTAGCAGAATTAAACTGAGATTCACCACTTTGAAATTTGAGGCAAAGTTCCTTTCCCTTAACTACACAATATAACATTGTCTGAAGTCTAATTACAAAAAAAAGTAATTTCGCCCTGCTTGCCATGAGGTGCCTATTTGTTAATTTTATTAAAAATGCTGGCACTCCAAGATGATAAATTGAACAACTGCTTGTACTAAAGGGCTTTGAATTACACACTGGCTCTGAAAAACTGTTCAGCGCTGAGGGAGAAGTTTATCCTGTAAAGGCCTGATCTATGCCACCAGGAACCGCAGAAAGGAACTTCTAGTCGAAAAGAAGAAACGTTTCTACCCCTTTCCATCAAGTGTCACAACTCTGAACTAACCCAGGGCCCCTCCCCGGGTATGCTGACCATCTGAGTGCTCACGCTGCTGCTTGTAACCCTGTTCAGTGACCAGGAATCATGTGGCTGGTGAAGCAGCCGTGCTGCAGAAAGGCTGTGAGCAGTCAGAGAAGTATTTGTTGAGACATGGAAAATACACAACATCAAAGCAAACAGGCAGGCGTGGGAAATCTCTCCTCACATAGCAGCAGCGAGAGGAATGAACGCCCAGCAGAGGCAATTCCTGCCTCTTGAAACCTCTAGAAGCCTGCTTAGGAGTATGGAACAATCCATCCTCTCTCAGCTGTGTGAAGAGTGTGGATCACCCAGCAGTGAGACTGACACCAAGGAAAGATAGGATTCTGGCAAAGCAGTCGTGTCTGAAATGTTAGTGTTTTTATGCTGAGTTCTCTGTTTTCAGGAATGTGTAGTGGGGCTGGGTGTCAGGAATACAGTACCTGCCCCATGTCTTACCTTCTGGTATTTATCTGTTGTGTCTACTCTGTAATTTCACTTTGGATATTGGCATGCTGGTAAAACGAATGCTGTCTCATGCTGCAGCCACACACAGACACAGACCCAGCCACTCTATCAGCCAGACAAAAGGCTCCAAGTACTCATGATGCTTTGGAGTACTGAGGTACTTGGGCTTGGGATGTTTCATGGTAAATGTTGTGCTTAATCACCACTAGGAGTTTTCACATTCACAGGATAATCCCAGTTAATTACTGCATCTTTCTTACTGATTAATAACATCTAGATTTCATTTTAAAATGGGTGTATTGTGTTAAGGGAATTCTATTGGACTTTAATGACTAATTATGAATTTGAGACTATGAGCCCTTTCTTGTGTGAAATAGTTTTTGTGTTTTTCTAAGCCTGAGTCTGTGTTTAATGGTGGCACTTGTGTAATTCTGTGCTACCATCATTCTTTAGCATGGAGAGAAATAGGACACGTGGAAGGATATTGTACAACGGGTCTGGCTTCAGAAGGTACCATCCTGCAAAGGTAGGACTGAGAAAGTCTTTAAATAAGGCAAATGGTCACAGTCTGATCTTCAGCTGCTGTAACAGACATGTAAAAAGTGAAGCAGTGAGGATGGGATCCCCAAAATCTTAGCTGTTACAAGTTAAGTTTTAACAGCACTATTTGTGTGATGGGTTTTCTGATAGCAGCATGGGCTACTGCTCCTGGAGCAGCAACTTGGACTTTGCCAGAGGTCTTGTTCTTTTCCTTTTTCAGCAGACTGGGTAAGAAGGGACAGTTGTGGGTGACTCGTGAATACCGACTCTGTGTTGGCAACTGGGATTAACAACAGCTGCTTTGTCTTGCAAGAAATACGAATCTTCTCTTAGCACTGCATTTGAAACAGGACATAACACGTGAGTGAGGAAAGGTTACCTAGTTAGTGCAAGACCTCTCACTCTCTGCTGGGACTTAGGGCAGTGCTTGGCTGCACCTCTAAGTAAAGAAACCCTATGCCTTACTGAGGGTTTGTAAGCTTCAGATGTATGCAGTGTGAGGTGGAAATGCTATGGACTAATGGAAGGTGGCTGTGCGGTTCTATTTCTCTTCCTTTCTCTGATGACTGATGGAGAAGCAAAGCCTTGTATAGTTGGTCTGCAGAAATAAAAGACTTGTAGCATCAACTGAGCAATGTTCTGAAGATGGAAAGGTTGGAGGTTTTGTTCCCTTGCTTTCATTTCCATACCCTGTGAGTGACTCTCACAAGTAAATGGCACAATTTGTAAGGACAGGGCTCATGTGCAGTGATATAGATGTAGATGCAGATAGGATGAAGGACTTAGGAGAACCTGCAGACCTCTAAAGTAGTATCTGGAGGCCGGTCCTGATACTCCACAGTGCCTAAAATGCCAGTAAACTTGCATGTTGTGGTAGCAGAATCCCAGTTCAGCCATTTCACGGATGCTACTGCAGAGTTGATCAGGCAGGTGGGACAAGCTGAGCTGTAGCTACATCTAGGTGACTTAAAATACACATTGGCATAGATGAGAAGTGACTGTGAAAGTGCCCCACTATGATTGTTGTGGTCTGGTCCATAAGCCATTGGAATGCTCCCTTAGCTAGTGAGGTGTCTTTATTTGCTATAAAGAAGATATTTGCTGGATTGTAATGAACAGCTTTATGTTAAATGTAGAGGACAGTTATTCAAAGCTCCTCTCGGAGCCGGAGGTACTGGAAGTGATGCTGCTAAGCTGGCTTTGCTGTGTAGCCGCATGTCCTTCCTAGATACTTCTTACTTCATTATTCTCTTTCTGAGCTGTGTTCTGGGACTTCAGTACAAAGGAAAGAGGGAGTGGGAGGCAGAAATTGTGCAGGAGAACAAAAGCCCTTCATATAACTCTTTTAGACATGTTTCACACTTTAATTGAATAAATTGCAGAGAAAAGCCCTATGTCTGTAGTATACAACTCCCCAGGTGCTCTCAGCTACCATATCCGCAGCTGTTTATATTCAAACTAGGTAATTTAATACACTTACATCTGTATATGTTGTACAATGTCTTTTAAAATCAAATGGCCGCAAATTTGGACTGGGAACAAAGCAAACACCCCATGAAGAGACACTGCCTCTCTCCTTGCACCTCCCTGTTAATCCCTGACTATCTGACACCATTAAAACCAGCACATTACACTGAGATAGGGGCCCTGCTTTCGATGGGCATGTAATGTCACCAGCATGACACACATGCACAAAAAAGTGTATGCATCATGTCAGTTGGCAAATCAGCTGCTGCCTGGTGTTCCCCAAGGGGAGGGATTCATGCATGAGGCTGCCAAAAGAAGGGTCATGATTCAGTTTGGCAGGGGCATAGCCTGGACACATTTTCCTTTAATTGCTCCTTGTCATGTGAGATGTGGTCCTGGGTGACACCGTGGCAAGAATAATACAGAAAATAAATACACACAATCACATATGTGCCAGAATCTCTACATGCTCTGTTTATTTTGCTAGTGATCATTAAAGATAAAAATAATTAGAGTTTCACTTTCTCCCACTTTTTTTCTCCCCCTTCATTTCTGCCCAAGTGACACAGGAGTCAACCTACAACAACCACAGTGCATTAAAGCAGGATCATTTTTCGTGGCTGATTTCTAACCTTACAGTCAAACTGCTCATGCCTCACTTTGTAACTTCATCAACACAGGGAAGAAAGGCTAAAGATACTTCTTAGTCTCCCTGCAAAGCCTTATGGTGAGCGATGTCCTACAGTTCATTAACAGTGGGGGAGCAGTGTAACTGTCAGCTCCATGTTTCTCCCCTAAAGAGCTCTTTTCTGGTGAAGGGAGGGGAAAAAATGATTTTGCAAATATGGCATATGGTAGAGCAAGTGCAGAGACTGAAAATGATTCAGCAGCTACAAATGAGAGGACAAAACACCATTCTGCATGCAAAGAGCCCTCTTCTTTTCAAGTGTGCAGGGCACAGAACAAATTTGGTGCTGGAGGTAGTTTCTGGGACAGGGTGGACAGTGGAGGAAGGAATTGCATATGTATATGCTGGGGGTTGTGTGCTTTACAGGATGTGAGGAAAATTGCAGGGAGGGCTGGAGGGAATGGACAGTGGAGAGATGGAGAGATGAAGGTGGGTTTATTCTATGAACACACAGCTGAGACACATTCACAGGTAATGCAAGATGCTTCCAGGAAGCAATCCTACGGTCTGGGTATTACTCTAGTGACCATTCATAGTCCTTTGCCTGGGCTCAGATCCCATAAAATGATGCAAACTGACCATGAATGACTGTGAAGGGTTCCAAAGTCATTAGGTAGCACTGGGTACAGATGTGTCCTGGCCTGTTTTATGTGTCCCCCTGAGACACGAGTGCAGCTTTGCCATGGGAGCACTCACCTGGTCTTGGTGAGCTTGAGACTTTACAGCCCCAGGCAGAGGTTATAGCAGCAGCAGATGTGGTGGGGTGGCTGAGGAGGCTGCAGGCCAGCGCCCTTGCTGGAAAGCAGGGCAGGCAAGCAGAGGGTACGCTTTAGACATGATATGAGCAGTGCCCCAAAAAGTTGCACAGAACCTGGACACAGTGTCCTGGGGGCCCCGGGGAACTGGCACACAGAGCCCGACCAGCCTGGCTTGCCGGAGGCTCATTTACAGGCACCAAGAGAAAGGTCTTTGTTTCCCTTGTCCCCATTGAGCTCTCCACTCCTTGTGTAATTATCATTAGGAGTGTGTCCAGTGTTTGAAGAGTCGGCCGTTTAATTGTATAAAAGCAAAGGTTTAACCACAAAAGCTGCCAGGCACTCCCACAATTATCATTTATCAGCCAAACAGAATGGCCTCGGGTTATGTATTCATCAAATGTTTATTGATTTAAGCTTTGGGCATTTTACAGGATTAGAAATTATTACTTGTGATCTAAATAGTGTTTAGAGGACAGAAATCAAATACAAAATAGTATATTTATAAAACAACAGGGTTTTCAAGAATTGCACAACAGAAATGTTAGAGAACAGGAGCCTCTCTCCAGTGCTTGGGAACTGAAAAATTGTCTCTGGCTGCAGCAACTAGCCAAGTATTAAAAATACAGTGAGCCCATTTTTCACTTCAAGAGAGAGACTCTGCTCTTCCCTGTGACTTGTTCAGAACAGTGGAGGATATCAGGTCCCCTGAAAATCCTTGCAGTCAATGTGAGAACACAGGAACAGGGAGAGCTTCTTCTCATCTGGTTCTAGCAGTCTAATTATTTATAAAATCCTGAGAATTTACAAAACTCCTTTGGTTTTGATTCACAGTGCAGATAGCAAGCAAGAGCTGGGTATGTGAACTCTACTGGTACCAGTTCTTGGTCACTCAGCAGAGGTACTGTCTCCTTAAGAGGGGCAGCTTCCCACCCGTTTCAGGGGCAGCTGAACACCACAGAGATGTCATCAGCACGCAGTCTTAAATAGAAATGACACACGCCTTGGGAGGGCTTTCACCTGCTAAATCTGTGTGCAGGATGTAGATATAAATGTGCTCTCTACTGAATTGTCTCTGAAACATTCTAATTGTGTCAAACTAACAGTCCCTGAATATGGAGCTGATCTTCATGCAGGGCTCAGCAGTGACAGGTCACAGGTGCTAAGGATGAGCCACCAAGCACAGAAGTGCAGTCCGCTGTACCTTGAGCAGCCTAGAGACATCTTCTGTGTTGCACCCACAGCCCTGATCTTCCCTTAAGGAAGTTCACTGAAGGGTGTGTTTACAGTTACAAAAAGTAGTGTCGTTTAATGTTTTACCTTGGCTTTTATAGGCTTGTCCTGGATGTAGCCATAAAAGTCAGAAATTTGTTTACAGCTGAAAGCTGTTTCCAGTGAAGGGCATCTCACTCAGCAATTTGTCAGCGCCTAAAGAGCCTGGGGCTAGGAGCAGACATTTACTTACAGAATCTTTAGACTATTTTAAACAGGCCTTTGGGACTTCCCTACTGACCAGCCTGTAACATGCCCTTCTGTAGCATCTCTCTGTGCTATTTCTTTTAATTGACTAACCTCAACACTGGCTGTTCAAAATCACTTTAACCCAAACATGCCCCCGGTCTGAAGCTCCTAATGACCTTCCCCTGGCCCTAAACACATATGGCTGAGACAATGCAAACATCATTTGGAAGATGAGTAAATTCAATAACTCAATTACCACTGCACCAAAATATCATTTATCAAACACTGGCCACAGCAGTTTGTATCTTTAGCTCTCTCTGTTTCGATGGCACGGCATTTGGGTGAAGGTAACTAATCGATTTAGGAATGATTAAATAGAAATTTGTAACACTTGGCATTATTAAACCTTCAATCTTCATTACAACTGCTTAACGATTACATCATGGGCTGTGTAAAATAAATTAGCAGTAGCTGGAAACAATCTCATCATAAATAAGGAAAGCAAAGGTATTAGACTGGTGTTCAATAGGAAGTCTAATAAAAATACATATATCGTGGCATTATTAGTAGGTTGTAAATACTGAGGCTTGGAGGAGGTTCAAGACAGAAATTTTAAAAGCCCAGCAACCTCCTCCCCTCCCAGCTAGTACCTAACATTGAACTCATTTATTCTAAAAGGTCTAATTTAGTGGTGGAGCCAGCAGCCTGCGGGCTGGAGATGGATAACAGGTCACCCCCTGCATCCTCCTCTGAAAGAGAAGAAATGCTTCCTTTACAGCCAGCCTAAAGCCCAGGTCCTCCTTGTGGGCTCTGCACTCTCATCCTTTGCCCGAAGTTCAGTAACTTTCTAGCTCCATCTTCTGTGCTTCAGACAGCCAGGAGGTCCTCTGCTTTTTCTCTTTCAGGACCAAAGCGATCAGCATTTAATGAAAGTTAACTGTAAAAGCAATGAAAACACTGGAAAATTTTCCCAGCTCTTTTCCTAACATCTTGGCTCAAAGCCTGACTTTCCCTCAGTCATCCAAAGTGGGCCAGCCATTCTCTGTATGACACCTACTTTGAAAGCCTCACTCCTATTACTGGTCAATGGAGTTGCTGCATTCCTTCGGAAATGGCACTGGCTGGCTATTACACAGACACATTTGGTCTGGGGATCACAATAGCTATCTGCGTATTTGTAAGGGCTAAAATGGCAGGTTATTTTGAGCTCAGCTACGCAGAAAGGTGAGTCTGGGATGCATTTAGGTGGTGTGAATGCAGCTTGTGGGTCTGCCCTGTTTTACACTGTCAGCAAGATCACTGATATCTAGAAGGCCTCTCCAGGTGGCTGTAACCCGTGTTTGCTCTTCCTTCTTTGGACTTGTGCCCAGCTCAGCTTGACTGGTACTGAAGAATGTGGGCCAGAAAGTTCTGAAAACAAAACATCTCCAGCAGCAAAGTGTAAATAACCTCTACTTCTATGTGTAGGTTCCAAAAGTAACGTGGCCTTTTCTTTCATTTCCTACTACCACCTCTTCTAGATATTAAACCAAGCAATGAACCCCGCACTGAATGACTAACGAAGTAAAAACCAAACTAGAACTAAGAAGATTTAACAAGTGCTTATCCAGTGGGTTTTGGCTATTCAGCAAGTGTTAAACAACATGGGGAGGTTTCCCAACACACTGACCATTATTATCACAGTATCACAGTATCACTAAGGTTGGAAGAGACCTCAAAGATCATCGAGTCCAACCTGTCACCACAGACCCCATGACTAGACCATGGCACCAAGTGCCACATCCAGTCCCCTCTTGAACACCTCCAGGGACAGTGACTCCACCACCTCCCTGGGCAGCACATTCCAATGGCGAATGACTCTCTCGGTGAAGAACTTTCTCCTCACCTCCAGCCTAAACTTCCCCTGGTGCAGCTTGAGACTGTGTCCCCTTGTTCTGGTGCTGGTTGCTAGAGAGAAGAGGCCAACCCCTTCCTGGCTACAACCACCTTTCAGGTAGTTGTAGAGGGCACCTGAGCCTCCTCTTCTCCAGGCTAAACAACCTCAGCTCCCTCAGTCTCTCCTCACAGGGCTTGTGCGCAAGGCCTCTCCCCAGCCTTGTTGCCCTTCTCTGGACATGTTCCAAGTGTCTCGATGTCCTTCCTAAACTGAGGGGCTAATTACCATGCAAAATCATTTATATCTCAAATCTCCTCCTGTTCAAACTGGAATCTAAATTTAAGACCCCACATCCTGTGACATATAATAAATCAGTTGGTACTGACAGTGGTAAATGGAGCTCTTTGCTTCTTTTGCAGAAAGGAGTCCAAAGACAAGATGGCTACATTAAAATGGCTCAGCCCCATAATTTTCTTCCAGTCCCAAGCATGTAGCAAATGCCATCATTATGTTTCAAAGTTGTGGGTTTTTTTTAAAGCTCAGAAAACAGGCCATTAAGCAAAAGCAATCAGCATGGGGCATTGCCATTCAAGGCCCTTTATTTGTTTATTTTTGATTTAAAGACATTTTTCTTATGTGACTGGAAAGGGTAAAAAAAAAAAAAAAAAAAAAAAAGGGGGGAAGAAAAATGCCAAAGATGAATCTTCAGGTATAAAAGCAGCAAGCTGTGAAATGAGCTATAAGATAATCAGGATGGTTATTAATACTCTAAAGTTCACGCACACGTGCCTCCGGCTCCAGGAGATACACATGTAAGACTTGAATTCAAAGTTATGAAACCAAAGACCATAAGGTTAAAATTACAGTTATGAGCTGATTAATTGATGTATACTTGTACACTCCTTGATTATAGTTCCTGCTTGTTTACTTCCATCAAACCTCGCACACGTACATGTGAATATATGCAATTAGAGTCCTCCCCATCAAGAGGGGGCTGCTTTATGTGTGCTGTTAGTGCTTTGCCCCTAAGGAAATGAGTCATTCCTTTTTAAAGTGAAAGCATCCTCTTCATACTTCACTGCTGCTGGTCACTACAAGATTATTTTCTGTTCTCCTTTTCTCATCCCATTGAAAACATCTTTAGTATGAAGATAAGTAATATGAAGAATGGGTAGAATGGAAAACTGAAGAAGGCAGAAATATTAATCTTCATATAATAGTGTACACTTGCAGCCCAGAAGGCCAATAGCACCTTAGGTTGCATCAAAAGCAGCGTGTGGCCAGCAGGTTGAGAGGTGATTCTGCCACTTTACTCTGCTCTGGTAGGACCTCACCTGGAGTAATGCATCCAGCTCTGGAGCCCTCAACATAGGAAGGACATGGACCTCATGGATCAGATCCAGAGGAGGGGATGATCAGGGGGTTGGAACACGTCTGCTGGGAGGACAGGCTGAGGGAGCTGGGGTTGTTCAGCCTAGAGAAAAGCCGGCTCTGGGAAAACCTAATAATGGCATTCCAGTACTTGAAGGGGCCTGCAAGAAGGCTGGGGAGGGACTGTTTCCAGCGGTCTGTAGTGATAGGAGGAGAGGCAATGGTTTGAAATGAGAGAAGAGGAGGTATACATTGGATGTGAGGAACAAGTTCTTTATCATGAAAGTGGTCCAACAGTGAAACTGTTTGCCCAGAGAGGTGGTTGAGGCCCCATGCCTGGAGTATTCAAGATTAGGCTTGACAAGGCTATAGGCAACCTGATCAAGTGGAGGGTGTCCCTGCTGACTGCAGGGGGTTGGACTAGATACCCTCTTGGAGATCCTTTCCAACCCAAACCATGCTATGATTCTATGATCCATGAGGAAGTAGCTAGGGAATGCTGCCCCACCAACAGCACACACCTTTGCTGCTCCAGGGGCAAGCTGGGGTCCACATAAACCCATAGGTGGAATAATAGCACCATTACAGAAAGCACCAGTGACACAAATCAAGGTATTGCAATTAATGGAGTGTAATGAGGCAGTCACCTCCAGCTCCCTAGAATTGGAATTTTAGCAGTCAACATTGAAATATTTTAAGGTTAATGTTTTAAATAGATTGACTGTAACAATATATTTTATGTCATAAAACTTGGGTGCTAATACAACGGACTGAAGAGTGAAATATTGGTCTCACCAAAATCAGTTTAAGTATTTACAGCAGCTTTATTCTGTGCTGAATTAGCCCTAAATCAGCTTGTTTCATTAGCTGACAGATATATTATTAAAATAATATTTCCAGGGCTTAATAAAAATAGAGCATTTTTAGACTGTTTCAAGTGAAGTTTGGTACAAATGGTTACTGTGTTGCAGTCATTAACACAGAATACATAAAGCACTCTTCCCATACAGAGAAGCTTGTGTCCCACATATCATTCAGTGCACAAGAGGGCTGTTATTAAACTGCCACAAATATGATTTTGGGAAGTTCTGCTCCTCTTAGAATTGAGTTCTGCTAATCAGCTGTGAAGCCTCACAAGTAAAATATAACAGTATTAAAACCATGGATTGACTGTGGGCTGGGAACTGCAAAAGGTGTTTTATATCTCAGGGCTACTGCTTTGATTTATCCCGGGTCAGTGGTTCCAGCTGACTGATCATCACTGTCCTGTGGGAATGGCTGGATTATTAAAATCAGTAAAATTCATTTAAATAATTATTTAAAGTATTTAAATCCTACAGCAATCAGGATCCTTAAAACATAGCCAAGATGCTAAACCCCAAGTATCAGCCTACTGCTCCAAAGCAACATGTTTCCAACTTGTACTGAATTTGGGGGGAGGAAATCTGCTATGGGTTTGGCTGTTTCATTCCACTCAGATTCTCTAAAAACAGAGCTTGTCCTTAGAAGGCAAGGAAAGCCAATGACATCGATCTGGAGAGATGAAGCACATTTCTACCCCCACAGCCTTCAAAATCAAGTCCAAAGCTGTATGAGGTCAACAGAAGGATTTCTGTAGACTTCAAACATCTTCACATCAGGCTCTGGGGAGCTCGCATGTCCCATGAGAACCTGAAGAAAGGATCACAGACTCTAGAAATTCAGATGCTTAGTTTATTTTATGACCACACTGCACTACATCAGAGATTATCTCTGTGGCTGATACAAATGTAGGGCAGGGCTAACACCATCAGACTACTTCCCAGAGCTGGCATCTTACTTCGTCAGACCCTGGTGAGAAAAATTCTGTTTTCATTATTTTTTTAAATGACATTACCTTGGCCAGAAAATGTGAAATAGGCCTTAAACTTTGATAGCCTGGTGAGGTGTATTTGCATTAACTCCCCAGGCTAGAATAGAAATTTTAGGATTCAGCTGGTGACCTGAACCAATTCCCACTTGACTGAATGTGGTCCTCAGGTTGGCAAAGTAGTGATGCAACCAAGTATTTCTAGGCTTACTGCCTAAGGCTGATTCTGTGTTGCATTTATACAGGATACAGACTCTGTATCTGAATTTCTGAAACTTCATCTTAGGCAAAGTATTTGTGAGCTGCTATGAATCTCCTAAGACCATGGCATTTACTCAAGACCATGGCATCTACTCAGTAACCCAGCCACTGAAAACAACCAGTGAGAAGCAGACAGATACTTTTAATCAGAGTTTTGCAAAGGTGCTACAACCAAGAGTAAGGAATTAATAGTTGAGCTTAGTCCCAAAGCCTGTTAGTGTGGGCATTATTTATGTCTCTAAGTCATGATTCACAGATTGCATCAAGTGGAAAGGGACTCTCAAAGGTCATCTTGTCCAACCCCCCTGGAGTGAGCAGCAACACCTCCAACTAGACCAGGCTGCCCCAGGCCACATCAAGTCTGATCTTGAATGTCTCCAGGCATGGGGCCTCAACCACATCCCTGGGTAGACTGTTTCATTATTTCACCACTCTCACTGTAAAGAACTTCTTCCTGATGTCCAACTTAAATCTACCCTGCTCCAGTTTCATACTGTTGCCCCTTGTCCTATTGATACAGTCCTTCCCCAGCCTTCCTGTAGGTCCCCTTCAGATACTGAAATATCTGATTTGAAATATATTTCACATACTGAAATATAAGGTCTCCCTGGAGCTGTCTCTTCTCCAGGCTGAACAGCCCATATTGCTGTGTCTACCTGGACTTTTAGTTCAGTCCCAACATGTCTGGAGCATGGACAGCTGGCTGAGCTCGGCTATCGGTGACAACGACTGGGCATCTTTTCAACTGCTGAACTTTGTTAAGCTTTGTTTAGCTTTTACAGACACTTTTAAGACTTGCTACTGATGTGCATCCCACTGCAGAGCAACTGACAGCGGCTGCAGGGCCATGCTGCAACAAGGATGACTGTGGTGTTATCAGTTCACACAACAGCAGATGATCCTTCCTGTCTCCTTGGAAGAAAGACACTGAAATGATCACTGTCCTTGGTGGTAACCATCAGCAGCCACAGGATGAAGTACACTGGGCACAGTTGGGACTCAAAAATAATAAAGATGTGTAAGTTCAGGCCTTCACACTTCCCCATGGTAGTTCTATTTTTGTTTATTTACAGAGAAATAAAGAGTATAATGTGGAACAGCAAAGCTAATCTAAACCATTTCAGTGAGCTGTGTTTTAGTTGGCAGGATAATAACAACTTAGTAATAATCTCCCCACAGCACTGGGTGTATGGGAGAGCGAACACAGCCTGCACTCATAAATGTCCAAGTGTTTATGGAGGAGGATAAATTTATTCCCAAAGTTCACCAGCTGCTACTGAGCAGGTTATCACTGTTCTGCTTTACATCTTCTATAGGTGCTGTTGCGGAGCTGGGCCTAGTCAGACACTTAAATCGTCTGGGCACACTGGAGGGCTGGGAGGGAGATGCTATGTGCTGGTTGCGAAGAACCATCAGTGTCAGCCCTCTGACTATCTGGTGCTGGCTTTACTTTGTGCAAAATGTACACAGTACTTGTGTCAGGATGGTGTTGGGAAGATGTTAGCACAGACACTCTGATGAGGTTTGAATTCCAAGGCAGGGTGGCCAGGGGATTCCTGGAATCAGGTGTTAGTGGCACTGTGATGTGTCTGCTCTGTACTGCTACTCTCTAACTTACATTGGGAGCAGTGCTTGGAGATACAGCAGGTGGTAGGTTAAGCAGCACGAAAGAGACATACTGCCGTGGGAAGTCCCAAGCAGTTCTGCAGGAAAATTAGAAAACTGATAAACCCCAGAGGAGTAATGACTTTTCCTTGGGTTTCACAGATGCACAGATTGCACTAGGTTGGAAGGGACCCTCAAACGTCATCTTGTCCAACCCTCTTGCAGTGAACAGCAACACCTCCAACTAGATCAGGCTGCCCAGGGCCACATCAAGTCTGATCTTGAATGTCTCCAGGGATGGGGCCCCAACCACATCCCTAGATAGCCTGTTCCAGTATTTTACCACCCTTGTTGTAAAGCGCTTCCTCCTTATGTCCAACCTAAATCTACCCTGCTCCAGTTTCAAACCATTGCCCCTTGTCCTATTGTTACAAGCCCTTCTAAACAGTCCTTCCCCAGCCTGCCTGTGAGTTCCCTTCAGATACTGAAATGTAGTTATGATGTCTCCCTGGAGCCTTCTCTTCTCTAGGCTGAACAGCCCCAATTCTTTCAGCCTGTCTTCACAGGAGAGGTGCTGCAGCCTCTCAAGTTTCTCCTTCTTTCTGAACTCTTAAGGCTGGGTCTCAAAAGAGACAAAAGAGATACAGACATCAATCTAGATGTCTAATTAAGTTGGCACATCCATCTCATTAACTTGCTAGAGCCTGCACACTGATTGCTCTTAAGGAACATACAGCTCAAATGCACCTGTGTGTTTGAAGTTCTGAGGAGTTCATCTGAAGTTGTAACTAATGGAGAAAATCCCAGTGTAACATGGTGAGCCTTTTGTTTAAGAGCCATTTCAGTTTCAAATGTAATTTTTGCATTGGTATCTTTGGCATTCTCAAACAAGCTCCAATTTCTAGAGCTGAATCGCAGACCTATGACAAATGCAGTTGCTGTCTAGGTACCAAACTAGCCATACGTGTGTCGGTGCAAATGATGCCATCCTAACACAATAATCAAATGAGTGTCTCATAAACTCTTCTGTAATCCAATAAAGCAACAGCCTTTTTTTTTTTTTTAAAGCTTTATCAATCTCCATCTCTAATATTTACATACATATCACAGATAGGGGATGAAAGGCAACTGGAGTAACTGACAAGCAAACTGAGATAAATGAGAACTAACCCATCATTATGGCAAAAAAAAAGCAAAAGGCAGCATTATGTAGAAACTTTATCAAGTAATTAATGATCTATCTGGGAATAATTACATGTGACTCACCAACCCCATTTTCTTAAATGAATTTAAAAGCTATTAAATATCCCCTTAACAATAAACAGCATGTGAGACACTGCTTGGCTTCTTTTGTCCACAAAATTTTATCTTAATCAGTGAATATGGATAGTCCTGAGGAGGATACAGCTGTCAGGTAGTGAATGATGTGCAAGCTTCTGTGTTAAAGGCTGAGATAATGGCTAAGAAGACACAGAGCCTTGCGTGTTAACAGGGTTATTATCACCTACATGTATGGAGCTAACTCACAGGCTGTGTCCTTTTATGGTCAGTACAATATGGGTAAGACAGTCTCTATCACAAACACTCTGAAACTGCCATTTCTGACTTGCAAACACAGGGTCATGTGGGAGAAGGAGGTTGCGCTGTGTGCATGGGTCCAAGGAATCACAACAGTCTAAGGAGGACTGAAGTGAAGATGCTCTAGGCCCAGGCAGTGCTTGCTCCCCTAAGAGCTTCAGTGTAACATGTTAAAGAAATACATAGAAATGGTGCTGAGTGTAACCATGAGAGATATTCAGGAGAATCCAGACTAGGCAAAATCTGACCCAGTGAGAGTCCCAAGTTCAGCAGGACAGACAGAACATGCATTTTCATTTCCTATTCCTATGCAAAGGATAATGCATTAATTCTGTTTGTGGATAATGTGGATTTGAGAAGAACATTGCAAGGTCTCTTACCAAGGACCCTAAAGGTTAAATCATTATAAGTATTAGCTGCATTTTGTTATTTTTATTTTTTAAACAATCCAATTCCTTTTTTTTAAAGTACTCAACATTGTCAGCAGGGAAAGGGATAGGGATAGAGATAGAGATAGGAATAGGGATAGGGATAAGGATAGGGATAGGGATAGGGATAGGGATAGGGATAGGGATAGGGGGGATAGGGACTGGGATAGCATGAGCCTACCTAAGAGATCTGCTCAGGTCAGGCGACTCAAGCAAGGAATGCTTTGCTTTTGCAACTTGGCTTAGGTAGAAGGAAACTGCAGAACTGCCTGGGGCAGTGATGGCCATGTGCAAAACAGAGAATGTAAAGCTCCTGGGGATTTAAAAATGCAACAAAATGAATTAAATAAATTAACCATTTTCTATTTGACCAAATTAATGTCCTCTATCAGTTCTACTCCTTTATCATCTTTTATGATGAGATTATTTTGCCTTTACTTTCAGATTCCATCCTGTTTATCTACCTAGACTGTAATCTTTCTGGGCAAAGTCTGCCTGTTATTCTGTGTCTGTAAAGGTATGCATGATAAAGCCTGTGTTTCAGCTGCATGCTCTAATCATCCATAAAGAATGTAGCAGCCCAAAAGCAAAGAAAACACACACACACAAGTCATCCTCATGGAGCAAAACTACCTCTTCCAGCACACAGCTGTTTTGCTTAATGGCTACAGCTGTTTTTTTCCTAAAGCTAAAATTTGTTTCAATTGGACAGAAATTTCATTTAGCAGTTTATTTTTATGCAGCTCACATACAGACTAAACACCCCACATAAAATAACTCCACCCAACCTTTAAATATTCTATTTCAAAAGACATGGCCTTTGCCATGAAATGCACCCCCCACCCCCTTTTTTTTTCTCACCCAAAATCCTGCATTATGCAAACACCATCAGTGTGTGAGATGGTTTAGTGCCATTAGTGGTGCTCCGTATGAGCGCTAATGACCTTGCATGAAACAGACATAAATTCTCTTCACACATCATCCCTCGAGTAGCTTTATGGAAATGCAAGGAGTGATTGTGTACTTAGCTCTTCAATTAAATGTCGAAGAAAAAGTGACTTTGGTGAGGGTTTGCCACTTGATTTCATGGGATGGTCCCATTCCCAATAGTGAGAGTAACCTACTTTTATGCTAAAGGGCAGTGATTCGAAGGAGCACATTAACCGTCTATTGCTGTTGTATTTAGTGCTCAATTTCAGCTCAATTAAATTGCAGTTTGATTGGGAAGGCATCAGTTTTAAATATCCAAATGAGAGCATTCAAAGACAGTTCCTGCAGCAGAACTGAAGAAAAACGAATACTTCTCACTTAAAGTTTTACATTCTCCTGTGTCAAACCACAGGCCACCTTCAGGTTTGACTTTTCATAGCACAGAGGATGTAGAAGAAATGTGCAGATAATACATGCTTGAAAACATGAGGTAGTTTGCTTCTGACAAACCAAAGACATCTAGTGCACACAGACCTGCACATCTTGGTAATTATTCCCAAGCTGATGTAGATAATGAGGAAAAGACAGTACACATAGTTAGGTACTTGGTATTCTACATCATAAAACAGATGTATCTGTGAATATATATTCTGTGAGGAGATGAGCTTTAGTTGTAACTTTGGATCTAGCTCTGAGTTTTGTAGGCAGGGTGTTTAAAATTCTCCCACCTTCAGCGCCTCCTCTCAAAAAAATACTGATATTCTGCACTGGGGAATAAATATGCAACAGCTTGATATAGAATACTTGAGGTGCTTATCAATAACAGCATAAGAAAATACTTGCCTTATACTTTTTTGCACAATGGGCAACGTATTCTGGCATGTCCTCCCTTGTTTTGTTGTGTTTCCTTTCTTGGAAGGAGAGCAGCCCTCTTATGGAAATAGCACCTAAGATGAAGAACTGGACTGTGCAAGCAGCTTGTGAGCTTCTCTAGCTGAAGCTGCTGCTTAGGACAGTGTGCAGTTAAAAACAGTGCTAAAAACAATAGCCCGGGAATTAGTGTGTGGATGAACTTGAGACAGGGCTGCACCTCATTTAAACTTCAGGTGCTATTGAGCAGCCAAGCTCCAGAAGACACTCCATGTGAGGTCTGGGGCAGTGCACCTTACCCAGCCAACCTTATCCAAGTCTGCCAGCTCCAACCTGAAGGCACCCCCCAGCTCTTAGCTGATACAATAGATCACTCTGTTCCCTGTGCCAGCTTTTGCTTGCCAGCAAATGCATGCTGGATTGCATCACAAGTAAAACAGGGATTATTTGATTTTACTTCTATTTCTCCTGAATCCACAGCTATGGGATCATACAGTGCAATGAATGAGCACCTCCTGAATGTCTGTGCTTGTCTGTGTGTGAGGAATGAAATGACAAGCTTGGAGCAGTGTCACCTTTTCTGCTTTCCCAGCACATAGGGAAAATATGGCTAATTGTTATCTTTGGCCTCCGTATGACTATAGGAAGGTGATGCATATAAAATACGTGTTGACAGAAAGCTGAAGTGCCCTGCTCTTTTCTTTTTGATCATCTCAACTTTAAATAGCTTTGACTGTATGTAATTCCTCCTTTCCATTTAATTTGTGGCTTGAAGAAGTGAAAACAACTGTTTCCAGAGATAAAACCATGGCATGAAAATGATATTGTCCTTTAGTTCCTTGCTCCTGTGCTGGTAAATTAATTCATAAATGGCAATATTAATACTTCTGATGAAAATACATCCCATAATTGCCCTGCTTAATAGATAAAGGCCCAAGAGAAAGAAAAAGGGAAAAAAATTAAACAAAATGAGTGTTTTCATGGTGAGCTTGAAGTTTTGAGTTGTAAATGAAGATAAGCAAATGAACCATATTTCCTGTTTATGTTACCAAGATTCTCATTAAGGTGTCTCCTCTTTGACCTACGCTGTTACGAGAAAGAAACTAAGGCAAGTAAGCTTATCCTAATGAGAGGCAAGAATATCCCTGCTTTTTCACAATTAGAATAAATGTACTGGGGAGCCAGATGGGGCCTTTAAAATTTTTCACAATTATATTCCTGCCACAGATAATGGCAAAGACCCCACAATGGCTATTCTCGAGCAACACTTAAATGAGCAGATTAGCAGATTTGTTTTTCTCCTTTCTTTTAAGATTCATTTCCCCCCCTTCAGTTGTGTTTTGATGTTTGGTGAGTTCTGGGGAAGAAAGGAGGGTGGGAGAGAGGTGATTTACTGGCATGTTTTCATTTAGAGTGATACATTCCACACAGCCTAACTGAAACAATTTTTTGCTTGATAAAAGGAGAGCTGATTTTTTTTTTTTTAAAGGAAAAGCATGTGGTGGCTTTCAGAAGCAGCAGCTGATTCTGTCCTTTTTATCTAACTAAAACACCAGTGTCCCTGCTTTTACCGCAACCTGCGGTGTTTGCTCTGTTTCTAATCCCCCTGCTTTCCTCACACGCCTTTCTCTGCATCTCTACTGCTCTGCCACGCCAGTGACTCCAAACCCTATCACTCCTGGGTTTTGTGTCTTTCTCTGCATTCGGTGCCTTTTGCATTTGTATGCTTGCTCCTGCCTGATCAAAGAATGCATTTTTTTTTTTTTCTTTTTTCTTCAGAATGCACATTTCCTGACTTGGATTATCTGTGATGTTTCCAAAAACTCTGGGAAAGAGGGATAAAAGGAGTCACAGTGCTTGTGCTCAAATGCACCATTTTAGTTCTTCACTGACTTCAGAGTGACCTGTTCATGTACACTAGATATTAAAAATTGCTGAAAATCCCCCTGCAAGAAACCCTCCCCCTGCTGACACCCCCCCGCCCCAGCTGTGAGATATCTGAAACTGGACATTACCGAGTGATGTGAAAAGAGAGGTTGATGCCTGCAGAGCCTGACCGAGCATCTTTTATTTGTGCAGTCTAGTGTAGTTCAAATGTATTGCCAAACCCCACACTGCCTTCTCCAAAGATCTCACTTATGCTTCTATTAGGGAGCCCACGCCAAGAACAGGTCAGTGTTTGTGTGAGTTTGGATGGCCACGAGGAGGAGAAAACTCCATACAAGGAGCCTGAGTGTGATTACAACAGAAAGTACTGAAAAGCTGCCTCAAAATTTGAAAAGCATCTGTGCTTGACTTGATTTAAATCTGAAGATAACGCAGGAAGCAAATAATCAATACCAGCCTTACATCTCTCTGTGGTACATGGACTGCCTGCTGATAACAGCCACTCAGGAAACCATATTTTGGCACTATAAGCAAAGCCCAATTATTTCATTTTACCGTGGCGTTCAACACAATTCCCAATAAATAAAACAACTGGCAAGGCTTTAAGATCCAGGAGAGTATCCAGTAGTGTAAAAACCAAAACAATCTAGTTGTGATGTCCTAAAGTGGGTAATAGACACAGTGGGCCCCATTTTCCAAACTTTACAATGATTTGAATAGCCCTGCAGAGTGCTTGCTTTTCACTTGTTCATCTTACTTCCTTCACTGGGGCTTATAATTAATTTAAACTGTGTAACTCAAGAAGATTTGTTTCATCCATAGGCAGCTTGGTAGAGTTTTTTAATTATGGGAATGTTTATTGGAAATGATTATGTACGAGTTGAAACTGCAGTTGTGTCTACCTTGGTGGCTTGCCCTGAATTTACCTTTTCTTGAGGTACATCTGCTCTGTGCTCGTGGAAGTGAGGAACTGCTCGGTGAGCTTCCAGCAGCGCCCTTGCACCCAGGGCAGCACTGCTGGCTGCAGCACAAAGCATGGCCAGAGCTCATCTACTGTGAGGCTCAGTGGGGTAACCTACAACTACAGCCTTTGCCTTGTTGGCAAAGCTAGACTGTTTCCTGTATGGGTAGTGCCTCTATACCAGCTCCCATGGCACAGTGCATAATGTCCAAGAATGGCAGGAGAACATGTTGGCTTTCCATGGAGTGGAACTGGTAAGAAATTATATGCAAATAGACCCTCTTCTCTGCCCCTCTCCCTCCTGTCCCATGGCATAGTCTGGGTAGACTTCACCCATAAACTGGCACAGAGATAGGTTTTCTCCTTCTCTCAGAGTGGATGCTGTTTGCCTGTGGTTCCTGCTAGTGGTCCTGGATGTGAGCAAGGGCTGTTTGCACAAAAGTCCACACTAAGTACTCAACAAATGTAGGGCTTGTCTAAACCCCAGAAGGATGAGGGTATGATTTCAAGGCAATTGAGATGGAAAGATTGCTGCCTGTCATCTCAGCTGCTTGTCCTGACTCTGTGCAGGCTGTCAACCCCTCACAGTTACCAGGCAAACCCTTCAGCTGTGGTGGAATGGGAGCTTATAGACAAGAAGTTATTGACAGTCAGCTGATGAATGGTAACTCATTAAGCTGTGGTAATATTATTGCTTGCAATGCTCTGTCCATACAGTTAATCAATTTTCTAAGTGAATGAAACTGAATTAAAGCTGCTTTAATTCCAAATGAGAATGTTGACACAAGCATTTAGTGAAGTTTGACTAATCCATTTAAAACAAACTTAGATTCTTTTCTCTCAGTAGCTGTATGCAGATAACTCTGGGGCAGGTTCAACACAGCTACTTCAGGCTTAGTCTCTCTACCAGCCCAACTTAATCCAGTCCCTCACCCTACAGAGATAGAAATCCCATGCCACAAGACAAGGTTCTAAAGCTGAATCTCTTAGCTCCATATCTACTCAGATGAGGGAAGGTAGCAAGGTAGGTTTAGACTGGATCTTAGGAAGAAGTTCTTCAGTACAAGGGTGGTGAGACTCTGGAATAGGTTGCCCAGAGTGGTTGTGGATGCCCCCTCTCTGGAGGTGTTCCAGGCCTTGGTTGGATGAGGCCTTGGGCAACCAACTGTAGTTGAGAGGTGTCCCTGCCCATGGCAGGGAAGTTGGGAGTAGAATTCTAAGGTCCCTTCCAACCTAAGCCATTCTGTGATTCTATGATTAACCATCAGGCTTCATTCATGACTGCTCACAGAAACGTGCAGCTCGTCCCATTTCTGACTGCACAGCAATGAAAAAATAACAGTGATTCTGAGAGTGTTATTGCCCCCAAACCACTACTGTGCTTCAGAGCTAACAAGCCACTGCAAGGGATTTGGCCATTTCTCATTTCTCTGAAAGCTTTTTTCACCTTGGCATCTTTTAGATACAGCTTCAAGCACCTGCACTTCAATTTATATGTTGAAGATTAACTTCAAATCCAAAGGAACTACAGTATCAATTTGTCTTCATGGTAAATGTTTTGTTGGAGTTTTAGTACAGGGCTGGATGAATCACCATGGGGAAAGGAAAAACAAAACCAAAATAGAGAAAGAAGGTTTAATATAAACCAATAGTTGTTTTTTCAAATAATCCACAGGAAACATGGGAAAAGCCAAGCACTGGCACAGTGTGCCATGCAGTATCACCCCGAGCCCAGGGACTTGAGAAGGCAGCCTCCCCTCCTGGAAATTGGTGGGAATTTTGCCACTGACTTAATGTAGACAGGTTTACACCCACACTGTCTTAACAGTGAATGCTCAGCTGCTGAAGCACATGATGGCAGCCACCCCAGAAAAACACCAGCTTGCTTCACCATGACATCTGCTGACTCAATCCAAAGCTTGTTCCTACCTCAAGGACTGAGTTTTTGGCATGACATTGTACCTGTTCTCGTTTGCCACAGCCTTATGTAGGGATGGCACAAAGATAAGTGACAGAAACAGACATGAAAAGTGGGAAATGTGGATCACAGGAACAGAAAATAGCCAGTACATTGCATACTGGCAGGACAAGAGACTGGAAGCAACTACTAAAGGAAATAGAGATTTATTTCCTGCCCTGAAATATTCAGAACAAAATCAATTGATTAAACTTTACTTCATCCCATGAAAAGATAAATTTTTAAAATGCATTTCCTGTGTTCAAAGTACTTTGTATCCAGACTCAATTATTTTTCTCCATCTAGTTGCTTTTTATAGAAGCAGTTAACTCAGGCCTTTGTGTGTTCTGCTAGGCAGAAAAATCTAGTTAGAGATAAATACAATTTTATTGTAGTGACTGTTAAGAGCTCCTCAAAATGATGTGACTTGGCCACTGTCCTAAGTCTCACTAATACCTAAGTTATCCCCTCAAGTTACACAGTCATTCTGTTGCTGAATATGGATTTGTGTAACAAAAGTATCAGATTATTTTAAATACTGACCTGCCTCCAAGTAGTAATTACAGTAACAAAAGCAGGAAGCACCTGAGCACAACTGGCCTCTGTTATCTCTTAACTGTTCACCCCTATGACCCCAAATAAACCACCAGGAAAGTCTCTAATTAGTTTAAAGCACTCGGCTAGTTCAACTCATAATGAACGTTTTAACCCACACTCCACAGACTCGGTGCACCACAGTGGAGAATTCTTCTCCCTTCTCTACCCAGGAATAGTTCACTACAAAAACCCTTCAGTTTTCAAACCATTCTGAAGCCCAAGTAAAGGGACCTTTTGCAGTGCCATCCTGCGTGGGCTGCTACAGCTCCAGCCATGGGCAAACAGAAGGGTTTCCTTGAGAGGTCTCCATTAGCAAAGGAGATGTAGCACAAAATCCAGTCAGTGCCCTTCACTTTCTTGTCTCTAAACAGTCTCCAATGAGTATATTTCAGGCACTCCTGTCACTGCTCAATGTGAGATGGACCAAAAAGTGAAAGATGGTACTTCTGCCATCCCCCTGGCCTTGCCAACCTCTTACAAAGACTATGCAAATCATTGCATTAACTAACAACCCTGCTTCCAAAGATCTTTTCAGGTGCCTGTAGAAAGACAGTTTCTGTTATGCTGGTGTAATTTCCATCTGGGTTATTTGGGTTTTTTCCCTAAAAATAATTTTGCAGAGTTGGCCGGAAATTTGTCATGCTTCACTGGGGGTAAGAATCCTGAAAACTATCAATGTGGGGCTCAGCAATGGTTTTGCTCCCTATTGATGTTTCTTATGGCTATTAGATGAGTAAATATACCTCATTCTAGCAAATACCTGCTATTTGTTTGATTATAGAATCATAGACACATAGAATTGTCAGGGTTGGAAGGGACCTCAAGGATCATCTAGTTCCAAACCTCCTGCCATGGGCAGGGACACCTCACACTAGATCAGGTTGCTCAGAGCCCCATCCAGCCTGGCCTTGAAAACTTCCAGGGACGAAGCTTCTACCACCTCCCTGGGCAACCTGTTCCAGTGTCTCACCGCCCTCATGGGGAAGAACTTCTTCCTAACATCATATCTGAATCTACCCATTTCTCATCTTGCTCCATTCCCCTGAGTCCTAAAAAGTCCTTCACCAGCTTTCTTGTAGGCCCCCTTAAGAGACTGGATTGTAGGGGAAAAAGAATTGCTTTATGGTGATGCATTACTTTTTGGGGTAGGTACTCTTGCTATTCTGGATTCTGAAGAGCCATCCATCTCTGCCCCCCTCTTGCCTGAGTACATCCCTTTCCAGGAAAGCCAATGGCATTGATTAAGAAGAGAACTGCCTAGTTAGCCAGCTATCCATTCTTCAGCAGGGAGAGACCTGACCATGTGTTACATCTTCACCTCCAGTGTTATAAACAGGTCCTGGTTTTCCTACAATTAATGGTTACAGACCTATTGATCTAGATGTGAGAAAGGTCACACTCCCAAAAGCCAGACATCAAAGAGAAAAATGGAGATGAACTAGCTTTACTCTTCCAGCTGTGTGCTAATGGCTGCTGAGCTGCACAGCGTCCTTCCAAAACTCTTTGTCTGCACATAGGACTGAGAAGGAGAGTTAAAATTTGCCTTAGCTACAACATGCCAGTTTACTATACCCCAGATTGCAACATCCCAACTTTTACCAGCCTAACCATCCATACCACAACAGCATGTCTTAAGCACAGGGAATGTCACCTTCATGTAAAAATGATCCAGACAGTTTTCAGTCTATGTGATTCAGCAGAGTCCTCTGAGGCTGAAGTATGCCCCTGGTATTATCCATTGTTTTATACTGAATGAAGAGAGAAAGTAATTCAGTGTCCTTTTGTACTGGGAATAGAATAATACATGTGATTTTCCCCTTTGAAAAGATGTTTTATAATCCCGTTTAATATTGGGTTAAACATTTCATTGTTTGCCATGACTAATCCACAGATTTGAAGGAAAAATTCCTCTTTAAAGTGTAATGTTCCTTCTCTGTTCCTTCACTTTTGAATTAGTCCCAACACCAGTTTGAAAAGAAGCACCAATTTGCGCAGATATGTGCGGCATGTGTTCTAACACACTTGTGGGGAAGCACAGGGAAATAGAGGGTGCTTTGGATAACAATGCAAATTCAGACAGACTAGTCAAACTGGTGCAATCTGCACTTGGAGCAACCTCCTCATTAAATGAATAAACTTATCCTGAAAGATGTTCAATGAAGGATGCAGAACAGGATTATTCCACTCCATCAAGCACCCTTTTGATGTTTAATGAAACTACACCAGCAGGTAAATGATGGGTTTGTGTTCACTGCACACTTTTTAATGAGATTATAAAGAAATATCCAATATATTACAAGTGGGTCAAATATATTTTTTATACCTCTGTCTGGAGAGACAACCTTCAGACTGAACTCCAGCTGACTACCAAGAGAACATTTAAATAAACACAGTTATTAAACCAGAGAAACTACATAACTCATGTGCTATTTACTGACAAATCCCAGCATCAAGTCTGCATTCGAATCTGTCATGATCAATGAATATTCTTATAGAAATATGTAAATATTTATGGGTGCACAGTAATGAACTTTAGTAACAAATTCTATGACAGTATTTTTAAAGAAAGAAGCCTTTTTTGCTTGTATATATATATTTCCATTTTTAAATAACACTGCAGGGCTGAGGCTGAAGGGGAAAGAGGCACTCAAGCCTGATGTGCCACGAAGCATGTGCCACATGCAGGGGGTTACAGCCCCGTTAACATTTCCAAGTAAATGAGGCTTATTATTCAAATCCCTCAATTATAGCAGCTCCTTGTCAATTTAAAGTAATTGTATATGTCACACCTATATGTATGAAGGGGATACAGGGAAAAAAGTGCTTTCTGTTTAACTAACCCTGCTGCTGGTGACAGCGATGATCAAGCCCTGTTTGACTTCCAGAGAAACCCAATTAGGCTGAATGAAAAGTGCTGTGGAAGCTCCCACCTGAAATAAGCCACAGTGCCATGCTGCTGATGCTCTTGGAGGTCTCTGTGGCTTACTAAACCAGCTCCCAGGGCTGCCCAAACCACTAAGCATCTGCAATGATTGCTGCATCTGCAATGATCAAGCTATGAAGATGACTGGAGAACTTGAACAACTCTCCTATGAAGAAAGACTGAGAGACCTGGGGCTGTTTAGTCCAGGGAAGAGAAGGCTGAGAGGGGATCTTATAAATATCTGAAGGGTGGGTGACAAGATGAAGATGCCAGGCTCTTTTCAGTGATGGCCAGTGATAGGACAAAGAACAATGGGTACGAGCTGGAACACAGGCGATTCCACCTCAACGTGATGAGAAACTTGATGGTGAAGGTGACAGATCACTGGAACAGGCTGCCCAAAGAGGTTGTAGAATCTCCTTCTCTGGAGGTTTTCAAAACCCACCTGGATGCATTCCTACTTGCTCTAGGTGATCTCTAGGGGTCTCTTCCAACCCATACCATTCTGTGATTGTGTGATTCCACCTTCTGAGCAAGTTACACTGGCCTTCTGTCCAAAATGGGTCAGTACCCATCTCAGACTTGAAACAAACACACAAATTTCATCACCTCTAATGATGCCATAACAGGGACTGGAGCCCAGTCAATGTGTGTGGGAGCAGGACCCATTTATCTGGCACTTCTGCAAGCCAGGCATTCTGTTTGCAAAACAAAGCCTTTAAATCCCAGCCAAATGGCTAAATCACTCTTCCTCCACTTGTCAATGCTTCTGGTTGTAAAAAGACAAGTTGTCTGGGGAGGGCTGGATGCATGTCTCAGCAGTCTGAATTGGACATGAACTAATTGGAAACTGCACTGGAGATGAACTAATGTCACCCACGCTCTCTGCCAGGCAGCGCCTTGCAGCTGCTTTCCACCAGGACTCAGAGGAGGGACAGATTCAAAAGCACCATTTTGATACTACAGAATTTGTTCTGCATTTTGCCCTGAGTTGATGGTGTTTGATGGCCCCAGTGCAGGACCTGCTTGGATTTGTGAATGGAGAGAGACACACTCCATTCTCAGGCTCAGATTTGTGGAATTTGGGAAAACTTTCAGTTTCTTTTTGCCTCTAAGTTGTCCAGAGTTACAATCAAGGTCTGACAGCCACGTGATGTAAATCAGGTACATGCATTCAGCGGTTTTTGATACGGCCTTTTTTTTTTTTTTCATATATCAAACTCAGATACTTCTATAGTCTCCCAGTTCCAAGATATAATACCAGTTCCAACATGTATCCTACAACGAAACTGGCAGCTCATGGAAAAATGCTAGCACTCTGTTTCACTGAATCAACAGGAAAAACATGATTGCCAGGCTTGGAAATACTGGGCAAGGCAATTTGTTTTTCCCCTGGAAAGCACAGGGTTATGCTTCAGACTCCTCCACAGCCCACTCTACTGATCCTTTTCTGTCACTGCAGGACAGCCTGCGCACGAGAGGTCTTCAACAGTATTATTACACCAAGGAACGAGACATATTGAATAGTATCAGAAGCTACAACACTGCAAACAGTTTGAATAACGAAATACAGTACCCTTGCTTTAACTCCTCATGCAGAACTGATTGAAGGTTAGTTGGAGGGCTTTTGCAGGCTCAGTTTTAGGCATTAAGATCTGTGACTGAGAAGGTTTGTTAAACAGGCTGGGCTGAAGCCTGCACTTCACAGGTCTGCTGCTGGCTTTGGCTCTCACTATCAAACCCCCACAGGTTTAGCTGTGGCAGTTTCTCCTACCCCCAGCTGTATGCTCTGTGCTGGTGCTGATTGCTGCTGCTGCAGCAGGGACCATGTGTCTGTACATCAGTTCAGCTCACTCTTGTGTTTCACACTCACCAGTGCTTTAGGCTGTGAACTGGGACACTTGAAGTGCTGATGCATGTCCCTTCCTGCCACCCTTTCTAGAGGGCTCTGATGCTGGAAGGCAGAGAGGTATTTGGTGAACAGCTGGAGGTGGTCACATCTTAAGCCACTGCAGCTAAATCTGCCAAATCTCATCTGTCAGAGCACAGAGTTTATGCTTTTAGCTTTGTGTGTATGGAACCTTAGGATTACCAAATTACTGCTTTAAATACAATGCATTAGCCCAGATGAGATAAGCGGAAGAAAAATGCAAGTAACAACTGCCACATCTCTGAGTGCTTCACTAAAACTCACATTATTAACACAATTTAGAGAAAATATAGGATGCTCAAACTTTGCACATAATTTAATAATGTTCTTCAAGAGGAGAAAAATTACAAAAGAAAAAGATGTTATCTGCTTGCTTGATACATGCTTCAAACTTAGAGAGGTCGGATCTTCATCTGTTTTAAGTCAGAGAGGCTTCACGTAAGTTAGAGTAGCCATGAAAGTCAACAGCAGATGAAGAGCTGGCCCTAGTTTGCTATTTGCTAATCTTCAGGGAAATCTCAAGATTATGGACAGAATACTTTCTTTCTCCAAGATAAGGAAATACAATATCCCTAGAGTACCTCTTATCTCCCCTCCAATCCAGCCTGGAAAGGCTTTCCTCTTTTCAAAGCTTTTTGTAGAATTTCTGGTCTAGAAATGTAGCCTTTCCAAGTTCATTGGCATTTTTAATGTGTTAAAGCTGTCGTTCCAGTTTTGGCCACAGCTCCCTCATTTCCTGATTCCTCTCAAAAACTTGAAACCTGTTCTTTTCCTGCTTCTTTCACTTTTCAGAAGTTTCTTTCCCTCTTCTTTTGTGCACAGAAATTCTTGCTCTAGTTCCAATTCCCCTGAGTCTCTCCATGGTGTTTCAGCTTTTGACTTTCTCAGTGCAGGGTGTACGTGTTTGTGCCCACGTGTGGGACAGAGCAAACCAGTGTGTACGAGCTGAAATCTCAACATTGTTTACTTCATGGCAATACTCATCACCACCACACCTAATACGTATTATAAAAGTAAACCAGAGTAGAGAGAGAGTCAGGCACAGGCGCTAAGCTTTGTGTTCTTGCAGTGATCATAGCACTGCAGTGCCACCTAGTGAAAGGCCTACAGTGAATATTCCAGTGTGTCAGTGAAGCCCCCTCCTGCATTCATAAAACCTATTTCAATATATTATTGAGTATTTAGACTGCTGTTCTCTGAGTGTGCAAAATTCCATGCAAACAGTGATCAGATAAAATACAATTTTCCCCCTAATGTAGTTTCTTCCAAGTGCCCTGAAGCGTTGTGTTTCCAAGGCAGTTGAGTTGCCTGTGATTTAACGTTCCGCTGCTCGTGTAAAACTTGATTCTTGAATCTTTGATAAAGCCATTCCAAGTAGAAACAAAGGAGCTTTAGTTAAGGGTACCCAGTTTGTAGACTCAACATATAACTTGCATAATTGGTCCCAAAAAGCTGTTTACACTCTTTGCCACATTGGTAAAGGAATGTGTAAGGGCCTGGTATTTACTTAGAGTATTTTCTTGAAATCTTAAATCCTGCACAGGTTCTTATTTCTAGCAGATGCTCCAAACTGCTTAGAAAAGCAGCTTGGGAGCCAATGGCTCCAATAGGAAATGTCACATTTAACCCTTCCCTATCCCTTCAGGTAGGATAATAGAATCTCTTTGGGGATTCTCCTCCTGCCCTTTGAGCAAGGCCTTTGCACAGCATGGGCAGCTGAGCCAGCAGTGCACAGGATGCTGTCCAGCCCACCCCATGCAGGACCCCAGGACAGGGCCAGTGATGGACACTGAAGAGCTTTGGATGTTACACTGCAGGCACTGGGTACCCCTTGCAGCAGGGCTGCTCTGCATCAAACTCCCTGCTGACCTCACCTTTACCCCATGATGGTACCACACCCCCATGGACATTAGGGTTAGCAGATGACAGACCTGACACAGGAGCCATGTGGGAGATAGAGCAAGATGAGGTGTAACATGGATAACTTAGAGCATGTGCCAGAGATGGGCACCTCAGTGGGGACATTGTGTGAGTCTCAGGAATAATCTGGGTAAGTCTGTGTGTAAGTGACATTGCTGTCCATTAACCACTTGAAGAGAGAAACGTTAAAACATGGACTGCCTGGTCAGTTGATTACATATATCCTTAGTCTGAAGTGCAAGGTGTCAGTGAAATCACATAGGCATTGTTTTTAACACTGCCATCTTGTCATCTCAGTCTGTCTTAACCTCCAGTAGAAGATACCACACCATCAGAAGTGGTTTCTTTTGTCTTATCTGTTTCCATCTCACCTCCCCTGTTACTGCTTTTTATGGTACTGTAGATCAGTCAGCCTAGGCTTCCAAACCAACCCTATTGTGTGATGGGCTGGCACAGATGGAGTCAGCCTCGGCCCAAAGGACTGGGTCCAAACCCAGTGAATGGACATCTTTTCACTGATCTCAGTGAGGTCTGGACCAGGCCTAAGCTCAAAGATGTTGTCCATTAAGTTGAATTTTCTTTTGGACGACATTTTGGAACTGTTAGCGTTTCAGTTTCCATTGTCTGCAGCCACATGAGCTTAATATTTTACAACAGCTTTACGTACGGATTGGCAATCTGATTTCAGTTATTCCTACTTCTGCTTTATTTCATTCAAGGTAATTGGTATTAAATTGTTGGATATATTTACGTGTCCACATTTGTTACTACTTTAGCGTGTCTGAAGTAACCATTCAACCTACAATACCTCATTCTCACCAGTAATTAAAACTCTGAGGAAACTAACACACCCAGGAAGGAGGCCTGGGGAGCAGCCTTGTGTAACAGATGAACTCCCATCAAATCTAAATGCGATTTAATCAGTTTGATAATGGATCATTAATTACAAAACTGGTGAAGCGAAACACATTGTTGTGGGGACACATAATGGAACTATTGAGAAAGAAGAGACTTGCTTTTCCTAAGTACTTGTCTGCTGAGGAAACCACCTGTGCAAATAACTGGCTCAAATCAGATGACAAGCAGATTTTTTACTGCACAAGAAAGAGTTCTGGTTTCCACGGCAACACACCCAGGTCAAACCAGCAAATTGTACCTTTTTTTAAAAATTATTTTTAGTTTCTGCAATAAACATTTCATTTGCTCTAACAGGCTTAACATCCAGGTTTATAATGTGTCTAGAATATATTTATTAGTTAGCAATTATTTAACAGAGCAGCTTCTGCCCAGAAATTGCCGTCCGGTGACCAGGGATTCAGCCACAAGTGTATGGGATCTATCCTAAGCCTTTTGGCATTTTAAGCAAATGCTGTAATGCTGTTTGGCTCACAGTAACCTACTGTGAGCCCTGGGGAGAGCTAAGCAAACAGTTTGAATGTTAGACAAAAGTTTTTATTTAATTGAATTTGAGCATTTATAAAATTATATAAAATTAGGTCATATTCCTAGGTTATCCAGTATTTAACATTTGCACCAGTAATTGCCTCTACATCTAATTTAAACTTTAATTACATTATTTGAGAAAAAGGTTTTCTTGATCTGAGGGCAAATACTCTTTATTTATAGGCCCTTTCTCAGCCCAGGAATGGAAAGTACAAATGTGTTACTCATTAAGCCCCACGCTGTTACGTGGCTGGATGACTAAATCACTGCTTCCCTAGGGTGCCTACACCAAAAAGCGCTGGAGTCAGCGAAAAGAGAAAAATAGGTGTTCTCATTTCCAGTGTTCTGAACCAAAAAAACAATTAGTAAATCTCTGGAATAATGAGCAGTTTTATTCACCAGAGCTGCCTGGAAGTGGCTCTGAACTTGAGCTCCAACCACTCGCTCGAGACCTGATGGAATTAGGTCTCACAGAAACAAGTGAGTGGTCACACCACAGCCCCAGGCCCATGATGGTCAGCTTTGTGTTAACTCGCCAAGACCCTTAGTGATGCAACACCGTCTCCATACCTTATGGGCTACTTCCTTTTGATTCTGGCCAACTATGTTTTAGTAGTGAGTTTCAAGGACTCACATCCACGATGGCTCTTTGGAAGACTCGCCTGGCACCTCCTGCTGCTCCCAAATAGGCACAGCAGCCCTGCCTCTGAACAGAGCAAGGGAAAGCACTTGGCACAAAAGCTACGTGCTGGAGCAGACATTTGCATTAGATGTGACATTTCACCTTGTGAAAGCTGGCTCATAAAATACTCCTGGAAACACTCTGCTTCCTGCAGGGAGGAGGAGGAGCCTTCTCAGTGTTTCCAGGTCCCTTTTAGCCTGACTTTGAAGGGAAGTGCAGCTTGTCCAAATGTGCTCTCTCCAGTCTCCTCCCAGTAACTTTTGAACTTCTTGGCTAATTTCTGCCAACCTTGACAGATGGTGGGAAGCCTAGAAGATAGCTCAGCTGTCATGAAGGCTGGCAGGGGGCAGGGGAGGGCAGGAGCCAGGTGCCTGAGGAGCACATGTGCTACCCTGAGCAAGCCACAGCATGTTTGAGTACTGCTCCGCGGATGGGTCACAGGGACACAAGGGCAGGCTGAGGCTCTTGTGGGAGAGGGAAACAAAGGATTCAGGAAAATCCTTTAGGAAAAGGGGCTTTAATTTATAGAAAAAGGGTTTGATTTGCTTTTCTGGCCATAGGACAACATATTTTTTTTCTTTAAAAAGAAACACACCTAGTTCTGCCTTCTTTGCTCAGTGACTTTGTTGGCATCCAGAAGCATAGACTGAAACCAGTATTTCTTTCACAAAGATTTGATTCTCTTCTTTGATCCTGAGCTGTGAGCAACAAAGACCTAAGAGAGAGATTCTGCAGTTCCAGCCTTGGTCTGGAGCTCTGAAGATCATCTGTAGTGTACACACACCAGGGCCAGCTGATTTCCAGTTGCAGTTCTTTGTGCACAATGACACACTGGTCCTGGTCCTGTATTATAGAAGCTGGGTCTAGGGATGAGTTAGCACAAAGGAGAATTCATCCAGCAGCAGGCAGGACAGCAGAAACTGGACTACTGCCACAGTTCTGGGGTGGCTGGGCTGGAACAGTGTGAAGCTGCTTAACAGCATTTTATGGTCACTTTGGAAAATAAAGCATAGTAATCACCTTCCAGCCTGCAACTGAAAGGTAGATTGTGGTGTTTAGATTGAAAATGGGCAGCTGTACCAAACAGCTTTTAGGGCATATATTTCTGTGAAAAGAATTTCTGAAGACAGCCTGAGTGAGTTTTGTTCCTTCTTCATAAACTTTCAGCTAAAAGACATTTAGCAAGAGATTTTCTTGTTTCAGTAACAGGACATAACTACAATTCACAGCCTACTGAGACTTCTTTAGGGCAAAACCTGAACATAAATTTCTTGATATAAGAAGGACCAAGCTTTACCTATTTCTGTTCCTGATACCCACTATTCCCAAGTGAGGAAAGAATAACAAATTAGAGCTTATAAAGTGAGACTGGAAAAGAAGCAGTGAGAAGTGAGAGCTAGTGGAAGTTAGAGAAACCCCAGGACGTTCAAACTCCAATTGCTGCTTCCCATTCTCACAGCACATTGTTTAATTTGAACATCCCTTGCACACAATGAATGGCAGCAAGTGTGGAACGATTTCATACGATCAGCCATGGCTCACCCCAGCCCCAGGTCCCACCTATTTAAACCCTGCACAAAGCAGTGCAGAAAGCACGTTCTGCTTCTTCACCCTCTTGTCTCTGCTCAGTATCTGCAGCCAATCTGTTAATGGCCATTAAAATTAAGGTCAAATCCTGTGAGCACTGACATGCAAATAATCAGAAGTACCAAGACGTTTCTATGCATACAGGCTTCCAGGACTGGACACCAACTTTTGTTACAGCTGACGTGACACACTGCAGCTCCCTTTACTTGGTTTTGGGTTTAGTTCTTTAGTTTTCAGCTGGTCGCTCTTTCCCTGCACAGAGCCAGCGAGCACTAGAGGGCTCCCGAGCTACAGGCTTGGGATTTGTAGAAAGTGAGCTTTCCAATACTGTTTTCACTTCCTGGCTTAGAACTTTGTCCAAAACTTCTGTTACCACCCAGCCTTACAGTGTTTTCTACGATTCAGCTTTACCTTCACAGGCACCCTGTAGTTTATTGGTTTTTCAGGCAGACAGGAGAAAATAGGGCTCTGCTGTGCTCTTGGCATAGGGCTTGAGAGGAACTGGCTGGAACAGGCAGAGCTGCCGTCACAAGACATAGCTGTGGAAGAAGGAAGCATTTCCTGACTTCCACCAAAGCATTCATGAAGATTTGCAGAACTGAGTTAGCTTAGCTGGAAGGCAGCTTAATTGGCAGTAATTGGTTTCCCTTGGCTGGTCTTGTCCCTTTGGAAGTGATTTTCATGTTACTTTTCACAGAGAAGCACTTATGTCTGGTCCTTCTGACAAAGTGACAACCACCTCACATTTTAGAAGGCAAACAGCTACCAACTAGCTTAGATGTTCAAAAGAGACGGGCTTTGTAAGCAACTGAATGCTCTTGAAATCTGCTCATCGTGATGTGGTGGGCACACAAAAGTACAGCTGTTGACAGCAGCACAGCTCCAAGTGCCTCAGAAAATCTGCAGATTGATTTTTAGCCTATCTCTAGTAAACAGAAACAAACATAAACCTGATTTCCTCTCTCTGAAAACAGCTAGAGGAGCATACTTTCCAAACACAGCAAGCACTGAGACTCTTAAGGTAAAGCTCTGCATCTGGGGAACACGTCATGGAGCAGTAGGTCAGTTTGCCTATCACTGGATACGTATTCAAGTGGCTTGGACACATACAGCAGTAATGCAGAAATGTTGGCACAATACACTCTGGAGTTGAGGCTCTCTAATGATGGGTTTCAGATGTAAGGAGAACTTTATGAAGATTATGGTCACTGAGAACACTGAAGCATATACTCCATTAAATGATGGCCACGTGATAAGGGTTGGCCTTGGGAGGTGTTCTGCTCCCGGAGGATGGCTGGCTGCTCCTGCTGCTGACCCTCAGGTCAGCACAAGTGTTATCAGAGTGTCTATTTCCTGCTCCCTCACTTCTCCTGGAAGGAAGACTGCATGTGTGGGAAGAGGGGGCCCAGGGATGGACTGGTCACAGGACTGCAGAGTGCTGGCATGACCTATTCTGCTTATTTCTGCTCTCAGGAATTGAGCATTTGCAGTTCCACAGTTCTCTGTGCAAGAATTGCATCCTTGCAATATCCCACAAGTACGACAACTAAAATTCTTTCTGGCTCTGTGGAAAGGGCCTACTGTACAGCTCAGACAGGTTGCCTTAAGTCTCGAAACCCTGAGATGCAACCTACTGAACTGCCCCATGCACTCAACTGGAGTGTTCCAAAAAGAACAAAGCACCAAACCGAGAGCATGGCCAGCAATCATCTGTGGAATTACCACCAACATAAATGCCGTGCTGAGGGACAGTGTGGGAAATACCAATTTCTATCAAGTCCTTCCATGTTAGTCAAACACTGAGAGAAGTACAGCGGAGATGTTGGAACAAGGAACAACGGCAGTTCCTTGTCCATATTAAGCAGATTTTCTCAACTCCATCCTCCACATTACATTAGGCAACACCAACATTTAAAAATTGTAACCATTTGCATTTTGAGGGCTGAGACAGAGCAAAATGTTATTTTACTGCTCGCTCCACTTTCTAAAAGCATAGCTCAGTGAGGCTATGATGAGCTTCGTGGCCTCTGCACACTCAGACAGGAAACACCTGGACTTCTGTGGTAAAACATCGCTGTGAGTGCGCAGTGCGTTTTGGAACAGATCATTTGGAATTGTTAATAAATATTCATCTTCTTGCAGTAAAACACTGTGTGTCCAGTGCTATAAACATTGGCAGAGCTAACTATGTGCAATGTTAATCATCTTGATTTCCCCGCCCCCGCCCCCTAAAATGAATACTTGACATCCCCTCCAAGAACATCTGAGGTTTTCAAACCTTAACCCCCAGAAGATAATTCCATTGGATACACAATTTAAATATCTGTTTCTGTTCTATTTATTCTTTGCTAACACATTCTCCCATCTTTTCTAAATGGCTCATTATAAAGCTAACTAAAATGAAGTCTTTGTTTCCTTTCCTGGGAAAAGCCTTCCACCTTGGCAAATACAGCTCATACAGGAATTCACTGTCCTCCCTAATGGTCTCGATTTGGAAAACAAATCTAGAGCTGTCCCTAATTATGGGAAAGCCAAAGGGCAAAATGCAAATTGGATTCAAATCCTCAGGCTTTTTCTCAGAAATCACACTAAATCTGTGTATCTGTTATTGCTGTATGGATGTAACTTACATTTGTGATAAGCGGCTCCAGACTCATGCCCTGAATAGAGAAGAATTTCCTAATTATTATTTAATTGTTGCAAATAACGAAGGCCTGAACTTTCTGCCACAGTTTGCTACTTCCTCAAAGTGCTGGTGATGTGGCTGCAGGAGAGGCAGCTGACAGAAAGTCCAGTTTGATCATAATGTAGATTAGTTAAAGGTCATGATAAACAAATTTTGCTGCATCCTGCAGCATGTGCTTACATGTAAGGTTCATCTTTTTCAGTCAGCGTGTTCAGGTTTGGGGGCTGTTTCCATGTTTCTCTTGCCCAACTCTCTCTTTGAAAGCACTCTTGCTAATACTGTATTTCCATATCCTAACAGCTTGAATTGTTTAGGTTTAACATAAGCATTCACTGATTTTCTACTAAAATATATTGCCCATGGAAAATTAATATATTTTTCTGTCTTTTCTCAAAGGATTTTAATACCCAGGAAAACAAGATATCATAAATCTAAGGAAAGAAAAGCTGCTTTCAATTGAGCAGAAAAAAAAATAAAAGGCAAAGTCTGTTGTGCATGTGTGTCAACAGCTTTCAAAGCTGCCATCTGAGCACAGAAAGCAATCAGAAAAGTCATAGTGCTCATACCAAAAAAATTTCCCTTGGTGAGAACTCCACACACACTGGAGCAGCCTGAAAACTTGGCTTATTGTGTCTGTCTGTAGCTCTACAAAGAAGACTACTTGTTTCTATTTTCTGAATGTGTTGAAAACTAGAACATGGCAGCTGTAATTCTGCTGTAAAGCTCCCCAAACAAACACCAAAACAACCCTGACCACCTGTTTTGAACAGACTTCAGCTGTGGAAAATGCCTCTCCAAAGGGAAAGTGTTGGAGAATATTTATGAGAACTGAGAAGCAAGTGGGTTCTAGCTGAGGGTTTTCTGCACGCAGAGCAATGCATTATTTATTAGCTGTCTACTGCTTTGTCCCTTCTACCCCAGGCAGGGTATTTAACTGTACTATCACACATGTTGTAAACAGTATTTCTTTACAGAGAGATGCACAATGTAGGCAGAACAGAAACTTCAGACGCAGATGCTGTAGACAGAACGGAAATTTCAGCCTCAGTCTCTAGTGCTGGACCTCCTCTGGAGCTGATGGCACCTGTGAGGGATCCATTGGCTGGGCAAAGCCCAACATTCAGTGGGCAAAGCATGATGTAGAGGGGCCACAAGCCCACTACTAACAATCAGCTCCTCCTGGAGACAGCCCTTTGGCTGGCCACCTCAGGGCTCTTTTGTCCAGGTGACCAGTCAGAAAGTCCTTCGTTTGTATTTTCCTCTAGAGGGGATGAATGACATCTGAAATACGTGGTACTTTGGGGAGACCAAGGCACTACTCAGGCTCCTTAAACTTGTGTCAGTCACCCTACAGACACACCCAGGGTACTATGGCAATATCCAATCACACAATGAATAAATGAATCTGTACTTAGGACAACATCTGCTCTGCAAATTGGGTCTGAAACATCTTTTTTCCTGACACACACAGAGCAGTGATTTTGTTCAACTCTACCTTTATAGTGCTCTGGTTAAACAATGCCATAATCCCTTCCTTCCTGGATCTGCCTGAGGAAAGCCACAGATCTGCACACCACTCAGCTCCTCACTGCTGCTGCTCCCTGCATCCTTTTGGCTATTGCCACATTCCATTTCCTGTTTTCTGTTGACGCAAATAATCTTGCAAAATTGCAGGCATTCTGAAAGGCCATTGCTGTGTTCAATAGATATTAGTGCTTCCACGAGTAACCAGGCAGTCTGGTGTTCTAATGACACTGTGGGAGACACCCAAAGTGCTCCCAGCAATAATTACTGGAATGAGTGGTTTGAGAGCTAGAAAAGGTACAGGCAAAAGATTCTCTGGAAGTTTGTAAAAATCTCTTTAGCAGCGTTGTCTATAAAACAGTAGGGGAGAGTAACAAAACCAGATGCTAGATCTCAGCTTAAAGATGGACAGAGAAAGGTGGAAGGGGTTCTTCACTGGATGAGATGCCGTTCCTCAAGCCATGCTAAAGCAATTTTTGTGTAATAAATAGATCACAGATCATCTGACAAGAAGATTGTTTTTGTTAAGTGGTGGCTAAGCAAAGCATCCAGTAGCTTGCTGGGGTTTTTTGGCTGGTTGTGGCCAGTGTGGTGGAAAGGAAATGGAAGATCAGCTCATCCACCTTGAACAGATTTAATAATCATCATGATTTTTTTTTGTCAGCTCCCTGCTGTAACTAGCAAAGGAGAGACTCCCACTGATGACAGACCACCAAATCCCCAGCCCAGCAATGCTGACCAGCCTCACTTCTGGGTATTCTCAAGTTTTTCATCTACTGTGTAGAGGCTGCCAGGGCACTGAGGTGACTTCACTGCACCACTGCCATTCATGCAGAGACTGATCTCTTTCCCTGCAACATTCAAAACACTAATGGTCTGGCTTGTTATCTGGAGACCTTTCAGCTCAGAATTTATTCCAGCTGGACTGCAGAGCTGGATTGAGATTTCCTTGATAGCCTTGCCCCATGCTGCAGCACTGAGAAAAGGCTGAGGCTATTCAGCAGCGCTGCCGCTCTCATGAATGGCCTGTTTGTACGGGTGGTTTTGCCACTAGGCTGGGTGCTATGAACACTCTCACTGTTACTGTTTAACTATAGTAAATCAGTTAAAGACTAACTGTGGTGTTCCGGAGAAATATTTTATTTCATGCAATGAGACTGGCCTACAGTCATGTATCTGACTTCCAGACTGGAAAGACTATAAAGAACAATGATTGTGAACTTCACTGTGATTTTTATTTTCCCCCTGTGACTTAAACACACAGAGTAAGGAAGAGGAGGACTTTGTGCCTTAGCAAGCTCAGAAGTGAATACACCTTCCTCTTCAAATGCTGTATTGGCAGGAAAAATATTCTACTGGGTTTTTAAAAAATAATAATTAGTAAATAGATCTAAGCATGAAGGTTTGTTTAATGAAAGATTTCACTGTGCATGTCTCCAGCTAACGAAATCTACCCCTGAAGAGCTAAAAGCAGCTATTACTGTGCTATGTCCTGAGTGACCATTTGGGGCAGGCAACCCACGCCCTGCCTGCGGATGCTGGGCTAGATGAATGCCTTTCCCATCAACCCTCCAGATTCTAGACTACAGCATTTCATTGCTCAGAAGCCTCTCAAGTATGACCATGTGGATTTGCAGTGGCAGAAACATCCTGCTCACAGCTGATGTTTTGTCAAGCTGTTTTCTTCCCCGGGCCAAGACAGGAGAAAATACATAAATATTCTTGCAAGCAGGTCACTTATTTTCCAGCTGACAAGAGTTTTGCATTCCGCTGTTTTCAGTCTCTTTTCCCTACACACAGAGTCCATATTGTCACAGGGAAAGCAGTTAAAATGAGAAAATTGACCTGGCACAACCTAAACTATTCCAGAAAAAAACTGAGTGAAGACCTGCACTCTTGACTGGAGATGAGAACACTGCTATTTAATCCAAAGTGATTAGGAAAGGATTCAACTGAACTAAATGAGAAAGTTTAATTGGAGTTTGGCACCAACAAATCATGGAGTAGATGATCTCTAAGGTCCCTTCCACCCTAAGCCATTCTATCATTCTCTGAAATGATATCATGGCGACTTTTCTGTGTAGGGAAACACTTAAATTCTCTATCACTTTGAGCTCCTACGCTTTCTGCAACCAAACTGACCAGCTTTAGGATACAGAGAGGAGGCTAAGTCTGTTCTGCATTATTCACCATCTGAACAGGGACTAAGCCCACTAAAACACGTAGAAACACAGCGGTGAGAGATGAAAAGCAACTCAAACCAACAGGCAGTGTGTCAGAGGAAATGGAAAATCCTTGATGCAAAATATTGGAGAAAATGAGTTTTAAATCCCTGTATGAACAGAACAAAGTTCTGACACTGAAGCATGATTTAACACTACACCAGATCTTGATGCATTTTTGGGCTTTCAGAAAAAGCATCTGACCATTTTGTATGGAATTTTTGCTTTATTAGTGTGTGAAAACAACCTTAAAGAGGTGATCACAGTAAGTTTGAAGCTTTGCTCTGATTAACAAATTAGCCAGTTCTAAACAGATCAAGTAACAGCCAGAAAAGCTGATGACCCTTGAAAGCAGGCTTAAACTTTCATTGGGGCACTTATTACAGCCCACTTGCTTTGGATGCAAACAATATCAGGTGTGCCCCCTTGGACTAGAAAACCTCTTTATTAAAAAATGAAAGAGCACTCGGTTTTCACTAGCTGCTTTGAAGTAATAGCAGTTATTCCTAGTAAGAGGGATTTTCAGGACCCAAAGAGTCTGCATTTAAAAAGAGATTGCTTTCACTGGCATACCCCAATTTAATTAACTCAAGATTTATAAGCAGAAGCTCTGTGTCAGCTGTGCGTGTAAGAGGAAATACAAAAGAGTTTGTAATCAAATGACATTCATGGAAAGGGGACAGTATTCTAAAAGTCAGACAATATTATATTGGTGAATGCTGAATAATTATTATTTTTTTCTGTCAGGGAGGCCCCTTTGGAATGTTTTCCAACTGCTGAGTGGCTCTAATGCAATATCCACAGGAATCTTTTCTTGGACTCCAATGGGTGCTGGGCTGGGCAAAGGCACCCTGAAGAACTTAAGTTTTTCCTTGCAACTCTGTGGTTTCTTCATGATGCTTTCTTAGATTTTAAAGGACTCAGTACTTCAGCTTCTATTCAATCTTTAGAGGACCTATTTGTCAGAAAGAGAAATGCTTTCTCTGCTGGTATATATCAGTACAGTTGTGGTCCTGCCTACTGTATTAATTTGCTCAAAGATAGTATAGTCCTATACACATTTAAATGTGTGTAAATTAGGTGAGGTGTCACAAACTGGGCCAGTGCATTACCTGGCAGCTCAGCATTAGTAAACAAAGTATCTAACACAGCATTTCAACTTATGTCACAGTGAGACTAGGACAGTACAGCAAATGATGCCATATACTGAACTTGGAGCTGTTGCAGGAAACTCTGTTCATTATATATCTCGTTCTTCTAAATTCCCTGCTTCCATGGCATTCCTCTTCTGAACCTACACTATCCAGTGCTGTAACAGTAAATCATGAAAGCGGTTTCAGTATTAGCATGTGCCTCATATTTGCTACTTTCAGAGAATGTAACTCCTGACGTGCAGGTACTTTTGTGTGAATATGTCTGGCACATGCAGCTCTGGGAATCCAAAATGCCTTTCTCCAAGAATAAGGGAGTGGTTTGTCAGTAAATATCTTAGCTAGGGAAGGCTGACAACTGACAGAGCTACCAGAGTTAAAGCTACAACACATAGCAAGCTCATTTCTGTAGCCCACACATTACAGACTGCACCCATGGATGGGAAACCAACTCAATGAAATCTTGAGTTTATTCAGGAGCAACACTTAGAGTGAAGAGTACAGAACATATTTTCTCAATCTCCAGCAGGTTTCAAGCTGCTACAGAACTTCAGTTCCAAAGTATGATCTAGTCTAGCTTGGGGATTTTCATATGAAGGCTGTTAGTGCATCTGGTTTGATTTGTTTCTAATCAAACAATGTGGATTTTAAAAATGTATTCCCTTGGAGAGTTTAGCTGATATTTTCAAGGCAAACAATAAAGAAAATTCAGCTTTGACATGCACTTTTTCTTCTTTTTTTTTTTTTTTTGCTTATACAACAAAAAGTTTTGCTTTCAAGTCTGTGGTGTTCCAGAGGCGCTGGGGAACAGAACTAGTTTTTCATGCCAAAGTATGCACTTCTGTCCTAAGGAGATTATTTAAAGAAACCTGCTCTCTTAAATTAAAATCCTCAGTGCATCAGGTCATAAATGAGAGCTGTCAGTATTAAAAAAAAAAAAAAAAAAAAAGGAGAAAAAAAGAAAAAAGAGGAAGCTTTAACAGTAAAGGAATTACTGCACCTCAATGTATTTTTACCAGCTACTGAAAGTACCAGTGGGAATCTCAGTTTCCTGGGAGTCAGAGCTGTGCCCCAGCTGGGAAGGAGACCCAAAGAGACACCCAGGGAGCAGGTTTCCAAAGCAAGCTCATGGGACCACTGCTCACCCTGTATTTTAGATCTGTGGCTCCTGTGGTAGGTCCCTATTCAACTCTGCCGCCTTCTGCCTGTGATTTCACTTGGCTTCAGTACCAGAGTCTGTTGTTGGTTTCCCGTTCTGTGCCATGTCTCAGTTCTCATTTTCGCCTGAGCATTTATCTTTCTACTGGTTGCCCGCCAGTCTCAGCTGGCTGCTGTAATTAATGGGCTTGACATCTCTCTTACTTCATCCCTACCGCTTTCTAGATCACTGAAATGCAGCCCTTGGAAACATTTAGCAGCTTCCCCTTGCTTCGGTTGCTGCCTGGCTGCAGAGCATACACTGCTAAGTAGAACTTCCACCCTTTCTGCATACAGGAGAGCCCTGCTGAACTCTTCTTCCAGCAGAGCTCCGCGCTCGCTGCCGGCCGGGACAGGGCCGGGACCGGTCCCGGGGCGCCGCGCGTCGCTGCCGGAGCCCGCCCTGGGCCGCCGCTCGCGGGGCTGAGCTCCCGTCCCCGTGGGGTCGGCGTCATCTTGGCCGAGCGGCAGGCGCTGGGCAGCCCCCGGGCAGGGCCCTGCTGCCCTCTGCAGCCACGGCGCCTCCTGTCTAACAGAAAGGGACCTTGGGGGTCCTAATGGACAGGTGGCTGAATAGGGGCCAGCAGTGTGCCCAGGTGGCCAAGCAAACCAATGGCCTCCAGGCTGGGATTAGAAATGCTGTGACCAGCAGGAGCAGGGAGGGGATTGTCCCGTGGTGCTCAGCTCTGGTGAGGCCACACCTTGAGAGTTGTGTCCAGTTTCGGGCACCTCAATACAGGAGACATGTGGAGTGCTGGAGTGAGTGCAGAGGAGGGCAGGAAGGCTGGGGAAGGGCCTGGAGAATAAATGCGATAAAGCGCAACTGAAGGAGGCTGAGGGAAGATCTCATGGCTCTCTACAGCTACCTGAAAGGACATTGTGGAGCAACACTGATGGGGGTCTCTTCTCACAGGTAATTAGCAATGGAACAAGAGGGAACAGCCTCAAGCTGCAACAGGGGAGGTTTGGACTGGACAGCAGGAAATATTTTTTTTTCCTAGCAAGAGTGGTCAGACACTGGAATGTGCTGCCCAGGGAAGTGGTGGAGTCCCCAGCCCTGGATGTGGTTAAAAGTCATCTGGACATGGTTCTTAGAGATATGGTTTAGAGGTGAACCTTGTAGAGTAGGGTCTGGGTTGGACTTCATGATCCCAAGGGTCTTTTCCAACCTGAATGTTTCTGTGATTCTGTAACATGGAATAACTGAAGAGGTCCCCAAACAATAGCATTTCACAGCATCTTTTTGTACATTACGTGTTTTAGACAAGATTGGTAAAAATACCTGTAATTAGTCATCCCTGGCACTTTTCCAGACCATTTTCGGTTACTTACACGTTACCAGTCTCACCCAGGAGGTTGCAATTATCTATGATGGGTATCTGCTTCACATTTAGTTTGGTGGAACATTTTTTAAGTGAAACAGTTGCTCATCTGTTTCTGAGGATGAGTGTAGTGGAAAATATGCTGGTTTGCACACCAAAACAGCAGTGTATTAGGACATCAAACCTCTCACTTCACGCGCAGGCTGTGGTGCCACATTGCTTTGGCAGGTGAAGTCACCAGAACCTGCAACTGTGGAGGGCACGACCTGAACCCAGCAGCTTTCAGCTTCTGACTCCAGCCCTAGGGACTGGAGACAGGTGACTGAATGAGGATAAAAGCAGCACCCTGGCTAAACCACAGGGCAAAAACGTAGCCTGCGCTTGGTAAACTATGGCAAGCTGTGACTGCATGAGCCTGGAGCTGGAGATCTGAGCTACAGGGTCCAGTATCAGGTAAAAAAGCATCAGAGGAACACATGCTGCATGAGAAACCAGGAAGACAGGGAATGGTGATGGCGGAGTTTTGGGGGTAAATATGATCTATTTCATAAAATAGCTGAGCATTGCTATGCTGGTATGCTGTAGATCACCAATCAAATCAAATGAGCTTTTTGCAGGAGGCCACAAGCTGAGCATTCCCCACTGTGTTAATGTCCAGTATGAGGCATTTCGTCTGGCTGATCTGCTGGATTCAAAGTGATGATGTAACTCTAAATGCTGGGAGAGATCTGCTCTGAGGCTTACGGTCTGTCAAATCTGCCCTGTCACACACCATGGGATGATTTTTAACCCTGTTCCTACCTCTTAACATCATTTCACTTTGCACTTGTTTGTGAAAAAGACAGAGGAAGGTACACAAGTGTGTCAAAATCAGCAATTCTGTTCCTAAGGCACAGTTCAGACTATGTCAGTAAGTCAGCCACGTGAAGCCCCACCGAACAACAGGGGTGACACAAAAGTGCTGAGATGGACTTGTCCTGACCAGCACCATCAGTTGTGCACCGAAGGGAGGTTTAGGGGACAGTGTGTGGCCAGAGGAACAAAGAACATACAGCTGCCCTGTCTGCTGAGCCTGTCCCTGTACAATGTAACCACCCTTTAGTGCCATTTGCATGTGTGCCACACGATGCATGAACTCAGACGTGGAGGCCTTTGTGTGCAGCTTCTTGCTGTTTGCTTTAGAAATTCCTAACTGCCCAACTGGGGCAGACCTGTGCACACAATAACCCTTAACAAATTGCTCTCACTGATAATCAAGGTGGTGAGGGCCAAGGTCAGAGTTCAGCTCTTTCTGATGTCAGGGGCCTTCCACTAAAGCCACAAAGCAGCATGTGATGCAGGAGGGCTCTTTAATGCCCGCTGCCATTAAAGCCTGCACTCCTTCACGCTTCGCTGCAAGCTGGCTGGGACACTTGCTTACATGAGTGGGTAGTTTAAAGCTCCTGTTGGTTAATCCCTCAAATGGCCCAGTGACTGCTTTCATGAGCTACACTGGGAAGATTAAAACTGCCTGCTTTTTTTTTTTTTTTCTTCTTCCCCTGAAGTTCACAAGAAACTGCCAGTGTAATTTTAAAAGCCTGTGAGAGCACCTGAAAATGCATTTGAAACAGAAACAGATATAGGAAGGATATGGCACGAGAGATTCATGGCTTCCAAACAAGCTCCAAGTGATTATTTGACACAAATTGCACAGAGCATTAGGACAATATAGGTTCTGTCTCTGTTTTAGTTGGGGCAATGCTACAAAGCTGAGGAGAAGGGCTGGTCTGATAGTCAAAGCTTTTCTTCTCCTCAGTCAGGCTTTCATGTTCCTTACAGCAAGCCAGCGTGCCTAAACAGATTACAGGGGAAGATCTGACACTTTTATTATTGCCTTTTCAGGAACAACACTTTCCTCCTCAAGCTTTAAAAACCTGAATGTTAACTGTGGCATTCATAATTCTCACCTCATCAACACAAGGCACACTAACGTCTTACAGGGTGAAAGCATGAGGGGCTGGAAGGCAGAGTGTCCATCAGTGCTTGCCCTTCAGAATGTTTAGGTGCTTATCTCTTCTTGCTGTACCAAAAAGGTAGTTGGATGCCCAACCTGGGGATCTGGACTTCATTAGGCAGCAAGGATCTTCATTAGGGGCTGTAGAACTCAGTTTTGTATCATCTGAGGTCTATTTTTGGATATAAAATGTTTTCTTTCCATGGCTGTGATGATATTTCTTCCTGCCCAAAAAGTACTCCAAGGTTTTCTGTGCTGTGTCTCCTGCTTTATGGCTGCATTCCACATAAATTGGAGTTTTTCTGTTTTAAACATATGCAATTTTGGATAATCTCTTTTTTCCTACTGATAAGCATGTTCTTTATGTCACCATTTCTTACGATGACCAAGAACCAACACACATTATTCTCATATTTCCATTCTCTAGATAATCCAAACACTTTTGGCTTGCTAAACTTGAAAGTTAACTACAGGAAAAATCAGGTTGTTGAATTTTCCATTCTTTGAAATCCTCTCTCTGCTTCCCTTATGACTTCATGCAGTAGGAGAGCGTACAGGGTAAGTTTAGTACAAACCAAGATGTGCGATCATCTGCTTAATGAACTTCAGAATAACGCTTTCCATCTGTGGTTCCTCAGTCCTTGCACAGTCTGTCATCTACTGTGGAGGTCTTCACTCAGATTGGTGCAGAACATCAGTAAAACATGTTTTTTGAAGGGATACAACCTGCAATTACCCTCCCTACAGGATTTTTTTCTGGTAGCTCATGCTTTCATCTTACTGCTTTGCAGCAGCATTTTGAGATCAAGTGGTAAAGCAGCACCACTCATCTGAACTGTGGGTAACTAGCTGGGGTTAGTCAGGTTTGCTTTTCAGGGTTCCTGTGCTTTTTTAGGGTTTTGGCTATAGACTTTCTTACAATTTTAACAGAACACTTAGAGAGGCTGCTCTGTGAATCCTAACTCCCTGAGACATCAGAGTGCAGGCTGTGAATGCTGCTGTGATTTTCTGTGCTGCACTGAATGGTTGGCTCTGTGACATGGGGTGCTGGAAATGCCCTTGGAATCTGTGCCCTGCACTCTCACTGGTGTTTTGATGTGAGCTTGGAAGTTTTACAACCTGCTTTTTCATGCTTATTTATAAATGCTCCAGAGAAATAAGCCAACTTCTTACCAACACATTGGCCATTCTTCTGAAAGTGCAAAAAGATGACAGCAGGATTTTTTCCATCTTAGTAGAAAATGTCTTTCACAATGTAAACACTTGTTGATGAAATGCACTCCTCTTTTTCCACACCAGCAGCTTTCTTCGTCTTCAAAGTGCGACTTGAAGTATTTATAACTCATGATGATTACAAATGGCAGATTTTTTCAGTTCTAAGGAAATGTTCTCACTATCAGTTAACTGCTTTTATCACCCTGTACTCCACTAATACATCTACTCACGGTATAAATAGCCAGTATTGAAGAATTCTGAACACATTCATGCAATCAGAAGGCAAAATAATGCTACTTTTTGTATTTAAATCCCTGAACTAATTCTTCTAACAAAATCATATGGGAAGGCAATCTGATCCACATCTTGCTGTTCAGAATTGTTTATGGTACATGATTAGTCTTCAATAAGTCAAAGATGTGAATTTATATTTTCTTTTGCACTCAGGCTAGGCTAGAAGTAAACATTATATGACTTCAGAGGAATTTAGTTTATAATAATAAAGCTGATCAAAAATCTAGCTAATTGACTAGGCAAATAAACAGTACCCAGAACTCCACAGATCTTTAATTAAAATAAGAAAGTAAATAGTTGTAGTGGGTTGACCTTGGCTGAATGCCAGGTGCCCACCAAAGCCACTCCACCACTCCTCAGCTGGGCAAGGAGAGCTCATTCACCAGTTACCCTCATGGGCGAAACTCTTGACTTGGGGAAAATTAACTTATTTCCAATCAAATCAGAGCAGGATAATGAGAAATAAAAACTAAATCTTAAAACACCTTCCTCTCCTCCCTGCCCCTTTTTCCCATGCTCAGCTCTGCTTCTGGTTCTTTACTTCCTCCCCACCGTGGTGAAGGGGAATAGGGAATGTAACGTGGGAAAAGAGAAATCTCTTTTAATTTAGTTACAACAAAAAGGAAAAGATGAAATTAAAATAGAATAGTAGCATAGATCATTTGGTGATGGCATTCTTTGTGCTGAACACAAAAACCACTGACTCACATTAACTGAAAACCTAATCTATCTTCTTTGTAACTGACTGTACTTTTCTCCAGCAAACTGATGAGATGAAGACAGCTTCTCAAGGCTTCCCCATAAATAACATGCCTCAGCATTTTGCTAACGTGGTGCCAAACTGCTTCTTCTGTATGAATTAATCTCTATGAATTCATCTTATAGCTGTGCTTTATTTGTTTGCCATTCCATACATGCACATATATTCCATGACTCCTTTCAAAGGAATAAGGTTCACATTCTCTACAAAAAGCTTTATGTCTCTCATGACTTACTCTCCTTAGCTGTATACTAAATGATGTTAGACATGAGACTAAGTTAGTGTGTTGACTCTGGAATGCAGCAGCTACACGTGGTTGACTGGCATCTTTGCTAAGGTTTATGGTGCAGTTTTGTAGTTCATAATATCAGCAAGTTTTACAATATAACACCCCTGCTAATAAAAATCAAATTGTTACGTAAGGCCACTGCTAAATAATGAAACCACTGCTATGTTTCATTTACCTAGTAAAGTCTGTGTAGCAGTAAATGGTGTTATAGAGCTTGTTATTAATGTGAGTAACCTCAAGCTTGCTGCCAATGTTTCAAACATCACATTTCTCTAAAGAAAAGTTGGAACCATGTAATGCAATGCTTTGCAACTCAATTCATATTACAAAATCAGGGTAAGAGTGCCAATAATTGTTTGAGATTCCCAGTAATGACTTGGACTGCATTGGAATTGAGGAAAGGACAGAGTCAAGTCCACCTGCTAGGTCATCTCCAGTTTCTCTTCTCATAGCATTTCAGCATGTAAAGAAATCATAGACCCCTAGAATGGCTTAGGTTGGAAGGGACCTTAGAGATCACCTACTCCAAACTCCCCACCATTGGGAGGGATGACTCTCAACTAGATGCGGCTGCTCAAGGCCTCATCTAACCTGGCCTTGAATGCCTCCAGTGAGGGGGCATCCACAACACCCCTAAGCAACCTATTTCAGAGGCTCACCACCCTCATACTGAAGAACTTCTTCCTAAGATCCAGTCTAAATCCACTCTCCCTCAGCTTCAAACCATTTCCTCTTGTCCTGTTGCTAGACTCCCTTACGAAAGGTCTCTCTCCAGCCTTCCTGTAGGTTCCCATTGCCATCGTTGCCTGGATTAACTTAGTTAAGCCATTTATATTTACCTTTCCAGTGTGCATGGAAGGCAAGGAAGTATCACAATTGTGAAGATATATTTTCAAACATCTACTTGCTTCTATTCAGGACAGTATAGAGCTCCAGAAAAGATGTCAGAGGGCTGTCAGTCCTCTTGAACACAAAGATGCTGTCACACGCTGAGGCCAGCCCACTCATAGAACACAACCCTTCCTAGCTCCAGAAAGAATGGATGACGAATGACAAATAGCTTTTTGTTATAACTAAAAAATGTAATTATTATCTAGCATCACCCTTAAGGAAATCTGAAAGGAAATCTTGTTGCAATAATCTCCATAAATAACTGCTTTTGTGTTTCTCAAAGAAAACACAGCAGCTGTAACAAAGTTCTGCCTTAACAAATCTTCACTGTGACCTCAGGATTCAATTTTAACAAGTTGGTTTTAATCCTGTTAGTTTAAGATCAAAGAAAAAAGATTCACTGGCAGAGCTAAATGGAGCAACAGTGGAGGATTTATAAAAATAAGGCCAATACCCACACCAGTCCTTCTCTCCTAATTAAGTTTCTATTTTTTCTAAGTATTGCTGGCAGGAATTAATGCTCAGAGACCTAAGCCAAAGTAGCTCACTTTAACTCAAGGACATTTTTTTTCACTTGGACTGTATTTTAACTTTTCCATTTTGAAGTATTTAGCTTAATTTCCTACTTGGGAAAGCAAGGCTCTTCTCAGCAGCTCTGTGAGTAACTACAGTTTTCTTTTCACGTGACTGAAGTCCAGCAGTCCACATCACCAGGCTTGCCAACAACTTATTCTGCTCTTTGTGAGTAGTTCACTCTGGTGAAGGCACCACCACCAGACCATGGTGCAACATTCTCCTCCAAAAACATTCGTCTGTTTTTGGTGTTTGTTTTCCTGCAGCTGCTTTATCAGTGTTGAAAAAATGCTGAGAAAATGAATCCTAAATGTCAGTGATCACTACTAGGTAGCTACAGGCAAGTAAATTCTGACATGCTGCAATATACATTTACTGTTTGCCCCCCAAAACAAGCCTGTGATGCTTCATTGATTAGTGGAACTCGTGCCCACTCAGAACATCAGGAACCTGGAGGCTCTGGTAATGCAATTGCTGGTCAGGATTATGTCCAACTGAAACATTTGTGCTGCTGGTCAAGCCTTGTAGCTTTTTGTGTGCAGAGAAGAATTTCTCAACAGAAAGAGCCCCCCAAGAAGGGATCATGTGTGGGATTTTTCTGTGTTCTTCAGACACTCTAAGGAGCAGAGAGGTATTAGAGGACAAACAGCCTGAACTCAGCCTGCATGGAAAAGGAAATAGGGTGGCCAAACCGTGAAATACACATGAACATATAACCTTCTAGTCTTTGCATCTATACACTGCCTGGCCCTGAAAAAAAAACAACAACCTATGTTCTGAATTCCCAAGAGCTAACCTTACTTCACTGCAAGTTAAGCACTTGCTGCTTCTCCATCCTGATTGTACTTTTGGCTAACTGATCTTTCACTGACTTTCATTGAGCTCTACAGTCTGAGCAAATGCTATAGGACTGGTGACTGCTCCTTTGATCACCCTAAGACGAAGGATAGTTTCCCTTCTTAAATTACTTTCCTTGGCTCTTATACAATGGAGGACATGAGGTAAGGCTGTCCTGAGACACAGTGGAGAGGCCAAAATGTGGCTAGCAGAGTTCTGGTGGTAAAATATCCAGTGTTATAAAGGCAGGTCAGATCTTTGTGGCCTTGGAAAGCAGATGCCAAACAGTTAACTTAGGCTATGCTTTTTGCATCTCTCTCTGTACATGTAAGGCACACAGTTAATTAGAACCAATTGTAACTGCAAAAGTGTAACATTGCCGAGCAGAACATGTATTTTGTCATGACTTCAAAATGCAAATGTGCTTTTTGACTTGTTATGGAAGTGCTGCTTGCCAGACATTTCTAAATAAAGCCCAGGAGACTGGATTGACATCTCCCCTCTCTTAACCCTTCTCTTAATCACTTCCCTCTAATTCCACTTTTTTTCAATGTGTGTGGCTTGAGCAAAGCCTCTTCTCTGTAACTGTCTTCTCAACTGGCAGAAGGACAGTGCAGAGTGTGACCCTCCTCCAGTTTTTTTCTTTTTTTTTTTTTTTCCACAATTGTATTCTCCTGTGCCCCATTCTCCTGCAAGCTCTCCCACGTCTTGGTGAAGTAGCCAAGATTATACAAAGCAGTCCGATTCCTGTTTGACATCTGTGTCCTCCTACAGCAACTGGATCCATAAAATGATTTGTCATCGTGGTATTTGATAGTATTCTGAGCCAGAGGTACCACATCTTCACATCTGGGAGCTAGTGGGTTCCCTCCTTTTAGCCACAGAGGATGGTGCATCTCACTGTACTGCTGAGAGATGTTTCAGAGGAGCAGAGAAAGGTCTGTGCAGAAGACAATACAGTCACTGGAGAAATAACACTGGGGAGTTCCTCAGAATGTTTCTCTTGGTCAGGGATTCACTCTGAGCTGTCACTGCTGCTGTGTATTCTGAGTGCAGGTGTCTCACTTTGTGTGAGCAGTTGCAATGCTCACACAGCAGGACATGCTTGGGCACACACCACAGGTTGCACACCAATCCTGTTTATGAGGTGAAGCCCACAGTGTTACCATGAGAGAGCTGGTCCCAGGCAGGCTGAGCTTGGACACCCAGGAAAGGCTCTGGAGGCGATGTGTCCCTAGACAAGAGTCTATAATTGTGTTCTTCAAGACCAATTGCACAGAAGAAACCTTCATTGTTGTTAGTCCTATGTTATTGCTTTTGCCTTAATTCTCTGCTATTTGTTCAGCACAACTGTTTTTGCCACCCGTTACTCACCAGTGAGCTTGTCTGACAGCTTTTGGCACACGGAGATCTTTTAATAACTACCAGCAACTGGCACACACTGACTTCTTTAATAAGTACCATCCCCCGAGCACACATACCAGAGATGTACAACAGTTTGATTAAATTAAGCCAAGGCACAAACCATTAGAATTATTTTCTTACTAATAAAAGGCAAATGTTTACATTTATTAGCACTATATTGAGTGCAGCCTGGAGACATGACAGAGAGGATGCTCTGCAGTACCTCCCACTCCAGTCTGTATAGGGTTTTAGAGCAGGAGTTTTAAAGGCAGCATTTTCTTATCAAATATAGAGTTTCCCAGCACTTTGATAGCCCCTAACTGCACTGTCCTAGTGAGACACAGCAGCAGCTGCTGCCCATTTCACAGTCCTCGCTCCAGCATTGCTCCTGCAGAGTGTCACCTCTGTCCCTCCAGTGCCCTGCTGCTGCCCATGCTCTACTGTGGAGCAGGGGCCAGGTTCACCACAGTGCTCAAGCTGCTCTGTCACCTGGACTACTCCTGATTCTGCCTGCTGATAATCCAATTTATCACCTCAGTGACTGAAATTAACTGTCAGCAGAAGTTAGCCAGCATGAGCTCTGTCCTGCAGCCAAACTAACCACTTGGGACTGGCTCGCTGACCCATCAAAGAAATACCCATTACTTGTCACAGAATAACAGAATGTTAGGTGTTGGAAGGGTCCTCAAAAGATCATCCAGTCCAACCCACCTGCCAGAGCAGGATCACCTAGAGTAGGTCACACAGAAACACATCCATGTGGGTTTTGAACATCTCCAGAGAAGGAGACTCCACAATCTCTCTGGGCAGCCTGTTCCAGTGCTCTGTCACCCTCAGTGAAAAAGTTCTTCCTTATGTTCACATGGAACCTCCTCTGCTCCAGCTGCACTCACTGCCCCTTGTCTTGTCATTGGACATCCCTGAGCAGAGCCTGGCTCCACCCTCCTGACACTGCCCTTCACATCTTTATAAACACAAATGAGGTCTTCCCTTGGGCTCCTCTTCTCCAAGCTCAAGAGCCCCAGCTCCCTCAGCTTTTCCTCCCAAGGGAGATGTTCCACTCCCTTCAGCATCTTTGTGGCTCTGTGCTGGACTCTTTCAAGCAGTCCCCTGAGGTCCTTCGTGAACTGAGGGCCCAGAACTGTACAGAGCAGAGTGGGAGGAGAACCTCTCTCCACCTACTAACCACACCCTTTCTGATACACCCCAGGATGCCATTGGCTCATGGGCATCCTTTCTTTGTTTAAATTTAAGAGTAGGCAGAATGAGCAGGGAGTGTTAGAAGTATGCTTGCTTGAACCCTGCTAGTGGGGCACTTCTGAACAATCTCTAGTAGAAGAAATGTCAGTGTCTGCAAATAGCAGTATTTTTAATTGATCCCTCAGCAATAATCCTACCAACAATCATATTTCTCCCTTTTTCTTCTCCCTTTTCTACCTCATTGTAAGATTTCTGAGCAACCAGACAAAACTGGGTGAAGAACACAAGCCAGCAGATCTCCCAGCACCACTGACAAACAAATGTTCATGCTCAAGCATCGCTGTAGTAAGAATGTTATAAAACACACCATGAGTTCTCGCTGGCACATCCCAGCACCTTCCTGCTGTGAAACAGCACTGTCTTCTGACCCAGGACATCCATGGGCATCCAAAACACGTCAGACACGCAGCACTCAGTCACTCTGGGGATACTGCTGCAGTATGGGAGAGGTTGTACGAAAGTGTGAAGCATTTTAGTACCTTCCGCTGCACTTTTCTTCCAGTGTTCTGTGTGTTTCTTTTGGGTAATGTGGTATCTCTATCAAACTACATCTCTCTACCATGCTGCATACTTCTGGAAGTCATCAAAATGTGAGGTTTATCTGTAGGTCCTTGCACAACTGCAGTATTGTATCAACATTTTATCCAGCCTATCTGGAATTCCTCCTGATTTCTCAGATGTCTTCAATTTTCTGCAGTAATGTAGGTAAGATTAAAAGCAAAGCCTGGCAAACAAACCTCTGGCATTGCAATAACCCAGAGAGATGTGGAATTTTTGTTTATCATTCTGCTAGAGCTTACAAAACGTGGAGTTATTTTCCCCCTGAACTCTTACATGATATTAAGTTTCATTTTGTGCAAGGTATTTATGTACTAGAAATGATGACCTATGGCAAGAGTCACCTGATTCTCTCAAAGGACGTGGCATTCCCATGACTGCACAGAGATGCCTCCAGGTACACAGGAGGAGAGATTTTGGGTTTTAATTCTGGAGGAGAAACAGCTCTGCACATCCTGCCTTAAGCCTCTGCAGAGATGTCGTGGCGCAGCCTTGTTCTCAGACTCTTTCTCTTGCAGCTGATTTCCTTTTGCCACAGAGGGAATGTTAAAAGAAGAAGAAATGGGTTTCTGCATTCACATGGCTGATGTGAGCTCAGGGAAGTGCTGGAGTGAATCCCCAGCTGATGTCAGTCCCACCACCCTCCGTGTCAGCAGCTCTGTGCTGAAGAATTGCAGACTTGAGCATATTTGGATCACATGCTGTTTCTTTATGGTTCTATAGATGTGACAGATTTTCTACTGAGTCCCAGCTGCTCTCGCTTTCTTATTTCACGGACACATCCTCAGCTAGGGTAAAATCACAGGAGACTGGGCCAAAGCATGACTCTACCAGCTTGCACAGGAACAGCTGAACCGCCTGGAAGCTGTAGCGCGAGGGTAAGCGGTGTGGTGCCGCTGTGTGAAAAACACGCAGCAGAGATTCTGGTCTTGAAAATGTCTGGAATGAGTTCACTGTGTAGATGGCTGGCTGGAGGAGGCTATGGAGCCTGCAGAGTGCTTGGGCTGACTGTGATTTACGTTTGCTTCCAGGTGCACGTGTACTTTCCATCCCCCATACAGGCCCAAGCACTGTGCTACACAGCCACCGGAGATTAAAATTCCTGCACAATTTCTGGAAACACCAGCCACGCTGAGAGAGGGGCTTGGGAAGTATCATTTGCTTTATGCTTACAAGAATCCTTTACAGATAGGGGTATTTTCTTAGCAATTCGTGTATTAGCATGAATTAAAATATTCCATTTGGGCAAAAATGTTATTTTAGTTAATTTCCTACAGGCTGTTTTCAGCCCATTTCTAAGTGAATGGTGAATAAGTCTTCAGTTGAGCAGAGTGCTTTCAGGTCCTGCTGCTTAGAATAGCTCCCCACTCCTCAAGTATTAATTGTATCTGGTTATGTTTAAATGTCATTAAAATATGCAGCAAGTGATCTACAGGGATTCAGATTTCTACCAGAAATCCAGCCTGCACCTTCGCTTCCCGCTGCAGGAATCCGGGATGGGTTTTTCCTGCTGTGCCTGTTGCAAACATCTGCCACTTCTGAACACTAAAAAGAGTCCTTGCAATCCAAATTCTAACCTTGCAGCTGAACGCTGTTAAGCAAGAATATCGCTATTTTATTCATAAACTGTTCAAGAAAGGAAAGGGGGAGAAGAGGCAAGGAAGGAAGCGAAAAGTGCTTTGACTTGCTTTCTGTTTTAAAGTGTCTCAGTGAGTGGTGTGCCAAGAAAAACAAAGTCCAGAGCAGGGAGCAGCAGGGAGATCCTGTTACAGCAGCCCAGCACCTCAGCAGAGAGGCTGTCTTGGGCAGGGGAAGGGAAAGAAGGGAAGAAATGGGGACCCAAATGTCCCAGCAACTGTCTCCTTGGGTGAGCTTGTGACAGGGACTCCATTCTGCACCCTGCCCTTATGTGGTGGGACACCAGTAGGTCATTTGTGTGAGCAAGACAAGCAAAACCTGGCTGGAGGAGAGCTTTTAGAAATGGGGAAACAGGGGAAGTCAGAGGGCTTATTTTTATCAGAATAATAAGCAAAAATAGGAGAAATGTAAGTGAACATACACATGGGACTAGAAACTGCTGCACAGCCAGTGTGGCCAGCACTGGATTTTAGAGCTCTCCCAGTGAGCTTACAACAAGGAAAAGCAAGGCCACTCCTTCCCCAGCATGCTTGTGTATTTTCTTTTCTGGGTCTGTTTGTTAGTCTTGGGAAAGCAAGTATTTCTGTCTGGTTATACTGCAGCAAATGACTCTACTAAGGACAAGTCCTGTAAATTTGTACAGGGAATTGGGACAAGCCAAGAAAGCTGTTTATCACCCTTTTGAGAAGAAAGCATAGCTGGCAGTCCTTCCAGAGAGGCCAAGGGGGAAGAGAAAAAATACATGGGGCACATATGAATCAGCATAAAAACAGAGATTCTTACAGCCAGGGGTTGACGCCAGGCTGTCTCCCACCTTACTCAAGCTACACATGAAGCCTCGTGTCTTACAGAGGGAAAATATAACAGCAGCAGGAGTCAACTTAAACCTCAAAACTTGTGAAACTGTTACAACCTGTCACACCACATACTGTCGTTCACTGCCCACTGGTGAGCCCAAGCAGCCTAGCTAGACCTCACATGTGTTTGCAGTAACATAATTTCGTTAGGGCAACCTGTCATGGCTGTAGCAGGTGGTGTGTGAACTTTCACAGTGGTGCAGTGACCTGCAGCAACCCTGCTATTCCTGTCCCTTGCTTCTCCAAGAGGGAACTGGCAGTCTCCTGGTGACTTGCACCCCACACAGGTTGGGAACACCAGTGATGGCACAAAGTGCATGCAGGAAGAATGGAACCTTTGAGGAGTGCTAAAAATGAGCACAGAGATGTGGCACGTTAAGGGTCTTAGAACAAATTCACTCCAGATTTAGACTGTGACACACCTGAGAGCACAACATGGCTCTGCGACCCTAATGTCCTCCTACCTAATCAATAGAAGGAGCTCTTTGTTCTACCCTGGGAGAAACAGGGACTGCCTGCAGGTGCTCAGAAGCCTTGATGACTCTGACCAGCCTCAGCTGGGGTCTCTGCCCACCTCACCCATGAGCCCGGAAGTCCGTTTAAGCTCAGGTCTGAAGCTTTGCTCTTTTTTGAGCTGTGGTGGAAGAGTACCATCCTCCTGCCCTGTTCCTGAGTTGTTTGACCTGCCTGGCTTGGCTGTGGACTTGGCTAGCTGCCTGATGATCTCTAAGCCACTGGTAGAGTACATTGCTATCTCTGCTCTGCTTTATCAGTAATGTTTTTGTTTTCATTGGTGTGTTTTACATTGCCATCAAAACTGTGTTTTAGTTGAATTAGGTCAAGAACTGCTGTTGGCTACTGGAGGATCTTTCTGGAATTTGGTACTTTGCCTGTTAAGTTGGTTGCATCCTAATGATAAGTAACAGGCACAAAACTGAACTGGGAAAGGCTGTGTCATTGTGGATGAAAAGGTCTATTTCCTTGATCCAGTTTGAGGTACATAGTTGAGTCCTTATCAAAGTCTCTCTAGTAGATACTGCTTTTTAGGTTTGTTAAGCTGAAGATTTATCCTGGAGGTGGAGACTAAACTGAGAAGACTCTGTGAGCTCCTGACAAAACCCTGGAGCAGTTCAGATCTGCTCTAGCTTGTGCCTAGCTGCCCACAGTCCCAGGGGGCTGTTCGAGTTGCCAGAGATCACTGTGGAAGATTGAGTGATAATTTGCTCAAGGCATTTCCATAAGGCTTCAGTCTCCTAGCTGTCCCTTTTGAAACTGTTCAGACCATCCTCTTCCTCTCTACTGCTGAAACAAGGGGAGCCATTATGTGGCCCTTGCCACCAGTTTACAGATGAACCACTTTGTGGATGATAAAATTACTGACAGCATTGCCAAATACTCCCTAAAGCATCTAACCAGCACAAGCCAGTTTCAGTGCACAAGGTCTTTATTGTGGTTTCCCTGCCGTTACACTGTTAGATGTTGCTACTTCAGCAGAAATAGCCAGGGCAATTTGAATGTTTTGTGAAACTGACTTGAGTTTGCAACTAATCCTTTAAATCTGTATGGAGACAGCAGGACCCAGTGGTTGCAGCACAGAAGTAAGAGCCAATAAACTGTTTCTAGTGCTGCCTTCTGCCTTTTGCACCACCCCCTGCCCCTGTAGGTCTCTAGCTCACCTTTATAAATGGCTGAGATATTCTTCAACATACGAAAGGCATTAATACAACTGCATAGAGAGTAAAAAGCTATCAGCCAAAGAGCCAGCCAGAAACAGGCTTAACTGTAATTGCATACTGCTGGCCTCCTCTTATAGTCCTCTCCAAGACCAGGTACAAAATACTGCAACAAAAACAGTCCATAAACTTGAATCTGAACTCGTATTTTCAAGGGAGAATCAATTATTTGGAATTACAGAAGGTAATACACTTCAGGATCAAATAAGCCAAAGACTGTTCTGACAAATCTGGATTCACAATGCAAGTTGTTGTGTTGTTGTTTCGCCTCCTAAAGTGTCCTCTCATATTCTAAAAGCCTCGTAGACAGTAGTGTGAGGGGAGCTGGTTGTGTATCTAAGTACGTGTGTGTGTGTACATTGTCCAAATTCTGCCATCAATTACACTGATGTACACTTGGAACTGCTTCAGTGTTGTTTACATGTATCTAAATTAGAACAGGCTGTGGTTTGCTAATGAGTGCTATACACTGCTCTCAGAGAGCAAAGACTTGTTGAAATTAGCTTTTTGTTTTCATTAGTGGTATCAGTGCTGAAGGGGTATCTTCTGCTTCACAGCATCCTCTGCTCTAGAGCAATGGGTATGGTTGTAGCACATCTCTACTTGCCAACATTTAAAATGATCATCTATCACAGTATCACCCAGCAAAAGCCTTTGATCTATAAAAATGTTTTCAGTTGGAAGGGACCTTCAAGATCACCTAGTTACAACCCCCTGCAACAGGCAGGGACACCTTCCACTAGACCAGGCCACTCAAGGCCTCATCCACCCTGGCCTTGAACCCTTCCAGGGAGAGGGCATTCATGACTTTCCTGGGCAACCTGTTCCAGTGTCTCACCATCCTCACTGTTAAAAATTTCTTCCTAATACTCAGTCTGAATCGGCCCTCCTCAAGCTTCAATCCATTCCATCTCGTCCTATTGCTACAAGCCCTTGTAAAAAGTCCCTTCCTGCCTTTCTTGTAGGCCCCCTTCAGGTACTGGAAGGCTGCTCTAAAGTCTCCCTTGAGCCTTCTTTTCTTCTAACATTATGCAGCCATTTAAGTCAAGAAGAGTAAATCACCATGTTATAAATAACTCACTACAACAGCTGTTAGAGGTGAGGAGAAAGGCATTAATAAAGGTTTTAAGAATTACTGATTGTTAATTTTATTTTTGCTGTATGTTTGACCATTTCCTGATAAGGTAGAAAGTCAGCATGGGTTAAATACTTCCACTGCTATGAGAAAAAAAAAAAAAAAGCTGAGGTGTACTCCAGTCATTTAATGGTGAAACAAGCCTCTCCAGTTCATAAAACTCTAATTTTTAACAACCTTGATTCAGTGGGTATTCTTAACACTATATTCTGCTGTTTAATATTGTTCTAACAAGCAATTTGATGACAATCAGATGATTTCAAGTGTTCATTTTGCTTACTGTAATCCTGAGTAAAATGTTTTGGACTCATTCTGATTCTCATGTCCTCTGCATGAGGGCAGTCAATGGATTTTCATACTGACCAAGCCAACTGTATGGCAATTATGAGAATTGACAGCTCTCACAAATCACAGGAATGCAGAAAATAAAAAGGAAAACTCTTATTTTCAGAACAAGTGATGCTGCAAATACTCTGTTTGTACTGCTGGGATAGGATTTGAGAGATCTGGGCTTCGTTTCCAGGTCTACCACAGATTGCTTGTATTGTCTTGAACAAATGTATCTATCTTGATTTGAAAGTTTTTGAAAGAAGGTTAAAATAGATCATTCTCCTGTCATGGCTCTGTACAAACACCAAGAGGTTTGGCTGGAATACATGTACAGTGCCTAGCGTAAGGGAAGTGGAAGAAACTAAAGCATACCTATAAATCTGACAGCGGCAGTGCACAAAAATTGCCAGCTCGACCCTTTGCCTTGAGTCAGACAAGATACAGATTTTGATTGCAAACAGTATCTTTCATCAGATAGTGTCACCCAGTGGTGAGGACGGCCTGGAAGGTTATCTTGAGGGCTGTGAAGCTCACCACAAGTGAAAACTTCGCAAGACAAACCATTGCACGAAGTGGGGGAATGCGCTGGACAAATACGCACTTTCACATTCTGCACATAAACAAGCTGTACCTCAGAAATAAGAAAAGGAAGCTGACAAACCATGTAATGCTTAATCACAGATCAGTTTGCTAATAGGCTTCTCTTTCATTTTTTAAATTTAGATGCTGAAAGAAAAGTAATTGATGTATCAAGGAAGTGTTAGTGGGTTTTGTTAGAACACCCAGAGCGACACGCACTCCATTCAGGCCGGCAGACAGTACCCTTTAATGGAGCTTTGAAAGTGTAATTTCAAAAGATTTGCAACTTAAACCTTAAGCTGCAGTGATATTTCAAAAACAAGCTTGCTATAGATGAGTGACAGTTGTTGCAAAACTAACAATGCAAAATCCATTCTTCGCTATACTCGGCTTTCTGGCCCATTTCTAAAGAAAACATGATGCTGATTTCAAGAGCGGCTGGTTTGTGTTTATGAAATTTGCATTATCTTTTCTGGGAACTCAAACTTCGGCCTTGGGTTAGAAAATCTGGAAATATTGCATGGAATAGTTCTGAGCTGATTTCAGTCACTGAGCTTCCTCACTCTGCCTTCAGGATGAGGACTGACCATGTGGTCAGAATTTATCCTTTACTTCCACTAGGAAAGGTGAACACTGAAAGCAGGGTTTCATCTGAGAAGTTTTAAGACATAGTCCTCAAATATTAATTATGGTAGAAATGTTCAAATCATCTTAGTGCCTTGTATCCCTATTTAGAAAACACTTTATTGCCACAGGACAAAAGGATTAGCATTTTCTTAATGCACTTGTGGTTTTTCCTGTAGACTTTTTCCTTGCTATTTACAATTTTAACTATTAAGTTCTGTTTAACATGGTCCCTTTCTCCCCTTTATTTCTATCCTGAAATCATAAATTAAATCTTAGTTGCCCCATTCTTCCACTGATACAGATACTCACTGTAACAGTTGCTACTAAAGGAAATACACTGATCTTAAGCTGAAAATGTAGGCCGTATCTTCACCTAGTGTAAATCAGTCATGGGCTTCCACTGAAAGAGCAACTCTGTTTATCAGAAGGTAACTGGTCCCATGAGATACAGCCAGCAGGCTTTGCGGATAGCATTATAACAGTTGCAATGGGTAAATGTGCTTTTTCTGCCCATCTTTTTGCTTAATTTGCCATGAGAACAAGAAAATAAACAAACTTTCATAAAATTAACTCCAAAATCAGGAGACTGATAGTTAAAGGCTGAAAATGTACACTAGAACTTATATCCTGTACATACACCAGCAATAGGTCATTGCTGTATCGGTGTAACTGTGGTCTACTCTGAGCTGTGGGCTGAGAGGGCTTTTGTATTACAACAGGACTCCATTCTTGCCCCTGACCTTGTGTGAGTCACAGGGGTTAGTCTTCTATAGACTTCTGAATGTTGCAGGCAAAAACATTTACAGGAAGGCGTCAGAAACACAAACTGGGGTCTGTGTTGTTCACATGAGTTGTGTGCGCACACCTAGCATGTTAGTCAACATCTACACCGCTTTCTCAGTAAAGGTTTTTCCTAATGCCCAATCTATGCCTCCTCTGGCACAACTTAAACCCAATTTCTCTCGTTCTATTGCTGATTACCTGGGAGAAGAGACCAACACCAGCCTCCCTTCAACCTCCTTGCAGGTAGCTGTAGAAAGCAGTAAGATCTCCCCTTAGCCTTCTCTTCTCCAGAGTAAACAACTCCAGCTCCCTCAGCTGTTCTTGTATGACGCTCTCCAACCCCCTCACCAGCCTCATTGCTCTTCTCTGTACATGCTCCAGCATTTCAATGTCTTTCCTATGCTGTGGTGCCCAGAACCGAACCCAGTATTCAAGCTATGGCCTCACCAGTGCAGGGGCACCATCGCTTCCCAGCAGGTAGCGCAATGCAGTCTCCAGTCCAAGCCCAACAGATGACAGCCTGGCCTTTTGCTTTCAGAAAAGCTGGATGCAAGCCAAAACATTTATTTCTGAAAACATTCTGGCTGTGTGTCTTGAGTCCACTGGAATGCTCTTAGAGCAACAAACTCCCTTAAATATTTCAGCACAATTGGATTACAATGATTTCAGTGCTCTTAGCCCTGGAGACACTGGTGTATCCATGACAAAATTGAGTGCAATAAGATCCCAGAGTAGGAAAGAGTTTTCCTCAAAAATGTGGCATGATTGCATTTAAAAAAAAACAACCCAACCAACAACACCCCCCCCCCCCCCAAACTCCTGAGGGTAAGATACTTCCTGTCTGCAGATGTAGGCATCTATTTTGGGAAAGTACTAAATCATATAAACATTGTTCTGAAAACTGTGTTCAGGATGTATATACACATAGATTTATTTATTTTTTTTAATGTGTGTGTATCTGAAAGTTAATGTAATGTATCTAGTGGTCAGTAGCTGACTTAGCTAGGGACAGGCATTCAAGTATTTGGAGCTTGATAGTAATCAGGCTATTCTTTAATAAAACAGTCCTAAACTTGCCTCATGTTATGGCCTTCCATGAGAAGCAGGGAGTATAAATGTAAGAAAGCTCATTGCTGTGTAGATGGTGTTTCCACGGAGCATTTCGAGTGCACAGTATTTTTGCCTTGGGGATATTTCTCCAACTGGCCACTTTGAGAGTGAAGCATGGAATAGCTGTTGCTTAAAGGGAATGTAAATTATCTTCACCTGCCATTTGTTAGCAGGGAAGAGTTTGAATAATCTTGCCATGCACCTGCCTGAATTGATTTTTTGTTTCCTGACTTTTTTTTTTTTTATTGACTTAACCAGTATTTTCAGGTTTTGATACTCATAGAATACAACCATGATTTGAAGCATATAACAGTAACAACAGAGAAATGTGGGGAGGGTTGCCGTGCTTTATTCCTTCTGCCCCTAAATACTTATTGTTAGGTCTTCCTGTCAGAGGCACAGCTTTTGAAAAATGGAGGTTTCTTTAGTCAGTACAGTTCTAAAATCCTCTATATCTGAGCATCGACAAAACCCGTGTTGGACTGCTCATTTAAAGCATCACTTTCCTGAAATGCTCTGTGATCCTTCCTTGTGTGAAGTCTGCCTGGATGGTCTCACCTTAGCCAAGGAGGGGTTTCAGATGAAAGTGTGACTTCCAGGAATTAGTACCCTGGTGTGAACCAAGTCTTATTTTTTTCTTTTGGATAGTACTGCTGAGAGCTCAAAGGAGGCTGCAGCTGTTGTCTATAGTGTTTGATAGCACACTATTTCCTTTTTCATGATTCAGATTTGTTCCTAACACCCTTGTTGTTGTTGTTGTTAAACTTCTGCTTATTTTAATAATGGAGATGTGAAAATGAGAAGTAATTAAAACAGACTGGGAATATTCTGGGTGATTAACAAAAGTACTTGTGGCATTAGCCTAGCCTATTTGTAAGAAAATATCATGGTGTTATTCATTCACATTCAGAGTGACTGCAGGTTGATTAGACTACCAGATCATGTAGGCACTCAACGTTTCACTGGCTTCAGCTGAAAACTATTTCAGTCCCTGTTTGTTGAGGGTTTGCATTTTCCAGTTCAGACACTTACTGTAAGTAAGTATTATTTTATACCCAGGACTCAAAAGGCTCTCCCCTACACTTCAGGGCAGGACTTACTATGTAGATTTGCTGATGCATGTTCCCACCTCTCCCCTTTACTTTTCTGTACTGTAGTGGTCTGTGAAGGCAAACTTGTGCAGTCTCCACAGGGCTTTGAGTAACCTGATCAGGGGAGTTGAACTAGATGACCTTTGGAGTTCCCTTCCAGCCCACATGAACACAACGAACACCTGCTGTCCATGGTGACAGCGGCAGCTCTCCCTGTGATGTTGTACCTGTGTTAGAGCTTTGCTGGGGTATGGAGCATAGGTGTCTGTGCAGGATTAGCAGGTGACACTGGCAGAGACAAAGTACAGTTCTGCTATTAGAACTGATCATCTTCTCCGCAAAGAGTGCTGTTTACCCTGTGGTTCAGTACTGTGCTGAATGATGCCAGTCAGTTGACATTCTGTTATTTCAACAAAAAGATTAATGCCTTTGCTTAGTAAGACATTTGCTGGGTGATTAGGACTTTTCATAGACTAGGTTATTGCCTAGGATCATTAACAAATCCTCTGTCTTTAACTTCAGCAGATACATCTAATTCCAACCTGGTGACAAACCAGAGTCCAACTGCTTGACATTAGTAAGAGCAGCAGAAAACGTGGCCCAGGTAGTGATGAAATAGTGTGCTGTTTGTTACTGAGTCATGCCTTAGGTAGATTTAAAAACAATCTATTTTCTATATTCATTATAAATACTTTGATTCTGTAGGGGTTCCCTGTGCTTGTATACACATTTCAGTACTGCTGTGTATCTTTTGTGCTGGGCTTCTCTCCATTCTACTGCAGAATTCTCCAAGAGGCAACTTCTTCCCATAAAGCGCAGAGAATATTTAATCACAGAGGCTCCAACACGATGTGTGCTAATAACAAAGAAATTTTAATTCTTCTCCTTCTGTGTTAGTTTTTTATTGTGATGGATCTCTTGAAGCTTGGAGTTACACTAGCAATTGATAGAAAATCATCACCAAATACTTGCAGTTCAGTAACATCTAGTGTTGTGAACTACTGCAGCAATCAAAAGTGATGTTCTGCAAAACTCCATGCAGCAGTTTACACTAACTGGGCCTAGGAAGGGCTGGGAACATGCCTCAGTGCCTTTTGAGGATAGTGAAGAACAATAAATCAGGCTACTTTGGATTCAGCTTTACAACTGGAAAAGATTATATGCTGACCTTTACAGAAAGGAGAGGCTAGCACTCTGATGCACAGCATTTGATAGTTACCACTCATTTTTTGTCATGAAGAAGAAAGGAGCAAATTGTCCATATGCTTTTCAATAGTACTGTCAACGTACTGTATTTCTAACTCGGCCTAATCCATTCTGCTATAAATGGAAACCATGTTTGCAGTATTGCTGGTGGGAGTTAGTTAACTAAGTGCTAAAACTTGCCAAACTGCGTTTTATATAGATAAAAAAAAAGGGAGCTTCATGAATCAAAAGCAGTGCTCAGCTGCTCAGCTTACACAAATAGACTTCCAGAAGAACGTATGCCTTGTAATCACATCTTGATAGTCCAATACCTTGTATAAAATTCAGAAACTATTTTCTGCATCTGACAATGTTTACGACATGGAGCCTGAAGTCTGCCCTCCTATAGTTATCATTTCATTCATGTTTATGACAAAAAGTGGCTTCCTATTTACAGCCTGCAGGATGTTTATCTGTCAGGTGAGCAGCAAGTATCTCATTCCAGTCACCCATTCTGTGTGAAACAGGATGTGAGGAAAAAATGTAATCCAAAGTAGAATGTAAATTGTCAAATGCTTGTGAACTTGCATCAGGTTTAGCAGACAACGAGGGCTGTCCTGCAAAGTTTAGACCTTCTGTGCAAGGACAAAGCTATCTCTATTCCAGTGTTGCCTTCCTTTCTGGCTGTGGGTGCAGAGAATGCTTGAAACCAGAGCAGAGCTCTCCGCTGCACAGGGAACAGATGTTGGATAAGTATTTTACTGCACTACCTGAAGCAAGAAGGCAAAGTAAAAATCAAGGGGAGGGAAATGAAGTTTTAAGAGACTGGGATAAACTATTCCCATTTGAGGAGAACTTGAGCCATACAAGAAGGGATGCTCATGTGAACTGCACTTGGATGGACTGGTCACCTTAGTGTTCCAAGATTTGCATTCCCACTGGTTATTCTGACCTGATGTACTGCAGGTATATTTATATCCCATGGAGTGATTATCAGGTGCTTGTGTGGCTTTCAGCTGGAGAGACCCTTTAGGGGGGAGGTACCTTTTACTCTCTACTTGATGGTGGTAGATTTGATGGATGTGATTCACGAAGTGGGGGAGGGAGATAGAATAAGTGCTTGGAGATGATCGACAGATGCAGTAAATCTAGCCCAGCCTTTGAAGATAAATAATAAATGGTGGTGCAGATGCAGCACTCTCCTTTCCCTCTCTGCTAAGGCATTTCAGCTCATGAATGCTGCCCTGAGATCTTTTTGTGCGCTGCTGAAAAGCGAACATATGGTTATGCTCAATGCAAACAAGTCAGAATCACTGTCAGATGAACACAGATTAAAACCATAAGAGAAATCTGACCTGCTCAGATGCTGTGGCATTAGTGCCCTCCCATTCTGCTACAGGCATCACCATCACTAAATGCCTAGTTCCTTCTTGCAGGCTTTGCTGGGAGCACCCTGGCAGCAGGATAGCAGGAAATACTCAAGTTAATGATGATGAATGACTTCCAAACGCTTCCCACAGGAAAGAATTAGGTATTAATGTGATTATTTGCTGTGAAGAATATGCTATCTCTGCATGGCCAGGTGCCTAGCCTTTATAAGACAGACATGCTCCTGGCACAGACTCTGTGCTCCTCTTCAGAAATCAGTAGCTGAAGCTCTGCAGCACTCCTGATAAACAAGTAACCCCTCTGTAATGCAGTTTGTCTCCTCTTTCACTGCTTGCTTTCCCATACCTGTACTGGTTATCCCTGTAGTTCAGAGCTCCTCCCGCCAAATCCATTAGGTAGGAAAGCTGACTCTTCTGCAATATTTGTATTCCAGCTTCTCTGCCAAAAGTGGAATTCAGGTGTTTTACAGGACAAAGTAAAAGCTGCCAGCAAACAGCAAATCTCTGGAAATCTAAAGAATTTGTACTTGCAAGGATTACTTTAACCAGTAGAACACAGGGATCCTATGTGTAGTATCAGGTGTTATCCAGTGCAGTGACTGCAGCTTTTCTCTAGGTGCTGAGCTTCCTAGACACATCTTCAACTTGCTGGAACAGTTGCAGCTCCTAAATCCCACAGGAAGACTGCTTTGGGGCTTCAGGATAGGTCAAGCCCAGCCTCTAGCAGGCTGCTGACCCTGCTTGCCTAAGAGACCAGCTCCTTCAGAAAATGAAACTTAGTTGTAACAAATGGATAAGGAGATGACTGCATTACAATCAGAAGGACTTAAGCTGTGGTACTTTTGAGTAAAATACTTACAGGAAAAAAAAAAAATCTTGTTTTGTACATGCAGTGTATTCTGGATCTGAAAATAACTGATGATTGTGTATTCTGCCATGGGATATTAGGAAGGCAGAGAGCAGGCAGTGGCCAAGATTATTAGTAAAACAGTTCAGTGCCAGTATGGGGGTTGATGTTACCATCAGATGGCTGTCCTCTCTCTGATTTCAATGAGTCTGTGATATGTAATATGCATCATGCTTTACTGTGCTAGATCATGTGTTAGAAGGCTGTTGCAACATTTGTCAGCATCTTTATAGAGGAAAAGAATTCCTAGGAAATGTACTGATTCACTGTTAATGTTTAGCCAAACATGCAAAGCTGATAATATTTAGCAAGCACTGTTCCAAAATCCAAAGGAATGAAACATGGTTGGTAGCAAATCTCATCTGACAGCTCACTTTACAGAAAAACTGCAATTCCCATTTCCAACAACCAAAACTTAGTTTTCTTCCATTCATCCAGAGATTTAAGATTTATTTGCAGCAAGATCCATGATATTATCTAAAGAAAATCAATTAACATGATTTAATAGACAGAAGATAGAACAATGCTGTTAAAAGAGAAAAATCCCAGGGAGAAAATTGAAAAGCCTGACTCTTTCTGTGCAGCTTTACTTAGCAGGAGTTATTGAGTGAAGCAGTTGAAATCCTTTGAGTAAAAGTATGCAGTGCTGTTCTGTGCAACTCTTAAAGGTTAAGTTGTTAGCTGTCAGTGTTGAGTTCTCCAGCACATGGCTGCTGGGGGAAGGGAGCATTAAACCGCTCTATTTTTCCAGCTCTGCAGCCAGACTCACTCTAAACAATTTCCTGCGCTGGGTTCACATAAGAGACTAAATTGTTTCTAATACAAGGAATGTAGTTAACCACAACCGATAGACAAATACCTTTTCTTATCACTAATGGATTACAACACTTGACTGCAAAAGCAATTTAAGCCTTACAAATGGCATATTCAGACCCATAACAGCAGTTACGCAGGGAGAATTGTTGTTACAGCAGCTTTTCATTATATCTGTGACTGTTTGCACTGAAAATTGATTATTTTTTTTTAAAGTCAGCTATGTAGCTTTGTTTTTATCCATTTTATCTCTGAAAAGGATAGCTTCATGAGAATGTGGTGCAGGTCTTCAAGCTGTGGACAGTATTTCACGCTTTGCAGTTTGTATCGATGCCCAGCAGCAATGCAGGATGGCTCAAGAACAGTTTCTATGTTTAGAGCTGAAGTAAGTTCGCTGTATTTATTAGAACAGCTGAGAGACCTCATCAAGATTAGGGTCCCAACATGATAAATGTTACGTGCAAAACCTGCAAATGTGGATGTACAGAACGGTATCCCCAAACACAAGGGAGTCTTGCAGGCAGGAAACACAAAGGGCAGGTTCAGACCACAAAACTCTCCCCTTTCATGGACTGCTCACCAAGCTGACAGCAGAATTAGTCCTTCCCCTTTTCTTTTGTTCTTGTCATTTGTATTCCTGCAAAAGGCTCTGGCTTCCAAGGGAAGGAGCCTACTACTCATTCTGTAGGCAGCAGGAGCTGCATCTGAGCCATCATGTGCAGAGGTGACCCTCTCCTTTCTGCTGCTTTCTGGATAAAGAAATGGTTACGTTTCCTCACCCTATTTTTGGTATATCTCTACTAGTGATGACAATTAAATCATGGATGGAAAAATGGCAGTTTCTGCTTATAGAATTTGCCAGCATCTGAGCTCACCAGGCAGACTTCACGTACAAAGATGAGATCCATCTGGGCACTGATCTGCCTACTTTGTAAACTCTGTGCACATCCACACCACACAATTCTTCCTTTCAGGAGGCACCAGTGGGAGCTGATGCTCAGGTGGCCCCTCAGAGGCAACGTTCTGAACTGCTCTTGAGGCCTTGGGTGCATGAACTCTACCTCTTCTCTGAATCTCACCCCATGATGCTTACTCAGACTTTTATGCTTGTCAGCCCTCTTCTAGTTCATGTTTCTCTTCTAAAGCCTCACATCTAGGAATCATGGTGTGTAGTGGGAACATCAACTGTCATAATTTTTAGCCTATGGGAAAGGCCTGAAACAGCAATGTAAGCTCAAAGAAAAATTCTCACATTCTTTTTAGAGTATTTATCTTGAATCAACCCCATGACTTTTTGCCATGCTTCAACAACAGGGACTACTAAGTTGGTCAGTTTTTGTTGGGGAAAGAAACCTGCTTTGAAGTTATATATTTAATGGAACACAAATATTCGTCAGTAGATTTAATATCAAGCAATATTTAATTCAGGAACACTAGCTCTTAATTAATATTCATTTATACCTGTCTAAAGCTAAATTTTTCAACTGATTCTTCCATGCTTTTCAAACTGTACTAAACCCCAGGACACTTGTAAGATTCAGATCTAAGCTGTGAGATATTTTTAGTTTACTAGTGATTTTGGGAACAGAATGTGAAGGGAATGAAGGAATGATCCTGTGATGAGCAAACAGACCACTCTGTGTCTGTCCCTTGCAGTGGCAGTACCTACAGACAGTTTCCTTCAGGCACTCTGGGTTCCCATGTGGATCACTGGATACAAGGACATGTGGGAATCTTCTGAATCAAGTCCCATTTTCACATTTTTCTATACTTAACCTTCTCAAAATCCAACTACTAAGGAGTTATTTCAGCCACACAACTCAATCAGTTTTACAGTAAGTCTCCTGCAATCACATATATGCAAATCAATGTTTTCCAGCAAAGCACAAATATCTTTTCCATGTATCTTACCCAAATATTCACAATTCATATATTCTCTACCAAATTATACCCAGCACAAATCAACTTCCTAAGTTGACACATGTTATATTAAGCTTGTCAGCGGTTGTCCTGTTCTCCCTTTTCATGCATCACGAGACCAAGTGGCCACAGAGTCTCTGCAAAGCCTGTGCTTGAAGCACTGAGCTGGGGCTAGTACCACCAGACTGCAGAACTCTTCATTGAAAGCAAGGATCTGGAAGTAAATTAAACCCAGTTATGTTAACTGTAAGTTACTTAAACAGCCATATCTCAGCAAAGCCATGGTAACCTCCTGCATGTGCACACCGTGTTCAACTGCCATGTGGAAGTACACCGAGCCGGAATGATCCTGGAATTGATGATTTCAGCCCACAGGGGGGAAAAAAACCCCACAGTTTTAGTCAGAATTTGTTATCTAGTCAAAGACTACCTAATAGTTCTGGGTGAAATGAATTGGAAAGTCCTGAATATAATGATACTACCACAGGAATGAAATGATTTAAAATAGAAAAATCTTATTTATCAGAAAGGAAAGTATCTGGGGATTGCAGAACTCAGTTTAGTTTCCATCCCCATTCCTCCTTGCCTTTGTGGCCTGGAGAAACCCACCCTCAGCTGCTCAGATTTCTACCCTCTTGTTTGGCAACACTGCTTCTGGAAATGCTCTTAGCTCCAGGTCACTTCTGCAACCCCACACCAGCCACTCTTTCTCAGCCAGTGAGGTCTGTCTGTGGCAGATGACTTATGTATCACTTGATGCTGATGGGTTTTGTCACCGTGTAAGGAAGAATGCTGGGTCACCCTCTCTGCCTGCTGGTGTGCTGTGAAGGCAGATGGCAGAGCTGCAGGCTGGGACCTGCCTACAGGGCAGGATGAAACATGTGTAGGGTTTTCTCCTGGGGATTTTGGAAGGTTGCTGCAGATCCAGCCCCAGGGCTTTCCCAGCAGCAAGGAAACCTACCTAGAGGTGGTTCTAAGGTTGTTACCTGTATGCAGCTCAAGATAAAGCATTTTTAAAAAGTCAGAATGAAGTGAAATAAAAGATATGGCTACCTGCCCTGATGAGGATGGCACCTCATGGTAGTAAATCTTCTGGTAGGAATGGTAGTAAATCTTCTTTACAGAGATCTTTACAGATAAGTTTAGCTCCAGCAAAGCTAAGTAGAGTCTGAGTAGGCAGCCTAGAGTGCTCAGCCCCCAGGTTTTCTAGTTAGCAACACAAATCAAAATGCTGGTTTATGATTTTTTTTTTTTCCAATGCTGCAAAGCAGCACAAGTGTAAATTGTGGGGGTTAGTGGCAAGACAAGATATGAAGTGAGCTGGGGCAGAAGGTAGGAAATCCATGATCATTGCTTCTCTGCACAAAATTTCTAGCTACACTGGGTCTCTTTCCCCCGTGGTCATACTTAAATTGTATTGACTGTGAAACACTACCATTGAGAACAAGTGTTTCTTCTGCTTTCCATATTAAGTAAAACAACCACACAAGGGACAAGGTAATGGAGAATATGGACCATGGGAAAAATTATCTGAAATAATGGTTTCTTCAGAGTCTGAAAATGATGATTTTGTGTACAACACTGAGAAGATCTGAGAGTTACACTTTGATTTAATGAGTCCCAGAGTTGTTAGCAGGGTCTGATCCAGATCTCAATTTCTCAGCTGGTTTTTGCCTTTCTGAACCAACATTAGTGTCCCAGAATATGTGGGTTAGTTATGAGCTTCAGATCTCAGTCCCTCTGCGTTTTAGCCACCATCTTCCTGCTCTTCTGCGAGCCACTCTCTCCAGTAGAAGTAACGCAGACCCTGTAACTGCAGTATCTTTGGTTTAAAGCTGCAATAATGTGTCAGAGCTATAGATTATGCTTGTCAACAGATCCTTACTGGGTAATGGTTCAGTGTTTATTATCCATCCCCAAATACATTTTCTCCAAACAGTTTAATGTTGTTTCATTTCACACTGTAAAAACTCTGGTTTCGACGCATGTCAGGCATAACAACGCTGAAATCCTTAAATAAACAGGCTTTTGGGGGCAGTCCTGCACAAAGTGCATTTTTTCAGAAGCTGGTGCCATTTGTTGGAGCTTGCCCTGAACTGTCAGCATACCTTTTCCATCAAAGCAACAGCTGCCAGACTGATATAGTCCTGCACCAGAATGGGAGCCTACATACCCTTGTCTTATCTTGGAAGAGTCTGTGGCTGCTGATACCAAATCACTAAAAATGGCAGCAGAAACAGTAATTCTGGGCTAATCTAATATCATGAGCTGAAGGGAAGACACAGTCCACCCCACCCTGCATTCCTTGAACACCCAAATCTCCCACTGGGAGCCTTAGGTATACAAATAAATGCTTTCTCTATCTGTAAACTGATTCACACTTTGCTCTTTTTTTCCTCTCTTTTTTTTTTTTTTTTTTTTTTTTTTTAATAGGAGTGTTATTAATTGATGTTAGAAACAGTCAAATATAGCAAGCTATAGTTGAATATAGAATTCATGGATAAAACTTTTTATTAAAACTGGTATTTTAAACCACTATGACTATTCTGGATGCTGCTTATTCATCATGAAAGTGTAGATATAGCTTATTTGTTGGCTGTGTAACTGCAGGTGGTGTAGCTATGGCTTAAGAAGCATTTTAACAATTTTAAGTCCTTGCTTTTAGGGCTTTCCTAAAAAATTCCTCATTTTGCCACATTAGAAGTGATGCTTCCCTAATCTTTTCCCTGACTAGTTCAGATATTAATATATAGAGTGACTTGTCAACCTCTCTTCAAAATGTCATGTATTTTTCCTAAGGTGTTTAATCTAGACAATGGCACTGTGAAGCTACCACAGCCTTCCATTTGTACATGGAGTAGCAGTAAAGCATCCTGGAGCTGAGGGTTATAATTGTCTGGGTCTGCTCAGCCATCCAGGGCTGCCTTTGTGGTTAAATAACTCAAGGACTAAAGGGCTGGGCTTGCACACCTGTCTTAGCCATGAAGATGGGTAAATTAAGCTCCTGTGCCTCAGTTCCCTGATGACAATGATGACACAACCCCTCTTGCTTTCATCCTTCTGTACATCTGGATATTATACTACACATTTTTGACACAGACCCTATTGTCAATGGAGATTTGAATTCCATGAGGGTCCCTCAGTATCTACAGGAGGAATAAGACCCATAGATCTCATGTAACTTTTATGCTGTGAGACAGAGGCTAAGTAGGGCAGAAGGTGCCTGCCCTCTCCAGTGTGAGGACAAGAAAAGATTAGTCCTGGCTGGTTATGATGTGTGAAATCAGCCCACTGAAACCAATATGAGTTCTTACCTCAACAGGCAGCCTCATTTTATTCCTGGTGAGCTCCTTAAATAAACCTTTGGGTTCTGATGTGATAGCTAAATAAGAAAATAACCTTTCATATGCCCAAGCGGCATTAATACAAAGCCACAGTTACTTAGCACATCCTCCAGGCATGAGCTGTTCTGAGGATGTGAGAAAGCCATAAATGGAAAGAGCAAATGCTCTTTATCCTAATGCAACAGTTGCTGGAAATAACAAGCCAGTTGTAAAACTGTCAAATATTTGATGCTTATGTAAAACACTCTGTTATTCACCTTCTGTTGCTAAAGTCTGCTCTGTTCCATTCATGCCACTCGGCTCATTTCTCCTTTTAATGCTGGCAACAGTAGTAACAGAATTAATTTTAGTGAGTTCTTGTTGTGAGCCACTATTTGATCATTTTCTTTAGGCCTTCTACTTCCCACCACTGGAGTAAATAGTGTCAGTGTGATTTCATACTGACTGCAGCAGGGAAGATTTGTAGGAGCTGAAAATACTCCATGAAGGCATTGCTATGTGAACTATTACTTATGAGTACAACTTTCCTCTGATAAGGATTTTAGACTTGGGCTTCATGGGTTTCAGACTCACAGTGGCTGCTGCAAAGAGCCATGAAACATTCACATGTGACACTTTCTGATGCCTGCTTCTTATACATAAGAAATAGGAATGGAAGTGCTTCAGAGCATTCTGATACTGCAGAGCTAACAGACATCCTCTGTTCTCCACCCCCACCAGCAGTTGTGGTCTTACTGGGTCCTGAGGTTCAAATCTGGTTCCAGAGGAACAGACATGGCAGCAGAGACAGAATCACAAGAAAGTTGATGTAGGCCTTGCTAAGAGTCTGTATCCAGCTGTATGTGACAATAGCTCATCCAGCTTTGTCTTTAGGAATCCTCTAACAGTGAAGTACATCTTTAAAGTGGAAAGAACCTGTGTCTATGGGCTTGGACAAAAATACTTTAAAGCATAACAAGACACCTAGTTAATGTGCTGCTACTGTGTATTAGATTAGACGTTTCTTTACTCACATTTTGAAGCAGAAAGAACAGAAAGTAACTCTTGCCCTTATTGCTTATTATACAAGGCATATAAAAGCTATGATCCAACTCACTAGAACTCCTATGGAGCTAAAATCAGCAATAACTCCTGCATCTAAAATGAAAATCTTGGAAAAACTACAACTTTTACATACTGCAGTTTGACTCTAGCCACCTGTTGCAAGGATTCCAAATAGTTTCCAGTGTCTTTGCACAACCCAGGGCTCGCTGAAAGAGGTCTCTAAAAGGGGCATTTGAAACAATAACAGTCCCCACCTGGAAAGGAAAGTTAGCGTCAGCCTTGGGAGCGGCCTGGCAGCTGCTAATGTGAAATTCTTCCTTTAATGATAGAAGCAGAGAGGGGGAAATAGCCATTGCAATTTATAACTGAAATTTCTGGTTTAAGTGTGTGCAGTGAGAGCTTGCCCTGGCACCTGTTACAGTGCAGGTTAATGGTAAAAGGCATCACTCTGCTTCAGTGAGCCCATCAGCCTTTATGGGCTAATAACCAATTCTGTCAGCAGAAATCAGCCACTGCAGGAACATCTGTTTACCAAGAAAACATCCAGTTCCATCTTGAAGAAAAAACAACTTTTCTCCTCCAGACTTCCCCCACATCCCCTGCAGCTGTTCTCCCATGAAACAATAGATCACTTCAGACTTATCCCAAAAGCAGAGATCTCAACCAAAAATTAACTTCCCCTCTCAGGGCAACCAAGTCAAGAAGACTCTCAGTTCTTGCTGACTTGCAGCACATAGGAACTGGCTTTTACACAAATGAGGATGTATCTACTTGGCCTTGTGCACTTGTGCTGCTGGATTCCCAAATGACTGACACGAAGATAAATGTGTTTGGGAATGAGAGGTTTTAGCCCCTTCAATGTAAATTCCTACACAATGTTATCACGGAAGCTGAACAGCCAGACAAATAGCACTGATGTGTAGCTGTTGTCTCTGGAAAATATTCTCAGTAAATTTAAACTTCAGCTGACAGCTTTTAAATGTCTTTCTGACTTAACTTTTCACACTAAACTAAATGCCCTAAACTAATTTTGGTAATGCTCTGCTTTCAGTTCAGTAGTCCAGAATTATCTGTAGTTTTGCAATCAGATTCTGCAGTTTGGAGCCAATTCCTCTGATACTGTTTAAAGTCCCCAAAGAAAACAAAGTTAACTCAAAGGATGATGGCATAGGGGAATTAAACAGATGTTTACAGCAAGCTGCACAATGCCCCAAAGCAAACTGATTTCTTTAAGGGTAATTGTAAATAAAGTTGGGTAAATATTTCAGCTGAAAGTGAATTTAAAATTCAACTCCATTCCTCTCAACAGCATATCAGATGCCTTTCACTAGTTGCTCTGTTGCCTACAAAAAAATTAATCTTTGTCAGGTACTTGACCACTGATTTATTTGCAATACTTCAGTTGTATTAGCATCCTTACACATCACCATTGATGTCTTCTGCTAAAATATCCCAATTCTTACCCCTTTGTCTTCAATTTCTGTTAACTTGTTTCACTCTTTCAGAACTTCCTATAAACAATTTCAGTGCACACAAAACTTCTAGACTTAAAACTTGCAAACAGCTTCAATTTACAGGGAGAACTAAAAATATTTCTGTCTTTAATCGTGTCTTTCACTGCTCTGCATACTTCTATTGTTTGTTCCTAACTTCCAGACTTCATCCAAAAGAAATCCTTTCTAATAAATTGCTTGTTGAGCTCCCAAAAGAACTAAATAAATTTTGCCTTGTGCTTTCCATTCTAAAAAGCCTCTACTGAAGATATACAAGTTTTATTTTCTTTCCCTTCCTTACATGTTTATTTATAATTCTCCTTTAACTGTGCAATAAAGGACTCATGTAAAACAACATCTGACTATACACAGCTCTTACAACAAGGTGTTTAAGTGTATACAATTACATTGAGTCTGTCTAGGAAGTCTTTAAAAGTCTCTCCAATGTCTTTCCCCTAAGTGGCTCCTTTTGCTTTATGCTTTCTTAAAAGTAAAGCTATTCCATGTCCCAAACTGTGAACAAAATGCAATCATATTTTATTGTTTCTCACATTTTCCACTATTTTACCTATTTGTTGCTGGTCTACAGCATTTCCCTTCAGAATTTCCCTGTGATTCAAACCCTCACCCTCCTCAGGGTAGGTGGTCTGTAACACTAAACCATCAAGCAGGCAGTTTTATGCTTTCCTTTCTGACTCCAGCCCTGGCTTTCTTTTCACAAACAACACTAGGAAATCCTCTGTCTGACACAGTAAAGGATAAAGCAAACCAAAAATCAGGCCCTTTTGTGATTCAGAGATATGCTTAGTGCTCTTAATGCCTAAAATGTGATCTGTTTTGATACAACAGTATACTTAAATCCAAAGGCTATTTAAATGACAGACAAAGTAATGGCTGGGAGAGAAGAGCAACAATGATAATAAACTGTAGCTTTAGAACTGACTTTGATCTGGAGCTTGTTGAATTTGTACATCCAACCAAAAGGAGACTTTAACGGTGGAGATGAACAATATACTTCTACAGAATAAATTTAGTTAGATCATGACATAGAGAATTTATATTCAGAGAAGAAAAGTAGTTCAAAGTAACTTGGGTGCTTGAAAACAATGCCAAGCAAAATGTCCCCTAAATCATGAGGAGTTGTAGAACTCTCTGTATTTCAGTTTTAATCACAGAATTGTCAGGGTTGGAAGAGACCTCAAAGATTCAATCAGTTTCAACCCCTGCCATGGGCAGCTGCAAAGCCATTATTCCAGGTTCCAAGCCCAGATCTGCCCTGCACTTAATGAGAGGAACTGAAATTAAAGGAATAAAAAAAATGTGTACTATGACAAAAATAATGGGAATATTCTGAAAGGAAAAAAAAAAATCAACCATTTCCCATTTTCAAACAGAAAGCTAACGCTGCATTTAGTTAAGGAAAAGAATGTAGTGGTCTGTAACAACAACAACATAATAATATATGAGGGCTCTCTAGCTCCTGTCAAAAATTCTGTATTCAGGTCCCTTCCAAGCCAAACTAGTCTACAAATCTATGAAGAAAGGCAGCTAATATTCTGGACATTACAAACTGAAGTAAGCAAAAGTCAAATAGGGTTTGCAATGAAGGGTTGCTATGAAGGGGGAGACTGAATTAAATCTGTCTTTCCCCACCCCCCACCCCATGAAAGTCTGCTTTAGTGTTAAGATACCACAATTTGGATTCTCCAATGACTAGTCAAGGTTTCATGTATTTGAAGGGAATATAAAAGGAGTTTGTCTTTCACAGCTCAGTGGCTATGCCATTCGTGGATTATTTTTACATGCTTATAGACCCTGACACTTACGAGCAGTGCTCCGTTTTTTCTTATCCCAATACTAAGAGTTTTAACAGTTGAGGAGTCCCTCTGCCTTTAGTAAAACAAATCCATAGTTATTTGAGCATTACCATACACATTTTAAGAGTTAAGGGGTTTTTCCCTCTGTAATGAACAACTTTTATTATTAATTGGGGCAGCTTTATTGGTAGGAATTTGTGCTCGCCTCCATGTCCCGCTGTAAGTCTGCATGTAGCTTAGAAAAATAGTTAGAACAAATAGTTCTAAATTTACTTTTTATCATTAGTCTAGAAAAGATTTTGCAAATGTGGCCATCAGTTCTCATAAGTTCACTTAGGGAAATCTTCGCTGCTGACTTCAGCTAGACAAGGTTTCTGCCCCAGCAGATATCAAATTAATTGGACACTATGTTCATTACTTCAGGCCAGGATTTGTCTTTCTGTTTTTAGCAGCTTTTAAAGTACTGTCCTACCATCCTTGGCTACTTGCTTACTCAATTTGCTTTGAGAAAGGATTTGCCTGGTTTGAAATGTTGTGGCTTGCAGTTAACAACTCCTTGATTAACACACCAAGGGTGGATACAAAGACACTTACTCTCTCAGCACGTTTGACTTCTATACTTATTTCCATAGTCCTTTTTTCCCTTCCTGTACATCATCTGATTGCTTGGGAATATGAATGACTTAGTGTGATTATTAGTCTGGTGGCAAAAAGCGGTCAAGACCTTTCCCAAGACCTCCATTTATAGCCTTAATTTGCATTCTTCTGCAAGGACAAGTAAATTCTACCATGGTTTATCGCTTCATTGAAAACTTGCTTTAATTAAACAGCCATGATGATTGCATTTCTTCCTGAAACTGCAGGAAAACACTTTCTGTGTAGCTAAAAGCTTTTTGGGCTTAGTTTCTTTTTTCTTTCAAAGGTTTTCTAAAGGAAGGAATGAAATAGTTATAATCAGACACTAACAATTAATACTGGCCAGACTCTGCAATCCCTGTGCATGCTGAACAGAACCTCAGGCTATGGAATAAAGCAATGGAACGCAAATTATTTTTAGGGTAAATTATTATTCAGGATAAAAAGGATGGAGTTGGGGACAAGTGTATCATCTTTGATCTGACTGGGGTGGGGTTAGTTCCTTTGTTCTATAAATCTATTCAAGTCATAACACAGCATTCAAAAGCAAGCACAGTCTCTAAGCAAGAGACTCTCAGCAAATCAGTCAGCTCTGGAGGACTGGCAGCTCACTACTTTTCCCTTAGCTTATGCATGAAATTTATTTTATCCTGAAAGAAACTTCACAGCATCTCCTCATCCCTCAAACTTCTCCCTATTTCTGCCTGAGATCCATTACTAAAATGGTTCTCGTTAATCTAATGAGTTTGGGTGTCTAACAAAGAACTGCAGCAGAGGGGCTGGGGAAGGCAAGCTGGGAAAACCAACTGAAGTGCCCAGTGAAAATGTCTTTAACAGCCTGTAAAGCTCAGAGATTTGCTAGTCCTGGCAAGAGGCTGATATATTATCTGTCCTTCTCTTTGACACCCTTGTTTGTTCCTGTGTTTATTACTTGCTTCTCAAATCAGCTGCTCTGCAAGTCTGCAAATGGCTTCTGCAAGGAGACATCCACAGTAAACTTAGGAGGAAAGAGAACGTTTTAATTAGCAGCAGGAGGCAAAACTGGCTGCAAGTGAAGGAAGAGGTTCTAGTTGCTAGAGAAAGGTTTGTAACAGAAACAGTCAGCAATTCCCCATGCTGCAGAGGAAATTTGCCTACAAAGCTCTTAAGAGGAAAAAAAGGAGGCCAAAATGAAGGGAAAACAATGAAAGGTTATATTAAAAAAAGGAGAAAAAAACCCAAACCAAACCAAAAAATCCCAGCACTGGTATGTAGTGGCTGCTTCCAATACAGGAAGGAATCGGAGAGCTGGCTGTGTGAACTTTTAAATTAAAACAAGAGTTGCTAGCAGGACACTCATGAACTGTAACTGCATCTAAAGACAGCTCATTGCTTTATGTTCCAAAATGTTTGACAGTTACCACTGCTGAAGGCAGGCTGCGAGGGGCCAGCTTTTCTGCTGTCTACAGCACAAAAGGTGCCAGAACTTCTACTCTGAAATCAGAGCTAGGGACTCTTGACAAACCAGCAGGAGAGGGAAAGTACTGCGAGCAGAGAGAATGGGGAAATACAAAAGTGAATATTACATAAATACAAATTTTATTGCAAGCCTGTGGTTAACCCAACTGCCTCAGCTTGAGGCAATCTAACTTGGTGCAAGCCAGTGACAGTGCCCCTGAGAAGGGCAGTTCCCGAGGCTTTCTTGTGTGCCAACATGCTTGTTATTGTAGCAAGGTTCCTTGTTCCGCGATGCTGCTATAATCTGGTTTTTGCTTGCTTGGATTTGGGATGAACTAAGATTTAAAGAGTTTAGTAGAGTTTATTTTAAAAAAAAATAAATTAAGAATTCTTCCTAACTACAGATGTGAGATTTAAGACTTACAATATCTGAATATTGAAGGCCTTGATTCTGAATGAACTACAAAGGAGAGATAAATAAATATGCAGTCAGTGGGGTCTCCTTCCTCAACAAAGATTATTTTTCTTTTGCAAGAAGTCTGCATCAGAAAAAGCACCGTACAGAAAGGGGGATATTTGGGCTTAGGTTTCAGCAAATGACTGTAAACTTCCACACACTGTACAGATTTCCACACCTACAGAAGTCAAACTTTTTTTAAAAAATGAGTGCTTAAAAATTTTGAGGACTGAGATAAAAGGTAGTAAACAGTAAAAATGTGACTTAACTGCCTTGTTGCGGGGGTTGAGCTGGGGTTGTTTAGCCTGGAGAAGAGGAGGCTCAGGGGCAACCTCATTGCTCTCTACAACTACCTGAAGGGTGGTTGTAGCCAGGAAGGGGTTGGCCTCTTCTCCCTAGCAACCAGAACCAGAACAAGGGGACACAGTCTCAAGCTGCAACAGGGGAAGTTTAGGCTGGAGGTGAGGAGACAGTTCTTCACCGAGAGAGTCATTCGCCATTGGAATGGGCTGCCTGGGGAGGTGGTTGAGTCGCCGTCCCTGGAGGCATTCAAGAGGGGACTGGATGTGGCACTTGGTGCCATGGTCTAGTCGTGAGGTCTGTGGTTACAGGTTGGACTCGATGATCTTCGAGGTCTCTTCCAACCTTAGTAATACTGTGATACTGTTGTGCCTGCCCCAGCAGCCACTCTGGTCAGCAAAGTCTGTTTTGTGCAGGGTTGCTGCCGCCTCTGGTTTAAAGCCATGCCCTTGGCCATGTTTAATTCAACAGGTTGAACTGCATCTTCACGTAGAGCAACATGCCATCTGTTTACAGATCAAGCCCACCTTTGTCTTTTACACAAAGTAGTACTCACTCTGCATCAGCAGTATTATGAGGGGGGGAAATCTCCTTTCTTGCTAGAGGGGGAAAAACAATTAGGCAGAAAACAATGGTGCATCTCCACATGCCACACAGGGAGGATAATTTAAACTTCCAACTGCCGTGTTTGCGGATCAGGTTAGATACTCTGGGATTTCTAGGGAATTAAATGGGACCTGGTCTGAGCCAGCAGTCTGTGTTCAGTTAAATGTTGTATGACCACAAGATTCTCTCCTTCCTCACCATGACCTTCTTTGTCAAACCACAATGTATCTTCATCCAAAAGCATACTCTTAGAAATATAGGCCCTAAATGCCCTACAATGTTTTTCATTCTCTTAAATATTCTCTTATTCATGACATTACTTCTTATTGATAAATAGTAATAGTCTGAAGGGGCAAAAATAACCATCCTATTCACTCTACCAAGAGGCCATTGCTATTTAGTCAAACTTGGTGTCAAAAAAGAAAGAATTGTTAAAAGAAAGAAGAAAAAAGATTTTTTTGATTGGAAATCAAGTTAGAAAAATACCCTTCAGAGAATGTTGCAAGGGTGGAGATCAGATGATCTCTTTGTGTGTTTCTTTAGGAGGGAAAAAAAGTTATGCAATTCCAAGGAGTCATGTGGTATGGCGGCTGCTAAGGTTACTGCTAATTTTTATTAGAGCTGGCCAGAGTCAGAGAAAGGTCTGCTTCATAAGCAAGGCCTTTTAAGAAATAAACTAAATCTTCCTGAGCTGGGAGGCCTGAGGAACTGAGAGAGAAGGGAAAATATCACTGAAGAGTTCTCTTTTCTGGGTTTTTTGGTGTGTATGTTTTTTGGGTTTGTTTTAGTGTTGGTTGCTTGTTTTGTTTCTCTGCTTGGTTCCCCCCCAATGATTCAGGAAACATTTTTCACTCTCCCTTCCTGTTGCTGGTTTCTTTCTCATATTCATCCAAACAATCAAACATATCATATTTATTAGTTTTCAGTTCAAATTCCTGCTGAACTCCATGCCCAAAAGGACTATTCATATGCGCAATGTCTATGTGCTTTTATTCACTCAAGGAAGAAATGTGGCCCTGGGCTACAGGCTTTAGCTGACCCTGCTGTGAGCAAGGAAGCTAAACCAAATGATATCTAGAGGTCATCTCCAAACTTGGCCATTTAGTGATCCTGTGAAACATTTAATGATTTTTAGTTGGATGGGATTTCAAAATTACTTATATCCTTGTGATATTTGACAGGATGGAGCACTTGTGGCTCATGTCTTTGGAAATCTGAGCATAAATGAAACTGGATTTTGAGACAAGCTTCATCACCAAAGCTGCTACTGGCTTTCAGTGTTGCACACTTGTGTCTCAAAGTTATGTGGGTGGTGGCAAAAAATAAAGGATAAAGGCAAGTGCTTCCAGATAAAATTTACTATGCTTAAGAGACCAGTCATGACTTTTCATATGTCATCTAATCTTGGTTTAATCAGGATTAATTCTGTACTGCTGTTAAATGGGGCATGTAATTGGGCTGTGGATACTGTACTGGGGTTCCTCTGGATGACAATTGTATCAGTGCAAAAGCACACATAAGGAGAGCCTGCTGTAGGGTAAGCCATACCTGAGAGCCACAGGTCAAGTCCTGCAACAGATACTAAACAAAATGATGAAAAGAAAAAAAAAGTTGAACTCCAATCTTCAGCAGACTATCAACAAGAGGCTTGTAGCAACAGAAGCAGTTTCAGATATTCTGACTTTTCTACCTGCTTCACAACTGAGGTACACTTAAATAATAATGTCAGTTGCAGACAAGATGCCTCACCATTTTTGTGATTTGGGAATTGTGGAGCACGCTAATCACCGAGGTCATCAAAAGGGATGTCTCCTGTCAGGAGCACAGGGATGAGATGTGTATGCATCATCTAGTAATCTATTCACATAGCCTGTTTGTATCACTCCTTCAACTCCTAATAAATTCACAACTTCCCTTTTTCTGACCCATTATTCCCCTATCCAGTCTTTAAACCCTTTCAGAGGTTTTAATTCCCTTTACAGACACACACTTCTTTTAAAATGTCACCCCATTACATGAAAGCTAACACTGCAAATTTACTTTGGAGGCTGAAATGCATACTAAAGTGTTTCAAGTGCTTTTAAAAGTGTTTCAAGTTGCTTTTAAGACTTGAAATCTTAAAAGCAACAACTTAAATGCTGTTCTCATTTAAAAGCCCCAATGCTGAAGCAAAAAAATCCTCAACTAATATTATTGTCAACCCAGTACCATTTGTATTTACAAGTCTAAAAAACTTTGCAAGTCCTGTAGTTCCACTTTGTAGTGGAACAGAATAAGTAAAGTTACATTCATAGATTCACGAAATGGTTTAGGTTGGAAAGGACCTTGAAGATTGCTCATCCTTCACATCTTTATAAACATGCATGAGGTCACCCCTCAGGTTCCTCTTCTCCAAGCTCAAGAGCCCCAGCTCCCTCAGCCTTTCCTCAAAAGGGAGATGTTCCACTCCTTTCAGCATCTTTGTGGCTCTGCAATGGACTTTTTCAAGCAGTTCCCTGACATCCTTCTTGAACTGAGGGGCCCAGAACTGGACACAATATTCCAGATGTAGCAGAGTAGAGGGGCCAGGAGAACCTCTCTCCACCTACTAATCACAGCCCTTCTAATACACCCCAGGAAGCCATTTGCTGCCTTGGCCACAAGAGCACATTGCTGGATCATGGGCATCTTCTCTCCACCACATCCACTAGGTCCTTTTCCCCAGAGCTGCTTCGAGCAGATCAGCCCCCAGCCTATACTGGTACATGGGGTTGTTTCTTCCTAGAACATAGTCCAGGATTTCATTTCAGTTTTAGGACACATACTGCTATGAAGGAAGCAGAATTGAGGCTCTTATGGCACACACTGGTTCTGAAGAACCAAAACTACCACCAGAATAAAGCAGGATTGATCTGCAGGATTAGGGTTTGGGATACCCAGGAAGATTTGATCACTGTCACACATTCAATATTTTTCACATTTGCTGAACAAATTCCATTTTTCTTTCCACAAGTTATGCAAATTTAACTTGAATAGCAGTGGTCTGGGCTCGCTCCTTTTGTCCCTTAATTTGTACTTGCTTTATGCATATCTTTTAGTCCAATTGACATGGTAATGCACTGTGTATGCACTAAATTAAGGACGATTGTGCCTGATTGCCCAATTATGAGACAACCAAAATGTGTGAAAATAGTTGATAGGACATTCTGTTTTCTCTCTAAAGACTCATCCCATTCCCAAATCTAAAAATAAAATCTAACAGTTAATCATAATGGTTTGGCTTCAAATGTGGAAAACTGAACAGGAGATGATTTAAAATGCAAGGAATTGTACCACATGTGAAAAGAAGATTAAATTGTCCCATTGTTATGTGCTCTAAATGCTTCCTTGTAAAGTAAGTATTGGTTTATTGGAGTCTGACACGTTTCTCTCTGATTAGCTACAGAGAATCTGAAGGGGCTATTTTTCACTCCTTTGAGAGAGTTAATAACTCATAAACCCCAAATCTAGATCTCCCAGGTGGCTAATTTTCTCTTCGTCACAAGTGTCACTGCCATGGGCTGATCCTGCAGCATTATAACCACTCCTGTAGCCCATGAGGTGACACATCAGGCTTGTCCTTGGGCACAGGACAGTCTACCCACCTTGCCATTTGAAGGAGGGAATGGTCTCTGTTTGCCTTGGCACTGAACAGCCTGGCAAAAGGCAGGCTGGGCATCAACCCTGAGCTGATTGTTCAGGATAATCAGCATGGATTGGTTTACCAGAAAATGGTAAACATAGCTGAGGGGGAATGGATGACAGATTTCATGAGTTGTGTGATCACACAATATGTGAGTCCACTGACTGAGTGCTGTGCTTTATCTGACATTTGACAGCCCTGGAAATTATCAAAGTGGTTTTCACTTCCTTTCCAAGCCCTATTCCTTGTGTTACCAAACAAGCTAACAACCACACTCAAGACAGAAAACCTTTTGGGACAGGGCATATGCTATATCATCTGTGACTTTTGCTGATTTTTAAAGCATTGTAAAATGCTGTCCTAGCAGGAGAACTTTTCCCCCACTTTTTCCATCCCTGTAGTCATTAAAACTTTGATACAAGAGAATTTGAACCGGAAAGTTCATTCCTCATGATCACTTCTCCTTTTTCTCAAGAGCAACTTCCTGTTTAACTGTGCAATTCCAACACAAACATCAACAACATAATTTAACCTCTCTGCAAGGGCTGTGGATGCTCCATCCCAGCTCACCCCAACTGCAGAGCAGTCTGGGCTTGCATCCTGCACAGTCATTTCCCTGTGTTAGGGCTGTCAAAGTGTTTCCATGGGGTACAGCTGTCTGTAGAAAGTAGCATGTGGAAAGAATAGAGGTTATTCCCAGAGGAGAAAGAAGGGGGATGTCAGGAGAAAATGCTGATGAAGTAAGAAGCACCAAAATACAGCAGCAAAGTTGCAGATACAACAAATACTGTAGAAAGCCAAGCAGCTCCAGGAACTGCTGGCAGGTAGGTGCAAGTGTGGTGTTCTGCTGCTCAGAGAACATTCATCATTGGAAGAGACCAATTCCAACACCAGGCTCTAGGTTTATAACCTGTGTCAAATGACCTTGTAGTTTGTGTAAAAGTAGATGGGAACAAGGACAAAATCCTGCAATTAAACCTTCTGCCCTGAAAATTGGTGTGAGCAGAAAAGAGCTGCATGAGGGGACATGAGTGTCCCCAGGACAGCCCAGCCGGACTTTACCTCTGGGTTGAGCACAATTTGCACTGATGAGATGGCAGCTTCTTCACAAAGATAACTGCAGCACCTCTCCTCGTTTTACAGGACAGACTTCACATTAGCTAAAGACTGACACTAGGTCATTTTCAGGCATAGTGTGTTAGCAGGGAAACAAGAGCAGAGGGAAGTGCAGGGTAGAGGCTGTGTGCAGGAGAAGGGACTTGGACACCATAATCCCATTAATTTAAGAAGTGTTACACATCAGGGATCTGTTCCTGAGTGTAGAGAGCTTTTTTTTTGGGGGGGTGGGGGATGGTAATTTAATTACTGCTTTTCATTCAGCATGCCCTTGAGAGCAACATTTAGCTTCCACAGATTTAAAATACCCACAGCATGCTTAAGGTCAACATGCTGTGGACTTCTAATAAAAAGAAAAAAGAATCAGATGATGTGGAAATTTGAGGTGAAATCACACACGACCTTTTCAGAAGCTGCAGCCTGAAATGTACTTATAGCTGGAGCTCTGCAGTCCATTTGGTGAAGGAAGAAGCAGAGACTGGAGGTCCATAATACCAGAAATAACACTTCCTTTGTTTGCCACACTTGTACGCTCATCTTATCCAACTTATGTTTCTCCCTTGTACACGTGAAGGGCCTGTGGAAAAAGACCTTTGAGTCCTAGTGGACAGCAAGTTATCAGTGGGATAGCAATGTGCCCTTACAGCTAAGAGGGCAAATGGCATCCTGGAGTACATAAAGAAAAGTGTCCAGCAGGTCTGGGAAGGTTCTTGTTCCCCTATATGCTGGAATACTGTGTCCATTTTGGCCTTCCTAGTTCAAGAGAGACAGGGATCTCCTGGAGAGAGTCCAATGGAGAGGTATAGGATGATTTAGGGACTTCAAGATCTCTCATGTGAAGAAAGACTGAGAGACCTGGAGCTGTTTAGCCTGGAGAAGAGAAGGCTGAGATGGGATCTTATCAAGGTCTATAAATATCTGAGGGGTGGGTGTCAAGGTGAAGGTCCCAGGCTCTTTTCAGTGGTGCCCAGTGATAGGACAAGGAACAACAGGCACAAGCTAGAACACAGGAGGTTCCACCTCAACACAAGGAGACTCTTCTTTATAGTGAGGGTGACAGTACTAGAACAGGCTGCCCAAGAGAGGTTGTGCAGCCGTCTCCTCTGGAGGCTTTCAAAACCCACCTGGATGTGTTCATGTGTGATCTGTTCTAGGTGATCCTGCTTTGGCAGGAGGGGTTGACTTGATCTCTGGGGGTCCCTACCAACCCCTACCATTCTGTGATTAGTACAGTATTTAGTGTAAAAACTATGGTTTACCTCTTTGGTTTGTTCTCTTCTTGCTGTCTGGCTTATCCTTCTGCTTCCCTACTTCCCTGCCACAGCCTAGTCTGTAGCACTGGTATGGAATCAGGCAAACAAATTTGAGAGGAAAAAAATGCAGTGAGAACCAAGGCTGCCTGTTTTCATTTATGTTTTCCTCTTAAGTTTGTTACTATTCCCTTTAGACCAAGCAGCGGGATCTATGTTTTAGCACAGGCACGGTGCTGCTTTGTAAGATACCATTGACAGATATGGAGAAAGGACTTGGAAAGCTCTCTAGGAGCGCAAAGTCTAAAAAAGCTGACACTGCTATAGCTGCACTCTCTGCCTTCTTGTCTTCCCTCTCCACAAATACTCTAATGTGCCTGTGTGTCCTGGCAGGAACTTGAACAGCCCATTTTAAGTCACTGTCTGAAAACGTTTTACTCTAGAAAATTAATTCCTCAAAGTATGCAGCTGCACAGTAAATCTTGTTTGATGAGCTGAACTCTTCCATTCATGACAATGAAAAAATTCTCTTTAACCTACGTGCTTGATGGAGTTCAGCTAGTGCTTGCTCAAGTTTCCTGCCAGTAGCTATGGGCTTAGGTTTATCCTACTAAAGCTGGAATGATTTTTAAAAAGTGCCCACCAGCAAATGAGAAATTTGAGGCTGTGTTCAGTTAATCGTTTTATTTACTGGTTATTTGTGCAAGTCTCCCATGAGCTGTCTGGAAGCAGTGATAAGCAGAACAGGGAACTCAGGGGAGGGACAGCTGTGCGCTGACAAGAAAGCCAGGTTGGCAAACACTGAACCCTTTCAGCCTGGAGACTCAGTCTTGTGGAAAAACCAGACCCCATCACGCACCAGCAGCCCACATGAAATGCTTCTTCATTTATTCATTCACTTGGTTCTAAAGCCATCCTTACCTCAGCAGCAGATCTTTCTTAGCATGTATGTGATACTGACAGGGGCAAGTATGCCTTGTGCCTGCCAGAGCATCCCTTCTTGCAGTCCCTGCCTGGCTGATGGACCTTCTCTGTGCTGATTTGAGGTATCAGAGGCTACCTTGTTAACACAGCCATAGAAACAATATTGCTGATAGCCTCCTCCCCACCTGATGAGAGCAGAAAGGGCTCTGCCAAAGCAGCACACTTACTGCAGAGTGAACAGGGAACCCACGACAAATTGCAGTTTCTTGTGCGCGTACGTGGGAGGAGATTTGCTAAAAAGTTCCATTTTTCTTCTGTGTAACCTGTGAAGAAAACCACCCAACAGAAAAGCAGCCTATAATTTGTAGTAAATGAGTGTGCTTTGGGGAAAATCCATCAAAGGCACTAAGACGTGTTCTCAACTCCTAAACTAATGATCCTTCCTGTGAGCAGCATGAAAACACTGGGCAAGTCCCAGGTGGCATAAATCCTGGAGGTTTCAGTGGAGCTGTGACAGTTTATACTACCTAAACAGTACCCTAATTGTGCTTAGAACTTTTTAAGGTGGCAAGCATTTAGAATTTCAAAAGCCTCCTTCTTTCTAAGCAGTCCCAAAGCTAAACAAACAAGTTTGCTAGTTAGTGAGAAGAGAATGCCATATTTGATGTATAATCTTTCAGAGCTGATGTGCTTAAAAATAAAACCTCTGAAAATCCAATTTTGTCTTAAGAAATGCCAAGCAGCTGTGTAGAGGAGGCATTCATGGCTGGGACTTGAACCAGCTTCTGCTAGGAGAGGAAATTAGGACCATTTTGTTACCCTGACGAAAATGAAATCGATGAGAACTGTAATTCCTTTGCAGTGAAATCAATAGCTTCAGCATGTTTTTTAACATGGCAATTTGCTCTGAAACATCTTAACAATAACTCAGTAAACAGCAGAGCTGCATTAAATCAACTGCTTGCTTTGACTGTGTGCCTACAGAACTGCATGAAAAATGTGCATGTCCAATCAGAAAATCTCACAGTATCACTGCTTCCTCACTTCCGAAGTAACTATGACAGATCTGAAAACAGATCTAGGGAAGAAGCATTGGTTTATTTCACAGTATCGCCAAGGCTGGAAGAGACCTCAAAGATCATCGAGTCCAACCTGTCACCACAGACCTCATGACTAGACCATGGCACCAAGTGCCACATCCAGTCCCCTCTTGAACACCTCCAGGGACGGTGACTCCACCACCTCCCTGGGCAGCACATCCCAATGATGAATGACTCTCTCGGTGAAGAACTTTCTCCTCATCTTGAGCCTAAACTTCCCCTGTTGCAGCTTGAGACTGTGTCCTCTTGTTCTGGTGCTGGTTGTTAGAGAGAAGAGACCAACCCCTTCCTGGCTACAACCACCCTTCAGGTAGTTGTAGAGAGCAATGAGGTTGCCCCTGAGCCTCCTCTTCTCCAGGCTAAACAACCCCAGCTCCCTCAGCCTCTCCTCATATGGCTTGTGCTCAAGGCCTCTCCCCAGCCTTGTTGCCCTTCTCTGGACACATTCGAGTCTCTTGATGTCCTTCTTAAACTGAGGGGCCCAGAACTGGACACAGTACTCAAGGTGTGGCCTAACCAGTGCAGAGCACAGGGGCACAATGACTTCCCTGCTCCTGCTGGCCATGCTATTCCTAATGCAGGCCAGGATGCCATTGGCCTTCTTGGTCACCTGGGCACACTGCTGGCTATTTGGAGCAGTTGCAGACCAAGATCCAAGCCTTCAGCCCTACTCTGACATGACCTTCTAGGAGTTATTTCCCCCTTTACTTCAAGCTACTCATATGCATATAACATTACATAAAAAATCAGGGGAATTTATTAAGCAGTTGATAGCCATAATGTAGTCTTCACAGTCCTATGTTAGCACTAAATATAATTATTTAATAGGTTCTGTAAAACAAAATACAGGGGCAAAAGGGTATTTCTCTTTATTTGTTACATGTTGCTTTGAAGACTGAGTAGCACAGACCATGCAACATTCATCTTGATGTAGGCAACTTAGCAATAGAAACATGTTTTGCAGTTCTTCATGCATTACTCATGTCAGTGATGTACAAAGGGCCAGAAACCTGCTTTTACAGGGGATTCAAAACAATTCCTGAACTTGATTAACATCTTTGCATTTAACCTTCCAAAAGCTGTAGAACAGGAAAGCCGAAGTAAGGCTCACGTAAGGAAAATATGCTTAAAAATTATCTCTGACATAATTGAAAGATTATCTCTGAGTTAATTTGTCAAGGGAGAGAATTCACAATCAGCTCTCAATATCACCCTGCATTTGCTGTCAGCTCTAAACAGTACTCTGTGTGTGCCTGTATTTTACACTGCCTAATCCCTGCTTGGTAATTAGAAATGTTTTGACAGTTCTTAAATTGAAAAATGAAACTCTTATAAATGTTCTCCAGAACAAACCCACCAGCAGATTCACAGTAAAGGAACACTATCCAAAAAGGAAATAAAATATTTTATGGTTTACTTCATTGTAAACTCTGTGATGGATGCTGGAATTAATTTTGGGGATGATGTACTCAGCAGCTTATACTGGAGCAAGAGTTCTTTGTGAAAGAATCAATTTAAAATCATACTGGTGATACACAAAACCTGAATACTGAATGAGTAAGTCAAGTTCAAGATAAGATAAATTCAGTTCTAAACAGTTTAGTTACCATCTTTTACGCTTTTCAAAGCAAATGCGACCCACTAAGATGCTCCGCTCTCTATGCAGAGTTCCATCTATGTCTTCCAGCTGTGTCCTGTCAGCTACAGCTAAAGCTGTAAATGATTTTTCGGTCAAGCTGCCAAATTCAAACTTGGGCAGTGTGAAGCTTATTTTAAAAATAGCCTCTCAAAGGATGTTATCACTGGACATGACCTCATTTTCACCTAGATCACATACATGATATTTAAGTGACATAGGATAATGTACGTAGGGTATTAGTCTGATATATCTCACTTAGGTGCCTTAATGTAGGAGGTATTCCCTTTTTTTCTTAAGCCAGACTAGTGTGAGATACAGCTCACCAAGGAGAGATTGCATAGAACAGAGACTCAAAGAGCTCTTTCAGGAGCTGATGGCCACACTACACGTTTTGAGGGGTCTATATTAGAGCACTCGAGTCTAGTTCTGTGAACTGGATGTCTGTAGTGGGCTGGGGGGCAATTAATTTTATCTAAAAAAGATCCTCCACAACAAGCATCAAACTGCATTAGCTGGGTGCCATTCTGAGACTTGCTTCAACGGGACATTCCTCACACAAACTCAGATGCTGATGTGGTGGCACCCAAAGTCAGCCACTGGGAAAACGTGCTAAATTTTCATCAGGATTTTTCATATATTGACAGGTGAGAAGAGTGGATATGAAAATGAGTTTGTGGTCAGCACAACAACAGTTGTCAACACCTGTCAACCTCTATCAACACATGGGTTCCTGCCATGCTTGGTGTGTTATAAATACAACAAATTGCTCTGGTGTCTTTTTTCTGGGCTTTACTCCCATGTGAAAATGTAATGAACTCTGGAAAAAACCCCACACAAACACTGCCCTCGTAGGCATGACTCCACCCAGGGAGAAGGCACAGCGAAGAAGTACAGCAGGAAAGCGCACCCAGCCCGTCTTCCTCTGTGGTGTTCTCAGGTTCTTAGCATGCATCAGCACAAGGGTATTTAGTTGCTGAGCCTGGCTGTGCTTACTCTGCCAAATGCTTAACTTGTGGAGAAATGGAGCAGGAACGAGGGAGTGAGAAAGGTGAAAACAACAAGCAGTAAGGAGAGAGGTCCCTTGGCACAGAGAGCAGATGCTGCAGAGCCCATGGAGGTTAGCTGCCCTTGTCCCCAGGGCCACGGCAAGAGTGACTTCCAGACAAACACCGTGTGACTGCGACTGCAGGCTGAATTATGGTGCTTGCACTCCAGAAGCCTTGACTGGGCCTGCACAGCCAGACTAGGGCATTTCCTAACCTTGAGGTATTTGACTTTCCGGAGTTTTGGTTTCGTACAGTTGTTTGGTTTATGTGACTGTGCACTACTTCAGAAACGGATGTCAGCTTTTCAGATCTGCTCCAAGGAAGTGGGTGCTTATGGGAAAACCTCAGTTCAAACACAACTGCATGGTTCTCTCAAAATTGTCCAGGCCTTTCCACAGTTATGTTACATCACATCCATCCTTTAAGCAACTCTGGATCATTTCACAGCTCAGTTTCTTATCTTTTTATAGTTCTGCTACTGTGGCTCCATTCTTTCCCATATGAAGCAACTTAATTAATATTTTATATCCTTACTAAATTGTGAATACAATTTACCATAACAGTACAGAAAATAGCAAAAACACATTGTCCCCTGCCAACAGAAAATCCTTAACAGCTGTTTATTGCTCATTTGCAAAACATAAGAGCAATGGAATTCCATTACTTAGAGACACTGGCTGCTCCATGATATCCTTGGCAACAAACACCACACTTATCTTTTTGAACAATAGACTCTCAAAGTTTCTCCAGCCTACAAAAATAAGACAGTGAGGAATACTTAACTGTAAAATGCTAAACAATGGGAACTGACTCACCATCAGCTGAATTTTCTTCCATCAAAACAAACATTTTCCCCAGACTCCCCTCCCCAAAACAAATTTGCTCAAATTGAAAGAAACATTTCCAGCAACCATTTCTTTGACAGGAAGAAGTTTTTTATTGAGGTCAAGACTCTGGCAAAATGGGAAGAACTTCAGCCTGCTGCCCGAGTAATGTAAGAACTTACAAACAACATGAAGGGAGCCCCTTAGACATGTTTATAATAAACCATACAGAAATCACAGGGCAGAATGTTTCCTAACAGCTCAAAATTTGGTCTTTAATATAAAGAAAAAAACAAAATCATGGTTTAAACCACAGGTATTTCACATATGGTTTTAACTAAGTAACTTTAAAGTTTCCAATAGCTTTAAAAAGAAATATCCCTGGCATACCAGATAGATGCTAGCTCCTCAGGAAGTCAAGACATGCACATACCATCCATAATCTGGTTTCTATATTTAGGTAAGAACTCTACCTAAAGCTGTGAAGGTCAGCCCTGCATCAAGTCAAGCATAGTTTAACAGCCCTGTCTTCGAGACAGTGTTTACCAGGGCACATTTCTCCTAAACCCACTCTAAACATCATGCCATTTGAAGACCTGAGGAGGAACTTGCACTATTAAAAGAGACTGGATAGTGTCTTACATACCTCAATAATCCTGTCATGAATTTGTAGCCCTCCTTCCTTAGCAGCCGGGCCCGTGTCCACTATTTTTGATACAAAAATTCCTTCACTAGATGAACCATCTTGGTTGTCCTTTAAGGATGAAAAGAAAAAGATACTATTGTACCTTGAACTAACTAATTTGTCCTCAGCTAAAACTTGTCCATGTTACAACAGTACATGTAATTGGAAAGATATATTCTTATCTATGTCTTAATAGGGAATTAGTTGGTGCTGATGAGCACATCTGATACTCCCATTCTGAATGATTAAAGAACCAGGACTGGTATTCCATTAGGTACAATAGCTGCATGATAATAACTTTCCTCTGATTTAGGCCGGCTCAGTAGTAATTGTCATTACAATTATTCTTAATGTAAAACCCAGTGAGCCAGCAGCCTGCTTGCACATCAAACATAAGACAACAGTGCATTTTTATTTTTAGTTGCACAGCTCTTCCTCTGGAGGCCTAAAAATGAAACCATGAAAAATAACTTCCACCTAACAAGGTATTTTCATACTCCTGTGTATTGTGTCACCTGCTTCTACCAGCACAGAACAACGTCTCAGATAATTGAAAACCTCTAACTATAAAGAAAGAATAACTTTAAAGTGAATTTGGTAGGAATAAATCATGATTAATGTCAGATTTCTGAGCAGCCAAGAATACTTTCTAAATTACTAAGACAAGGTATAATCCACTCCTTGATCTAATTAAAATCATATGCAGCAGCTTCAACCAACAAGCATGCAGAGAAAAAAAAAACAGCTTAGTGAGTGTATAGTGCAGGAAACATCTGCTGAAATCATAGAATTCAAAAGTAGGTTGCTTAAGTTACATCCCCTCACCTACAGGCAGAGCTGCTCAATCTCTGGTAGAAAGAAGAGTAAATAATGTTTCCTTAATGAACTGTAAGGGGCTAAAACTGTGGGCCCTGAACTCCTGCAGTGTCTTCAAAGCAGTATGGCCTGAGAAAGAAACAGCACCATCTTGGGAGTGACACTGCACCCTTAGCGCTGCTAGCAGTGACAACGTGCAAGAACAAACATGTGGTGAGAGAAAAGATGGTGCAGTTAATAGACATCTGATAGAAAACTGAATGCAGGATCTGCTCTGAAAGAATCCCAAGAGAACCAAATGCTTGTCAGCAGCATTTTTTCCTCTAAGTGTTGACCTACATGCTTTTCCCAACTGGAAAGGGCAAACATATTTTAACAATTAACATACCATGCATGGTCGGCCACCAATGATATTAAATCCAAGAGAGCCAGAGTCACGATGAAGGATGAGAGTCAGGGCTTTAGTTTCTTCACCCTACAAAGAGCAGATGAGCATGTTCAAAGCCTTTGTATGCATTGGTAAGCAGGATAGATAATATTTCTATACAGGGTTGTTGAGTTGATGTCTTATTGCCCCCCCCCCAAGTAGTTCAGAGAAAAACATTTAGAACAACTTTGCAGGAGGAAAGTCAGCAGCTCCCAGCCTTAGCACTCCAGCCACCCCACCATCCTCCAACAGTACTTCCCTATGAGACCCACCCTGTAAGATTTATGTCTATTTTTTATTGAGATCTACAGCAAGACACTTAACAGCAACAGAAGATATTTATATGTAATACTGGATCCTGCAACTACTTGACCTAGTCATGTGTGATGTGTTATGGAAGACACTCCATGTTTCCAGTAGTCAAATTCTTGGCTTTTCCAGTGCTTGGGGGTGACTGAATCTCAGCACTGTATTTTCATCTTGCTTCTCTCTACTGCTAACTACATGACGTTGTTTTGAACAGCATCAAACACTTAGTATTCCACAACAGAGATTCTCTGGTGAGTTTTAGAAAACAGCATTAAACAAAACTGCTACAAATTTTCCACAGTCCTAGGATGCCAATTGCTACTCACAGCCCCTGCCATGAATTATTTTTTTCCTTGGAATTTAACAGCAATATTCCACCACTGAAAATCATTACAATCAATTCCCTAAAACACGAAAATCTACAGAATGGTTCTCTGATTAATCATTAAATATACAACAAAGATTGACTGGATGGGGACTGTATAAATATGAGCTGTTATCCTGTCCTCTTACCCCAGCTTGCTCCTAACCACAGCCACAAACTCACACAAAATGTCTTTTATTGCAGTGGTGATTACTTAGGTCTATGAACTTTCATTAAGACTGTTAAGGACAACTAAATCCTCACAATGTACTAACATCACTCTCAGTCAAGTGGTTGTTATTTAGAGCACAACACTACAAAACTAGACAACTGCAAACACAGAAAACTATCAATAACAATTTTTCTGTTTCAGTAATCAGAAAAGGATGAGTATATTGTGTGTTTACAGATACATGTGAACCTTGCTACCTCTAAGGTCTTTTCTTTTCCTTTCCGCCCCCCCCCCCCCAAAGGGTGAAAAAGTTATGAACACAAAAATGTTTGAGGAAGTTATCTTACAAGTCTGGTTTTCATAACCAATTAATGACAGAAATTAGGACAGTTACAGTGTAATTCAATGCAGATGGCTTTAGCTTGTGCATTTTCCTTCAAACATGTCAATCTGAAGTTGTTGACCAAATATTAATGTCTATTAAACTCATAAAAAATGTCAAAGTAATCCTGGATTACTGAATTACTCCTGCAGATTTGGGGATGATAACAAAGCCCAATTCCCTGCCAGCACGAGCTGGCAGAGCTCCACTGACCGCATGCTCGGAGCTCCACCGTGGGGGGAGCTGCACCAACATATTCCACCTGAAAATTTGCTTTACAGTTTTCACGTCAGTTTCTGATCATTATCTTTCCTGCAAATCAAATAGTACATAGACTCAGACCTGAGGCAGGGAAATAGGAATAAAAGCTGACTGATTTTCTTTGAGGTTGCCTACACTCAGCATCAGTAGTACCCAGAGGTCTGAAAAATTAAGTAAAGGCTGTTTCCCTGCCAGTCTTTAGAACCAGACCTCAGACAGGATTTCAAGGAATAAATTTCCAGTCCTGTGAGACCACTTTCAGGGACTGGTGGTTCAGGACTTGAAAGACAAGGACGTGCTAGTAGCACTGTTTACTTCCCCTATTATGCTTTCTAAGAAAGCAAATCAATTAGAACAATCAAGAAACAATTACAACATTGCTCTCAAGACACTATTGGTAATTAAAGTTGAATGTTTTCATTAAAGTCTCCTTGGTAGCTATGATTTGACGATTTTACACCCAGCAGAGCAAGTATTAAAGCAGGTGGGCTCAAATGAATCAAAAACTGAAGGGAAAAAAACCCCAGCTAATGCAGGGTTTTTGTAGGTACTCCTGAAGAAAACACTGCAGGGATTTTAAAGCGACTCTCCAGCCAGTTCTGCTGGATTTGTGCACTGTCTCCATCTTCTCCATCTTCTCCTCAGCAGCGGCTGTGTTGCAGAGCACAACCCACATACCCCAACTGCCCCAGCACCAGGGAGGCTGCAGCTCATTGTTGGAACACTTGGTTACTTTTGCAGATTCACATCTCAAGTCTTAGCACTGTCTTTGACAACCTTCTTCACTTCATAAGGAAGCCAATGATTTTTCCAGGGCTCTGCCTTTCTTTTCCCCTCTAACATGTCTCGCGTTCCAGCAAAACAATCATTAAACAGTGAGGTAACTGTGGAAATGCAGTGGCCAGCATCCAGCCCTGCCCTGTCATCTGCTTCAGAGCAGACCTGATGCTTACTGGCATGTTGAATTCCCACAGCTGAACAGAAATCTTAAACATAATTCTTGAAATTACTGTACTTCCCAGCTGAGTAATATGCAGCTAATAGACTGCTTTTCCTTTAGACGTTGGAGGACTCTAACTTTTTTGGTAATGCTGTGGCTAAGAAGGTCTGTCTGCCATACAGGAGGCACTTCTGCTCCTTGTTTAATGGCAAAAGGGCTGCCAGGACCAGCCCAGCACGTCCTGCCTGGGGACAGCCTGAGAAAAAAATACCATCTTGTTTTAAAGGGCTTCATCATAGAACTGAAACTTCTGTTGCCACCTCTACAGCACCAGAACAACCAGCACCAGAACAAGGGGACACAGCCTCAAGCTGCACCAGGGGAAGTTTAGGCTCGAGGTGAGGAAAAGTTCTTCACCGAGAGAGTCATTCGCCATTGGAATGTGCTGCCCAGGGAGGTGGTGGAGTCACCATCCCTGGAGGTGTTCAAGAGGGGATTGGATGTGGCACTTGGTGCCACGGTCTAGTCGTGGGGTCTGTGGTGACAGGTTGGACTCAATGATCTTCGAGGTCTCTTCCAACCTTAGTGATACTGTGATACAGAGGTTTTAAACAAGAGGTTTTAAATACCAGATCATAAACTGGTTCCTGTATGTCTGATGCATTTGCTTCAAGTCCATCCCTGCCTTTGGCCATTGGGACAGAAGAGCTTCCACCACAGGTTGCAGCCAGCACCATGAACTGCTTCTGTTTCTCCCTCTCATTTCTTGCCAAAGGACTTTGATGGCTGTGTACATAAGGAACGACCAGATCAGCTTATCAATAGGTGTGAACAGTGGTATGTTTCAGCAAGGATTAAGCATTGTTTGAATAGCATGAGGTGTCTTGATTATCTAGACTTTGATGTTTCAGGATTGACATGTCTGATCAAAGGAAATACTAATTTTGAGTAAGACACACCACCTTCCCTACCACTCCCTCCTCAAGCTTGTCCACAACAAGCCTTACCTCTTCCCACCAAGGAATAAATAGTTGCTCTCTGAATAAACTTTCAGATCTGTCCTTTGGTGTAAGCACAGATCAGACAGCCAGGCAATATACAGCAGGACTAGTATGTTCCTTCAGTGGCAAAGAATACACATGGAAAACACAACTGAGGTCACTTAAGGCACATTCATCTGTATAAGGGACTGCAAAGCTGTGAGATATTTACTGAATAGTGTGTGCTTAAAATATACCTTTTATATTCCTTTAATATAGTCATGGGAGTGTTACAAAACTCTCTTCAGAAATGGGAGATGGAAGCACAGAAAAGCTGTGTGATTCATCCAGTATCACAAAGAAGCTCTCTACTAAGGCAAATCCAGACCTGAGTCCCCAAGATGCCTGAAAATCTTGGCCCAGCCAAGAATGACCCAGAATTTGAGTATTTCATGAGTGGCCTAATGTCCCTCCACATCGTATTTCTCCTTTAACTAATCATTTAAACAGAACTGTACATGGATATTTCTTCTGTTTTGACTAGAGGATGTCTTTTGATTTATTCTAGAATGGTTCTACATCTGTAGCAACCAGCAGGGAAATCAGAAGATCCTTTTCCTTCACCTAATGAGGAGCCAGAACATCCTAGAGTGAGTTTTGCAGCCATTCTTCTAACCTAAGAACCCAGTTTGTCAGTGTCAGTGCCTTACCTGTATTTTAACACAGACTGAACACTTAAAGCTTTTAACAAAACACATGAAATATGAATAATGATTGTAACTAAGTAATGACAGCAAATGGCGTGGCATGCTTTGAAGATGCAGTAGCTTCTGGGATGGAAATCAGTTATTCCACGTTGTCATACATGTAATCCATGTGTGCAGGGAGCTAATCCTTGTGCCCAGCTGAGTGTGACAATCTGCACCACACACTTGCATAGTCTATGCCAGTGTCTAGAAAATAACCCCAGAGTCAAAACCTGGAAGCGTGCCACAGCCCCAAATTGGTAAAGCATCCCTTGCACTGGGCGATTACCATGGGGCTTTTAAAAATCCCTCCAGTGCACAAAGATGCAAGCTTCCTGATTGTACTTCTCTGGGAGCTGGGCAGACTGAAGCTGTTCATATTGGAGCGCTGCCCAAAATGCTGTGAAAGACATGTAATTGATTGACCGCTAGACCACAAGTCTGTGGTGACATGACACCTTCCAGCTCGCTTCAGATTAGGGGCTGCTTCAGAGGACTGTAAAACAGCCTTTTGTAACAGGGCTGAAAACGGGCACAGTCTCAGGCAGCTGCATCCATAAATTTGATAAAAAGTATTGCTGGAAACTCTGGATCCTGCACATTTACAACTACTCCAAGTAGCACCTTTCCTGCTACCAGCAGCTCACTGGGCTTTACAGAGCTAAATAATACAAACCAAACATTAGCAACACCAGGTACAAAGAAATGAAGGAAGGGCTGTGTGAGAATAAAGGTCTGCTGTTAGGATCAGGTCAGAGATGAGGAAGTATGTAGTCAGAGAGATGATTTCCAACAGCAGGGCTGTATGGAGGACTTCCCCTACCAGCAATGTGAGAGGGAGCAGGGCCAGCTGTGGGAGCAGAAAGCCTTGCAGCAGGCCACTGGCTAAGTTCAGGGGGCTACAGGAAGAGGAGACTGAACTGTCCTGAATCTTGCCATGAATGAGAAATCTTAATTGAATAGTTTTATGAAGATTTTAACCAGCACCACACCCAGCACTGCCAGAAGTTACAACAGTGCATTTAGTGGTGAGCTTGAATCTCCAAAAGGAAAAAAAAAAGTCTCTAACATGATGTTTTATTCCCTTTACACAGCAGCTTTTACAGCCTCAGCATTACCAAAGGTGTGGATATAGCTGTTTGACAATTTTGAACAGTTTAATACTGCTGTGTCTGTGGTCACTGGGAGGACTTTGAATGTCTTCATTTAAGAGATAATTGGCTTTTAGGGCTTCCCTCACCGGGGAGCCTCGTTCCAATTAAAACTTGGGGACTGTTGTGGCTCTGGCTTTTGATTCTGGTCATTTTAGAAATGGTCTGATTTTGAGGGGCTGAAGTCAAGAAACTCTTTCTCCTCCTAAACTGGGCTTTTTGAAGAACCCCGTCTGACTCTGGAAAATAAATACAAGTACACATCAGGCATCTTGTGTTTGGACATGGATGTTACAAAGGTGATGGCTTCAGATCATGAAATAGCCGGCAAGTGTCTGAATTGTGCAATAGTTAATCCTAAAAACTGCAGTTTGTAGGAAGCCATATTTTGCGATGCTAGGTGAGCTAAGGGTCTGGAAAGCATTGGGTCACGACAGCCTCTTCCAACTCATTCTGCTTTGTGTTACTCTTGGGAGTTGATTTCGGATGGTTTAATACCATTTCCAGCCCTGAAAAATTCCAGCTTTGCTATTTAAAATTTTCTTTAGCGAGGGAACTAAAAAAGAAAAAAGTAATACCGTGCCCTTGGTATTTTGATGCGTGAGTGGCCATATGCGGTCCGGACACCAATGATGGTCACTTTAGAAAAAAACAGTAAGTACGGAAACCAGCACATGACAGCTATTAAAAGCCAAAACTCCATGGGTGTGGGGGCGAGACGGGCTACTCAGGGCAACCCCTGCTCACGGGCAGCGCCCACGGCCGGCTCCGATACACCGGCGAGAACATGCCTCTGGCTCCCATGGGGTTCGGCCGCCCCTCCGAGCCCTTCCCGCCCGACCCCACTGCTGAGAGGCGTCCGAGGAGCGCGGGAGACGCAGCGGGGCAACTTCTCCCGAGCGGGCCCGCCACCGCCGGGCCCTGCCCGCTCCTCTCGCCTTACCTTGCCGGGGGAGGCGGCGCGGGCACGGGCCAGGGCGTCGAGTCGGGCGCTGTACTGCGTGAAGCGCTTCTGGTATCGCAGCGCTGTCACCTGCAGCTCCAGCTGCGCCGCGGCCAGTCGCGACAGCAGCGACTGCTCCCGCTTGCCTGCGCGCAGCGCCTCCTTCTTCAGCGCCTTCTCCAGCGCAGTCGCCCGCGCCTGCAGCGCGGCGCCGTGGGCACGGAGGGCGCGCAGACAGCCGTGCCCACCGGCCCGCCGCTCGCCGTGGGTCAGCATCAAGCCGCAGCCCTGCTCGCAGAGGCCAGCGGGCCGCGCCTCGCAGCGCTCCCGCATGTGCGCTTCCACGTCGCGGAGGTTGAGAACCTGGCGACAGCCGCGGTTGCGGCACTTGGCCGGGGAGAAGTCGCAGGTCTCGGCGTGCTCGCCCAGGTGCTGCAGAGGCACCACCGCCTCGCAGCCCCGAGCGTGGTTGTCGCACTTGATGTCCAGCTTGAGAATAAGGCTCTTGAGGGGCAAGACGTGGTTGAGCTCCTTGGTGGAGATGCGCTGGCAGTTGACGGGGCAGCTGCCCTGCTGCACCACCCAGGGCAGCACGCAGCCGGCGCAGAAGACGTGACCGCAGGGGGTGGTCAGCGGGTCCTCCAAAACTTTGTTGCACAGATTGCATTTGAAGTCGGGATCCACGTCCCCGTTGAAGCGATCCAGCTCGAACCCCATCCTCCTTTCCGCTTGGCCAAAAGCAAACGAAAAAGGAGAAAAAACACTCCAACACCACCAAAACCAGCCAAAATAGCCAAAGTGCTGAGATGGGACAGGCAGAAAGCACTAATAAGTAAGTATCAACCAGCTACTCGGGAAGGGGCTCCGGCCCCCAGCCCAGCCCGCCGGGGAGCTGCCACGGCTGCCCTATCCCCTCCGCTCCCCGGGAGCACCCGGCCCCGCTTCCGCCGCCAGCCCCAGCCCTCCGCTCCCGCCGCCGCGGGCTGCTCTCCCCGGGGCCGCCTGCGCACAGCTCCGCCGTCCGCCCCGCCCCGGCCCCTCCTCGGCCCCGCCTCAGCCCAGCCCACCCGGGACGTCCCGGGGGTCCTCCCGCTGGTCTGCGGCGCGGCCGGGACAAGGGTGGCTTTGTTTTGGGTACGGGAGGAGGGGGTTCCAGCTTGTTCCCCGCTCCCGTCTAGCAGTGGCAGGTAGCCGGGAGCCCGGGGGTGAAGTTCGGGGAGCCGAGACGGCGAGCGAGGTGTGCCTGAGGGAATGGCTGGCTGTGGGGAGGGGAAGGGCTGCCCGGCAGGGGACAGGCAGGATGTGAGGGGAGGAAGGGGGCGAGGGTGTGAGGAGAGAGAGGAGGAGGACAAGGTCGCAGCGAGGTGTGACAAAGAGGAAGATAAACTGTCGTCGCGTTTCACGCACAGTTGGTAACAAACGGGATGGCTCACTCCAAGAGTTTGGGCACGTTGGCAGGGGACACACAGAAGTCGTACACTTTGGGAATGATGCTGCGTGGAGCTGCCATCCATGGTTTAGGCGCTCGGCGAGCTGCTTAGAAACGGGACTGACTGTTCAGTTCTTTAGTGAGACATCCGTACCGCACCAAGGAAGCGAAGGGCGACCAGAGTAGTCTGCCAGTGCTGCTCCTGTGCTTACGGAGAAGGGATGCGGTTTTTCCTTTGTCTGTATAGCTTGTTATTATCCCCTTAATGCCACTTGGATGTCAGTGAGGGACATCAGGAGGAGTACCACTTCTGATACCTATTTCTGCCTGGGGATGATTTAAAAGCACTCCAGAACATGCTATAAAAAGCTAGCCAGACCACACCTGAAGTACCAGACATAGCATTAGGCAAAAACAATTTCTCTTACAAGGCAGATATTCAAGTACTGAAAAAAGCAATTAAAGAGAACAGCTTTGTTCATTGTGGATAGTGGAGCTGAATTCTCACATGCACAAGCCACATACCAGCTCAATTGTTCTTTTAATGTGTTTTGCTTTATGGCAAAGTAGAAACCCAACTTCAGTTTCAAATGACCTTTAGTACATGCCTATAATATCACAGTAAAATGATTTTTCTGAGCAGCTGGGGTGAGTATTTGTCTATTAGTCACCTTTAGAAGGTAACTGACTAGTGGTCGCACAACTGTGCACCAAATTCAGTCTCGGGCAAGTAGTTTTGAGTATTAAGGCTTTTCTCTTTCCAAATATACATTCCATCTGTAGTGCTCGTTTCATTCTGATTATTAATGTTCCATGAAGCTGAAGGTTGCTTTTGGCTGTATCCATTGCCTGACTGAAAAAAGTGTGCATCACATATTTAGGGTAATATACCTAGCTAAGGAATGTTTTACATGTTGGATCCTTTTTAAAAGCAATAATAAGCACATGATGTAATACAGGACTGTGCATGCAGGCTTTCTGTTAACTCCATCTGAAGGTCATGTGCAGTCCAGGGCTGTGGTGGTAAAGTTTAATTTATACATAAATATTAGTTCTGGTTATTCTATTTGACCTATAGTAGTGATTTCCATACTTGCTTCTTGTGCTTCCCTGGCTTTTTCTCCTTTCTCTTCTTCCTCATTTCTGCCTCCTCAGGATTCCTCTTCTCACCAGTCTCTCTTAGCATTTCCCTTGCTGCAATGCTCTTTCCTCCCTCCAGCTGCCCAGACCACTAGCCAGCTCAGCTGGTTCTCCATGCTTTGTCTGTAATGTCAGTGCTCTTCTGCTCTTCACTATCAGGACACTAATGTCCTGCAGTTTGTCACAAAAGCTCAGATAGCTGTTTCTAATCATGGCATCTGCACTTTTCCATGGGCATTTGATCTGAAATAAAACTTCTCATCGCTTGGTCAGGGGATGCACTTAGCACAAATGAGTGACATGAGCGTTGGTGTTTGTGTTGGCAGCTGCTGCATCAGCCTGCATCTGATGGGGAAATCCATCAGTGCAACTATTTCTGACCAGGCTGGTTTAAGATAACTGCTCTAAATTAGTGCCCAGTGTGGCCATCATCTTATGACCTTCTTGACATGGGTTTATAAAGTGCCTCATGTGTTCAGGAGGGTTGCAAATAAAACTAGAAACACACGACTTCCTTCAATGGTGGCTGTAGCAGTTTTGGTTTAGTATTTCAAAGTTGTCACTGCAGGATGCTTGAGGCCATTCCTGCTGAAGCCAGAGGCAGAGCTTTTATTGATTTCAACAAGAATGACATCAGCACCAGCTTCCTTTGGCTACTTGAAACTATACAAATATTTGGATGGAAAATATAGGCAAGGACTTGGATTTAAGTTTGGAGTCATGGCTAGGCAGATGGTGTGCTGAATTCTGTGATATACTTTAATATGACATTTATGTAGGATTAGATACGTTATTTATAAATCAATATTTTTGAAGGCCACTGCAGCCTTGCGTTGAGACTACAGTGTGGAGTGCTGGTAGGAGACAGAAGTTCCCCTCTCCCTGCTGCCATTATTCACAGGAGAAGGCACAGATGGAGCTTTTCATGCTGGAGACACATTTCAGTTCTCCCTTGAAAAGAAGTTTAAAAAACAGCCTCTCGACATGAGCCTTTAATGTTATTTTCAAAGGCTGAGGTTGGAAACTGAAAAGAGGTTTGGGTTCCAGCCCAGTGCCACCAGGGCTGGAATTGCATTGCCACAGCTAAGGGTGGTCAGTTTCACTTAGTTTTCTCATCATCAGAAGTAGTGTACTGTGGTGGGACCGTTACTGAACTGTTAGGGCTCTGCCATTTAATTTAGCCTGTCATAAGAAGGATGAGGGGATGTCAGTTTGTTTGTTGAGATGTAGCATCATTTTACACTTGGTATGAGATACATGCAGGGAAACAGATTTTTTTTTTTTTTTTTTTACATCAATTTGCCTTTTAAAAATGGAAACATTAAATACCAGAGAAAGAGTCAAATCCCTGTCCGAGACAATCATCTGTGCCTTTGTTCTGCCTTATGTGATTCCCACAAAGCTCCTAAAATTAACAGGATGTGTCCAATGTAGCATGGTCTTCTTCATGCACTTAGTTGATGAGCTGGAGCCTTTTGGAAACTGAAACTCACAGTGGCTCTGACCTCATTTAAGACATGTTCAGTGTAGTTAGAAGATGTGCAGTATATATGAAATATATCTAAAATGTCGTGGTCTTCTCAAGATTCTGTTCATTGCCAAGCACTGAGGCACTGTGCAGAGTTACACATTTCAGACATGCTGTATTCTATGACATTTTATGACCTTTTTTTTGTACTATGTATGCTTTACATCATTTCTTAATCTATCTGTATAGCTCTGATCATTAAAATTCAAGTAAACTTGCCTCAATCCTTTATCTGTACTGCTGGTAGCAATGTAAGTTTGCATTAATAGAGAAGAGGTGGTGGTCGTGGACCAAATAAAATGTCAGTCTTGGAATAGTAGAGAGGTCTGAATCAACCACAGCAGAGACAGCTCATCATGATAAGGGTTTATATGACATTTATATTCAGTATTCTGCAAAAGGTTAGACTTTGACTTGGTAGTTGAGCCAGGATTCCAAGGTTTATGTGTACAAGTAGAAGGCTGATGCAACAGTAAAATGGATGTAAAAATAGAAGTATGGTGTATTAGCAACAGAACAGCTGCATCAAAAATCCAAATCAGATCCCTCTGTTTCAGAAGAAACCTTCCAGCTAGAAGAAAAAGCACGTGAACATCCTTTCTTGACGTTCCACACATATTTCTGTGTAGTTGCTTAGGAGCTACTTCTCTGCCTCAGAAATCCAGCTGTTTTCAGACACACACTTGAAAGATTGGCATCATTTGAGCCTGTAGCATAGCTGACTTCCTTCTCCTCGTCTCTTCACATAACTAAAATCCTGGTAAAGTTTCTATTTTATTTATGAATAATTGAGAGGTAAGGCCCACAAGAATTTTGGCTATAACTACACATTCCTTATTAAATGGATAGAGATAAATATAAAGTAATGCTCTTATTTCTGGGGCTTTTTAGGAAATGTGATCAGTCAGCCATGCTGGGTGCTCTCTGAATAGTTACATTAATTCACCACTACAATATCTGAGAGTCTTGAAGTTATTTATTATACATTTTATGATGGACAATCCTCTTTGTGGTAAGGGAGAATTAGCTACATTTTAAGACTGGGCTTAATGAAACATGGGATAATAGAAGTACCCATTGTAATTCAGTAAGCCTGTAGCTGAGTGCTAGAAATTAAATTCTGCTTTTCCTGAGCAGAATTCACTTGATATTGGAGCCAGTTTTGGTAAGCAGTTGCTTTTTATGAGTAAATCTCTGATTTGAGTACAAGACCGAGGCCCAGATCTGACCACTGCTCTCCTGAAACCACACAAGCACTCCAAATTTCAGCAGAGCTAACATCCCAGAAAGCATTCAGTAGTCACTCCTATGGCCACAAATTTTGCATCTTTGAATTTCCTCAGCAATACAAAACTGTGCAGTAGGCATCAAATTATCATGTAGACACCACATCCCCTGCTATATAATTTCTTTGTCTTGTCCTCCCTTATTTAAACAATTTAGAGAGAGAGAACTGACATTATATATGCCTAATTCCCTTTCACACATCTTAGACATTATAAGTAATGATAATCTTTAAATCCAGGCTGCAATTAACTCAATGGCAATGGGTGGGACGAGAAATGCAAGTCCTAATTTAGAGGCATGTTCTATAGGAGTTTGTACAATGTATTCTTAGTGGGGGTCAGTCCACATCTCAGAGAGTGCTTAGTGAAGACAAGCTGCTGAGAGTCTTTTCCTTGTTTTCTGTGCAAGTGGATGTTGCAGACCTGTCAGACAGTGCTCACACACGGTGGCATTTTGTACAAGTAGGTGTGTTTGGGATTGCATTTAGCTGACAAGTCTGAAAGCCTTGGGATTGCCCTTAATTGACAGTCTGACCCCATGAAAAGGAGGTGAAGCTGTATTTATCCTTGACTGTGTTCACATATAAGCACTTCCGAAAGTCTTTAACTCCACTTATTTTCTCTTAAAACGCGAAAAACATTCCTGCTTCCAAGAACAGGAATGCAAATTCACTTTTCATACTGTCAGGAAGATTGTGAGTTATGTGGAATGCTCACTTTTTTTTTCACATCAGCTAACACTGCTCTATCTCAGGATGCTTTTGTACCACATCCAAAATAAGCACTTCTAAATACTTGCACGAGCTGTATTTGACAAGCAGGCTTTTGTGATCATCCACGGATTCTTAGGGAAGCAGTTGCCCTGCTTATGTATTTACAGCACTGTTTACATTTGTATAAATGATGAAAAAATTCTCTTTCAAAACACATGTCTTACTTCAAAAGCAGAAACCATGTGGAGTGCCTGGTCTGTTGAGTGAAAGAGCCTTAAATTCTGCATCAGGTGAGGCCCGAGATAGAAAAGAAACAAAGCTTGGAGGTGTTCAGGAGGAGACTTGATGGGGTGCTTGGTGACATGATCTAGTTGTTTGATGGGTTGGATGTGATGATCTTGAAGGTCTCTTCCAACCTGGTTTATTGTATTGTATTGTATTGTATTATAAATGCATGAGGTCATGAGCATGGGGCTGGGCTCTTTTCGGTGATGCTCAGTGGTAGGAAAAGGGGCAACAAGTACAGAATAGAATGCAGGAGGTTTCACTTGGACTGAAGAACAAATTCTTTACTTTGAGGGTGATGAAGCACTGGAACAGGCTGCCCAGAGAGGTTGTGGAGTCTCCTTCTCTGGAGACTTTCAAAACCTGCCTGGACATTGTGGTCCTGTGCAACCTGCTCTAGGTGACCCTGCTTTAGCAGGGGGATTGGACTAGATGATCTCCAGAGGTCCCATCCAATCCCCACCAGCCTGTGCTTCAGTGTGATTCTTGGCAGAATGACGACGAGTTCTATGTGATGAGTGCTGCAACAGGATGTTGTAGAGACCACAGCAATATATGGGTGCAGGGAGGGCATGGAACATCTCTGGATGACAAGTCCAGCTGGTTCTATGACCTTGGTCTCTAGAAGTTTCTAAATTACTGATTGCCAGAAGCTGTGAGAAAATCACTGCAAACAGACCATGCCATTTGAAGTGCAAGATGAGTATGCCCAGCTGATTGCTCTTAGAGACAGGATTCTGGGCTTGATGACCTTTAATTTGATCCTAACTGAGCTTTTGGGGTTGTTTTGTTTTGTTTTGTTTTCGGGGGGGGGGTGTTGTTTGTTTGTTTGTTTTGTGGTTTTGTTTTTGTTAAATAGTCAAGGCATTTGAGGAAGTGATGGTGGCCTAAGGAAGATTTTTCATTTCAGTGCTCCTGGATTTTCTGTGACATTTATATTGCTTTAAACCAAAAGTTTTTAAAAGGAGTTTCCAGTACCTGGAAGTAATAAGCACAGATTTCAGAAAGCTATTTCCTTATTTCTTATTGGGATGGAGGTTTGGGTAAAGTGGAGCAATGGATGGAGAGATATAACAGGGCTCTGAGAAGTGAAAGCAGAGGCATGACAATATTTGCCTGGTGAAAAGAAGCCAATATGGTAAGCGTGTGGAATGTGCCACTTGAAGAAAAAAAACAAGTAGTTGTGTGCAGGTTTAGAAAAGTAATAATCATTAATGTATGTGATTTTAAGTAATCTAATAAAGATTAGTGTCTTCCATTTTAAAATCAAGTTAGTATGATCAGACTAGCATCAAGCAGGGCATGCAGGGCAAAAACGTCTCACTGTCATCTAGACTTCAATGGGAAGGGCTGAGAACTGCCCTTTAGCAAGTGTGCTTTTCATTCAGCTGTTTGAGAGCTGAATGAGAACTAGTTAAATCCTTCAAGTGTTAAAGGATTTCCCAGTGGAGGATTTCCCATCAGTGCTCTGCTTGATGTACTGCAACTGTTTATCCCAGTCTATGCTGAGATGTGCAATGACATTGTCGTGACATCTTGGAGAATGAGGGAGCTTGGAAGATCACAGATTCTACATGTAGCAGAAACTAAGGATGTCTGTAGGGAAAACCTGAAGTGTGCATGCAGCTAGAGATCTTGTTCTGAAACCCTCATAGTTATTTTGAAGGGATCTTAGATCAGTGACATCCTTAAACCTTCGTATTTATTTGTCAGGGACCCTAAATCAGTGACATCCTTGCCAGGGAAGTACAGCAATCGGGGAACTGTTAAGCTGACAGGGAAACCTCCTGATGAAAGTTAGGCTTGGCTAGTATTAATAATCTTACTCCCTACTGAATTAGTTGGTGGATCCTTAAGTTGTATGCCAAGAAGGTTGCACTAGAGCAAGCAATTGTTTTTGTCATTAATATGTATCAATGTTTACTCTTATTTCAAAACAAGTGATGGGAGTGGTGGGTATTCTGGGGACCAGTCACTCAGGAGAAAAACAAAGAAGGGACATCCTTGCTACTAAATAAACCCAGTTTAATATAAAGAGGTTTTGGGTTTTCCCCCCTTTAAACCAAGGAACACACATGAAGGAATGAAGCTTCTTCTTCTTCACATGCTTACACTCCTTTGGGGGCTCTATGTTTCTTTAGGAGTCATGGCTGGGTAGGTACAGAGACCCCTAAGGCCTCTTCATTATGGCTGCTTTATGTAACTTGCCCGTTGTGCAATGATTTGTAGTGTCAGGAGCTTTCAAAATCCGTATTTGTGCTCTGAACACCACAGATCTGGAGGGCAGGCCTATTGCACCAGATCCAGTCCAATTACATTGTTAAATATTAATATTCATAGCTATCTTGCTTTAATGAAAACCATTTTGTGTAGCTCTCACAACTGTTTCAGTTTTTGCCTTATTTTTGCTTTTCAAATGTTTTGATCCATGCAGCTTCCAGCTCCTTTTCTGGTTTTTTTGTTGGTTTTTTTTTTTTTCCTTTGTGGTTTTGCAATATTAAGTATACCCTGAAACTGCATTAAAATTTTAGGCATTTTGTTTTAAAGTATAGTTGAACTCCTGGCAAAGCTGTCAGCCCATGGCTTGGATGGGAGCACACTGCGTTGGGTTAGGAACTGGCTGGAGGGCCGAGCCCGGAGAGTGGTGGTGAATGGTGCCACATCCAGCTGGCGGCCAGGCACTAGTGGTGTGCCCCAAGGATCAGTGCTGGGCCCCATGCTCTTCAACATCTTTATTGATGATCTGGATGAGGGCATTGAGTCCATCATCAGTAAATTTGCGGACGACACCAAGCTGGGGGCAGGAGTTGATCTGCTGGAGGGTAGAGAGGCTTTGCAGAGGGACCTCAACAGGCTGGACAGATGGGCAGAGTCCAAGGGCATGAGATTGAACACATCCAAGTGCCAGGTTCTGCACATTGGCCACAGCAACCCCATGCAGTGCTACAGGCTGGGGTCAGAGTGGCTGTAGAGCGGACAGGCAGAGAGGGACCTGGGGGTACTGGTTGATGGTAGGCTGAACATGAGCCTGCAGTGTGCCCAGGCAGCCAGGAGGGCCAATGGCATCCTGGCCTGCATCAGGAACAGTGTGGCCAGCAGGAGCAGGGAGGTCATTCTGCCCCTGTACACTGTACTGGTTAGGCCCCACCTCGAGTACTGTGTCCAGTTCTGGGCCCCTCAGTTTAGGAAGGATGTTGTTTTGCTTGAATGTGTCCAGAGAAGGGCAACGAAGTTGGTGAGGGGTTTGGAACACAAGCCCTATGAGGAGAGGCTGAGGGAGCTGGAGTTGCTTAGCCTGGAGAAGAGGAGACTCAGGGGTGACCTTATTGCTCTCTACGACTACCTGAAGGGAGGTTGTAGACAGGCAGAGGTTGGTCTCTTCTCCCAGGCAGCCAGTACCAGAACTAGAGCACACAGTCTCAGGCTGCACCAGGGGAGGTTTAGGCTGGATGTTAGGAAGAAGTTCTATACAGAGAGAGTGATTGCCCATTGGAATTGGTTGCCTGTGGAGGTGGTGGAGTCACCATCATTGGAGGTGTTCAGGAGGAGACTTGATGGGGTGATTAGTGCCACAGTTTAGTTGTTTAGGTGGGTTGGATTGGTTGATAGGTGGGACGCAATGATCTTGAAGGTCTCTTCCAACCTGGTCTATTCTATTTCTATTCTATTCTATTCTATTCTATTCTATTCTATTCTATTCTAAAGCCTCCAAAAAAGAAAAGTAGTGTCTTTTTATTCTGGAAGTTTCTGCTACATTTATCAGTGACAGAATATGAGCCTCTTGGCAAGCCAGATCAAATCCTTGATCTGACTAAAAAAAGCCCAACACCCAACCAACAAACACAACAAACCAGAATTTCCTGAAAACTCCTTGGAATGTCACATTTATTGTCACTGTATAAACATAGAAACAAATCATTATGAGGAAATATTGTCTTCATGTGTTTTTTTTTTTTTACAGTTTCTAGATGCAAAATGTGATTTTTCTGTACATTGTATTAAAGTTGTACATTGTATTGAACTGTGAAGTGTATGGAAATGGGTACTTACATTTTTTTTATTTCTGGGGGAAAAAAATTAGTTTTGTAAAAGAAAACATTTTGCTAACCAAGATGCCACATAAAAATGCAAGGAAAATGTGTTTTCTGACAAATTAGCAAAGGGATGCTAATAGCACAGCTGATGCTGTATCTTAATTGTGAACAAAACAAGGCCAATTTTCAAAGAGATTTATATAAAAATGGCCTTAACTTTTTTCAATCTGGTCTAATAATATAAAGGACAAGTCACCAAGAGCATGGAGACTGTTCCTTATTTGTTTGGGGTTTTAGGAGCACTTACTAATGAGGCTGCAACCTTAAACATCAGAGGAGAGGAGGTGGTTTGCAGCAGAGAACCAGTGTGGGTATCCAAGTCAGCTGGACCTGAAATGAGGACTGTGCTTCATGCTCAGCATGTGGCTGATTTTCCTGCTCCAGGGCATGTGAGTTTGATGGACAGCTTTAATGATGGGGATGGAGATTTCTGTCCTAGTAAATGCTGTGGGTGTCATATGAAAGAGAAGAAAGTAAATGGAGGCTCCAGAGGGAGTGGCTGATATCCTTCAAGAGCTGGGGAGACTCCTGTGGAGAACAAAGCTGGTGCCATGTGGGAGCTGAGATGTGTTTATGTCCTTGGAGATCTGTGTTTGTACCTGGTTTAAATGGTTTCAGGGACACCCACACGGTCACAAAATCTGCTCATTAGGGTCTCTCTCACTTGTTCTTCATACTTGTACTGGCTGATATCCTACACAGGCTGTTCCTAGACCTAGTGTATATGTAAAGGATCAGAGACACTTGTAGGGCTTGAAGATAACTAGTGGATACCAACAGCCTGGCCAGACATGTCAGAACCAGCTGAGGTCCATGAACTAACTGTGCCAGTCTTCCAGGTCTATTGTGGCTCCTTTGAAGCAAGACTTCCTCCAGGTAAAGAGCTGGGAGAGGACAGGAATCCTTTTTATGTCATAACCCTGTTTTTCCCAAAAGATGTATTGACAGAACTAGAACTGCTGAGAATTGCTCTGCTTTTATACCCCGCTGGGAAATTTCCCCTTGCCATTTCAATGGGAATAACATTTTGAAAATGGTCCAAACAGCAGCTCCTCAGGATGACTTCTCTCTTCCCTTTCTCTGCAGTCCATGGTTTTCACCATGTAGCTAAGCCAGGAGGCTGAAAGTGGAGCAGTTTATCCAGGATCAAGGCTTTCTCTCAAAACAGAGAATCCTGCTAAATATCAGGAGAAGATCTGGCTAGTAACTAGTACAGAGTGTTATGTGAGTGTTAGCAAATCCCTTCCTGTGGCTGTTTGCTGCTGCAGGCTGTTGTAGGAGGATGATAGTTTTCAATGTAACAGCTTATGCTGTATGTTTGTGCATTGCTTTATAACAATGAGGACATTATGATATTGCTCCTGTACCTACTCCTCATGTTCTGCTAATTCATTTTCCAGTAGACAGCATTTATGAAGCCTACAGAAAGGTTTTTTCATACTCCAGTTGAAACAACTGCTCTTTGTGAAAGGATCTTGTGCCAGTAAGTCAGGTAGACCTCACCTATGGTACCTAAGACCAATGCAAAACCTTTTTACCACTTCTGAGCTAAGCCTGTACCCAGCACCCTGAACATTCAAAAGCTTGCTGCAAGGATCTTCTTGACATTTACTGCTTAAGCAGCTGCATGCTGGAGCGGGGAGGTGCTTTTTCCATCCTGTTGTTTGATCATTGGAACTGTAGCTAAGAGACGTAGTGGGAAGAGCAGACTGGTTGTGTCTCCCTGAGACATGTTTATATAAGATGCTGGTTGCTGTGCACTGTTTCTGGATGTATGCACTCAGAGTGGGTCTGTGCTGCTGTAATCCCAGGTAACTCAATCTCCAAAACCTGTCTCTTTAGCCCAGTCTCTGAAGATTGATTTGTCTGGTTCTGAAGGCAGGTATTATCTAAAGATGTGGGGTTTATTTTGCAATAGCTTTATGCCTTCCAATGCTCTTTTCCTCAGCCACCTTGGAAATAGACCTTGCCCCTTGTCCCAGTCTAAAAAGAAATTCAGTAACATTTGTAAAGAAGGTTGGGCTCACTGGTCACAAATCATGAAAAAACACATGGTATAAATAGTTGTTTTATGGATTATTGAAGCTTGATGGAGTAGGCTCTAGTGACTGATTTAAGTAATTGAATAACAAGATAGAAAATAATGGAAAAAACCAAAGGTAACAGCCTTGATGTTAGAGTTAAATGATTTATCTGACTATAGCTGTTCTAAAGGCAAAGGTTAGTATACTGGGCTCGTAGTAGGAGTTATTTCAGGAGGCCTGCAAAGCTCTTTCAAGTTGCTGAAATTTGTTTAAGTTGTACATTTGCCATTGCCTTACTGCTAGCTTCAGTTATCATATGAAAGGACAGTATTGACCTCTACTGTGTAAAGTTAGCAGCTATGCAGTTATCAGGAATTCACTGAAGACAAACAGGTTGAAATGGGGCAGAACTAACTGTAGGTAATAATGGTACGGTCATAGGCTTTGGTTTTTATGTAGTCAAATACTATGGTTCATGCTTTGATTCTTTTCCAAATATTTGGAGATCATTCATTCTTGTCTGACAGATCCCAACTGCTACATTACCTGTGATGTAGGCAACAACATTACAGCTAACAGTAATTTGGGCATATATAACTAAAGCCATTTTTTCTCCTTTTTGCACTGATGCCTTCCTTCCTTTACCTCCCTATACACAGTGCTTTTCCCTGGTGCCCATGTCAGTTCTCTGTTGTTCTTCTTTTGTTTCTTCTTGCATTTCTCCACCCACTGCTTTTTCCTCTCCTTTTTTCTCATCTCACACTGCCTACCAGGGTGACTACCATTCTCTATCTTCCCAACCCACAGCATCTGGTTTTACTTGGCTGTCCTTGGCAGGCCTTTTATATTGCTCAAGGGTTTGGCTCCTTACTGGAATATCCACCCTTCTGGGGCTTGGCTGGTAAATGCTAACAATCAAACTGGGTCTGCACACTGTTGGTGGCATTTTGCTGAAAGGTTAGGGTTTAGGTTTGGGTTAGGTGTTAGGGTTAGGATTAGATTAGGGTTAGGTGTTAGAGTTAGCATTAGTTTAGGATTTGGGTTAGAGTTAGGGTTAGGTGTTAGGGTTAGGATTAGGGTTAGTTTAGGGTTAGGGGTATGGTAGGGGTCAGGGCTAGGAGACTGGCAGACTGGAATGTGTGGACACACTGATGCTTCTCTCATCCTCTGCATGAAGCTAGCAACTTAGTAGGAATAGTAATGAAGGGAACTAATTGTAGAAATAACACACAACTTACCCTCAAGCTTTCCTAGTTAGACATACTGTTCTACACAGAGCGTTTCTTTCTGAGCATTCATTTATGTGGGGTATCCCCCAGATAAATCATCTTCTTTGATCATTATTTGTTGTTGATTTTTTTTTCATATGGTTCTACTACTGGACTGTTATTTTCCCATAACATTTTTCCTAGCATGCCTTCAGAAATATCAGCAAATGCTCACACGCAGTCCAAAAAAGTGCCAACCAAATATTCCAGAGTGCTTGCAGGTCTTGTGCAATCTTTCCCCTGGTTTTTCCCAGCTGTTCATTAACATCGATATAGTATTTCCCCCATGAGCAGTTAGCATTTTTGTGACATTAAACATAGAGGGGAGATTTTGCTTCCACATATGAATAAAGTGACTGCTCTGATTTTTGAGAGGAATCTGTGTTCAGTATTCCTCTTCATCAAAAAAATTGCTGGAGTGCTTCCTAAGAATTTGGTTTCGTGTCTGTGGCTTCTCCAGAGGAAATAAGGTACTTTCAGTGCAACAGTTCAGGCTACTCAAAACACATAGCACATGTTTGGTTTTTCTGCTCTTAATATTCTGCATAACAATTAAGCAGATTACCTAAAGTATTTGTCAATGTACCTGGATGCTGAAGATGAGTTATCTGTGCCAGCTGTCTGGCAGTTGTATGAAACTGAGGTTATATGGATGGATATAAAAGTCTTGCCTGTCTCACAAAACACTCTGTGTTCACTTTGCCTGCAGTTCTGTTCTTCCCTACACATTGTTTCTAAACTACATGACCCAAAGGAAATCTTGAATACCTTACAATCACTGGTTTTATTCTGCATGTTTAATGGTTAATTGCTTCATTGTGGATCCTTTCCTGGATTGTAGCATGGCAGTCATGAAGCTCATCACCTCTTTAGTTGAAACCTGTGACTTTGAGAAGCACAAGGATCGTTGTGCAGAATCAGGCCTCTAATCTGACTAATAAAATCTTGGTAATGCATAGTTGCTTTAGCAGGGCAGGCAAAACCCACGGTGCCATTTGCAAAGCTGCTTGTCTTCTGAGGACAAACCCTTCTGGGAAGCACTGCAGGCATTTCAAATCAGTTTCTCTGTGAATATATTGGATGGAAATCAATTGTACCATTTTTATAGAGCTGGTGGATGTCATAAAAATGGTCCAGGTAGATCTCCATATGGTCTGAATTAAAAGGAACTGTCTCTTATCAGGATATAATGAGCTATTCCTGCTAGAATACTCCTATTTCACTCAAAAATGTTGCTTAAAGGTGGAGTGCACAGATGTGAAACTAGATAAAGACATCTATGGACAGAACACTCAGCACTCTGCTCTCTGCTGAATGGCCACTTCTCACCAAACATTTGAACTATGCAAGCTGAAGTCATCACAATATTTCATGTATTCAGTACATTGCCTACTAGGAATATTTTATGCCACCAGTGCATTCTACTGTAGACTTGCATTGTTAAGCTCTCTGTGGGATTTCTAGGCAAACCCATATTAGTAGACATCACACTGTGCTCTCTGCATACCCAATGGAAATTGATTTATGATTTCCTAAGGCTTGGGTGCACCAGTCACACAACTGTGCTCCAGCAATCTGCCACCCAAATGAGCAGGTTTCCATAGCTAATGAACTATTTTCTAGCTCATTTTCAACAGTTCTGATGTGGGGTGGAGGGGAGGTCTGACACATTGATGTTCGTGACAGGTTTTTGATGGAAATTCACAGATTGCATTGGGTTGGAGGAGACCCCCAAAGGTCATTTTGTCCAATGCCCCTGCAGTCAGCAGGGACACCTCTAACTAGATCAGTCTGATCTTGAATGTCTCCAGGGATGGGTCCTCAACCACATCCCTGGGCAGCCTGTTCCAGTGTTACACCACTCTCATTGTAAAGGACTTCTTTCTAATATCCAGCCTAAATCTACCCTGCTTCAGTTTCAAACTATCCCCCTGTCACTGCAAGCCAAGAGTCCTTCCCCAGCCTTCTGTAGGTCCCCTTCAGATACTGAAATGTAGCTATGAGGTCTCCCCGAAGCCTTTTCTTCTCCAGGCTGAATAGCCCCAATTCTTTCAGCCTGTCTTCATAGGAGAGGTGCTTCAGCCCTCTGATCGTCTTTGTGGTACATTCTTGCTCCTGCTCACAGAATGCACATTTTAGGATTCATGACTTTCTTAAATACTGAAGACACAATTGCTTCTAACCAAGATTTAGCAAATGAAAACTTGCTGCTCTTAAAGGGTGGTAAGGGGAAGTTGCTGTGGCTCTTGACCCTCTTTCACTGCACTGTCTCTGCTGTTGCTTTGGAGTGCAACAAGTTATCATGTTTATAGGTATTCTGAGGAGTATTAGGTGAACTTCAGCTTATGTTGGGGCTGAGTTCTATGTAAGCATAAATACACTGATGTGGTTGCTTATCCAAATGGCTGCTAGCTGTTTATGAAGAGAAACCCTTTCTACCTCCTTATTGGTCAAAACATCCAGAGCAGGGGACTTTTCATCACTCTAAGACATGTGTTATCCAAGTGCTTTCATGACTATTTACAAACCTTCTTTTACCTGGGAACCCACTGGTAAAATCAAACGGCTTGGCATACTTTATTGTTCAGGTTTGTTGTGTCAGTAGTTCAGGTAGAGATCTTGATTTGCTCTGTTATTTAACTTGGCTTCCAGCCACCAGTATGTCTGCTTTGTCTGTCCTGAAAATAAAACCCTCTTCACTAGCAGAGTAGCACGAGTTATGAAAACCTTTTCCTTCCAAAAGGCAAATAAACAGGTGCTTGATTCATTCAACAACATAGATGTCTGCTTAGAGGATGAGTCAGCTTCAGCCTATGCAGTATATATGGTACTGTACTTGTGCTTGGATTAAACCCAAAGAAAATAATTCATTCTTTATTTCTCTGCCTTTGAATTGCAGGATTTTTGTCATTTTTAGCATGAAATAAGTACTGTGCTAGGAAAGACATCAATGGCCCAGAACACATCAAAAGACAAGTCATCACAGGCATCTCTCTTCAGCTACAACAGGTCCTTCTACAACTGACAGGCCTATTCAAAATTGTACCAGAGGGGTGTCTGAAATGTGACCATATAATTATTAGTTTCATATTTTCTACTAAAATTACAAATAATTAAAAATATTGAAAAGCATGTAGTTACTATTACCTATTTTGAAAATGAGCAGCAGATCTTGGGGGTCAGCTCTCACAGATTTGGACTTTAGTGCCCAGCTTTTAACTAACTACAAAGCAGATTTTTGCACAAGGTGATTGAAATTTCCAGAATCATGTAGCGGTTGGGTGGGCCAGCTCAGTTCAGCCCCAAATCACTCATGCTTAGTCTTGTACTTCAGCCTTTTATTAATGTTATCCCTAACAGTATTGAGAGAATGGTAGACAAAAACAGTTAAGGGCAGAAATGGGAGCACAGACAGCACTTTCCTTGGTATCTTCTTCAACCCACACTCAGAAACATGCCGTTTCAGCTAAAAGTTGCCATTACTGTTTTCAGCAATAGTAGCATGTAGGTAAACATGGATGTTGATTTAGCCTTTTATACCTTAATAGACAAAAAAAAGTAGACAAAGACAGTGAAGGGCAGAAATGGGAGCACAGACAGCACTTTCCTTGGTATCTTCTTCAACCTACACTCAGAAACATGCAGTTTCGGCTAAAAGTTGCCATTACTGTTTTCAGCAATAGTAGCATGTAGGTAAACATGGATGTTGATTTAGCCTTTTATACCTTAGCTGCATCCTCTACTTCTACAGCAGAACTTGGGTGGCCATTCTGGACAGCAGTAGTATGTAGAAATGTTCCTGTATTGGTAAGAATATATGCATAGAAGTTACAAATTCATACTTGTCTTGTAAAACAAGAAGACTGAAGTGAAAAGCAGAGGAAATCAGAGCTAATAAATAGAGAGGGGAAAATTACAAACCGTTGTAACTGTACTTAAAATGAGAGCTCAGGGTGGAATCCCTGGCTTTAAGTAGCGCCTGTAGACTTGTACAAAATCTTTATGCAGAGTTACTGTTGACTTGAAAAATGACTAGTGCCAATTTTTGCTGTTTCTGCAACCCTCTCTCTCTGATTTGCCTGTTTGTTTTCAGCGCTGATTAATTACAGAGCAACCATAATAAGACAGGCTTCAAGGCTCAACTTGTGAGTTCCTTAAATCAATCTAAAGAGATCATTGCTCCAAATAAAATTAGCTGTATAAATAACCATTGTCTAAGTCCTTGAGAGATATTATTGGACTGAAACAATATCCCAGACATTAAGATTTATTGTCTGGGAATCTGAATAATATTCTGCAGAATCTCTGTTATCAGTATCAGGCCACGATCTGCTTTAATTGGCTGGCAGCATACACTGCAGCATGTTATTCTGGCTATCTGCTTAATCCTAGCAAGAATAAACTAATCTCTGGCAACAGCAGTCTTATGAAAGAAAACATCAGCCTTTATATAAACCAGGCTTAGGGCTCACCGAGAGGGGTGCCCTTGTCCTCACTCGACTGAGTAGTTGCTGCACAAATAACCCACGTGGCATATGGAGCACCTTTGTTGTCTTTGTTCTGTGGTGAGCTGAAATGAGACATCAAAGTTCATTTGTCTCCTGCTGTGCACAAGCCAAGGAGAGAAGCACCTTTTTGTGCTGCTGACAATATCTGCATGTCCCCAGGCTTTAAGAAGCACTGTGTGTTCTGCAGTAGTCACTGTGCATTTCTTGTTCAAGGTTGATTTAATCCAGTCTGGTTTGCTGCTTGCATGTTTTGACTTTTAAATGTCGTCGTTCTGAACACACAGCTGAGAAAAAGATCCAGGTTGCAGATGACTTTGGGATGCCTAAACAAGAAGACAAACTGTTCTGTACTGCCACAGGGTGATGGCAGCTCTGTGAGTTTACAGTTCTTTTTCACATTTCACAGAAATGAGTTTACACTTAAATCCTTCCTTAGGGAACTGTTTGGCATCTTTGTGTAAACAACAAGCCCTTCCTTGCCTAGAACAGGCTTCCATCCCAGCCTCAGCAAGCATCTTACTAAATCCACAGAAGTCCAAACCATGGGTTTGTAGGACCTGCACCCCCATGTAGCTCTGCTTTCTCTGCCTGCAGCAGTACAGCTTTACTGTCTTCTATGCTGCTGCCACAAGACCTGAAAGGTTTCAGTTCCAGGGCTTCTCAAAGTTCAGGGTGGTGGAGAGCAGGCTGCAGGACATGGCAGATCCTACTGTCTTGTTAACAGTAGGACCAGAGCTAGGCGTGCTGCAGCACAGTCCCATCCTCTGCCATTGCTGTGGAAATAGCTGTGCAGGCTGCTTGCCCTCACAGCTAGCAGGTGGCCGTATCCTCTCACTGCTTAACTGTGCACTGGAAACCAAGTGATGGCTGCTGATGGGTCAGAGTTCCTCTAACTCAGTAAGCAATTTAGTTACTTAATAATTAACTGGCTAGACTTGCCCTAAGGAAAAATCCTGTATGACTAATTTTTTTAATGGGGAAAATAAAAGGGGGTGGGTTGCCAGGAAACAATAACATTAGTTTGAGGGGAGTTGGCCCCAGCTGATGTATTTCAAATGGATTGAAAAATTGGGAGGCAGGTAGGAGGATAAAGAAAAGTCAGAGCAGTTCAGGGTGCACGAATTATGTTATTTCAGAATCAACAGAGCAATCTGCAGGTGACTGGTCACCAAGGAATGAAGGAACCATTCCACTTGTGAAGGTGTAGGGCTTTGGTGTAAGGCCCAAGCATGTGTGGTGGGTTGAAGTTTCCCCCAGCACTAACTATAGCCAGACTAACTTACTTAGAAGCAAATGAAGCTATATTTACAGGCAAAAACTACACTCTACAATGGAATGCAAGGAATATGTACAAAATATACAGGATTTACAATATTATACAGATATTTACAAACTCCTCCTGGTCAAAAAAAGACCAGGGGAGCTGCTCCACTGCCTCCTCCCCCAAAAGCCTCTTAGACCCACCCTGTATCAAGAGAGAGAGAAGCTGAGAGAGAGCAGTGGGTTAGCTTATCTCAAGGCCAGCCAGAAGCACCATTATCTCCCATGCGAAGCAATAACAGCCAAGATCAGAGGAGAAGATAAAAGGAATGGGAATGGAAGTGAAATGTGAAGAATTGTTATGATACAGCTTCTCTTATCCCAGACATTTGTCCAATGAATTTGTTTAGAATAATCTTTTGTTTTCCTTTTTGCATCCAATAGTGATAGCCTTTTTTTGCTCAAAATCTGCAGCTAAATTTTAAGGGAATAGCCTAAAACTACCACAGCAGGGCAGGAGGTCACACAATGTCTTGTTCTTAACAATTTTATGTGACAAATTCAGAGTATTTTGATTTGGACTTAGAAACCATTTTGCCCATAGTACCGGACAGCAAGCCACAATAGACACCTCCAAGGAAATTCAGTAGAAACTTCTCACTAAAACTTTTCCAAGAATGAATTATCAACCAGACTTCATTTGGGTTGCTGATGAAGGCACCAACTGTACTGAGGTGTTTGTGATGCACTTCAGCTACTTATTCTGGAAACAAATCGTTGGTTTATCAACTGTTGTCCATCTAATTGCTGCTTGTGAGTGCACTCATGAACATAGCCTGGGATTTGTGAAACACTTACAAGCCACATGTCTTCTGGATATCTTGTCCAGTGGTCAGATACAAACCATGTGGCCATCCACTTGTATTCCTTTCTCAACTGCCTGTGGTGTGGCAGGGAACTGTTTATGACTGGTTTGAATGTTGTATCATTGTCCAAATAAGTGATGTGTGGCAAAATCGTCTAAGGCAAATAGTTTTCCATCTATTATTAGACCACGTTGGAAAGAACATGAAGTTTTCTGGCTCTCAAGTTGTTCTCTAAAAGATTTTGTGGGATTCTTAAGGGGTTCTTCAATGACATGGAGAATGAATGATCTGCTCCAATTCATGTATTTTTTCACTCTATCATTTCATATACTTACATCCTACAGACCTTGCCTCCCTGCTATTCTTGGAAACACTGCAATTTGAACTCATAAACCTCCACTTGGGGTTTACAAAACCTCACATTACATATCTTATTCATTGCAGAGTTTTGAAGGAGTCCCTGGAGTCTTCCCTGCCACGTTTTCATAATGTTTAAATCTGATTTGCTGTAAAATTCTACATAACTTAACTGAAAGAGTTTTAAATTGAGTGGAGAGAAGATACAGGAATTTGTCTTCAAATGTATTGTGGAAGTTGCTTTATATTCTTGTAAGAAAGACAGAAAATTGTGGTTGGACCTGAGCCTATTCTTTGAGACAGCAGTGCCTTCAGCTGAGTCTGGTAACTAGTTTCTGAGCTGGTGTTTAGTGACCACGATGATTAGGGATGGCAGAAACAATCAACTGGATTTTCCAGTCTTTTTTTTAATTCCCTATCTGGTGCTTAAAACTTTTTCTTTGTCTTTTTCTCTCTTTCTTTAGTTTTCTTTAAATTTGTTTTTTGTTTGTTTGTTTTCATTACCTTTTTTTTTTTTTTCAATCCTTTCAAGTCTTTTTCAGAAAATCACAGATTGGTGGGGGCTGGATGGGACCTCTGGGGATCCTCTAGTCCAACTCCCCCACTAAAGCTGGGTCACCAACAGCAGGTTGCCCAGGATCACAATGTCCAGGCAGGTTTGGAGTCTCCCCAGAGAAGGAGGACATTCTAGTCCAGCTCTTCAGCACCTTCACAACAAAGAATTTTTCCTTCCTGTTCAGATAGAATCACCTGGGTTCCAGTTTGTGCCCATTTTCCCTTGTCCTGTTGCTAGGCACCACTGAAAAGAGTCTTGCCTCATCTTCTTGACCCCCACCCTTTAAATACTGCTAAGCATTGATGAAAGCCCCCCCCCTTTCTTTTTTTTCCAGTAGTGTGAGACTTTTCTGGACTCAGTTACTCTGAAGGTGTCTGGGATAATACAGCTTCATGCTGTTAGGGTTAAACCCTCATGTAAACCTGATGCGCTTGGAAAACTGGGTTATTCCTAGAAGACAGCCCTCTCCCCTATAGAATCATAGAATCATAGAATCAGTCAGGGTTGGAAGGGACCACAAGGATCATCTAGTTCCAACCCCCCTGCCATGGGCAGGGACACCCTACACTAGATCAGCCTGGCCAGAGCCTCATCCAGCCTGGGATTAAACACCTCCAGGGATGGGGCCTCAACCACCTCCCTGGACAACCCTTTTCCAGGGCTTCACCACTCTCATGGTGAAGAACCTCTTCCTCACATCCAGCCTGAATCTCCCTATTTCCAGCTTCATTCCATTCCCCCTAGTCCTATCACTACCTGATAGCCTGAGAAGTCCCTCCCCAGCCTTCCTGTAGGCCCCCTTCAGATACTGGAAGGCCACAATGAGGTCACCTGGGAGCCTTCTCTTCTCCAGACTGAACAGCCCCAACTCCTTCAGTCTGTCCTCATAGGAGAGGTGCTCCAGCCCTCTGATCATCCTCGTGGCCCTTCTCTGGACATGCTCCAGCACGTCCATATCCCTCCTGTAATAGGGGCTCCAGAACTGCACGCAGTACTCCAGGTGGGGTCTCACCAGAGCTGAGTAGAGGGGAAGAAGCACCTCCCTTGACCTGCTGGTCACACTTCTCCTGATGCAGCCCAGGATCTGATTGGCTTTCCAAGCTGCAAGTGCACATTGAGAGCTCCTGTTGAGCTTCTCGTCCACCAGCACCCCCAAGTCTCTCTCCTCAGGGCTGCTCTCCAGCCAGTCCCTGCCCAGCCTGTATTTGTGCCTGGGGTTGCCTCGACCCATACGCAGGACCCTGCACTTGGTCTTGTTGAAGCTCATGAGGTTGGCTTGTGCCCACCTCTCCAGCCTGTCAAGGTCCCTCTGGATGGCATCCCTTCCCTCCAGCGTGTCTGCTGCACCACACAGCTTGGTGTCATCAGCAAACTTGCTGAGGGGGCACTCGATGCCACTGTCCATGGCACCCACAAAGAGTGACTATCTGAAATGGTGTTTCAACCAAAGTCAAGTTTTTTTCAGAATTTGTTAAAAATGAAAACTAAAACATAATATCTGAAAAGAAAACTTGTTTTCATTATTTTTTTCTCTGAAAACACTGAGGTTTTATTATACAGCTCTCTTTGAAAGTAGGAAAAAAAACCCAGAAATGGTTAAACAGTCCAGAAATGGAAAAGTCAGTGTCCTGCCCATCTCAGCATTCCCTGGAGGAATTCTGTTCCTCATCTGCTGCTGGAAGGCTCTGACTACTTCACTGAAATCATGACACTAGGCAGCAGTGGCACAGAAAAGAATGATCACACTCTGGTTTCCCTTCAGGGTATCCAAGAAAACAATTTCTACCCACTGCTGCATCAGGAGGGGACCAGCCACAAGGGTCAGATTCACTTGCAGAGACACAATAATGATGGGATCTGCATGTGATTGTCTTCTGGATATTGAGAAACAATTCTTTGTGTTATTTTCTTTTGCCTCATGATCTTCCTTTGGAGAAGGTCATAGCATGGCTATATCCACCGAGGGAAAACACACAAGTATTGTGCTTTTCAAGCATATTGCTTGCTAGGAACATTAATACCAGGATTAAGCCTGCCTGTGATAGTGCACAGATCCAGCTCACCATGCAGCTTATCTTAAAAGGAGTCAGTTAAATGGTTGAGTAAAATCAATTTTCTGGTGAGTGGAACCTGGTTGTATTAAAGTCATTATGCTCAGAAATTTTCCCTTACAAACCTCAGTGCAGCAGGTAAATGCTGACACACATCATCTGGTTGCAAGAATGTCAAATGACACGTGGAAATTGATTGCATTTTATGTTGGCTGTGGGACACTTCACTGCATTGAAATGTTATTGTGGCTTTTTCCTTCTCCCCCCTTTAATGGGGCCTATTGCTGTGGTCACTCAAGTCGCAGAAGGCTGTCACCCAATTCCCAAGTTACTACTGCTAGGGAAAAGCTAGAATTACAGGGATATTTAAGGACATTCCTTTTAAAAATAGTAAGGCACTGAATAGAATTGATCTGCACAAGTAACTTACTGAAGTCCGAGTGAACTTTCAGCTGCACCCACAGCTTGGCATGCTGCTTACAGTGCACAACAACTAATGAAGAAGGCCTTAATTAAGTCCTGTTAATTTCTTTGCTGGTTCTGCTTTTGAAGAAAAAAAAAGGGGAAATGCAAGGCCTCCCTCTGGGCTAACCTGAGCCGTTCTACAAGGAACTGGGGATGCAGACCAGGCTCATTTTTACCCTGAGAAAATGGGAAACTCTCTGATATATGGCTGCTATGAGCACAAGTTAAGTGAGCTGGGGTTGTTCCGTCTGAAGAACAGAAGATTCTGGGGGAACCTTAGAGCTGCCTTCCAGTACCTGAAAGGATCCTACAGAAAGCCTAGAGAGAGGGACTTCGCATAAAGGTGTCTAGCAATAGGACAAGGGGGAACAGTTTGAAGGTGAGGGAGAGTAGATTTAGACTAGATCTTAGCAGTAAGTTCTTCAGTACAAGGGTGGTGGGATTTTGGAATAAGTTGCCCAGAGAGGTTGTGGATGCCCCTTCCCTGATAGTGTTCAAGGCCAGGTTAGATGAGGCCTTGAGCAGCTGAATTTAGTTAAGAAGTGTCCCTGCCCATGGCAGGGAAGTTGGAGTAAGTGAGCTCTGAGGTTCCTTCCAGGCTGAGTCATTCTGTGATTCTATGATTGATCCACATCAGAAAATCAGATGTGTGTGGACACAGGTATGTGCTAACTATATAATGAGGGTAGTTTCCAGCCTGGTATTGAATATACCAACAAGCCAATGACTATATATGTTCTGCTGATTTCCTCTTGAGCTATATCTTGTACCATAAGCTTGAAATCTGAAAAATGGAGCTGAAATTTCAAAAAGATTCCAATTTTTTCCTTCTTTGTTGCTTGTTAACAATTGGTTTAGCCCAAATAAAACCCCAAAGTGAAAATAAATTATTTTTTCATCAAAATCAGAAAAAAAAAAAAAAAAATCAGACTAGAAATAATCCAAACCTCTTTGCATAACTTCAGGCTGCAGGGGAAAAGCTCTGTCCTTGGCTTATTCCAGTGGAAAATGTTTGTGGCGTTTGCACGGGATGTAAATTAAAGCGGGAGAAAGTCGTAGGAAAGCTGACAGCAACTCTGTCTGTTTTAAAGCAAACAAAGTGAAAGTCAGTGGGAGCCTGGCTGCCCTGGAATGCCTGCCCCAGTTGTGAACTGTGGAATCCAGATGGTTTTCCTCCCTGAACGGGGAGTGCTGCTGCAGCTTGGCCTGGCCACAGCTCACCAGCACTTGTACCTGTGTCCCCACATGGGGACCCTGGCAGGAGGTGGTTCTGTCCCACATCCCTGCTGCTGGGTCACTACAGCTGGAGCCCTGACTGTGCACGGTGCCCCAGAGGTTCAGCAGCATGCAGGAGGAGGAGGAGTGTGATGCCACAGCTGTGCGTGTTGCAGCATGTGCCCCACATGCAGTATTTTAAACATAAGAGGAGTGTGCAGAAATATTCCAGATATTTAATAGATGGAAGTGTGTGTCCCATGCTCTGCAGAAGACTCCTCCTATTCAGTAGCAGTATAAACTTTGCTGTGTTGCCAGTATGATTAAGCTTATTTGGACATAACATCTAAAAGGAGATGATTCAGACTTCTCCAGTATCAGTGACTGGACTACAATCATATTGTTTACTTTGGGCCATGCTAAGCTAGTCTTGTGCCAATTACAGAACCTCTTGCTAGAATCACTGAATTCAAAGCATGGATAGATAGGTTCTGTCTGGAGCGCCTGGCAGAGTGGCCAGAGTGTGCCGTACATGTGGACCTCTTGATCCTAGTGGCCAACAGCACTGATGATTGGGACATAAATATATCATTGTTTTCAGATGTGGCAGGACTAGGCAGATATATATTAAACTGTAGTCTATGACCTCTTTACTGATGGGAAATGGGAGAGAAAAAAGTAGTTTCCTAATACTGGAGCCCTCTAAAATGTTAATGGTGCTCATATCATAACTGAAGATCAAAGAACATGCTCAGAGGACTCGAGGCCTTCTGCAGTTGTCATGGACTGCAGTACTGCAAGGTCACATCTGATGCTGGACAATTTCCAGTGTTTTTTTCAGAGGTGTTGACGTTAATCAGCTTTCAAGGGCAGGGTGGCATGTTTAATGATAATGGAAACATCTAATACTAGTGCTTTTGCTGGATGTCTCTTGCGTGCCTTACTTCCAACCCATCCATCAAGATTAACTAGAATTTATTATGCCCGTCTTCCTTTCAAGTGGTGTCATTAGAGGTACATAACTGTTTGTAAGATTTATTCATTCACCCCAAGGATCCTAGAGAGGTGTGCCAGCTCAAGGAATGCACACAGAACTTGATTTGGGATAGGGTGAAGGCTTCAGCATATCACAGACATCACTTCATGAAGAATAAATATCAGCCAAGGGTCTCCCCCCGCAAGGCAAATGCTATCTGGTCCTGATGTGGCTGTGTTCATACAACTGCTTTTAAAGCAAATTTGATTGACACCAGGGGGCTCGGGATACCCTCAGTTATGCCAGCAGCACATCTTTAACTTCTCTGTGAAGAATCTCTTCTCAAAACTTGATCCACCCTCTCCCTGACCTGACTAGCTTGCACCCGAGGAGCAGATGCAGCATCCCAGGAACATCTCTGGTTTATTTCAGTAGTGAACGTGTACCAGAAGTGATGCTTCTATAAATGTGAGACTTATGATCTACAGCGTGCTGCAGGGGTGATTTGCACATGCTTGATAAATCCCTCAGCATCCGCTTAGCCACACATACATCACAGCCTGGCAGTCCCAGAGGCACTGCACTCATTACAGGTGCATGGCAGAGCTGAGCCATATGTGGTCAGACAGGGCTGCCTGACATCTGGACGTGCCAGACAAATTTACAGAATCCTCCATTCTTTTTTCCCCAGTGACATCTGTGGGTGGGAAGGTGAGATGTTGCCTCATTCATTCATACATACCTACCCTTCTGTGTAAGCCCACGGAAGCAAAGGTGTTAGAATAAGATAGATTTTAGCTATAATTCCTGAAGTATTTCAGAAAGGGAAATTCCTTCGAAGGGAATTAAGGAAGTGGAGTGTTAGTAGCTGCTTCTTTTACTTCCAAACTTTTATAAAGGACTGAATTTAATAGAAGAGGCTTGAGTAGTCTTAACAACTTCTTAGCTCTGTAAAGGAGCCCTGCAAGCAAAATGTGGGTAAGGCATGGAGTACGTAATGTCTGCATGATTGTTGGAACACTCTCCCATAACATTCAGGTCCTTAGTAATGCTGGTGATGTTCCTAAGCTTGAAAATCCATGTCCCTGAGTAAAATTTTGGAACACTTCAACAGTCTGTTTGTCTGCATGCAGACCTCGAGAAGGTCACCTGGAGCCCATATGTAAATTATTAAATGCTGCATGTAATGGAACCCAATATTCTTGGAACATGAAGCAGCAGCTAAATGGAAACTTTGGCTATTACCATATTCATGTTTTATGCTAAAATATTTTCAAGATCAAAGTTTTGTTATTAAAACAATGGGTATAAAAATAACAAAATTACTTTTTGTAAACCAAACAGATTCTTGCTATCTGAGAGGCTCTTTGCAGAAGTCTTTATTTTGCAAGGGTAATAGGTTGCAGATTTCTGTGCTCTACTCCTTTGATTCATTCATTAAAACATTTTTAGTTTTGGCATGTTGCAAAGGTCTAAATAAAAGCATTTTAGTTACATAAATACAGACTTGGTGGACTCAACAGTAATGTAGTGAGTTTGGAAAACTGTCATTGATTCTGAAAATATACAAAGACCAAACCACAGACAGAATTTTCGGTACACTGTAAACATTCTCACAGTGTGGGTATAAATATCCCTTCTTTGATTCATTGCATGCCAGGTCTTCAAGTAAAGAGATAGAAAAAGAAGCTAAAGAAAAAGGGATTATAAATTTCCTAAGATGCTTAAAGGCAGTGAAAGGCAAACAAGAAAAGAACTTACAAAGTTTTAGGATGCTGTATACAGACAGGACCATAAAATTATAATAACAATGCCTGATAATATAATCCCATATTTACATCACTTGCATCTGCCATGATCCCCACAAGCTGTGGCATTTTTAAGAACTTCTGGTGGTGGTTTTGCACAGAGATCTCTGGGTCTAGTGGGTCCTGAGCAGAGCTGGGCAACTGATCTCAGAGGGAAGTTTCAGAATAGTTTAACAGGGTCATTGAAGGACAATACAATACAATACAATACAATACAATACACCAGGTTGGAAGAGACCTTCAAGATCATCACGTCCAACACATCAACCAATCCAACCCACCTAAACAACTAACCCATGGCACCAAGCACCCCATCAAGTCTCCTCCTGAACACCTCCAATGAAGGTGACTCCACCACCTCCCCGGGCAGCCCATTCCAATGGGCAATCACTCGCTCTGTATAGAACTTCTTCCTAACATCCAGCCTAAACCTCCCCTGGCGCAGCCTGAGACTGTGTCCTCTTGTTCTGGTACTGGCTACCTGGGAGAAGAGACCAACCTCTGCCTGTCTACAACCTCCCTTCAGGTAGTTGTATGGGACATGGGGTGTGTGTATTTGCAGTACAGAATGCTGCAAGACCAGGCTGCAAGTTCTCGTTAATTCTATAGCAAAGGTTCCCTGCTCCTTCCTTTCAAACTTTTTGCTCCACCGGTTTCTTTCTTCGTTTCATGGACCATCTTGTGCAACATTCTGACTGTTCAAAGTGTCACTTGCTTTCCAGGAAAAGAACCCCACCAGTCGATTGTCCTAACTTTGGTGAGGCAGAGTGTCCCAGAGAGCAAGGAGCATTATAATGTGATTACTGTAAGCCTATCTACTGTAGCATCAGATGGTCTCATTGTCTAGACCCGTATCCAGTTGCTGATTTGCAATACTGTTAATATCTCTTAATTCTGCTGTATCTTGCAGCAAAGAGTTTCATGTTTGGTGTCCAGAAACAATTCACATTGCTGCTAAAAGGTTAATGAGCACATGTAAACTCCTCCTCCTGCTCTGAATAAAACCCTTCTATGAGGAGAGGGTAGGGATTTGAGCAGTTGTCCTTTCCCCCAGCAACACAACCCAGAAGAAGTATGGTCCATCTGGGCCAGGCCAGCCTGTTCCTTCCCCACCTCACCCCAGGGGAAGGGAAAGGTGGAAGGCCTCTGGGCATGAGGAGGGGTCCTGGATCCAGGCAGGGCTGTCAGGCAGGGAAGCTGAACAATGCTTCATTTTACATGTTAATATATGTAAATTTGTGAGGGTCTAAAGTAAATGTAGACTTCAGAAACTAATTATTTCAGTGCCTTTTCCTTTTCCCTCTTAAACTCACATTTTCATTGTCTTTCAAACACGCATTTTAAAATGTACCATTTCATGCCCAGCGGAGTAAATCCTGAGGCCTTCCTCCAGCTGAGCTTCTCTTAGGAGACTTGTTTGCTCTTTTGCTGGCAGGGCTCCCAGTGCTTGATAGCAGTTTTATCTGAGTAAAGCCCTGTGTATTTGCATGACACTGAAGAGCTAAAATTATCTCTAAATGGAGGGGAGGAAAAAAAAAAAAAACAAAAAGAAGCAGCCGATATGTATTGTTCTAAGAAAGATTGCTCTTTGGTTGGCCCAGAGGGGACATATTGTAAATATGATTTAAACATGTCTCTGCTACTACTGTCTGATCTTATCATCAGATGTTGCTGTGGAATTTGTCTACGCAGACGCGAGAAAGGAAAAACAGATTGAGAACGTTAGTGTATGCTCGGAGAAAATCTCTCCAACTTGCTTTGTCTGGCACAAAAACCCGCAAACCCTCCAACCCACCAACCAACCCCACATTAAAAACATGCTGTAAGAGAGGAAACAAACATTAAAATGCTGTTTATCTACTTTTATCACTCTGAACTTGAAACATAAGTGCTGCTTATTGATTCTTTGATGTCAGGAAAGCAACATTTTTCTCTGGTCCTGTCTGACTGTTGTGGTGAACTTCAGGTTTTCATCTGTCTTCCTGACACTAACGGTACAACTTGCCTCTGGGCAGAATCACTGCCTGGAATCCGATTACAAGAGAGAAGCAGCAAGCACTTTTCAGGGTTCTTTGTGTTAAAAATCTTGTATTTGTCCAATAAATCATTACTTGTCTCACAGATTGGTCTAGAGAGAGGCTTTTTTGTCAGCAGAAGGTTTGTCAGCGTAAGCCAACAGCATGTCACACTACGTATCTTGTGGCTGGGGTTTTGGAGAGGAGCTCAGTAACACAGCACTGGGAAATGAAGATGACAAGGCCTATAGATGGCTAAAATTAAAAGCAGTTTAGGAACTGGAGGATGTTATCAGGTAGAGGTCACAGTCAGGTGTTTTTTTGCTGAGCCAAAGCTTTTTACGTTTTATTTTCTAAGCACTGAAACACAAAGTGGTCCTGGATAGTGCTGTGTATTGAGAATAACATTTACTTTTACAAGTTATTGTAAATGAATCTAGGAAAGACAGGGAAATTGGTAGGTGTGGAGGAACATTTACATTAATCTGACAAGATTACTATCAGCTCTTCTGTTTAATTCACACCTTAGAGTATCTCTTTACAGATACCAAAGACACTACATTGGTGAGGTGTTTGGAACACAAGCCCTATGAGGAAAGGCTGAGGGAGCTGGGGTTGCTTAGCCTGGAGAAGAGGAGACTCAGGGGTGACCTTATTGCTCTCTACGACTACCTGAAGGGAGGTTGTAGACAGGCAGAGGTTGGTCTCTTCTCCCAGGCAGCCAGTACCAGAACTAGAGGACACAGTCTTAGGCTGCGCCAGGGCAGGTTTAGGCTGGAGGTTAGGAGGAAGTTCTACACAGAGTGATTGCCCATTGGAATGGGCTGCCCGGGAGGTGGTGGAGTCACCTTCATTGGAGGTGTTCAGGAGGAGACTTGATGGGGTGCTTGGTGCCATGGGTTAGTTGTTTAGGTGGGTTGGATTGGTTGATGGGTTGGACGTGATGATCTTGAAGGTCTCTTTCAACCTGGTGTATTGTATTGTATTGTATTGTATTGGCATATGACACTATTTCATAGGTAAAGTACCTGGGACAGTTGATGTAATTTCTATGGGTTGCAGGAGTGTCAAAGGCAGGATGGTGAGAATTTCAGTACAGACATGCTGTGAATCCATGGGTAGGCTCAGAGAGCTGATATGTATCGAAGTCCACTCTCTCCTGTCTTCACATGGCATGGCCTAGCTGTGCATCAACACTAATACAGGTCTGTGTATTCTTGTCTGCAGTCAAGCCTTCTGCTGGAGAGGAGCTATCCTACCAGGGAAGCAAACCCCTCCCCGAAGGCCAGTTACAATTAAACATCTAACAAAGACAAATGGAGAAAAAATTATGAACCATGTTTCTACTTCTTTTTGCATCAAAGGATACTTGGTGCATGGCCATATCCTTCCACAGTCTCTATACTGGTCAGCAATCCTTAGTGAAAAGAGTATCTTACTGCTCAAAGGCAAATACTTTGCTTAGAGTAGGGACTAGTCACCCTAAAAAATAAGTTTGAGACCCAGGGCTTGGCTATATTCCTATCTGCCACTTGCCTGCTGGGTCTACAGATTTTTCAAGTTAATGTCTTGATTCTAGCATAGACACAACTGAGGCAGAGAAAATAGAATCAAATAACCAGGCCTTGTTTTCCTCTTATCTGTTTCAAAGATATTAGAATCATAGAATCGCAGAATGCCTGGTTGGAAAGGACCTCAAGGATCACCTGGTCCAAATTTTTAGGTGGTAGTGTAGTTGAAATGAGCTGGCCCAGCACTCTGTCAAGCTGTCTTAAAAGTGTCCAGTGTAGGAGAATCCACTACTTTCCTTGGGAGATGATTCCAGTGTCTAACTGTTCTCATGGGGAAAAACTTTCCTAGCTTAGTGGAAAAACATTACCTCTCCATACCATCCTTCTCATCATGGACATGGACAGCCCTTATGGCTGCACAGTCTTATTCAAGCAAACTAATCAGTCACATCATCAAGCACCAATAATATCAGAGAAGAGACAGAGCTGGAGACTGCAATGAACGTGCAGATCATGCTTTGCAAGGCAGTCAAGTGGTGAGGTGGTAGGTGTAATGTCCCAGCTTGAGGCAGATGTTGGAATGAACAAAAACACAGACTGGAAACATGGTTTAGATGTTGGACTTCAAACTGTGAGACAGAAGATGTTACAAGGAGCCTCTGTGACTAGAATTGTGCAATTGAGGAAAATTTGTAGCAGAAGTTGGCAGAGTTGGGAAAAAAATAAATGTTACCTACGGGAGCTCTGAGTAAGAGTCTAATGAAAAATGGCTCTGAAGGTGTGTATGTGGAAAACAACAAATGACTGAATGATAAGTCCTTACAGGTTCTATGGAATCCTTATACTTTCATAGAAAAATATTTATGGTTGAATGAGTCTTGCACTTGTGTAAATAGAAGCTTCCATATGGTAAGAATAGGTAGAAAGGAGGGAAGTTTGTCTATTTTGTATTATCTCAGCTGCTTTTTTGGCTTCTGTGGTTGCTGCTGACTTAATTCAGAGACAAAGGTGGGATGCAGACAGTACATTATAAGGAGGAATCTGGTTTTGGAGAGCTTCCCAAGAGTGCTATTATTTGAAGTAAAACTTTTATGATCAATTAGTTGGAAAAAAATAATATATCAACTTAAAACATATTGTGTTTGGGTAATGTGGATAATCTGCTTGTTTGTTTTTTTTTTCATTTTCACTGTTTTATTTCAGGAAAAAAAAACACCACAAAACCAAACAAAACAGAAAAAAAAGGGCAGGAATCAATGAAGTTATTACTATTTCCTCCCAGATAATAATAGTATCATCATAGTATCATAGTATCAGTCAGGGTTGGAAGGGACCACAAGGATCATCCAGTTCCAACCCCCCTGCCATGGGCAGGGACACCCCACACTAGATCAGGCTGGCCAGAGCCTCATCCAGCCTGGGCTTAAACACCTCCAGGGTCGGGGCCTCAACCACCTCCCTGGACAACCCTTTCCAGGGCTTCACCACTCTCATGGGGAAGAACCTCCTCCTCACGTCCAGCCTGAATCTCCCCACCTCCAGCTTCATTCCATTCCCCCTAGTCCTATCACTACCTGATAGCCTGAGAAGTCCCTCCCCAGCCTTCCTGTAGCCCTCTTCAGATACTGAAAGGCCACAATGAGGTCACCTGGGAGCCTTCTCTTCTCCAGACTGAACAGCCCCAACTCCTTCAGTCTGTCCTCATAGGAGAGGTGCTCCAGCCCTCTGATCATCCTCGTGGCCCTTCTCTGGACACATTCCAGTACCTCCATATCCCTCCTGTAATAGGGGCTCCAGAACTGGACGCAGTACTCCAGGTGGGGTCTCACCAGAGCTGAGTAGAGGGGAAGAAGTACCTCCCATGACCTGCTGGCCACACTTCTCTTGATGCAGCCCAGGATCTGACTGTCTTTCCGGGCTGCGAGTGCACACTGAGAGCTCCTGTTGAGCTTCTCGTCCACCAGCACCCCCAAGTCTCTCTCCTCAGGGCTGCTCTCCAGCCAGTCACTGCCCAGCCTGGATTTGTGCCTGGGGTTGCCTCGACCCATACGCAGGACCCTGCACTTGGTCTTGTTGAAGCTCATGAGGTTGGCTTGTGCCCACCTCTCCAGCGTGTCCAGGTCCCTCTGGATGGCATCCCTTCCCTCCATCAGACAGACTAAATAGTAATGGCCATTTCATAGGCAGCAACAGTCAGTGTAAGGGCATTAAAAAAAATCTATCTTCCCTAAAATTTGGTTGCAAGTTATTTTGTTTCTTTAAAGGTAGTTTAAGGAAGAATAAGAATAAACTTCTTTAAGTTTATCCCCAGTCAGAGTAGTTTTAAAGTCAGTCACAGTCAGTAGCTGTATATCTACACTCTTTTAATCCAATCATTTTGTGTATGTTGGAATGCAGGGCTTATATATAGCATATCTGAATAAATACCATTAGAAATGTCCTTCCTTTTAACCTTGTGCCTGTTTTGGAGCAGATTGGAGACTATCAGTGATGGGGATGTGTCATTTTGCCTTTTGTTTTTCTGACTCTTTGAATTCCAAATAGAACATGACAAGGGCAAACTACACTTTTGAACTCTGACCTCGACTTTAAAATGAATGTGAAGTCTGAGTATCTTCCTCTTTGACTGTATCCAAAGAGAGGCTTGTCGGAGACATCTTATCACCTTCTGGCTGCAAGGGTATGCTCTATTAATTAAAAAGAAAAGTTTTCTGAAGAAGTTCTGACTCAGTAGAATAGACAGGGGGCAAATGTGGAGAAGAAAGGCACATTGTTCCCCTAGACAAAGAGAGGGATCAATTTTCATAAATCTGCATTCCCAAGACAACTGTTCAAATCTGGTAAAAGGTCCATTTCTTTGAACTTACATACCAGAAAGCTTTTATTCCTCTGCTCTGCAGCCGACAGGAGTACAGGTTAACTGTGTCTCATCAGTGTTACGCTTTAGATGATTCAGTGCGAAATTCTTTAGTTTAATGATAGGAGGTACTACTTTGTTAAAACTGAAAAAAAAAGAGAAGGAATGAAAGGGCTACCTGTGGTGCCAGACAACGTTTGAGAAGATTCGGTTTCTCTGCATTTTCAAAGCCCAGCTTTTAAGCTTTGTGGTTTTAAATTCCTAGATGTTAGACTGAAGGAGTTAACATCACTAAAAAGAGGATGTTGTTGTTGTTGTTGTTGTTGTTGTTGTTGTTGTTGTTGTTGTTGTTATTATTATTATTATTATTATTATTATTATTATTATTATTATTATCTTATTTATTCCTGGAACAGCAGAGAACAAAACTCCAACTCTCCTGCCTAGCCTAAAATCCTTAGTTTGGAGTTCTTATTGCTATTTCTTCTCTCTTTGAGACTAAATGGTAGTATAAAATGAACATTATTTAACCACGGAAGAAAGCAGATACAGTATCACAGTATCACAGTATTACCAAGGTTGGAAGAGACCTCAAAGATCATCGAGTCCAACCTGTAACCACAAACCTCACGACTAGACCATGGCACCAAGTGCCACATCCAGTCCCCTCTTGAACGCCTCCAGGGATGGCGACTCAACCACCTCCCCGGGCAGCCCATTCCAATGACGAATCACTCTCTCAGTGAAGAACTTTCTCCTCACCTCGAGCCTAAACTTCCCCTGTTGCAGCTTGAGGCTGTGTCCCCTTGTTCTGGTGCTGGTTGCTAGGGAGAAGAGACCAACCCCTTCCTGGCTACAACCACCTTTCAGGTACTTGTAGAGAGCAAATCTCAGCTTCTCTACAAAATCTCAGCTTCTCTCGTTCCACAACATGGTATGAAGCCATCTTTCACTGTTAACACAAAATCCACAACCACTTTACAACTTCTTAGCAGCCTTGCATCAGAAGAATGTGCTTAGCCACTCACACAGAATAAGCACATTTCACCAATTATTCCCAGTGCCTGTGAAGTATCAACATTGACCTCAGTAATTTCTCCAATTATTTTAATACATATTGCATTTTGGGGTTGGTTTATTTGTTTGTTTGGGGTTTTGTTCTTTTTTGTTGTTGTTGTTTGGGTTTTGTTTGTTTATGGTTTGTTTGGGGTTTTTTTGTTAGAAGAGCTGCTAGATGTCCTGAAGGAAAAGAGGTCTTAGCTACCTACATTCATATCAGGAAAGCAGTGCATAATCGATTCCTGAATTTTCCTTTGGGGGGGGTTGTTTTATACAGTGCTTGTTCTGTGTTTGTGCAGAGCCTTCTTTCTTCTTCTGGATCCTTGGGTACAGGTAGTAGCATTTTAGGCTGGATGTTAGGAAGAAGTTCTACACGGAGAGAGTGATTGGCCATTGGAATCGGCTGCCCATGGAGGTGGTGGAGTCACCTTCACTGGAGGTGTTCAGGAGAAGACTTGATGGGGTGCTTGGCTGTATGGTCTAGTTGTTGGGTGGGTTGGATTGTTTGATGGGTTGGACGTGATGATCTTGAAGGTCTCTTCCAACCTGGTGTATTGTATTATTATTATTATTATTATTGTATTATAACTATAGTGTGCAGAGGGCTGTGAACATAGAGAAAGACATTGCTGCTGCTGCAGTAATACACAATGAAATCTTAAAGCCTTTCTGCTTCTGCTTACCTGCTAGTTTTCAGGGGTTTTTTGTTGGTTTTTTTTTCCCCCAACCTTCAGGCAGGAAGCCTAGGATTATACTACCCTAAAAATGAGAATCTTGGCACAGTCATTGCGCTTCCATAACTGGGATGAGAACACCGAAAATCCAAGTTTAGAGCTGTTAAGTAAGATTTAAGATTTCTAAATGCAACTTTGTCAGTGTCAGGACAGAAAAATGCCAGGAGCTCTGCTCAGGTTCATGGGATAAAGAGGCAGGCAGAGCCTAGCTAGAGGTTAGGACACTAAGAGTTTTAATTTCTGAATTTCCTGGCCTGAGTTTACAGAGTGCAGAAATACTTGAATGAAGGGAATGCAGCAAATCCATGCAGGGAATGCAACCTGTAAACAGCCAACATACAAATTTCTTCCCTCCCTGTCTTGGGAACCTGAAAGAAGCTGTTAATAATAGAAGTTACATCATTGAATCATGGAATCACAGAATCACAGAATGTCACAGCACGTTTGGATCTTGTAATCACAGAATGGTTTGGATTTGAGAGGGCCTTAAAGATCATCCGGTTCCAACCTCCCTGCCATGGGTAAAGGCAACTTCCATTAGACCAGGTTGTTCAAGGCCCTATCAGCCTGGCTTTGAACACTGCCAGGGTTGTAGCCTCCACAGTTCTCTGGCCAACCTGTGGCAGTGCCTCACCACCCTCATGGGGAAAAATCTCTCTCTAATGTCTAGGAGATGTGCATCTCCTCTACGGCTACAGACAGCTACACCAAGTAAATTATTTTGTGGCTTTTAGACATGTTTAAAATGAAGACAAAATTGTATCCAGCTCCTTTTGAAATGAATGTGAAGCCCAGCAGAGGAGCAAAACCAGCATGGCAGCTTGGTTTTAATTACAGTGTCTGTTTGTAGAGTATATAGATGCACTTATGATTTAAAGATAATTTTATAAGTAGAGTAGCTGATCAGAGTTTTACTGTTTTCAGCAGTAGAAGCCTCTTTGAATTAGTGAAATTCTGACCAATTGCAGACTCAGCTACTTCACCCAGTGTCCATAAAATTATTTGGTGTCAGTAATAGTTCCACTCTCAGTGTGTATTCCTCTATACCTGTCCCACTGTGCTGATAATTGCCAGTGCTCTGTTTTCAGGGATAAAAGGGCACATTAGTGTGGTGTAGCTACAGTTACACTTCTCTCCACTTCGGCTGTTTGTCCTCTGACCCTTCTATCCCCAACAGACATTTGCGCAGCACTTTGGGGAATCATCTTCATGCTTTGAAATTATTTTTGAGCACTTATCCTTTTACTTTTTCATATATATATGTATTAAAGTTTCTTTAATCATACCCTATCACTGTCTCACAGCCTCTGCTTAGATGAAAAAACTAAAGGAACTTTGAAGGATGAATTCTGTTCTTTCTGGTGCCAGCTGCACACTGGTGCCCTAATTCATGCTTTTGCTCCCCTTGGCTTTTGTGAGAGCTAAGCTATTTGAACTCTTGCACATGGTACTCAGCAATGATCAAAACCTAAACAGACTGTCAGTTCCAAAGGATCATCATCTCCTTGGGAAGAATTTAAATTAAAAAAAAAAAAAAAATTGAGACAGCTTTAACCCAGGTAATATCTGGGTGATAGAAAAGATTTGGAGCATTCCACAGGAAAGAAGAAACTCCAAAGCAAAGGATTTATATTGTCTGACTTCACTGTTTGTATATGGAATTATTATAAATGTTTTTCCTCAATGGGAAGACTTGAAATATAGAATTAACTCTTGATGAATTGGAGAAGCCTGTGCACTCTCAACTGGAAAATGTAACCAAAGCTACGGTGGCCCTTTAATCTTCAAGTTTATAAAATAAGTAATGTGTTCCTGACTTCACATTCTGGGTCATCTGAAAGGCAATGATTATTAAATTTTTCATTAGGAAAGGCTGAGGGAGATAAAGACTTAGTGAGATAGTGGAGATTCATAGGCCTTGTAGGCTCTGAACAAACACAGGACTGATTTGTCAAGGGAATATCTATTTCTTGCTGGACAAAGCAATAAAACTCCATTTAGGGAAAGGGAAGTATTAGCCTGAGGAAGTGTAAGATGTGTGAAATGGGAAGGCTCCCTGTATAAGAAGGTGAAAGATAAGGGTGTACATGCTTGCCAATTATTTTAATGTGCTATTGGATTTCATTAAGTGTTGTGCTATATATAATAGGTACTGATGGGTTATTAAAGTAACAGGAGACTTGCTGGCAGATCTGGGCTGTATTTATGGTGTGGTTTTCATACAAAAGGTGCTAGGTATGGTGCAGTAAATAACAGATAAATGAGAGTGTAAGAAAGAAAGGTCACTCATGTAATTCATTGCCCAAGGACTTAGTATGAATGGATGGCCAGGGCTGGTACTGCTCAAAAGCAAAGGGAAGAGCTGGGGAGAAGGTAAAGGAAGGCTCCAAGTTGCTTGAGGAGTGTGGAAAACTCAGTGTTCTGGAACAAAGCATCTTGCAAGTATCACAGCAACTGGTTTTGTAGTTTGTGCTCACTGTTTTTGGTGAGGACAGTCAGTTCAGGGCTGGCACAGCTGAGCACAGACTGTATCCCTCACCCATACACAAGGTCTGCTGGGCAGAAATCCCAGGCTTTTTGCAAAAACTGGTGGGTCCAGCTTTGAGCCACTTCTCAGTGAAGTCAGAGCACTCTAGACTGCAGGCTGTGCAGAGCTGGAGGGATGCGCTGGTAACTCTGTGTGTCCTTCTGGGCCAGTGTGAGGTTTGCAGGGTCGGGTTCAGTGCACATCTTCCCTTTCCTATTGCCACTCCCTGCTGCTCCATCTGACAGTGTGGTTTGGTCCTGAATATGGGAACCACCAGGCAAACAAAGCCTCTAACACCAACCATTGTCTTCCCGAGGCCAATACATCACGAATATGTTGAGAGGGCCAGGGAGGGAGCTTTCCTTGGAGACAGACAAAAACACAATTGAAATGTTGAAGACTTGTTAGGAAACCTCTTGGGTCTCTAGTACAGCCTTCTGTTCTGGGACAGAAGTGATTCTAAATATCTGTGTCTGACATCCCAGCTGTGTTAGGCTGGCAGCTGTTAACAGGGACATAAAATTTTATTTCAAGGAGAGCTCTGTTCTGGGGGGTCTGATGGAATCCTGCTGAACTGAAGCTCAGCACACACCCTATGAAAGGGTGACATCAAATTTGAGAAACTTTACTATAAGGGAGAAAATAACTTTGTGGTTTGTGTTTTTTTGTTGCCTTTTTTTTTTTTTTTTTTAATGAAAGCCACAATTTTTGTGTTGAATGTTTGCTTCAGCTGTTGTTAAGGAAGAGAAACTGAGGCACAGTGTGAGCTGAGGGCAGGGCAGATGCAGGTGAATGGCATCTTTCAGGCTGAGCATACAAATTAGAAGTTGAAGGTGAAGGCATAGTTCTGATCCCTGAATGCTCAACAGCATAATTGATTGAGAAAACAAATAACTGTGGAAGGAAAGAGCAGAGAAGGGGTGGTGTATGGGTGAAAGAAGAGAGAAACTGTGGGGTGATGTAGAAGTGTCTCTTCAAATATTGACATGAGGGCCACTTCACAGCTTGGTTGCGTGTGTGAGTTCAAAACTGATTGTCAGCTCAATGCAGGTATCTGTCAGCAGTGGAGTCGAGTCCTCTTTGCTCCAGACTGGACTACAGCCAAGACTGCTATAAGCAGTGTTTGCTGCTGGAAAGGGTCCATTCAAATTCCATGATCCTAACCTGTTTCTTTAGCATTTACATTTATAAAATTGAATTATGAGAAATATTTATCACTGAAGGTTCAGGTGGTCATAATCTCATTAACAACAACAACATAATAACAACAACAAAACCCACAAAACCAACCAAACAAAAAAGCCCTGACTGACTTACCACAGTTATCAGTATTTGCAGAGTGAATGAGTTATGTGGATCTGTGTATTTTCAAGTGAGGTTCCCTTGGATGTTTTTGGAGATACTTTCCATATTTACAGAAAAATCAAGTTTTAGAAAGTGATTTCATAATGCCCAAGGAGAACAACAGCATCACGCTTCTGTCCAAGGGGAAGTGGATCAAAGGGCTTTTGTTTAGAGAGCAGTTACATTTCTTCACATCACTTCCAGTTGTTGCAGGGCTGTTGTTGCCACATCATCACTCCTAGATGTGCACCAGGCTTGGAATCTCATTAAACTTTGTGTTGTGGCTTGCAAAAATGTACTCAGCTTTCTGTTCAGTGTGTAGGGGAGGGGAAATTTCTCTAACTCCATTAAAACTGTGCTCAAAATTATATGAAGAGGCTTTCAAAATTAAATGTGGATACAGAAGAGAAAAGCATAGAATGGCTTCTTTCTGTCTTACTTGTTTGAAGTTTACGTTTCCCTGAAACAGGACAAATCTTACTGCTGTGTGAAGTGTATCCTACCTAACTGATGCACGAACGTCATCTTTTGGAGAGGGGTTAGGGAAATGAAATTCTGGAGGAAATGCTAACCATGCAGCCCTCTTCTTCTGCCCCAACTCCAGACCATTAGTCACAGGAGCGGTATGCAGCTTGCACAGGCATTTGGACAGACTGAATCTGCACAACCACAGGGTCTTTGGCCTGCCTGTACTTTTCTGTCTCAAGTATATACTGGTAGTTTGTGCCAGCCTATTCTGGAGCCAGGTTGGAGTCCCAGCTGTATGATGTGAGAGCCTTGCTCAATGGGTGTGAAGCTTTGCTGGACCAGAGTAGCAGGAAGGCTTTGGATCAGGTTTTGCAATTTGTTCTGAAGACCAAGTTGAGCAAAACTGCTGCCAAGGCTGCAGCACTGCCTAATCTGCTTGCTCTGTATGAATTTCACAGCAGCAGCATTACTGGCTGGTGATTCTTTCTTCAAACCCTCACACTTTACAAGGCTGTATCTCCAGTTATGGAGGGGTTCTGGCATGTAAGTGAGCTAGAGAGTCTCCTGTTGGTAGCAGGGCTGGAGGCTGTGGGTGCTCTGCTGGATGCAACCAAGCCAAAACAAAACTGATATTTATCCTGTAAAGGCTGTGAGGAGGTTCACATTCAAATGATGTGAAACAGGATAACTCCTGAGGTCATGCATTGGCCTGAGTTTTGCTGTGAGTGCAGTACAAGCTCGTCTTTAAAATGAAATAGTGATGATTTCTACTTGTATCAGTGGAAAAAGCTTTTAAAAATGGACAACAGTATGTTTTGTTTGCTGCTTCTTTCACAAAACCTTAGGCTATTTTGGGAGGCCAATAAAGATTCACTGACGTCAAAATGGAATATTAAAGGCAGATGTTTCTGCTTAGCTTATTTATCCCTAACCACTTTTCCTGCCTTTTTTTGAGAGATAAGTCTAGACTAGACAGAGCACATTTCTAAAGTGTGCTTTCTACAGGTTCCAGATTAAGACTATCCATTTTATTTCCTTTGCCTAATAGCATTACTGATTAAATTAGTATATGGCATTTTGATAAGCCAGCAATATTTCTGTGCAGTATTACTTGATCCAGAAAAAGAAATGTCTCTTTCATAACAACATTTATCAATAACATTATTAGATACAGATGCAACATGCCACCAGTATGAAAAATCAAACCTCTGGAGGAGATGGATGTTCAGGTACATAATTCAAAAGAGCTTTAAGTTGTAGATAAAAGAACACAATTAATATATATGAAGAATTTTGCCTCTGTGAACTATTTTGGGTTAATTCCCTGCCATACCCCCAAATATATTACACACAGATTAGTTCCTCAGAGGAAGTAAACTGGGGTCTGGATGTAACATCAATGTTGCTTCAGATGAAGGCGAGGAAAGGTGAGCGCTGCTCTGCCACAGGACCCAGACTCTGCAGCAGCCGGTGCTGATGGGAGAAGAACTATTGCTCCATTAACTCTCAGGCTAAATATGCTCTGGATGGGGAGAGCAATAAATCTAAATATAGACATTGGTTGCTGGAACCAGTCTGGTCCACTTGCAGAAGTAAAAGCGCTCAAGGCTGCTTCAAGTTATGTCACCTTTTTTAGGCCACTGATATTGTCCTGTCTACATTTCTTTTCCACCAGAAAATGGATGTTGCCTCCAACAGAGGTTACGAGAGATTAAGGCAGCAGACAGAAGGATGACAGACTGCATACTTTGCCTTTGCTTGAGGAGATGAGGATCAGCTGTTGCAGGCTTTAATCTGTGTCATTGCCTCTGGCTGGGGTTCCAGGGCAGTGCAAAGAGCTGCTGCTACATCAGAAGGATGGTAGGGGTGAGAATGGAGCATGGAAAGAAAGAGCAAATGCAGTAGGCATGTCCTCCCCATGCCTGAAATGCCTAACTCTTCATGGTGTTCGTCCTAGCCTTTAGCACCCATCATTTCCTCTTCACTGCCTTTTCTTATCTACATCCCCAACCCCTACTTCAAACCTCACTGGCCTCTCCTAGTCTTCCATACCCCTTTCACCTTCCCCAGGAAAACCACAGTGACATCTGGATTTTGTGGTCCTTTCTCTCAAACCTTCTAACCCACCTCCCACCTCAGAATATGGTCTGCATTTTGCCCGTATTGCTAAGCAGCCTGAACACTGCTCCTCTCCTCAAAAGCCCATTGCCTACATGCAGCCTCTCTACTCACAGCCTCATGACACTTCCTGCCTCTCAGCTGCTCCTGCCCATCTTCACCTCCTTCAGTTCCTGCTGGCTCTTTACTAGAGAGTAAGTTCTTCTTGCTCCTGCTGTCCCCAAACCTGATCTGTGACCAGAACAAAATTAAACTTAGCCATTATTTCTGGGAAGCCTTTAATTAGCTCTGGGAATAGAAACAACAGTGTCAACCTCAAACTAGCCAAGGATCCTTCTGCACTTGGCTTCAGCACTGTTCATCTTGCCAGCGTGCTATGACAGCACCCCAGATTTGGCTGAGGATATGGCTTGGTCATGAGGTTTTTGACCTTTCTTCCTGCCTAACTTATTGCTATTTTTAAAACCTAGCCAGGATTTTCCCCCTTGACAACTGGATTTGGCTCAGTATTTCCGTGTGATTCCATAACATCTTTTTACAGTATTATCATATTACTTATTTTCATTTTTAGCCTAGGGCTTCATTTGAGAGCACTGAAGGAGTTATTGTAATAACTAACATTCCACCAGATGTGTAGTACAATAGCCAATAGCTTCAGACAAATCTTTTTATGGTTTTTCTATAACAATCATAAAACAATAAACTTGCAGTTTATGTGAAGACACATTAATGTAACGTTCCACAGGTAATTCAGCTTTCAGGAATCTTAAACCTTCCAGAAAGTAATGCTTAAGTAGATTACCATGAGCCTTACTGGACATTTAAGGGAATATATTTATTAAAATATACTTTGGTCATGAGAATATGCCTGACTTTAAAGCAGTAATTGAAACCATATTGGACTGGACCCTGCCAGCCTCATGCTCTTGGACTGTGCCTAATTCTATCCAAAATCAAGAGGTGACTTCTGGAGTCGGTGATTATTTTATCAGCATTTAGGTGCCAGAACTGGGTCCATTATTTGGACAACATCTTATTAAGAATTATTTGATTATGTGGAATGTAAGCAGTGCTGTCTAGACATGACCTGCATAATTCAGGTGATGTTATGTTGTCACAGGACTTGCTCATTGCTTTGCTACAAGCTCATTGTAGGAGTATTCTGCTACCCCATGAACAAACTGGGAGTTGGGTTGAGGCTCTCAGTCATAAGCTTTGAAGTTTTCTCCCTGGCTCAAGGGTGAATCCGCATTTGTGTTTGTGCTAGAAAATGGCAGGTGGAGTTGGGGCTACAGTTTCTGCAAAAATACTTTGCAAGTGCAAAGAAATGGAAGGAAGAAATCCTGTTTATAATCCCCAATATCTTCTGGTAGTCTAAATCTTCCTGAATTAAAGAGCTTTTCCTAACCCACCAGAGTCATTTACCTGGAGGCAAGGTAAGAGGTGCAGACTTTTAGTAGCGAGTGGTCAGTGCACAGTCTGTTTTCTTTCTGTCCATTATGCTGGTAGCTAACTGTTGGGATTTGGTTTGGTGATGCAGCAAACACACAAAGTACATAGAGAGTCATATTCATCTGAGGTTTATCCTTAACTCAGAAAACATTGTTGATGTTATGCTCTATATAAATGCTTTGATACTTGGAATCTTTAACCTTTTCCATTTCTCAGAATGAAGTGACTGATTTTTAATTGTACCACAGGCAGGATTGTGGTTCTGTATGCAGAAACAGCAAGACTGGACTTTTCTGGAGTAACTGAAGAGGCAATGCAGGCTCTCCTGTATTTCCAGAAGGAAATCCTTTGTATTTAGCTGTGATCCCAAAGGCTTGCATGGAATAAGCAAGTTAATGGACTTCTTTTGGTGCCTGGCCTGCATCTCTCAGCTCCATGTGAAGGCAAATCAGTATGAGAGACTGAACTGTTTGTGAGATATCCTCACTGCTGCTCTTTTGCAATCGGAGCAAAATGCTCTTTCTCTGTGTCCAGCTTTCCCCATCTGCCCTTTTCCTTGTTTCACCATTCTATGGGAGACTTCACCCAATGGAGAATATTTTCTCTGAATTATTATTTTATATATATTTTATTATTATTTGCTGCCATTTTCCAGCTCTTTTAACTTTGATTGTATTCTAGGGTGTCAGCCCATGCAGAATGAGCTGATGGTAATTCCTTCCTATTGGAATCTTTTGAGCAGATTCCAATATGGGCAGTATGCACTTGAACTGCTGTAGTAGGGCTGTAAACATTCCACTCTTGCACCTATATCACTTTTCCTTCTCTTAATCCTTCAGTCAAAGAGACTGCTTTTGCTCAAGCAGTACCTTCCTTTCCAGCATTACTGTGATTTTGTAGCTCTTTATCCTCATATTAGGAATGCCAGAAACTGGAACAGTCTGCTGTTAACTGGAGCAATAAAGATGCTTTGATTGCAGTAAAGCTTAGGCAAGATGTATAGCATAAAATTATGGGATGATCCAAACAAGTGGGAATTTTGCCATTGGCTCCAATAGAGCAAAGATTTCATGCTCATTTAAGTTTGAAAACTGAAAAGCTGAAGGAAGTAAAAATGCCATGAAGGCTACTGGGAAGAAAAAAAAACCCAAAACAACAAAACACTAAAAGGGCTAATTTGAAGCTCATTTCTTGATGGCTAAACTGGGCCTTGGATGAATATCAGGATCTCCAAATAAGTAGATGCTGTGCTTAATGGGTGAAGATTCTTCCAGCAAACACAAAAGAGCATTTCCACTCCTTCCTTTGCTCATTTTTGCTTTCACTTGATTCCCCCACCTCATTTTCTTACTTTGAACTCTTTTAAAAGGACCAAATGTCAAAGGTCGCTGCTTGCAAAGAAATAACATAGATGCACAGTTGCTCCGTGGCAATTCAATACATCCCTGCACGTTTGTGGTGATTTCCTTGAGAGCAGAGTTTGGTTTTACTTTCTAATCCATAATGTCAAATTCTCTGGCACTCACACATTAATAATCACTCCCAGGCAGTTGTTAAAAGTGGGCACTGCATGAAATACTTGCTTACCCAATACTTCCAACAGAGCCTTCTATTCAGCTGTGAATTATTAGGGGAGAAGAACGGATGTGATTAGCTATGATAGCCATTTCAGCTCCATTACTGCTGCTATTTCAGATAGTCTTGCTCAAAATCTAAAGGCTGTTCAGCTTCTTGCCTGCTTTGTACAGCTCACCCTCATGATTTTTCATCCATCTCTCTTCCTACTGGCAGTTTAGATTAGGAAGCCATATGTTATTTTTCACTTATCTGCAGAATGCTTCATCAGCCATGAAACACCTTAGAAAAGGTCTTCCAGTTTGTATTCAGCTGGCTAACCTCATAGCCTCCCAGGTTCTTGTTTACCATGGCAGCTGAGTCTGAATCCAGGGAAGACTATTAGGAACTGGCTCATTAAAGCAGTTCTGCTTGGATCATGTTCCCAGCCTGAGGCTTTGCCCAGGCTCAGCTTTTCAGGTAAAGCTACTCAACAGGAGCTGCAGACTGGGTGATGTTTCTACATGGGGAGGCATCTCTCCTGTCTGACCATCAGGAAGGGACAGTGTGTGGACAGCCCAACTTACATTCAGCAGCTACTCTGGGGTCCCTGATTTCTCCTGTGCAGTTAGATAAACCTTTGTCAGAATGTGGTAGTTTTGACCTGTCTAAACTGAATCTGGGGGAGATTTTAACACTTCTCAATTATGCAAATATAAAGAAAAAAGTTGTGGAGTCTATTTTTTTATAATTAATAAAAAAAAAAAAAAAAACACCACAAACCAACTCCTTCCCCCTGTTCTTTCCATTTTCAGTGTGAGTGTCTCTTAGATTTGCCACAAAAAAGAAGATATTTTGGTCTCTTTAGGTGGGCACTTTTTATCCCTAAATTGACCTTTTTGATGACTCTTCAAAATCAGTTGTGTTCTCTCTTCTCTCTGTGTCCTCTATTCCCATCAGTTCTGCACATTCCTATTTTCACTATGGACTTCACCACTATCCACCCTGTCCCTGAAGCATCAGCCCTGCTCATTCCTGGATGGTCTTGGGCTTCAGGAGCTGGAAGATCTCTCTCTTATCAGGTCGGCAGAGGGATAATACAGCTGCAGCCCACTTCCCTTCTTATTCTTTCAAAGCAGCCAGGATGGAGAGAGGAAGGAAACAGGGAGTTGGGGGTTGAGGGGGAATCCAGAGGAGCTACTCCCTGTGCTTGAAATCTGATCCTATTTATCTCTTGATCTTTCTTCATCTTCATTCTTCCTCCTTCCTTGTCAGACTGGTATTGGGTTACTGATGGGAGTGAAGAGCCTGCTTTTGGGAACCTTTCAACTGCCTCAATCCTGGGAAGCAGACACTAGGATAAACAGCTTGTCAGAAAGGCTGGCTGAAGTTGTCCTTATCTTGGGTAAAATTTGTGAGAAAATAGGAGATTCTTATGTGACTGGGAGAGCAGCTCTTACCCTGGCCAAAATCTACCACTTGCCAAAAACTCATGAGACCTGGCAACGTGGTAATGGCACGGGAGTGTTAAAAGAATGAAGGCTGGTGCTTTGTTACACACCTGCTGAGTCAGTATGATCCCTTCTGCCTTTGAAATCTGGGAGTCACTGGCTAATTGCAAGGACACAGCCATTTGTTTGCAAGTACGTCTGGTGCTCAGCAGTTCTCCTGGGCCAGAGCTAATAGAGCATGAGGAGCTGAACTGGGGCAGAAATGTCTCAAGACCCTTTCAGACCTGCTCTTAGCCATAGTTTTAGAATAGCTTCTATAATTAATCCTCTAGCCTGCTCATACAGATATCATATCCATAAATCTACAGTTTCATGAGTCCTTCAGACCAGCTGGCCTCTCTCCATTCTGCATTTTTCTCCAGTTGTGAATTTAACTAAAAGCCATAAAGCTGTGCGGCAACAGAGGGTCCCATTTCACAGGAGTTTATGATGATTTCACATCACTTTCTATTCCAAAATGAGAATGTAACACAGTTTAGGATTCTTGTGGCCTGAGTTTTTGGTGGGAAAAAATATTTTAAGACAAGAGAAACTTTTTGGTTTAGTATAATTTTTGGTCTGAAATTGATTTTTCTGCTTTACTTTGTGTAACAGAAGATTAAAAGGATTGGGAAAAAAAGCATTTCAAAACAGACAAGTCCCACTTGAAGGCAGTCTGAATGGTCAGTCTCAACCTAAGCCTTGTTCCAGCATTGTTCAAAACATGGTGTCACTGAAGATGACGCATTTCTGCAAATGTTGTGGATGCATGACAACCAAATTTCCTCCTGGAAGAACGTCCTGCTGGGGAACTTCTCATCATCTCCATCTTGCATTACGTGGCAGATTTCACATTAGACATTGCTTGTTTCCTCAGCCTTATTTTCCTGGAAGTACTGCCAGGTTTTCAACCCTATTGTGGAGAATTGTGACATGATGAAATTCGCATCAATACTGCTCAATAAACCCCTCCTGAGTGTGGTCAGTTTGTCTGTGGCAAGTTGAAGGCTCTTTGCATCATGCCCCACAGCCCACCCAAGGTGTGTGTTTTATGGCACACCACTATGCGCCCCACTATATTCCCAGTGCTGCTCATTGCACAAGTAATTGTTTCAAATGTGTCCTTGCAAGGAGGCTTGTAGGATATTTAATGTTAAACTCTGGAGAGGGCTTAGAAAATGTTTCAGTAATATGAGGACTTCAGCTCAGGGAGGTGGTAAACCAGTAACTAAAATCAAGGTCTTCACCCCATACCAGCAGCAGATTTTTGTTGGTTGTTTTATTCTGTGGGGTTTTTCCCATCTGTCTCCTGTCTTACATACCAATTCAACTTTTGCCTTCACAGTAAGCCACTCATCATAAACTAAGGCTGACCCCCACCACTGAAGATCACACTCTCTGCAAAGACACCTATGCTCAAGTGAGAAAGCCTTTCTCCTTCCTACCAAGTTGGAGATGAGGAAGGAGCAGAGGTGAACAGGAAGCTCTGCCTTCCCCTGGTCTAGGGTAAACTCAGCTTGTGCTTTTCCCTGGTCTTGGGTAAACTCAGCTTGTGCGTGTGCACTTCAGTCTGCAGAAAAGATTATCCTGCTCATGTATGATCTCAGCACAATTTCTCTTTCCAGATCTACATTCCTCATGGTAACCTCTACCCTGCAGCTCCTCTCTCATTGCAAGGCCAGGCCTTCTGTGCCTTTGGTGGCCCCTGCATATCCCTTGCAAGATTCAGATCAGCTGGCAGGCTTTAGCCTGCCGTTAGCACACAAGCTATGAAAGATTAAAGGGAAGTGGCATTCCTCCCCTCCACATGAAAAGGGTTTGTAAACTCTTGCAGTGCCTATTTTTTTATACTCGTCGTAAGGAAATGAAGCTGAGCCAAACAGTTTTCCAAGATCTAAGAAAGAGGGCTTGGGGTTATTTTGCACCCTGCCTTGGGTAACAGAGCTAATAACTCTGATTTCACAATATGTAGTGTTATGAGAGAGCCACAGAGAGCTGTTATCAGGGAAGTGCAAAGAAATACAGAAGACTTCAAGAGACACCTTCGAGCTGTGCTGTGAGCTTCTTGGCTGCTTCTTAGCAGCACTGGGGGTGAAATTCTGCTGTGAGTGTTAATGTCATCACCTCCACAGACTTTGCCTATTGTAAAGTGACACTTCCTGAAGCACTGGGTGTAGTTGTCTGCTTCCATTTGGGCTTTTAGATGTTTGCTTTCTTTTTTGTCATCAGCTTTGAAGTCATGTTTTTGATAGCCGGTACATTTTGGAGGTCTTTGGGTGAGCAGGGCCAAGCAAGAAGAACAGACTTTGCAAGGCCTCTCTCAGTTGCTAGACATAAAATATAATCTCTGATGTGTTGAGGTGAGCTCAAGGGATACCCAAGCCATCATACCTTTTGGAGGAGCACACCTCTGGGGCAGGCATGCAGCAGCTTCCTCTGTGCTGTTTACAAATGCCCATTGCTTCCACAGCCCTGTCCACACTGAGCGTGTGCTCCCCTGCAAACCAATGTGCTTAGCCTGCAAATGTGGTGTTGGGAGTCATCGAAACAGCAAGAGCAGCTCTGGTGTGTGCTGGTAGCTTCTGTACATCAGTTGAGATTCTGTTTATGAGCCATGGTACACATAGGGATTTGTAGCTATAGGTTCACTGCTGTAAATCCTCTTCTACAGGCAAAGACCAGGTGTGAATGTGCTCTTCAAACCCCTCTTTAGGTTCAAACTGAAGCTAAAATCTGGACTTCAAAGCTGAACATAATGTGTCTTAATTAAAGGAAACTTTTCAAGTTGACTGTTAAGCAAAGTGATTCCCCCACTGTGACTTTCTGTGGGTTGAAACCAAAGTCTCTTGCTGCAAAATGGCTGGAGTTTGTAATCCCTTTTTAGAAAAGAAAGGGGTTTTGGGGCTTTTTTTGCCAAAGAAACAAAAGAAGAAGAGGAAATGTAGGATGATTAAACAGGATTCTGCTCTTTCCCCCTCCTGTTCAACATTTGCTGTTTCTGTTAGGTCATCAGCCACCATGAAACCAACATTTAACTTACAGACTGATTGCAGCAGCTGCCTGAAGCCCTGCTCATAACCTCAAAAACCAGACTAGAAAAAAAAATTCCAGATGAACATCATTTAGTTTGCTCAATATATTTGTAATAGAACATGGTATTGCAGATGGCATTGGAGTTCAAGATTTCATCTGTGTTAGATAAGGGAAGAAAGTGCTACTTTATACAGCAGAAACTATGCTGGGTTTAATTCAATAAATTGCAATCGTGTGCAGGGCACTTCTGTTCACAGCAAACATCCCAGATATCCTGGAGAGAAACACATGAAAGGTTCCATGTCTTTTAGCTTTAGAGTTGTTAATCTTTTTTGTATTTATTTGGTTGGTTTCACTTAGTGTATTTAGAGCATGACAGTTGGTTCAGTGAGCACAACTGTTGGGTCCCAGCAAACAGTGTTCTAGCTGTACAAAAAATCCCATCTGTCCCTGGAATATAGATCCTGCCTGGGGAAGAAGGGAAACAAGCCTTCTTCTTCTAGCTTGTGCTGTTGCAAGTCTCCAGGGACATCAGTACCTATGTCTGCAGTTTGGTCATTTTATTGTTGTCATTTCTCAGCAGCTCTCTGCTTGTTCTAATAAAACCAAACTGAAACACTGATTGAAGAAGGCAATGGTGTGGGGGGGGACTGAGGTGAAAGGGCATGATGCAGAAGGTGTGTATATATGAACTCCTGGAGATTTCAATCATGGCCTGAACTGCTGCTGATGGGACTGCTAGACCGTTCTGTCTCTTCCTGTGGCTGGGCAAAATCTGTGGTTTTCCATCTTGGAAGGGAAATGGAACTGGAAGAGACAGATGGGAACTTTTCTCTTTATTATTCCAGGAGAGTAAAAATATACAGGCTCTTTTCCTGTGTGCTAGTTGTTGGATAGGAGCCACCAAAAAGTCTTAGCAAGTCCCTAAATTGTGTCACATCTTACTGATGCTTTCCAGGAGATCCATCTAGTGAAATTATCGTTTGCTACTCATCCTTGCAACCCCTGCATAGAATGGCCAGCAGACAGAAGTCATACTGGGAAAAGGACCTTGTGCAAGCTACCTTGCGCCACCAGAGAAATGCTGGAGACAGCTACAAGCAGGCTTTGGTAGCTGCATCTGGTTTGCAGAGCTGACTTGCTTAAGCCTGGAGAGTCCCAGCAGTGTGGTGGCCAGAAGCATCGGAACTCCCCTCCCCACAGAGCCTCATCCCTGCCGAGCCAGAAGAGGAGCTGATGGTAGAGTGCAGTCCAAGTGGGGAGGGAGCATGAATCAGAGTGCATGGGAAGAGATCACCTCAGCTCTGCTGCTGAGGCTCAGCATCCAGCAGCTGCTGCTGCAAGACTTGCTGCGTACTGAATACCCTTGAATAGCTGACAAAGAGGTACAAGAGCTAAGCTGTCTTGGAAATCTCTTCCTAAGACTCTTCCTGCTCTGGCTCTGTTACAGGGTGAGGTCACTGCTGGGCTGCTGGACTCTCTGTCTCTTTCCATCAAGAGAAGATTTCTGCAATTAGGACGATTCCAAATATTTCTGTTTGCCTCATGTGCTTTTCATTATTTGTTGTTTATTTTCCTGCCTGAAATCATTAAGCTGCTCATGGCAGGAAACATTTGCATGAGCAAATATTTTGCTGGTTACGCTCCGATCCAGAACTCACCCAGCAGGGATATTGGTTTTAGTTGCTCTCACTCTCTCTTTTTTAAAACCCAATTCTGAGCCCCATTACCCAGCATGGGGCATCAGTCATTGGCATTCCAATGAGAAATTTCTAATGATAACTGCATAGCAGTTGGCTTTCTATTGAAAGTCATTGAAACATCCCACCTGTCACAGCAAATTTACACATTCATATGCTAAAAAGCTCCTCATCAGCTGGTGTTATGTTTCCTTTCTGAGCCAGACTGTTTGCCTCTTACTCACACTGAGTAGCAGATATTTCTCCAGCATTTCCACTGGGGTAAACATGAGTGGGTGAGCGAGCGCTTACAAGCTGGTCCTCGGCAATTTGGTCTTTTGGATGTGACATGAGACAGAAGTTCACCACCTGGATGTGGTGTCTGTGGTAGAAGGGAAAATGCTAGAGCTTTAGTACAAATCCTGAATCCAGTGCTGGTTTTGGGACTGACTGTGCCAGATGGTGAGGTCTCTGGGCTCACAGTGCAGCTCAGGTTTTCAAGGATATCTAGACGTGGCTCCATTTGCAGCTCTAAGGCTCAATTGACTTGGGAACATGCATCTCTTTTACAAAAAGCCTTCATGAGTCTGGAGGCCCAAGACATTGCACCCTTCACCCCATGCAAAAGCATCTGACTAGACAGGTATCTACATCAGCTTCCTGCACATCCTGAAGCAGTTGAGGTAGCTAGATAGCTGTGGCCAAAATAATGCATCTTGACCCTATGCAGGACACATTACCTGTGACAAGGCACCTTGCAGTGTGATCCCAGGCTTCCCTGGCTAGAGCTGGCTTCTCTCTGACTAAATTGTGGCATGCGCAGAGTGTAGTAAAGGCTTTCTTGATCTTAGTCCAAACCTCTAGGCCTTTGAGAGGCTGCAGTGCTTTTACTGGGACTAAACTTCTTTGTAACTCTAGCCCAGCAGCCTTCTGCTTGGTGCTCACCATTTGCAAGATTGGTTTCTATCTAACGCTGCAGACAACAATAGGCCTTCTCTGTTTGCTGGGATGGGTCCAAAGGCTGAGGTGGTCCTGTCTGGCACAGTCTGGGTGGGGCATGGGGGGGTTGTCCTGTAATTTATCTGAAAAACCTCAGCCTACAGAAGCAGAGAGCCCAATGTCAGTGACCATCAGGAAAGCCAAACTGGACAGGACTTTGAGCCACCTGCTCTAGTGGGAAGTGTCCAGCCCATGGCGAGGGGGCTGTGACTAGATGATCTTTAGGGTCCCTTCCAACCCAAACCATTCTATGAATCTGCCCAGGGTGGAGCCTGTGGATGCCCATCTCTCCACTACCGTGTTGATGATTTATACTTTGAACAAACCAGCCAATTCAGTATCAAGGCTTTTGCCTGTAGCCACCTGACAGAGGACAGGCTCACACCATGAATGATGGCTAATTGAGCGGCGGATGTGTAATTTGTCATTATTAAGGCTGCAGTTGTGCTGGCAGCTGCTGGTGGTGGAGGCTCCGCTGAGGCTCGGGGCGATGGTGGATCCAACACTGCCACCTTCTGATACCGCAGCAGAAAGGTAAAGACAGGTTAAAGTCCTCCTGCAACGCCAGACCCTGCGGATCCCGGGTTGAGACGCACCAGGGAACCCGGCGAGGGCTGCCCGCTCCAGGGGAGCCGGCTCTCATGTGACCTGGGTGTTCTTGCAGTTGCCCAGATCAGACATTAACTGAGGAAGTCTTGTGTCCTGCAGCATGTCAGCATGCACAGGCGTTTGGTGTCAAGGTATGAGAAAGATTAGTTTTAATCAAAGAATGACAGGATGGCTTAGGCTGAAAGGAACTTTTCAAGGTCATCTAGTCAAACCACCCTGCAGTGAACAGAGATGTCTTCAACTAGAGCAGGTTGCTCAGAGATCCAAACAACCTGACCTGGAATATTTCCAGGGATGGGGCAGCTACCATCTCACACATCACCCTCTGTGTGGTAGGAATCAGCACACATTTCAAATATTTCTGTTGAAGAACTGCATCAGGAGATATTATTGATACACAAAATTTGGTTCCATGTGTACATCAGCTTGGCCTGCACAGAGAAGTCACCAAATAAAGCAAAGTGACAATAGTGGGAATTTTCCATCCATTTGCATGTACTGTGAAGACAAACTGCTCTTTTTTTCTAGGGCACGCTGGGTAGTGGCTGATAATTTTTAGGGCTCAATTTTAGCATCAGATAAAATGACCAGCTGAGAAATGTTTGGGCCTGAATGGATAATACAACATGGAAAGCATTATTGTAGAATCATAGCATGGTTCGGGTTGGATCATCTAGTTCCATCCCCTCTGCCATGGGTGGGGACACCTCCTACTAGATGGCATTGGAATAGGCTGCCCAGGGAGATGATGGAGTCACTGTTCCTGGAGGTGTTTAAGAAGCATGTGGACACGGCACTTTGGGACATGTTTTAATGGTCATGGTGGTCTTAGGTTGACGGTTGGAGTCTGTGATCTTAGAGATCTTTTCCAACCAAAACAATTCTATGATTCTAGATTGTGTTGCTCAGAGCTCTGTTCAACCTGACCTGGAATGTTTCCATGGATGGGACACCAACAACCTCTGAGCAGCCTGGGATAGTCCCTCACCACCCTCACAGTAAAGAATTTCTTCCTAATTCTTGTTAGATCCTAGATGGTGCATGTTGATGAGCTAGAGAACTGTTAGTGCTGATAGATCTTGAAGGAGATGTTCTCTGAGGAACTGTGATGGGTTGGAGTAAAGAGCTTCTGATATGATGCTGGCCTGAATAACACCAACGTGAGAAGTGTTAACCCACACTGGCTTCCGTATGTGCAAGGCCTCTGAAGAGGTGGTTGTAGATGTGTGCTTTTGGACGTGGATCTGCTGATCTAAAGACTCCAATGCAGACATTAGTGTTCAAGAGTGTATGTGAATTTATGACATTCCCCACAGGACTTGGGTTCTGTAGATTTAACAGGCTGGGACAAATGTAATCCAGCTTCCATATGTTTCCTGGCATATATAACAGAAAATCAGCATATTTTTCTTTACAATGAAAATTCAAGCCACTAAACCATCACTTTTCCATTTGAAGAACAGCAATTAGCTCAGTATCTTCTTTAACATCTGGGCTGAGCAGAGCTAGTGCAGCCTTAGTTAGTCCTTAAACCTACAAGCAAGATCAGAACAGTGTGTGCAAGAGGGACAAGGCTGGGGTGGTTACCTTGTGGCCCACTGCTATCTTCCTAGCCTTCTCCTTGCTCTTAACTCAAAGGATGATGTTCCCTTTCTTCCTGAGAAGAGTCCTCTTTCATTCAACCCTCTTTTCAGTTCTTCTGCTCTGTGTCAGCTTCACACCTAGTCTGACTGCATAAAGCATTAGTTCAGTCTTTTCCACTCTTTTTGACAAGTAGCAGTGGTCTGCTGGCTGGATGTGGGGAGGAATCAAAAATGTGAGTGACAGCAGGACACTAAAATTTCAGGCAAATCTAGCTATTTATTAATTTATGGACCTGAAATGAAACAGTACCCTCAGCTGTTCTTCTTTCATAACACCACATTTCGTTTGTTTCTGACCCTCAGGTACCGGCAACCGCTCTCTGCCTTGTCCTTGTATTGATGTCTGTTCTCTATCATGTCACCTCAAGCCTGTCCATTGGACATTTCCCTGTCATTACCAAAAAGTTGACTCCCAAATGCAGACATCCCATGATGATTACATTTACACTTGCAATCTTCTTCGTGCTTATGGGAAGAATTTCTCTCCTGTACATTCACAAAGTCCATGTGTTCCTGCAAATTTCCATAAAGCTCCCTGTGGTTGGTTGACATGCATCAAAACTCTGCAGATTCTACTGAGGCACAGCTTGGCTGGATGCTGGTGGTTACTTTGAAGGACCCATTAGACTGCCTCTATGCCTGGATGGTCTCTCATTTTAGTTGCAAACCACCTTGGGATGTGTTATGTCTTCATGTCTTTGTACAGTAGGTCAAAGCACTTGACCAGAGCTCACAGATCCTATGGTAGTAGGGCTAATAAGAACATTCTGGAGGTCTGGCTATATTGATAAGGGCCTCTTTGGACACAAAATAGGTCTAAAAATGTTCTCAGAGCAGCAGGATTTTGCCTCTTATGTTTGCTTTTATATCACTGAAATATTTACTGTGTGTTGATTAAATGATTTTCTTTGAGTCTGGTCTTCCCTCCAGAGCCCAGTGTTTATTAAAGCTGCTTGTGTCAGGCCAGACATTGCCAGTGAAGAAGGTAGTGCAGAGCTCACCTAGTGAAGCAGAACATTCACATATTGCACCTCCTCCCTGAAGTGCTCTGTAGGTGAGGATGAAGCTGAGTAGCTGGCTCCTGAGTGTGTGCTTTAAAAGGCATCCTTGCAGTTTAGTAAGGGCTCAGCCACATTTTTCACCACTCTGGAAAGGAAGGCAGCAATGTCTGCCCATAACTATAGCCTTCAAGTTTATATAATCTGAAACAGTATTAGCAAAACCAATGTGATGTCAGCACTGTAATCTTGTTGGGGTTTAAATGTTCATACTTTCTGGTATGCTGATGCCTGAAAATAGGCACTTAATGACTTTGTAGGAGTGTTATGAAGTCTGTGTCAGGGAGCTCTGAAGCGATTCTTTGGTACCTTAAGGAAGTCCTTGAATCCTTCCTTGCATAGTGACACCTTTCACCTATATTGTTAGCCTGGGTTTGGAAGGAATATCCTGGGTTCCATTTTAGTTCCAGATTCCCATCTCTCATCTTCACCTTTCAGCTCTCTACCAAATTGACTCTTACAAACATTCCCGACAGGAGAGCAAGGACTGCAGTGCAACAAGTCACTTCTTACATAAGCCACTTAAGTGGACTTGATGGTCTCGAAGGTCTTTTCCAACCTGGTTAATTCTGTATTCTGTAAACTGCACTGTAAGGAGAAATAGTCCCAAAGCGGGGAAAAATAAGTAATTACTTCCCAATGCAAGACTTTGTTTTGTAACTGCTTTATTGCGTTCCGTCATTTGCCTTAACCTAACACGATTGAAGAAGCCAAATCAAGTGCCTTTGCTAGTCGGCATCAACAGGTTTGGCTTGGTGCGCGGGGCTGCCACCTCTCCGCGGCTGCCGAAAGAACCTTCGTCCCCGCTCCGCCGGCCAGTGCAGCCTCCCAGCTGCCTTCCAACAGCCAGTCCCGGTCACCGGCCGCCTCCAACTCTAAAGGGGCTCAGCGTTTCTCCGACACCTCCCCGTCCCGTCCCGTCCCCGTTCCCCCCCCTAACCCCCCCCCAATGCTCGCCCGGCAACCCCGCTCACCTCCACCCGGCCGCTACCCCCGCTGGAGCTTCTCCACCACGGGGCCGTCAACGCGAACAGCATCCCCTGGAGCGGGTCCGGCGTGCGCAGGACGCCTGCGCGGGCAGGCTGTGGCTGCCGCCACGCGCGATGCTCTGTGGGAAATGTAGTCCGTGCCCGCGAGCCCAGCGTCCTCAGGCCACCGCGGCGCGGGAAGCGCGTTTCTCTGAGGGCCCTGTGCGGGGCCACCCTCGCTTGGCTCTGCCTCTGTGCATCTGTCAGTGCTGTCCCAAAGTATCAGAGGACTTGCAGTGAAACAAATTCGCATTTTTGTCTGAAACGGAGTTGGAGCCCTGTAGGACTGGGTGGACTAAACCTTTATCCTAAGCTGACTATTTGATGGCATCTCTGACATGAATTGTGGAAGCACAAGGAGGCACTCTGATCTCTAACGATCTCAGAATGAAAGTCCACACCTGGAGAGGTACATTGCTTTTGGCTGTTGAGATTCAGTCATATCACAAGGGAACTGATCAGTGAGAGCATTGCTGGTTTATCCTGTGTCTCATCAGAGCTGTGAAAACCTCCTAGGAACTTCTGTATCTCTGAGCATGTTTGTGTGACTCAGATACACACAACCCGTAGAAATACTTAATCCATATTTACACACTATTTGTACACTTTTTTTTTCCTAAGCAAAGCATTTGTTCTTTTCACACAGACGTTTTCAAGGACTGCAGCGAAGCTGCAGAATGCTGTAATCTGTTCAGCTGAATAAAACTTTGCTGCTGAGTAAGATGCAGCTAGGAAGTGAACACACCATAATATTTGCTGCCCAGGCAGTTATGACCAACCATGCACCAAGGGCTGCTGTCTACCTCCTCCACAGATTTGAAATTCAAATCACTTGGCTGGGCCTTACTGCTATTATTCATCCAGAAACCTCAGAACCCCCAGTTGGCATCTGTCCATCTTTGAGATGGTGAATGGTGTACTGGGCTGGAAAGGGGAGAGGAATACCCTGAAACAGCACTGAAGGGAGTTGTTCTGTGCAGTGGGCAGAGCCAGGCTAATTGCTGCTTGCCTCTGTCCTCAGCTCACCTCCTGTGGAGGGTTCTGGCACATCAGTGACAGGCCATGGCAGCATACTTTTGAAATGATTGGGTTTTGCTCATCAGATGATCTGCTGTGGAGAGGCACAGTTCTCTAAAAAAATGAAAAAGTTTGTGCAACTACAGCTGAATGCACTCCCTGCCCAAAGTCAGATGCTAAAGCATATTTAAAGGCGTGAGACTTCAGCACTGACATTGGGCCTAAATGTTGCTTTGGGACTTGGAAAACTCAAATTTCTAAGGCTCTTGGGCATTATTGAACACATCCCCTTGGAGCTGTATGAATTCTCTTTCTGTGTTTCATTTTCAGATGGTGGCTGGAGCATGTTATTACCGTGACCTGGAAAAAGAGAATTGCATTAAATAATGGTGGGGGCACTGGGGCTGTTTTTCTTGCTGTGTGCCAGAAGGTGTTTGAAGAAATTGACAACATATTTTCTTCTTCATCATCTTGAGTTATTTCCATTCTTGAACTTTCCCACCTTTGCAGAATCCAGTTAAAGATTTTCTTCCTGAGCTGTATGCAGAAATCCAGCCTTCTATGAGAGGTCCCTAAACATAAGTCAGCAGATGGAATCACTGGGGGTTTTATTTACATATTTCTTTCATTCCATTAGTTTGGCACTGATAAGAAAAATAGAGGTTACTCTGAAACACTAGATTGTGGAAGGATGAGGGGATCAAGTGTAGAACAAAGACCACCCAAAATATTTCCAAATTCAGGATTGCAGTGAAAACAAACACAACAAAAATGATGTGCTTCTGATTACTTATGTAAATTAGCTGCTATTTTCCTTTTTCCAGGCCAAACGATGTATTGGTTGATCCACACAATGTTAAATGTAAATTGAAATGTGTAAAATCACATTTGACTGTGGAGCACACAATATGTCCTCAGTTGGTAAGCAAAGTTATCCCCATATGTTCTATACGTTCCGGGTACATAGTTACAGTGTTATGGCATGAAATGCCAGCTGTTGGGTCATGATATGAATGATCTGCAGATTGAGAGCTATCAGATGTATGAATCTGTGACAACTGAATAATGAACATACTGAAAAGATTGTGACATTAGTAGACCAGCTGTAGTGTGCATAATTGCTCAGTTTTCCTGTTTGCTGCCTGATAAAAGCAAGTTTTATTTCTGACTTCAGGGAACAGGGTCAGATTTTCAATGTAAAGAAAACTTCTCATGGGGTTATATACAAAATCCAGAGTGGGAACATCAAGTCTCCACCTTCATATCCTCTGCCTGCTTGAACCACCCAAGCTTTTGCATTTTCTCCTGCCCTGAGCTCTTGGTTGAAAGGGCAATGGATGCCCATTCCCTTCCTGCGCTCCGTGTGTTGGGAGAGGAAAGTTCTGAGAACAGCTAACAATAGGGCTTTGCTGCTTTGTTTATGAATCCAGACAGGCCTTAGGATTTAGGGAACTTTGCCTCCAGGAGTTAGGGTGTAGCTTAGCCCATGAGAGGCTTCAGACAGTTCCCACTGAAGTCAAACTGGGGCTGTGGTGTGTGAACCAGACCTTCACATGCTTCTTGAAGCCACTGAGAAAGGCAGAGGGCACAGACGAAAATGAAACTCACTGCTCTGTAACATGCAGCTGTCCCGTCATATGCTTTTAGTTTAACTTCATATTCCTTTTTTATCTTAACACAAAACACTGTCATGATGGAGGCAGCCTTGTATCACCTATAATACTTTTTGTTTAACACTGAACATCAGGAGTTCGTGATCCAGTGTTATGTTGTTCACATACACATGTACATGTGTGTGTCCCTTTGTTGGTGGCAGCCAAACACGTCCTGCTATCCCAGAACTCTTTCACAGCACCTGCATTTATGGAGCATGTTTACTGATTGATGACAATTCTCAAAACATTTCTCTTTCCCACATATTGAATCTGTGCTGTGTTTATTTTTTTATTATATAATTTGTGCCTCTTCCAATTCCTTCTGTCTCATGTTTTCCTTATCGGTGTCAGTTGTAGCCAATTACTTGTGTAAAAAGATTGAGGGCCTAATTTATGGCACGATGACATACAGTAGGTACGCTGCTCCCATTAGAACCCGATGAAACCTCTCTATTAATTTTCTCAGTGTGCCAAGTCAAGTCACACAGGGTAGACCTTTGATGAATAAAGCATATTTTCTTACTTAGCTCCATTCCTAACTAGCTCAGCTTCTAGAAATAACATTGGTTGGCCAGTGAAAGCAGTGCTTTGATAGTGGTAAGAATTTAAGATAAAAAACAGCTGGGTAAGTTTTTTTTTAGACAAAAAGGAAACAACTTTGAACTCTGCAGACAATGTAGTTTAAACCCAAACAGATGTGGTTTAATCTTGGTTTTGATCCTCTGGTAGATTTTCTTTTAAGATGCATGCTTGTGCACAGGAATGATGACTTTCAGATGTCTTGACATAATTTGTTAGAGTATCACCTTGATGCATAAATCTTCTATGCCAAATACTTCATGTCTTTGAACGTGGACCAAAAGGTACCAGGGAGAATTTATGTTGATCTTTTGGTGCTATTTGCAACTGTGTGAAAGAAACAGTATCATCATACAAACATAAAGTCTGTAAAATGAGAAACTCAGATCTTTTCTGGTTCCAAATAAATCTTCTTGCCATAAGGTCCTGAAGTAGCTCTGAGACAATATTAGAGTATTCCAAATTAGCAGCCCTCTTTGATCTGAGCTCAGCCCTGTCTTACTTTGGTAGCTATTAGTCACATCTGGCATTTTCATATGCTGATTTCCTTCTCCTGTCCCCACATATTAACAGAAGTGGAGTTAAATAAATAAACAGGCTCTCTTCAATAGATAATCAACTTTTTATATAAATGTGGCAGTGACACTCTCTTTCAGCACATGTTCCAATCACCATTAAACTTCAAAGCTCTGTGCAATCAAGACCTGCTTCTTCCCTGCAGTCAAATCAGGGGATTGAGTACAGGAGGCCTGGCTACAGATGTGACTCTACACAGCTGTGAGCATCTCTTTCTCCCTGGCTCCTTTTCTTACTCACATCAGGGAGGTGGGATGGAAAAGATTCAGAGCTGTAAGAGGAGAAGACCAAGAGGCAGCCGGAATAAAGAACAACCTCTTTTTGTGCTTGGCAGAAGTGAAGTGCACTTCAAAAACCCAAGAAATGATACTTTGCTGCCTTAAACTGAAGGCAGAGAGCTAAAGTAAGTACCACTGATAGCTGGGAAGAAGAGTCAGTTACAGAGGTTTTTGCAAAGGGGTGCATATTTTTAACGAGTCTCTCATTTCACCCTCAGGTCTCAAAAATATTTAGGCCTTTCCCACACACTAAACCCAAGGGGAATTAGTCATTCAAATACCCTTTGAGTATCTGAGCCTTGCTGTGTTTTCCTAAAGTCTCTGTTTCTGGGATGATGATATTATATGAGACTCAGCAAGGGAAAACATTATTTTTCTAATCTTCAGGGTGGAAGGAAAAATATTGAAGCTACAAAGCAAGTGTGTCATGAAAAGAACAAGCCCAGGAAAAAGCCCCACATCATTATCTTAAAACAAACAAATACATTTTGTGATTTCTGGTCATTCTTTTGGGGGGCTTGATTTGTGATTTTAGCACAGAATGCAGCTGCTCTGTGTTTCCCATGTCTCCATCATGTTGCAGTAAGTACTTGTGTAAATTATCTTTCCTGCTGAGCCCAAGAGATCTCTGGGCTGGCTCTGTGGCTGGGAGGTGTTGGTGCTATCTTGTTGGCAGAGCTCTGAAATTAGCCAGGCTTTTCCTGCTTCACCTCCTCTGACACAGTCACTCCCAACACAGGGACCTGGAGTTAGGTCTTTTTAAAGCTATAGATAAAGCCATCACATTATTTCTTAGAAGATTGTAAACATAGTTTGTAATAGAATAAATACAGCCAGATATCCTGGTGTTTTACCATGACTTAAGCAATTGTTGTTTTAGCAGATAGCAAGAAACTGTTAGTAACCTGTTCTCAGTGCTGATGGAAAAATGAGTAAAGCTGCTCCAGACCTAATTCTTGAAGCTAATCTGGACACTTTGTCAGAGCAGGCACCTGCCACTGCTTTCCAAATCTTGAGGGTGGCACTTTCTTTCATAGAATCATAGAATAGTTTGAGTCTCAAGGGACCTTAAAGATGATTGAGTTCCAAACCTCCTGCCATGGGCAGGGGCACCTCTCCCTAGGCCAGGTTTCTCTATCAGCAATAAGTTTTTTGTATACAGATGTATTTTAAGTGACCTTTTACAATGAATCTATTGAGGCATTTGACTGGTCTTGTTTATAAAGATCTTGGCCTTGTTTGCTACACAGGGTCAGGATTATAGCAGAAAATCCTCACGGAGAGCTGAGAGTCCAGGCAGCCAAAGGCACCCATTCTGTGCACAGACATGGAAATACTTGGTGTATGGGATCCTGTGAATAAAGCACTCCAGATTCACATATCAAGCTGGTACTATAGCTGTACTTCATAAAGCATGACCCTGCTGTGTGTGTGTGAGGCTGCCAAAATAACCTCAAGTCAGCAAAATTCAGGTCTCAAAAAGAAGGATGTGGCTCTGTGCCTGGTGTACGTGGAAAGCATTGTGTTTCGCAGCAACCTGATCTAGCTGAAGACATCCCTGTTCTCTGTAGGGCAGTTGGACTACATGACCTTTAAATGTCTCTTCCAACCCAAACTGTTCTATGATTCTCTGATTAATAATCATGTATATCCATAGACCCAAACATCCTTGTTAACATTAATCTGCCTACAAATATGAAAGCAGATGTACAAAGTGCTTGAAAGTTGTTCTGGTTTCTGACTTATTGCATAGAAGTCTTTGCCCTGCACAGGAGCACTGTGTTGCATTAACATTTTTTGTAGTATTTTCCAAAAGTGCCAACCCCCCAGTGAATGCCATGCTCCCAAACATCAGCTTCACACACCTGAGAGGCTGCACAGCTGTGGTGTCAGTTCCTTTGCTTCTCCTTCATTTGAGCTCTGTCACTCCTCGAGACTGAAATGGTTTTTTGGCACCACCAGGAATAGCTGATTGACAGGCAGGTGGAAAAGGAGGCAGGAATGAATGGCAAGAGAAGTCATTTGCACAGCTGAGTGCAGAAAACCTGTAATCAATTAATAATTTGCATGTTCAGAGTAAAGATGAGTTGAGCAGTAAATTATTAAGTGTGATCTAATAGTTTCAGCTAGATGATAGCAGATAATTTGTTATGCTTACATCAGCAAAGGCTTACAGTAGTCAGGATAGATCAAAATGCAAAACTGTTGCGGTGGAATCTGAAATGTACCTATTCAGCTCACAAAACCTTCTCTATTGACATGCCTTTTGAAGAAAAAGATGTGTTTTTCCCACAGAGGAAAGGGGTTTTGTGTGATTATTTATCTTTTGCAAAAATCTGCAGGCTGCTTATTTGTCTTTTATAAAAAGTTTCAGTCTGGTGAAAGGGACTTTAGCCCACCTCATAATCCATCATTTACAGACTTTCTGTCTCTTGGGGATGTTTTTTGGTCAATGTCGGTCTGGGGAAACTTGCTGCAGCCTAGGGAATACAAACCACACCAGACCTGCTTCTTTTTAAAGGGAGCTAATTCCCCTGTGTGTGTAAATGCAGAGAGGGGAGAAGTTTTGTAGCTTTGTGGGATTGCTCCTGATTTGTTCATTGTTAGCTGAAGAGCGAGCTCACTGTTTCACATCGCCTTGTCTTGTTGTTGTCAAGGTTCCCATCGCCTTGTGTTACATGTTTGGCCCAGGCACCACTCCTGCTGCTGGCTGATAGCATGGAGCATCTGGAAAACTGTCTGGTCAGGGTGTTTGCAAGCTGGGCCATCCCTGGGTGACACAATGCTGGCACTGTGGGCTGCTGTCTCCTGCTGGTCTGCCCTCAGCGTGAGGAGCACAATGAATGGACCCTGCAGGGGCTTGGCTGGGCTGGTGTCCCCATCCCTGGAAATCTGGCAAGCTGTAGGCTTTGTGTGGATAGCTGCAGTTGGGTCTGGAGTGTTTGTGTGTGTCCAGATGCAGTATTGGCAGAACAGGAGAATGTGAGCAGCATTACAGAAACAAGATTTCCTGTGTTTAGGAGTCAGATTGCAGCTGCAGGGATTTTTGAACTTGGAGACCTTTTATGATGATGGTGTTGAGTTGGAGAGCAAGCCTGAGATACCTGCTTGGTAGTTGCAATGCTTTTGCCTGCTGCCCTGTGGTGCACGTTATGCTGTATTTTAAATGTTGTTTCTTTCTCCTTTATTTCCTACCTGTTGGAAAAGGTGGTTTTTGAACAGGAAGCTCTGAAGGATGTTCAGGATGTATGGTTTGGGTTAGCTCAGAAGTTTCTTGTGACTCAGGCAAGTTTGGATCTGAGGTAGAATTTTAATAAGTTCCTAAGTGCCTTAGGAGACACAACGGTGTTCTGACAGTCACTACAGCTCTTGCTAGGGTGCTGGCTTGTGCTGTGTCAGGAACACAGTGAACAACCATCCTTCTCCCTGGGTGTTGTCACTGTGTATGTGTGACATACATTTTCCTGCTCTAATATTTAGAATTTAATGGTCTATTACCTTACCAGATTGACCAGAAAAATTTCATACTCTGGCGAGGTTTATTCCAGATGTTAAATCTGTACTGGTTTATGTTTCCTGATAACATTTGGCACCATTTTATGTTGAGCTGAGGAATGCCAAGTAATTACTTACTGCCACAGTGATAATATTTATAAAAATTCTAATAATATGATGGCATAAATAACCCAATAGGCTTCATAATGTTTCTTTTTCTCTGTGAAAATGGTGGGATTTTTTTTTTTTTTTTTTGTCTAAACATGTAGTCAGAGTTGTTTGTCCCTGTGTATTCCCTTTATACCATATATTGCTGTGGGTCATGGTTGGTGTTTTAGATAGCAGATATTCCAGCAGACCTCTGGAAGTGCAGGTATAAACCCACTTACCACCCATGCACTGATGCATTGTTTCTGGAACAATGACACAGATCAGTTTTGTTGGAAATTTTGAAGCTGTGATAAATTTTGGCTATAAAAGTGCTTAGTGAGAAAGATCTGAAGATAACATTTACCTTCCTGTTTGGTAAATAAAAAGTGCTGTGCTCTTTCTCTCTGCACTTGGAGGGCTGGAATGGCTCAGGACTGAGAGTTAGCTCAAAACCGGTTAAGGGTAGGATTAAATATTTTACTTTTTCTTCTGTGAGATTTGAGATGCAGCCTTGTAGCACTGGTCTGAGTTTCTGGTCTCCAGTCTTGTGCCATAACCACTGGGAACAGTGGTGCCTATCTCAGGGTAAGTTAATTCAACTGGTTACAGTCAGCATAATTTTTAAAAGTAGCAAAAGGTTAAATAAAAGAAGTGCTGGGAGATCATCAAGGCTGATTTTAGAGGAACCAGAGGAGTCTGCCTCCAGCAGGGGGGAGAGGCAGCGAGGGCTGTAAACTGGAGCCAAGGCTTCTTGCAGAGCCCTGCCTTGAGCCCAGCTGCTGATGTGGAAACTGTCACTTAGCGTGAAGGAGCATCAAATCATGTTCATTAGGCTGGAGCATGAACCCAGAGAGGCAGTCCTCCACCAACAAACCTCTTCCTACTCCTGTGATTAGTGAGTGTAATTAGAAAGTCTGTGTTCACTGGAAGGAAACTGCTTTGGTCTATGCTCTGGTATGGATTAAAGCGAAAACCAAAATGTCATCATGTTTTGACTAATTGCTGTTGAAACTTTTCAGCAAAATGCCAAAACTTGAGGAGAGGCCACATCAGAAAATTGAAGTACAGTAAGCACATGGCTGGTATTGAAAGAAAAAGAAAATAAAAATCAGAGTAATAGATCTAAGGGAAAAGAAATTACCAAACACAGTTGCTTGGGTTCCAATAAAATGAATTTCAAGTTCAGTATATTAAAAACCATGTGGACTGTATTTGAAAGCATTTTATGCAAAGGTCTGCGAGCCAAAATGGGAAAGATGTGGCTGCAGATAAGGTCTCATGTTCAGAACAGAGCATAGGTCATGGATTAGGCATGAAAAAGGCAGGATCAAGGGGATGATAGACTTCATTAGGTTTCAGAGGACTCACAGGGTATTTGTTCCCAAACTCAGTGAGCGAAGGGCTCATATCAGCCTCAGTGGACTTTAGTTCAAGGCTGTACCAAACAACATTTATGGGAGAAGCAGTTATAATTCTCAGATTCTGCTAATTCAGAGGGGGTTGGTAATTCCAGAGCTGACTGTCAGCAAAAGGTACCTCAGCAACATTTTGTGGTTGCAACAGTGAGACAGTCAGTTAAAACGCTTGAGTTTTGATTCCTACCTTGAGTGGAGACAATACTTTCTGTCTTGCTGGTCTGTGTAGATGGTATAAGCTGCATTAGTGATATATACCCTAAACCAAAGCTCTGACTTTGGCTGGTCTCTCTGCAGATCAAGATTTCAAAAACTACTCAAGTACCTAATGCTGAAGACAGAAACTTAGTGTTTACCAAGTCCATCTCCTGCTTTGGTACCCACCTGGTACCAAAGTTTATCCTGGGTGGTTTTCTTGTAACTCCTTGAAGACTACTGAAACACAGCTCTAAGTATAACTAACAATTTGATGTGAAACAATTGGAGGGAATTATCCTGTGACTGGCTGTCTGTTGGAGACAGAGAAGGGCACTTCAGGCAGTCTTTCCTGCTGAAGGCTGGTCTCTGGGGATCTGTTCTGTTAGCCCTTTGTTCACAGACCTCTTCTGCAATATCTGCCATGACGGCTGGTATTTTTTTATTCCTTTGCTTTACACCTGTTTCATGTTAACAACCAGCAAAAGCTGAAGCGTGACGAAGAGAATTTGTCATATTATTGTGGTTCTGACACACTTGAGGTAGGATGCTGATCAATCATGTACGGGTGGCTGGCTCGTCAGATAGCACAGTCCATGCACACACATCTTGGTGCTGAAAGCAAGTTAAAATCATCATCGATTTGCAGGTGGATTAAGGAACATAATAGCATTCCCTGGCTGAAAGCTAGAGAGGAGCCCATTAGCAAACATGGCTGGATGCTTTCAGCAGGCTGCTTTCAACCTCTCACTTCCTTTTGCTTTTATAACTTGAAGGAAGGGAAGAGCGTTTGTGGTACCAGCCAGGGCCTTCACTTAGATTTAGGCCAGGAAGCAGGCACCAAAGTAAAACCAGTTTGCAATGCTCATGGTATTTCCATAGGAAGAGATTTTCAGACAAACAGAAACAGTTCCTGCTGCTTAACTTTGTCCTAAAAAAAGAAAAAAAAAAAAAAAAAAAAAAAAAAAAAGAAAAGTGTTTTCTTAAAGACTTGGTTCATTGCTACCTTCACATAAGAGCTGACCCTGCTCATGCTGGCATTGTCTGCAAATGAGAGAATTTGAATAGTTAATACTGTACACAGTATTACTGTACTTGTGTTTCTCACCAATGTAGTCTCTCTAGGCGGCTGAAAAGCAGATCAAGAAAAGTAAGGAAAGGCCTTGGTACCACTTTAGCCTTAATTTTCTTCAAAGTCAGCACAATTTCCATCTGATGTCAATTACATTGTATGCCTTAAAAATTTTTGTTCTAAAACAGCAGCACTAAAAAAGTCTGATCCTAGCAGATTCTTATCTTATTTTATTCTATATGTATTGTAGTCTCCCACTTACTGAAGGAAACCTGGAAGGATTTAAAGAAAATTGGTTAAAAGGGAATAAATTATATTCATGAGCTGCCTTCTGTCCTGTGAGTGAGATGGAGGATGCCAAGATTCCAGGCTCATTCTTAGAAATAAGTGATCAGCATCACAGCCTGCCTTGCAACTGGTTTCTCCTGCAGCAACGAAAATGGGAGCACTGAGTGGGAGCAAGAAGAATGGGAAACTGCTGTAGCATGAGACAGAATGGGTGTTTGCAGTTTTTACTTCAGAAGCTGGGGCGTGAGTTGAGCTGTGCTGCTGAGTTTGAGGCTGAGCATCTTGTTGTACTGTTTGAATGACACCAGTGGCACTTAGCAAGTGGGAGTGTGTTTTTCAATCAAAGTGAACACTTCTACTTTGCATATCTCTATAGGCAAAACTGGAAGTGATGGACTTTGTCAACCTTGTAGTTGTGTATGTTCAAGTATTACCTATTTGTCCTGGTGCAAAGAAAAAAGAGTTCTTAAAATCCTAAGCTCTTGAACATGTTAAGAAGATGACATTTCAGCAACTGATTCTGAATTAGGGAGAGTCTTGAAATGTCAACATTTGTCATGGAATTGAAAGTTCTGAGCTGTCACCATGCCTTTTTTCATCCAAGTGCTGGGTTCTGCACATTGGCCACAACAACCCCAGGCAGTGCTACAGGCTGGGGTCAGAGTGGCTGGAGAGCAACCAGGTACAGAGGGACCTGGGGGTACTGGTTGATGGTAGGCTGAACGTGAGCCTTCAGTGTGCCCAGGCAGCCAGGAGGCACAATGGCATCCTGGCCTGCATCAGGAACAGTGTGGCCAGCAGGAGCAGGGAGGTCATTCTGCCCCTGTACACTGCACTGGTTAGGCCACACCTTGAGTCCTATGTCCAGTTCTGGGCCCCTCAGTTTAGGAAGGATGTTGACTTGCTGGAAGGTGTCCAGAGAAGGGCAACAAAGTTGGTGAGGGGTTTGAAACACAAGCCCTATGAGGAGAGACTGAGGGAGCTGGGGTTGCTTAGCCTGGAGAAGAGGAGACTCAGGGGTGACCTTATTGCTCTCTACAACTACCTGAAGGGAGGTTGTAGACAGGCAGAGGTTGGTCTCTTCTCCCAGGCAACAAGCACCAGAACAAGAGGACACAGTCTCAAGTTGCGCCAGGGGAGTTTTAGGCTGGAGGTTAGGAGGAAGTTCTACACAGAGAGAGTGATTGCCCATTGGAATGGGCTGTCTGAGGAGGTGGTGGAGTCGCCGTCACTTGAGATGTTCAGGAGGAGACTTGATGGGGTGCTTGGTTGCATGGTTTAGTTGATTAGGTGGTGTTGGATGATAGGTTGGACACGATGATCTTGAAGATCTCTTCCAACCTGGTCTGGTCTATTCTATTCTATTCTATTCTATTCTATTCTATTCTATTCTATTCTATTCTATTCTATTCTATTCTATTCTACCCCCAGCTATCCTTGATTCTGTATAACACAAATACTTGATATAAATCTGGAGGTTTGTCTCTTGTGCTGTGTCCCCTCTTCTCCCAGCTTATCATTGCCCTGTGTTTTCTGCATGGCTGCAGAAAACCCTCCTAAGGGAGGGATCAGTAACCCCTCTGCATAGTGGGTCTGGAGCCAGAGGGTTCTGGAAGCCCTTGTTCCTAGAGGAGAGTTTTGATCAATGTTATTGCAGTTGATGGAAGAAACGGGTTGTATCTTCGTTCATGGGTCTGCAGGTGTGTTTGCAAGGAGCAGTATTTGAGTATATTTTCTGTTGTTATAGCCTGTCACTTGGTAAAGTGAACCTGGAACTGTGGCCTGTTGGGAGGGAGCAGAACTCCTAAATTATTTGCTTCTCAGAGATAGTGCCTTGGTTTAGGACCAAAGGGCTTATGGAAGTGCAAGTGTTTAACTGGAGTATCTTCAGTAGAAGAGTGTGGGAGAAAGAAGCCTGGACAATAGCTTTTTAAAATTATTTTATTTATATTTTATTCTTTTTTCCTAAAGCTTAAGAGCATAAAGGCTATCATCATCGCTAGTCAATCCTGAGCTGATGGAGCTTGGAGAAAATGCTGCTAGGCTGGTGCAAGCACTTCATCCCAGCACATGCTCAAATGGCTCTCTTGGAATGACATGCAGAGCTCTTAATAACACTGTGTTACTTGGGGGAAAGCTGAGGACCCACCTCTGAAAATCTAGAGAGGATCAGTGGAGGAAAAATTGTTCTTTGGATTGCTGGTGTTTCTTGGATTCAGTTGTTGCAATGAGCAACAAGCAGTGCAAAAACTGCTTCCACTCCTCTGCTCTTGGCTGAGAAGCAAGAGCTGTAGCATGCACAGCTGAGATCATGCTAGTGTTTGAAACTGGAAAGATTCTTCTATCCTGATCTGAAGAAACATTTGGCTGCATTAAGCAATTTCTATATGCCTTAGCATGACCACACAAGCTATTCTGTCACTTGAGTGTGAAGCTGGGCTGCTGCTGCAGCAGAAACAACGCTTCCCTGCCATTTCTGGTGGCCAACATCAATGTAAATATGGGAGGTGTAAACAAGAAGGAAATAAAGTACCAAGAAACCTTTTCAAATTGAAATGCCACAAGACTTTTGCCTGTTAGCTATGCTCTGTGTACAGCTAATGAGAAGACAGTCATGCCTATTTTCACCCTAATCAGTTGGATGAGGATTGTCAAGATGATGAGAGCTCAGGTGTACCACAGGCAGAAGCCAGCAGAGGAGAAGGGAGCCTTGCAGGGGCAGGGCAGTGCCTGTTGTTGATGGCACTCCAGATGAAGGCAGCTGGACATAGGTGAAAGACTGCAGGGCTCTGGGGAAGCGTGAAGTTTGGGAGAGGCTTTCTGGCTTGTGTTTACAGCTTGCTGTGACATGCTGTTACGGGTGCTCTGCTCTGTGAGAACAGAGCAGTGACAACTGTGTTACTCTGGCTGGGATATTGCTGAGCCTCAGAGCTTCTCAGTATTATTATTCTGTTTTTTTCCTCCCTGTGGCTCTGTGACAGCCAACTGTTTTCATCCAACTCTTCAGTGCAGGAGCCATCTTGTCTAGAGCAGTGGGGAGGGCTGTGCACTGTGCTACCGCAGCAGGATTTTGCTGTTTGACTGCAGTCTTTCAAGAGTATGATATGTAATGATGTAGGAAGTTATAGAATTCTTGCTAAAGGTGAAGAGGAGCATTTGCTTTCCTTTATTGACAACCTATGTCAGGTAACTCATGAACACTTGAGCTAAAATGGCTCCTGTGCAAGCCAAGGTTTTTCTTCCAGACTTTTCCCACTTTTTTTTTCAATCCCTGATGTTTTCCTTGCACTCCAAGATGCTAATTCTTTCCAGTTTGTGTGTGCTCTGCTCTTGCTTTGCTCGTGTTTGGGTGCAGCAGGAGTTAACTGCAGCGTTGTGTGACTGCCAGGCAGTTTGGTTTCTTGTGTCCCTGTTAGAGGAGACATTGGCTTGTAAATATTAATCTCTGAGGTATGATTATGCCTTAGACCACAGTGGCTGTAGACATCTTCCTGTAATGTATTTTGGCAAGGCAGAGTTGATTAATGAAGCTAGAATCATGAGAAGGAAAACTCTGGGACACTCCTATACTGTACTTAAAGTATCTCATGTTAAGTTATTAGTTCTGAAACACGTTGTCTGCTTTAAATTTAGGCCCAGGGGAGAAAATATGCTGATACATATGAGCAGCCTGATTTCCTCTCCAAGTTCAGCAAGACTGTGTGCCAGTAAAGGGCAGCAAGAAGCTTTGAACAGAGAAATTGGAAGCTTAATGTTTCTAGCTGTTGAATGAAAGAACTGGGCCATTAAGGAAGTGACTGAAGGATGGAGTATCAGCATCTCCAGAGCCCTGAAGCATTGCCTAGGTCTGTTCCTTTAAGAAGTGGTCTGTTGATGTAATGAATTTGGAGGTAATGACTCTTTAATGTATTTAAGGGAAACAAGACCACCCTGATTAGCTGTAGTTTTATTTTCAAAAGCAGTTAGCTTACTCAAGTGTTGTCACATGTCATGAATGCCTCAGTTCTGTAGCCAGGGTATCGCAGCCTTTAATTTCAGTGGTTAGGCCTCAGCATTTCTTTCCCGTTTTGAGGCAGTTTGGCAGCTGACCCAGATGTAAATGTATCAATGCACATTTTCCTGCTGGAATCAATGTCCTCATAGCTTCAATGTAAAGGCTGTGAAATCCTGTATCTGATAGTGGCTGTAGGGCTGGGAAAGGGGATGCTGTCATCACTGAGGAGTCCAAGGCCCATCATTCTGTGCGTGCTGGGACTGGGGTTGGGAGTCCTATTTCTGCACCATCCCATTGTGTGTCCCTGTTAGCCTTTACGGGCTGATGTGTCCCTGCAGCTTTAGAGTTGGAAGACTTTTTTTCCCTGAAGTCCCTTCCAACCTAAGCCACTCTGTGATTCTGTGTCAATGTGGATAAAGGTAAGGGCAAGCTGAACGGCTTCATGTGAAGAAGGTCCATAGCTGGACTGAAGAACGTGTTGGATGAATGTTTTGAAGTGGCTGGAGCCTGCAGAAAGACACAATACGAGTTCTGATTTCTTCCAGATGAAGGCTGAACCCCCTTTCCCCCCACCCCTTCCCCTGACAGACATATTTTAAACCACCTGAAAGATTAATTTTCTTTTTTTCTACCTGGATGGGTGGCACATGAGTGACTCTACATCTGCACTGCTTGATGACCTGGCAGTGATGCTAAAATACCTTGTTAGGAGTTTAAAAGATTAGTCACTTAGCAAAACCTTTGCTGTGAGATGCTGCTTGGCTAAAGATACAGGCTGAACTTTAAAGATGGGCACTGCTTCATTATTTGAAGATGTTTGCTGCTGCTGTGATCAATACGAGTCGTGCTTTTCATGAGTCTTTGTACTCTGCAGTTCTGAGCGCAGTGCTGGGTGTGTATTTCATTGTCAATCTCCTTTAACTCATTTTGTGTTCCCTGGCATTCATCTTCTCTTGTCAGTGTTTTCTAAATCTAATCCAGCACAGCCTCTGGCAAATAAAGCAATTGTTTAAATTGATGGGTTTGAACAAAATAAATCATACATCAGTACTATTTTCATCTAGAAAGGTTTTGGTTTTGTTGTTTGTGTTTGGGGCTTTTTTTCCCCCACCCCAGGAATATGATTATGGAGTGTAGAGTAGATATATGCAAGAGGACATTGCCACCTGCAGGTACTGGGGAGAGGGTGCAGTTCTGAGCGAAGCCCTTTGCTGGCAAACCTATGGAGCTGCCTCTCTCACTGAGTTGCAGGTCATCAAAATAAACACACATGGTTTTCTTTCATACTTCAGCAAGTGGAAGGCAAGAAATGCAATAGTGAGTGTCATTCCAAATTCCCACTTTAATCAGTCTTGGCTAACTGTGAGCTAAACCAGCTCAGATGAGGCAGGATCGGTGGGGATTGGTTTTCCTTTTTGCTGCCTTCCCCAAAAGCAGCACATGCAGCTGTAGATGTGAGGTGCCCCATGGGCCAGAACCCTGACGATCGAGTGTTTATATATCAGCTGATGCTCCTCTCTTAATAAGAGGCTGACGTCATACAGTCTGTCTGGGAGGTAATAAGCTTTATCTCTGCTAAGGATGGACTTGTGCACAGCTCAGTGAAGCTGGTCAGAGTTCTGACTGCTCCTTGCCCAGTTGTCAGCTGTTTGGGACTAGGCTCATTCAGAACCCCAAACATGTCAGGTTGCAAAAACAACACAGCAGAGCTGCCAAAAGCCAAGCTGCTTTTCAAGTTTGAAGCTGGCTATGAGTAAACCTTGAAAACAGTGGGAAAGAGCATGGGTGGGAAATGAGTTAGGGAGAACGAAACAAAGTAATGGCAGACAGCATGTGTTGCTAATTACCTGCCATTCTGATTTCTGAAGTAATTCTTCATCCATGAGCTCTGCAGTCAAATACAGCAGCAAACCTGGAGTGTTCTAGCTGGTGGGCATGTTAAATATTGGGAATTGATGTTATGCCATTGCTGCTACAGGTCTTCCATTTAGAGTTGTCATGCCATAGCTTGGGGAGTGCTGCTGGAGTGGGGTAGTTCATCATAAATTGTAACTATATAAAGATGATCTGCAGTAGTTCCCCAGACTTAATTTCCACTTCTAATTGACAGGTGAAAGAAGGCTTGGAACAAATATATCTGATATTAATGATGTTAAAGATTTTTTTGATTCTCCTTGTCTTTAGAGTCTCAGTTTTTAACATGACCAAAGAGCTTTGTGCAGGACAAGAGGGAAGGAGGAGCTAACTCTTTCAGCAGTTCTGTTTCAGAAGCTGACTTGTGCACTTGGAATCACAGAACATCCTTCATCAGCCTTCAGCTCTTGAGGTCTCATGATCTCCAAATATGTCAGCAGACAAAAATGGACATAAGAAGTAACCGATGCCGTGGATGGAAATTACAAGATTGAGTTTTCTTGTATTTTTCACCCTGTGGTTCAGTCTGTAGAGGGTTTGAGGGCTGAGTTTATGCTTCAACCTCCCAACATTTGGGGCACCAAGTTTAGTGGTTTCATTTCTTGGTGCCTACTTTCATGAATGCTGTCAGCATGTAGGCTATTCAGCACTTCTACTTGTCCTGCAGCTTAAGTGGAATCCAGGCAGAAGGCTTCCATACTAATGGAAGAGGAAGGACATACACACAACGTCATCAAATATAAACCTTGTTTTCTTAGGAATCCAGGCAGGGAAGGTGGACGTAGCCAAATAGAAATGCCCACCTCTGTTGCATTGATCCTCCTTGATCAAGCATCCCATTGCCTGTGGGGCTGCAGAGAGAAACTCTCTCTGCTGAGGGCAGCATGCATGATGGCATCCGCTCTCTTTGAAAGCAGGGTAATAAAATGCAATATTTATTCTATTTGCGTGAACGCTCAAAAATTCGGTTTTGCCTGAAGCTGTACCCGAGGTGGCCCCTAGAGGGCACCAACAGCCAACGGTACGTGTTTGTCGCTTGCCTCGCTCTTCCCCATTGCCACGCAGCGCTGTGAAGACGGCAAATACATGCCCACGTGTAGATTGAAGAGAATTTGCCTTGCATAATATGGAAACTCAAAAGACCAATTTCTTAGTGTAATTGAAAACTGCTACGTTTCAGGCACACTCATTGAATCACTATTTCCGGTTAGAACTCAAATTAATCTTTCTATCTTTAAACAAGATAACGAGGGTGTAGTTATATTTACTTGGCCTTTAACAGTCAGACTCAGTGTAGCTGCATATAATTAACTACACGTACACAATTGCAACAGGTTAGCATGGCCATGACTCGAGTCATAGGGGAAATTCAGCTCTTAGGCTGAAAATCTGAACCGACAGTTCAACACTCAGCCTAATGCCCAAGTCCCTCTGGAAGGGGGAAGTAAAAAGGAAGAGGAGAGAGGCAAAATGACCAGCCTGACTTAAGAGCTGTATCAGCTCTTGTCTGTGGCTTTTTTTTTTTTTTTTTGATGGGTTGTTGGGGTTTTTTAATTTTATTTACCCTGGAGTTCTCATGCATTAAAGTTACATTAAGGGAACTTTATTGAATTATTTCCAACCCCTGACAAAAAAGAGATGTGACATCTGAGTGCCTTTGTGGAGCACACATTTGTGCATCTGGATTCTGTGTGGTGCAGTCAGCTGGAAACACAAGTTTGAGAGTTGCACATGGAAAGATGTGCAGTGTGCCCAGGTGACCAAGAAGGCCAATAGCATCCTGGCCTTCATCAGAAATAGTGTGGCCAGCAGGAGCAGGGAAGTCCTTCTGCCCCTGTACTCAGCACTGGTTAGGCCACACCTTGAGTCCTGTGTCCAGTGCTGGGCCCCTCAAATTAAGAAGGATACTGAATGTGTCCAGAGAAGGGCAATGAGGCTGGTGAGAGGTCTCCAGCACAAACCCTGTGAGGAGAGGCTGAGGGAGCTGGGGTTGTTTAGCCTGGAGAAGAGGAGGCTCAGGAGAGACCTTATTGCTGTCTACAACTACCTGAAAGGAGGTTGTAGGCAGGTGGGGGATGGTCTCTTCTCCCAGGCAACCAACACTAGAACAAGAGGACACAGTCTCAAGCTGCACCAGGGGAAGTTTAGGCTGGCAGTGAGGAGAAAGTTCTTCCCAGAAAGAGTAATTGGCCATTGGGATGTGCTGCCCAGGGAGGTGGTGGAGTCACCGTCCCTGGAGGTGTTCAAAAAAGGCTTGGATGTGGCACTTGAAGCCATGGCTTAGTTAGTCATGAGATGTTGGGTGATAGGTTGGACTTAATGATCTCTGAGGTCTTTTCCAACCTTACTGATTCTATGATTCTATGATTAAGATTTATCTGGAGCACACCTTTCTCTGCAGCTCAGGCATCTGATGTGGTGGGCAGATTGGGTGGTAAAAATCCTTGTGAAATATCAGTAGAGAAGGTTTAAGAGCTCACCTCTAAAAAGAGAAGCCAAAGGGATAATTTGACCAGTTTCATCCTAAGTTTGGGCACTTTATGTGGAATCATTTGGTCTTTGGAGAGGCTTGGAACTGACTCTTCATAGATTGCATAGTGAGACATGGCTCCTGCAGTTCATGAGAATTAAACTTGGACCCACAGAAACAATCTGGTTTGGCTAACAGAGGGCTTTTCAGTCTCACTCATACAGAGCCAGTGTCGGAATGTCAAAACATGTCAAACAAATCTGCAGAGAGCAAAGCAAGGGAGCAGCTGTTTGCGGCTTTGGTGGATTCTCCGTGACTTAGTGTCCAAATGCGGATCAAATACCTTTCTGAAAGCTCAGCTCTAATTCCCATCTGCCCTGTGTTATACAGGAGATCAGTATGAAGAATTTGATTTTTTAAAAGAGAAAGGGAAGTCGCACAAGGTCTCACCAGGAAGGTTTGAGGGCAGACACTGCCTTTCTGTGAGAAGGTGCTTAACGAAGCCACGCGCCCTGCTGTTTATGTGGGACTGGATTTTCTGATACTGAAACCTTTATCAGTTGTTTGCCCAACAGCAGGAGCCATAGTGGGTAGATGGGTACCTGGAACTCCCTGCAGGCACCTGCAGATGACTCTTATGATGATGCCCTTGGCAATGGCCTTTGCAGAATGTGAGAAGTTTCAGAGGATTTTGATGGATTCTTTCTGGAAATGGCATGAAGGAAGAAAAATGTCAATGGGAATAGCTGCCAGCTTAACTGCAGTGGGCTCGTGGTCTCTGACAGCTTGCCTATAGTGAGCTGAAGCACTTTCATTGCTGGTGAAGCTAAGTTGCAGTTCCTTGTGTTTGCAATAGTCAGTAGGCAGCTGGTGCACAGTAACTGCTTAAGCTGTGCTGACTTGCTATGTGTATCAGCCTGAGGTGACATACAGAGGGCACTCTTCAAAATACATGGTGCTGTAGCATCGTGAGCAACAGCCATACACAGATACCCTGTGCTGGGTTTGTTAGGTGCATGTTTGGGTTGCACCATTGCTGCTTGTCAGCTGAATCTGGCCTGCCAGCTCTATTGTGCAAACAGACAAGAGGCAATTTTTTTAACAGGCTTCTGCTTTGCGTTCTATCAAGCAATCTGTGGCTTGTGCTTCTTTAACTGAGACTTGCATTTTCATTTGTACTTGTAGAAGAAGTGAATATTTAGAAACTAATGTAATATAACAGCCTAAAGAATGGTGAAGTACTTCTTTGTTGGCTGACATGCTGATTGTCCTCCCTGTCATTAATTTCCAGCTCTGGACTGGGTTGCCTCTGTGTCCATCTCTTGCAACGCCAGCAAGCACAAGCCAGGATGGCATGCAAATTGTCCTGATTTGCACTGAAGACTGTCTTTGGCTCTATGAATGAGAAAGCATCTTTCAATACTCCCTGCCTCTGCTAGGTTGAGTGCTCCTATTTCCAGCTCTGCAGCACATGAGTGTGCTTTGCCAGCAGGATCAGCACTGGCCCTACAAGGTAAGTGTGGCACACTTAAAATGAAGTCATTAAATAAATGTCAGTTGTTCTTTGTCCAGCGTCACAAAGAGGACGGTGGATTTAGTATTTCAAGTAGTAAGATTACCCTGCTGTTGAAGAAGCATGGCAATGTTGTGTGGGACTCTCTAGTTCTTCTGGCATCTTCACTACAGGATGTGAATCTGTCAAGGGTAATCTGGGTTTGGATATGAGAAGAGGCAAGGGTAGAATTTGCTTCAACAATCCTCAAAATAGCCCTTGTGCCACTTTTTTAACCTGCAGGGACTAAGTAGACAGTCACCTATCCCTAACCTGGTCCCTGAGTTACTCTACTCTGCCCATCATAAACTGGAAACAGAAAAGTTTGTCTTCTAATGTTCTCTTTTTGAAAAGCTGGTAGTGGAGCTTGCTGTGTGAAATCTTCCTTTGGAGTTACTAAGGGCTTTTATTCTGGATGGCATCCTGCATATGTTTTTCAGTCACAGACTGGAATAATTCCAGGGGAGCTGCTCTGCTCTGTTGCCTAATTAATAATGAATCTCTTTAAAAAAAATAAATTAAAAAATCAATGTATATTTAACTGAAAAGCTAGAGAGGCTTCAAAAGCACCATTTCAGTTCCTGAGCTGCATAATACAGTGCTGTGGTTGTCTGAAAATCCCCACTAGAGCAAAACTCTAGATGTGTGAGTTGTCTTATGCTTCTGAAAGCAGTTGGATGGTTTAATATATTGGCTTTTCATGGCTTCCTTCCTCTTTTGGAGAGAAAGGGTGGAAGATTGCTGATGACACCAAGCTGTGTGGTGCAGCAGACACGCTGGAGGGAAGGGATGCCATCCAGAGGGACCATGACAGGCTGGAGAGGTGGGCACAAGCCAACCTCATGAGCTTCAACAAGACCAAGGGCAGGGTCCTGCATCTGGGTCGAGGCAATCCCAGGCACAAATCCAGGCTGGGCAGGGACTGGCTGGAGAGCAGCTCTGAGGAGAGAGACTTGGGGGTGCTGGTGGACGAGAAGCTCAACAGGAGCTCTCAATGTGCACTTGCAGCCCGGAAAGCCAGTCAGATCCTGGGCTGCATCAGGAGAAGTGTGACCAGCAGGTCAAGGGAGGTGCTTCTTCCCCTCTACTCAGCTCTGGTGAGACCCCACCTGGTGTACTGCGTCCAGTTCTGGAGCCCCTATTACAGGAGGGATGTGGACATGCTGGAGCGTGTCCAGAGAAGGGCCACGAGGATGAGCAGAGGGCTGGAGCACCTCTCCCTGTGAGGACAGACTGAAGGAGTTGGGGCTGTTCAGTCTGGAGAAGAGAAGGCTCCGAGGTGACCTCATTGTGGCCTTCCAGTATCTGAAGGGGGCCTACAGGAAGGCTGGGGAGGGACTTCTCAGGCTATCAGGTAGTGATAGGACTAGGGGGAATGGAATGAAGCTGGAGGTGGGGAGATTCAGGCTGGATGTGCGGAAGAAGTTCTTCCCCATGAGAGTGGTGAAGCCCTGGAATGGGTTATCCAGGGAGGTGGTTGAGGCCCCATCCCTGGAGGTGTTTAAGCCCAGGCTGGACGAGGCTCTGGCCAGGCTGATCTAGTGTAGGGTGTCCCTGCCCATGGCAGGGGGGTTGGAACTAGATGATCCTTGTGGTCCCTTCCAACCCTGACTGATTCTATGATTCTATGAAAATACAAAGCACAGTAGCATAGTGAGCTATAGTAACCTAGCGAAGGTAAAACCCTCCTTTGTTCCCTGTATGCAAGGGATTTGTAACTAAGATGAAACCTGCAGCAGAGAGGTGAAGTTGTAAAGCTGCTCCCAGCATTACTTCATCCTCAACCAGCTGTTAGTCAACAAGGAGCTCTGGAAAGCAACTTATATGAATGTTCCCTTCTGTTGAGGAGTGCAGGGTAAAAGAAGGTGTAAAACTAGGATTTGGAAAAGGATTTCTTTTCTTCTGCTTTCCCTGTCATTGTATAGTACTGGCCAATGGTTCCATTGTGTAGTTTCTCATAATAAGGTAAGAACTGAGCTTTTGGCACGAACTTTTGCCATTGTCACTACACCTGATTCTTGTAAAAGTTGATGACACCCTGTGTTGTAGAACTTACCTGTACTGAGGGAGAAGGAAAAGTCATTATTGCAAAGACCAAATGATTTTGAAAACTCAGGTTGTTGGGGGTTTTTTATTCATTTGTGGCAGCTGTTCCCCACCAACACAGACCGTTAACATGGGGAAGGAAAATGACATAGGTGTGAAGTCCTCACGTGAGCACCTCCAACAGACAAAGTTTCCACTTGTTTGTTTTCTTGTGTGTGTGTTTGATTTTGATGTGGTTTTGGTTCTTGAGGTTTTGAGTTTTGAAAAATCTGCCCTTTTTTTTTTTTTTTTTTTTTTTTTTTGTAAGGAAGGGAAGGGAAAAGTATTCAGTTTTGGTTTTCACTGGAAATATTCTTTTGATTCAGAAGTTTCCTTGCATTTTAGAAAAGCCTGTGGTGGAAAGCTCTACTTGTTTGCTTGGTTTTGCTGTACTGTGGCCTCTCACTGCTGTTCCCTACCTGCCTGATCTGTGTGCATTTCTTGGCCTCTTTTTCTGAAGAGGTATGCCCAAAAACTCCCAGGGCACAAGGGATCCCCACTCTTCGTTTGTGACGTGATTCAAGGACTAGCAACCATGGTGAACTCAAACAGTGACCTCCTCTGATGCTGAAGATTGTTCTTCAGTAGTTAGCTGTAAACAGATGAGCAGCACCAGGTGTCACTCATGGCCAAGTGGCATTAGGGATTCAAAGCCTGGGGTGTGATGAGATCAAAATAGTCATCTTGCAACACAAACAAGGATTGCTTTAATGAAAGCTGAGGCTTTGATTTAATTTGTGTAGGATCCGGATGAATGGCCTGTGTGATCCAAACAGATTGTGTAGCAAATAGCTTCACAGAGAAACTGAGCAATGCCAAGTGAAAAGAGTTCAGCTCATGGGCTCAGAGACAGGACCTAATTCTAACCTGTAGTGGGAGTGTGTGGAGCATGATGCAGGCAGCTTCTCATCTTCTGGTCTTCAGTCATGACTTTGAAAGCCAGCAGATAGTTCAGCTTTTTGGTTGAGGGCAGAGGTAACGGAGAGGTAATCGCATACTACACAAGATGTAGAAATCTCATGCGTTCCTGTATGTACCCTGGAGAGGAGGACTGCTTTGATTTGTCTGTACCTTAAGTGCCATCACAGAATGTTGTAAGAGAAATCAATTTTAGCCCCACCTAAGACTCAACATCTTAAGGATGTCCAAAATGGAATATAGTAAGAGTTGGAGGTCATTGATTCAGGAAACTCTAAACCCCATCTCTTCCCAATGTCTGAAAGATTTATTAAGAGAGTTCAGATTGCTGGTGTTAGAAACACAGGTGGTCGGTGTAGGCACAGGGCAAGAATCATTAGGAGGATAGATTCTTTAAAGTCATTGCCAGCATCTTCTTCTAAAATACTTTCCTCTGACAAATGACTCCCACAAGTGGAGATAATCTTTATTTAAAAGATGTTAAATCTTCTTATCACTATGAACTGGATCTCAGAAAGGCCAAAGATTCTGTTTTTCAGTAATCTGGTTCACGGGAGCCTTCCTGACTGCATTAAAAGTGAGAATTAACTCACTCAGCTAGTATGTTAATTGATCCTTATGAGTTCCTTCCAGCTCAAGATCTGAGTCTATATTAAGCAGGAATGATTTGGGAGCCTTGCCAGTAAATGACTTGGAAGAGATTTTCCATTTAAATTCTCTGAAATTATGTTTGAACTCTTTATTTGTTTCCCAGGTGTCTCCCAGGCTGTGTATCAAACCATGTTAGTTAAACCTTTATCACTTCTGCAAAACAATAAAGTCTTCCAAGTGAACAGCTTTAAAGATTTAAAGATCTCTGCATTTCAAGTGTGCTTTTAACAGATATATCTTTGCTGAAATGCTCCTTAGCACAATCGCAATGCAGTTAATCTACTTCCCTTCAGAACTGGCTTACAAACTGAAGAATGGAAATTACCCCAACTCATCTATGTGTTCCCAGCTACTTAAAGATAGTGATTGCAACAGCAGAAGAATCTTTAGTTCCCTGGTACCTGAAAATGAGCTTTATCTGGTACCAGTCATGAGTTCCTAAAGAATGTCAGAAACAGCCTTTTTACTTATCAAATCCAGTCCCTAGCTTTGTGAGCAGCTGCATAACAGCATCATGGTAAGATAATCTGGAGGGGTGTTAGAGAGGTCATGTAGCTCATCCATCAGCCCCAAGGCAGGATCAACTATATATTAATCCTGGCAGATATTTATTCAATGTGTTCTGAAAGATCTCCAATGAAAGAGAGAAGCTCAGCTAACATATTCTGACTCCTCGTCCTTGCCATTACAAGGGGGTTTTTAAGTTTACCCTGAATCTTCTTGTAATTAGTCAAGAAAACTGAGTAACATGTCTGAGCTGTCACAGGGGTGGAAAAAAGATTATATTCCATTCAGTGTATGTGAAGACTTTGAGATTCCCCCCATGAGTCACCTTCTCTTTATGGTACACAACACTTAATGTTTCTAATCTTCCTTCATGTCATGCTTTGCAAATCTCTGATTAGCCTCATTGCACTTCTGTTGCTCTCTCCAGTCAGTTTGTTTCTCTCTTGATCTAGGATATCTTTCTCAAGTGTCTGAAATAGCATCCATCCCCTGCTTTTGATTCAGTAGCAGTGTGTTGAATGTTTGCTGTCAAGCTTAAAGTAAGCAAGGCCTGTTACTCAAGAATTATTTCCTCTGTTTAGGAGATTACACTTGCATAGTAACAGGAGTCCTGGATGAAAAGAAACCCAATACTAAATGTTTGTGCGTATTTTAAAATGAAATTTTGGTTTGGAAGTTAACAACATTCAACTTTAGTGCTTTTTTTTTTCCCCCAGTGATTTGGCCCCAAATGGCTCCAGTCTTTGGCCTTTTTAAACTGACCTTTCTCTACCTGTTGTCTCTCCTGTGAATCCCCATGGATCCTGGGGTTTTGTGTCTTTCAATCCTTTGTAACGAGTTCCAGATCTCACAGCCAGAGTGCAAGCACTACCTTGTGGACCTTACTCGTTCTCATTTGCACACACTTGACTGGGGAGAGACTGTTTGCAAAGGCCTGCAGTGACAGGACGAGGGGCAATGGCTTCAAACTAGAGAAGGGCAGATTTACATTGGATCAGGAAGTTGTTCTTCACTATGAGGGTGGTGGAACCTTGGAACAGGTTGCCCAGGGAGGTGGTTGAGACCCCTTCCCTGGAGATATTCAGGGTAAGATTCGACGAGGCCCTGGGCAGCCTGGTCTAGTTGGGGACGTCCCTGCTGACTGCGGGGAGGTTGGTCTGAATGACCTTAGGAAGTCCCTTCCAGCCTGGACCATTCAATGATTCTATGATTCTATCACAAGATGACTTATTTCATGGCAAATGACATTAGTTGCTGATTTTGCCACGTGAAACTTCTACAGAGCCTTTTATTTTTCCACCTGCAATTAAAGCCTGCATCTTAGTTACTGCCTTCTTTTCCCTTTTGATCTCATTATTAGGGAATGAATATAATCAGATCATATTTGAAATTACAACAGAAAACATAAAAAAGTGAGGTAGCTATCATCTTAGATTAGCATTCCAAAGATGATAAGTAGACAGGCCAAATAATCTGTATTCATTTCTGAGCAACAACTTAGGGTTCTGGGGAATCAGATATTGTAGTAAGCAACTTTGAAGAACTAGGACTCAGTTAATCAAGGTGGGAGAATAAAGCTGCAACAGCAGAAGCTGGAGTGATTTTACTAGACACTCACAGCTGAGGAGTGCATATGTACTTCATCCCTCTAGAATATTAGGGGTGTGCAGAGGCAGAAGTGGCAATGATGAAATGTAGGTAAAAATTTAGGATTAGATGAGATCATCTGATCCCTTAAAACCAGTCCAGAAGGCTCCACAAAACCTTTGGTTCTTGCCTAGTAAGCCTCACTACATGCCCACTGTGGGTGAAGTAACAAACTCCAGACCTTTAGCAAGAAAGCAGAAAAGATTGTGATGTGCCCGGGGAAAGCAAGAAATAGGAAGCTCTTACTGACGTCTTGAACTACCGAATTAGCAGCAAATTTGCTAGCTAAAACCTCTCCAGCTGGTGCTAAGGAACAGGTTGCTTTCCCAGCTTCAAAGCCTTCGCAGGCTCTCCAAGGAGGGTAATTCCTTCTAGGAACAGTCCATTTAACTCCTGAGTGCATGTGAGAGGTGAACTAAGTGAGCTCCTGAAGTGGAATTTTAATTTTTTTTTTTTTTTAATTGCAAAAAATGTTGAACAGTTTGGGCTTAAGGTGAGAGAATACCATTTTGGAAAGGTTTTATGGAAATTGCTTCTGTCAGAGGGACAGAGAGAAACCTTTCTGCACTGCAGATGCAGGAGGGACTGACTATCTGAGTGATTGCTGAAGGAAATTGCTGTGTTTGGAACACAAGCCCTATGAGGAAAGGCTGAGGGAGCTGGGGTTGCTTAGCCTGGAGAAGAGGAGACTGAGGGGTGACCTTATTGCTCTCTACAACTACCTGAAGGGAGGTTGTAGCCAGGCAGAGGTTGGCCTCTTCTCCCAGGCAGCCAGCACCAGAACAAGAGGACACAGTCTCAGGCTGCGCCAGGGCAGGTTTAGGCTGGATGTTAGGAGGAAGTTCTATACAGAGAGAGTGATTGCCCATTGGAATCGGCTACCCATGGAGGTGGTGGAGTCACCTTCATTGGAGGTGTTCAGGAGAAGACTTGATGGGGTGCTTGGCTGCATGGTTTAGTTGTTGGGTGGGTTGGATTGGTTGATGGGTTGGACGCGATGATCTTGAAGGTCTCTTCCAACCTGGTGCATTGTATTGTATTGTGTTGAAATAACTTTGTTACCAAAGCAATGGTTATTTTCTCAGGAGCCTTGTTCCTTAGAAGGTGCTCCTAGAAAAGTACTTTAGTTCTGAGCACGGCTTGATCTTTCTTGGCAAACCCCTTCTATGGTGGGCCTGTTATGAAGGAGGAAGTGCGGGGTTTAACTAGAAGGCTTACCAAAGCGCGTGCTGCGGTTTGCATGCTACAAAGCAGCCAAGGAAGAGAGTTTGTAGGGAGACATTGGGCTCAACGTCCTATCTTTATTCCCCCTGCTTTGAGTGTGTTTGTAGGCAGGAAGGTGCTGAAGTCAGTAAAATTCAGTAAAATTTTGGCTAATTTTTGTAACAGTGAAGCTTCCAAAATTGCTTCATTTTATGCAAGCTGGAGTTCTGAAGTGTTGGCATTCCGTGACATTCTGCAGACTGTGCTAAATTCAGCAGGGTTTTTTTTTTTTTTCCCTCTCATGCTGAAGTGGAGCTACAATAATTTCTGGGGTCTGTGGCTTGTTTCAATTATTTAATTCTGCAAAAAGATTTTTATAAATCCTCCCTTCTCTTTCATATTATTAACTTTCTTGTCAAATTTTTATTTAAAGCAAGGAGACAAAGATGGATCTTTCCTTTATAGCTCTGCAAAGTTAGATTTACTTCTTTGACCTGTTTTGGTGTGATTGAAAGTTAATCTGTCTCCTTTTTATTGGCTTTTGGTAAAGCATGTATTTCTTTGTTTCCCTTTTTCATTCTGCATTGTCTTGTGGAAATACGTAGCTTCAAGCTGTAAAAAATTATCCTGCTCCAGGAAAGAAGAAAACGACAACCCTTAATCCAGTCCAAGGGAAGGTTTATGTCTTTAATTAGCTTCTTGGATTGTATTCATGTATGATTCAAATAAAACAATCTATGAGCAATAATAAAAGTCCCCTGGTCACCTCTGACCTTGCAGAGACGAATGCTAAAGCCAGAAAGCTTTTTTGGCTCAGCATCAGTAACGACAACTTGAATTTGTCTTTCTTTGGAGCTAACTTTTTGCCATAAAAAGTCTGTGGAGTGCTCCCACTGCAGTTAACTTGCTTGGCCTAGGGCATGATTTGGTTTGTGGGCTGTTAACTCTGAAGACTGGTATTTTAAATAGTGTTGCCCTCACTTTGTAATTAGTCCTTGCAGTGCTCTAATCCTGGAGTGTGTGTTTCTAACCTCTCTGCAAGAGTTATTTACTATTGTTTTTCAATGCACTTGAGGACATAAAATGGCTTTTGTGTGATGTTGCAGTTTTAAAGCTAATATTACTATTGATAGAGATTGTTAAGGTTTTGCCTTACTCAAGCAGATGATCCTGTGATCATCCATAGTGTTATATTAGGCAGAGAAAATTTTGCCCCATATATATGTCATTCTTTTTTGTTTCTAAAAAGCTGAATGAGCATGGGCTTTATATCCAGGGATATTGATCCTGGGAAAGTACTGACTCACAGCAGGAACCCAAAATGGATCAGTATTTCCTTGTCTGCAGCAGGAATCAATGTCTCTAGCCAGCTTGTGATACTCTACAGCTGAGCCAGCACTTCAAAGACATAGTGCCAGATTCAAGGTATTGCTATTTGCAGTCTCCTTGCACCTCCAAACCCCAATATAATGTGTCCAGTTACTACTTGCAGTAGTTCAGTTTATCAAGGTGTTTTGCTGTGTTTTCTATTCAGTGATTTCTGCTATATCAGAATGTAAATAAGGACTAGAATCAAAGAATCATTTTTATTGGAAGAGATCTTTCAGATCATCAAGTCCAACTGTTAGTTCCAGCACTGCCAGGTCACTACCAAACCATGCCCCTCAGCACCATGTCTATATAGCTTTTAAACTGCTCCAGGGATGGTGATTCCACCACTTCCCTGGGCAGCCTGTGCCAGGGCTTGACAACCTTTTTGGAGAAGAAATTGCTTCTAATGCCTAACCTAAACTTCCACTGGCATAACTTAAGGCCATTTCCTCTCATTCTGTCACTTGCTTTTTGGTGAAGGAGACCAACCCCCACATCTCTCCAACCTCTTTAGGGAGTTGTAGAGAGCAAGAAGGTCTCCCCTGAGCCTCCTTGTCTCCAGAATAAACAATCCAAATTCCCTCAGCTACTCTTCTTAAAAGACTTATACTCTAGATCCCTCACCAGCTTCATTGCCCTTTTCTGGACCCACTCCAATACCTCAGTGTCCTTCTTGTAGTGAGTGGCCCAAAACTGAACACAGTGCTTAAGGTGTGGCCTCCCTGGTGCTGAGTACAAGGACAGGGCCATTGCCCTAGTTGCTTGTCTTGAGGTCTGCGATAGCATTTCACTGACCTGTAAGGGGCAGGTTCAGGTGCCTGGTGGAGCAGCATGATGTGTAGCTAAATATTCAGTGCTGCTCTATTGCTGAATGGGTGAAATCACATTGAAAATAACAGAATTGTAAATAAAGTAGAACAAATACTGCTAAAATTAGCAGCTGTTGAACCTGCCAGTTGGTGATAGACAAATCTTCAAAGGACCTGTCTTTCACAGGGTTTTAAATATGGTTGCTGAGTTGTGGAGTTTGTATTTTTAGGGTTGAAAGCATATGGGTACGTGTTTTCATTGATGTTCCTGTTCATTCTTTCAGTACATTTTGTGCTGGTGTTACTGAGATTTAATATGCTGTCCTGCTGTTCATTGAATAGGTGCTGGTTTTATAGGGGCTTTTAAAAATACTTGTAAATTGCAAATTGATGATGTTTATTTAGCACTTTCAACTTAAACCAAAATCATTTATTTTGGTACATTCTTTGCAGTGTTGTTTATCTGTGAAACTGTATTGGATCATAGTATCAGTCAGGGTTGGAAGGGACCACAAGGATCATTCAGTTCCAACCCCTGCCATGGGCAGGGACACCCCACACTACATCAGGCTGGCCAGAGCCTCATCCAGCCTGGGCTTAAACACCTCCGGGGACAGGGCCCCAACCACCTCCCTGGATAACCCATTCCAGGGCTTCACCACTCTCACGGTGAAGAACCTCCTCCTCATGTCCAACCTGAATCTCCCCACCTCCAGCTTCATTCCATTCCCCCTATCACTATCTGATAGCCTGAGAAGTCCCTCCCCAGCCTTCCTGTAGGCCCCCTTCAGATACTGGAAGGCCACAATGAGGTCACCTGGGAGCCTTCTCTTCTCCAGACTGAACAGCCCCAACTCCTTCAGTCTGTCACCTCTTGTCCAAACAGCCTACCAAGAAAAAGTCTCCAAAACAACCTCAAAAACCCCAGACAAACTCTATCCCCCTCTTTAAACCAGGCATATTGGTGCAGAAGATATCTAAGCACTACAGTAACCTCCGTCCTGAAATCAAGTACAAACTAGTACAACCTTGAGGAGCTGAAAAATGTTTCAGAGCACAAATGCACATTTCCAAATGAGAAGCTGGGTTCAGAAAGCAGCCCTGGCAGAGTTCAGCATCCAAGGTTAACACGTGAATGTTGAAGCAATTGTGGGGGAAGTGGAAATTTTAGCTTTGTGAAATGAAAGGCTGAGGAAATAAAGGGAGGAGGGGAACTGGGCAGAAGTGGAGGATAGAATAGTGTAAATATTTTTTAAAAAAGTCTATGGATTAAAGGTATGAAGAGAATTCAGTATTTTACTGGCCAAAAACTCTAACCAACAGAGTTATTTTCTGCACTCCTTTGACCTCCCTGTCTAGCTGTGGAATAATGGATCCCCACATGCAAATCACACCAGGTATTACTTTGTGCTCCACCTTCTCTCAGATAGTTTCACTGCAAAATTTAAAATACCTACAGAAAAGATTCCCTGATTAAAAATCTGGTTTCCCCTTGAGATGATGCCACAGTTCAGATGGTGTTGCTCTGGGAGCATACCTAAGGGCATCAATATCTTCATTTGTTGTGATTTAGTGATCTAATTGTGGCTGTTACTTTCTTTAACTGCTGTAGTTAGTACAGTCACTTTTGTCAGTCTCATGGACTTTGGGGAGAAGTCAAAGTGATGTGGGTGGTGATAAGGTCATCGACTGATTCCTGTTTTCCTTAAGGTCAGTAGTGTGATATAAGCTTTGCTGATTCCAAACTACTTGCCCATCTCTTTTCCTTGTGTTCGTGCCTGTTTTTTGCCTCTAGCCAAAGAAGCACAAAATTAGCAAACTATTTGGGCTGAGGTAAGGCAACCATTCCTTCAAGCTGGTTAGGTGTGAAGTATCTCAAAGGTAGTGGAGACTTTCCTATGTGTTGCAAATGTAAAGTGTTACCAGTCTCTGTTACTTGTCAGAGTTGCTCATTTGGGTTATCATTTCCATTAACTTACGGGCTGGGACTTGACAACACCAAGTGCCAAATAAGGACACAACCTGAAATACATGAAAAAGCCAAGGAAGAGGAAAAGAAGAAATGGTGCAGTAGTGGATGTGATGAAATCTAAGCATCTTTAATGTCACCTTCTCTGACACAGAAGTTTTGAGGAGGGACTGCAATTTTGGGAGCATGTAAGGGAAGCTCTCCTCAAGTATTAAAGGTAGTGTGGAAGGAAGTCCAAATGATGGTACTTTGACATCTATTCACTAGGTTAGGTTCATGGGACAAAGACAGATTGGATGAAGGCTTGCAAGTTAGGGACTGACCATCAAAGTGCTTGAAAATCCAGCTTTTGAAACTTTTTTCTTGACCAGCCTTTGCCTTTCTGCATAGTGGCGCATTGCACTCTAATCAGGTTACCAGCACTTGGATGCCACTTGGAATTTCCTTGGCTTTCTGCTCTGGTGGCCCAGGAATCACAATGTTGTAGCCAAAATTAGTATAAATAAAAGTGATTGAGTAGGAAAAGTAAATAAAGAAAATGAGTGCAGCCAGATATAGCAAGTCTTTGATCATAGATTACAAAGATTATTTCAGTGCATATAAATGTAATGATGTCTTTGAAGAGCTGGTAACACAGAAGCCAGTGTACGTCACAAAGTATAAAGGATGGAGAAGGGTAAAGGATTAAGAAAGGAAAAGATAAGACTTTGTGCATCATTAATGAAAGATGGGGAACAGAAAGACAAATGGAAAATTTCACTGCATGGAATGATGACTTTGATTCTTTCTTTTACTGATCTGTTGGTGTAGCAGAAGGTTTTAAAGAAGTAAAAGAGAACAAAGGCACAAAACTGCTGCATCTGTCTCACAAAACAGGAGGAGATGGTGGCAACTGTTTCCAGCATGAAATGGAGCCAAGAAGAGCCTAGTAAAATGTGGTGCCTATAAAGTGAACCATGAATCAGAGCTGAAATCAGATTGTGCTACAGGAAAGCAACTGGCAATGGTGGTCTCTGTTGTAGGAATGTTTTCCAGCGGAAGGGCAGAGGGGAGGCCAGTTTAGTGTATTTGCTGGCACTGGCCATCAGCCTAAGTGTGACAGATGTTGTATCTGCCAGGAAGGTGACTGCTGCTGGCAGAAGGGGTGTTGCAGAGGGGGTGCTTGTGTTCCTCCTCTCTAGAGAAGTACTGGTACACAGCATTGTGTGTGGTAAGCAGGGATGGATTTGGCACCGGGTCTGGAGTTTGGTATCAGCAATGCTGGGGCTCATCTGGTGCCTCTCCAGGACCAGTCTTTCCCCTGTTCCCACACTACTGTGTTTCCTGCCGGGAAATTTCTAGGCATACAGTTATCTGGGCTTGGTTTTCTTTAGGACTGTATCAACAACAACAAAATATGCAGAAGGCCTGCCACTTGCTTTTACTAGTTCTGTGTGCAGCCAACCTACTGTCTGAGTTGCCTGACACATTACTGCATTATGGAGATGGTGCTCAGGTGATTATTTAGCAGTAGGAGTGGGGTCCTCTACCCTACATGATGTGCCATCTTAGAAACACATTTACTTTTTAGTTGCCTCACAGCAGGTATTTCCTCTTCTCTGGGACAACTCTGTAAAACAAGATACTTCTTTAGAAGAGTTTATTTTTAATGTGCATCAACAGAAAAATAACAATTTTTAATTATAATATCACTAAAAATCCCTCTAATATGGAAGAGCACAGTGACTTACTCAGGAAGGTTCAAGACAGTTAAGACATCTCCATTATTGTCCTGTAGCATCTTTTCTCCTTGAAATGCCACAAAACAGGACTCCTGCCAGGCACTGACTTACAAGTCTGGGCAAACATGAATGAAATGTAATGCCAGTGTAAAAAACCCAACCAACCAAACACACAACCAAAAAAACCCACCAAAGCCCAAAACATGAGGGAAATATTCTTTCTCCCGAATATTCCACTTGATGTGCATGTAAGTGATGAAATAGTACCTTGAGAAGAAGTATGGTGCATCACCATAATACAATACAATACAATAAACCAGGTTGGAAGAGACCTTCAAGATCATCACGTCTAACCTATCAACCAATCCGACCCACCTAAACAATCCAACCCATGGAACCAAGCACCCCATCAAGTCTCCTCCTGAACACCTCCAGGGATGGTGACTCCACCACCTCCATGGGCAGCCCATTCCAATGGAGAATCACTCTCTCTGTATAGAACTTCTTCTAAAAATCCAGCCTAAACCTCCCCTGGTGCAGCTTGAGACTGTGTCCTCTTGTTCTGGTTCTGGCTGCCTGGGAGAAGAGACCAACCTCTGCCTGGCTACAACCTCCCTTCAGGTAGTTGTAGAGAGCAATAAGGTCACCCCTCAGTCTCCTCCTCTCCAGGCTAAGCAACCCCAGCTCCCTCAGCCTCTCCTCACAGGGCTTGTGTTCCAAGCCCCTCACCAACTTTGTTGCCCTTCTCTGGACACCTTCCAGCAAGTCAACATCCTTCCTAAACTGAGGGGCCCAGACCTGGACACAGGACTCGAGGTGGGGCCTAACCAGTGCAGTGTACAGGGGCAGAATGACCTCCCTGCTCCTGCTGGCCACACTGTTCCTGATGCAGGCCAGGATGCCATTGGCCCTCCTGGCTGCCTGGGCACACTGCAGGCTCATGTTCAGCCTACCATCAACCAGCACCCCCAGGTCCCTCTGTACCTGGTTGCTCTCCAGTCACTCTGACCCCAGCCTGTAGCACTGCATGGAGTTGTTGTGGCCAATGTGCAGAACCCGGCACTTGGATGTGCTAAATCTCACACTCTTGCTGCCTGGAGATGGTGTTTTGGAAATTGTAATTGAAAATAGCTTAGTCAAGGACATAAAAGTTACTAAAAATTCCAGTGATTTGTGACTTTCTTCATTTTTGAAGGAATTATGGTTAATTGGCAGGACTAAACAGAGAATAAGGTTCCCTTTAATCTCTCAGCTCTTATTAACAGGTACAGTGACATTCTTAAACCTGTGTGGTAAATTGGTACCAGTGAAACTGAAACACTGGAAAAACTCTGAAATGCCTCCCTTTCCTGAAAATAATGATGGTAGCTTAGAGAAAGTGAATGGCTTAAGGGAAATCCATCTGAATAAGGTTTTAATCCTCGGCAGCCATCAGTGAAATCAGGAATTCCATGCGCTTTAAAGGAGTACATTTCAAAAAGAAATCTTCCTAACAGACTTATCTTACCGTGGATACAGTGGGCAGAGGAGACAGAGGCTGTAACTCAAACAGCATGGGAATACACATTATTGCCTTTCAAAGATTTAGGCCATCTCTACTGCAGACTTTCTGCTGATGCAGCTCTCTGGTGCAGGTACAATGCAAGCTGCCAAATGTGACCTGTTTATCACATCCTTCGTGGCTTAGTCCATGCTGTTTGAAATGATGACACAGACATCTTATTTCCATACAGTTATAGCTGTGTCAGTGGTGTTGATAATACAGTGTGTGTTAGATGGTGCTCCTGAGTGTAGTGGGTTGAGGCAGCCCCTCCCCACCACAGGCAAAATGACGACTCTGGCAAATGGATTGCAAAAGTGATGGAAAAGTTTAAATAGAAAAGGGTGAATGGGCACAAAAGAACCAGAAACAGTGACAGAAGAAACCCCAAAACAGACCCGAAAACATCCCATCCCCACCTGAGGGTGGGCCCAAGACCCCCAGGGCTCATTCTTCCCCCCCACTGCTAGGCTAGTCTCGGCTGGCCAGGCCTGAGACTGCCCATCCCCCTGGCCTTGGGCCTAGCCAGGCCCAAGGCTGGGAGACGTCTCCCCCAGTTACCGGGTGCTGGCGAGGGAAGAAAGAGAAAGAGGCGGACCCCATGCAAGGTCTTATAGCGGTGCAGGGGATTGTGGTAGGAGATACCTGGTTTCCTGTGTCCACCCGCTGGGCTGGACTTCTGGACACAGGAAGTATACCGTGTATCAGAGGGCACCCAGCCCAAACCACCACACTGAGTATCTGATTTTCCTTCATTAGATGGTAGAGGATGCAGCTGCCTGGTAGAGCTCAGTCATGTAGGCTGAGTTTTAGTTACCACAGTTCCTATATAAACTCAAAAGCTTGTGACAACATGTCTTCGTATGTTGAAATGCCTGAAATAGCTTTTGGGTGCTGCAGAAATGCTGCTGAAGGTGGACATCAAGACACGTTTCACTGGGCTTGGGGAGAATTTCACGCAGGACTCTATACAAAGAAAAAGGACTTACTAAAGAAAAGGTCCCACTGAGTAACCATGTGGATAATCTATTGTGACTGCTTCAGTCTGGTACAGACTGGTGTGAATCTCCAGTACTGAGGACAGACTGAAAGCTGGGAAGGGGTAATTATGTTAATTGAAAGGGCTTCGCAATACCTCCTGAATCAGGGGTTACCATTAGTCTTACCTTTGACCACCCAAACAGGTCTTGTTTCACTGATTTCACCAGTCCCTTTTCTTCCAGCTGCTAATATAAGAAAAGTGAACTCTATTTTAGAGAGACAGCTGGGAGAACTGGATGCTAATGCTTAAATATTCTATTATAAGTTAGTTTCAAATGGTGCAGCACCTGCAAAAAGCCTTAAAAAAGAAAAAAAAAAAAAAAGATAAAACCCCTCTGATAAATTTACTGCAAAATGGATACTTCATCTCTACAGAGAATAAAAGTGTCATTGATCTTTATGATAAATTGTATCTTGGTGTCTGAAAATATAGACCTTGTTTTTTTTTCATTATAAGGATGACCCTGCCTCTATTATAAATCAAAAGTAGCCAGGGGTTTTTGGCTTTTGTAAGATCTACAGGGGGAATAAAAAAATTACTCTGGAGCCACAGCACATTTTGAGGCCTGTGGATGTAGTCTACCTCGACCTCAGCAAGGCCTTTGGCACCGTCCCCTACAGCAAACTCCTCCTCACAGTCCCCTCTAAGGTTACTTCTTTCTAGGCAGTTGATAGGCCATTAGCAAGCCCCAGGAGAGGAGTAGGCACCTGGCTTGCCCAGATGTGTGTGATCTCAGTGATGGCTCTCCTCCTGCTTTGTGGTCTCCACTCCCCTCCTCACACTCACAGGTTGCACTTACTTCTTTAGCGTGGTGGCTGGAGGCTGCACTCAGGGCACAGCTGTGTCTTTCTGTCCATTGTTCCTTAAATTTGTATTCTGCTCTTTCACCCCACCTTCCCAGCTGCTCTGGCAAACCAGACACACTGCAAAGGGCAGCAGACTGTGACAAGGGTGATGGATCACCCAGGCTGGAGGAGCTGCCAAGGTTTAGTCAGTCCAGACCCCACATGTCTGTTGAGACTTGCTGAGTTGGGTCAGTGATATGAGGAGAAAGCTTCCTTCTCTAGTGCAGACCTCAGACCACTGCTGGTCTTTCATGTAGGCAGTGTCATATGAAGTAATTACAAGAAGTCCAAGGGCAATGAAGAGGCTTCAGGACCTTGGGATGACTGTTTAAGGGGTCAGGAGCACAAGCAGTGTCCTCCTCTGTTCCCCTAGCTGTGGGAGGTGATGAGGGAATGAACAGGAAGAGCAGATCAATGCCTGGCTCCAAGCCTGGTGTCTCCCTCAGGACTTTGGGTTCTTTAATCATGGGTTGACTTACAGGACACCAGACCTGCTGGCTACAGAGAGGGCACACCTGTCTCAGAGGGGAAAAGGATCCCAGCCCAGGAGCTGGCAAGACTCACTGACGGAGCTTGAAACTGGATTGGAAGGGGAAGGGCACAAACCCAGGCTGGCTGGAAATTAAGCCAAGGGCAGCACGCCGGTGTCTGAAGGATGGGGGCTAGCAGGGGCTGCCGGTGCAGGCAGGGAACGGAGACCCACGTGGCAGCAGAGACACAAGGGTCACAGATGGGTTAGCAACCACAGGAGCACCTGAGGCCAGGCAGGCAGAGACTGGGCCTTCTCCCTGCAAAAAAGTGCTGAGGCCTTGAGAGCGACCAAAAGCGTCAGCAGCAATGCCTGCAGCAGGGGAAGCAACAGGAGGAGCTGGGAGCCCTTGGGGGTCAGAAAAACTATGACCTAGTGGCATCAGAGAAACTGGGTGGGATGTCTCACACTGCTGGAGAGCCACAGCCAGGGGCTACCAACTCTTCAGAAGGGACAGGCAAGGAAGGAGAGGCGGCGGGGCGGCCTGTGTGCCAGGGAGTGTTACCAATGGCTGGAACTTGATGATGGTGAGGAGAGGGTTGAGTGTTTATGGGGAAGAAGGCCAATGAGGCAGAAGTCCTATTGGGAGTCTGCTACAGACCATCCAACCAGGACGAAGAGACAGAGAAAATACTCTTTAGGCATCTGGCAGAAGTTTCATTTGGACTTTTTGAACCTTATCCCACTTGCCTCGGATCATCTGTCCAGCCTATGCAGATCCCTCTGCAGAGCCTTCCTGCCCTCAGGTGGATCTACACTCCTGTCCAACTTGGTGACATCTGGAAACTTACTGAGGCTGCTCTCAATCCCCTTGTCCAGGTCACCGATGCAGGTATTAAACAGAACTGGCCCCAGCACTGAGCCCTGGGGAGCACCACTTGTGCCCAGCTGCCAGCTGGTTTTGCTCCATTCCCCACAGTGCTCTGGGCACACCTGTCTAGGAATTGTTTTCCCCAGTAAAACAAATGCATGTCCTAGTAATGAATAGCCAGTTTCTCCTGGAGCATGATATGCCAAAAGCTTTATTAAAATCTATTTTAACATCACCATCCAGTTGCCCACATTGCCACCACTTTGTGCCTGGCTTCATTTTAATGCATATTCTTGAGCTTTCCTGTGCAGAGAGGCCACTGAGGCCCCAGCTGCAGATGCAGCCAAGCTCTTATGCCAAGCACTAACTGCTCACTCCACAGCAGCCTGGCTAGAAATATTTCATGGCTGCAAGCAGTCACTGAAGGAAACAGTGGAGGAGAAAAAGCAACGACATACCTTTGCATGTGCCTCTGACAGCAAAACAGCCACACAACAGCAGCAGTAGAGCTGCCATGAGAGGATGGCTGCAATTCTGCCAGTCATGGGTGCCCACCAGCTGTCCCCTGAGCACAGACCCCTTCTGGTGCTTTGGCCATTGTTGGTGTTTGCAGGTCTCTCATTGGCCACATCTAGAGAGGCAATCACAATGTTAAGCCTGTTGGCTCTGGCCAGGAAGTTCTCTGTTTCCCTCTTAGCACTGGTGCCTGGAAGCATGCTCCAACTCAGAAGGCCAGAGGGAGAGGACAGGGCAGAGTGCAGCTGCTTGACCAGTTGCTCTGTCCAGAGACACAGACAAACACCTTCCCTGCAGGAGGGAATGCCACCTACATCTCCTCCCTATCCCAGCTCCCACATCCTGAGGGCATAGTCAGGCCTTCTCAAGAGGTACTTGAGCCTTGCTCTTAGCTTCTGCCTTTGCTCCAGCATGGGCACCACTTTGCATTTGTTCCCAGTGTCTGGGACATGCCTCCAACTTAGAGACCCCAGTAAGCTTGCTCAGTACCTGAGTCTGCCCAAAGCAAGTAATGTGCATAGCCTCCAGGCCTTGACACCATTGCCAAACATGAGAGAGAGAACAGGTGAAGCCGCAGGGAGGTTCCTTCCAAGCCCCTGCTCAGTCTAGAACTTAGGGCATTGCTCTGAACATCAGGTCACGAGAGGGATCCTGCTCAGTGCAGCTCCTCTGCCTTGGGCCTCTAAGGGCTCACAGCAAGCTCTGGGATGCAGCTACAACAAGAGGGAAGCGCTGTGGGAAGCGCTCCAGGTGCCTCAAAAAGCCAAAACACTTCCATCTTTGGCTGCTGATGTGATATGCAAGGGCAGGCAGTGGGCAGAGAGCCTGCTGACACACAGTGATCCTGATGGGTGACTCTGGCTGATTAGGCAACAGTAACTACCTGGCATGCTGGTGGCTGGAATCACCTTGGCTTCTTCAGCAGAGACTGGCAGTGAGCCACCGTGTCCTTCCAAAAGCATGTCTTTTCCACATCCTTCTTGTTTAGCACTTAAGAAAGAAAGCATCTCTTAAGTTGGGTGAGATAGAATCATTCCCCACCAGGGAGATGGCATCTGCAGGAGGCAATACTTCTCAAAGAAGCAATTCTTCTGAGGAGGGCTCCTCCACAAGGCCCTTGTGCCCTTCCCTGTAAGCACCTGCAAGTCGCATTAATCCCACCCCATCTATTGGTCTGCAGATGAGAGAAATATCCAGAAAACACACTTGGAGAGTGTGTGTGAAGTGTAAATGAAAAGCAGGTTCAAGACCATCTTAAGAGCCTGTAGGTGCACAGTTCTGTGGGGCCCAATGAGATCCACCCAAGGGTCCTGAGGGAACTGGCAGATGAAGTTGCCAAACCACAGTCCATCATAAGCGAAAAGTCATGGCAGTCTGGTGAAGTCCCTGCTGGCTGGGAAAGGGGAGACATCACCCCCATCTTCAACAAGGAAAAAAGGGAGACCCCAGAAAGTACAGGCCAGTCAGTCTGACCTCTGTGCCTGGCAAGGTCATGGAGCAGATCCTCCTGAAGGCCTTGCTAAGGCACATGGAAAATGAAAGAGAGGTGATTTGTGGCAACCAGCAGGTTTAGGGGCACTGCTGGGGGTCTCTGCCCTGCCCCGAGCAATGGAGCCCCTCCCCCCTCCCCTCTGTCCCAGGTGACCTCATTCTGTGGGAAGGGGTTTCCTCCTTCTCCTCCTCTGGGAGCTCATGGTGGGTAGATGACTCAAACTATCTTGGGGGACCATGTGGCTAAGTTGGTAGCACGTAAGACTCTTACTGGGAAGGTCATGAGTTCAAGCCTGCAGTGGGCAGGAGAGTTCTCTCTGGGCAGCAATGTCCTCCCTCCTCAAGAGGGGACTGGACTTGGTGCTATGGTCTAGTCATGGGGTCTGTGGTGACAGGTTGGACTGGATGATCTTTGAGGTCTCTTCCAACCTTGGTGATACTGTGATACTGTGATACTGTGACTTCACCAAGGGCACGTCATGCCTGATGAACTTGGTGGCTTTCTATGATGGAGCTACAGCATCAGCAGATAAAAGAAGAGCAACTGATGGCATCTACCTGGACTTGTATAAAGCATTTGACACTGTCCCACATGACATCCTGGTCACCAAATTGCAAAAGCATGGACTTGAGGGATGGCCACTGGCTGTATAAGGAATTAGCTGGATGGCTGCACTCAAAGAGGTGCAGTCAGTGGCTCAGTGTTTAAATGGAGACCAGTGACATGTGGCATCCCTCAGGGGCTGGTACTGGGACCAGTGGTGTTTAACATCTTTGTCAGCAACATGGACACTGGGACTGAGGCACTCTCTGCAAGTCTGCAGATGACCCCAAGCTATATGGCCAGGTTGACATGCGGGAGGGCAGGGATCCATCCAGAGGGATCTGGACAGGCTGGAGAAGTGAGCCCAAGCCATTGTCATGAAGGTCAATAAGGCCAAGTGCAAGGTCCTGCACCTGGGTCAGGGCAATCCCAAGCACAAATCCAGGCTGGGCAAGGAGTGGCTCAAGAGCAGCCTTGAAGAGAAGGCCTTAGGGGTGTCAGGTGATGACAAACTTCCCAGCAGCCAGCAATGGTCACTGGCAGCCCAGCAGGCAGACGTGTGCTGAGCTGCATCCAGAGCAGGGAGAGCAACAGCACAAGGAGGGGATTCTGCCCCTCTGCTCTTCTAGGACCTCACCTGCAGCACTGCCTCCAGTTCTGGGGACCCCAGCATAAGAAAGACCTGGAGCTGGTGGAGAGGATCCAGAGGAGGCCATGAAGATGATCACAAGGCTGGAGAACCTCCCTGTGGGAATAGGCTGAGAGAGTTGGGTTGTTCAGCCTGGAGGTGAGAAGGTTCCAGGAGACCTTATATGGCCTTCCAAGTACTTGAAGGGGCTACAGGAGGGACCTTGTTGTGATAGGTCAAGGGACAATGGATATAATCTTAAGGAGGGGAGACGTAGACTGGAGATGAAAAAGAAATTCTTGACAGTGAGGTTGGTGAGACACTGGAACAGGTTGCCCAGCAAGGCTGTGGGTGTCCCCTCCCTGGAGGTGTTCAGGGCCAGGTTGGATGAAATTGCACACAATTGCAAGGGCTGCTGAATCAGCAACTCCACCCAACTCCCAGTGCCAGAAAATGGCAAGCAACCTTCCTTGGGACCTTGTCCCTTCCTGGAACAAGCAGTGCTGTGTGTGAGATGAACACACACTCAACACATGGCAGGCCCTCGAATCTGCCTGCCAAGGTCTGACCAGGTATCTCTGGGTTGTAACTAGGGCAATAGCTGCCCCTGGCACACAGCTTGGACTACAGCTGACAGCTCTGCACCATTTCTGTGGCTGGCCAGTGTCTGCAAGGCCTGAAACCCTGCATGGCTGTGTCGTGACTCAGATCCAGCCCTTGCTCCTGTGCAGGCCACAGCATGGCCAGACCCGTGCCTGCAGCCTGCCATTGCCAAGGCTCATGGCTAAGTCAGAATGAAGGACATCCACCCGGCCCTTTTTTCCAGCTCCTCTGATATCTTCCTTAAGGTTTCAGAGGGCTCTGGGGACTTCTTTCTGTGATGAAGAGGTTATTAATTAATTAATTATTAAATTGAAATACTACATTTAAAATTAATTATTAAAAACTATTAATAACTGATTACTCATTATTTTATATACAGATTCTATTGCACAATTGTGCTGTGTATCCCATAACTGGTCTCGTATGTACAGTTTGAACCCAATTAGAATTTACAGAAGTAATCGCTAAGAACAAAGGTTGCAATTATGCTGTTTGTCCACCAGGTGGAGACACGACATGAGGCGGTGGCTGCTTTAACTATCTATAGAGAAAGGGTTTACAGTGTTTCAGAGGTTCAGGCTGGGAAGTGTCCCGCTGCTGGGCACAGGAAGCTCAGAGCTGAATGTCAGTGGGTGCTGCACACGTGAACGATACACTGAGTCTTTTGTTTGTAGCGAGGCTGGTTGCTGGACTGCTGCAAGCTACTGCCCGCCCGGCTTGTCTGGGCTGGCTCCTGGGCTGGTCCGTTCCGGGGGTGCGGCTCCCAGGGCTGAGGCTGTGACTGAGCTGCTGGCAGGCTCACGGAGGGGACGATCTTGGGGGCAGCCTTCTGCTTCCCCGGCAGTGAGGGAATGAGCGTAGATTCTGCCGGTCGGCAAGCTGCCTTGCAGGGCTCGGGCGGTCCCTTAGAGCGGATGCGGCTCCCGGGGGATGGGCCCTAGTGGGGTCCGCCCACACGGCGGGGCGGGGCGACGTGACGATGCCCTGTGGCTGGGCTCGGACGTCCCTGACCCTGCGCTGGGGCAGGCAGCTGAGCACGGCATCGCGGTGCGGCGGTTCGTCTTGGCTCAGCTCCAATGGAGCGAGCGATGCCGATTCTTCTCGGCGACTATTTTCCCATTTCTAAGGTTATGAGTGTCCGTTGTACAGGACACTCACAGGTAGTCCCGACTTCGAGTTACCCTGGCGTTTACAGGGCTGCGGAGTGGGCACAAGGGACGGCTCCCATTCTCTCCCGTGAAAGGAGCGGGGGCACGCAGGGTGTGGCTAGGCGCTGTTCCTGCTTTAGCACACACGGTTGTGGCTCATCGTCTGCTGCTTATGGCTGTAGCAGACACTTGGACAGCCGAGACTCAGGCTAGTCCTCCCTTTCTGGTCTAAAGGCTTACCCTCGGGGGTCCAGTCCTCTTTAAGATGCAGTGAGTTCTCTTCTAATCCAGTGGGACTGGCAGATACGGCGCTGGCTGTCCGTAGCTTCAGCGACGGACTCTTCTTTGCAGATTCCTCGGGTACACTGAGGCTCGATAGCCCTTCCCGGGATGCTGGCTTCCCTCCGGACTGCAGAGGCCGCAAGTATAGAAGCAATAGCAATGGCTATGGAGCTTAGCAACAAAGGCTTAAGCACAAAGAGCTTACAAAGAGAGTGACTTGTTTACAACCTGGGGTAATACTTGTAAGTTTCTCGAGGCTTGATTTGGCCACTAGGCAATCTTGTCAACAACCACCTTTACCCTACAGAAAGCATGAAGCTAGAATTATGCTCTTACTTGGCAGAGGCACGAGCATCCCATGCAGTGGGTGCATGTTGCTGTTTACCCCTTGGAAGACAGGTTGGGGTTGTTTATGCTGTCTGATGGTGCACTAGTCTTTGCCTCCCTCAGCTCTGGGCTGAGTACCCACTCTGGAAAGGAGAGTGGAAGTGGGAATGTGGCCAAACATGTTGGGATAAGTTTTACAGTATTTGGGGCATAATTCTGGGCATATGGTACCTTCACCACCCTTCCACCCCCAGCTGGGTGCTTTGCTCTTGGAGGACCTAAACAGCAAGGATTTAGCAGAGTTTCCCACAAATAAAATACAGAAAAGCAGTGCTTGGCTATGAGGTCAGCAGAGACTCACCCCTGTGATGCCAGCCAGGCTGCAGTGGAGGATGGAAGCAAAGAGCTGGACGATGCCTCCCTAAGGACACATCTGTAATTGAACACCCAGAGAAGCTCCAGTCACCTCTTGTGATCTGCATGGGCATAACTGAATCACAGGAGGTGTCAGGGGCTCACCCAAGCAGATGGCACCATGGCCAGGTCTGCATCTTCATGTCTGCCGAGGAGTCTGGCTTGGGTGTCCCTTGGGCTTGGAGCTGGAGTGCCATGCAGATGAGGAGGTGGTAGATCAGGGCCATGGCCTCTGCTCTCACACCACACTGCTGCTGCTGCTGGAGCCTGGTAGTTGCCGACAGCAAGGCACCGCAGGGCTTCACCATATCAGAGGTAAAGCTGTGCCCTCACTAACAAGGGCTCCTGCACAAGGCCCTTGTTCTCTTCCCTGTAAGCACCAGCGATGGTCACATCCATCCCATCCCAGCTGTGTGTTTGCAAATGGGAAGAAGCAGGACAGTGACCAGTGTCTAGCCTGCCAGCTAGCTGGGGTTGACTTGTCCCAGGTAGCTGTACAGTATTTGTTTGGTTTTGTGGTGGTGACCGCAGCAGGAGAACACTTGAGCTCTATCGGTGACGGAGACTGGAGTCAATACGGACGACCAATATGATCTAGTATTGTTCCTTTATTGTTCCAGTATTGTATGGCTATAGTGCAAGCATAATGAGTATAGCACAGCAAAGTAAAGTGAAGTGAAGTGAATGGAAAGGAAAGGAAAAGGAGAAGTGCGTATTAAGTGAACTGCTTTGGGGAGCATCGTTGGCATAGCTTCATTGGTTCCCCACGAGTGACCACACATCGCACTATTATAGATTATTGGTCAAACTGCTACTAACACGTGAGGTTGTTGATGCAGGTGCGTGTCCTGTTATTCCCAGATAACTTTTTGTGTTTATAGCTACCAGTGTCCTGCTTTAGTTACATGCTGCAGGCAAAGCACTGTTTTGCTTCAGTGCTAGCAACTTTTGCACTTACGCTGAGCATGGCCTACCACCATGTCAGGCTCTAAGCCTACACTGCCAGATTTCTCACACTGCTCGTCGCTGGCATTGCCACAGAGCTCCAGACTTGCTCAAATCTGGAGCAGCTCCAAGCATGGTGGGCTTGAGACCTCTGATCTGGGCAACCCTTCTGGCCAGAATCTGTTCTGGCTGTCTCCCAGGCTTTTTGTGCATGGGGATGCATCTCCTCCTTCAGCCTGCCAGGGGACTCAGGGGACCTTTTCCTGGTCTCCACTGAGCACCATCCAAGCACAGGATGAAGGTGTTAGCCCCAAGAGCAATGGGTTTCCTGCAGGTAGAGCTGCCCTCCAGCCTGCATTTTTCTGTGCTGACTTGAAATGGTTTGGTGCAGCTCAGTCTAGATGCCAGAGAGGCACTGCTCAGTTTAGGCCTAATCATTAAAGCTTCCATCTCACTGTGGTCGACTCCAGAGTTATGTCTGCAGGCTGGAGCGTTGCACTGAACTGCTGTTGAAGACTACAACACTGCAACAGGGGAAGTTTAGGCTCGAGGTGAGGAGAAAGTTGTTCACCGAGAGAGATTCGTCATTGGAATGGGCTGCCCAGGGAGGTGGTTGAGTTGCCGTCCCTGGAGGCGTTCAAGAGGGGACTGGATGTGGCACTTGGTGCCATGGTCTAGTCATGAGGTTTGTGGTTACAGGTTGGACTCGATGATCTTCGAGGTCTCTTCCAACCTTGATAATACTGTGATACTTCTACCCTTTGGAGGGATGGCAGAGCCTATTTGTAATTGTGTACAGAGACCCTTCAGACACAGTGCTGCATCCTGAGGAAACAGCTCCACAGGCAGAGTTGTTAATGTATTTGTGTTAAGCAGCTTGATCTGAGGAGTTTGACAACACAGAATCACAGAATTGTGTAGGTTGGAGAAGACCTTTAAAAGATCATTGAGTGCAGCCGTTTGGCAAACACTGCCAAGCACCCAACCAAACCATGTCACATAATCCACATTTATTTGTTTGCAGCATGAAAACAAGCAGTTCACTTCTGCCAGGCTGGAGTGCTGGGACTGATGGTTCCATCAGTGGGGAGACCATTGCTGCTTAGACCTCAGTTATGTCTGTATGACTTCAGAATAACTAACTAAATAAAGCTAAAACCAGGGCTTGAACTGCTTCATTCTGTGCCCTTATGTAGCAGCACATCTGCTCTGTAACTAGTGCTGCACTGTTTAGGATCAGCCCTGTTCTTCTCCCCTGTGTTCCAGCCAACCATATGAGTAAATGCAAGTTACTGTATGTTTTGATGGTTGTGCTTTAGCCACAAATAGAGAGCAAGGAGACAACACTTGAATGGCCCTATGGATATATGCCGAACAGACAGAAATATGCTGACCCCCACTCCCTGGCATGGCCTGTCAGACACTGGGAATTACTGTGCAGAAGACAGTTGTATTCAGTGGTGTTGTCAGCACCAGGATATCCTGAAAGGTCCTGGGGTTTAAGCTTTTGATGTTGTGTATTTTTTGCTAAGTGATCATGACAAAATTTCTCAATGTCTGGGCAAATGTTAGTGAGGAAGGGAAGAACCAGGATGGATAATGATGGAGCAGGGTGCTAGCTGAATCATCTCTTAGACTTAAGAACACACTTGTTTGTACCTAGAGGCTGAATGGACAATACACACTTTGCCAGAGTGGTAATGGGGATTTGCTTTTGATGTGAACCATCACTGTCCCTCAGACTACTACTGATCAAGCAAAAGTAAATACACTGCACTACCCAGCTGCTTACAACTTGAGCAAGAGTAAGTTAAAAATGTTGGGGAGCCACTTTGCTCAGCCATTCACTTCACTGGTATGGAAGGTAAGTTTGTTCAACCTGTAGGTGCAGTTTTGGCAGGTGTTAGCAGAGGGGGCTTAATGGGGATTAGCTGCTGCTGACCTTCTTGGAAATGGTTAAGTTTCTTACTCCCTGTTCATTTTCAGTACTCCACTGTATGATGTTCCCTGACCAATCACCATCACCCCATCCTGCAGCAGGGGGCTAGGTGAAACACTTCTGAAATGAAACTCCAAATGCTAAAATGCAATATTAAAGGGTGAAGGAATAGGGGGGGATAGGGGGGATAGGGGGGAAGGGGGAAGAGAGGGGGGGGGAAAAGTTGCTCTGTTTTTCAGAAAAAAGAACTTGAGTGACATCAGGGAGTCAAGTAAAAAGCAATTTCAGGTAATCTCTGAAGAATTCTGTTGGACTGAACTAATTCAGTGTCTTATTTAATGCAGTGGGTAACAGAGGCAGCTGAAAAGTCAGAGCACATTAATTTCAGCTAAGTTTATTACAGAAAGGAGAACAAGAGGGCTAATCTCCAACAGGACAGGAAGGGCAGCTGAGGTCATCTGCCCTCATAAGCACCTCCAGAACATATTTTTTTGGGGGCACCTAGTGAAGCAGAAGAGCTCAGAACCAGAGGGAAAACATCAACAGCTTTGTACCGTGTATTTATATGCCAGAGCAAATAAGTTGGTCAAGAGCTGAGACACAAAATGACATAAACCTGAGATTAGTTAAGAATGGAAGAGATACAGAGCTACATTAACTTGAGACATATGATGTGGTGAGTAGGTCTTAGTTTAGGCTGCAAGGACAATACTGACCTGCAGATGTAAGGAGCTTCTGTGTTAACAGGCACATGAGCAAAGACCAGGGCCCCAGTTTATGCAGCACGCTGAAACCTTTTGCTTCCTGCTGACAAAAATATAGAAGACTACCAGAGATGGAGATGCAAAATTATTTGGATAGAGCCATGTAATAATTTATATGCAAGCATTTCTAAACTTACTGTGGAATATGTGCATAGGGAGAGGAAGAAGTGATACTAACTTCAGAATGGAGGTGGTGTGATTTTGTTTTCCTTGATTTAGATTTCAAGACAAGGCAAGACAATGGGAAGGAGGTGATTGTACTTGTCAAGCCTATTTGAAAACAGGTTTGTTTTCAAACAAAACAGGTTTGTTTTCAAATCACCTATCTTGGGAAGCCTTAGAGGCACAATAACATAATCATAGAATCATAGAATTGTTTTGGCTGTAAGAGACCCCTGAGATTGAGTCCAGCCTAAGACCACTGTGGCTACCGAACCATGCCCTGAAGTGCCATGTCCTACATTTCCTACTACCCCTTACCTCACTACAATATCCCTTCAGGCAGTTGCAGAGAGCTATGAGGTCTCCCCTCTAATCATTTAGTAGAGTACAGAATGATCAGATCCCCATGGACCTTATTGTTATTACAGAATTTCTCTCTTCCTGTATGCATCTCTGTATGTGCATGGAAGTATTGAAAATACAAAAAATGCAAACCTTCTCATTTCATGATCCCCATGTGACTGGGTTATCCTGCAATGTCCATGTGTTTGTGCAACATCTCTTGCTGCTGGGTACAGCAGGCAGAGCTCTAGAGACACCACAATACTAGCATGCTTGGGGACTGACACCAGCAAAATAGCTTCTTATGAGCTCAAGGGGGAAACCTTTCTTGTAGAACAAATTAACTGATGGATATTATAAACAGAAAATATTGAAATGTACGTGATCTGTGGATCTTTGATCCCTCATTCAAACAATGATCTATGAATGCTTTCAAAACCTTCTCACCAGTATCAGTTTATCAGGCTGCAAAACACAAGCCACAGAACCAGGCACAAATTCCTGAGGGACCAGAGGTGGCTTTTGAATGGGCATTTGGATTCTAATCCAGCCATACCCTGCAGCCATACAATGACCTTGCAAAAGGACAAGCCCGAAACACTAATAATTAGGGTTTCTTAGGCCATAGTTTCTCCCAGATGGTCCTTAATCCCCAGAAAATGCGTGCTGTGCCTGTTGTTAATGCCTAATTAACCCTACAATGGCAACGCCTCTGCCATAGCTACAGGTTTTGTTTCCCATAAACGTATAGAAGACTGATGCTTCTCAATCACGAGGCAGATTATGGCCTATCAATTACATTGCAGTTACCGGGAAAAAGACTCCTGTGGAGTGTAAACGTCAGCTGACTTTGTACAGCTGAAAGAAATGTGTTAGTTGTTAAAAGCCTGCCAATGCAGATGCATTCTGTGTACACAGTTCCCTTGGCAGGTATAATGAGGCTTTAAGGACTTTCCTCGCAGGACTTCCTTCAGCAGTTGCGCACAGCGTGACTTTCCAGGATTCCTGAGAAAGGTGTCTGTCACTGAGCCAATCAAAGCAACGATGAGCAACTGTGAATGCGTACTCCATAATTTATTTTCTCTTTACTAGCGTCGGGTGACTCAGGTTTACCTCCTGCATCCATGAAGACTTGCAAATCACCAATTCGTTCTGGCTGTGGCATGCACTAAGGGCAAAGGTGCTTCCAATATCTGGTTTTCAACCGGCTGGAGGGAGGGGTATTTTGACCCTTGTTTTAGAGAGAAGAAGCTAAAGCAAAGAGGGAAATTTTAATCCCGTATTTTGTATGCCCAGGGCAAACAATCTGTGATCAAACTTCTCAGAACATGTAGCAGGATGCAGGTGGTCCTCCTTCTGCTCCTCATCCAGAGGGGACAGCCCATGCACTTAGCTTGGTGCTAAGCTTTTCACTTGGTGTCAGCTCCTTCAGACCCTCTTGTTAGAGTTTTCTCAGTTAAGTTCTCCAGCACTTCTTTAACAATGCCTACTTATTCCTGCTCTCCAAAAGTGAGTCATCAGCCTTCTCCTATGCTTACTACTGTTTATCAGAGTGTGAAATGCTGTTTGCCACCGTAATTCATGACAGAAAAGCATAAATTGTATTTCTCTAAGCTAGTTAACATTTGGAGCACCTCTCCTACTAGGACAGACTGAAGGAGTTGGGGCTGTTCAGTCTGGAGAAGAGAAGGCTCAGAGGTGACCTAATTGTGGCCTTCCAGTATCTGAAGGGGGCCTACAAGAAGGCTGGGGGGCACTTCTCAGGATATCAGTTAGTGATAGGACTAGGGGGAATGGAATGAAGCTGGAGGTGGGGAGATTCAGGCTGGACATTAGGAGGAAGTTCTTCACCATGAGAGTAGTAAAGCCTGGAATGGGTTGTCCAGGGAGGTGGTTGAGGCCCTGTCCCTGAAAGTGTTTAAGCCCAGGCTGGCTGAGGCTCTGGCCAGCCTGATCTAGTGTGGAGTGCCCCTGCCCATGGCAGGGGGGTTGGAACTAGATGATCCTTGTGGTCCCTTCCAAGCCTGACTGATACTATGATACCGCGATTGAGAGATGGGACAAAGCTTGATACAAGCAAAGTGTCTCCTTTATTGTACAAAATCTTTTCTTTCCATAAGCTAACATAATCAAAGGCAACTCGTGATTGGTTATTAGATGTGACAGTTACAGACTCATGATTGGCTGCCGAGAAAATGCCAGGGAACACACATCCCTTGGCAAGGCTAGACAGGTGTTAGACAAATGACAAATGATCACATATCTCTTATCTAAGTTCAGACAGAAGACAAAAGACTCTGTTGCAATGTTTACCAGCTCCTATTTTCAGGTCCTTGTGTAGCTTCCTGAGTCACAATGGCCGTTGGTAATCAGCTAAATGCTTTTTTCTCTCTACGTGATCCAGTTGTCCTCTCAGACTCTCCTGGCTTATTTTTAAGGTAGAAGAAGAAGCTCTCCTAAACTCTTTGTTCAAAGCCACAGTAACTTTCAGGACAATCTTGATACATATCAGAGAAAGAAGGCTCAGGAATCCACACAGAACACATAAATCCTTTGCCATTGCCCGTTTTTTTTTTAATCCCTAGATGGTACCAGCCCAGCAATCTGGAGCACTGGTATGTTTATTTTAGCCTAAAGTAAGCTGACAGCTGGAATCACTGACCGGGCATCACATCACCTTCCACTGGCTCAGACACAGGGACATGGTCCATACAGCTTGCTTGGGATGTTTCTCTGTTTTTCACAGAACCAGAACCATCCAGGCTGGAAAGGACCTCTGAGATCATCAAGTCCAGCCATTTCACCCACTCCGCCAAGTGTGTCACTGTGCCATGTCCCCAGGCACCAGATCTATATGGCTTTTAAACATGTCCAGGGATGGCAACTCAACCACCTCACTGGGCAGCTTCACATTTGCTACCCACTCACCACTGCCCTTACACTGCAGTTTCTATGTGCCTGCTTTTGTGAGTGGGCAGTGCTGGCTATTTTAAACGTTTGCTCTCTCAGATGTAGAGGCAGCATTGTGTGGACCAGGTGGGATGGCACTTTACAGGCAGAGTGGTGAACAGCAGCAGCTCTACTGTGAAAGCCTATGACAATTGGGGTGACAGCTTGCCACCTGGAAGTTGTTTTTTCTTCACAGCGGCACTTTCTGTCTTTCACATACTGCTGGAAAGAACAATGTTGTCTGTAAAGGAAAGTGCAGCATTTGAAATAGCACTGGTCAGAATGAAGGGGGTAGCAGCTCCAACAACTGTAATTTTAGGAGCTACATACATTTGAATAACAGAGGAAAGCTGAAGTCTAAAGATGTCTCTCTTCCTCCTCTCCCTTCCCTTCTTTCCGCCCTACCTCCCCAAGCCAGAGTAATCTGAGCATTTGTGCTAATTCATCATCTGATTCAGCTCTTTGCTTGGGAATTTTCCTTGAGGATGATAGAAGTTACCTTAAGTCAGCCCTCAGATTCATTCTGGTAAAAGCCTGTTTGGAAACCAAAGGATGCAAATACTAGCTCCCTTCAGGGGCTGAGGTTTGACTATTTCGTGTCCTTAATGGATTAGGACTTGGTCATTTGGTTTTGGTTTGTTGTGCAGTTTTAACATTTCTTTTTACAACCTGCATAGAGAGGGTTGAAAATCCCTACTGCACTAGCACTAGCATGTTACATTTTAATCCACACAGTGGTGATTAACAGGGAAGGAGCATTCACCTTATTCTTGCAATCTGCATTAAGGGTGTTGATAATGACAAATGGTTTCTCTGGGATGTGCCACAGTAGTTGTGCAGAACAGATTAGAGAAACTTCTCCTAAATTACCCCCTGGGTATTTCCAAGGTGATCAGGCAGTTCCTCTTTTCTCCAGAATGATGTTCTTTAACACATTGGGAAAGAGGTCAATGTTTGGTTTGGTTTTTTTTCTCTCTGACACGGGCAATGTATACAGAATAGCACAGTTCATTTTTACTTAGCCTGTAGGTCATTAATTTTCCCTGATCCACTTGTTCATCTACACTCTGGATCAATTTTGATGGAACTGAAATTAGGTTTGGAAACAATCTGGCTTAAATGAAAAACCTAGTCAAGCCTGCCAGCCTATCTTGGCTTCACTGGGGCAGAATCCTAGCCTAGCCATGGTCTTCAGGCTGTTAGTAGTTTGAAGTCAGCCAGGGCAGCTGCCTGGAGCAGGTGAATCCCACAGCATGAACCTCACACTCAGTGTAAAGGGAGATGTTTCCTCAGGACAAGGGCTCCTCCAGATCTTGTTCCTTCTGCACCTCCCTGTACGCAGGGGCTCTGTCTCAACTCGGTTATCCTGCAGCAAGCCTGGCCAGCCGGGCAGTCATGCCAAAATTTGAATAATTCCCTTGGAGTAAATAATGGCAAACCTGTGCCAAATGGCTGATGAGTTGGGTTTCTTAGATTGGACCAGAGCAGAGGGAAACTGGGAAGGAAAAGGAGACAGAAAAGCAGAGAGAGAAAGTGGATGAGTGGGAGAGACTCGAAGAGCAATGGCAGGGATATCACCATTGCATGGATTCAGATCATAGGACTACCACAGGAACAGCCCTTAGTTCTTGGCGGCAGGTGCACAATTCCACCGGGGCAAGGCCCTCCAAGGCAATGGCAGACATGGAGCAGTGTGGAGCTGCAGAGGGTATGGGCAGAGGGAACCGTCCAGGCCGTGTAGGCAATGTGGAGTGGAGCTGCTGCAGCAGCTGGGGCAGAACACAGACTGCTGTGAAGCTGGCAGAGGGCTTGGGCAGTGAGGGCTTGGGCAGGCAGGCAGAGGGCTTGGGCAGTGCGAGGCAGAGGGCTTGGGCAGTGCGAGGCAGAGGGCGCAGTGCGGAGCGGAGGGAGCGGTACAGAGCACATGGCCCTCCAGAAGCTGCTGTTCCTTGTGGAGCAGGGGCGGTGTCTCCGGAGCTGTGCAGCGTGCGGTACACACATTGGCCAGTCAGTGGCTCTACTGCATCCACCCCATCAGGCCATCTACACCCTGTTTGAGACAGCAAAGCCATTGGGGATCTGCACCTGAGGGCTGCCTTCACGTTTGTTGTGATCACCGCACCTTTGCTGGGCTGAGTGTAACTCCGCATACTTCACACTGGCACTGGGATTAGTTTGGCTGTTTCATTAAACCCATTTTTCTTACAGCCCATGGATCTCTTCTCCTCCCCATCTCCCTTCAGTGCTGGGGAGGGGTTATTGGATGACAGAGCAACTGATACAGTTTAGTCCCAGATATATACAACCCTACCTAAGCCCCACTTTAGCACTCCTCGATGAATTATCTCAGTTCCAAGGCATCACATCTGTGGTGACCTATGCTATCAAAATGAACATTTGAATTTGGATATGCAGGTAAAAACCTGAGAACTTTTTTCCCAGATGAACTGATGTCCACCACAGTGATGCAGAAGAGTTAGATACCACCATTTTAAGAAACTTTTAATGAAATGGTGAGACATTCAAGCTAGCCTCTGGCCCAGACCTCGTCCCAGCCCAGCATGGACCTGCCAGACTGTCCACTAGAGGGCAGTGGTACCCGGGCCCTGAGCAGAGGTATTTCCCCTTGCAGGGGCAGAACCGTCACACGGTTTGAGAGGCCACAAAAAGCTATCTCAAAGTCTCTTACTGTCTCTCCCTTACCACCAGTGCACTCAGCTCCAGTTTGAACGGGGTGCATTGAGGGGGCCCTGACTGCACTGAGGACACTCGTTTGTCTGCAGCTGGTACACTGCAGGACATTTTGTCCTGGTACCATGGTGTAAGACCTGCACGGACACCTTGGAAGTGCTGTATGAACAAGGGCAGGGAATGACAAGAGTTAGGAAAACCAAACAAAAGACAATTTTTTCCCCATCTTTTCCATTCAGTTACTGCCTGAAATGCAAGAGGAAGGTTTTCCCCCTTTTGTCTGTTTCTGCCACCCTCTCTCCATTATATATATTTATTTTGTTTCATTTTCTGAATTTTTGTTCTCTTTTTTCACTTGTCTTTCAAAAGATCAAGTATTCTATAAATATTGCCTTACAGCCACCTCTCTGAACTGCACAGTTGCTCCTGTTGTAACTCCCCTGTGCTCTCCTAGCATGTTTTGTGTTCCCCTACTTAAATATTTTTTCCTTTGTGATAATCCTTCCAGAAAAGCTCAGCTCTTTGAGCAATTGCTCTTAATTTTGTTCCTTGTTAGTAATCACCACACCCTCTTTTTCTTGCACTCATCTCAGGTTCAATCATGCTTCCACTGGAAATGGCCTAAGGCTAGGGAGTACATGTAATTATGAAAGGGATTATTAACTCTCATTCCTCTGAAGAAATTACAGTTAATAATGTTCTTAAGAAGCCAGGCAAATGTGTTTTGTATCGATGATGCTATGGGGAGAGAGAAGAATTACTGTAAGACATTTTTGCCTTTACAAAATCAGTCTCAAATAAAGCTTATTTTTGCACAAACCCTGGATAAATCCCTTATAATGCTATACTGTCTTTTGCATGTGGCAAGGTGCCACACAGGATTCTTTGCTCCAGCATATATGCTGTTAAAGCTGTACTTGAAACAACCGTAGTGTGTTGGGTTTGGCTGAGCTGGAGTTAATTTTCCCAAGAGCATCTTTCGTAGTGACTTAGTTTCATGGCTGGAAAAGAATGATAGCATTACGAGCCACACAGATGTACACCTGATGCCACCATCTATCTTAGGCAGCCCTCCTGTTGGAGAGATGATTTCTTTAGTTATTTGCAGGACAGATGCAGCTGTCTGAGGAGCATTAAGCAACAGATGAAAAATCTCAGCAAAACATTTTGAAGGCTCATGATGTACTGCTAAAAAAAGCTTTTCCTCATCACAGTTGGTGAAATTAATTTCAGTGACTTTGCTGTGAATTACCTTGTACCCACAAAGGTTTTTTCCTTGGATTTTTTTTAATAACTAAATATTTGGGGGAATCATTCGGCACTTCAATGTATGATTAAATCCCTTTACGGTGATGCAAGACCTACTGGCTTTCAACAAAGTAGAGGTGGAGGCATCTTTGTTGCAACATAGCTGTTGCTCACCATTCAGGTTCTTCAACTTCCAGGTTGCCCTGCTGAGTCCCATCTTTTCACCAGTATTCCCTAGGTGATGACAAGGCTTCTGAGGCAGCTGCAGTCTCCCTCTCCAAGCATGCAACGCAGGGTCTGTCAGCTCTAACATCTGCTTTCCTATTTCCCAGTACTTTGGATTACCCAGCATCATCACAGAGACCTGTCCTGGCAGCTGGGGCTGGCTGGTCACGGGAGACAGGAACAGCCAACACCCCACACCTATAGCTTAACAAATGCAGGAGGGTGGATGAATGGGTTTGGCTGGGATAACAGCAAGACAAGGGAGCTCTAGCACTGGTAACAAGACTATTAACTACAGCAAATCAGGTTTAGGAGCACAGGCAGGGAAGGGGAATAGGTGAAACCCCACCCACAGCTGCTTCATTTTGCAGATTTTTCTAATTGCTGCCCAAGTGCTTGTGCCACCCAATTTGCACCAAAAAATTTGTTGTCTTCTCTCTTTCTTCTCTATTGCCTACTGTAACGTCAGCACAACAGAAGGAGGACACAGAGAGCAGAGTGGGAAATGGCTGCCATGTCACATGGAGAGACAATCCAGCTCCCAGGAGCATGGAAGCTTTGAAAACATGACTTAGTCCACATGCACAATATTGAAAGGTTTGACTGCATACAGCACAAGGCAGCAGTTCTCCCTATGCCACCCAAGCGCAGGGCTGAGGATGGATTTCAGAATCTCACGGTGCTGCACAGCTACGGTGATCCTGCAGGAAAGTGTGCTGGAGTGTGTGAGCTCTGCTTGCCCAGCCAGCCACTCTGCTGATCCAGTCACAGGGAGACAGAAGACCTGCAGAAACCAAGCGTACCCTGAGATATTTATATAGCCTAGGTATGGTCACAAAGTAGGGGTCATGTAGCAAAGTGTTTGTAGTGGGAATAGGAGGAATGTAAACATGCAGGAAAGAAATATGGCAGGAGCTGGTGACAAAGTTCTAGTAAGGGAGGTTGTGGTCAGCTGCAAGTGTTTAAAGGTGGGGTTGGGCTTTTGAAAGGTTTACTGGATAGGCAAGCAGCATCAGAAAAAGACACAGAAAAAAATGGAGAGAAATTCAACCCCACAAGTATAGCTGCACAGGATCAGTCTCACTGGAAAAACATCATCTATCTGCCATGACTGGAGGAGAAAAGGGCAACCTTAGCATCTGTTTCTCAAAACATCCTGGTTCCACTCAGTTTATGAAGACACTAAATAGTCTGATAGAGCACAGACTCTTGAAGGAGGGGAACAAGGAGGCCATGGGACAAAGTGTCATTGAGGTATCTCCAAGGGTGTCTCATAAATCTCAGTTTTCTAACTGACTGTCACAGTTCTCTAACCCAGGTTCTTCTCATTGGCAAATTGGTCTGTAAGTAGAGCTTGCTGCAGAAGCAGATGGTAAAGCTGAGGAAAACTATCCCTTTCTGTCACAGTATTTGGAGAAATGTGGAAGTGTCAGCTCTACCCAAGCTGAATCACTGGCACAAAGAAATAAGTAAGAGCGATGTGCAGGATAGCTGTCTACGGTCAGCACGTGTGCTCCAGGGACCTTGGGGCTGACAGTGCATTTGCTTGTTTACAGAAGCAGTAAACTCAGATTCTTCATTTCACCCCACAAGCGTTTCATTTGTGTGGAGAATTTTGGCACATGTTGCTTGGACCATGTAACAAATACAATGTCTCATCTCATTTTCATATTTCATTCTACCCTTGGAGTTTATATTTTTTCAATCACTTTGTCTGCTTCTGCCTTATCCTTCAGTACTTCCTTCAGAGCAACACTGGCTCCCAGGGTGAAGATGCTCATGATTCCATCTCAGCTCTTTTCTGAAGGGAACCAATGCAAGCATCTCTATGTGAATCACAACCTTCTGGTTAGCATCTCCTAAGTCAGCAGAAGAATCAAAGATGCCTCATTACAGTCCCTGTTCATGCTGTTAAAAATGTACATAAATATTCTAAAAGTAGGAATCCTCCTGGCTTTGCCTCACCTTCTAAGACCTGAGTGGGGAATCCATTCTCCTTTCTTGTTCCTACAACACCACTTCATTATTTCTGTTTGTTTGTGCTGCATCATCAAGATAATATTTGCAGCCATCGATGTTATTCAGTTAGGGAAATCCTGGCTTTATTCTTCTGGAAAGAAGATGTGGAGAACAAAATACAGAAAATATATTTCCTCTGTGGGTTCTTTTCTGCTAGGTCAATGGGCAGTAGAGTTGGCTGGTAAGAGCTGTTGAAGCAGGAGAGGCTGGGGAGGCAGCCTGTGCATCAGAGACTCTCCATATAACGAAGTTCTCTAGCCCTGGACCAGTAAGTTGCCTCCAGCCTTTTCAGATATCTTTGTGCCCTGCCATTTCGTGCAAGTCTTTCAGTGAATGTTACACAGAGAGGAATAGTCCTTCTCCCATGGCAGAGCATCTGCACTGGTTACATGCAATGCTCTGTAAGAAGTTGTAAAACTGATGTGTTATGTGGGGAAGTGGGGCAGCAGTTAGCCTCAATGAGTAGTGTGTGTACTGGCCCTTTTCTTCTTTTTTTTGTACTTAGAGAAGAGAACATATTTAATTCCTGCTCCTGCTGATGCAATCCATTAGCTGCCTTCCATTTCACAGCTGGGTGCTATTTTCCACAGGGGAAGGCAATGCATTAAATATGCTTGAAATAAGGAAAGCTTTCTACCTCATTAATGGCTTTTTGAATTACACTTTTGGGGAGATATTTTCAAAGGTACTGCATGAGGTCTGGTTTCTCCACCCAATACAAATAACAACAGGGTCTTAGCTTTGGCCAGCTTTCCTGTCAGATAACTGGGCTGACTGTAAGAACACCGGAGTGGGTGAGTTGTTGGTGAGCACCACCTGGAATTACTGCTTGACTGTTTACACAAGACCAAAAATGTGGTAGGTTAAAAATCTTTTTGTGTGGGAAACATATAGTGCTGTAGAGAAAGGAAAGGAGGTAATTTTCCTTCTCCAGAAAGCAGTCATCCTAGAAAGGATAGGGGATGTATTATCTATATTATCTGAAGTGTTCAATGTAATTAAATTTTAGTCTTGTCTGTCTCTGGAACAAGTCACCATATATATATATATATATATATTTACACACACACACATATATATATAGCTGAGAAGAATATTCTAGAGATTACAATAAGAAATCATGATTTTCTTGGACCTCCTCCTAGCCAAGTGCATTGCAGCTACCTGCTAAAAACCAGTTTGAGAGTGTGTTCTCTGTACCTGGCTTATGGGTGCATGTCCCTGCATGCACTGCATTTACTGTACCTCTGCAGCTCCCACTGGCTTTAGCACTGCTTAGTGTCAGAGCTGGAGAAGAAATTCATCAGACAAAGCACCCAGAATCCAAAGCCATTCACAGAAACTAATACATACTTCTGTGTGAAGGATGTTAGACTTCACAGTTGTTATCAAGCTATACAAATAGTAGTTATCTATATCAAACATTTAAATAATCATTAGGTAGTTTTGTGAACCTTGCCTGAAGACTGTCACACAAATGCCAAGCATACCTTTCAGCAGATCATTTGCTTTCAGGGCTTTTTTCTCTTGCAGTTCATAGGTGTGACTCACCTTTTCCATGAAAGACACAATGCTTACCAGCAGCTCTCAAAAGACATCTGCTGTGTGGTCAGAGGGACTCTTAAACAAAGGCAATCCCTTCTCTCTGTGGGCATCTCGTTCGAAAACAGAATGTCCAGGATAGTTAGCATCCAAACAGTTTTTGTGTGTGATGTAACAAAAGAAGGTACACTTAGGTTATAAAATTCTAAGTTAAATGCCATGACAATGAATGTGATTTACCTGGTTATGGCAAACTGGGTGACAGTGTGCCCTTCCTTACTGGAACAGCAATAGTTAAGGAGGAAAATAAAGCACTGTTCCAGCCATGCTGGCTCCAGAAAAGTCCTGCAGACACTGAGGCAAGGAATTGTATGCACATCGGTAATGTCTTTGAAGTTACTCAAATACAGAACTGTTAGCAGAAATTGGCCTGTCCTCTGCTGCAGTTTGAGACAGATACTTCTAGTCAAAACTCTGCTTTCTTTGGTCCTAGCCTGGATCCAATTTTTGACATCTCATTGTTGCCTAAATACCCATTGAAAGCCCAACTTCATTATTCTAGTTGATTTATTTATTGTTCTTAATGTTTATTTCTTTGCACCAAATTGTCCTGTCAAGCACCAGAACAGGCTGCCCAAGGAAGTGGTTGAGCCACCATCTGTGAAGGCATTTGGAAGCTGGGTAGGTGTGCTGCTGAGGGCCATGGTTTAGCGGTGAACTTGGCAGTGTTTGGTTTTCAGTTGGACTGGATGATGTTAAGGGTCTTTTCCAACCTGAATGATTCTATGATTCTATACATTTAACAAATGTTACATAGCACTACACAATCAGCTGCCCACGTGAAATTCTTGGTTTTCTCTTTTCTCCATGTCTTCAGGAAGCAAGGTGTCGTTACTTGCTCATCTGCAAAAGGCCTACAGTAGTAGGAATTTTAATATTCAGTGCTAACAGCTAAAGATGAGGCTGCTGGATTTAGAACTCTTGTGACTGGCACTGCACTGTGCCAGGGACCATGCACCTTTGGAAAAACAAGGAGCTCTCCAGTGACTGAAAATTGGTCCTTTGTGCTGAGCTGAGCAGAAGAAGATGGGAAAGAAACATAGGTTGCAAGAGCAAAACATGGGTGAAATACTGATGAATAGAATAGAATAGAATAGAATAGAATAGAATAGAATAGAATAGAATAGAATAGAATAGAATAGAATAGAATAGAATAGAGTTAAATTAAATTAAATTAACCAGGTTGGAAGAGACCTTTGAGATCATCGAGTCCAACCTATCATCCAACACCATCTAATCAACTAAACCATGGCACCAAGCACCCCATCAAGTCTCTTCCTAAACACCTCCAGTGATGGTGACTTCACCACCTCCCTGGGCAGCACATTCCAGTGGCCAATAACTCTTTCTGTGAAGAACTTCTTCCTAACATCCAGCCTAAACCTCCCCTGGCGCAGCCTGAGACTGTGTCCTCTTGTTCTGGTGCTGGTTGCCTGGGAGAAGAGACCACCCCCCACCTGGCTACAACCTCCCTTCAGGTAGTAGACAGCAATAAGGTCTCCCTGAGCCTCCTCTTCTCCTAAAAATTGATAACCACAATGAAGTAAAAAAATACAGCTAGCTCCAGTGAAGTGAAAAATACATGGAGCATCTTCCTGAAGTGTGCTAGATGTGGGATAGATCTGGTATAGCTGTTGGGAAAGTATGCTTAGATGGAAACAGGAGAATGCTGACTATGTTCTTGGCATCAGCTGGGTTCTGTTTCCTTTACAGTATCCCTGACAGGGAGATGACTAACTTGCAGCTTTGTCACTGCATGCAGTGACCTCTCTTGAGTGCTTCTGCCTCTTTCCAAACTGCAGTAACTTTGCTTGGCTACTAGCTGATGCAGCTTCACCAGCTTTCTGATTTTTATTTATTTAAGTCTGCTCCTTTTATCACTGAGGACCTTTATATAATATAGTAAAATAACAAAGAGCTCAGCCCTACTGTGAATTATTTAGTTGATTAGTTTTTAAATTAAACAAATTAATGCCGCAGGTTTTGGGTTGTTTTTCATAAAGTTTTTCATTAATCTAATCCAGAAAACTGAGACTGAGCAATACTGTATTTAGAGTAGGGCAAAATGAGTAAAGAAGGACCAACAGACATTTCTCACCTCGTTGAGCTACTTAGCAGTGCAACAGACATGCGAACACATCAGCAAGAGATGTAATTTATGGTTTGGCCTCCCTGATGTAGGGGAAATGCTGTATTTTAAACTTACACATCATCTGCTGAGTGACATTGTTATTCAATATAGCTCCAATTCAGGCCCAGAGGTGAAGCCCACAGCAGTGTGTCTGAAGTAGAGAGAAACTTTTGAAAGTCACATTTACAATACAATACAATACAATACAATACACCAGGTTGAAAGAGACCTCCAAGATCATTGCGTCCAACCCATCAACCAATCCAACCCACTTAACTCCCTCAGCCTTTCCTCATAGGGCTTGTGTTCCAAACCCCTCACCAACTTTGTTGCCCTTCTCTGGACACGTTCCAGCAAGACAACATTCTTCCTAAACTGAGGGGCCCAGAACTGGACGCAGTACTCGAGGTGCGGCCTAACCAGTGCAGTGTACAGGGGCAGAATGACCTCCCTGCTCCTGCTGGCCACACTGTTCCTGTTGCAGGCCAGGATGCCATTGGCCTTCTTGGCTGCCTGGGCACACTGCAGGCTCATGTTCAGCCTACAATCAACCACTACCCCCAGGTCCCTCTCTGCCTGGCCGCTCTCCAGCCACTCTGACCCCAGCCTGTAGCACTGCATGGGGTTGTTGTGGCCAATGTGCAGAACCCGGCACTTGGATGTGTTCAATCTCATGCCATTGGATTCTGCCCATCTGTCCAGCCTGTCGAGGTCCCTCTGCAAAGCCTCTCTGCCCTCCAGCAGATCAACTCCTGCCCCCAGCTTGGTGTCGTCCGCAAATTTACTGATGATGGACTCAATGCCCTCATCCAGATCATCAATAAAGATGTTGAAGAGCATGGGGCCCAGCACTGATCCTTGGGGCACACCACTAGTGCCTGGCTGCCAGCTGGATGTGGCACCATTCACCACCACTCTCTGGGCTTGGCCCTCCAGCCAGTTCCTAACCCAACACAGTGTGATCCTGTCCAAGCCATGGGCTGATAGCCTGGACAGGAGTTTGCTTTTTTAGCTGAAAGCTTTGTAGAAAAGAGGTTGCTGCCAAAGCCTGCAGGCCTTGTCGGCTTTGTAGCTTTGCCTATCCAGAGAGGTTCTTCAGCTGCAATCTTCACAGTGGAGCTTGTTGCTTCTTCTGAAAACCAAAACTGTCCTGGGGACTCAGCTCCTCCTGGGGTTCATCTCCTAGTGAGACAAGTCTGTCTGCTCCTGGGCTTTACAATGCTTACAGCGAGGGGTCTTGCAGTCTTTCTGGGTAAACAGAAACACAGCTCGGATTCCAAATTGCAAGACAAGCAAGGTTTGTGACTTCTCCCAGAGCTTGGACAATTGCAAGGCAAGGCACTGGCTCTTTGGGATGGTATTTATAGATTTCCCAAGACAATGATGGCCAGTGACAACAAAAATTAAGAGATAAAAACCTGACACTGTAACCTATAGAATGAGGTTTCTCCAAACATGGCCAAAGGCACACACACCTGGCCCACTTGGACACCAGAGCATGTTCAGACAAGCCTGGGCAACGTGGGCAATTTCCTGAAAAACCAGATCTGCTGTGTCCTGCCCCATTGTCTGATTCAGAGTATTTTTGAGGCTTTTTGTTCCTTCAGGACAACACCATAGGCAGAGGACACTGACTTGCTTCTTAGATTCAGGTGATCAAGGGGCAAATATATTCCTGCATGTGAGGCATGGGAAGCTCCAGGTGGTGTCAAGGCCCTGAAGAAAAAATGGTCTAGGGCAGTTTCACACTGAAGAGGCAGCATCCAGCCATTATATTGATCAGGGTTTATACATACCAGGACTGAGCGTGAGGAACATAAGCTGAAAGTAGCTTGAAAAAAAAACCTGGAGCTATCAAAAAATACTTTTCTTCTAGACCTTGTGCTCAAAAATGTCATTGTTTGTATTATGTTTGGTATTTGCTTACCAGTTGGTTTAGACACTAGAAGAAAGTCTAAGCTGCATTTGCTGCAGTAAAGGAAGGTAAAGCAGAATGGAAACCAGGCAAGCTCTCCTGCTGATGGGGAGCTTAAGCAGTCATCTCCCACGCCCAGGTGTAAAGCAGGATCACATTCACACTGCTTTTATATATATAGCTGATTAGGAACTACAATGGTCCAATGAAGAGAGCGTCTGTTTGGTCTTCATTATGGTTTGGAAATTAATTCTGCCCATGGTGGAGAAATGAGTATCCCAGTTTCTGTGTCTTTGCCATCATACTTGCCTAAGTGTGTAAAGCTGCAACAGCTGATCACATTTCCTTATCATACTAGCAACTTTTCTCAAGCAGTGCAGCTGCTCTCAAGTATTGCTGTCTCTCAAGTATTTATGCCAGCTGAACTTGCTGTGGTATTTCCCTCCTGCTGGGACGTCCAGAGGTAGGTGAGCGTCTTGCCGCGTGGATGTGCTTATCTTCAGCAGGATGCTGAGGGACGCGTTTTGTATTCCCAGCCAGCAGATGGAGAACTACTTGAAGCAGGAACGTGGCGATATGAAACAAAGGAGACATTGGCAGCTCTTCTGTGTGGGCTTGGGGACTGACGCCGGTACTCTCGCTACCTCTTGTTCTTTCCATGCACGCGTGGCCTGCGACACCCTCTATTCTGGCAAGGGGGAAGCATCCCATCGTACCTGCGGGATGTAACGGCGACTGCTGTTGCGCCTCCTTTGCACGGTACTCGCCTTTTGCACACAACTGCTTGCGACGCCTCCTGGCTGCCAACCGCGCTGAAAGTGCTTCCTCCCCAGTCCTCTTCTCAGCCTCATGGCGCTTGGGCGTCTGCTTTCCCTGAAGGGATGTGGGGTGGCCTTACAGCAACAAAAATGGGTCTTAAACGAATTGGAGAGGACATAAGTGTTTCTAAAGCCTGACGGGATAAGGCTTCCCTTACCCATCCCTGACAGGCTGTTGGCCCGTCTGGCTTAAACCGGCCTTTTCGCCGGTCAGACGATCCTTCAGCTCCCTTTCTAGCCGGCATTCTGCGGCTCTGTGACTCTGCTGTTAGCAGGGAGCTGCCCGCCGGACCCGCGGTGGTGTGCCCACGCTTGGGCTGCCGCCGGGATCCTGTCCGAAGCCCTAGCAGACAGACCGGGCTGTGAAAGGTCACCCTCGGCCCGCCCACGCTCTGCTGTCCGCCGTCGCCCTTCCGCAGCAGTGCTCGCCGCCTCCCGACAGGGGCCGCTCTCCTCCCTCGCACAGCAGCCACCGCCCCTCGCTATGCATGCTGGGAGTTGTAGTCTGGTGGGCGCTGCGACCCGCGGGATGTTGGTGGGCGAGGACTACTAGCCCCAGCGTGCCACGGGGCGCCGGGCCGGCCGTGCCTTTTGAATGATTTCACTGCGGTCGGCGCTCGCGGCGAGTTTCGTAGCGGCAGCAGCGCGGCGCGGTCGGTGGCGCAGCTCAGCGGGTGCCTCGCCCGTGGATGGCAGCCCGAGCGGGCTCTGCCATGGCTCCCCACGGGCCGCGCCGCTCTTAGGAGGGGGAGACGGTCCGAGCATTCGTCTCTTTGCCCGCCCGCCCACCTCGCCGGCTGAGAGCCGGCGGCCACCGCCGCCGACATGTCGCTGGCCATGGAAGAGGATGAGTACGCCAGGCTGGTGATGGAGTCAGAGCCTGAGTGGCTGCGGAACGAGATTAAGCGGCTCTTCCAGGAGCTGGGCGAGACCACCCGGGAGAAGATCCAAGCGGCGGAGTATGGGCTGGCCGTGCTGGAGGAGAAGCAGCAGCTGAAGCAGCAGTATGAGGAGCTAGAGCTGGAGTACGAAACCATCCGCACCGAGATGGAGCAGCTGAAGGAGGTGAGGTGGCGGCGGGGGGCCCGGCGGCAGGTGCCCGCCCGGCGGGTGAGCGCGGAGGTGGCGGTGAGGAAGATGGGAGCAGGACAGATGGTCGTCTTTGGAGCCCGGTGGTAGTAGTCTGAGGGGCCCTGGGGACTGTTGTGGGGCTGTTGGAGTGTCAGTCGTCGTCGTCCCCACACCCTTGGCAGAATTTGGAAGAGGACGAGCAGGCCTCAGCCTTGCGGCAGGCAGCACGGTGAAACCCTTCCTCCTCCAAAATGACATCTCGCAGAGATAATTACCTTCAGACCTAGGGAACCAAAAAGAACCAAAAGCTTTTCTGCTCTTAACAGCTCTGCTGTGCCAGGGGGTTGCGGAAGGGGTTTCCGTCTCGATGCAGGCTCTGGCAGCAGCTCGGCCTGGGGTCTGCGATCAAAGAGGCGTGAAGCGGCGCAGCTTCTGCCAGGGCTGGGCGCAGCGCTCACCTCGGCCCTCCTCGGAGCGGGGACTCTGGCGAGCGCTGCATGCCGAGGGCAGAGGCTGAGTATCAGGATTTTGGTGCGTGTTGGGATGCCTCTGGTTACTGTCATCTGCCTGGTTTTGTGTGCAGTGAAAAATGTTGTGTTGATGTAATAACTTCCTGAATGCGGACCACGAAAATTATACGGAGGAGCTTAGTTCACACTGGCGCAGTTCCCTATTGTTTGCCTGTCTTATTTATTTATTTTTAGAAATGGAACTTCAGAGCTAATTTGTACAGTGGAGTAAGGTTTCTCAGAAGAAACACTGTTTTCTTAGGTCAGCTGGTGCATAGGGTTTTCTCATGCAAGATCTTCAGGTCTAGTACACAGGAAGAGAGCTGCCTCGGAAGAGTCCATGTGCGGAGTGGCACAACCTTATCAGAGTATGTAGACACATGGTTAGCTGTCAGTCTGCTGCATTGGTGTAGCCAATGGGAACTGTTTGTCTGCCTGTACACAAGGTTATTCTGGTAACTGTTTCCATTCAGGCAAATCTTGTGCTACTTTTCAGGCAATATAGGCCTTGCTTTGATAGTGAAAATCTGATACTGCAGAAGAGATGAGCGTATGTGGACTTACTTGACCACTGCAAGCCATATCCATTGGGTCTTTGGTTTAGCTCATCAAAATACAGTTTCAAGGGGGAAGTATGTACTTGTCAACAGACTGGTAGAAATTCTCTGAATGCCCTCACTTTGTGTGTCACGTGTGTCTTTTGGTCTTGTAAACAAAGCTTTATTCTGCTCTTATTGTGTTAAATAAGCATAAGCAGTTTAATTACTCTGAATTACATGGCTATAAACTTGTTAACTAAATACTCAAGCTGAACTGAATCATAGAATCAATAAGGCTGGAAGAGACCTCAAAGATCATCCAGTCCAACCTGTCACCCAAGACCTCATGACTACTAAACCATGGCATCAAGTGCCACATCCAATCCCCTCTTGAACACCTCCAGGGACAGTGACTCCAGCACCTCCCTGGGTAGCACATTCGAGAGTCACTTGACCAACACGGCTGGGACAGCAGAGATGCTATGTGAAATTAAGAGTAGAAGCAGTCTTGAAAAGAAGATGAGAGCGACAGAGTTGTGCTGAAGGGAAAGAAAAGTTAGTAAACCTGTTTGGTAGGTGGGATGGGAAACATGACATTGAGAGGTGAAGGCAGTGGCCCAACCTCATTCAGCAAGCTAGCACCTGACCAACCCAGGAATGGGAGCCAGGTTGCCTTTGTCCCAGGTAGTGCTTTATTTGCTGGACTGGGTTGTGTGCATGTGGGCATTGCATGTTTTGACTTTCAGATAGTAAAAGGGTTGAAGACAGCTTCTTTTCATTCTTTTAGGGGTGCAACACTTCTGAACCTTGTAGAAGAGATAAAAAAACCTTAAAATGACAGGATTGGCACTGATTCGCTTTTTGCTGTTAACGTCCCGAAGGAGTTACTTTGTGTGTGCACGTCCCATTCTAATTAGATCAAAACCAGGGAGCCACAGTACTCTGGGAGCAGTTTGAAGACTCTGATAGTTAGCCTACGGAGGGTTAAAAAACACTGCTCCTCTGGCTTGCTTGTGATGCTGTGGAGGAATATGGTCTGCATTAGATCTTGTAAACTTTTAGCAGATGTATGAAGCAGGCTTTCAGAGGAGGAGTTTTTCTTTGCTGTTTATGCAGCTTCTGACTTTTCCCAGGCACAGTGTGGGGAGCACTGCATGCAAGATTTACCACATGTCAGGCTTCAGTCTGAATGGACTCCACCTTGGGTTGCCCGAGGTTGTTCTCTGGAAGGCAGAGGATTGATGTCGGCAGTCTGACTGGGACTGGAGTGCTTTCCATCTCTCTTTTCTTGACTTTATGCAGCCTTTTAAAACACAGCAGTTCCAGTCTCTCTAGTCCTTCCTTGCTCTCTACTACATCTGGAGACCTCAATAGCACAAGGCCATGTTGTGCCGTGTGCTGTTTCCTGTCATGCTGGGTGTTGTACATTTGGATATGCTTTAATTTGTTATGAAGCACCTTGTATCATGGCCCTGTTTATACAATAGGTGAATGAACTTTGAGCGTGGGAACTATTTATTGCAGTTTGTTGCAAGTCCAGGCTACTCTGCTACACTCCTCAGTTCTTCCCCTTTTACCCCTTTGGCGAGTATAGATGGCTTCCTCAGAGCTGTACCCCATTTTCTACTGATGCTTGTGCACACCTGGTATTTGCAGTTCAGGTCCTCCTGGGGAAGCTGAGCAGCTGGCTTGTCTTTGCACTGAGGCTTTGCTCCAGCCTCTCTTTAGTCAGGGACCTTGACAAGCTTTCGCATTCTCCCCAGTTTGTCCTTTTGCCTGCTTGTGTCTTGGATTGATCTCTTGTCTTTTATGGCAATTCGAGCTGTGTTTCTTCTATCATTTAAAGACAAACTGTCTTCCAGCATAAACTTACTGGTTATCTTCAGTCTCACCTTTGCTTTTGTGGAAGGGAACTGATTTCAAACTTCTAATAAATATCATGGATAACAGTTTTTCAAAGTTCCAAGAAATAAGATACTGGCTTTCTTGTAGTGCAATACTACATCGCATTGTATACATAGGATTTTTATTGCTACTTTTTCCTTTCTAGGAGATGAAGTAATAAAGCTTTGCTGCTGTGGACTGTAAGTTCACTCATAAGTGATGATAACTGTATAAATTATAGGGCTACTTACCTGCCTGAGCTGGGGTTTGTGTACTTTTGGGCAAGATGCATAGGATCAGCTCTTTGTGTGCTGGTGTTCCTGGTGATTTGTAGGGGAATGTGGCATGGAAAATTAGCTTGGGAAAGAGGTTATTGGCTTTGCTCAGTGCTTTAAAGTTGCTTTTGAGATGTGAGTTAGATTTTTAACTATTAGCTCAGTTTAAAAAAAAAAAAAAAGCTGCTGTCCAAAGCTCTTTTCTGATTTGGTGATCATGTTGTACTGGTGCTGGTAGACTTGCATTTAAATCTAGGGGGAAAAAAAGGGCAATATATTATGAATTGCTTAGTGATAATATAAAAGTACATCAGTAGACTGTGGCGGTCCTTAAAGTCTAAAAGCATGTCAGTGCTTCAGTTAATGCCCTGTATGTGGTTTGTATATGGCTTTTAAGGGAGAGGGAAGGAAAAAAGCTTACAAGGAAGTGTGGCAGTGATCTGTACATGACTCTTCATTTGTTCGCGGGGTAGTAGTGGCTTTGGATTCTATTTTTTGCCTTTAGGGATTGCATATTGATTTTATGCCATGATACTAGTTCTCTGTAGAGGAGGTTGCAGTGAGGTGGGGGTTGCTCTCTTTTTCCTAGTATCAAGAGGTAGAAGAAGAGGAAATAGCCTGAAATTATGCCAGTGGAGGTTTGGGTTGGAGATTAGGAAAAATTTCTTTCCTGCAAGAGTGGCCAGGGATTGGAACAGGCTGCCCAGGTGGTGGAGTCGCCACCCCTGGAGGTGTTAAAGGAATGGGTGGCCGTGGCACTCAGGGACATGGTTTGATGGCCGTGGTGTTGTTGGACTCAATGATCTTGGAGGTCTTTTCCAACCATAACAGTTCTCTGATTTTATGATTTTTGCTTTGTGATGCTCATCTGTGCCTTGGCCCAGGATGAGAACTGTCCCTGACCTTCCAGCAAATGTTAGGGAATTTGCTTCTAATTTTCTACATTAGATTAAATCCAAGGCTTCATGGAACAAAAGCTTGGCAGCAGCAGTGCCATTTACTACGTATTCTTCCCTGGGGAATGTGGCAGCACTGTTTGCTGTCCTGGTGGAGGGGGTATGGTGCACTGTGGAGCAGAGCCATTTTTTTTCTTGTTTGGTTTGGTTTTGTTTCTAACAGGCTTCCTTTTGTTTTTTTGAGTTGTCAGTTCCCTGAATTGGGTTACAGGTGTGCTGCATGGGGTTGTGCAGGTACCACCTCACCAAGAGCGTGTTATGGCAGCAGCAAGTATGTAATGAGAGGAGCACCTTAAGCTGGTCTTGCAGCTGCTGAGCCTGACAGTGAAACTGCTGCCTGAACAGCACAAGCTGTGGCCTGCAGTTGTGTGCATAGATCTGTCATGTCTGACTCCTGTAAATTAGCCCTCTTTGGGATACTGCAGTGGGAATGTCATTATTGTAAGAGTCTGTATGGGACGTGGTCTCTCGTGCAACAGCATGTAGTCTTGAATGAGGGCACTTGAGAGCTGAGGCTCTGCAGGTGGGATACAGACCTGCCTTGGTGTTCAGAGAGCATGTTGGGGACAGCAGCAGGGAACAGACATTCTCAGAGGACAAGTACTGGATCAGTTACTGCACGTTGGCAGCGTTTCTCCACAGGTGCTGCAGGGGAAGATTTCTTCAAAGCAGTATTGCAGAGGGCTTGAGTGAACCTGAAGGTTTGATGGGCACTGCTATGTGGGTGATGGCTGTGACTTCCTGCACATCTGAAGGGGAAGTTTGTGACATCCTGCTTGCAAAATGAAAGTCTCAAATCTGCTGTCATCAGTGCTTGCTGCATGAGGGCTTTGCTGCAGCTCTGCACCAAACCAGTGGTTTAACTAATTTCAAATCACAGTTTCTGCTTGCCATTTCAACATCTGCTGGAGCAAGCTCACTAGTTTCAGGGGTGTTTAATACCCAATTTATCCCTTTGAATTTAGGACCATTTTTCTTCTAATATGAAAGAAAATCCTGATTATTTGGAAAACGGCCTTGGAGGGGAGTGAGTGGGTGGGATTAGCATTTCTTAGGTCCCTGGGCTGCCCTGGAGTTAATGGATTCACCATTTCCTCTCTCTCTACTGTATCTGAGGTTGTGACTAATCTGTAGCAGCATGGGGTCATGAGATGACTTCCAGAGGGTGATGCATCCTCCAGGCATTCATTTGCTTTCTTTCTCTGCTTTTGGCAGACTGTGGAGAATTGTTTGTTCAGATTTGGTAACCCAGCAACAGAGGAATATAATGTGGGCTTGAAATATGATCTACAAAACCTTAGCAGAGGGAAGTGACATAAATAAACTTTGCCATCCAGACGAATGCAGGAGCCCTCCATTTCGGAGAGCAGCTGAGGCTCTGAGTGGAAGAGGTGCAGAGCTGTGACATTTTTCTTTTTCCTTTCTTCCAGCTTTTACCTTACTACTTTCCACCTTCTGCTTTCCTTCCCCTCCTCTTTTCTCTGCTCTGGCTGAAATACACAGCAGGCAATGGAGTCTGCCATCCTGGTGTAAGGAAAAATTCTCTCTACTTAGAAGTTCCTGTTCACAACGGAGACGGAAGAGTTTAGTAAGGCTTTATTCGAATAAAGGGAGGGCCCACAGGACAATTCCTGGTGCTATCTCAAATTGCTGGGAGACACAATCCCCTTTTATCCTAATTTCCCAGCCACAAATTTCCCTCTCCTTTTCCCTATAGACTCAGGATTTACAGTCTGTTCTGAAATGCCTACTGCATGTCCCCCTTCACATGCAACCCCCCTACTACATACAGTGTGTTAATTTAAATTAGGAGCTTCACGGAGAAGTTAATATTTAGAAGTCTATTAAGCCTGTGCTCTGGTCAGACAGTTCAAAATTTTAGGCTATGTTCAGTGTCTTGTCATCCTCTGACAGACTCCCACTGATTTACCTTGAATTTAAGATAAAGGTCTTTTGCAGCTGCTGCTTCTTTGTTTATACACATAGATAAGGGAAACCGTCTGGTTCCCCTCCCTTCTTCTTCTAGCCCCTCTTCAGACAATTCCTCCTTTATAAAGACACTAGTTACTTTTAATCCCATCACTGGCATGTGTTGGGCTCACCCTGTGGAGCGGCATCGCTTTGGAGTGGGTAGATGGGACCTACCCGAAGCATCTGCTAAGAGCTGTGGCCCACGTAGGATGGGTTTGCAAGCAGGGCTGTGGGGAAGCATACAGTCCCTAAAGTCTCCCTTTGCATAAAACTGCTTGGCTTTGGGGTTCATGTGCCTGGCCGTTGGCCTCATTTGGAATGTTTGGCCCAAACATAGTTGAAGCATGTTGAGAAGGGTTGGAGTTTCTCTGGAGTGCTGCAGCCGTGTTCTGCACTCGGGTTGGTGAACGCACATGCCACAGTGTAACCTATACAGCTCTCACTGGAGCCAGGGGTATGTCTGGTGTGGAGCTGCACTGCTGCCGTATGGCCTGGCCTCTGCAGTATGCCACAGTCCTTAAGGGCCATAAATCTTTTGTTTTCAGCCCTTAATTGCTGCCATTGTACAGTTTGGATTTTGGCAAGCTTAGGGATTGATGCAGAGGCTGTGCTGTAGGCAGAGGCAATATGATGGTGAATTGATTAGGAAGTCTCTGTCCTCTTTGTCAGTGATGTACAAAGCAGGAATTTAGTTCTGTCTCCAAGGCAGAGAAGTGTACTGGCTTCATGGAGCAGTAAGCTTATTTCTTCAGAAATGCTATGAACTAAAAAAAACGTTTGAATTGTCACCTGACCTCCCAGAACCAAGCAAGTTTGATTGCTTTTTATGCACAGAGGAAATGGCAACATCTCTTTTGTGAGCACAGCTGTTTTAAATAAACTTAAGCCCGTGGAAGGGTGTTGAACTCTCTCCTTTCGGAAATGGCCAAAATTGTGTGGAATTGACATAGCTCGTTTGGATTGTGAAGCAGCTCTTAGTTTTTAAACTCTCCTTTTGTATCCTTATTCAGCATCACAGGTTTTGTTTGTCAGTGAGGCTGTTAAAGATGTTTCTCTTATTAAGTTTGTGAGAAAGTAAATGGAAGGAAAAGGATTTTAGGGTTAATGCTTACTACTGGAATTTCATCTTAAAGTAACATTAGTTGCTTCTTTAATTCTGTTTGGAGTTTGATTTTTTTTCCTAATTATTGTTACCCTTCTTGAGAAACAAAATATATCCTGAAAGTGCAAAACTCTGTTTGCAAGTAAATCTTACTGTGCTTAAGCAATTCTTGTTAAAACTCCCTTAAATACAGCCCATTAGGTGAGCATTTTCGCTCACATTTGTGCTGCAGCGCAGGCAATTGGATGCTGAATGGATGGGCCTGGCTAATTTAATATGACCTTGGTGAACTGCATTACAAAATCTTTTTGAACACATCAAACCCAACTGGTAACACAAATTTCTCCATGACACACAAATAACACGCTGTAGAATTCTGTGTTCTCTTGCAAGTTTGGAATGCACAGGTGTGTATGGAATATCTTGCAACAGGAGACAGCTACTTCTCTTTTCTTCCCTTCTTCTCTGTGTGTGCTTGTGCACATCTGGCAGATCCTAGTGCCTGAAAAAGATCAAGTTGTGCTTTTTCGCATACAACAACTAAATACAAGAGAAGATTCTCCATCTGCTGCTCTTTTTGAGTGTTTTGAAAGTGGTTTATAATAATTTGCTTTTAAAATATATATGTAATGAAAGGTTGTGTAAATAATTCTTTTATGTAGAGCTATGTAGCTGCCAGTTGAGTGGGGGGAAGGGAGAAGAGCAGCAAAAATGAGATATGAGCTAGCAACTGAGCTTGTCCCTTTAAATCCTTGCTTATGCTAAGCATTAGCAAAACATTTTCCATGACAGTGCAAGCGCTGCGCAACAGAAGCTTTCTTTGTGGAGCTGTACTGGTGGAGGATGTTGCAGCCTTGTCTGATACCTTTCACTTCCTCTTTTTATTCTCTTGCTTGTACAAAATTTTGAAAGGGTGTTGTGTTTGCTTTCTAAATAAACTTTCCTGTGAAAGGATTTCTGAAGGCAAAAAGTGAGCTGGGTAGTTGTAGGTGTGCTCTCATATTCTGGATTGTCATTGCAGGAAGGTTTGGCCCTTATGCTCGGTTCCCTTCTGATTGCAGTTCTGAATTAACTCTCCTAATTTAATGTGCGTCTTTTTCTTGTAATTGAGCTTGAGCTTAAAATTTATGTTCAGAGGATAAACCAAAATACATGGCAAAGGCCAGCAAGGTTTCTGTAGGTGTTTCCCTTTTCTCAAAGGATGCTGTTGCTCTCAGCTTCCTGCCTGGCCCCGTGTTGTGCACTCGGGAGCCACAGTCTTTGTGTACTTAAGAGGGAATCTCGGGTGGGATGAGGTAATGTAACCAGATGGGCTGGACGACTGGGTGGGTGCCTCCAACAGCTCCGCACCACAGGAGCTAGGAGAAACTGCAGTTGCTTGATTGGCAGACATCAGCCAACTCCAGCCTCCTTCCTGTCTTTAGACCTCGGCTCCTCTGTAAATCCTCGGGGCTTTGATTTTGTTTTGTTACTGTTGCTGATTGTGAAATGTCTGAGGTTGAAGAGCAGAGTACTTTACGTAACCTTTCTAAAGTTTCTTCTTTGGGTTCCTGACCTTCAACAGTGAAAGGTTAGACGAAATTAAAGGCGGGAGTTTGATTTGGAATTTAACATTGCTAATGTCTTAGACGCCCGTCTGTTTTTTCTTAAAGCATTAGCAATTACCATGTGTAATTGCAGACACTGTTGCTTGCAGTTACCTCGATGTGCCATGGTTTGTCTTGCTTGGGTTGATGTAAAAATGTGACACAATTCCTGTGCGCACTATGTGAACGTTTTAGTGATGCCAGCTGTACAAGTATATGCACAAGTGGCTTATAAAGCAAGTGGTAAGAGCCTTGACCCAGGCTGCTTTTGCTGCGTCCTATTTAGCAGGGAGCAACGCGGTTCTCCCCGGCAGCAAGCCCGGACAACGGACCTGTCTCACTCTTACGACTGTCGCTAAACGCCGGCCAACTTCAAACGAGGGCTAAGTCTGTCGGTGGTGGAGAGTCGATGGTGATCTTGCAGCAGAGTTGCATGTTGATAGCTCGGTGCTTGTGTGCCTTTGCCTGTTCTCGTGGTGGTTTACCTGGGCTGAGCAGCGGGAGTTCTGCGGGAGGCTGCCACACGGCACCATGAAACTGCCTTAGAAACTGCAATGAGAAACGGCGCTTTCTGTGTGAGAACAATGGAGATGTGCCTTGCAATGGCTGGGATGGCTACGAAGGGCTCAGGGTGTGCTGCTTAGGAGCATCTGCTGCTGGGAGCCTACCTGTGTGCACCAGGCTCTTCTGGAGTGCAGTCCGAGAGTTTGACAGAACAACTGCCAGCTCCCACCTGCAGCTTGGTCACTTCAGTCACATCGGACTCGGTTGTCTTATATTCTGCCTATTGTATCTATTTTTGTAAGTTTCTTCTTTTAGGGGTAATTAGTGCTGGTTTTTGCCTTTTGGGTTGCATAAGAGTAGCCTGCGTTCTCTACTGTGAGTCCAGTTCAGGAAGCTGTTTTGGCTGAAGCCAAAATATCCAAACTAATCCCTGGGAAATGAGGCTGCTGGCGTGTAACTGGCTAAATCGGTGTTGGGGACTAGGGGTGTTTGAAAACATTTCTTCCCTCCCCCACTGCTTACAATGAAGTCTTGTTCTAAGATCCTTCAGTAACCATAGAAATATTTTAAGAGCACATTTGAGTCACTTGGAATAATTCCAGCTGTGGAGCTGTTTGCCTCCAACCTCTAGTATATTTGTGTTGCTACAGAGCAGTCCATAACTGAAGATGGAACCATAGCATGTGAATGAGTATCCACAAACACAACGTGCCATGTTGAACTTTGCTCACTTTCTGTTCTTTATCCTTAGGTTATGGAGTCTCCATCTTTGGTCAGTTGGGTTTTGAATGTCTCCAATGTCCTGGGCAGCCTCTTGTGTGTGACCCTGCTTTAAGCAGGACTATTTAACGAGGTGCTCTCCAGAGGTCCTTCCAGTCTGAACTGTTCTGCAATCCTCTTCTCCTGTTGCCTGTGTAGATGCTTTTTACATACCTTTGTCTTGTGCCCCATAATTTGGGATGCAGTTTTGAAGTTGTAACTAGGTTTTATGATTCCCCCTCCAGCTGTATTTAGGCAGTGAATACTTGCTGAAGGATTGAATAGCTGAATCTAGATTTTAGCTAGAGGAGTATGTGAGATATGTTAGCTGTTTGACTGGAGTTTGGGAGGGGAGGAGGAATCCTGACTCCTGTGACACTTGCAGCATTACCTCTTGGGAAAGGAATGCAGAGACCAGCTTGTGTTAGGGTTGCCCAGGCTTGAGCATTTTATTCCCACATTGGAGGGGTTTTGCAGTGGGTCCTACCAATCACTCTGGTGAAGCCCTTCTCTCACCTCTACATGTATTCAGCATCATTCTGCCCTCTATTTTCCAGGGTGGGAAAAATCCTGTATTCCAGGATTAATACTGACTCGAGCCACGGTTGGCAAAAAAATTCCTGTCCTTTTGGGTCCTCAGTGGAGGTAGGCACAGTGGTGAATTGAAATGAAACTGTACCTAGGATTGTCTGTGGCCAGTAGAACCCGGCTTGGGGTTCGTATCTTAGCTTGTGGCTCCTTCCTCAGTTTTGGTAAGGTTTTAGGAAGATGAGATCACTTCTGAGGACTGGAATGTAGGCTGCTGGGACAGTGGAATTGAATATCGTCTGGCCTGGAAGCTTACAGGAAAACTTTCCTGTTAAAACCTACTGTATTTCAGTCTGTTATGGATACATGCTGGGGAAGGGAGAGCATAGGTTTCCTGAAGTTTCATATTTGAGACACCACCCACCCAAGGACTGACTAAATAAATGAGCTGTGGAAAAGAGTCAAGAAGAGAAATGGCTCTGAAGATGAGTAGTTGTCCACTCATTTGACTTGGGAACCAGGCCCAGCAACACCAGGTAGAAGCCAAGCGACAGAGTGCTGCAAGTACCTGCAGGTAGATCTGCATAGAGTGAAGCTGTGTGAATTTCCATTAGTTGCTGTACATGTTTGTGAGTGGTTGTTCTAATCTAGCCTGTGTGGCCAAGTGCCCTAGAACACAAGTGAGTTATTGGGACTGAAACAAATGGACTCTTTTAATGTGACACAAAGCCTGTTAACATCAAAATTGGTCTGCTGTCCCCTCTGACCTTGCTGTTGTTAGGGTTTGTGGGGAGCATAGTAAGGCATTCATTCCTTTCATGCTCCTCAGCGTGTGGGACTGCAGCTGGGGAATGTCTCTTGGAATTTGTCTTGTCCAGGCAGGCTTTCAGGACCGCTGAAGCACCTGCATCTGTTCTCCTCTAAGGTTCTTGGCTCTGAGAATTGTGATAAGCGCCTCAAAGAGCATTTACTGCCCCCTGGCCTGCCCCGTGGTCTGCCATGCCTCCTAGATCAGTGTGCCCTTATTCTCACCACAGTCCTGCCCTCTACATACTCACAATAAGCCCAAAACAGCATTAAGGCTGACACTGTATTTCTGTGTGTGCTTCACAAGCAGTGTATTTTCTTGCCTTATTGTCGTTGTTCTTTGTGCAAGGCCATCTCCGTAGAAAGGGATTAATTGATGAAAGTATTACTTTTGCCCTGGGCTCCTCTATTTGCTGCCTAGTACCATGCTGTGTCAGTCATGTGTTAGCTTTGTCTTGCTGCACACAATATCAGGCTTAACATGAAGAATGGGGCCTTAATCTTTGGCAGGCACTGCTGTGCAAGGAATCGGAGTCTCCACAAGATGTGACGTTTATGCAGGGCTGCGTTTTACTCCATTGCCTCTTGGTTCTGTAATGCTCTAAAGATAGATTTTTACTTGCAAAGCATTACCAGGGCATTCAAGAACAGCCTAGTGCTTGGTGTCTGTGCATGTGAGTTTACAGACTCAGATTGTTTAACTCTTCCTCCTGTATCACTGCCGTTGCAGCTGGTGCTGCCACAGAGAGTGGCTGTGGTGTTTTCCCTTGGGACCTACTGATCCAGTGTCTTGAAGCCTCAGGACTGTAGATAAGGTGTATGTTTATTTCTCTTCTTGGAGTACAGAAACCTGCTGAAATAATGAAAAATTCCATTTGGGGAATTTGAATAACACCTGTGGGGACAGCTAGAATTCCTCTTGTTCAATTTCTTTAATTTTGCTTTAACTCCACATCCTTCATGTGCCTGAAAAACGCTATAATGCAGCAAATCATATTGCTCAAATTTCAGCTATAAATGTGAAATGAGCTCTTGGAGAGATGGAGAATTCTTCCTTGTAATCTTAAAAACCAAAACCTATCTGCTTCAGTATGTTACTGAGTGCAAGATGAGGCTTTCTTCTTAGTTCTGTTGCTAGACACCCTTATGAGAAGTCCCTCTCCAACTGGGAGAATTATCTCTTTGTGATCAGAGTACAGCAAAGATGAATGGAGATGTGCTGCAGCAACTCACGGAGCTGACCACAGAGCTGTAGCTTAATGCTCCATGGCATTGTAAGCACTCCAGTGCATCTGCTGTGTGGCTGCATTAAATACCTACCTCATATTTGGTGTCTGCTTTCCTTCCAGGCCTGTTCTTTCTCCAGGTAACACGTCTCTTAGCATGTTATACCTTAAATGTAAATTACATGCTTTCTATCATCTGTTGGCAGTAGCTTCAGCATCTATATAGTTATACCAGGGCACGTGGCACTGCTTCACATCTGATCCTGGAGAGGGTGGTAGAACCACCAGCCAGTGTGCCAAAGAGGTGGTGCTTGGCAGTGAAGTGACGTTGCACAAGCACTGTGAATGTGTGCAGAAGTGTATCATTAAAAAGCAAACCCAAGCCATTCAAAATGCCACTACTGTTTGCTACTGCATTGCTGCTCCAAAGCATGTTCCCAGGCACTTTACAGTGCAGTGCCAGGCTGCTTGGTGTTGAAGGGAACTTAAAGGCCTAGGGAAGAACGCACTGGGCAAGTGGCAGTTTTCCAGGCTGGGTGTTGTTCTCAAATGATCTACAGTATTTCAAACTAGTCTGTGTTACTTGCTGAAACTGAGGTTGGTCATCAACTTTCTCTGGTGTAGCTTCTTCTGCAGCTGAAAGAAGGCTGGAATTGGCCTGCTTGCACATGTGACAACCAGACAAAAATCATAATTCCCACATATTACTAAGTTTGAACCAGTACTGTTCCTTGGCCCAGCTAGGGTGCTCTCCTGCCTTGTGTTGGGTGTGAAATGACGTCTCAGATGTGTCTCTCACAGTTGCTGGTTAGCTGGATTTGGCTAATAAATGATATTTTAAGGACCCTTATGCGGATCATTTGGAGGCTATGCAACATGGGAGACCACCTTTAGCCTGGGCCTAAGAAGTTGGAAACAATTACTGCACAAAGGGGATGAAAGGCAGTTGGCTGTTCATTCATATTTGAAGACCAAATACAGTCAAGCAGCTACTGGCTCTTTTCTCTTCTCCCCACTCCTACTTCCTTCTGCCCTTGGTTTTGTTCCTCTTCCTTGGTTTCTTCCTGAACTCCATTGTAGTCTCTGCCAAACAAGCTTCCCTTTCCTGGTAATTTTATTCCCCAGCTCCCAGCCTCTTTGTGTCCTCTCCCTGGTTCCCAGTACGTTCACATGGCTCAGCCAGCTGGGCAGTGGCATCATCTCTCAGGCTCAAAGCTATCAGAAACGCCAGGCACAGGTAGGAAGTTTAACCTTGGTTTAAGGCCTCGTCTATGCCTAGGAGTTACTTGTAAAAATAAAGCTGGATTGAGTTAAACTGTGCATTAGGCTCTGCCATGTCCTATGCCAGCCTAAATTAGGATTATTCCAGTGTATTGTTCAAGCATAGATGTAAACCATGCACTCCTGCTGCAGCAAAATCTGTTTCTGCAAGAAATAAATATTCCTGGACCCTGTTCTGGAAGAACATTAGGATTGTTCCAAATTACATGGCATTTGTAATGGCCTCTGAGCCACTTGGCCTTGGCAGGGATCTGGCAAACCTAGACCTGAGGCCTGTCCTGCATTTGCTCTGCAGAGCTCTCTCTGCCTGTGAATACAGCTCAGTGCCTCTCACACTGTGCTTGAGGAATGGCAGTGGCAAAGTGGGCTGAGGCCTTTGGGCAGCTGCCTGTGTTCACCTGACCAAACTGATCCCAAAATGCAAGAATCTGGTATCTCCTCTGACAATGTGATTGTGGCCTGAGCCGGGCAGGGCCTCCAGCAGAGTGACTGCCGACATGGGCACCTGAGCCCCCAGAAGGCTGCAGCTCCTCATCGTCCTGGCACAACGCTGATGGGTGAGCGGTTGGTGTCCCTACAGCTGCCACTCCTCCCTCAACCTGGTGGCTCTGGGTGATGATCTTGACCAGCTGGGTGGCAGGCAGGGGACAGCCCGTGGTGGATCCTCCATTTCTGGCCATGGAGCCGTTGGCAACTGGCTGGAAGCTTTGCAGGATAAAGGCTTTTCATTGCCTCCTGTGTCTGCCAACTCATATTGCAATTAAAGGGTAATCTTTTCTAAATGGTGCTAAATTAAGGCTAAATCCCTCCCTCATGCCACATAAGAGGATGAATCCCTGCTTTTCTAAAAACAGCTTATTGTTTGGGCCTCTGCCCAACCAGGCAGTGCCTTATTTGTCTCTTGAGAGAATGGAAACTGCTCTGTCCCTATGTGCGGATACTACTCAACAATCCCTCCTGGTGGGTATGAAGTTGTTTACCACTACTTGAGGATGTGTTTAGTTTGAAACTTGGGGATTTCAGCAAGCAAAAAATTCTCCCATCCTGATTGCCATGGTGGCTGGCAGGGGACTTTGCCTGTGGCTGGGTGTGCTGGGGCCATGGTGGCAACTGGCAGCTCATCAGCCACTGCATGTATGTGGTGTAAGGGTTCTGCCAAAGAAAAACAGCCCTGGCAGCTTGGGTTGTTTCATTTTATGCCAAGAGTTGCCCAGCTTGTCCAGGTCCCTCCAGATGCCATCCTGTCCCTCTGGTGTATCAACACCACCACTCAGCCTGGTGGCATCTGCAGTCTTGCTGCTGGTGCCTCAGGCCCCCTGTCTGTAGCATTGATGAAGATATTGAACAGCACAGCTCCCAGTACACACCCCTGAGGGACACCACTTGTCACCCATCTTTATGTGGACATTGAGCTGTTGACCACTACCCTCTGGATGCCACCACCCAGCCAATTCCTTATCCACTGAAGAGTCCACCCAGCAAATCCAACTCTCCACCCATCTGTCCAGTCAGAAGGCTGCTGTGGGGGACTGTCAGAGGCCTTGCAGAAGTCCAGACAGATGACCTCTGTAGGTCATTCGTTGGCACTGATGTAGTCACCCCGTGGTAGGAAGCCCCTGGATTGCACAGGCAGGACCTGCTCCTGGTGAAGCCCTCCTGGCTCTCTCCAGTCACCTCCCTGTGCCTCCCTGTGCCTTACCAGAGCTTCCAGGAGAATCTGCTCCATGATCTTCCCAGGCACAGAGGTGAGGCTGACAGGTTGGTAGCTCCCAGGATCCTCCTTTCTACCTTTCTTAACAGGGGGTGGTGGGATGTGTCCCTTCAGTCTCCAGGGACTTCACCTGACTGCCAGGACTTTTCAGATGTCATGGAGAGGGGCTTGGCAACTCCATCAGCCAATTCCCTCAGGACTGTGGGATGCATCTCATCGGATTTATGTATGTTCTGTTTCCTCACATGCTCACAAACCTTGTCTTCATTTCCATTGCGATGGATTTTGTCCTCTTGTCCCCATCTTGTGGTCCTTCAGCTTGGGAGGTGTGAGGAGAGAGGTTGGCAGCGAAGACCGAGGGGATAAAAAGTTGAGAGCCTCAGCCTTCTCCTCATCTGTTGTTACTAGCTCACCATTCTTGCTCTTCACAGGGGGGGGTTTCTTTGCCTTTCCTTTGCTGGTTGCTGTACCTGTAGAACCCTTCTTGTTATTCTTTGAATCCCTTCCCAAGCTCAGATCCAGCTGTGCTCTGGCCTTCCTGACCTCATCCCTGCGCAACTGGGCAGCATCTCCGTGCTCTTCCCAGGACATCTGCCCCTGCTTCCACTGCCTGTGCAGCTCCTCCTTCCTGGTTTGACCAGCAGGTCTCAACTGAGCCACACTGCTCTCTTCCCTTCCTCGCCTGATTTCTTCACCTGGGGATCAAGAGCTCTTGTGCCCTGTGGAAAGCATCCTTAAAGATCTGGCAGCTCTGTTCTGTTTCCCTGGGTGCCTTACTGGCTAACTCCCTGAAGAGCTGGAAGTTTGCTTTTCTGAAACTCAGGGTCCTGACTCGCCTCCCTTAGGAGTAAGAGCTCCATCAGTGTGTGCCCACTGCAGCCCAGGCTGCCTCTTGACATCCCCAGTGAGCTCACCTGTACCGGTGACCATCAGATCTAGCATCACATCCCCTCGGGTAGGGCTGTCTGTTGCCTGGCTTAAGAAGTCATGCTGGATGGCTTACAGCTCCCTGTGCTACTTTTCCAGTGAGGGTGGCTGAAGTCCCCCAGGAGGACAAAAGCCTGTGAGCATGAGGCCTCCTCTAGCCTGAGTAAGAAGGTTTCATCAGTGGGCTCCTCTTGAGCAGGTGGCCTGTAGTAGACACCAGCCCCTTGTTCCCCTTGTTGCCTTGGTCTCCAGTTCCTATTCACAGGCCTTTGACTTGCTCCTGGCTGTTCTTTAGGGACATCTCTTCACGTTCAATCCCTTTCTTAACATAGAGGGCAACCCCTGCACCCCTCCTCCTGTCCCCTCTGAACAGCTTGTAGCCATTGATAGCCACACTCCAGTCATAGGATTCATCCCACCAGATTTCAGTAATGGCCACTACCTTGTAGCCTTCCAGCAGCAAGGTACCTTCCAACTCCTGTTTGTTGCCCATGGTGCATGCAGTCGTGCAGAGCCTTCAGCTGGGCTGTCCCCATGTCCCCTGACAGAACACCCCTGAATTCCCTTAAGGTGTTTCTCTGTTGGCTGCTGCTAGCTCAGGAGCCCCTGGCTCATCTCCATGAGACTTTGGGCCTGCTACTGTGTCCCTGGCAATGCCTCAGGACAACAGACTGAGGGCCCTTACTAGCACTCTGTCCCTCTAACCCTGGTGTGCCATCCCACACCTTGTCACATAAGATTGATGATATTGCCACCCTGCACACCTACTTTAAAGCCCTGTTCATTAGTATTCTATAAAATAGTATTATATAAGCCTATTTTATTTTCTTCCTCTTTTGCTTGTGGGCAGATGTATCAGCATCCTTAACATTCCTACAAAGATCAAACCTGGCTTTGGCTTTCTTAGTGTGCACGCAGCCTCCAGGGTTAGATGATTCCTGAAGCAGTCTGCTGTCATCAAGGTGTAAGACTTGATGCCTCCTGCTAGGATGCTGGCAGATGGATTCAAAGGTTTATGCCCTTGACATTAGGCAGTTAAACCTTTATATGTTTGGATTGTAATTAAAACCAACAAAACTTGGATTATGTTCCTAGCAAATGTAAGTTCAGAACTCAAGTCAAGATATGTTTACTTGTTTAAAGCTGGGGTTTCAATTAGCAGCTGCCATCTGTAGCAAGTGTTCAGCAAGTGAGCTGCAGCCGTGGGAAGGTCTCTGGCTGGAATTGGGGTAAAAACCTTTAACAGGTATCCCCTGTCTTGGAAAACAAAAACACAGGCAAAACACGAGTCAGATGAGCAGGCTGTGCTGATAAGTGTCTTTGAATTAATGCTTGCAACAGTTAAAAACTGAAGTTCCCTCACATGTCCAAAATCCTAAATGAAGTTTCTTGCGTGCCCTTTTCAAACAGCTTCTAGTGACGTTCGTTTCGTTTCGGTGGGTCTGGAAGTCAGTGAGGGCACAGCTCAGGAATGTAAACATTCCTTTGTGCTGCTCTGCTTTGCTGCAGTCTCCTGCCCTGCTGGAATCAGGGCACAAGAAGACAAAACTGGATCCACTATGAGGGGTGAAAACCAACCTCCTGTTTGTTTGTAAATGATACTTTGACATCACTTGATTAGTGCTGCTTAAGAAGAACTTACCCCTTTCCTCTTTCTGTTGTGTTTCTGTGTGTGCAGCTCTGTCTTGTGTTAACAGGTAATTTGGGGTTCAGGGCTTTTATCATCATGGTTGTGTTTACTGTCTGCCAGGCAGACTGCTGAGCTTGCAGAGCTGTGCACGCTGGATGTACAACCAGAATGGGTCTGTCTAAGTAGCACTTCCTACCTAAATTTACAGGTGGGGACAATTACTCATGGGACATCACAGCAAAGATGAGGTTTGTATCTCCTGAAATAAGGAAGCACAAGTAATTATTGTAAAATTCATCTGGAGGGGTAAGAAAATCAGCTTGGTAGATCTACACAGTATGTCTCAGTCTTAGCTGGAAATGTAATTGCTGTAATGCAACATAAGATATATTTTGACTTAGCCATAAAGTATATTGAGAGCTTTAACTGTGATCTCCTTTCAAAGGCTCCAAAATTCATGGACTTAATTTAGTGCCTTTTATATCTGAGTATCTGGAGCTCTGTAAAAAAAGTCCCAGTGTAGTTTGTTCAGGTTTCTTGTCTTTGATTTCTAAAGCTTGGTCCCCTCCTTTGCTTCGTGGGATTTCTCCCTGTAAATCCATCACACAGTTCCAAAATCTGCATTGCTCTGCATTGGATCCTCTGTAGTACTAGAGGCATTTCAGGTTTCAGACAAACCCTCCTCTGGAACCTGTGATGATATTTGCACTGTAGTCAAACTGCTCACCGCATGTATTAAATTATCTGTTGAGCAATTCTCTGCAGACTCAAATCATTCAATCTTTTCTGTGTTGAATCCTGCAAGTGTTGATTAATCTTTTAACTTGGATGATATTTTGGGGGTTTATTTTTGTTTGGTGGTTGGTTGGTTGTTTCTTCAGTAACATTTTCCTTTTCTGTTGAATCACTTTAAGAGTTCAGCCAATGATTAAAAGATCTACATGAGTTTGCTTCATAGTCTTCCAATTCACAAAAAAACCCCTTTGGCATTGCCATAAGTAATCAGGCTCTTGTCTTACTATCATTCAGGCATTTATTTTAAATAATTCTGGTCTTTTGTTTTTTCAGTAGCCAGTGATTGTGTACAACTAATTTGCAGTCTGGAGACAGCTTTTTCTTGCTTCCTTCCCTTGCTTGCTTGTTGTTGCATTGCTGGCAGGGACAGTCTACTGACTGTTGGATTTTTGTTTTCTTATTTCCCCAAACATTTATTTTGGTTCTTTAGTTTGGGGGTTATTGTGTTTTGTGGGTTCAGGTTTTTTTAAATAAGAGGCATTCTGATTTTGTGTGTGTGTATTGGGAATATATCATGCTCACAGGCCATCTTTGGGTTTCTCACATTTCATCCAGCTTGGAGAATTCCTAGTTTATCCTGATTTCAGACACAGGGCAGTGAATGATGAAGCTGGTCAATGAGTCTCCAGCTGCTCATAGCAGCTCTGTTTAGTCACTTCCTCCCCTGGGCAAAGCTTAAATCACAGAATCATTCAAGTCTACCAGGTTCACCACTAAACCATATTGCAGAGTGCCACATCTAAACTACCTTTAAACACCTCAAGGGATGGTGACTCCACCACCTCCCTGGACAGCCTGTGCCAGTGTCTGATCACTCTTTCAGTGAAAACATTTTTCCTGTGTCCAGCCTAACCCTGCCCTGGTGCAGCTTGAGGCCATTCTCTCTCGTTCTATCACTGTGAGAAGAGACCAGCACCAGCCTCTCTCTGTTGTCCTCTCAGGTAGTTGCAGAGGGCAGTAAGGTCTCTCTGCCTTCTCTTCCTCAAAATAAACAGTCCCAGTTCCTTCAGCTGCTCTTCATTAGACTTATTCTCCAGGCCCTTCATCAACTCAGTTGCTCTTATTTGCTCCCACTCCAGCACCTCAGTGTACTTGTACTGAGGTGCCTAAAGCTGACCACCGCCTTGATGTGTGGCCTCACCAAATCTGTCCTGGAAGAACTGAGAAGCTTCTGTGTGAAAAAAGTTTGGTGTAGAAAATCTCGAAACAGAGAACTGACTTTAACAGACCACTCCTCACTTGTTGTGAAAATAGTTTAGTATTTAGTTCTCTTCCTGTTCTTCCACAACATGCTTGGACCTGGCTAGTTCTGGACATCTGCAAATGCGGATGTGTAAATCCTTGTCTATGTCTGTCCTTAAATCACATTCTCCTGGTTAGCTGCTGAGCAATGATAATGAAAGTAGCACTGTTTTGTGAGAGTGGGAACTGTGATGTCTTCATTGCCAATCCCAGTGGCATGGTATTTGCCATAGGAGCTCATCAGGAGTGCACTTTCTTGCTATACATAAAAGATGTAGACAGGCTGGAGAAGGTCCAGGGAAGGGCCACACAGATGATCCAAGTACTGGGAAGATGCTATAAGAGGAAAAGCTGAGAGGACTGTGTTTGTTCAGCCTTGAGAAGAGAAGGCTTAGGGGGAGATCTTATCACCATCTTCCAGGATTTAAAGGGCAGCTGCAAAGAAGATGGAGACTTTCTAGAACATGAGTCATGGCTACAAGTTAATCCAGAGGAGATTTCAACTGGGCACAAAGAGGACAATGTTCCACAAGGAGAACAATCAGCCATTGGAATAATCTCCTCAGGGAAGTGGCAAGGCCCTCAACATTGGCCACTGAAGATTCAGCTGGACAGGGCGCTGTGTCACCTTGTCTACGCTGTGCTTTTGCCTAGAAAGGTTGGAGCAGATGATCCTTGAGGTCCCTTGCAACCTGGGATTCTGTGTGTATGATCTGGCATTTACTTGGATGAACACAAATCCACCACATACCTAGTGTGATCAGTGGAGCCACCTCCATCTAAACAAAGGATGCTGACCAAACTCCGGTACTGGACTGTGCCGACTGGTCTGTCTTTTATTTTCACAAATAAATAAACAAAAAGGAGTCTGAAAAGCCATTGAGAAGATGGATCTTCTTTTTCCACTGAAAACCTTTTGGTGGGAGGGAGAAGTATCTAAATGAATTAGTTGTACTACATACCTCATGCAGACACATTCTGACTCATGTCTGAGAAATTGGCCAGTTTTGAGGAATTAGGTTTTTATGGTAACATTTTAATTATGGTGTTTAGTGCAATTTGAGCAAAACCCATCATTTCCAGCTGAAGTGGCAGAAGTCACTCATGTTATTTGCTCTTTCTATTTATGGGACTGAGCTGCAGGGAGACGTGCCCCTCTTTGTAAATATGGGGAAGAGCCTCTCTGAAAAGAAGCTGCCAGGAGGAATCCTCGCTCCGGCCATCCTTGTGCTGGCTATGCACTGTTTCCTTCCTCCTGAAATCAAGAGGATGTGGCCTCTATCATGGGATGTCTGAGAGTGTTGATTTTAATTTACCTTCTCCTTGTTCCCATACTAACTTGGCTGTCATGGCTTTTTTTCCTGCCTGTTTAACATGGGTTTAAGACTACAGGACTGGTGTCAAAGGGCTTTGTGCTATTGATTGCTAACCAATTGTTGTTATCCAAAAGTATTCCTGGTGCAGCTGTATTTCATAAACAGAAATCTACTCATTACTGTTTTGTGCACCCTGCCTCTGAATGTTTTTGTGGGGTTTGGGTACTAGCTTGTAAATTCTTTGGCTGTTTACCTATGTTCTTACTCGAACATGTTTGTATTTCCAACAACCTTTTTCCTGTTCAGGCATCAGATAACATAAGCCTTAATGTGTTGATGCAATCCACTTGGATCAATGCCATTCTGCTCTTTTGTCAGGGAGGGAGAGGTCCTACACATTCTACCTTTGGGCTGTATTTGGCAGCTGATCTCACTGCAGTCATTGTAGACTTCTGTCACAGGCATCCTGTGTGCAGAGGATCATAGAATCATAGAATGGGTTGGGTTGGAGGGGACCTCAAAGATCACCTAGTTCCAGCCCACCTGCCATAGGCAGGGACATGTTCCCCTAGCCCAGGTTTCTCAAGGCCTTATCTAGCCTGACTTTGAACATATCCAGGCAGGGGATATCCCTGACCTCCCTGGGCAACCTGTTCTACTGGTATCACCACCCTCACTGGAAAGAATGTCTTCCTCATTTCCAGTCAGAATCTCTCCTCCTCAAGATTAAATCCATTGTCCCTTATCCTATCACTTCAAGCCCTTGTCAAAAGTCCCTCCTGTAGCCCCTTCAGGTATTTGGAAGGCCATATAAGGTCTCCCTTGAGCCTTCTTTCCTCCATGCTGAACAGCCCCAACTCTCTCAGCCTGTCCCCATAGGGACAGCATTGTGTACAACAAAGAAATCAAAACAGGACTCGGGCTTTCCTTACCAGTGGCAGGCAACACACCCACTCGTGCAAGGGAGAAACCCCTGCTGGAAAGGCAAGTAGGGTGCTGGATATTTATCTGTAGCGGGTGACTTCACTTCAGCTCTGCATGACTGAAGATCCTCTGTTGTGTGTGTGCCTAAAACCTTGTGAGGAGAGCTCTGCACTTCAGGAACAGAGAAATTGGGAATCTGCAAGACTGCTTGGTCTAATTGAAGAAAAGATCTTGGTCTAATTGAAGGAAAAACAAATTGGCCGAAGGGGCTGCAAAAGTCTTAAAGCGATGTGGTTCAGGTCTATTGGAGAGTCCTAATTTAAGGAACACTCCATGTTTTAAAGGGCAGTGTGGAGCTGGGAGAGTGACAAGCACTAAAGAATTAATGCTTTTAATGGGGACCTGTATTTCATAGCAGCAGGACTTCTGCATTCACAGCCTGAGAGTGGTGATCTATAATTCTGAGCAACACATGATGCCTATTAAAATTAAGGGCTGAAGATTTAAGACTTTGTTGATTGATGTAAATGTTGATTTCATCAATGTATTGGCACATGCTGATGTTCCTAAGCAGTTCTGCAGAACTGTGGTTGGTTGTCAGAAACGAAAAGATGGTTAATGAGCAAGCGAGTGCTGGAAGGTTGTTGTTTGTGATTGCCTGTGTGATAACAGGAATTAAGCCACCTTGTTACTTGGTGCCAGATGTGGATGTCTTTATTATTCAAGTGGAGTTGGTGACAAAATCTGAGATCTGTGCACAGGGTAGGTGGGTGCTTGGTTACCATTCTCGAGCAGCTGGAAAATGTGTGTGAAACTGATCGAGCGCCTTGTTACTGGTTTCATTGGTCACAGAATACTTTCTGGCTATTCCGAAGGATTGCCCAGGGGCATACAAAGCAAGCAGGAATCTTTCTGCTGATAGTACTTGCTGATATTTCCTAATTACTAAAACAATGTGGCACTTGAAAGAATCTGTGTAAGAGGTGCCACAGCAGCCTGTGGTGCCACCAAGGCAGGGCTTGAAGGGCTGTGGGTTTGCTCATAAATTCTAAACAAAAATGAACTTTGATCATTAGAAGTATGAGAAATATTTGAATGTTTGGAGAGGAAGAGGCAGTTGCATTCTGCTCTGAAATAAGCAGTGGCTGCCATAACCCTGTCAGGGCTATGTAACAATAGCTGTCAGCATGTTTGGGATATCATGTGCTGGGGCTGCTGCTTCCTCACCAGCAGGCCTTGCCGGTGGGACCCCTGGGGTGGGACGTGGCTGTAAAAGAAGCCTTTGCTTCCTCTTTGCTAACTGCGTAATGCACCAGTGCTTAATTTTCTCCTGTATTCCGTAGTTTTCCCCAGCGCTTCCCTCTCCTCAGACAGTGTCTTGTGGTATGGCAGTTTAGGCTGGGTGCTTCCTGGACTGCCATGTAAGTTACATCTCCAGTGTCCCAAGTGTCCAACCCAGTAGGTAGACACAGGAAACAGCCTATTGCTACCCATAAATTCTACACCCTATAAATTTGGCTGCAAAGTCATTCTCTTTCTTCCCTCTCTGCTCCCGTGGGAGATGCTCCCTATCGGATAATGGTGGGGGAGTGTTTCAGGCCTCTTAGGTCTGTCGAGGCCTAATGCCAGGAGAAGGGAGTGTGTGGGGTGGTGCAGTCTCAGACCTGTCCAGCCTGAGACTAGCCTAGCAGTGGGGGAAGAAGAAAGAGCCCTGGGGGTTTTGGGCATACCCTCAGGTGGGGAGAAGGGAAGGGTTGGGGGGGTCTTTGGGTGTTCTGTGAGGAACTCTGTATGCTTTGGGATATCTTTGCTGCTCTACTTTGCAGTTTCTGTAAAAACCCAATTGCTTTTCTGTTTAAACTTTCCATCGCTATCCAATCCATTTGTGTGAGTGTCATTCTTTTGTCCCTCTCTGGGGCAGAGAGGATCTGTCCCACTCTAAACCAGGACCGTTGGGTAGACTGAAATGCGTTTGCCCTCCCTTTTTGAAATGATAGGAAAAGCCTGTCTTTGGATTGTTTCTGATAGTGCTCTTACTAGCAGCTAGACATCTGAGCCGAGTACCCCACAGCACTCCCTCCAGCTGTGCCAAACACTGCTTCAGCTTTGTGCTGCAGATTAAATGGCTCAGACCAGTGCCTTGGCCACCTGTGCCCTCACGGTCAGCACTCTGCTGTCTGAGTGCAGGAATTGTGTTACGAGAAGGATGGGCTTTTTCACTCTCCTTTCTTGCTTTTGAACTCAAACCTTAAAATAAAGGCCCAAAAGCGTCTGTATAATTGGTTTTATTTTCTTGTAATAATACCTGTAATGAGCAATGGTAAGTGGGTATGCTGTAGATCAGTCTGAAATTTGGACGGCGGCTGCAAGCCAAAAGTGTGAAATGGAATCAAATAATCTGGAGTTTCTCGTAAACGCTGTACTGATATACAGTTGTAGTAGGATTAAATTGCCTGGGTGTGACCAGAAGCTGTTTGAAAAGGCTGTTAAGATAACAAGTCTGGTTTCGCAGTGCAGGAATGGTTCCTAATGGTATTTGCCGGTACACCCTCGGCAGCCTCGTGTGTGTCAGGAGCTGAAGGCCGAAAGTGCCTGGCTGTGGGGCTGGGGTTTACAGTGCTTTATGTACAGGGGAAACGAGCAGCTGAGCTCAGGTGGGCACAGGGAACTTCAGCATGTGCAGCAAGTGACTCCATAGCTAGTGAAATCATAGAATTGTTTAAGTTAAGAAAGATCTTGGAAGGACCGTCCCTTAACCCAGCACTGCCAAATCTCAGGGGCAGCACACTGTTGTGGTTTGGGAGACGAATTCTCCCACCACGGGCAGAAATAACGACTCAGACAAACGGATTGCAAAAAAATGGTGGAAAGTTTAAATGGAAAAACAGTGAAAACTTTTACAGAAAAACCACAAGCACTGTGACATAGAGAGATCCCAAAACATACCCAAGACCATCCCATCCCCACTTGGGGGTGCATCCAAACTCCCCCAGGGCTCTTTCTTCCCCCCAACCCAGCCTTGGGCCTGGGCAGGCCCAAGGGAGGCAGCTGACACCATTTTACCTAGGCAGCAGCAGGGGACAAAAGAGGAAATGAAGACCCCGCGTGGATGTTTTATAGGGGAGCAGAGGATTGTGGGTGAAATACCTGGTTTGTTGTGACCACCCAGTGGGCTGGACCCTATTGGGACCTCCCAGGTGTGGTCTGTGCAGTGGCATCTGGGCCAGCACCCAGCCTAAACCACCACACACACCTGTAGTGCAGGGGATGAGCCTTGCCCTGGGACAACCACTGGTGTCTGCCCGGGCAGCTAAGTATCATTCAGTCTCCTTCACTATTTCAGTGATTAAAAGTGTGCTTAGGTATTAAAATAATTGGTCTGAGATGTATATTTTAATTTTATTTTCCTCCGAAGTACCCTATGTCCTGGTTCATTCTGGTGCTAACAACTCACAGATATCTACATGTGCTGGACTGTGTTTACACAGCTGTATTTCTGAGTCCTTGTAGGGTTTGTTCACAAGAGTCTCTACTATTGCCACAGCAGAGGAGGCCTCTGTTCTTCTCCACAAGCAGCTTTACATTAAATCTGTTTTGCAGGATGCAACTTGCTTCCTCTTGTTATTTGTGTGGCTGTGCCCACTGGGCAGGCAGGCCATGGATTTCCTGTGCAGTGAGATGCTAATGCCCATTAACTAGTGAATTAAACCCCAAAAATGGCAGAAATATTAGTACAGATTTTCATGCTTGCTGTTAGCCATGTAGATGTAAACTAGTTCATTGGGAAATAGAACCTTCCACAGTGCACAGAGTCTCAGGAATGAGAGGCTTCTAAGCTGTACTCCATGGCTTTGGCTACCTTTGGCTACCAGTAATGAAAGAGCCAGTGAAAGCTGTGTCTTTGCATCCCTAAATGCCCACCTGAAACAAGAGGCCTCATGAGTCTCTTAATTGCAGTTGTTGAACTGGGGCAGAGATGGTGAGGATGATGTTAAGTCTAATTTTTGGGGACCAAGTGCTGACCAGTTCCTTCAGCACTGCCTTCACTTCTTGCAGAGGTCAGCACTTAAACACTGCTGTCTGAGGAAGTTGTATTCTTTTTTTGTAAGTGATCTTTCTTGTGTCTGAATGAAGTGTTGTGTTTTGTATTTCGTTTTTATACTGACTTTGCAGAAAAGTAGTTTATAACATCGCAGCAACATTTCTCACTTGTTAAGTTAACCCATCCTGGTGAAAGTCATTCAGCAGGCTTTAGAGGAGCAGGTGAAGAGCCTGATGGTCCCAGGATCTGCAGAGTCACTTTGTTTCCTTGCGATTGCAGGCTATTACTTAACAGGCAGCTCATGTTAAGTGAGCTCTGCTGCAGGGTAGTGCCGCAGTCATGTTACTATTCTGAATTAAGCCATCACGTTTTACAGAGGGGCAATCTAGAATTATTTTGTGTATCAACTGAGCTTTCACCAGAGAAAGCATGTACAATTATTTTAACAAAATTGTAGCTAGATCAAGGGCTGGAGTCTTTCCTGGAGTGTGCACAAATCTCCATTGCATCACCTCGTGGAAGATGAGTTGGGTGAGGGTGTGTGGGGTGGACTGGCACAGCAGGAAGTGATGTATTGTTTTGAAAAGGCTTATGAATTCCCTGTAGGTACGGGATCAAAGGTGCACTGGTGCTTGTGATTTTGCCCCTACTGCTTGGCTGTTTGGCCCCTGAGGGTATTTGAGTGTGAGAGAGCTTGCTCCCTTACTTGTGGAAATGTGAGAGCTTTCACAGTGGTGGGGAACAAATGAGCTGACGTCCCTCTGGGTGAACTGAAACGTGTGTGATGGTTTGCCCCAGCCTTAGCATGGGCTGGGGCTCTAGGAAATTAGTATTGGTGCAGGGTTGGAGATCAGAAGCTGCCACGGGAGACTTGGCCACACACTTTCTCACTGCATGTGCACCAGTGGCTAAAATGTTTGCAGACGTTTAAATATAAGCAAAATAGATTTTTCTGAGGGGAGGTGTGTCGTAATCATACTTTTTCCATTTTGGTATACTATGAAGGACATAATGCATCTGCTTGCTTTGTCAGCTAAGTGTGACTCCTCCTAACTTTAAATGCAGTCACACATGTGTTTAGAGGACCAAGATCTCATTTGTTTCATCCTTCTGCAGAAATTTTTAAAGGTGGAACTTCAGCTGAGTCTGGGAGTAGCATCAGGGTACAAGACATAAGGCTAACTGTAAAAGAGCAGAATGGCACTGTGAGAAACGAGCTCACTACTAAATTTTAAATATAACCAGTTTATTATAAAATAAAGGCAAAATAATGCTGGGCACAGAGCAGGCTTGCTAGAGGCAAACCATAACAACACGAGTTGAACTTAAACATCAAACATACACATTCATACCTTTCCCCCTCTCCATCAGGGCTGGGACAAAACCTGCACTTTCCACCTGGCCACTCTTCAGACATCTTGACGCCTTACCGTTCTCTCCCAATACACAAGAATCGAGCCCCACACAACACAGACTATGACCAACCTATCAGCCCAAAGATCGAACCCCACTGTCCCCTTGCGAAAGCCAAATACTACAATTTCTCACACCACATTGATAGAGAGGGAAATGCTGGTGCTTAATAGCTTTTGCTATCAGTTAATGCTTGTGTCACTGTCAAGTTATGTTCAGAGGTAGAAGGTAAATGTGAGAAGGGACACGATACTGTCCACAAAAGGACCTCCCTATCAGTCATCATACCCCCTGCAACACGACAGGGCTGGAGACTAGTGGTTGGAAACCTGCTTGGCAGGGAAAGATCTGTGAGTGTTGGTAGGCAGTGGCTGAAAATGAGCCATTGTGTGCCCAGGTGGACAAGAAGGCCACCAGCATCCTGGTCTGTATCCAGGGAAGTGATTGTACCCTTGTCCTCTGCACTGGTGAAGCCACACCTTGAGTAGAGGATTCCAAAATGGACATTGAGATGCTGGAGTGGGTCCAGAGTCAGGCACCAAAACCAATAGAGGGTCTGGAGAACAGGTCTGTGTAGTGAATAGTGCTTATGGCCAGGATTGTGCCCCAAATATTATCAGAACATGCTTCTGTGTGTATGACTCAAACCCCCTTTCCTCCCCTCCCTTCTGGGGTCGGCGGGGGGCGGGATCTTGGCGCCACTGAGTCCAGGTAAGCAACCTGCCTGGGCGTGTTTCCACCTCTGTGGTGAACAAGGGCCAGGCGACATGCTCGCGTTTGCCCCGTTCACGGCTGTGCTTGTGCTGTACTTGGCAAAACATCATTTCATTGGTTAACTATTGTGTTAGCAACGGATGCTCACTGGAGCAATATTCGTTGGGGCAAATGGTAAATAGAGCTTGTTCGGTAAGCAAGTGCCCCATGCTTGTGTTCGTGCCTGTGTGCGTGTCTGTCCCGCTACGGTCCGCCTCGCCCGGGACTCGAACCAGCGCTCCCGTTGCCCGGCTGCGGGCAGCGCCGCTGCGTGCCGATCCCGTGGGCCGTACCCCATGGAGTCAACCGCTGCATGACCCATCACCGCGGGAGGAAACCGTGGCAGCCCGTGTGCACCACTGTTCCTGAGCCGCTACAATCCCCAGAGCGGGGAGCCCTTGCCAGGCAAGGCGCTTCGTGGACTAAGCTGCAAAAGCCTCTGAAGTTTCCCCTGGGAGGCTCCTGGACCCTTGGGCTCGGGGAGAAGCAGCAGCCGCGCGGTCGGCGCCGTTCTCTATTTCCTCGTTACGGCACATCCATTTCGCATGTTCTGGACTATAAACGCAGGATCAAGGGAAGATTCCGCAAAGGTTTTGGTTGGTGAGTAAGCCAAGCCTTTGCTTTATAGAATTCCGGTTAAGGTAGTGCCAAACCGCTGCGGGCTTGCCGGTCACTGACAGACCCCTCCCCCGCCGCTTGTCGAATCAGTTTCGATTCTAAACTCTATAAACTCATTTGATTCGTTTGAAGAGCCCAGGCACAGACATTCTGTAGAGGTAGTTCCACCGACCGAATACTGATACCTGTAAATAGTGACTGTAAATACCCTGTTGCATAGTTTGTATATAAATAAACTACTAATATATGTATTCATTGACATCTTTGCCGCTCATTCCTGAGGGCACATTTACTGGTCTGGTAAGGAGCAGCTGAGGGAACCGGGGCTGCTTACCTGGAGAAAAGGAAGCTGAAATGAGACCTGATTGCTCTCTACAACTCCCTGAAAGGACCTTGTAGAGAGGTGGGGGTTGGTCTCTTCTCCCATGTAATGCTTGATTGAATGAGAGGAAATAGCCTCAAGTCACACTAGGGAAGGTTCAGATTGGATCTGAAAGGAAGCTCTTCACTAAAAGGATTCTCAAACACTGGAAGAGGCTGCCCAGGGAATCCCCATCCCTGGAGATGTTTCAAAGAGGCAGAGAGGTGGTGCTGAGGGCCATGGTTTAACACAGACTTGGTAGAGGTGGGGAATGGTTGGACTCGATGACCTGAAAGGCCTTTTCCAACCAAAATGCCTCTATGATTCTGTTTCCTTTGACTTTTAACTCCCAAGCTCTCAAGCTTCTCCCCTTGGAAGTCAGAGTGGACACCAGTGAGCACTGGCTTTGCTTGCTGACATCTGAAGGAGAGTGTCTGTACCCTGAGCACGTTCTAGAATGCATTGTTGAAGGAGGGAAGGACGTATGGTTATGTTTTTTTCTGTTAATCAATTCAGAGCCTCCTGAGGAGCATCTCTGGGTTATTGTGAAGAATGTATGCAGGCAAATGCTTTGCTTGATTTTTAGTCTCGTGACTGTATCCTTATTTCTAAAAAAGGACATTTTGAATAATTGCACCTTTTTTGTTGGAGGTTTGGGTTCTCTTTAATTTTTTTTCTTTAATATTTTATGGATCAACTCTCTTTTTTTTTTTTTTTTTTTTTTTTTTTTCTCTGGGTAGCCTTCATTTCCAGCAGGTCCTGCTTTGTTTTCAGCAGAGAAGCTGAAATACATGAACTAGAGTGCCCCTACACTGCAAATGTGCATCTCTGTGGTGTGCTTACTCCAGTTCTGGGACGTGCATGGCTCTGCTCTCCTCGTGTGCACACACTCATGGACATTGCTGTGCTTTGCAGACTTTGGAGAAAGGCAAGGGGTTATTTTCAGACAAAGCTCTCTTATATCACCTTTCTTTATCTTTGCCTGCTTTTCAGTAAATGTGAAACTAGTTCCTCCTCTTCTTAGTGTGCCTCTTGGAGCTCCAGTCTGCTTATGGTGGTGCACCATACATGGTAACGTGACTGCTATAGCAGGAAGGGCTGGAGTACCACCTGAATATCTCTGAATAAGTGAAACCAAGGATTAATGCCTCATGTGGGTTCATCTGCTTAGTACAATTATCTTCGTACGGCAATATGTCCATGCAGAGCAAAGGGCACCATGGCATTTGTCACCCACAGCCCCTCACTGCCTGACGGTCAGCTTGCTGTGCAGTGTGGCTTGCAGCCTGGGGAGCAGGGAGTGTTGTGCTGCCTGGCTTGACACTGCTGGGGACATGCTGAGGTGATGAGCAGGAACGTACACAGCTGCCCTACTTTCCTTTAAGCAACGGTTAAAGGATTAAAATGTGCACACTTGAGTGTGTAGGCTATAGGGAGTTGGTGAGTCCCAACTAGCTTTCAGCTGACAGTGATCCTGCTGTCACAAGGGCTTCTGACTCAGGGATTTGTGGTTGGGCAGGAGTTGAGAAGTTTGTTGCTAGAATACTTCTTGTTGTTGGATCTATCCTGTTTTCATCACGTCTTTGAAACCCCTCCAAGGATTACCTTTTAATCTCAGAAAATTGGTTATTGAAGGAGGTTACAAGGATGTGTAGTTGGAAAGCTGCAACTTAGGGACCTGGGAATTCTGGTTGACAGTCAACTGACCATGAGCCAGCAGTGCCCAGGTGGCCAAGAAAGCCAGTGGCATTCTGGCTTGGATCAGAAGCAGGGTGGGCAGCAGGGAGAGGAGGTGACCATCCCCCTGTGCTCAGCACTGGGGAGGCCACACCTTGAGTGCTGTGCTCTGCTCTGGACCCTCACTCCAGGAAGGACATTGAGGGGCTGGAGCCTGTCCAGATCAGGGCAGCCAGGCTGCAGAAGGGCCTGGAGCCCCTGGGCTAGAGGAGGGGCTGAGGGAACTGGGGGTGTTTAGGCTGGAGAAGAGGAGGCTGAGGGAGACCACCTTGCTCTCTACAGCTACAGAAGGGAGGTTGCAGTGAGGAGGGGACAGCCTCTGCTCCTTGGTGGCGAGGGACTGGAGCAGAGGCAGTGGTTCCAAGCTGCCCCAGGGGAGGTTCAGGCTGGATGCTAGGAAATATTTCTGCCCTGGAAGGGCTCTCAGACATTGGCATGGTCTGCTCAGGGCAGTGCTGGAGTCCCCATCCCTGGGGGTATTCAAGCTGCATGGACCTACCTAGGGACTTGCTTTAATGTTGCCCCTGCAGTGCTGGGTCAGGGGTTGGACTGGATGAGCTTGGAGGTCTCTTCCAGCTGGATGTTTTCTGTGATTCTGTTATTGGTTACAGAGGAATTTGGAAGGCTGGTGAATAGCAGAAATGTGTTTTTTTCATGGGCATTGTGGTGCTGTTAGCATGAGAGAAGATCGCATTGGAACAAAAATCGCTTTGCATTCTGTCCTCTGGTTCTGAGTGTGGCAATGTAAATGTTCTCCTTCTGTGGATTGTGTTTCTGAGGAGACAAGCCTTCACTGGTGGTGATGGAAGTAGGTGAGAAGTACTCAGGGTGCAAGTCAGGAGTGTGTACAAGCTTTTCCCATTCGTTGTGAAGCCCTCAAGTACGTGCTGTTCATGGCATATTAATTTATAACAAAGCTAAAATGGAGGAACTGTAACTAATGAAAGGATTGCCTTTGGAAAGCCACAAAGCTTGGAAGTGCTGAGGCAGTACCACAGGTGAAGTTTGTCCTTCCTCTTCTATTGGCTGTATGAATCTCTTCTGGAGCGTAAACACATTTTTGGACTGGGAGTTAGATTGATTTCACCTTCTGCTTCGTATCATGGAAGAGTACAATAGGTGAAGTAGAAGATCAGAACTCGTTTATTGTGTTCCTGCCCTCCTCTTTTGTATAGTGCTGTCCTGTACTTCACAGGACATTGGAATTGTTTCCCTGTCGTAGGTCAGAAACTAAAGCAGAAAGTGATTGAATGGCTGTTCAAACAGGCATCCAAGAAATGTATTGATGAGCTGGGAATAAAACTAGTCTCCTGAAGACTTATAGCTGTTAATACTTCACTTTCTTATTCAGCAAAGGAAAGCAAATAAAAAATAAGATAGCCACATTTAATATAGCAAGCAGCTTTATGAGCAAATGTGGTTTGTTGTTTGTTTTCTTTGTTGTGGGTTTGTTGTTGTTTCAGTTTTTAAGTCGTGTTTTGTTTGTTTGGTTTTCCTGAGGCATATTTCCTTTAATCTTTGGGAGGAATGAAACTGGGAGGAGGACAGGAAAATTCTCATCTGTTTTGGCAAGAAGGTGAAGGTTGTGGATTTTTCTCTGTGCTTGCAATGGACCAGGCTGGTGTAGATCTTTGTACCTGTGCTTGCATTGGATTTGTGTTGGTGATCGTGCATGGATTCATGGAATGGTTTGGGTCTGAAGGGACCATAAAGCTCATCCAGTTCCAAACCCCTGCCATGGACAGGGACACCTCCCACTAGCCCAGGTTCCAACCTGGCCTCATCCAGCCTGGCCTTGAACACCTCCAGGGACATCCACAACCTCCTTGGGCAGCCTGTTCCAGTGTCTCATCACCCTCATTCTAAAGAATTTCTTCCTAATCGCCAGTCTAAATCCAGCTCAAAGTCATTGCCCCTTGTCCTGTCACTACAAGCTCTTGTCAAAAGTTCCTCTTCAGCTCTCCTGCAGCTCCCTTCATGTACTGTAAGGCTGCTCTAAGGTCTCCCTGGAACCTTCTTCAGGCTGAACAACCCCAACTCTCTCAGCATGTCCCCACACTTTTGTGTAAGCTGATGTCCCATTATTGGGCAGCCTTTTGACTTGTGAAGTGAAATCATCCTTCTGGCATCACTCTCCAAGTTGTTCTCTGTTCTTCAACAAGGAAGACTAAAAAGACTCCAAAAGCAAATCATAAGGTAGTACTGAAGCAGTGTATATAAGAAGAAATAGTGTTGGGGTTGGTTATTCTTTATCAAGCTATTCTGGAAAGGGCTCTTTTGGTTTGTATCCAATTTGGATTGCCATGGATGTTGTATGTTGCTAGTCTTAATGGTAGATCAAGACTCTGTTTGTCTCCTGGAGTTTTTTTGTTCTTGGGTTTTGTGGTTTTGTTTGCTTTTGTTTAAGTGTATGATTTAATCTTGCAGAAACCTGTTTGGTAATTCCTCAGAGATACCTTGATACATCCTCCTCTGCAAGTTCCATGCCGTTTGTCAGGGCTGTGATGAGCAGGCATGGGCAGGATAGCTGGATGCTGTGATGCAATGAAGAGTGCCAGCAGAAATTAGTTCTCAACCTAGGTATTTGCTTGCAGGGAGTAATGAAGTGGAAATTTGCCTGGTCAGGAGACTCTGCAGGTTTTGGGTTTGTATTGATTGACGCTTAACCTTGGGTAAGGCCTTTAACCTCGTTGTGTCTGTTTCTCTCATGAGTTCCCAAGCACTTCACTTGTTCCAGTATCATCTGAGAGCAGCAGAAATCCAAGACCTGTGTGCGATTCCTTACCTGGTGTTGTGTATTTACAACGCTATTACCCTCCGTAGGTTCATGCAAGTGCTGGCTGTGAAGGTCTTAGCTCAGAAAGTAGACTGGAGTGTTAATGTCTGCAGCGTAAACATTTGAGCTTGCCCTATTTTTCTTTCCTATGAGCCATCTCACACTCCTGAAATCCCTTACTTTGTATGAGATCCAAAAGCCTTTCCCTGAACTCTATTTTAAGCCTTGGCTCTCTGTTCAGAGCAGCATCACACCCAATGCAATCCCTTGCAGGCTGCATATGGGGTGCATGGTGCAGTGTGACAAATCGGCGACCAGGGTTTTGAACTTGTTCTTCCTAACACAGAGCTGCTGGCTAGCAGTGCCTGGCTGAGTCAAAACAAGTCATGGGGAGGCTCCTATGAATTATGTGTGACAGTCTGACCTATTTGCAGGCTGGTCTGCTTGCCATGCAGGGCCTGCAGGGTGGCCTTTGCCATCAAGGATGATGGTTGCACATCCTCCATGGGTTGCCTTTTGTATCCCCCACCAGGGAATGGTGGGGAAAAGTCTTCACATGTTTTCAGGTCATGTAGTCCCTACTGGTGTGAAGGTCCAGTTTCAGCAGGTGTGGAGAATCTCAGGGTAAAGTAAAAAGATGCTGCTTTTTCTCCTTGTGCTTGAGCAGAAGTGTTGCTCTGTCCCTGTGACACTAGTGACTGGTTTGTTCAGCAGGGTTTTAAACAACAGTGAACAACCTTTTCCCCTCCTCAGCATGTTTTATCTGTATACTGCGAGGAGGAAGGGAGCTGTCTTAAAATGTAACTCAACAATAAGATGGGTCAGCCCAAGAATTTTCACCCTGGGTGAAAAACATCCAGAACCAGTTGTCACTTCGTACCTGGGCTGTGGCCTTTGTGAAACAAAAGGATAGTTTTGGCTTGGCAGAAAAACTTTGAAATTAAGAAAGCAATTTTAACAGCTGAGACTATCAAGAGGGAAGCAGTGCCAGATGAGCACAGCTACAAGTATCCAAAGACATTTCTAGTTTCTTTCTTTAGGGGAAAAAAAGTGTCCAAGTAGCACTTTTATAGTCTGGAAGTATCTGGCTGTTACCCTTTCTGCATTTAAAACCTCCCCACAAACCACACATGAGAAAAATAGGACTGGGTTGGTTTGCAATGCAATTTTCACAATGTTTTTTTTGCTATAAAAATGTATTATAAACAACAACAACAACAAAGGCACTCCACACCCATAATGAATACAGTCTGGTTGGATTGCTTTGTTTTGTTTGAATTTTAATTTTTATTTGGTTTTAGTCCATGAAATGGACAATTTAAACTTCTGTACTTGGGGGTGAAGGTTTTATGGAGAGGCTGTGCCTTCACTTGCTTAATTCCTGCTGTATGATTTGCCTGCTCTTATTAAAGTGGTTTTGATTTTAACACTTTCCTCACTAATGAGTCCAAGTTTTGTTGCTCCACGAGCAAACAGTAGGACAAGAATCAAAATGGCTGAGGAAAAACTCACTGGTGGGGCTCTTAGCCTTGCTGGGGAGAGAGCAGGCAGAGAAGCAGCTCTGTCACACCTGAGCTGTGATCTGCAAGGGCAGGTAAGGGAAGGCAAGGAGGGAGCGTCAGAAGCGAGTGTTCTCCATGCTTCTCACGCTGGATCTTGTTTCTCAACCTCCTGACACAACAGCTGTCATGTTAACAGCTTTGTACATGACTTCACTTTGGAATCAAACAGATTTTTAGCTGCTTCAGCAACTTCCACACCTGAAGCCAAACTTTCATCTTTAGTTAATCCCTTCAGAGCTTCTAGACCTCTTGGTTCACACCTGCAAGATGATCCCACATACCAAGTCACAAAAGCAATGGCAGTAGAGCATTCATGTGCTGCTGATTTGAAGTGCAGTGTCTGCTGCACTGCTTGGAGCCATTTCTACTGCTTCCATTCACTCTGTTTAAGCACCCCTTTTTTTTTTTACTGAGACATATGGAGACTTCAGCCCCTTCCCAGCTGTGACTCACATGGCCAGTATCTGGCCACTAGCTCTTGTAACAGCAGGTAGAGTTGTTGCTTAGCTCTTGATTTAGGCACAATTGGATTTTGCCCTCTGGACTGTGAGTCGATGCAGTTGAAGTGTCCAGCTAACTGAGCTGACAGTCTAAATTAGACTTTTGTCATCAAATCTTTTCATCCCAGCAGCAGTGCACCGAAGCAATATATTCTGAATTTAGGCTCTGGTGTGTTTTTACCATTAAAAAAAAAAAAAATTAAAACCCTTCTAAATCATCTGTGGAATGTCTGTGGAATCTGTGGAAGCAAAGGAGCTTGGCCACGGTGCTGCCAGCCTTTCCTTCCTGACTTCTTGTTTTCCAGCATTGCCAGAGCATTACTTCTGGTCTGCTGGGGATGGTGTTTTGGGGCAAGGAAATTGTACAGCTGGCTTCTTGGCCATGTTGCTCTCCCGTCTCTGAAGAGAATCATAGAATCAGTCAGGGTTGGAAGGGACCACAAGGATCATCTAGTTCCAACCCCCTGCCATGGGCAGGGACACCCCACACTAGATCAGGCTGGCCAGAGCCTCGCCCAGCCTGGTCTTAAACACCTCCAGGGACGGGGCCCCAACCACCTCCCTGGATAACCCATTCCAGGGCTTCACCACTCTCATGGTGAAGAACTTCTTCCTATCACTACCTGAGATCCTGAGAAGTCCCTCTCCAGCCTTCCTGTAGGCCCCCTTCAGATACTGGAAGGCCACAATGAGGTCACCTGGGAGCCTTCTCTTCTCCAGACTGAACAGCCCCAACTCCTTCAGTCTGTCCTCACAGGAGAGGTGCTCCAGCCCTCTGCTCATCCTCGTGGCCCTTCTCTGGACACGCTCCAGCATGTCCACATCCCTCCTGTAATAGGGGCTCCAGAACTGGACGCAGTACTCCAGGTGGGGTCTCACCAGAGCTGAGTAGAGGGGAAGAAGCACCTCCCTTGACCTGCTGGTCACACTTCTCCTAATGGAGCCCAGGATCTGATTGGCTTTCCGGGCTGCAAGCGCACATTGAGAGCTCCTGTTGAGCTTCTCGTCCACCAGCACCCCCAAGTCTCTCTCCTCAGGGCTGCTCTCCAGCCAGTCCCTGCCCAGCCTGTATTTGTGCCTGGGGTTGCCTCAACCCAGATGCAGGACCCTGCCCTTGGTCTTGTTGAAGCTCCTGAGGTTGGCTTGTGCCCACCTCTCCAGCCTGTCCAGGTCCCTCTGGATGGCATCCCTTCCCTCCAGCGTGTCCACTGCAACACACAGCTTGGTGTCATCAGCAAACTTGCTGAGGGGGCACTCGATGCCACTGTCCATGTCACCCACAAAGATGTTGAACAAGACAGGAGAGCAAATGGGAACCTTCATGAGAATAATTCAATGCAACATGAGACCCAGAAGTCATCTGGTAAAAAGCCCTAATGTTTGGTTTAGGGGGTTCTATTTTCCTCTTGAGTTTCAGTCTCTCAAAAGTGACAATGGCACAATAATGGCTTTTTTCTGTTTGGGCTGCAGCTTTGCTGCTGCTGAGGTTTTAACAGTAGTGAGGCCTGTGAGACAAAATAAGGTTCCAGGTAAAGGTACCAGGGCAATTTAGAAGAAATGTGAAGGAGCTCTGTAACCTTGATGGTGTTAAGGACTTTAGTCTCAGCAGGGCAGCTGAGCTGGCTGCTGCTGGAGAGAGGGAGGAGCATCTTCTGGCCCTTGTTTGTGCACCTCCATCTGTCTACCCCTTCCTTCATGCCAGTGCTGCTGTCAGCTCTGGTCATCAGCTGAAGGAGCTGGGAGCTGAAAGGGACTGAGTCAGTGGCAGTGCAGGATTAGATTATGCTCAGAGGATTATGGTGTTTATAGGAGCACAGGAAAATGCTTGTGCCAGTCACTGCAGCTTTGGTCCTCTGATACAACCCTAGGACTTAGAGAAACTGCCAGTCAGAGCAGTGCTCTGTTAACTGAAGAGTGTGTGAATAGCCACTTTACAGGAAGACTGGAAATGAAAATACATAAATGCAGTGCACAAGAGGAATATATTTCATGAGGAGGCAATATTTAAACTGAAATTGTCAGCTGAGTTTAAATGCAACTCTTCAGAAAAGCTGCAGTCAGCACTGCTGAAGGTATCGCACAGTATCACCAAGGTTGGAAGAGACCTCAAAGATCAAGTCCAACCTGTCACCACAGACCTCATGACTAGACCATGGCATCAAGTGCCACATCCAGTCCCCTCTTGAACACCTCCAAGGGATGGTGACTCCACCACCTCCCTGGGCAGCACATTCCAATGGCCAATGACTCTCTCAGTGAAGAACTTCCTCATCACCTCCAGCCTAAACTTCCTCTGGTGCAGCTTGACACTATGTCCTCTCGTTCTGGTGCTGGTTGCCTGAGAGAAGAGACCACCCCCTTCCTGGCTACAGCCACCCTTCAGGTAACACTGCCCAGAACAGATTAAACTCCCTTGAATCACAAAACGGGGAGGACAGGGCTGCAGGAGATAGAGGTGAAGACTGAATGGGTGACTTTTCCTGCAGCCCCTTCCCTGGCTACTGTCACCACAGGCCCATTTGCAGCCTGATTTGAACATTTCTTGTGTCCTGCTCTCTTGTATCTGTTTAGGTTTGATTTTATTTTTTTTTTTTTTTTTTAATTCTCATAGAACAGCTTAGGCTGGAAGAGACCTTAGGGATCATCTAATCCAACCTCTCAGCTAGCCCATTAAGGCCTAGCCTTGAACATCTTCAGGGAGGGGGCATCCACAACTTCTCTGGACAATCCATTCCAGAGTCTTGCCAGCCCTGTAGTAGAGAATTTCTTCCTAAGATCCAGCCTAAACCTGTTCTCTGTCAATTTCAATCCATTTCCCCTTGTCCTATCAGTGGACTCACTTGTAAAAAGTCACTCTGCAGCCTCCCTGCAGGATCCCTTCAGGTACTGGAAGGCTGCTCTAAGGTTCCCCTGGAGCCTCCTCTTCTCCAGGCTGAACACCCCCAGCTCCCTCAGCCTGTGCTCACAGCAGAGGTGTTTTTTTACATGGCACTTGGGTATGAGATTTTTAATAGCAGCTGTTCTCTGATGAAAAATGACAAGGCTGCTGTGGAGTGTGGGAGGGGGTGAATGAGTACAAATAAACTGCTGTGCTGAATCAGATCTGCTACCTTTGTTCTTTATATTTTTATTGTAATACTTGTGTCTTCAGTTCTTTTATCAAATGCCTCATGGAAAACCCAAATGTGTAGTCACTCCAGAATTGCACATCCACTCCAAGCACAATGTCAAATGTTAATTGCTTTACACTTCTAGCATTTTGACTCTCCTTCAGCTGAAGGATTTGTGCTTAAACATTGACTTGAAGGTAGCATTTCTTTTTCTTTTCCATTGCAGTGAGAGTTCTGTTTTCTCAGGTTTGTTTGCAGTTACAGGTAACTGATAGAATTGAAGAATTGAAATTGATCTCTTTGGCTCTTTTTTCTCCCCCTTCCAAGTTTCTCTTTGCTTTTTTGTTACCATACCAGGTTTGTGGAATAAGCAGAGAAACATCTTCACAGTTCAGTGTCAGTAGCAAGACATATCTGCAAGAGACTTACTGATTTTATGCACTGTTGATTTTATCCAGAGTTTGTGTACCAAATATCACTGCTGGCTGGAATCTGATGTTAACAGCATACAACTGCATCTGCTTTGCTAGCTCTGTATTTATGTGAATAAAGCAACCTGACCCTTCAAGGTAGCAAGATAACCTACAATACAGAGCAGTTTGGGGAACACAGGTTTTAGGCTCTCAAGACTTAATCTTTCCCACTTCAGACTTCTAAAGCATATAGTCCTGACAACTGCAATGCTAGACTTTTGTAATATCTGAAATAAGCTGCAAGTGTATAGATGCTGGATGGTTTGTAACCTGGGTGCTGCCTGTCATGCATGTCTATGAAGGCACTTAGTAAAGCACGGGGGTGCTGGAGGTAGTGCCCTACCCATCAGGGGGGATGTTTCTGTCAGGCATTCAAGAGGAGCAATGTGAAACTTTATTAGTAGCAAAGCCCTCTTGAAACATGGTATGAATCCTAAAAGGACACCATTCTTTGGTATGTTCCCAGCAATTTCAGGTGATTTTGTTAGTGTGACTCTGAGTGCCTGATCCTAATCACTTGTTGTGAAGGCTTTTGGACAGCTGTTGGTTTTCATGTTGGAGATAATGTTGAGGATAATGCAAGTGGTCTTTGGCACAGTCTTGCTTTGATATTGACTGCTTCTCTGGTGTTTCTCCCCAGCCTGCAGCACTGCAGCAGTGAAGCCAGCATCTGTCCTCTGCTCCTAGCATGGTGCTCAGAATAACTTCTTCTGTATGCCTGAGCAGCTGCCAGCAGTGTCACCTTAGGCATCCTGGGTTTGTAGTCAGTACTGGCAAACCCTTTGGTCCAGTCAGCTCCAGTTCTGGACAGGCTGTGTCACATGCCTATTGCTTGGGGCAGAAAATTAAAAGCACAAAAGGTGCCTCTTTCCTTTATCCTGTGTAGAAGGTGAGCTCTGCACCCTCAGTTCTAACCAGGCCTGTGACCTGCACAGGTCAAAGTCTGGCTGGCTGGCCATCAGTTACCTTCGGATACTGCTTCTCAGTTGCTCTCTGTGCTGTGGTGCTGTAGCACGCAATATTTTCTTGGAGGATTTCTGCAGCTCAATCCCTCTGAAACATTCATTTGCAAACCAGTGCAAGTTCATTAAGTGCAAGGTTTTGCTTGCATGCATTTCTGATTTTTAGCAGCATTGCAATATGAGCCACCTCCTTCAGCAGGATGCAGAGTCATTTGCTTGCCTGTAGCCCTCTGCCTTGGAATTTGTGTTTGAAACCTGTAAGTGACTACCTCCAGAGCCCAGGAGTTGGATGTCTCAACTGCACTGAATGATGCCTTTGCCCTCCTGCTAATGACATTAAGCTTAAATGCTAACACTTTGCTTTTTCTGATGCTTCTGAATCTTCTTGCTTCAAGTTAATTGATATTTTCTGTATGGGTATTTTTCAATGAATGATTCTTTACCCTTGATTAGAAACAACAAATTAATTTCTAGGTCTATGAAGCATCAGGGGAAAAAATCACACTGTTATTTTAGTCTTTTTTCAACCCTTGCTGTCCCTTGGTGGATGTACACAGCTGGGTTGCCAGGAGCACCCTGGTTCTCAGCAGCAACCATGTGTTCTCAGTAGGGTTCTCGGTGTGCTGCTGGTGTGTGGATACCATGATGCAAAGCAAACCCCAGGATCAGCAAAACTCACACTGTATTTTACACTCTTCTCAATGTCTATTATCACAGACTTGGAAATCTATGTGCTCCAAGGACTGCAAGCAAGCAGGAGCTCTGTGCAGGGCAAAAATTAATTATTGACTCGAATCTTAGTTTATCTTCCTTTTTCTTTGTCCTTGAACTGTTTTAATTTAAGGAAACAGAAGTGATGCATAGTATGGAAATTTGGCAGTGTAAACATCATTCAGTGAAAGATGTGCTGTATTCTCTGTTCAGCAGGGCATCTGTCCTTCTCTGTGTGGAGATAAGAGAGGACTCTATCCAGAGGGTAGTGTCCAATGGCTTGATGCTCAGATAGAGATGAGTGACGAGTGGTGGCCTTCAGGGGTCCACAGTGGGACCACTGCTGTTCAGTGTCTTTATCAGTACTATAGAGAGTAGGATTGAGGCACCCCAGCAAGGCTGAAGATGACAACAAGCTGAGTGGTGCAGTTGATATGCCAGAGGGACAGGGTGGCATCCAGAGGGTAGGGAATCTTGACAGTGTGCCCATCTACAAGAAGGATTGGATGGAGAAACCTGGAAACTCCAGGCCTGTCAGCCTGACCTCAGTGCCAGGCAAGGATATGGAGCAGATCATCTTGGGGGCAATCACTGCACACCTGAAGGATGGCCAAGGGCTCAGGCCCAGCCAGCATGGATTCAGGAAGGGAAGGTCCTGCCTGACCAACCTGATCTCCTTCTATGCCCAGGTGACTGCCTGGTGGATGTGGGGCAGGCTGTGGCTCTAGTCTGCCTGGACTTCAGCAAGGCCTTTGATACCATCCCCCACAGCAAATTCCTGGCCAAGCTGTCAGCCCCTGGCTTGGACAGCAGCACTCTGAGCTGGGTTAGGAACTGTCTGGAGGCTGAGCCCAGAGAGTGGTGGTGAATGGTGCCACATCCAGCTGGCAGCCAGGCACCGGTGGTGTGCCCCAAGGATCAGTGCTGGGCCCCATCCTGTTCAATATCTTCATTGATGATCTGGAGGAGGGGATGGAGTCCATCATCAGTGAATTTGCAGATGACAGCAAGCTGGGGGCAGGAGTTGATCTGTTAGAGAGTAGGAGAGCTCTGCAGAGGGACTGTGACAGGCTGTACAGATGGGCAGAGTCCAGGGGCATGAGATTTAACAAGTCCAAGTGCCGGGTGCTGCACTTTGGCCACAGCAACCCCAGGCAGTGCTACAGGCTGGGGTCAGAGTGGCTGAGAGCAGCCAGGCAGAAAGAGACCTGGGGGTACTGGTTGACAGCAGCTGAACATGAGCCAGCAGTGTGCCCAGGTGGCCAAGAAGGCCAATGGCATCCTGGCCTGTATCAGGAAGAGTGTGGCCAGCAAGAGCAGGGAAGTCATTGTGCCCTGTACTCAGCCACACCTTGAATCCTGTGTCCAGTTCTGGGCCCCTGTTTGAGAAGGACATCGAGACACTTGAATGTGTCCAGAGAAGGGCAACAAGGCTGGGGAGAGGCCTTGAGCACAAGCCCTTCAAGGAGAGGCTGAGGGAGCTGGGGTTGTTTAGCCTGGAGAAGAGGAGGCTCAGGGAGACCTTATTGTTGTCTACAACTCCCTGAAGGGAGGTTGTAGCCAGGAGGGGGTTGGTCTCTTCTCCCAGGCAGCCAGCACCAGAACAAGGGGACACAGTCTCAAGCTGTGCCAGGGGAAATTTAGGCTCAAGGTGAGGAGAAAGTTCCTCACTGTGAGAGTCGTTTGCCATTGGGATGTGCTGCCCAGGGAGGTGGTGGAGTCACCATCCCTGGAGGTGTTCAAGAGGGGCTTGGATGTGGCACTTGGTGCCACAGTCTAGTCATGGGGTCTGTGGTGACAGGTTGGACTTGATCTTTGAGGTCTCTTCCAGCCTTGGTGATTCTGTGGACAGGTCACACCCATGGGCCAAGGCTCATTGGATGAAGTTCAACAAGGCCAGGTGCCAGGTCACAACAACCCCATGAGGAGCTAAAGACCTGGAAATATGTGGTTGGAAAGCTGCAACTTGGAGAGGGACTGTGGTGGTGAGAGAAAGTTCAGTTCTCCCCCTTTCCCTGCCCCCAAAGAAACCACGGCTTACTCAGTCGGAGAAGCGAAAATGGGTAAAGCTGCATTTACTAGCAGGATGAGATGCAGCGAATATATACACAATATACAGTATTTACAATGCATATACAGAGATACACAGCAAAGAACGTAGCACAGAAAACCTTTTCCTTCTCCAAGGAGAGGGGTCCCCCCAACTGTACCCCCTGCTTCCCCTTCCTCCCTTTTTTCCCCAGAAGGGTTAGAGAGAGTAAAAGTAATTGAGGAGGAAATTCTGTTAGCTCAAAGCGTATGCAAGAATCAGTTTCTTACCTGGTTAGCTCAGTTAGTTCAAGGTCAGCTCTGTCCAGCACAGAGGAAAGACAGCAGCTGCTCATGCAGACTGGAACAGAGGGAACTCACTGAGATTCAGACTGAACTAAAGATAAAATTTAAAGTTGCATCCTACCAATCTGCCAATGAAATTTGTTTAGACTTACCTTTGTTTTCATTATTACACCAAAACATTCAGCCAGAGTGTTCCAGTAACTGTCCCTTTCTTAAAGGCACAGCCTAAAACTGTCACAGGGACCTTGGGCTGTTGATTGACAGTTGACTGATGATGAGCTAGCAGTGACCAGGTGGCCAAGAAAGCCAATGGCATCCTGGCTTGGATCAAAACCAGGGTGGGCAGCAGGGACAGGAGGTGACCATCCCCCTGTGCTCAGCACTGGGGAGGCCACACCTCGAGTGCTGTGCTCAGCTCTGGGCCCTCACTCCAGGAAGGACATTGAGGGTCTGGAGCCCCTGGGTTTCGAGGAGGGACTGAGGGAGCTGGGGGTGTTCAGGCTGGAGAAGAGGAGGCTGAGGGAGACCTCATTGCTCTCTACAGCTCCCTGAAGGTAGGATGGAATGAGGAGGGGACAGTTTTTCTTGGTGTTGAGACCAGACCAGAGGAAATAGAGTAGAATAGAATTAACCAGATTGGAAGAGACCTCAGAGATCATCAAGTCCAACCTATCACCCAGCACCATCTAATCAACTAACCCATGGCACCAAGCACCCCATCTCTTCCTAAACACTTCCAGTGATGGTGACTCCACCACCTCCCTGGGCAGCACATTCCAGTGGCCAATCTCTCTTTCTGGGAAGAACTTCTTCCTAACATCCAGCCTAAACCTCCCCTGGTGCAGCTTGAGACTGTATTCTCTTGTTCTGGTGCTGGTTGCCTGGGAGAAGAGACCAACCCCCACCTGTCTAGGACCTCCTTTCAGGAAGTTGTAGAGAGCAATAAGGTCTCCCCTGAACCTCCTCTTCTCCAGGCATAGGAAGTATCTTCACTGGAAGGGCTCTCAAACGCTGGAACAGGCTGCCCAATGCAGTGCTGGAGTTACCATGCCTCAGAGTGTTCAAGCAGTGTGGAGCTGGTGCTTAGGGACATGGTTTGGTGTTGACCCTTCAGTGCTGAGTCAAGGGTTGGACTGGTTGAGCTTGGAGGTCTCTTTCAGCTGGATGTATTCTGCGATTCTGTGACCCGGACAAGTTTGGGTAGTGGGCTCAGGCCAACCTTATGAGGTTCAATAAAGCCAACTGCAAGGTCTTGCATCTAGGTCAAGTGCAATCCTGATATCAATGCAAGCTGGGAGACAATGATACTGAGAGCAGCCTTGCAGAAAAGGACGTGCGGATGCTGGTGGATAAAAAGCTGGAGATGCGCCAGCAATGGGCACTTGCAGCACCTGGGCTGCATCAGAAGTGTGGCCAGCAGATGGATGCTCTGGTGACACCTCACCTGGAGTCCTGCCTCCAGGTATGGGACCCTCAAAACAAGAAGGACATACTTTCTGGAGAGGGTTCAGAGCAGGCCACAAAGATGATCAGAGGGCTGGAGCACCTCCCCTGTGGGATCAGGCTGGGAGAGATGGGTCTGTTCAGCCTGGAGAACAGAAGGCTTCAGGGAGACCTTAGAGCAGACTTCCAGTACCTGAAGGGGGCCTAAGAAGAAGGCTAGGGAGGGACTGTTTCCAAGGGTAGGTAGCTCTAGGACAAGGGGTAGTGGTTTTAAACTACAGTAGATTTGTTTTGACATTAGGAAGAAGTTCATTACTATGGGAGTGGTGGAATGCTGGAACAGGTTGCCCCGGGAGCTGATGGAAGCCTTGTTTCTAGAGACGTTCACGGTCAGGCTTGATGGGGGTCTGGGCAGCCTGATCTGGTTGAAAATGTCCCTGCTGACTGCAGGGGGGTTAGGCAAGATGACAGGTTGGTCTGTGGTGACAGGTTGGACTCGATGATCTTTGAGGTCTCTTCCAACCTTAGTGATACTGTGATACTGTGACCTCTAGAGGTCTTTTCCAACCCAGTGCATTCTGGTGCTCTGATTTAACAGTTCAATTTTCTGGACTAAGAATGTAAGAGTATTTGTGTTGTGTTCTGCAGCATCCTTCGGTAGGGCAAACGTGATTTTGTTTCCACAGTTGGTGAGCATATGTCTGCAGCAGTTCCGACTTGGCTGGGCTAGTCCAGCCATTTGGGGCAAGCCATAGTAAAAGGCAGCTTCTCAAACAGGGGTCTGACTGTCTTAAGGCATGGAAAAAGAGTTCTCAAACGTGAAAAATGGTGGTGACTTGCTGAGGTTCGCCTCACGTTGTGTAGGGAATAGCAGGGTATGATAGAAGTCTGACAATAGTGAATGGAATAACAGCACACCTGCAAGTCTCTGAACAGAAATACATTCTCTCTTATGAAAACAGGTAAAAAGTGTGAACTGGCAGCAACCTGTCATCTAAGAGTATGATTCTAAATGCAGACGTTACTGCCGTAGAACTTTACTGCATGAACCCTGAAGAATGGGGGGATATTGTAGATGTAACTGTTAATAGCAGTGTTCTGCTTCCAGGCTTGAGGCAGTCCCCACCCCTGGGGAAATTATGGGGTTCCTTGCCCCTTTCTGCAAAGCATCTGGCATTAGCCTCTGTAGAAGACAGGATATTGGACTAAAAAAACACCAATCTTACCCACTATGCCAATTTCTGTCTTCAGGTACACCCTCTCAGTAGTGGCTCCTGCAAAAGGACAACATTCTCTTTTCAGCTGTTAAGGAAACCCAAGGCCTAGAGTCAGCAGCAAAAGTTTTAAGAGCAAATTAGTCATTGTTCTCCAGAATTTCTCCCTCTGCAACATTGCTGAGTTCTTCAGGTGAATCGTGCCTGAACTCCGCTATGCGGGCCTGAGCATCCTGCTGTGAGGAAGGCGGTGCCACTTCACTGGGAAATGGATGCCCAGAGTCCTGTCTCCGTGTCAGAGATCTGTGATAAGTGCAGGTCTAGAAAGGGCGGATCTTCATTCCTTTTTTTGCAGAAAGAAAGTGTATTTGAGAGGCTTGCATGGTTTTGTTATGTCTTGAACATAGGGAGATCTTGGCTATTAGGCTTTTAAGCTGCTTTGTGGAAGTCATTTGACTTGCACAGATGGTGCTTTCCTTGCTGTCTGAAATGTAAGGCTTTTTCATTTCCCTTGGAATCTCTTGCTGAGTCTGGCTGGGATTTCTTGAATGGAGATTTCCCTCATACACCTCCGACTTGCTTATCTGAAATAAAGTTTTGTTCGATGGGTGTGACGTGGAAACCTTTAGCTGGAGGCAGAGCTAGCACATTCGGTCATGTGTTCCCTGGCCTCTTAGTGTGTCTGCTCTAATGTGCAGAGGTAAGAAAATGCTGCAATCTGCTGCTTTTCCCAGCAGCTTTTTTTGGGTGGTGACAGTGTATTTCTGAAGAGCTAGCATAGTGATTAACTGAAAATGTAATGCATGACTAGACAAGGAGCTTTGTGAGATGCTGACCTGTCCTTGACCTGGCTTGATGTCTGATGTTAATGTTGGCTACATAAACCTGCTGTGTGGACACTGGCATCCCAAAGCCTCAGCTACATTTGGGTTGTGAACTGTGGTGCACACAAGGTGCAGCAGCTGAAGGTTCACGAACCTCCTTGCCTGCAGTCTGTCTGCCGGGCGGTGTTATGAATCTCTACCCACTGAAAATGTTAAACTCTTTGCTTTATCACTGAAAGCCACTGGTGGGTTTCTTTAATGCAGCAGCTGGGCTGTCTGTATGGGCTGCTTGCTCATGTGGGAGAACTGCTGCCAGGAGCATCAGCCGATAGACTTCCAAGTAAAATGAAAACCCTCAAAAAAAAGGGTAGGAAAAAGGAGGAGGTGCGAAGTGAGAATGTCAGCTCCAAAAAGAGGTGTGCTGTGCTGAAGAGGTTTGATCTCTCTGACCTGCCTCTAAGTCCCCTTGCTGGCACACTGATAGAGATGACATCTCCAGGACTAGGGAGCAGAGCTGGTTGGGTGAGCGTCTGCTGACCTACTTCAGCTGCAGTGACCCACGTTAGCTTAGCCTGGTGACGGAGCAGCCCTGCTGACCCTGCCTGCTTACGGCGCAGTGGGTTAGCAGGGTTGAGGGGGTGGTGATCTCCAGCAGTGAGCAGCCACGGGTAGTGATGTGTGTCATGGGCAGAGCTTCAGGAGCAGTGAGCATGCTCCCAGCCCAGGAAATGGAGCAGGCTGTTAATGCTAAGCCTGCCTTCAGCGATTGGGGTTTTGCAGGAGTCTGACCCAGCTGCAGAGGACACGTACGTGTGGAAATGCCTGCTCAGCTTGTGGTTGTCTCACTGAAAACCAAAGTCTTCCTTTAACAGCAGACAATATGCTGGTGTGTGTGTGTGTGTCCTGCAACAAGGGTTTCTATGAGGTTCTGCTTGGATATTCTGTGCATCACAAAACGCTCTTTGGGTACCGTGGGCTACTTTTGAGAACCCTTCATTGGTCACTTAATAGCATTTAAAGGTCTGCTCCCCAGAGAGGAGAGTGTTGGAGTCAGTTACATTATTTTGCTTCAAAAAAATACAAAGGTGAATCCTGTCAGCTGTTTACAACAGAAGGTGTTCATGCATAATTCTGAGTTTACTAATAGAACATTTGTTTCTGACTGTTCTAGGCCTTTGGGCAGGCCCATACAAACCACAAGAAGGTAGCAGCAGATGGGGAGAGCAGAGAGGAGACCTTGATTCAGGAATCGGCTACCAAGGAAGAGTACTACATGAAGAAGGTTATGGAATTGCAGACAGAACTGAAGCAGCTCAGAAACATCCTTGCCAACACTCAGTCTGAAAACGAACGCCTTAATTCTGTTGCACAGGAACTGAAAGAGGTGAGTGAAGGTGCGGGGTGTGTGTCACAGCTCCTTTTGCAGCTAGGATTTGTTGTTCCAAATAGGGAAGATTCTTCAGCCCATGGGTATCTGCTCACTCCTGGAAGCTGCTATGATGGGTGGTCTCTCGGAGACTTCAGCTGTGTTCAGCCACAGCTGTGGTTCAGCAGTGCAGAAAATCCAGCTTTTCACTTCCCTCCACCAAAGCAGCCTAGTGTGGCCACAAATTCAATCTGCCTGGTTCAAATACCTACTAGTTCTTCAGAAACCACCGTGGACACCACCTGGGACCGGTCACACACGGATACATGATGGCACATCTGGGCCAAACTGCACATCAGTTCCTTCAGTCCAAGAATTGCTGCGCTGAAAAGTGGAGGGACATGTCTAGTCCAAGTTCAGAAGTGCTTTGGATGTGCTTTCTATGCTTCACTCCCAATAGAGATTTTCTTGCTGCAAAATATTTGGGGCAGAAATTTCCCCTTTTCTCACTTTTTCCACTCTAACTTCTAAGGATTGTAGGAGCATAACAAAACTTGGAATCGCACAAAAGGGCATCACAGTAAAATTTAGAGTCTTGTGTATTCTCCCACGAAAGTGCTGGGTTTTACTTTTCCAGAGGTTGACCATCTCAAAGTGCCTGTGACCTTTTCTTGCATTAGTATTGAAACTGCCTGTTTCTGAGGGAATTAATCACTGAGAAATCAACTTTAAAATGTGGGTTACTTATGAAACTTGTAGCTCAGAAGGAGCCCCTTTGGCACTGATGCAGGAAAAAAGTTGTTTTGGGAACTCAAATCATTACTGAAGTTTAGATTGGGTAGAAGTTATAGAGGCTGCAAAGAATAGAAGGATGTGGTAAACAAGTAGCCTTCAATCACCTTTCTTTGAAGTGCTGGGTACACATCTAGCCCTGAGAGGGTTGCCAGCCTGCCCTGCATACTCTGACCACAGCTGAAAAACACAAGTGTCTTATTTAATTTTGTTTAGGATGTGGTAACAAATATCTAGATGAGTTTTCATGGTCAAATCAGTGAGGAACTGCGAGCTACTTCTGTGGAGATGTGGGGTGTCTGTCTTGGAGGTCATCAGACAGGCCAGTGAAGCTTTCCTTTCATTTCACATGGGTCCTGGCTGTGGGATACCAGAGCTGGAATGGGGCCATGTGCTCTGCTTAGGCAAGGAACCAGTCCCTGCAAGTACACACACATACACCCCCCTTGTCTTAAATTCCTAACCTTTAAGAACAGCTCAGAAGAGAAGCTCCCTGCCCTGGAGGCAGCGTTGTGCCCATATCGGATTGCAAATGCTGGAGCGGTAGATTCCAGCCTAGCTCCCTGCAGCGCTGCAGTTACCTGGCTAGAAATAAGGGCTAACTATTGTAAAATAATTAACTGGATGTGACTGATTTCAAACTTTGAATAGAAACTGAACTCAGGAGAAAAAAAAAAAATCAAAGTCTAATGTGCTAAGTAAGTCTCTAGAACCTTGCAGTTAGGTGTTTCTCTGCCAGCTGATTTGTGCCATCTCAATGTGTGTTCTTTTCTTGCTTTTATTTTTGCCTAGCTGTTTCTTCTGCTGGTGCATTGTGGTGGGGTAAAGAGGTGTGGAGGAGAAAAAAAAAAAAGGCTTTAGTGTTAAAATGAAAACATCTGGGCCAGTTGATCCTATGTGGTCTGGCATTGTTCTCTTCTGAAGATTTGTGTGGTTTGAATTGCTTTGTAATTGCTGGTAGGGAATGGTGAAGTGAGATGTCTGAACAGTGATACCATCCTTCTCCTGGCCCCTAAAAAAACACATTTTGAGGGGCTTGGCTTTTCTGTCATAAGATGCACCAGAAAATGGCAGATGTTCAAATAGCTGCTATTTCACAATTGCTGTCCAGGTAATGGAAGCAGGGCCTGGACTTATCAGCAAGTCTAAGAGGAATTGAGAAGACCCTGTAGTGGCCATTATATCCAGTGAGCTTTTCGCCTGTCCCTGCTGCCATGTTTAGCTTTAGCCTGTCTCATGGCAAGGACAATATCCACTCCTTAGTGGACATGGAGAGGAATATAGTAACAGAAGATGAAGAAAAGGCAGAGGTACTTAACACATTCTTTGCCTCAATTTTTAATAGCAGGATAGGATGTCTTCCTGACAACTGGCCTCCTGAGCTGGCAGATGGAGGCAGGGAGCACTATAGTTTCCCCGTAATCCAGGAGGAAGTAGTTAGAGACCTGCTTAGTCACTTGGATCCCTACAAGTCCATGGGACCAGATGGCATCTATCCCAGGGTGCTGAGAGAGCTGGCAGATGAGCTGCCAAGACTCTCTCCATCGTTTTCCTGGCTCACTGGAGAGGTCCCAGGTGACTGGAAGCTGCCAACGTGATGCCCATCCCCAAGAAGGGCTGGAAGGAAGAGCCAGGGAATTCCAGACCTGTCAGCCTGACCTCAGTGCCAGGCAAGGTTATGGAACAATCATCCTGAGTGCAATCACACAGCACTTCCAGGATGGCCAAGGGCTCAGGCCCAGCCAGCATGGATTTAGGAAGGGCAGGTCCTGCCTCTCCAACCTGATCTCCTTCTATGCCCAGGTGACTGCCTGGTGGATGTGGGGCAGGGTGTGGCTCTAGTCTGCCTGGACTTCAGCAAGGCCTTTGACACCATCCCCCACAGCAAATTCCTGGCCAAGCTGTCAGCCTCTGGCTTGGACAGCAGCACTTGGAGCTGAGTTAGGAACTGTCTGGAGGCTGAGCCCAGAGAGTGGTGGTGAATGGTGCCACAGCCAGCTGGCAGCCAGGCACCAGTGGTGTGCCCCAAGGATCAGTGCTGGGCCCCATCCTGTTCAATATCTTCATTGATGATCTGGAGGAGGGCATTGAGTCCATCATCAGTGAATTTGCAGATGACAGTAAGCTGGGGGCAGGAGTTGATCTATTAGAGGGTAGGAGAGCTCTGCAGAGGGGCCTTGCCAGGCTGGAGAGATGGGCAGAGTCCAACAGGATGGCATTCAACAAGTCCAAGTGCCGGGTGCTGCACTTTGGCCACAGCAATCCCATGCAGAGCTACAGGCTGGGGTCAGAGTGGCTGAGAGCAGCCAGGCAGAAAGGGACCTGGGGGTACTGGTTGACAGCAACTGAACATGAGCCAGCAGTGTGCCCAGGTGGCCAAGAAGGCCAATGACATCCTGGCCTGCATCAGGAAGAGTGTGGCCAGCAGGAGCAGGGAAGTCATTGTGCCCTGTACTCAGCACTGGTTAGGCCACACCTTGAGTCCTGTGTCCAGTTCTGGACTCCTCAGTTTAGGAAAGATGTTGAGTTGCTGGAAGGTGTCCAGAGAAGGGCAACAAAGCTGGGGAGGGGCTTGGAGCACAGCCCTGTGAGGAGAGGCTGAGGGAGCTGGGGTTGCTTAGCCTGGAGAAGAGGAGGCTCAGGGAAGACATTATTGCTGTCTGCAACTCCCTGAAGGGAGGTTGTAGCTGGGTGGGGATTGGTCTCTTCTCCCAGGCAACCAGCACCAGAACAAGAGGACACACTCTCGAGCTGTGCCTGGGGAGGTGTAGGCTGGATGTTAGGAAGAAGTTCTTCCCAGCAAGAGAGATTGGCCACTGGAATGTGCTGCCCAGGGAGGTGGTGGAGTCCCCATCCCTGGAGGTGTTTAGGAAGAGATGGGGTGCTTGGTGCTATAGGTTAGTTGATTAGATGGTGCTGGGTGATAGGTTGTACTTGATGATCTCAAAGGTCTTTTCCAACCTGGTTTATTCTATCCTGTTCTGTTCTAAAAATTCTGTGCTGATATTAGTGCAAGGAGACTGTGCTGTGAAGAATGGTGCTGTCATCTGAAGGTGCTGGTGATAAAGGTGGAATATGATCTGCTGGTTTATACTGCAGAGACAGAGTGGCAACTCCTTCCTTCATTTTTTCTGACTTGTGATGAAAGGAAGACTGCTGTGGCTCTTTTCCATCCTGTAGAGAATGTTTGTAGTCAGATCTAGTCCTCACAGCATGCATGTGGGAGGTCCTGCACTACTGCCCATTGAGGGAACTTTCAACATGTCTAAGGGAACAGGAAGCTTTACTTCTGTTGCAGCCATCCTGGATTTGATCCAGATAAGTGGAAGGATGTGGAAAATACTTCATTGTGTGTCCTCTGGCCAGGCAGAGGGCTCTTCCTGTCAGAAGGGCTCCTCCTGTCAAAAGGGAGTTTAAAAGAAAAAAAAAATATTTGGGAAATCAACCATGGCTGAATCTATGCTTTAAGGGAGATTCAGTGCAGAAGCTTTTGTCTGCTGCTTTGTAGCTGGCTGTTAGGATACAGAGCTCTACTGGGGGTTTCTGATGATATCTGTTCCGTCTGTAGTAGTGGCACGAGGAGGATGGTCAAGGGCATCAGACAGCAGCTTCTCAGCTTCTCTTAAAGTGCTGCTGGCAGTAGTGGTGGTGGGTTGAGAGCAGATGCTGACCTGTACTGGTTGGAAGCACCTTGTCTGTTTTAAGGTGCCATCGGTCTTGTTGTGTCATCTCAGGACACTTGCACAGAAGCAGTGAGTTGTTTCTGGAGGGAGGAGAGTGACATTCAGTGCACTTGGAGTTGCCGTAGCTGGCGCAAGTGGTTTTGATGCTTTCTGTTGAATTATCTAACTATGACCTGTTGAGACAGGCCAAGAGGATGGTTACCAATTATGAGTTGCACCACTGTCATTAGCTAGCTCAGCAGCTTCTGTGTCCTGGAAGAGGCACTGGAAGGAATAATCGCTCCCGAGTTAAGTGCTAATTGCTTTTCCTTTTTAGTCTTCTTTCATCTCTCCTATGTTTTGAAGGCACCAAGAGATTTCATAGGGTGATTTGGCTGTAAGGTAGCTGTTGCCCAGTATGGAGAGACTGGGAAATGAATGAGCACTCTTTTCCCAGGAAAAGAAAAGCTGATCTGGTTCTGTAAACTAAAGAATGAAATGTATTTGAGTGGGTGTGCAGAGAAGTGGCTAATGTGACACAGGACAGTACAGTACACACTATAAACAGCAGGTTTGAAAATCCCCACAAGCAAAACATGAGTCATTTTATTTCTCCAAGGCTGTGAAATGGAAGCTACTCTTGTGAAGAAACTTTCTTGTTTTCCATTGTCATCTCTTAGTTGTTAAGCAAGAAAGCTTGTGTAAATCTGGAAGATGATGAACACCACACAGGTACCTGGCACTGCTATGCACTGAAAACTCTCTCCCTCGTTTGTTTTTTGGTGGTTGTTTTTTTTTCTATTGATAGTAGTGGGATTTCCAGGTCTGTGTTGAGCACAGAAACTCAAATGTTTATCCTGGGGGTTTGTTTTGATTTGTTTTTAATTGTAGAAAAACTGGATACCAAGCATGCAGAACTCTTTAAAGATCTCAGTTTTACCCCTTCAATCCTGTTCTCTTGCCTCTCTTGGAGAAATCAAAGTCTCAGTTGAGTCTAACAATCCTCATGCTCTAGTAAAGTCCTGTAAATAATTTCCTTAATGAAGTTCATGGCTTATGAAACTCACCCATACTCTGAAGAGACAGGAGAAACCAACCAATGTGCTTACTCTTCAGTGAAAACCTAGAACTTGATCTCTGCTTGTGGGTAGCTGAATGCTTCATTGATGGACACACAGATACCTGGCAGATTCATGTGGAAGCTGATCTTCAGTTGCTGAATACATAAAGCACAGTATGTTAGATCAGGCTGCTTCTACCACAGCTGCTTTCCCTGTGCTGTAATGCAGCTGCTTGCAGTCATCTCTCCATGTCCTTAGACACAGCAATGTTAAAGGGGCTTCTGTCAGCTTTCTGGGCCTTGCAGTTAAAAAATGTGAACAGAGTTGGAAGAGAGATTGCTGGGATGCCCAGGACAGCCTTACAAGAAGGCTGAGGGAGCTGGGGCTCTTTAGCTTGGAGCAGAGGAGCCTGAGGGCTGCCCTCATTCCTGTTGATGAAGATATGCAGGGCACTGTCAGGAGGATGGAGCCAGGCTCTGCTCAGGGATGTCCAAGGACAGCACAAGGGGTGCTGGGGGCAAGCTGGAGCAGAGGAGGTGCCATGGGAACAGAAGGGAAAACTTTGCTGCTGTGAGGGTGCTGGACTAAGCTGCCCATAGAGGCTGTGCAGTCTTCTCTGGAGACTGTCCAGACCCACCTGGATGTGTTCCTGTGTGACCTGCCCTAAGTGATCCTTCTCTGGCAGGGGGCTTGGAGTCTGTAATCTTTTCAGGTCCCTTCCAGGCCCTAACGTTCTGTGATTTGACTGCTTTAATTGCTAGCAAGTGTTTGTTGTTTCAGAGCCAATGTTTTCACCATGGTATACCATGAATTTGTTTAAATGTGACCCTTCATGCTCAGTGCTGATGGCTGACCATTCTTCTATGAACCCAGAGTAATCTGATGGCTGAAGTTCTCCAGATTTCCTTAATATCATCACTGAAGAAGGAATATTCCAAAAACTATGGTTACACTTCTCTTTTCCATTAGGATTTATAGCGAAGATGCTAAATGGTCCTTTGTGTTGCTCTCCTTCTCCCTCTTGAACACAGTGGTGACCTATGCAGAAAAATGCACAGATCTCCTCTGCATCCAAGGAAGGGAAGCCTCCATGTTCTACATTCCCTAAAAGCTCTGTCAGGAGCTGAAAGCAGGGATGGGTTTTATTATATCAGAGGAAAGTGGGAACAATGTTTTATTGTGCTCTAAATTACAGACTGCACTCCTGCTAATCGGCCAAGAGTGTGTTTAAGTGGTTTATTGCACTGCATTCTAGGTTTGAAGTCCTGTGGCTGATGCAGTTGGCAGTCCTGTCCTTCTGTATCCCATCAGGAGCACTCTTTCTTCCCCCTTTTTAATAAATGCAATGAAATTGTACAAAATTCTCAGTGCTATTGCTGTAATGTTTCTGCATTATTGCAAAGGTCAATGAAACAGCAAAAATACTCTTGTAGAACCTGACATGGTGTAGGGCAAATAAACTTCCCCATTCTGAGCAGTGCATAATCTGTGATGTGGCATCTATAGGTGAACAGCTTAGAGGAGAAGTGCTTCAAGATTTATCATCATAAGAATGTTGAAGAAGAGAAGAAGAAAAAAATTAGTTTCTCTAATGTTCTTTCCATGCAGGAAGGACAATAGTGGAGGAAGATCTGCAGCAGAAGTGTGCAAAAGAGGCTGGAGTTCTGAATGGCATTAAAATGATGTCCTAGGCAGGAAACAGGAATCAGGGAAAAGGTATCACAGTATCACCATGGTTGGAAGAGACCTCAAAGATCGAGTCCAACCTGTCACCCAACACCTCATGACTAGACCATGGCACCAAGTGCCACATCCAATCCCCTCTTGAACACCTCCAGGGATGGTGACTCCACCATCTCCCTGGGCAGCACATTCCAATGGCCAACGACTCTCTTGGTGAAGAACTTTCTCCTCACCTCCAGCCTAAACCTCCCCTGGCACAGCTTGAGACTGTGTCCTCTTGTTCTGGTGCTGGCTGCTAGAGAGAAGAGACCAACCCCTTCCTGACTACAACCTCCCTTCAGGTAGTTGTAGAGAGCAATGAGGTCTCCCCTGAGCTGCCTCCTCTCCAGGCTAAACAATCTGTAGTGGGTTGAGGCAGACCCCCTCCCCACTACGGGCAGAAATAACGACTCAGACAAACGGATTGCAAAAGTGATGGAAAGTTTAAATGGAAGGCAGTGAATGTTTACAGAGAGCCAGAAGTGCAGTGACAAAAAGAAATCCCAACGCAGACCCAGAAGCATCCCATCCCCACCTGGGGGTACATCCAAGACCCCCAGGGCTCCTTCTTCTCCTCCCACTGCTGAAGTAGTCTCAGGTGGCCAGATCTGAGACTGCCCATCCCCACCTGGCCTTGGGTCTAGCCAGACCCATGGCCGGGAGACATCTCCCCCAGTTACCGGGTGACGGCGAGGAAGAAAGAGGAAATGTTAGACCCTGCACTGAATCTTATAGTGGTGCAGAGAATTATGGTACAAAACACTCATTTTCTGTGTCCTTCTGGACTTCTGGACACAGGAAGTAAACAGCAGAGGGCACCCAGCCCAAACTGCTACACAGCCCCAGCTCCCTCAGCCTCTCCTCGTAGGGCCTGTGCTCGAGGCCTCTCCCCAGCCTTGTTGCCATTCTCTGGACACGTTCAAGTGCCCTTCTTAAACTGAGGGGCCCAGGTGTAGTTGCTTAAATTGGGAGTATGACTTGCAGGAAGGGGAAGGAAAATTACTTCAGTGGTAATATTTGGATTAATTGAAATAGGCTGAAAAGCTCTAAAAGTTGATGGTAGCATTGGTGGCTGTGGACCAATGGAACTTGCAGTTTTGGCAGCATAAGAGTTTTGGATTTGTTTTTTTGTATTTACAAAAGGTCTAAGTGAAGACTTTCCCAGAAACCTTGCATCTAGAAGGTGCAGAGAATTGGTGGGCCTGTGGAGACAGAGTGAGTCAACAAACTCTTTATGGTCACCAAAGAAACAGGAGAGAGTTGTTGATCTAGAGAAAGAAGCAAGAAAACAGCTGGAATGGGGCATTGACAAAGAGCTAGGTCCTTTTGTGTGAGGAGCTAAAACAGCAAGAGAAGTAATCTCATTGTCACAGGGTGCACTGTGCTTTGCTGGAAAGCCTTGGGAGCAGGGTTTTGGCCATGGTGCTGGGCTTCAGCCTTGTATATACAAGATAAGGCTGCCTGAGTGCTTTTGTAACTGCCAGTGCAGTGCAGAGGTAGCCAGTGGGACAGGTGGACCCAGGCAGGTAGAGCAGCTACACAGTCAGGCTGCTGACAAAACATTGGAGCAGAATGGTGTGAGAGAGCTGAGCACTTCACATCAACTTCTGTAAAACCAGGCTGAGGGCAGTGAGCTGAGAAAGGAAACTTAAAACAGCAACAACAAAGTGAAAAGCACAGCATTTCCCCTGCTCTACCCAGGGAGATGTGAAGGGTCACCTTCTGAGGGTCACTGTGATTGTCCCGTCTGCAGGAATGGCCTGGTCACTGCCAATCCCACCTGCTGTATGGGAGAGGCTGCGGGAGGTAGCTGCTTTTACACCCTGAAAGCAGGTAGGCATCTGTGTGTTGATCAGCACTGAATCTGCAAGGCAGAGCAGCAGTGTGACCTGCTTTCACTCTGAGGATAAAGATGGTTCTTCCCCATTTCTTCAGGTTCAGAGATCCTATGTCACCCCTTAGCTTCTAATGGCAAAATGTCTGAGCACAAAGGCTCTTGCTGAATTCATTGCCTGTGGGTTTTTAGATCTCTTCTGGGCCCAGGTGTAATGCTCAAACAATGCCCTACAGCAGACTGTCTTGCTTGGTTGGTTGCTGTTTTCTGAACTGAAGCATGTGTAAATAATGCTGAATACACTGCAGGAGTCGTGTCTGACGTGAGCAGTGTGGCTGGAAGTGAGCTGCTAAACATGCTGCAAATGAAGAAGAGGCTGCAGGTTGGGAAAGCTCAGTTTGCAAAAGCAAAGCAGTGCCCAGCCTGCTTCTTGCAGGCACTGAGCCCATCACCTTAGGTGCACAGGACTGGATTTTTGTCCTTTAATGCACTGAAAGAATTAGGAGGGTCACAGTGTGAATAGTTTTGGTTTATGTTTTAAATTTTATTTTAAAACCTGTCTTCTGTCTGGCGCAGGAAGCTCAAAGGTGGTGACAGCATGAGAGCAGGGTGCTGCTGCCTGCTGCCTCAGCACATTGCAGAGGGGCTGCAGATGGCAGCAGATTTCTTCCCACCTTTTTATTTTCACCAAAGTTGACTTTTGTGCTAACAGCTTCTTTTGTTTTCTCTTCTTTCTTTGTTGGTTTTGTTGTTGTGTTTTTTTGTATAGAATGATGAGACCTGGGTCTCTTTCCAAGGAGAGAGCACTGCATGTGGCTTGTGTGCTTGAAACAGACAAGAAAATCCAGTCCAAAGAAAATGAGCTGCAGTGGAAATGTAATTGATGTGCTTTGCACGTATTCAAGAAGGCATCTGTGGTGATTTGCCCATTGTTGCTGTGCACTGATATATTCAGAGGAAAGATCTTGACAACAGTGTTTCTCTTGCTGTAATGGTTGCTGCCTGGAAACTCGTCCAAAAAATGAGTCAAACAATATTGAAAGTGAGGTTGTTAAAACTCACCATTTGGGTTTTTGGGTTTTCAGATCATAAAATTAATATTGAAAATAAATTATTGATCTTCTGACATTATAGAACTCTAAATGTGGTTCTCAGATTTCCAACGTGCAGTTAGGATTCCACAGTGTATCGTTTGGGACTTAACCTGGTGGCTGCTTGCTGGGTGATGCTTTCACCGTACTGATTAAAGGCCCATGTGGCTTTCACAGTGGAGGCAGCATGCAGCTGAAATCTTTGAACAGATGTAAAATCAAAAATGTGTAGCTGAAAGAGTGAAGGGAAATGCAGTGAGTGTAGTGCAGCCCGGCCTGCAGGGTGTGTAGGACAGCCCGGACTGCAAGGTGTGTAGGGCAGCCTGGACTGTAGGGTGTGTAGTACAGGCTGTGTAGTGCAATGTGTGTAGGGCACGGTGTGTAGGGTAGGGTGTGCAGGGCAATGTGTGTAGTACAGGGTATGTAGGGCAGCCTGCACTGCAGGGTGTGGAGGGCAGGGACAAGTGCTTCCAGCAGCTGGGTGCTACCACTTTTACAGTCATGGCATTTTGGCCTACATTGCAGCCTCTGGAGCACAGCCTTGCCCTGTTCGTGTCTTGGTGCTGTGTCTGTGCTGGTGGTTATTAAGGAGCTGTTTGATCTTTGCAGTGTCTCAGCTGTTCCAGTCTGGAGGAACTTGGGCAAAAGCTCTTGTGAGAGGAAAAACAAAGCTTTGCTCGTGACAGAGGAACTCTTCTGCTCTGCTGCCTACATGTAGCTTTTTACCAGTGTAATTTTAGCATCACTTATCAAAACAGTTCCTAAGAAAATAATCCTTTTTCTTATAGAAAGTGGGCAGTGTGTTATATGGCCAAAGATGGCTTTGTATTTTTTCTTGCTTCATGGAAATAGAGGTCAGTGGCCTTCTGACAGGCACAGTGTTCATTTGCAGTAGAAGCAAACAAAGCAGCCCCCTGGTAATTACTGGTAAACAACTCCAGTGGACCATATTCAGCATGCAGAGCTTGGCTGTTGTCTCGAAGCATGGTCTGCAAGGAAGAGACTGCTGTGGTATGAATACATACAGAAAACTCACCCTGAGGTGCTTCTGGCTTTTAAAATGCTCTGGTACCTGTAAGATAACATTTGAAAGACAAAGGACATCTCTGGAAGCAGCGTTTAGTTGCTGCTTGATGAAGATCCAAGTGCTGTGTCCCTCCATCTGTTCATTTCTGTGGAGTACTAGCCGTATGCATGACACAATCTGAGGCATAACTGTGCAAAGGGAAGGAGGCTTCATAATTTAGTCATAATATGTATGAAGGCAGTGTAGTAAATAATCAGAAAATCATTAAAGTTTGTGCTGCTTGGTGGTAAACAGGGCTGCTGAAAGAAAATCTGAGCTGCATAGGTCCTGCTTCTGCTGTAATCTACAGTTTGGTGGAAAGAAGAATGCAGGATTCAATACAGCAGCAGCTAGAGTGATGCCCACTCTGATCTCTGTCTACTCTGACCTTGCTTTCTATTCCTCTTTGCTTGATTCTTTTCTCTCACCAGAGGTTCTGCATCTAGTTTAATGCAAGTTACACACAGCAGTGTAATTTTAAACGATGTTTGCACTAGAAATGCTTTTCATTCATGTGGCCTGTAATTGGTCTTCCTTATTGAGCAGTGTCTGGACTTCCTGGATTCCTTGGTCCTTCAGGGCTGCCTCCCAAGGGACTCTGCTCACCAGACTCCAAAACAGGCCAAAATTTGCCTGCTGGAAGTCCCAGTTGCAGTTCTGCCAACTCTCCTCTCTAATTCTCCAGCTGAGAATTCTGGCATTTCTTGGTCGCTGTGCCCAAGATGACCCCCAGCCGTTACATCCCCCACCAGTCCTCCTCTGTTCACAAAGGGTAGGTCCAGCAGGTGCCTTCCCTAGTTGGCTCTGTCAACAGCTATGCCAGGAAGTTCTCCTCCCCTCGCTCTAGGAACCTCTGGGACTGCTCAATCTCTGCTGTGGCTTATTTCCAGCATGCAGGAGGGAAGGTGAAGAGCTCCACAAGAGCAAGGGCCGGCGATCACAAGACTTCCACCAGATGCCTAAAGAGTATTTTCTCTGTCTCTTCATCCTGGTTGGATGGTCTGTAGCAGACTCCCAATAGGACTTCTGCCTCATTGGCCTTCTTCCCCATAAACACTCAACCCTCTCCTCACCATCATCAAGTTCCAGCCATTGGTAACACTCCCTGGCACACAGGCCGCCCCGCCGCCTCTCCTTCCTTGCCTGTCCCTTCTGAAGAGTTGGTAGCCCCTGGCTGTGGCTCTCCAGCAGTGTGAGACATCCCACCCAGTTTCTCTGATGCCACTAGGTCATAGTTTTTCTGACCCCCAAGGGCTCCCAGCTCCTCCTGTTGCTTCCCCTGCTGCAGGCATTGCTGCTGACGCTTTTTGGTCGCTCTCAAGGCCTCAGCACTTTTTTGCAGGGAGAAGGCCCAGTCTCTGCCTGCCTGGCCTCAGGTGCTCCTGTGGTTGCTAACCCATCTGTGACCCTTGTGTCTCTGCTGCCACGTGGGTCTCCGTTCCCTGCCTGCACCGGCAGCCCCTGCTAGCCCCCATCCTTCAGACACCGGCGTGCTGCCCTTGGCTTAATTTCCAGCCAGCCTGGGTTTGTGCCCTTCCCCTTCCAATCCAGTTTCAAGCTCCGTCAGTGAGTCTTGCCAGCTCCTGGGCTGGGATCCTTTTCCCCTCTGAGACAGGTGTGCCCTCTCTGTAGCCAGCAGGCTTTTGTGAGTCTGGCTGGTTTGTTGTTAAATTTGTTTTCCTGGAAGCCTGCTTAATTTTTCCAGTCTTTTGCTAGTTTGCATCCACAATGAGAATTACTGTAGTTGGAGCTTTTAAGTTCAGACATCCATGTGTATCTGAGTCCAACTGTCCCCCAGGGAATGCTGTCTCATTCCCAAACCTGGGAGAATGATGACAAGCCACTGAATGCAAGAGAGCTGTTTCAGTTACTTAACACTTTTCTTCCTTCTTTCATCTACAGGGAGGCTTGTTGAAACAAACCTTGCTTCATTAGCAATTGAAAATATAAGCACAGCATAGAAAAACCCTCCACAAGCTGCTATCTCAGGCTGCAAGCAGTTTGCACAAGGTACAGCAGTGAGTGAGCCTGCTGTTGAGCATTGTCTGTCTCTGGTGATAGTTTGGGGCCACTTTGGGTGGCAGTGACCTTTTTAGGACTAGGCTTGACTCCTTGAGCTCTGCTGGAATTAAAAGATGGAAGGCCTTGGAAGGGTTAAATGTTTTCTTCGTGGCAGTGAAGGACTTGGTGAGCTGCCAAGCATTTAGATTTGAGATTTGAAAAGCAGCTGGAGTTAACCGCTCTTAGCAAGCAGTTGGGTGCCGGCAGGGGAGACCCTATCAACATCACTCAGTGCCATTCCTGCCACTCTCCTGACGTGGGGGGCAGCATTTTTCATCCAGACTCCTACATGCTGCTGGAGCTGAGATGCAGAGCCCAGGCCCACCCCCTAACCTGGTGCTGCATGAGGACAAGCTCAGGTCTCTGAAGAACAAGGGTGGCTGGGAATGCACAGAGGGAAAGAGGTTCCCTCTTGTTCTCCTGGAGCTCAAAAATGGCTGTTTTACAGGTTACCAGTAACTGACTTGTTCCACTTGCAAAAACAGTTCTTCAAATAGATGTAAAAAGTCATCCTCTGATCTGAGATCTGTGCCCCCAGCATTTGATCACAAGGCTCATTCCCATCTTCCCACCTTCTACACCATTAATCTGCTTGCTTCTGTGAAGACATTGCACAGCTGCTGCAGCTTGTGCAAGCTTGCATCAGTGCCAGGTACCTCCATATTTAGTGCCCAGTGGATTACTGGCCAAGACCCCCCCATGTGGATGGGCAGCTAAAGCTGGGGGCAGGGGGAGGTGTATTTATTTCCACCTGGACTGTAAGCTTGCAGTTGGAGAGTATTGTTAGAGCAGGGCTGGAGCCTTATCCAAAGAACTTCGGAGTAAGTGGTGTATTGCCATGTGTGCATGGGTCTGGGAAATCTGCAAAGCAGTCATTAAATACTGAGCTGAGTACATTAGAGGAGTGGTGCCCCAGCATTAATCACTGTACAGAAAATCCTGAGGCATACATACCTGTAGCAAGATGCTTTGTCATGGGGGAGGTGTTTGGCTAATGAGAGGACAGGTTAAAAATCCCACCAAACTAACAAAACCCTACAACAACAAGAAACCCAAACCAGCAACAAAGCAGGCAGCTGTGCTCCTGTGCTGCCAAAGTCTCAGTGTAGCTGTGTGCCTTCCATTAACACCTGGGAGCTGTTGGGGGCATTGTGTGTAAGTCGTGACACTTAAGAGCTGCTATTGTTTTGGCTCCACTCTTTGCAGGGGAATGTGTGTGCTGTGACTGCACATAATCCACATCTTCTTCCCTGCCACTTTTGTTGCCTGCTAAATATATCGTGGAATTCAACCTGTCTGTGCTTGGGAACACTGAGCATGTCTCATCTGAATGAGATGGAACTCTTCAGGTTTTGTCTCCTAGTCCAAAAATAAAAAGTTAGACTGCAACTTCTGCTAAGAAAGAGAAACAAGATCAGGTTTGCTCAGCAGCTCCAAGTGATGTAAATTTGACCTAGGTGCAGGAAAACCTCAAAAGGCTTGAGGTGGATTACTTTTTAGTAAGTTGTCAGCATTAGGTGCAGAGCAACCCAAGGTGCTAACACAGATGTTCTGGTGCTGTCCTTTGGAGGCTTGGATCTCACTGCTGCCCACAGGACATCTCAGCATAGCTGGTATTTCTGTGGAGGGCACTGGGGACAGGGGGTGGGAGTTTTGGTGTGAAATGGTGTTTCAGAGGGGCAGCTGGGAAGGATTTCTTTGCCTAGGGTATGACCATCTCTTGATGGGTTGGGTTTGGCTCCGTAACTTTGCTGTGTGAAATACCATTAAAGCCTGACTTTGCCTTTGAAAACACACAAAATAATTCCTTCTGCTTCTGCTGCTCAGTACTCTGTCTCTTTTCTTTCCCATTTTTAGCTATCTTTGCCTGCAGTCACATCAAGGAGACCATTGCTAGGATGTGCTGTCAGCCACATGTGGCTGCTGCTCTGCCTCTCCACCTGAAAGCAGTTGCTTATTGCCAGGCACTGCAAGCAGCCTGGTTCTACAGCTGATCTTCAGAGCAGTACTGGAAGCTCAGGCTTCCAGACCTTTTGCTGATGGATCATAAACAGCTCCACTTATTGGGGCTTTTTTGTTTTCTTCTCTCAAATATTAGTGTTTCATTCATGGCTATAATACAAAAATGTAATTATTGAAGAGCCTATAACTTGAGAACAGGGGAAGCTTATTTTTGATTCCTTATGCAGTCTTAATTGTGCTCTGTTTTGGGAGTGTTTTATTTCCCAGCCCTTAACTACAGTTCTGTGATACTTTACCACAGCCCTTGGGCATGTGAAGCAAGTGCAGATAAAATTGGATGGGCAGCTGTGAATTTGGCACAACTTGCAGCTGCTGACCTTTGTAGCCTACATAAGCTAACTTGTTAGTTGTGTTCATGTCTGGTGATTGACCTCAAGTTTCCTTTGTGTGTATGCAGAAGTTTTTTGGTTCGTATTTTGAGGTTTTGATTTTACCACTGAAACCTAGGGTAGATGAATTAGCTTTGAGTTCTGTGTCCAAGTATTAGTCTTCCCTGTTTTCAGGTTGATCTTCAAGCAAATGTCTAAGAGCTGATGCTTTACTCATTTGTTGTGGTGGACTTGGCTGTGCTGGGTTAACCTCAATGTCTATGACTTACTGACTGCTCTGTATTTTTCCCAAAGAGTCTGCAACCTTGCTTGTGAATCCTTCCCATGGGGGTATCTGGAAATACTTATTATGTAAACCCTGAAATCTAACCCTGGAATCAGCAATATATTTGTCCCATTAGGTTTTTACTCTTGACAATGATAACGACATGCCGAATTAGGTGTGAGCAGCTTTACTGCAGCGGGAACTCAAACAGACCTGTGACCTCATGAGGTGGTGGAGTTCAGGGTAACACAAACTGTGCTGGTCACACAGCTTCCCTTGCAGGGGAAGCCTCAGGCTGGTGACCTGGAGGCTGAACCCTAGTCAGGCTGTGTAGTGCCCAGAACAGAAGAGAGAACCAGCTACCTCCTTGGGCTATTGTCGGAGAAGGGTGGTTTTGGATAGCTTTGGAAGGTTGTGTTTAGTCTTTGACTCAGAAAAGAAAGTAAACATCTTGTAACTGGAGGAGAGAAACTAGGCAGAGTTTGGTTGGATGTGTTAAAATATTATGTTGTTATTTTAGCCTATTGTATGCCTTAACTACATGCATGCCAGTGGAAAAGAACCAATTAAGATGTGACATGTATGCCTTCTGATAGACTAGGTAATCTTGTTGAATAACATAATAAATGTCTTCACCTGCTTACATCTTGTCCTGGAAGCTGTGCTCAGGGTGATTTGAACACCTATATGACAACAGGTTACTGGGCCCAAAGACCAATGGTGTCCCCCAGGGTTCAGTACTGGGGCCTGTCCTCTTAAACATCATTATCACTGATCTGGGTGAAGGCATTGAGGCACCCTCAGTAAGTTTGCAGATGACACCAAGCTGGGTGGCTGTGTCCATCTGTTAGAGGCTATGGAAGCTTTGCAGCAGGACCTGGACAGGTCGCACCCAGGGCCAAGGCTCGTTGGATGAAGTTCAACAAAGGCCAAGTGCCAGGTCCTGCACCTGGGTCACAACAACCCCATGAGGAGCTACAGACCTGGGAATATGTGGTTGGAAAGCTGCAGCTTGGAGAGGGACCTTGGGCTGTTGGTTGACAGTCGACTGACTGTGAGCCAGCAGTGCCCAGGTGGCCAAGAAAGCCAATGGCATCCTGGCTTGGATCAGAATCAGGGTGGGCATCAGGGAGAGGAGGTGATCATCCCCCTGTGCTCAGCACTGGGGAGGCCACACCTCAAGTGCTGTGCTCAGCTCTGGGCCCTCACTCCAGGAAGGACATTGAGGGGCTGGAGCCTGTCCAGAGCAGGGCAACGAGGCTGGAGAAGGGCCTGGAGCCCCTGGGCTTAGAGAAGGGTTGAGGGAACTGGGGGTGTTCAGGCTGGAGAAGAGGAGGCTGAGGGAGACCTCCTTGCTCTCTGCAGCTCCCTGAAGGGAGGTTGCAGTGAGGAGGGGACAGCCTCTGCTCCTTGGTGACAAGGGACAGGAGCAGAGGCAATGGTTCCAAGCTGCCCCAGGGGAGGTTCAGGCTGGATGCTAGGAAATAGTTCTGCCCTGGAAGGGCTCTCAGACATTGGCATGGTCTGCCCAGGGCAGTGCTGGAGTCCCCATCCCTGGGGGTATTCAAGTAGCATGGACCTGCTTAGGGACTTGGTTTAGTGTTGCCCCTGCAGTGCTGGGTCAGGGGTTGGACTGGTTGAGCTTGGAGGTCTCTTCCAGCTGGATGTTTTCTGTGATTTTTTTCTTTTTTGTGTGTGTGTGTGTCAATTATTGTAACTCCCAGGGTCCAGTTATATGCAAATTTACATGCTGGGGTCTGCTAGATAAGTAGATGCTAAGGATCAGACTTTTGGCAATGATGGACAGCAGTCCAAAGTGGTCCTGAGTAAATCCCTGCTAAGCGCTGGTGCTGCTTGGAGAGGCCCTTTGTAGAGCTCTTCCAAGGAACAGCTGAGAGGATGAAAGTACTGAAGACAAGCTACCTAGTAGTCTGTGGCCTTTAAATCAGATGACCTCACTTTCAGATTGCAGTCTTTTCTGGGCAGGATGGATGGGAGGCTTCTGCATCATGGGAATATTCTCTAGTTTGAGAAGGTTGGGGGGGGGGGGTTGTCAGGGAGGTTTTGGGGCCATCATCTCTCCACACAGCGGTGGTGACACCTTGGTGTGCTGTGTGATGGGCTGTGGGTGGAGGCGTGTCTTTGTAAACAGAGGTCCTGGCCAAGCATGCCCTGACAAGAACATGCTAAGAGCAAACTGAAATGCAGTGTGCTAGGCAGCTAGCAAGCCCAGTTATGTCTTCCTTCCGCAGTCAGCAAGCATGGGAGCTATTTTTGAATCTGGCCTTCCGATGCACACTGACATTCTTCTTGCGCTAGGCAGAGCACAGCAGTACTATGACATGAAACAATGAGCTCTCACTGGTGCTCTGAATTAAACAGGATGGGACAGGAACCATTCTTTCTTTAAGAAAAAGACTTGCTCCAATGACTTCTCCAGGCACTGACCTTTGCAAAGATTAGATCTTCCAGGGAGAAAGAGGAACAGAGCAACCCGAGTGGTGGGAAGAGAAGCTTGCCAGTAGATTTGTGGGAGGTCTTCCACTGCATTTCACTCACTGGGGAATGTGGAAAATCACAGTTAGTTCCTAATTTGTACGAACCTCAGTTTGATGGAGGAGCCTTTTGCAATCCTTACTGTTAAATAGCTTGGATTGTCTGGCTGGAGGCCCTTTCTGCCCAAGGCCTGAGATCCTCATTGCAGTTTTAAGGAGAAGTTAGAATGGAAAGTCACTCCAACCTGTAGCCTTCAGCTGCCCATGGCACATCTTGCCCTGTGGCCCTGGGTTTCTTCGAAGACAGAGCCAACACTTGCTGGGACATGGAATATGGCAGCTTTTTATTTGCATTGTTGCACTGCAGTGTTTGATTTCAGCAATCAGTGTTTATTTAGCTTCTCAGTGTGCTGGGAAGTGGTGGCCATCTCTTCATTGCTAAAAAGTAACAGATGTTTATAGAGTCTCATTATTACCTGACATGGGAGGGAGCTGTAATTTAAATTTATTGGTCTTAACAGTTGCAGATGGTTCTGTATTGGTGTTCAGAATGTGCCAGGTTCAAGTCTTGGCATCTGACCCTGCTGCAAAGGCTTCCTTCATCTCTTAGCTTGCTGTAGGTGCCCATTGATATGTATGCTTTATTATTTCTGTGTATTCCTGCTGAATGCTCACAAGAGGACTGAGACCATATTTTATTAATTCCTGACATTCTTGTTTCAAATCAGAAGTGAGAACACTATGGGAATCTGAGTTTGTATACTGGAGTATGAAGCTTTCTTGACTAGGCTACTGGATAGACGAAGAAAGAGAAAAGATGCCATAGCCTAGGTAGCTGCATTGACAGGATGCCTCTTCTGGAAGCTTGTGTTTAGAACTGTTTGCAAAACCCTCTTTTCACTTCACTGGAGCAGCTGCTAAACTATCTGATATAATGCCTGTTTGTCTAGCTCTGAAGGTACTCTTACTAATGCTTCAGAACATACTTTCACTTTATTTAAGTATTTAAAGATATGAAAGAAAGTAATGTTGGAAAAAGAGCTAAGTGCAGTCAGCCATGCACATAGCTGGATATCCACTAGCTCAATTTGTTTGTCTGTATGGTTTCACCAAAGATCTAGACATGTAATGCAGCAATAGATAGATTATTTTTTCTTTATTTCTGATCTGTCCCCCCCAAAGTAATAGGGATTTTAAAGGCTTTCAAGATCTTGCAAAAGCCTTGGGGCTGAGGATGGAACATTTTCTAATTAACCACAGTTGCTATTTCTTTCTGCCTGGGATCTTGGATTTCATTTGAGCTTTAACTCAGAGTCTCTCTTCAAAAGGATTCATTAGAGCAAATTTCTAAATGATTGGGCTGGCCATGAGAAAAAAGTCTGTTGGAAAGCAGCAGCAAACACATGGCCAAAAAAGAATGTCTGGAGTCGTCTGAAGCGTTTAGCAGATTCGGGCACTGACTTCTGATCTGGAAAACTTTCCTGTTGCTTACAGCCAGCGGGACAACATAGGTGTGACTGCTGTTTTCCTTGCCAATTAACGTTCCTTTAAGTCCAGTGTGAGAATTTATAAGAGAAGCAAGAAACCAAAATCTAATTGCTGTGTGAATGACTTGTTTTCTGTAATTACGGTTTAGGGACTGGTGGGGAAGAGCTGCTGTTTGAATGGAATCTGATTGATGAGTGCATGCAGACAAAGATAACATTTTGAAACTTAGTTGTAGCTGACCAAATCACTTGGGGATTTGTTTCTTTTTCCAGGTCAACCAGAATGTGGAGATCCAAAGGGCCCGGCTGCGAGATGACATTAAGGAATATAAATTCAGAGAAGCTCGTTTGCTGCAAGACTACACTGAGCTTGAGGAGGAAAACATCTGTCTCCAGAAACAAGTGTCTGTCCTGAAGCAAAACCAGGCAAGGTTTTTCAAAACCTTTGCTGGCACCAAGTAGTTCCAGTGTTTGTAGCGTGGTTCTGTTTCACTTGAACATCCCACTCCTCCCTTTCTGTTTGTATTGCTTCTGACACTGCAAGCTGTGGCATTTAGTGTCACGAGTCCTTTCTGACTCTGTTTACACACAGGCATACAACTCTATTGCTCCTGCTTTGCACTCCCAAGTCCTTCCACTGCCTTCTCTCTCTCTGATGGAAGTGAAGTCTCTACCAGTCTGTGTTGTTACTTGGTTTGGTCTTTTTGCTGTACTAGTTTTTCAGTGTCTATTTGCAGTACTCTCCATCCGTGCTCTTCTACACTATCTGTAGCTGGGAATATTTAGTTTTATTGCTCCAATTCTATATCCTTCCTTTTCCTAGCTCCTTTCATTAAACATGGACATCTCTTATGGTTGCTCATCTGAAAAGTCATTGTTAATTGCATAGTTCCAGCTGTTTTTGAGAAGTTTAGAAAACTGCTTTGTGGGCACAACTCAGTAATTCCCCATTGCTGTTATTTGCAGAGGTAATTGGATTAGCTCTGGTCTTTGGCACTGTTTGCTTATCTTCATCTGTCAGCTGGAGACTTGCCATTTTTATTCTTCAGTTTCATTTTTCTCATCAGTCTTGTTAAATAAAACACAAGGGTCATCTGAGAAAATGGTATAATATTTAGGAAATGGAGATCTTGAAGGCAGTAGTAGTGCTGACACCATCTGTTGTAGCTGAGCATATAGCTAAAGCTTTTTGGGATTTGCTTCAGAACTCTTGTCAAGTGTTCTGAATGCAAGCTGCCCTGCAAAGCAAGGTGTTTGGGGTATTGAAGGGATTTCATTTGTCTCCAGGTGAAACTCCATGTCATTGTTTATCACTTTGGCTTCACTGCTGTGCCCAAAATGGGATTCCAGATTGAACCTGTTCTCACCTGAATATGTTTAGTCTGATGATGCTGGTTTGGGTGCCCTGATAACATGTGGCAGGGATAAAGGGGGCTGTAGGTGCAGACTGGCAGAGATAGTGACCCGGTAGAATCCAGCCCATGGAGTTGGTTACTTTTGGGTTTTAACTTTTTTTGGTCTTAGTCATTGTATTTAGAGGAACAAGTGGAAGTTCCCAGCTCCATTCTAAAATTCATTCAAGAATGTTGTCATTTTGGGCTCGAGCCACATTTTAACCTCAGCTGTTGTCTTGTCCGTTGCGAGTCGTTGTCAACTGTGGTGTTTGTGTTCTGGAACCTCTGAAAAGAGACTGCAGCCTGAAATCCGTCATTTCAGTGGCCAGAATCAAGAGCTAATACTTTTCAAGGCAATGGATTACCTCATTTTCTACTTTGTCCTAATCTTACCTCATGAATTTTGATAAACTTTAATTATCCTACAGACTTAACTAGAAGAAGCCAGCAGGTTTTTGCAGGCTTGTGTTTCAAAAGTGAATTAGCATCATTGGTTCCTGTGTTTTACACCAAGTGTGGTTCAGCACTACCAGACTGGTGTATGTTGGCATCTAAAATTTCTTCACTGGTTGGTATACATCATGCCGTGCATTTTCCTTTCTTAGGTAGCTAAAAGGTATTCTTCTTTCCTGAGGGATTCAACTTTTCACACTGATAGGGGAGAGGGGTGTGTTTATAATTTCAGTACAAGGGAAAAAAGGTAATTCTACAGGTAAAATCTTTGAGTTTGCCATCAAATACTATGTAGCAGCACGGTGAGTCCAAAGCGTAGAGTCTGAACCGTAGCCCGTTCCAGATGTGCTGAAATGTTGAGGAATGAAATGATAGAACATTTTTGTTTCAAATGTATGAAAGCAGAGTTTGCCAGGTACATCCCTGCAGCTTTAGTCCAGTGGCACATTCTAATAGCAGTGCAGCAGTGTCAAGAGCTGTTTGGAAACGTTGAAGTTGAATTTGTGGGAAGGTTGGCTAGGGAATTTGTCTATCGGAGCAAGAATTTGCATCCTGTGCTAGGAAAGCCTATGTTGTGATGCCTTTGTATCAAACATGCTGTCTCCCACCCATCCTAATTAAGTTGGAATGGGTCACCTTATCTGATGGTTTACTTGGAAATTGTATTTCCTGGTCTCTGTGAAGGTAAATTGTGTTAGCAGATAGTCACAGTGCCAAAACTAGAGTCCAGAGCTGGAAAATGGTTCTCACCGAATATAGTGAGCTGAAAGATTCAGCAGTAAGATTACTTGGTGCCTTGCAGGCAGACATTTTCATTAGGGCTTTTCTTCCCATCTCCCTGTGTGTACCTCCAGGTGGAGTTTGAAGGCTTGAAGCATGAAATCAAAAGGCTTGAAGAGGAGACAGAATTTCTCAACAGCCAGCTGGAAGATGCCATACGGCTGAAGGAGATCTCAGAACGCCAGCTGGAGGAGGCCTTAGAGACACTGAAGACGGAGCGGGAGCAGAAGAACAACCTGCGCAAGGAGCTCTCTCACTACATGAACATCAACGACTCCATGTACAACAGCCACCTGAACATCTCCCTGGACGGGCTGAAGTTCAGCGATGAGGCCACGGAGCCCAACAACGATGAAATCGTGAATGGGTTTGAGCAAAACTGCCTCGGCAAGCTCAGCAATGGCAAGAACAGTACCTCAACACCCAAGAAAAACGAGAGCTTCCCTCCAGCCCCGAGCCTGGTGTCAGATCTGCTGAGTGAACTGAACATTTCTGAAATCCAGAAGCTGAAACAACAGCTCATGCAGGTAAATGGGTTTCCTAAACAGTTGTGTACTTCCAAATAGCTGATAGAGTTTATTTGGATTGTAATTTCAGTCCCTTCATTATCTCATACGGCCACCATGCAGCACAAATTGTATTTGTAAAGGTGTGGTGGTCTGGCCCTGGCTGGTGCCAAATGCCCACCAAAGCTGCTCTATCACTCCCCTTAGATGGGCAGGGGAGAGGGGAAAATACTACCGAAGGGCTGTAATAAGATAGAGCCAATTTAAGAATGCAAAGCCAAAGCAGAGGCTGCACACTTGAAGCAGAGCAAGCAAAGATTTTCTTCTCTATTTCCCACCAATCCAGACAATGTTTGGTCACTCCTGGGAAGCAGAGCTCTAACATATGTAGTGTTTGCTCCAGAAGATAGATACCATCAACCAATGTCCCCCACTTCCTTCTTTGACTTAGCTTCTATGTTTGAGCTGACATCATATGGCATGGAGCACCTCTTCGGTCAGTTTGGGTCAGCTGTATGCCCTCCCAAGGTCCTGCCCAGCCCTCAGCCTACTCTTGGGGTGGGGAAATGTTGGAAAAGTACAGCCCTTTTGCTGGGTTCAGCAGTAGCCAAAACACTGGTGTGGTAGCAACACCCAGCTACAGCACTGCAAAACATAGCACTGGAAAGATGCTCCAGGGATAATGAACTCCAGCTCAGCCAAACCCAATACTTTGATTTAGAATTTGGAAATATTCAGTGTTTGCCAGAAGAAAACTGCAGGGTTTTCAAAGGCAAGGACATTAGCAGTCATGCCCTGAGTTTGGAGGAAAGCTGGAATGCATCTGGTGTGCAGTACATGCAGTGCCTGCTTCATTATGGCACTGCTGAGAGAGAGTCATTTAAAACATTGATCTTTACTCCAGTCAGCTTCATCCAAAGGGTTTTGTACAACAGAACTATTGTCTATAATTAATCCAAAAACCATGAAGTTTTAATCCACGCCAAGCATTGCTGTGTTACATTTGTGCTGTTGGGAGGTTGGAGAGATTGTGTTGCCTAGAAGTGGTTTGAAGTTATTTATTCAGGCATTTTTTAAGTGCTCTATAAGAAAAAGCTGTTGTGGGGGAAAAATAGCTGGATTTTTACCAAATGAGAACTTTCAGAGGATAAACTTTAAAAGTTTTGTTATTTCTTAGTCCTTCATAAAGTCCCAGGCTTCCTCTGTAGACTAGCTGCATGTTTCCGAATATTTACTGGATAATTTGCAAGAGTGCAGTGAACTTCAGCTTATCTTCAGCTGGAAGGGCGTTTTCACAATGAGGCAATCAGCTATGGAAGAAATGAGCAAAAATGTGCATTTCAAAGTGAAAATAAGAAGGAACTGTCAAGACAACACTGTGCTTGAGATAGTTTTTACAAGGAAGTACGTAGTCTTTCCAAACCTGCACAAGGAGACCTTCTTGTGGCCTTCCAGTATCTGAAGGGGGCTACAAGAAAGCTGGGGAGGGACTTTTGAGGGTGTCAGGGAGTGATAGGACTGGGGGCAATGGAACAAAACTAGAAATAGGTAGATTCAGATTGGATGTTAGGAAGAAGTTGTTCCCCATGAGGGTGGTGAGACCCTGGCACAGGTTGCCCAGGGAGGTGGTGGAAGCCTCATCCCTGAAGACATTCAAGATCAGATTCAGCAGCCTGCTGTAGTTGGAGATGTCCCTGCTGACTGCCAGGGGGCTGGACAAGGTGACCTTTGAGGGTCCCTTCCAGCCCAATGCAATCTGTGAAGCTGCAATTACAATAAAACCATCTAGTGACACAGTTGCCTTTATGTAGCTGTCTGTGTTCATGCATTTCAGATGGAAAGAGAAAAGGTGAACTTGTTAACAACGCTACAGGAATCTCAGAAGCAGCTGGAAAATACGCGGGGGCCCTCTCAGAGCAGCATGAGAAAGTTGGCAGACTCACAGAAAACCTGAACGCGATGAAGAAGCTCCAGGTCAGCAAGGAGCGCCAGTCTGCCCTCGACAACGAGAAGGACAGAGACAGCCATGAAGATGGAGACTACTACGAAGTTGACATCAATGGGCCAGAGATTCTGGAGTGCAAGTACAAAGTGGCTGTGGCAGAGATCACTGACCTTAAAGAAGAGCTCAAAAACCTTAAGGACAAGTACAAAGAATGTGAGACTAAGTATGAAGATGAGAAGAGCAGGTATGAGACTGAGAACCAAGCTCTCACAGAAAAGATCTCCTCTCTAGAGAAGTCCAGCAGGCATGATAGAGAGCAGGTGGCCAGACTGGAGAAGGAGCTGAAGAAAGTCAGTGATGTTGCTGGGGAGACACAGGGCAGCCTCAGCGTGGCACAAGATGAACTAGTCACCTTCAGTGAAGAACTGGCCAATCTATACCACCACGTCTGCATGTGCAACAATGAAACTCCAAACAGGGTGATGCTGGATTACTACAAGGAAGGGAAAGGTGGGCGCAGCAGCCCAGAGGCCAAGGGAAGAAGGTCTCCCATTCTTCTTTCTAAGGGGCTGTTGACTATAGAGCTAGGAAAGGCTGAGAGTGGAAGCGGCGACAGCAGCCCATCTCCGGTGTCATCTCTCCCATCTCCTGTGTCAGACCCTCGGAAAGAGCCGATGAATATTTACAACTTGATTGCTATCATCCGGGATCAGATCAAACACCTGCAGGCTGCTGTGGACAGGACAACTGAGTTGTCCAGGCAGCGTGTGGCCACTCAGGAACTTGGGCCAGTGGTGGACAAAGACAAGGAAGCTCTCATGGAAGAAATCCTGAAGTTGAAGTCCCTGCTAAGCACCAAGAGAGAACAGATAGCAACTCTGAGAACTGTGCTGAAGGCCAACAAACAGGTAACCAACTCCTTACAGGTATAAAGGCAGGTATAATGGGGTCACAAACACAGAAGCCCATGCTGCCATAGCCTCAGCTCACTGGGGCTGTTCCGTTAGAGGCACACAGCTGTCCTGCTGGAAAGCTGAGTGCTGGGGCTTTAGCTGGCTTTTTGCTTTTGTGAGACTTTATTAAACTTAAGATAGCTCCAATCTACTGTCTGTTGAGTTAGGTTAGATGATATTTAATGTAAGACACCTAGAATGAAGAGGCAGGTCTTGTTTTGTACTTGGAAGAGTTCTAGTAGTTACCTTTAAGAGTAACTCTTCTCTGTCAAACTGCAAAATGAAAGGAAGCCTTTCAAGATACAAATGTGATCTGAGAACATGGTCAAAATAAAAGGAGTGAAGGGCAAATGAATCTTTGGGCACTGGGCTGTGCCATTTGATACAAATAACTGCCACAGAGGCACCATGTGGCACACTTCATTGTCTCCTTTGAAGTTAAATTAATGCACCTGGAAATTGTCTTTAAAAAAAAGTACAGTATTGTTTTAAGAAATGGAGAGAGACTTCCAGTTTTCTTTTGCATGTTTTAATGAAGGCATCCCAAACTTAGAAATGGGCACAATGCTGAAAGGGTTAGAGAACTGTGGAAGTGTTTGATGGCTGCCTTTAAATATGGAGCCACTCAATAAGAGTTTATTCTTTGTGGTGAAGTATGTTGAGTTTTATTTCATGTAGTAGTCAGACAGGTGCCACCAAGTGTGTGTTCTGTAACTCCCTAGATGCTGCTGCATGGAGACCCCTAGGTCTGCTCTCTTTTCAGTGTTCAGAAATGATGGGGCTTTTGTACGAGAAAAATTGACCAGAAGTGTAACATTCCAGTTCAAAGGAACTGGATTCGAATTCTCTTAGCTGGCCACATTGTGAAGAGTTTCGTTAACTGGTATGTTTCTGTTCCTCTTGGTAAACAACAGACTGCAGAGGTAGCCCTTGCCAACTTAAAGAGCAAGTACGAAACGAGAAAGCCATGGTGACAGAGACGATGATGAAGCTGCGCAATGAGCTGAAGGCTTTGAAGGAAGATGCTGCTACCTTCTCTTCCCTGAGAGCGATGTTTGCTACAAGGTACAGAACCTGTGCTTTTTGCTGGAGAGCTGCCTCGGGACTGGCACCAGGACCGGTGTGCTGGAGCCCAAAGGCACTCCATTTTGGTGTCCTTTTCAGGCTTTTTGGGGCGGGAGGACCTCAGCAGTCAGCGGGGACCGGCAGGGTCGTCTCTCGTGTGCCTGCTCGAGATCCTGACATCAGCCGGCAGGGCTGAGCCGCGCGGTCGGCACTTGGCTGGAGAGCTGCTGGCTGCTCGCTCCGCCACAGCCAGTGGCACTGCCGTGGCACTTGTCTCCTGTTGTTTTATTTCGTGTCCCAGTCGGTCAGTAGCCAGGGACAGGGATGGTTGTGATTCGCAGCAAAGCTGTTTTCCAAAGATCAGTGTCAACCCAGACTGAGGTCAGACATAAGCAGGCAACTGGCTGCAGAGAGTGCTGGAGCCTGGCACCTGAATGGAGGGCAGTGGAGACGACACCTGCATTAGGTGTGAGCAGCTCAACTGTCTGCTTAACCTAGTGGCTGAACTGGAGGCAGAAGTTGCTAGACTTAGGACTGTAAGGGAATGTGAAAGGGAGTTAGACTTGAGTAAGCAGGCTCTGCAGGCTCCCCTAGCAGAGGGAGGTAACCCAAAAAGCAGTGGGGAATGGATACAGGTCCCTTGTAGGAGAGGCAAAGTAAAACCCTGACAGCTCCCCTCACCTTCCCCACTGCCCTTGCAAAACAAATATGGGGCACTGGAAGTTGAGGGTGAGGTGATTCTGATGGGAGAGGACACACCATCCCAGGTGTTGCCTAAAGCCAAACAGCCTGCCCCCTGCATAAGGACTTGTTCTCTCAAAAAAGGAGGAGTGTAATTGTGATTGGTGATTCCCTCCTGAGGGGAACAGAGGGCCACATATGTCGGCCAGATCCTTCCCACAGGGAAGTCTGCTGCCTCCCTGGGGCCCAGATCAGGGATATTACCAGAAGGCTGCCTAGTCTGGTACAGTCCTCTGATTACTATACCTTGATAGTTATGCAGGCAGGGAGTGATGATGTTGCAACCAGAGGTCCCAAGGCAATCAAAAAGGACTTCAAAGCTCTGGGAGAACTGGTTGAGGGGTCAGAGGCACAGGTAATTTTTTCATCAATACCTTTAGTTGCAGGAAGGAATACTGAAAGGAATGGGACAGCAGGTGTCATTAACAAGTGGCTCAGAGGCTGATGCCAACAGAATTTTGGAGTTTTGATCTTGGGGAACTTTCTATAGCACCAGGTCAGCTAGCAGCAGATGGAGAACATCCATCCCAGTGCATGAGAACAGCCCACAGAGGGAAAAGGGTTTTAGGAAGGGAGTTGGCAGGTCTCATTGACAGGGTTTTAAACTAGATTCAGAAGGGGACGGGGCTGAAACCAGTCCCCTAAGACAGGAGTTTGAGGGTGGTAAGCTGGAGTCAGGGGTGAAAGCAGCAGCCCAGCTGAAGTGCATGTACACTAATGCATGCGCCATGGGTAACAAAAAAGAGGAGCTGGAAGCCTTGTTGCAGCAGGAAAGTTATGATGTAGTTGCCATCACAGAGACGTGGTGGGACAACTCGCATGACTGGAGCGCTGTTAATCGACGGCTACAGGCTCTTCAGGAGAGACAGGCCAGGGAGAAGGGGTGGAGGGGTGGCCCTGTACATCAGGGAGGCACTAGATGCCATAGAACTAGAGATCAAGGATGATCAAGTTGAGTGCCTGTGGGTGAGAATTAGAGGGAAGGCCAACAAGGCAGACATCCTGGTTGGAGTCTGTTATAGACCACCCAAGCAGGATGCAGAGGTTGATGAATTATTCTATAGGCAGCTAGAGGCTGTCTCAAGATCACCAGACCTTGTTCTTATGGGTGACTTTAACCTGTCTGATATCTACTGGGAGCTCAACACAGCAGAGAGGAGGCAGTCTAGAAGGTTCTTAGAGTGCATGGAGGATAGCTTCTTATCCCAGGTGCTGTGCGAGCCTCCCAGGGGTAAGGCTTTGCTTGACCTCCTTTTTACAAGCAGAGAAGGGCTGGTGGGAAATGTGGTGGTTGGAAGCTGTCTGGGGTCCAGTTGCCAAGAGATAATTGAGTATTCAATATGCAGCCAAGCTAAGAGGGGCAGCAACAAAACCTCCACTCTGGACTTCCAGAGGGTGGACTTCAGGTTACTCAAGGAACTAACACAGAAGGTACCTTGGGAAACAGCCCTTAAAAACAAAGGGGTCCCGGAGATCTGGACCTGCTTCCAGAAAGAACTCTTGAAGGCTCAGAACAGGCTGTGCCAATGTGTCAGAGATGAGCCCCAGGGCAGACAGCCTGGATGGGCAATGAGCTTCTGAGTGAATTAAGGGAAAAAAAGAGGGTGTATCATCTTTGGAAGGAAGGAGAGGTGACCCATGGAATGTTTAAGGATGTTGCTAGGTCATGCAGGAAAGAAATTAGAGAGGCAAAAGCCCACTTAGAGCTTAGCCTGGCACTGCTGTGAAGGACAACAATCCTTCTACAAATATATTAATGGCAAGAGGAGGGCAAGGACAACCTCCACTCCTTGGTGGACACAGAGGGGAACATGGTAACAAAAGATGAGGAAAAGGCAGAATAGAATAGAATAGAATAGAATAGAATAGAATAGAATAGAATAGAATAGAATAGAATAGAATAGAATAGAATAGAATAGAATTACCAAGGTTGGAAGAGACCTTGAAGATCATCGAGTCCAACCTGTAACCATAACCTCACAACTAGACCATGGCACCAAGTGCCACATCCAGTCCCCTCCTGAATGCCTCCAGGGACGGAGACTCCACCACCTCCCGGGCAGCGCATTCCAATGACGAATCACTCTCTCGGTGAAGAACTTTCTCCTCACCTCCAGCCTAAACTTCCCCTGGTGCAGCTTGAGCTGCAGAGAGGTACTTAACACCTTCCTTGTCTCAAATTTTAATAGCAGGATAGGTTGTCTGCAGGACAAGTGGCCTCCTGACCTGGCAGATGGGAGGCAGGGAGCAGCATAGTTCCCCTGTGAACCAGGAGGAAGTAGTTAGAGACCTGCTTAGTCAGTTGGACCCCCACAAGTCCATGGGACCAGACGGGATCCATCCCAGGGTGCTGAGAGAGCTGGCAGATGAGCTGCCAAGCCACTCTCCATCATTTTCCACCAGTCCTGGCTCACTGGAGAGGTCCCAGATGACTGGAAGCTGCCAACGTGATGCCCATCCACAAGCAGGGCTGGAAGGAGGAGCCAGGGATTTTCCAGGCCTGTCAGCCTGACCTCAGTGCCAGGCAAGGTTATGGAACAGTCATCTTGAGTGCAATCACACAGCACTTCCAGGATGGCCAGGGGAGCAGGCCCAGCCAGCATGGATTCAGGAAGGGCAGATCCTGCCTCTCCAACCTGATCTCCTTCCATGCCCAGGTGACTGCCTGGTGGATGTGGGGCAGGCTGTGGCTCTAGTCTGCCTGGACTTCAGCAAGGCCTTTGACACCATCCCCCACAGCAAACGCCTGGCCAAGCTGTCAGCCCCTGGCTTGGACAGCAGCACTCTGAACTGGGTTAGGAACTGTCTGGAGGCTGAGCCCAGAGAGTGGTGGTGAATGGTGCCACAGCCAGCTGGCAGCCAGGCACCGGTGATGTCCCCCAGGGATCAGTGCTGGGCCCCATCCTGTTCAATATCTTCATTGATGATCTGGAGGAGGGGATGGAGTCCATCATCAGTGAATTTGCTGATGACAGCAAGCTGGGGGCAGGAGTTGATCTGTTAGAGGGTAGGAGAGCTCTGCAGAGGGGCCTTGCCAGGCTGGAGAGATGGGCAGAGTCCAACAGGATGGCATTCAACAAGTCCAAGTGCCAGGTGCTGCACTTTGGCCACAGCAATCCCATGCAGAGCTACAGGCTGGGGTCAGAGTGGCTGAGAGCAGCCAGGCAGAAAGGGACCTGGGGGTACTGGTTGACAGCAGCTGAACATGAGCCAGCAGTGTGCCCAGGTGGCCAAGAAGGCCAATGACATCCTGGCCTGCGTCAGGAAGAGTGTGGCCAGCAGGAGCAGGGAAGTCATTGTGCCCTGTACTCAGCACTGGTTAGGCCACACCTTGAGTCCTGTGCCTAGTTCTGGACTCCTCAGTTTAGGAAAGATGTTGAGTTGCTGGAAGGTGTCCAGAGAAGGGCAACAAAGCTGGGGAGGGGTCTGGAGCACAGCCCTGTGAGGAGAGGCTGAGGGAGCTGGGGTTGCTTAGCCTGGAGAAGAGGAGGCTCAGGGAAGACATTATTGCTGTCTGCAACTCCCTGAAGGGAGGTTGTAGCTGGGTGGGGGTTGGTCTCTTCTCCCAGGCAACCAGCACCAGAACAAGAGGACACAGTCTCAAGCTGTGCCAGGGGAGGTTTAGGCTGGATGTTAGGAAGAAGTTCTTCCCAGAAAGAGAGATTGGCCACTGGAATGTGCTGCCCAGGTAGATGGTGGAGTCACCATCCCTGGAGGTGTTCAAGAGGGGATTGGGTGTGGCACTTGGTGCCATGGTTTAGTTGATTAGATGGTGTTGGGTGAGAGGTTGGACTTGATGATCTCTGAGGTCTTTTCCAACCTGGTTTATTCTGTTTTATGAATTCTGCACAATGTCTTTGCTTGCTGGTGTGGGGTAAGAGCTGAACATGCTGCCCACTTCCTCGTGCAGAGAGTGGTGGGGTGCCTGTTTCCAGGGTCGCTGCTTGCAGTGTTTGGTGTGACTGGTGCTGGTGGCTGAGGACACCAGTCCTGCAGGGGACTATGCTGTTGCAGAACAGGTTGTTGTGGCACTGTTTAATTATCCCTGGTCCTTGTAGTCAGTAACTCAGAGGAGGAGTAACATTTAGCAATCAAAATGAGAATTTGTACCAGAAAAAAGGAAAGGCATTGCAGACATCTTGTTGTTCTTAGGTTGTCTGTCCTGCAGTGTCTCTTACTTCATTTACCTGTGAGAGCTGATTTGGGTTCCATGTGTCCAGAACTTGGTTCTGCCTCTTAGCTGTGCTTTATGCTGCTAACAGAGAAAAAGCCCTGCTGACACATCCCTAGCTGCAGAAGTTCTCACTGCTCCTGTCATTGGTCACTTTTCTAAGCCTGCACGTTTCTGTTGGAGACTGTTGAGGCCACATCTCCTGAAATATAGGTCTACTTCACAGCTGAGGAGCATTCAGTCGATTCCTTTGTGGAGGAAGACAGGAAAATAAAACTCTTTATCCAGAAGCTGTTGGTCTCAGCTCGATGGCAGTTCCAGAGACAGCCCTGGCAATGTTCACTTGCCTGTTTGTTCCATGCATTACCTAAAGACGACTGAGAGGAGAGAGTGGAAAGGATGCTGTTTGATGTAATCTAGGCACTCGTCAGCTAACCCAGGGGAATGGGAGGGTCTGTTTGTGACATCTGTTGCCTCATTCTCTGCTTTCTCTGGACACTTTTAACGAAAACAAACAAAACCAAACCAAAACTCACCTAAACAAAGTAACCTAACAAACAAACCAGAAAGGGTTTTGTTTCTGTCATCTGTTAAAAAGTACCATGGTAAGGAATCAAGAGAATCGAGAGGGTGCTTAGGAGGATTCCTGAGGCTTTTCTTGTATGGTCTTCCGTGGGGGTAGTTCTGCAGCAGCTCTCATGTTCCTTGGATTCCTAAGATCTTAGGCTTCCTGATGATTCAGCCTTTCTCAGCAACATCTATGCATGTGGGTAAGCATGGAAAGAAGAAAAGGATACCAAGGAATGCTGAAAGTTGAATTGTGGCATCTCATTACACCAGAAAGGAATGTCCTGTACAGTCTGTATTTGTCCTACTTTCTTTTCTCCCTTCTTTCTCCTTTTCTGGAATACAGTCAGCACACAGAAATGGCAGTCTTTTTGTTAGTTCAGATCATCTTGAAGCTGAGAGGAAAGAGCAAATGCATACTGTTACATTTCAGTTCTTTTTCCTAGATGCCGATGTAACTGTGGTAGGTTCTTGTGTCTCAGTGTGAAAGTGAGAGGGTGGCTGTGAATTGGTTTGTAGAGGAAGAATTGTCAGAGAGCTGCCAGAGGGATAATTCTCTCTCTGCCTCTCTCTGGGAGTATTATCTAGAGGTCAATCTTGTCCTTGTACTGGGGAGACAATAATGGGGATTCCTTGGTGTGGGGAAATTGGAGGCAGAATAAAAGGGGTTTTTATTGAGAGCAGCAGGCTTATCTTTGTCCTGGAGCTCTCACTGGGAATTGTGAGTGACCAGAGGGAAGAGTAAGCTCAGTTTGGGGATGCACAACAGACTCCCCTGCCTAAACAAGCAACTGCAATGTCTGAACTCGTGCTTAACCGGGTGACTGTAGTGTGAAAAATAAGAGCCAAGACCAAAGGAGGACTGAAAAAGCTGAGGATGGAAAGAGTGGAGATGTGGTCTGCAGTGCCTTTTGTCTTGTGAGTACTTGGATTCCTTGTGTGGCAACTAAGCAGCTGGGCCTTGTGTTTTGCATCTAGCTTAGGATGGTGGCCTTTGCACGAAGCATGACAAGTTGCTTCCTTCTCCCAGTGTGGCCAGTGTTTCAGATCACAGAATCACAGTATCAGTCAGGGTTGGAAGGGACCACAAGGATCATTCAGTTCCAATCCCCCTGCCATGGGCAGGGACACCCCACACTACATCAGGCTGGCCAGAGCCTCATCCAGCCTGGGCTTAAACACCTCCGGGGACAGGGCCCCAACCACCTCCCTGGATAACCCATTCCAGGGCTTCACCACTCTCACGGTGAAGAACCTCCTCCTCATGTCCAGCCTGAATCTCCCCACCTCCAGCTTCATTCCATTCCCCCTAGTCCTATCACTATCTGATAGCCTGAGAAGTCCCTCCCCAGCCTTCCTGTAGGCCCCCTTCAGATACTGGAAGGCCACAATGAGGTCACCTGGGAGCCTTCTCTTCTCCAGACTGAACAGCCCCAACTCCTTCAGTCTGTCCTCACAGGAGAGGTGCTCCAGCCCTCTGCTCATCCTCATGGCCCTTCTCTGGACATGTTCAATACTACAGTAGCAATCAAGATCTGTTACTGCAGGTAGGGCACTGTCACCCCTTCCCTCCCTGGTCTCTGATCAGAGAGGATTTAGTAGCTTGGTGGATGTCCAAGTGCATTTCACTGTCAGTGGCTATTTCATCTGTGTCTGTTTCAGGTAAGGTAGGTTTGGAAGAGGTGTTCCCAAGTGCTTTGATGAAGATAACCTCAAAAATTGCTTTGGAGTCTGATTTTTGTTTTTTTAGGTGTGTTTCAAATATCAGAATTATGGAACAGCCCAATTTATCTTCACCATTGTAAACATCCTGCAGGAAGTTGTTTCTTCTTTGGCCAAGAGGTTTGGAGCAGCAGAGACTAATAAGAAGCCTTTACCCTGCTGTGCTTGTTTGAGTGTGGGATGAAGCAAACTGCTGCACGCAGATACATTTACACAGGAGGACACCCATCCTGTAGAATGCAAGAGCTGTAAAAACACAGGAGAGTTGAAGGCACGAATATGGTAACTGACCTAATTTCCTTGTTAAAGTAGGTTAACAACCCGAATTTCACAATATAGCAGCTATTTTTAACAATTCATGAAAATACAATCAGATTCAGCCTGGAGACAAAGGAAAACACAAATGAACAGCTTCCAGCACTGAGGGAATGTGGCAGCACACCCAAAACTGAGCTGTGGTACAGGGGAATACATCACGGAATCAAGGACTCATAGAATCGTCAGGGTTGGAAGGGACCAACCGCCATGGGCAGGGACACCCATGAGGGTGCTGAGACACTAGATCAGGTTGTCCAGGGTCCCATCCAGCCTGGTCTTAAAAACCTCCAGGGATGAGGCTTCCACCACCTCCCTGGGCAATCTCTGCCAGTCTCTCACCACCCTCCTGGGGAACAACTTCTTCTAACATCCAATCTGAATCTACCCATTTCTAGTTTTGCTGTATTCCCCCCCCAGTTCTATCACTCCCTGACACCCTCAAAAGACCCTCCCCAGGTTTCTTCTAGCCCCCTTCACATACTGGAAGGCCACAAGGTCTCCTTGGAGTCTTCTCCAGACTGAACAACCCCAACTCTCTATCTGTCCTCATAGCAGAGCAGCTCCAGCCCTCTGCTCATCCTTGTGGCCCTTCTCTGGACACCTTCCAGCACCTCCAGATCTTTCCTGTGCTACAGGCTCCAGAACTGGACACAGAGCTCCAGGTGGGGTCTCACCAGAGTGGTGTGGAGAGGGTGAATCCCCCTCCCTGGCCCTGCTGGCCACACTTCTCTTGCTGCAGCCCAGGCTCTGCTTGGCTCTCTGGGCTGCAAGTGCTCACTGCTGGCTCCTGCTGAGCTTGTCCTCCCCCAGCACCCCCAAGGCCTTTTCTTCAGGACTGCTCTCAAGCCTATAGCAGTGCCTGGGATTGCCCTGACCCAGCTGCAGGACCCTGCACTTGGTCTTGTTGAACCTCATGAGGTTGGCTTGGGCCCAGCTCTGCAGCCTATCCAGGTCCCTCTGGATGGATCCTTCCCTCCAGCTGTCAGCCACACCACACAGCTTGGTGCTGAGGGAGCTTCAGTGCCACTGTCCATGGCACCCACAAAGATGTTAACCAAGCCTGGTCCCAGTACTGATCCCTGAGGGGAGTCCTCTTGTCACTGGCCTCCACTTGGCCATGGACCACTGTTAGCCACTCTTTGGGTGTGGCCAAGTTCTTTATCCACCCAGTGGTTCATTCATCAATCCTGTGTTTTACCAGCTTGGAGACCAGGATGTGGTGTGGCACAGTGCCAGAGGCTTAGCTCAAGTCCAGATCAATGATGTCAGCTGCTCTCCCATTGTCTATTGTTGCTGTGAGCTTGTCACAGAAGGCCACCAGATTTGTCAGGTAGGACTTGCCCTTGGTGCAGCCCTGTTGGTTGTACCAAATCACCTCTTTGTTGTTCTTCTGCCTCAGCAGTGCCTGCAGGAGGCTCTGCTCCAGGATCTTAGCAGGCACAGAGGTGAGGCTGACTCAAGATGTGCGTAATGTACTGTAGACATCCATGCAGTAGCTGCCTTGGTAAAGTTCACATAGCCCTGTTGTGTTTACAAACAGACTGGAAGCCAGACTAAAGCCTGCCCTTTAGGTCTGAAATGGGATTTGTCAGCTGAATTAGATTGTAACAGGTATTTTACGTGTCACTGTTTTACAATCAAAGGTTTTGTTTCATTGGTAAACTTTTCACCAGGAGAGGAATGTAAAGAAATCACTTCTCCATTTAAAATCCAAGGAGAAGCTGAACATCTTTTTTTTGTTGTTTTACTTTGTCAAAATACCTGGGTTGGGTGTGTTCTGCATTTTAAAGAAGTCCTTGCAAATTGGCAAAAGAAAAAGCAGCTCCACTCAAACTGCTGTCAGTGTTTTTATCTGAAGCTGTGTCACCTAATCATTACTTTGTTTTCAGTCAAATCTTCAAGGGAAGTTTCCCAAAGGCAAGATAAGTCTGTAAAATACAGGGTTTACAAACCAGGAGTTTGGACTTTCTCTGAGTTTTAGCTGCATCCCTATCCGAGGGTAGCATGGAAGGCACATCTTTGCAGTTCAGCTGTTGCATTCAGGTCTCTGTTTGAGTACATCAGAATCGAGTGGCTGCTTCCCATGTGTTTGAGCATTTAGTGAGGTTAATGTGATCAGTGCCCCTCTGTTAACAGCACCAAGAAGGGAGTGAAAGCAGCAGTTCCAGCTAGAGCTGTTGGTGGTAGTCAGGTCCCTTCAAAGTCAGGCATAGGGGACACCAAGCCAGGACTTGCTGCTGTTTTTTCCTGACCAAAACCATGTAATCTCCAAAGGGATTTTACCACCTGGTCAATTATTTTTGTTTTTTTCCCATTTAGAGGGTTAAGAAAATGGAAAGATTTTATTTTTTCTAGAGAACAATGCAAATCCCTGCTTCAGTGTGTGTGCATGGTGGGTTAGCAGTGAATCTCAGAGACATTAACCTTCCTCTAAAATATAGTCAGAAGAAAGACTGCAGCGTTTCTGTGCTAGACAAACAGCTTCTCCCAAGTGCTTTGGGGGAGCTTGAAGTACGTCTTGTTTGCCAGTGATTCGAGATGGGAGTGCAGCACAGTTTCCTTGTCTTGTAGGTCAAGATACATCTATAGATTGCCTGTGAGCAATTCATCATTCAAACTTGCAAGCACATCAGAGCTCAGGTTTCTTAGAATTGACTATTGACAACTGGATCAAAACACAAGGAAAAACTGAGCTTGGAAAGTTAGCCTCCAGGTTGCTTTAGCTCAGCTTTTCGGTAGGGGAGGAGGGAGTAAGAGCACTGTAGGCTCCTGCTAGTTGTTTGGAGAACACCTCCAAATTGAGCATTTCCGGAGTCCACCACAAGTGACAGGCACACACATTCATGAACAAGCAATTCAGATTGAAGACCTTGAAGTATGATTAGACTAAGGGCAGGAGACCAGTATGGTCATCTCTTCTCAGCCAAGAAAGGAACACACTGAGAAGAGCTTGTCCTAGATCAGTTTTGCATTTTAAAACGCAAAGATGATTTTGTGATGTTAGTCTTAAATTCTGCTAAATAGAGAAAATGGCAGAATCCATCCACAATGAAAGTACAACCTGGATTTTCACCTTGCTCTTCCCATGTGCTTTTTCTGCTGGTTTTCTGTCTTCTGATACAGCCTGTAAGTTTTTCATCTCTTCAGTTTGTATGTTGGGTACTACCTACACTCATGGGAAGACATCATAATCTCTTTCTGCAAGTACTTCCTGTGTGACAGGTTACAGCTAAACTCCTGTGGTGAATGAACTAAATCAGGCTAAAACTAGCTAAGCTGGTTGCTCCCTGGCATACTTGGTCAGGGTCAGGCAACAAGGCCAAGCAAAAGCTTCATGTGAATGGATTTGTCCTAGTAAGCCCTGGCAGACTTAAACTGTCTCTGAAGTGACTTTGGGTACCTCTTTGTTCCTCTGATTAAAGACTCAGGCTTCTCAGCTTTGCTGTTCGTGGCTTCTCTGTTTCTTTTTGAGAGTCTGAGAACATGCAGGGGCAGTTAGAGGACAGATTTGTCATCCCACCTCTAAAATAAAGATAGAAGCTGTCAAGACATCTAGCAGAAGCAGCAGGCTTTGCAAAGCAGAGAGCAAGTGTGCCTAGATGTAATTAATAGCTATCTCCAGCTTCACATTCTTCATAAACTGTAAATACAGGGAGAGACAAACTGCATCAGGTCAAGGAGGGGATGAGTGGCAAGTGTTAAAATGTACTGGGAAGGCTGGTGGCTTGTCACAGGAGACCAAAATTACAAGAGGGTGCTGGTGGCAAAGAAACAGAGCCATGATTACACCTAAGAACCCAGGAGCTAGATGTTGTTTAATGATGGAGAAAAGCACTGTCAGTTTTCTAAGTATCCAAAGCATCTGGGAAAATATTCTTGTGTTCATGGACATCTAAGGCCTGTAGAATATAAAGCAGTTTAAAGTCATGCAGAGCACAGTGCAGTCCTCACAGGATTGAGAATGATAGCTAGAGGGTCCTCATACTGGACTCCACACAGTAGAAGTACTCAATCTCTCTAAAAATATCCCATAGGATAAATGCTCAGGGGAGCCAGACACAGAAAATATGGCTTTGAAAATTTCCACAGTGAAATTCCCAGATGGGAGTAACAGCATTTGCCTCCTATTGCTGGTTCTAGATCTAGAGGTGATGGATGATATCTGGAGAGAAAAATATCTGTGCTGCTGGCAGCCTCTTGAAAGCAGGTAGGCATCCAGGCGGGACAGAGGCCTTGGACCCTCTCACGAACATGCTCCAAAAAGCCACAAGTAATGCCTTGCACACAGTCACATCGATGGCACTGATGTGCCTGGCAGTTCAAGTGTCTGCTGCTGGTGCTGCTGGGTATGTTGAGATTCGCCCTTGGGAAAGGTGCCCCTGTAGGTAGAGCCTGGGCATGGGTTACAGCAGTGAGTTCCCACTCCTCTCACTGGTGTTCTTTAAAGTGGCTACATCCACACCACAAAGTCCTGCCTGCTCTGGTGCTTTCTTTGAGTGGCTGCTGTTGAGGATAAGGCACAGGAGGTGGTCTTGTGGTGGAATAGTGGTGCCCTGGCAGCTTTTGTGTCACTTGTCTGCCCTTTCTTTTTAAATCAAAATGGAAAACGAGTTACTTTAAAACAGGGGCACTGCTGCCACAGCAGTTAGTGAAGCTGTGGTGACTGAGACAGGCAAGTCTGGGCTCGTTAGGCAGTTCATAGGAAGCCTCAGTGCTTGTAGTCTGGAGGAAAAAAAAAAGGGAAGAAAAAAGCCCAAACACCCAAACCCAAGTGTGTGCACAGCTTCAGTGGCACAGGGGAGAGAGGGGCAAACAGGTCAGGATCAGACCCTCCACCCCATACCAAGCTATTCAGTGAAGAACTAGGAAAAGCATCCTGCCTGTATTATGGCTTTAAATTGATGTTCAATCAGTGTCATAGGATTGGTAATTTCAGTCTTTAAATATGAGAGAGGAAGAAGTTTCCTTTTGTGTTCTTGGAGGAGGGGATTTGCTATCAAAGTTTATGATCTCCCTTAGAGTTTGCATGGGTGGAAATTGAGAAGAGCTGTAGTGTTCTGCAGTGCAGGATTGATTGTTCCCTCTCAGTGCAGAAGATAATTCTTCCTATGTATTTCAAACTACAGGAGATGTTTGTGGTCTGATTAATTTCTTTAATAGCTTTTACTAATGGACACTGATTACACATCACAGCTAGTGAACAGCTGTTCTCCACTCTGGATGAAAATCACAATGATCTATACAAACCTTGCTCCTCCTTTGGGAATACACAACTGGCACTTTCTCTGCAGGTGAGCTGGTTGTCACCAGTGGCCACTTTGAGGAGGTGAGAGGAAGGTGTTAAAATTCAACCTTTAGTATTAATTTCTAATGTAAAGTTCAGGTTGCAATATCTCTTACAGCCAAATGCAGTCACTGCTTATTTACATTTTAACTCCTCCTCTAGTAATGTTTCCCAGTTTTTAATAAAGTAAAAAATGTAGCAGTTAAAGTAGTTGATGCTTCTCTCAAAGGCCTCCTTCAGTCACATCTGTCTTGCTTTCTTGGAAGCTGCCACATGGGCATAGTGATTACAGAGGAAGGGGGAAAGTGTAATTACATAGCCAGCTGCATTTAGTTCTGGGACAGATCCTGGTTCAGTAGTGAATTTAGCAGTGAATGTTATTAAATGCAGTGTGTTCTAAATCTGAACCCAAGTTGTGCACAGAAAGAAGGCATTGGTGGGGAGCATTGGTGTGCAGTATTTGGCAATGAGACAACCCACTGGCAGGGTTTGCAATAATTTGGCTTCAGCTATTATGAGAGGGTTTAGAACTTAGAACAATTCTTTGCTCTGTGTAGATGTGTGTTTTAGCTGGTGTTGCTTTGGAAAGTCCTTGAGCTCCATGTTTTGTTGCTCATTACCAGTCAGAAGAAAAGAAGCAGCAGCACTGTTCTCTGTTTGAACCTGTGAATGTGTAGAGCAGCCTCTTGCCAGTTCTTCTCTGCTTAATATTCTTCTTTAAATCCTGAAAGCTAAATTGTTTGCTTTCAAAGACATTTGTAAAACAAAGACATTTTCTGTTCTGACTTTTTGCATTGAATATACAACTGGGAAAAGTAGCTCAGAACTATGGAACATTGAAAGGGATTTATCTGCAAAGCAGTGAAAAGCAGTGAGATACCGACTTGCATGACAAAATCAGGCTGATGGCTGGGCCCAAAGAGTGGTGGGGAGTGGAGATAAGTCTGGCTGGTGCCCAGTCACCAGTGGTGTCCCCCAGGGTTCAGTACTGGGGCCTGTCCTCTTAAATATCATTATCACTGATCTGGGTGAGGGCACTGAGGAACCCTCAGTAAGTTTGCAGATGACACCAAGCTGGGTGGCTGTGTCCATCTGCTAGAGGCTATGGAAGCTTTGCAGCAGGACCTGGACAGGTCACACCCATGGGCCAAGGCTCATTGGATGAAGTTCAACAAAGGCCAAGTGCCAGGTCCTGCACCTGGGTCACAACAACCCCATGAGGAGCTACAGACCTGGGAATATGTGGTTGGAAAGCTGCAGCTTGGAGAGGGATCTTGGGCTGTTGGTTGACAGTCGACTGACCGTGAGTCAGCAGTGCCCAGGTGGCCAAGAAAGCCAATGGCATCCTGGCTTGGATCAGAAGCAGGGTGGGCAGCAGGGAGAGGAGGTGACCATCCCCCTGTGCTCAGCACTGGGGAGGCCACACCTCGAGTGCTGTGTTCAGTTCTAGCCCCTTCTCCTTGGTGGTAAGCAACAGGACTGGAGGAGATGGTTTGGGGCTGCACCAGGAGAGGTTCAGGCTGGATGCTGGGAAATACTGCTTTACACATAGGGTTGTCAAACCTTGGAATGATCTCCCCAGGGCAGTGCTGGAGTTGCCATCCCTGGGGTGTTCAAGCAGCTGTGGACATGGTGCTTAGGGACATGGTTTAGTGTTGCCCCTGCAGTGCTGGGTCGGGTTGGACTGGATGAGCTTAGAGGTCTCGTGCAACCGGATGTGTCCTGTGATTCTGTGAACACAGGCCTGGTCCTGCTGTTTGAAGTCAGGGGGAGCAGAACTCAGAACCTTGAGAGTCTAAGCACAGATGATGAATCTGCAGATGAAGGCATTTTTTGTTTGTGCTGTCATTTTTTGGTGTGTTTTGGTTTATGGTTTTTTCCCCCTGGTCTGTTTTATTTTCCATAATGATGATGAATGTCCCTTCAAGTCAGAGGCTTTTCCATTTGGATATGAAAAGGAACATAATCTTCTGCTGATATTTTTGCTCTTACGAAGCAGTTGCATTTTACAGATGTGACAGTTGTAATTCCAGCTGGTACCTATGACTGCTTATTTCTCTGCCCATAATTGGTCTTTTATGTGCAGCAAATGTGCATCTACATGCAAAGCCATTGTTTTTGTCAGGTTTTCGTGGTACTCTGTGCAAGCCAAGCAGCTTCCAAGCTCAGGAAAAGTGATTCCAAATGAAAGAGCTTGCAGGCATTTGTACAGCTTCTCCCACAGGGTTCTGAGGAACACTTGATTCCTTTAATTGTTTTTAAATTAATTTTGATGGTGAAAACAGTTATAATAAGGCTCCAGAGAAAATGGTAACAAAATACTATTTACAGAGCTTTTACATCAAGAATCTGAGCAGGCCAAAGTAGAATTATGGAAGACAGTTGGTTTGAACAGAGCTGTTGAGGCACCACTGGAAATGTGTTTGGATTCCCTGTGTAAAGTAACAAACTTGAGGTGCTCTTAGTAGCCACTGTAGTAATGGTTGTTGTACAGCACCTCTGCTGCTCTCCTCAAACTCGCTTTCAAGCTAAAGCTTAGAACTTAGTCATGAGGTTTGTGGTTACAGGTTGGACTCGATGATCTTCGAGGTCTCTTCCAACCTTGGTAATACTGTGATACTGTGAACTTCGCTGGTCTCAGTTAAGCAGAGACAAAAGTAATTTGCCTGCATTGTGCCTGCTGGCTATGGACGGACACCTCACTTAGCCTTTAGATGTGGGCACTTTGATACCAGGCTCTAGGCTTCCCTCATCTAAGGATGCTCTTAATCACATTACCTCTTGAGAGGCATGAATGCAAGTGATGAGGGTGGGCCTGTAAGAACTCCAGTGGGAAGCAATTGTGATTTTCTGCAGGTGTGGTTGAAGCTCTTGTTTACAAGAGTGTGCATGCAAGCAACTGCAAAGCTGTCAGTGCTGTGGGGCAGGCAGGAGAGATCCCTCTTTGTCAGCTGAAGGCTGCTCTGTTCCTTTGCAGATGCGATGAGTACGTCACGCAGCTGGACGAAATGCAGCGGCAGCTGGCAGCGGCTGAGGATGAGAAGAAGACTCTGAACTCCTTGCTCCGGATGGCTATCCAGCAGAAGCTGGCACTGACCCAGCGCCTGGAGCACTTGGAGCTGGACCATGAGCAGGCCAAAAGGGTGCGCACAAAGTCTGCTTCCAAAGCCAAGGGCCCGAATCCTGGCGTAAGTCACATTCGGTCCTGCGGAGACAGGTCTGAAGGGTCTGTCCTCAACAACCAGGTGTTTTGTGGTGAGAAATATAAAATCTATTGTGACTAGGACAGGGGCAGGAAAATCACATCCTGCCTCTTGTCTGATGCTGTAATGTCAGCATAAATCCCCGCTACCTAACGTGGCAGTGAATTGACTCGTTCTAGTGCGGCGTTGAGCCAGGTAATACAAATCGTATTCTGGTGGTCTTAACTGTAATTCCTGAGCATGGGGGTGCTATTAACAAGTTCATGGTGGAGACAAATTAGCTCTTTCCACAGTTACTGTGTCAGGGTTTTGCTGTTGATGGTAAGTGTTAGAGGAGCACACTCGGCAGAGGATACCCGGTGCTGCTAATCGTAGTTTGTACAGCACCAGCAGGATCCTTTCTCTGGGGCTGCAGCACGCTTCAATAAAGGCTTTTATAGGCAGACACAAACAGGAAACTTTCCTTCTGATTGTGGCTTGAGAAGTGGTGAAAAGCAAACGTTAAAATTAGAGGTATGTGTTGAAAATGCAGAGCATTTCAAAACAGCAAGCAAACTTAATTTGCTATGAATATGCTGTCCCATCACCACTGACCAAGGCCTTGAAGCTTTTATGGGGTATAAAAGCTAGAAAAAACACTTGGGAAGGGTACATTATTTAGACTGCTTCCCTCTCTTCTGAGGGGTAACCAGAAGAAACTTGCACATTTGAATAAAAAGATATGCAATATTTACCCCATTTGATAGATAAGGTAAAACTCCAAGAATTGGGATCCTACTGGTACAGTTCCACTTTGAGAAGTTGTGCTGTGGAAGTGTCATGTCCTGAAAGGATCTGGATGGGCTCGTGTTGCTCCTGGCAAGCAGAACACTTTGGAAGGAATCTGTTTTATGTATTGCTGTAGCCACACGACGTACCTGTGTAGAATTAATGTGACTGTGGCCTAGGATCGTCAGTCACAAACTAGTTTTCCTCAGCTTTCAGTATGAATCTGAATAGGATAGAGTATTGCAGAGCTCTGATCTCTTGTTTTTAAAGACACAGAAGCTGTTGCATTCCTTATGCAAGCATGTGTTCCACATTATAGGCACAGGAAATTGAATGAGATCATCCTGCTAATCATTATTTATGAAGTAGCTTAGTTTGCAAATTAATCTTTAAAAACAAACCTTTGTCTGCTGATGAACTTGTAAGGGGCCTTTTTAGCCACTTCATTACACTATGTTTGATAACATAAAAGTGTACTTCATAATTGGTGCCTAATGAGAGAGAGAGATGGGAAACATTGCTTCTAAACTGGTGGAGACTGTGTGGAGCACATGAAGGCACACTTCTTGAACCCAGAGTTTTAAAGTGCCTAGCCTCAGACTCCAGTTTCATGTAAAGCCCTCTTTGTTTTGTACTCTTTCAGATCATTTTGTATGCCTCTGGTATTGCTAAGAGCAGTGTGAGCCGGCACAGCTGTGTGCTTGGCAGTGCTGTGCTCTGCTGCCATTCGGCATTCTGCTGGGCCACTGCCTCATCTCACCACCATTCCTTTAGCTGACCAGCAGCTTGCCTCCTGGGCACCCTGCTCTATCTATAAGTAGCCAGGAGATGCCACAGTACTGACAGAAGGAAACCACCTGGGATTTTGGCTTCCCAGATAGTGGGAGGGGAAGGCTTCTAAATGAATATGATGAGGATTCATATTCTAAATGAATACAAATGGAATTGTAGAAACCTTGCCACAGTTCAGAGCCAGAATTGTATTTACCAGTATTGAGAGGAGGGAAAAACCCCAAAGTGATTTCAGTCTGTGTTGCTCAAACATCACTGCTTGAGAAGTTTAAACAAAGAACAATTCTGGCTTTAGAAACTAGCCCCTGTGCATCCATCTATGGTTACTGAGTTCTGAATTTGAGCTTTAATATTGCTAAACAGCAGGCTGGGTGTTTGAGACTTCTTTTAACAATTGTCTGTCCTGCTTTGCTTTTCTTTGCTGCACAATCTCCCCAGAAGCCTTTATTCTTCTCATTCCTGAGTTGAGTGTAATTGAAAGGTAATTTGTAAAAGCAGGCATTGGGTGCTGACTTTCTCTGCTCCAATAGAAATGCTTACAGCTTTGCTTCCACGATGCTAGGGAGCTTTAATGCAGTTTTCACTGCTGCCATGTCTTTCATGGTAGTATTTTTGAATAGTTTTCAGGGTTGGGTTTTTTTTCAGATTAACTGGAACTTTCTGTAAAGTTCCCAGTGTTAACAGGCAGTGACTAGCACTATCACTCTTGGATCATGCATTCACTTCCAAGCAGGAGCAGTTTTGATATTAGTCAAATTGTTTCACTATTCATTTCCATTCATTGCTGTGAATCTCTGCACAACAAGAGAGCCAACCTGACTGCTGTTTGAGCTTGCCAAGGGTATGGTTTAACTTTGTATAGCACCTGTTGTATAAAGAAATGAGGAATGGTGGCAAGGTGACTGGATCTGCTGTTTGTATTTTTAGGTAATATTTCAGATTAAGTCTTGTAATTCTTGGTTAACAATATCTCAAAAGGTATATTGGCTATAAGTCTTTTGTATCACTTTCATGGGTTGGAATAAAGCATGGAAACTTTCTTAAGCGAACACCTACCTCTGCAAGCAGGCTCTTCTGAATGGTGTTCTCTGCATTGGCCTGCATGATACACTGACCTGCATGTTTCTGGAGAGCCTAAAGCTTCACTGAAAATGTTTCTTGCACATTTCATTGCTGTTAACTTGTGCTTGAACAGCAAAGCTTTATTCAGTACTTGTAAGAAATCTTCTTCCTGCAAAGCTCTTGCTCCCCGGCTAAACCCACAGAGCGCTGCTCCATCGGCTTGGAAAGCATCTGCGAGCTACAAGGCTGCTTCTACCCCAACAAGCTAACAGACACCCTCCACCAACTAACCTGCTTCTGCAGCACCTTGGTTTCGGTTGTTTCATCGAGAAATAAACACTGAGGTTTTTTCATTTTGATTTTTTTTTTTTTTTTCTAATGCCATTTTATTTTTCCATTTTTCAGCTGTAGAGTAGTCCCTGGAGAAGCCCTTCCAACAGTGCAACAGCATTGCTTAGCCTCTTTCATGGCAGTTCAAAGTGGTAGACCATTGCACAAGGAATGGAAACCACTGCCCTGATCCTAACTTTTCCTATGTACTACCTGAAACTGTCCTTTTGTGTCTGAAGCTATAAAACAAACAAGCTTTACCTATCAGTGCTGCTGCAGTAAGAAAACTTACAAGTGCTGAAGAAACCTACTTCAAGTGTAACGACCACTACGGTAGTTTGTGACCTGCTAGAACTGTTGGGAGGGGAATTTCTGATGTCCATGCAGATGCTCCTTTTTTTTTTAAATCTGATTGTTAAACCTGTGCACTTTGGATATTTTGGTATTTTCTTTAGCTTCTTTAATTCCCTGAGTAGAAGAGTTTATATAAATGCGGTAGTCTGTGCTCACAGTCTCCAGTTTGGGCTTGTGATTTTTGAACTCTACATCAGCATGATGATGGGGGGGGGGGGAGTGGGGGTGGGGTGGTGCTTCTAGATTTGGGTTAGGAAAGAATTTCAACAAAAAACCAGGAGCTCTGCTAAAACTGTGTGCTGTGCTTCAGCAGCTTTTTTTATTGTTATAAAATGTTAAGCTTTATATGTTTAAAATACTGATTATTTTGTTGTTGGGTTTTTTTTTACCTGCCATGTTCATTAAGAAATCCAGGGTATTCCAATTCTGGGGTTTTTTTTCATATTGTATTATTATTCTTAGGAATAGTTCAATGTAACAAGAAGAAAACTTGACTTTGCTCTGGTTAAAACAGTAATAGGCACTTGAAAAATATTAAATAAGTAGTATTACCTATAAATTGCAGAATTCCTGGGTTCTAGGAAGTTGAAGTATTATTGATTAACAGAATTTTCTACAACTATACCAGTTAAATTCCAAATTGGAATTGTTTTGTTACTGTTTCATTTTATCGTGCCAAATTCTGGTACATTTAGAAAGCAAACTCCTAAAGCTGTGGACGATAGGGTGTTAGGTGTCAGCGCCTTTCTGTCACTTGTCATTGCCAGTAGTGCCTTGAATCATGTGAAGGGAGGCTCTCAGAGTAGCTTAGTCTGAGTCCTGTAACTTAGGAGCGAGGGAATGGCTGTTTGGCAGCGGAGGATGACCTGGAGCAATAAGTGCAAAGCGAACTCCCCTCTCGCACATTGTTAATGAATAGTCTTACTCTAGAATCTCTAGAGTCAAGGGATTGTAAACAATTCTGTTAGTCAATGATATTTCATCATGCAAATCCTTGCAAATTCAGGGGTATAAAGGAAAAGAAACGCAAACCCAAATCCACTTTGGGACAAACGGACTCATGCTGAACAAGTGAGAGAGGAGTCTGAGCACCTTGGTGGTAAGAGCACAGAGTGCATCGAGCAGGGGCTGTCACGGTAGCTTCGTGTGCTGGTGGGTGCAGTTAACCATAGTATTGTCTGCAGCTGTGGAGAGCAGAACACTGGTGTCCTCTCCTGCATGTTGTATCTAATCATTGTGTTTTCAGGAAACAGAAATGGAGAAGTGCCTCGGCAAGCTGTCCCCATCCCTGTACTGCTTGCGGAGGCTCGGGTGAATGATTAAATTGGTGCTTGTTGGGGGGGGGGGGGGAGCCTTCCCACTGCTCAAAAATAGTACAAATTGAAATGACATTGATAGTGGGGGAAAATATTTCTGTTTGCTGGAAACAAAGCATTATTATTCCTAGATGTGGGGACTCGTATGTCCATCTTGTTACAGTATTGATTCATAAGAAATATTGTTGCATTTAAAATGACTGCATTTGTCCATGGGTATTTATTTGAAATCCTGTCCAAGTACTGTACTCTGTTCTATGTGCATTACCTTTAGTGGTGGATTGGTCTCCACTGAACGTCCTGGGCATGTATTTTTGCCAAGTAACCTTGACGTGGATCTGGGAAGAACAAAATGTTAAAGTGTGGAAACTTCTTACAAGTGTAACTTTGTGTTAATTGGATAACCTTAGGAGGTGTAGAGAGCAAAACCTTGCTTCCACATTAACAAACTGCTTACTGTAGGGAAGCAATCTGCCTGCGTAAGGGTAGTCACATTGGCTGTGTCAATAAAAGAGAAAAGAAAGCCTCTCTGTTGCTTCTGTCTTTGTCTTTGAAGAAGGTGCCAGTTTCAGCCAGTTTCAGTACTCTTCCTAAGCATTTTTTTTTTTTAACCCCCTCAGTGTGGCCCAGGAATGTTTCAAGGGAATTTGCTAAATACACAGAGAAGACCCAACTGTAATGTCTTGCAGTGACACTGCCATCTTTTCCTCCTTCAGTGGTTCGGTAATCGCAGCCTCTTTTGCAGAAAGGATTCGCATGCAGGTATGTTTGGGTTGCTTCTGGACACTTGTGGGAAAAAGGTCTGAGAGAGGTTACTCATTAAAAATAGTGGGAAGGAAAACAAAGCTGAGCACACTGAGGTCTAGGTGACTGAAGTCTCAGTATCAAAGTGAAAAGCCTGGTTTCATTGGTTTATGAAGTTTTGCTGCCTAGTTCTAATGTGGAAATGGCAGTAATTCATTCCAGTGGCATACCTGCTAAAATTGGTGTCATGTCTCAGCAGGAGATGGACCTACTACATCCAAAGCAACAAATAATTCTATTAATTTAAGCAGGGTTTCTCTCAGATTTAAATAAACTCCACTCTTGGGTCTGTAGTTCATTTTCAGTTATATTTTTTTTCTCTCACAAAGTCAGGTTTTGGAATATTTGATACAGTTAAGCTTCCTGGATCCCTAGTGCTGCTTAAAGTCTGCCTTTTCTCACTACAGTGCCAGCTAAGAAAACACAGGGTTAAAGAAAGCCAGGTGGACTGACATCTCTTGTCTGGCGAGCATATTCCAAAGGTAGAGACAAGGTAATAATTTCACCTGCTGTATCATCCGTTAGATAAAGATTTAGAAAGAAGGGTCCTTTGGCTAAAAAGCTACTCACAGTTTCTGACTCCCAAGGAAGCTGAGGCTTTATACAAGCGTTGGATGAGATTTTTAAAGTGGTTTTGGAGAGGCCTAATCAGCTGCTCCTGCTGATTCAGCCTACCCAATAATTCTGACTCCCTGAAGACAGGACATGCAAGGTGCCTGGGCTTTAACAGCTCAGGTTTACTTCCCTGCTTTCCTGGGGACAGGCTGTTGGCTGTGACAGAAAAGGGTGCATCCCTGCAGGCAGGAACTGTGCACAGACCTTTCTCTCCTCCTCTGTTTTGTGACTTCCCTAAATCAAATAATGGGCTGGACAGAACTGGAATTGCCACCGTAGAAAGGTGTGGCTGCGAGGGCAGCTTAGAGGGCTGCCAGAGCAAGCTGTGGCTAATTCTGGGTACTGCTTCATTCATCAAGATCCTGACAAGTGGCTGGGATGAGCATTGTAGAAGTGGTCATTCAAAAAATCTTACTGCATAAGAACTGTGCAGTAGTTCCATGAAGGGTCAAGGAGAATCCCTTTTTAAAGGATATGAGTTTGTGTTCTGGATGATTTAGTAGGAGATTGCATAAGTACTGTTCTAACCATTTTGGTGACTACTTTTTTCTGAGTAAAGAAGTTCTACAGAATGTTTTGGCTTCAACTGATTTGTGGGGTGACAGAATAATGATGTCATTGATGTGATGTAGAGGTACATAAAAAGAAAGAGATGAGAATGCCTTTATCTAAATTCAAACTAAGTTGTTTCTGAAGCAGGCAGACAGAAGTTAAGTGCTGTCATTCCTATTTAATTCCTGTGCAATTCCTTCCTGTTTAAAAGCTAAACCTTACTGTCTGCCCAACCATTGTGGTATGTCTTGAAAGTTGGCATCTCTGCCTCTTTCAGGCTAAAGCTGGAGTAAATGTCTGCTCTAATGGAACCCAGATAAACAGCATTTCCCTCTCCTGTTTGACAGAGATTCCAGTTTCGGTATGTCTCCAATCAAAGAATCTCTGTTGGGCTGATTTTAGGTTACTGAAGACTTTGGGGCACAATCTACAATGTCCTGTACGTTATTTATTTATTTAGGCTGGAGGTGAGGAGAAAGTTCTTCACCGAGAGAGTGATTCGTCATTGGAATGGGCTGCCCGGGAGGTGGTTGAGTCTCCGTCCCTGGAGGCGTTCGGGAGGGGACTGGATGTGGCACTTGGTGCCATGGTCTAGTTGTGAGGTTATGGTTACAGGTTGGACTCGATGATCTTCAGGGTCTCTTCCAACCTTGGTAATTCTATTCTATTCTTAAATGTGGAATTGATTTCTGAAAACGCTGAACCTAACTCCTGCTCAGGGCTAAGAGCATTTAGGTACCTCTGTCCTTTTCCTTCTGCATAATGGAGTTTATGTGCCTGGAAGATACTGCTTTAGAAAAACCTCACCCTCAATGCATCTATCTATGCCATGTCAGATGACTCCACTCCTAAAACACATGTTATTTGTGAGGTAGTGTGAAAGTCAGTCTTGTTTGGAGTGGCTTCATTGAGTGGTGACAAGCTGTAACTCCTCATTTCTTGTATAAGGTGATACAAAATGAATTACAAACACGGGAGCTGAAAGGTGCTTTTGGGCCACTGAGTTCATCCCCAGTTCTGCAGCTGACTGCACACTGCCAGACCTACAGCTTTCAGTAAGCTAAAAATACGAATGCAAACCCACAGTAAACAGAGCAGAGAGGTTTCAGTAACACTACTCTGCTCTGATGCGACTTCAGCCTTGGTATTCTGGTTGCAGCTAGCAGACAGACTCACTGAAGGGGTCAAGAGTCTGTTAGCTGCCACGCGGGTTGGCTTTTAGCTAGAGGTCAGTAACAGCTCCTTGTTTCCACAGGTGGACACCCACACCTTAAATGTAGCTTTTTGACAGGATATTAGGAGTCCCCTAACGATCTCAGTTTCTACCCTCATTTTGCGTTAGAGACACAGAGGAAAGCCCCTGTAGCTCGTTATTTGTGTCAAATAAGTGCAACAGGATGATTGTTTTCCCCTGCCCAGCATTTAAAAGATGAAGAATGGCTCTGCTGCCCTCCCTGAGGACTCCAACAGGAACATTCTGAGTTGTGAAGATAAGGCTCTGGAAGGAGCTGACATACTGATGGTTCATTATCTGTGGCATGAACCTACTTCTGCTTTCAGAGAGTCTAGGGAACAGCTTGGAGGTATTTTACCTTGAGGTCTGAATCCATTTATCTGAAAAATCCCTTGAAGTGGTGATAGAGAATGCCAGGATTTGAAGTGCCTCAGTTTATCCAGAACATAGCCCAGGTAACTATTTTCATCCAACTTCTTTATGAAGCAGGGATGAAATGCAACTGTTTCGCTCTGCTATAAAAATCTTGTGCCAGAGCATAAAGGCTGCAGCTGGACTTGTGTCCTGGATGGGGGCTGCTTTACATCTAAGTGCTCTGCTGCTCTGCGTTTTTTTACCTCTGGATTCCTGGCTGCTCTGGTAAGTGGTGGTGGTGAATATGGAATAAACTTGCATTTTACCTAGGGTGGTATTAAAAACCAACCACACACACAAAACACTACCTCAGTGTGGTTTGCATAAAAATATTTGCCCTTCAAAGCTTGCTTTGATGAATCATTTTGCAAATTTAAAACAAAAGCAACAGAATCAGTTTCAGTGCTGCCTTAAATATTCAGTTTTGTGTTGCAGTGGTTGGTTTAATGCCCTGGTGAGTGTAAAATAAAGCAGCACTTCTTTCTCTGCACTGGGAGAGGGTTGGTTTCAAAGTCACAAGAAGGAGATTGTACAGATACTCAAAAGGCTTAGTACAGTAGCTTCAAATCTTTTCCTTTCCTCTTCAGAAAGGGGGGAGGCTCTGATCAAAACTCTGAGAGTTGTAAATAAGGCTCCTGTGCACAAAGGAACTTTGTATGCCTAGCAGAGTGTCATATGGTGGCAAAAGCAGATGAGGGCCACCCCGAGGGTTGCATCATCCAGAAGAGAACGCAACACGCGTCCTTCACACGAAGAGCATGGCAGACAAAACCTGTGCCTCTGCAGAGCCTTAGCCTCTTGGTCTCCAAGGTCTCATTAAATCCATTAAGTTATTTTTACTTTCTTTAGGTTTACCTTTCCTGGATGTGCAGTGCTAATCTTTATTTAACTGCAGAGCCTAGCAAGAGGGAGAATTCATTTCTGTTGAGCGCTCTTCCTGTACAAGAATTTTAATGTGAGATGACAGGCAACTTTTTTCTTTGGGGGGCAGAAAGAATGAGTACTTGTGTGAACTTCACTTGCTGCATTTATCAACTCTTCTTTTACCCTTGGAGGCAAGTGCCTTCGACAGCAAGGGTTTGAAAACAACAAAAAGTAGCCCACAGTAAAGACCACATTCAGTGGATATTGCCCAGTGCTTCAAAGCTTAAAGGAAAGGAGTATATTGTACTGGGGGCAAAGTGCACTTTGCATTTGCAAAGAAGTTTTGATAGAATCTGAGACTTTGAGGTGCTGACAAGGTGCAGTTCGGTGCAGAGGATTGCCAGTCAGTTTCTAAGCTACTCTACAGAAGCTTTGACTTTGTAGTTAAGCCTGAGAGCAGCACTAGTGACAGCAATGTGGACAAAGAGAACTTGTTCCTGTTATGACTTCCTTCATGAGATACTGAAGGGAAACAGCTTGGGGGTTTGAGATGGGTTAGGAGTGAAGGGTTTGGCAGAGCTGGAAATGGATCTACAGCCTGCAGCTCAATCAAAGGTTGAGTCCTGTGCTTTTACTCAGCAGTCATAAACGATGCTGCAAAGCACAACCCCAGGTTTTGCTCCTCATGCTTCTAAAGGACTGGGGATGCCTCTTCCTTTGGGGAAGGGTGAAAGTTGCAACATTCAGAGGAAGTGTCCCAGCAAGCACCTTCCTGTTCTAAACCCAGATCTGAACTCTTTTTGCTGCCAGTGGCAACCTACCTTCTCAGTAGCTTTTATTCCTTAAAATCCCCAGCAGAACTGCAAAAGGGAACTTTTCTTTGATGCTTATCCACTGAAATTCCAACTCCAAATTGCTTACCTGGGCTGAAGAGCAGGCTTGTGCTTAGATGTGAATGGCTGCAATTGAATGTTTGCTTAAACCATAAAGTCCCTCCAAAATTACTCAACTGATTCTGGTCAAGAGATACAAATCAGATACTGCAAATGCCCCAGCTCTCAGCTCTCCTGAGAGTGAAGAACCTGAGTAATTTTCAGCTGCAAAGTTTGTTTCTGCTGCTGAGCACCTGCTGCATCTGCCAACTACCCAGCAGTGGTCGGTAAGCTCAGATGTGCTCTGGTGAGAGTAATTTAGAGATGATCTGCCCCTCTTGTCCTCAAGGACAGGACTAACTCCAGGCAGCTATAACCATATGGTACAGCAATGAAGGTGGGGAGTCTAACCTGTGAAACAGTGAAATTGGCCCAATCTATGCTTTGAGAGGGAATTTTGAAAGCAGCATCCAGAAATCCAGGCTGGTCATTCCTGGTAAATCCAGCCTCTTACCATATGGCTCTGTGGCTGCAAGCACTGACAGAGCTTGGGGATTTTGACACCACCATGGCCTGCAGGGTACCAGGCTTGCTGACATCTAATGGAAGACAACCTTCTCAAAGTGGGAAGTGGGGCTTTGCTCAGGAGATTGTGGCACTGATCTTACACCTTGATGACAGCAGACTGCTTCAGGAATCATCTAACCCTGGAGGCTGCGTGCACACTAAGAAAGCCAAAGCCAGGTTTGATCTTTGTAGGAATGTTAAGGATGTTGATACATCTGTCCACAAGCAAAAGAGGAAGAAAATAAAATAGGCTTATATAATACTATTTTATAGAATACTAATGAACAGGGCTTTAAAGTAGGTGTGCAGGGTGGCAATATCATCAATCTTATGTGACAAGGTGTGGGATGGCACACCAGGGTTAGAGGGACAGAGTGCTAGTAAGGGCCCTCAGTCTGTTGTCCTGAGGCATTGCCAGGGACACAGTAGCAGGCCCAAAGTCTCATGGAGATGAGCCAGGGGCTCCTGAGCTAGCAGCAGCCAACAGAGAAACACCTTAAGGGAATTCAGGGGTGTTCTGTCAGGGGACATGGGGACAGCCCAGCTGAAGGCTCTGCACGACTGCATGCACCATGGGCAACAAACAGGAGTTGGAAGGTACCTTGCTGCTGGAAGGCTACAAGGTAGTGGCCATTACTGAAATCTGGTGGGATGAATCCTATGACTGGAGTGTGGCTATCAATGGCTACAAGCTGTTCAGAGGGGACAGGAGGAGGGGTGCAGGGGTTGCCCTCTATGTTAAGAAAGGGATTGAACGTGAAGAGATGTCCCTAAAGAACAGCCAGGAGCAAGTCAAAGGCCTGTGAATAGGAACTGGAGACCAAGGCAACAAGGGGAACAAGGGGCTGGTGTCTACTACAGGCCACCTGCTCAAGAGGAGCCCACTGATGAAACCTTCTTACTCAGGCTAGAGGAGGCCTCATGCTCACAGGCTTTTGTCCTCCTGGGGGACTTCAGCCACCCTCACTGGAAAAGTAGCACAGGGAGCTGTAAGCCATCCAGCATGACTTCTTAAGCCAGGCAACAGACAGCCCTACCCGAGGGGATGTGATGCTAGATCTGATGGTCACCGGTACAGGTGAGCTCACTGGGGATGTCAAGAGGCAGCCTGGGCTGCAGTGGGCACACACTGATGGAGCTCTTACTCCTAAGGGAGGCGAGTCAGGACCCTGAGTTTCAGAAAAGCAAACTTCCAGCTCTTCAGGGAGTTAGCCAGTAAGGCACCCAGGGAAACAGAACAGAGCTGCCAGATCTTTAAGGATGCTTTCCACAGGGCACAAGAGCTCTTGATCCCCAGGTGAAGAAATCAGGCGAGGAAGGGAAGAGAGCAGTGTGGCTCAGTTGAGACCTGCTGGTCAAACCAGGAAGGAGGAGCTGCACAGGCAGTGGAAGCAGGGGCAGATGTCCTGGGAAGAGCACGGAGATGCTGCCCAGTTGCGCAGGGATGAGGTCAGGAAGGCCAGAGCACAGCTGGATCTGAGCTTGGGAAGGGATTCAAAGAATAACAAGAAGGGTTCTACAGGTACAGCAACCAGCAAAGGAAAGGCAAAGAAACCCCCCTGTGAAGAGCAAGAATGGTGAGCTAGTAACAACAGATGAGGAGAAGGCTGAGGCTCTCAACTTTTTATCCCCTCGGTCTTCGCTGCCAACCTCTCTCCTCACACCTCCCAAGCTGAAGGACCACAAGATGGGGACAAGAGGACAAAATCCATCGCAATGGAAATGAAGACAAGGTTTGTGAGCATGTGAGGAAACAGAACATACATAAATCCGATGAGATGCATCCCACAGTCCTGAGGGAATTGGCTGATGGAGTTGCCAAGCCCCTCTCCATGACATCTGAAAAGTCCTGGCAGTCAGGTGAAGTCCCTGGAGACTGAAGGGACACATCCCACCACCCCCTGTTAAGAAAGGTAGAAAGGAGGATCCTGGGAGCTACCAACCTGTCAGCCTCACCTCTGTGCCTGGGAAGATCATGGAGCAGATTCTCCTGGAAGCTCTGGTAAGGCACAGGGAGGTGACTGGAGAGAGCCAGGAGGGCTTCACCAGGAGCAGGTCCTGCCTGTGCAATCCAGGGGCTTCCTACCACGGGGTGACTACATCAGTGCCAACAAATGACCTACAGAGGTCATCTGTCTGGACTTCTGCAAGGCCTCTGACAGTCCCCCACAGCAGCCTTCTGACTGGACAGATGGGTGGAGAGTTGGATTTGTGGGTGGACTCTTCAGTGGAATAGGAATTGGCTGGATGGTGGCATCCAGAGGGTAGTGGTCAACAGCTCAATGTCCACATAAAGATGGGTGACAAGTGGTGTCCCTCAGGGGTGTGTACTGGGAGCTGTACTGTTCAATATCTTCATCAATGCTATAGACAGGGGTCTGAGGCACCAGCAGCAAGACTGCAGATGACACCAGGCTGAGAGGTGCTGTTGATACACCAGAGGGACAGGATGGCATCTGGAGGGACCTGGACAGGCTGGAGAGGTGGTGCCAGGAGAACCTCATGAGGTTCAACAAGAGCAAGTGCAGGGTCCAGCACATGAGTTAGGACAATCCTCATCATCAGTACAGGCTGGAGGAGGAGTTGATGGAGAGCAGCCCTGTGGAAGAGGATCTGGGGGTGCTGGTGGGTGAGAAGCTGGACAGGAGCCAGCAACGGGCACTGGCAGCCCAGAAGGCCAATGGCAGCCTGGGATGCACCCAAAGCAGTGTGGCCAGAGATGGAGAGAGGGGGTCCTGTCCCTCTGCTCTGCTGAGACCTCACCTGCAGTGCTGGGGCCAGATAGGGGGAAGGCCACAGAAATCATCAGAGGGCTGGAGCACCTCTCCTATGGGGACAGGCTGAGAGAGTTGGGGCTGTTCAGTCTGGAGATGAGAAGGCTCCAGGGAAACCTTAGAGCAGTCGTCCACTACCTGAAGGGGACTACAAGAAATATGGGGAGGGACTTTTGGAAAGGGCTGGAAGTGATGAATGAGGGGCAATGTTGAAAACTAAAGTAGGGAAGATTTAGACAGGACATTAGGAAGAAATTCTTTACTCTGAGGGTGGTGGAACACTGGAACAGCTTGCCCTGGGACTTGGTGGAGGCCTCATAGGTGGAGACATTCAAGGTCAGGCTTGATGGGGATCTGGGCAATGTGGTCTAGATGGGGATGCCCTGCTGACTGCAGGAGGGTTGGAATGCCCTTCCAAGGCACTGCATTCTAGGAATCCATGGTTCCAAATCTTTCTTACTTTGATTATCCACAGGGTCTAATTAGACCCTGTGGATAATCTAGAGCAGCTATTGCTTTTATTCTGGAATTACTCCAAAGAAATCCATTTTACTACATCACAAAAACATTCCTCCATTCCACCATGTGATTCAAGTTATTAACAGTGTGTTTCCATAACAAGGACTACATGGAAGTTGGACATTTCAGGGAAAGGATAAGGACCAATGGCCAGTTACTGGGAGAATTGTCCACAAGTGACATGGAGAAGGCTGAGGTTCTCAATGACTTCTCTACCTCGGTCTTCACTGGCAAGGGCTCCAGCCACGCTCCCAGGGGCATGGAAGACAATGGCAGGGGCTGGCAGAAGGAACTGCCCATGGTGAGTGAAGATCAAGGTCATTAGCACCTGAAGAACCTGAAAGTGTTCAAGGCCATGGGACCCAATGGGATACACCCAGAGGTGCTGAAGGAGATGGGGAAGAGGCTGCTAAACCACTCTCCATCATATTCCAAAAGTCCTGGCAGGCCATGGAAGTCTTCATTGCCTGGAAAAGGGGAAACATAACCCCCATATCTAACAAGGGAAAGAAGGATGACACAGGGAACTACAGGCCAGGCAGTTTCACCTCTGTGCCTGCTAAGATCCTGGAGCAGAGCCTCCTGCAGGCACTGCTGAGGCAGAAGAACAACAAAGAGGTGATTTGGTACAACCAACAGGGCTGCACCAAGGGCAAGTCCTGCCTGACAAATCTGGTGGCCTTCTGTGACAAGCTCACAGCATCAATAGACAAGAGGAGAGCAGCTGACATCATTGATCTGGACTTGAGCTAAGCCTCTGGCACTGTGCCACACCACATCCTGGTCTCCAAGCTGGTAAAACACAGGATTGATGAATGAACCACTGGGTGGATAAAGAACTTGGCCACACCCAAAGAGTAGCTGTCAGTGGTCCATGGCCAAGTGGAGGCCAGTGACAAGAGGACTCCCCTCAGGGATCAGTACTGGGACCGGGCTTGGTTAACATCTTTGCTGGTGCCATGGACAGTGGCACTGAAGCTCCCTCAGCACCAAGCTGTGTGGTGTGGCTGACAGCTGGAGGGAAGGATCCATCCAGAGGGACCTGGATAGGCTGCAGAGCTGGGCCCAAGCCAACCTCATGAGGTTCAACAAGACCAAGTGCAGGGTCCTGCAGCTGGGTCAGGGCAATCCCAGGCACTGCTATAGGCTTGAGAGCAGTCCTGAAGAAAAGGCCTTGGGGGTGCTGGGGGAGGAGAAGCTCAGCAGGAGCCAGCAGTGAGCACTTGCAGCCCAGAGAGCCAAGCAGAGCCTGGGCTGCAGCAAGAGAAGTGTGGCCAGCAGGGCCGGGGAGGGGGATTCACCCTCTCCACACCACTCTGGTGAGACCCCACCTGGAGCTCTGTGTCCAGTTCTGGAGCCTGTAGCACAGGGAAGATCTGGAGGTGCTGGAACCTGGGGAGGGACTTTTGAGGGTGTCAGGGAGTGATAGGACTGCAGGGAACAGATTCAAGATAGAGGAAGGGAGAGGTAGATTAGATATTTGGAATAAGTTCTTCCCCCTCTGAAGCCCACAAAGGACAGCATCACTGGCTCAGCTGCAATTGCTTGCAGCGAGGTCAGAGAGGCACCTCCTGGTTTGACTTGTCAAGACACTTGAAAGACCTTGTGGCATGTTCCTGAGAAGTAGGAAGATATGTTGTCCGAGTGGATGAAACAACAGGCATCATGTCTGAACTGCTTGGTGACACAAAGGACCAGGACACTGGTCTGGGCAGCCAGAACACAGAGGAGCGGGACACTGGTCTGGGCAGCCATCCTTGGCAGTCCCAGCTGGGCCCTGCCACGTGCACTGCAGCTGCCCCCAGCAGCTGCACCAAGGAGCTTTGGGCTCTGAAGGCAACAGCTGCTGTGGGAACCCGCAGGCTTTCGAAGACTCCCTTTCTCTTGCTTTTGACCCGTTTTGGGGCTGTGCCCCGCTGATACCTCCTGCTTCTTGACCAAAGAAAGAGGGAGAAGCTTATGTGGTGTGTGTCCTGAGGGGCCTGCGTCTTCCCTCCTGCCGGCCAGGCTTTCGGCAGAGCCCCCCCCCCCCCCCCCGGCTTGCTCCAGGGGCGCGGGCCGCGACACTGCCAGCGCTACCCGGGGGCAGTTTCACCTCAGCGGGAGCCTCTCGCAGCACTGCCTCCGGGGCCACAGGAGCGGCGGCCGCCTCTTGCCCCGGAGCCGCTTGGCGGCGGGGCGGGAAGGCGGCAGTGAGGGGGTCTTCCCCTCCCCGCCACCGTGGCCTTCAGCGGGGACTCCGCCCCCGGCCGTCACGAAGTGCTAGGCCGGACGGGTGCTCTCCTCGCCCGCCGCAGGGCCGGGAGCAGACCCCTGCTGTCCCGGCAGTCGGCGCGGTCGCTCCAGGCGGGTCCCGCTGGCCGCCTGGGCCGGGCCGGAGCCGAGTGGCGGCGGGAGCAGCTCCTGCCGCCGCTGCCTTTGGGGGCGCCTCGTCCCGCTGGCGGCGCCTCATGGCGCGATGCAGCTGCAGTGGGAGGGAGAGGAAACCCACCCCCTCGCTCGGCGACCGCCTTTGTAACCGCGCAGCCCGGCCCTACGCGCAGCAGTTCGGGGAGCGCCGGAGCGCGGCGGCGGGAGCAGATGGAGCCTGAGGGTAAGGCTGCGCCCCTCGCACCAGGTCCCTGCTGCCCGCCCGGGGAGCTGCTGTCCCCAGGGGAGAGCTTTCCCTGCCGCCTCGGCGCTCCCCTGCTCAGTGGAGGCTGGGACGGCCGGGAGCCGCGGGAAGCCCGGGCCGGGGAGCAGAGCATGCGTGCCGGGGGTCTTGGCGGGGGTTCTGGTGTCTCTCTGACGGGTACGGAGGAGCCCGGCCCCGCTCCAGGTGTGCGAGGGCCGGAGGGGCAGCGCGGCCCGACTGCCTCCGCCCCCTCTGATAGCCTCTCGGCCGGCGCTGCCTTGCGCGGTCCCGGCGGCGCCGCCGGCGCCCCCGCTGCCCGCTCCGGCGCTGCCCGCTCCTCCCCGCCCGCTCTCGCCGCTCCGTGGGGAGCCGGACAGAGCCCGGAGCAGCGGGTGCCGGGGCCTCGGGGGTCAGGCTAGCCCGCGGGGCGGGGGCCTGGCCTGGAGTGGTGCAGCTTGGAGAGATGCGGAGCCATGTCGAACTTCTTTATTTGTTATTTGTTCATTTTCTCTTTGCTTCCCGCGATGAGCGGGCTGGCGTGTTTCTAAAGCAAGCCCATTGTTAGTCGAGTCCAAACCAGCCTCCCTAGCCCTGTGCTCTTCAGATGGGGCTGGCAGATGCTACTGCCCTGCTTCTCACCTTCATAGAGGTGAAGCATTGCGGGCAGTTACACCGCGGGCCTCGCAGGCTTGGTGGCTGTCTGCAGGCACCTTAAGAGAGCCTTGTCCCTACACGGCTGACAATGCACGTTGGAGTAAATATAAGATGTGTAAATATAATTTTAGTTTTCTTAAACTCGTATAAAGCCAGTGATGTTAAACACTTACTTTGGTAAGACTCTTATTAACTGCATAGATCAGATTTATTTCCTGCCACTCTATATTTAGGCAGTTACGAAATGCAAAGTGTTCCTCCAGTCTCCCCTTTTAAAATACCTTTTGGAGCTGTTACTGCTTATAATGTAAACCATTTCTAGCTGCAAATTGGAAACCTCTGAGCCATAATGGTCTGTTGCATTTAGCTGTCTCTCTCTTGCAAGCTCTACATTCTCATGCAAAAAAAACCAAACCCAAACCAAAACTCTAAGAAACCGTATGAGATTCATGTTTAGAAAATTGGCTGCATACATTGTAGCTGTTTTTAAACCTCAGCACCGAAGTCACATTTTCCATTCCAGATATTAAGAGTGGTTAAACTATGTTAAAGGGATATACTCTACCTTAGCTCCCTTGCAAGCTGGAGGCAACTGTAACACAAAGGAAAAGGTCTCTACGGTTTTTAAAAGAATCTGAGACTAACGACTTCTTGCAGTGTCTGACCTGCAGCAGCACCAAAGAGTGGAAGAGACTGTTGGCAATTGTTCATGACCAGAATTGGGTTTGTTGCCCAAGTGGAGAAGAATGCAGAATGTAAATGGTCTATGGGTGGTGAGAAATGCATTACTAAAAATATTCTTGCCTGCCATAAGAAGCTTATTTTTAATAGAAATCTCATTTTCACAATGCTGTTAGGAGATGTTAGTTATACAGCTTGTACTGTTAGCTTCTTTATAACCCAGTTCTTTATATTTTATATCTTCTTGCCTTAATAAAGCTAGAGAAAAAGGTTAGAAGTGAAATTGAGTTTAAAGTAATTACTCTGGAAGAAATAAATGCTTGTTTTAAAAAGTTCTCTGCCCTGCTTTTGTGGGTAGGTAAAGGCTGGATCAGTCCTAGAAAGATTATGATGAATTGCAGATCTGCTGAGGCTCCCCATCTGCCCTGGATCCAGGAATATTCATACAGTCTGACTTCTGGTACCTCCTGAGCTCTTTGGGTACCAGTCTTCCACGCATTACATTTGTAGGCAAGTCTTCCCCATGAGCTGGAGCCTGCAGGAGCTGACATCCCTGCAGTCTCTCCATTGGTGCTGGAGAGAGCCAGGGGTCTGACGTAGACAGGTGCTGTATCTATGCCACTGAAGGTGTGAATATGGAGTTTTGTGGACTGTGATTGTGACTCTCAGAGAGTGCTTTCTGTTTTCAGTGTTGCACGTAGACTGTGGTGGTCTAGCAGAAGTCTGTAAAGGCTAACCTTGCTTGGTCGTGTGGCGTTGGTCAGCTGTGCCCTGCTTGTGTAGTCTTGGCTGAAATAATTCTTAAATGGAGGTGGAATTGCTGTTGTCCAGTCCCTTTTGGTGCAGCTCCTTGCATTTAAATGTATGTCTAAAACTCTTGCTAAAAATGAAGCCAGGACTCTTTCTTCCCAGAGAAGCCCTGCCTCTTTCCAGATGTGCAGCTGCCTGCCCTGTCAGGTATTGTCCACAGAGATCAGGAAGGAGGATGTGGGGGTTCATCCTAGGTTGGCCCATTCCTTAGGAAATCCAGTGTGCTGTAGTGATGCTATGGGAAATGCTAACCAGCAGAGTTCTAGCAGATGTCCCTTAAACTCCAAAGGTTGACTGAGACGATAACATGCAAGGAGGTTGCAACTTGAAAGCTTATTTAGTCTTGAAGTGTCTCAGAGATGCAAGAAGGGATGTTCAAACCAATAGAAATGATGGAATGAAAATACAGTGGTCATGGTCCTCATGGTCTTTTGTTTGAGATGAGCTTCTGTATTATGATTCTGGAAAAGGAAAAGACCATCTTAGACCAGTAGCAGTGGAGATAGATTATTGAATCCCTGGGACACTGGGAAGGAAAGACTTGGGAAATCAGACCGGGATTGGTTTTGCCTTGTGTGTTGTTAGCATCACAGCGTTTTCAAGACAAGCTTTGTGGCAGGGCTTTTTGAAGCTTCCCAAGAATTTGGTACTCAGACCTCCCTGCTCAGGTTGCTCTGTGTTTTGGAGAAGCCTTGCCATCAAATAAGATGTGTGAGATGGGGACTACTGCCCTCTGAAATGCTATCAAAAATCCACGTTTCCTGCTGGTTTTGAATGAAAAATGGCCAACTAACTTCTGCAGGAGGTCTGTGGGAACAGCTTTTTCATTACCTGGCTGGCTAAGTGGATACTGGATGTTCCTGACTTGGAAAACCTTGTCTGCTACTACTGACTCAGCTCAATAGCCATGGCTGGGGATTTTGTTTGTATGTTGTTTCATTTAGGGATTTTGTAAAGGTGATTGGACATCAATAGTACTGCTGCCAGTCCTCCTTCTGTTAGCAAGCATGAGGAGTGGTCTGTGTGAGAATTGAAGGGGCAGGGAGTGTAAATGCAGCAGTGGTGTAATTAATGCTTTGTTTCCTCTCTGATGTGCCAGTTTCTGCTACAGCTGTCAATTTGTAAAATGAATTTTCTTCTTCAGGCTGTTTTGTAAGAAATGTGAAGATTTTTCATTTACTGAATACTGAAGACTTGAAGAATTTGAAACTGTTTGCAAGTGGTATCTTGTAAACCCAAAGCAAGAAATAATTCCAGTTCCCAGGACTGGATACAGGTGCTGTGTTAGAAATTGGAGCTATTGATTATGCAGATGTTAACTTATCTGAGTGGAGTAGGTAGTGGGGCAGATTAAAAATAGAAATCACTTCTGCAGTATTCTTTGTTTTTTTTGTCAGCCTTACCACATTCTGCTGTGGAAATGAATGTTTCACTTCAGAGACTGGTTTACAGCTCTTGCATAAGAATGAATACTGACACTATCCCCAATCCTTTGAACTAGTTGAAAGTGAAAAAATAATAGATTTTTTTCAGATGTGGAAACAGAATTTGAGATAGCCTGAGATAAGAGGGTCAGGTGAGAGAGAGAAATGATGAGAGAGCATCATCAAACTCCTTAGCTAGTTTTTTCTATGATGTGGCAGTTCATAAGCCACACTGTGTCTCCACCGCCAGCTGTCAGCTCTCATTTTCTTGTCCTCTGCCATCCCCTCTGAATTTCCCACTAAGCACTGAGTCCTGTTTACCTTAGCAGAGGGCCCCAGCCCTCCACCCTGGAAATCCAGGTGAAATTGGGAATAGATATTTGCAGATGGTTGTGGTGTCCTCTGGAGCATGCTGTAACTGGAAGGCAGGCAGTCACAGCGAGAAAGCTCTGGCTCATTTGGAGGTTATGAGTAGTGAAATTTGAGAAGGCCTTTGTTGGTGAAACAATAGTGGAGGTAGGCTGGAAAGTGCTTCCCATGAAACTTTTTGCTCCTCCCTCTCATTTCCCAGACATCTCCTAAAAGCAGGCTGTAGTAGAACCATATTTGCATTTTACCCTTCGGATGTTTTAAAATGTTAAGAGTCTTTGAATTGTGTCTCACGCAGCCACACAGTGGCTTTTCACTTCATCTCTAGTGGCTGTCATTAGGAGTTTCTGGAACTGGAGTGCTGCGGGTTTGATCACCAGGCAGATGCTAAACCAGCCAGCAGAGCAAAGCAGAGCTAATGCATGATGTCATTTCCTGCATTGCTAACTGAAGCAACAGGTTGGTGTCCATCTGCCTTTCCTCCTTGCTGTGGCCATTGCTTTTGCTGGTAGTAGTCACCACAGACTTCCATGAGAAATACCCAGGATGTGCAGTCATGAATTTGCTTTGTGAAGTTGAGTTACTGCATTTGAATGGAATTATTTGACCACAGTTGCCTCTGTGGTCCCTGACACCACCTCTCAAGTGCCATTCTCCCTGCTTTTTCTTCTGATGTCACTGACTAGTGTTGCTATTTTGGTCTCTGCAGCGTGATTGTCTTGCAGAGCTCATTGCTATCACTGCTTCCATGCTTTCAGAGGTGCACCTTTCTTATTTGGCCAGGCTTAAGGCCCTGGCGTGGGCCAGAAAGCCACTGGTTTAAGTGCTGTGTGAGGGCTCGGTGTGGAATTGGGCAGGAAGGTTGTTTACATAGTAAAACCTCAGTTGTCTCATGCCAGAGTCGCTGCAGGGTCCCTGGGGAGCCCAGGGAAGTGATTTTGTCAGCTGGTCACCTGCAGAAGCTCCATTAACAGAGGGCTGAGCTTCCAACCTCAGAGCTGGACTACCGAATATCCTTCAGATCAGGATGCTTTTCTTCCTCCATCTTTCTTCTCTCCCTTTTTAGTGTGACTAGTGTTTTTGCTATGAACTCTAAGAAACCCATGGCTCTTTGACAGGCAGCTGGCAGCATAAGAACTTGCAGAAGATCTCAAAGAGTTTTCAGGCACGTTAAGCACTTGGTGCTGCCTGAATTATGTCATGTACATTAGTGGTGGCATGGGGACGGGGAAGTCTGGGCTTGCTGTCGCCCTGAGAGGCTGCTCAGACAGACTTTTGTGGGTCCCACTCTGTGCTTGTGATGGGCCTGGAGAAGGAGCTTTTCTGTCTTTGAGGCCTCTGTCAAGCGTTACCAAGGTTTGTGTCTATCTGAAGCACTGGTGGCTCTGGACAGTTCAGGGTGGCTACAGGCAGGAGTAACGGTTTCGGTGGTCTTCAATCGCGCAGGTTGCTGCCTCACTGCTAAATGCGTTGGAATTATTGATTGCTCCTCTTAGGGTGAGAAGCTGCCGTCAGGCAGTGACTGAAGTACCGTGCAACTCTCCATCTTCAAACCCCTTGTTGATAGTAGGAAAAGGGATGACAGTCTTAAAGCTTTAACAAAGAAGGAGGGAGCAGACCGCTGCTGTGAGTGGCAAGGAGCTGCTAAAGCTTGTAGGTCCTGTGAATTGCAGCATGGCCATGAATAATGCTGTTACTGAGATGACACTTAAAAATGCTGAAGCACTGCCTTTGGAAAGGTAATTCTGCTTTGTGAGTTTTTTCAGAGATTGAGTTGGTGCTGCTGCTTACAGATTCTTTGGCTTAATAAAGGTTCAAGGAGAGAGTATTTTTCCACTTGCTTGCTGAATTAATCAGTTTTGATTGTATTTGCCATTTTTCTCCAAGCATCTTGAGTATTTTGTTGCTGAAGTATACAGAGCCATTACTTTAAGTGTAGCTACCTCTACTATTATTATGCGGTACTCACTGAGCTGGTTAATTAACGTGAAAGGCTAAAACAGTGGCACTTTGAACCTTGGGTAGATGCCAGCTGTCACTGGAAGCCCAACCTTTATCCTTTAGGTGGAGTGTTTGGGTACAGTGCATGTGTGCAGCGTACACATCTGTACACACCATCGTGGCAATCTGGATGGAGAGTTTGGAAGGCTACCAAGCCCTCCTATTAAAGCATCTGATGCCTTGAAGTCGAAAGGGCACAGTACTCCCAGCATGTTGGGGAAGGTAGAGATAATGCTTGGATGCCAGAGGTTTCTCCTTTTCATTTTAGACTTCTGAAAAGCAGGCAGGTGCCAGACTATTACTAAGGATTTTAACACTGGGCTTCAGTTTTCTTGAACTCTTGGCCTCTTTGTTCTTTCGTTTTGAGCTTACAGGGTCTGAGCAGAAATTCTCTCTTAGTAACTTAACCCTAAGCAAATATTTACATTCATGAGATTCTTGCTACTTCAGCAATCGTTCTGGGCCTTGAGGTTGGAACAGGGTGAAAGTTACTGTACCAAACATTGGGGCTGGGGAAGGAGTGGGGAAAGGAAGCTCAAAGGGTTCTCCAAATATGGTTTGACCATGTTTGGTAGGAATTGCCCATTCAGTGTATGCCACAAATGTTGCTGTCTCCCAGAAGGAGATTTGCAGAGATTCTGTGCTTCCTTGCAGGAAGATGGTTTGAATGTCAGTTGATTGACAAATCTGAGATTTGTAAAAGGGGAAGCCTGACCAAAACACTTTGAAATTCACCTGTGGACACTACACATGTAGAGGCAAGGTTCTCCAGGGTACAGAACAAAAGGACATCTGAATAAACATGGCTAAGGAGGAGTGATTTGCTCTCCTCTCCTCCCACCACCAAACCAATGCACAAGACCACCAGATCTCAGCCTCCTGTGTTCCTGTTGCCTAGGTTTTGCTGCCATCCTGCAGCATGGCCGACGCTGACTGAACTCTTTCTGGGAAAGCAAGACAGTGATCTCATTTCTCACAGCCTTTGTGGGAGCAGTACAGAGGTTTCTCCTGATGGCTCTCAGCAGAGCTTCCTCTTCCCATCTGTCTCTGATGCGCTGCTTGGGGCTGCGTTTGGAGCCCTGCAGTGGTAGTTTGGCTCTGGGGCTAAATGCTGCTGGGAGCACGTGTAGGACAGACAGCTGTATGCACAAGTCAGTGCAAAGTGTGCGTTGTACTCCTCCTTAAATTTGATAGAAAAAGGAATCGTGTCCCTGCAGCTGAATCTCTGCTACTGGTTGACAGTTCTGCCGGAGCCGTGACTGAAGCTACAGTAACTTAACAGCGATGAAACGCCTGGGCCCCAGGCTGTAGCAGCGGATAGCTGCGTGTCGGAACGGATGGTTTGCATTGAAGTAGCCTATGTGGGGTTTCTGTTTACAATTTTGTCCCACTTTTTCCCTGTTTGTTGAATATCTGCACAGCCCTGGATGAATTTTGCCTGGAGGAGGATCTCAGCCATTCCAATTTCTTGTTGGAGCCAGGTGTGCTATCGCCATGCCTTGCTCCCACCAGCTGCAGCAGTCCTTCACTTGGAGTGAAGTTTCCCGTGGAGGAGGAGCAAATGCTGCTGCCTGCTGAGCCCTCCTGGGCCTGTTTTACTAATTGCTATTAAAACTCTTGCAGCCTATCTCTTGGCTGTAAGAATGCAGAGGCAAATATCAAAATTGGGGCCACAGTTCCCCCTCCTAATTATGATGCACTTGAGAATTTAATAGCTTAAATCTTTTTCTGCTTGAGCAAATACCTGTCTTGCCTTGCCATTCCTGCTCTACTAATGGATGTGCAAGTGTTCACAGCTAAGGGAGAGGAAGATTTCCTTAAACTAGCCTATCCCATCCATACTGTCTGGAGCTGTTGGGTTTGAGGTGTTGATCAGAGTTGTGGCTGCCTGATTTTGGTGGTCCTGCAGCCGAAGAGTTGCTTCACTTGGAATGCAGAACAGATGCTTTTCTTGGGCACTCAAAAAGATAGTCTAATATTTGTTTTACTTCCCAATGCAAGTCCAAAAAGTTTGTTGGCTTGTTGTGTTTTGTTTGTTTGTTTTTAATTTGCTAATACTCTTGTTAGGAAAAAAACCCTGGAGTTTGAGGGTGTTGTGGGTTGGGTTGAACCTGCTGCAGTTAGCCATACCATGCTCAGTCATGCCAGCTTCTGAAATGAAAGTGCTGGCTGGAGCAAAGTATTATGGAGCTTGAAGTTCAGACTGGAGTGTGGGAGGCTTCCCATTCTGGTTGCTGCCTTTGGGTTCTGGGTTTTTGGATGCTGTCTCTTCTCCTGGGATGGCAGCAGGATAAGGAGGGATGGGAGAGCAGTTTTCTGGCTTGGGCTTTTGGCTCTCTTGCTTCTGCTTGCTGCTGCTTTGCACCCTGCTGCTTCTGCAGACAGGCTGAGGGAATTGTGCATTTTGTGCTCTGATGAGCTGATTTTGATCAGGAAACTCTGTTCTTACCTCACTTTCCTTATTTGTTTTTGGTCTCAATCCCAAGTTTTTGTGTGTTACTTTCCCCTCACTTCTGCGCTGGGAAAATAGGTTAATCTGCTGATTTGGTTTGAGCAGTTTTGTTCTGATTCAAACCATTACAGTTCCAAAAGGAACTGTTGTGTTAATTGTCCAGCTTGTCCTGTCTTCAGGGTCTCCCTGGCCACAGCCACTGCTTCAGCTCTGAGAAACTTTGTACCAAATAGTTCCAGAATAGCTGTCATCAAGAGGGGCTTGGGGTTGATTGCCCTTTTTTTTCACTTCTTCCTTCTTTCTCCCCTCCCCCTCCACCCCCCTTCCAGTGCCCAATAGTTTACAAATTGGACTGTGCCTTAAAGCAGCTCACAGAACTCATGGCCTCCACTGAAATGGCAATTTCCCTATGGCCAATAACAGATGTAGGGTTACTAATGTATACTATTAAAAAAAGTTAATTTCTAGTTTCTTAGAAAATACAGGCAGCCTCTGACACTGTCCCACATCACATCCTGGTCACCAGATGGGAAAAGCATGGACTTGAGGGGTGGCCACTGGCTGGATGGCCACACTCAGGGTGGAGCAGTCAACAGCTCAGTGTCCAAATGGAGACTAGTGACAAGTGGTATCCCTCAGGGGCTGGTACTGGGACCAGTGGTGTTTAACATCTTTGTCAGCAACTTGGACACTGGGACTGAGGCACTCTCAGCAAGTCTGCAGATGACCCCAAGCTGTATGGCCAGGTTGACACGCTGGAGGGAAGGGATCCATCCAGAGGGATCTGGACAGGCTGGAGAGGTGATCCCAAACCAATATCACGAAGTTTAACAGGGCCAAGTGCAAGGTCTTGCATCTGGGTCAGGGCAATCCCAAGCACCAATCCAGGCTGGGCGAAGAGTGGGTTGAGAGCAGCGCTGTAGAGAAGGAATTGGGGGTGCTGGTTGGTGAACTTGACATGAGCCAGCAACATGTACTGGCAGCTTGGAAAGCAGCTGTGTGCTGAGCTGCATCCAGAGCAGGGAGAGCAGCAGCGCAGGGAGGGGATTCTGCCCCTCTGCTCTGCTGAGACTCCACTTGGAGCACTGCCTTCAGTTCTGGTGCCCCAAGCACAGGAAGGACATGGAACTGCTGGGAGAGGGTCCAGAGAAGTCCACAAAATGATCAGGGATCAGGCTGGAGAACCTCCCCTGTAGGGACAGGCTGAGAGATTTGGGGCTGTTCAGCCTGGAGAAGAGAAAGTTCCAGGGAGACCTTAGCCTTCCAGTGCCTGAAGGAGCTACAGGAGAGACTGGAAATGAGGAAGAAATTCTTTCCAGTGAGAGTGAGGAGACGCTGGCACAGGTTGCCCAGGGTGGTTGTGGATATCACTTCCCTGGAGATATTCAAGGCCAGGCTGGATGAAGCCTTTAGCAACTTGGGCTAGGGGGAGGTGTCCCTGCCCATGGCAGGGGGATTAGAACTGGATGGTCCTTAAGGTCCCTTCCAACCCAAACCATTATGTGAATCGATGGTGCTACTGTTTTTCTTGTCTGTTTGAAGTGTTAAAGCATTGTATTTGGCAGGAAGCTTGGGCAAGGCAGGGGATGTTCAACCCCACTACTGTGCGGAAGGAAAAATATTGCAGTTTGAGTTTGACTCTTGCAAAGCAATAAGAAACCTGTGGATGTGTTACCTCCAAGTGGAGCATGGCATGAACCATTTCAATGCTCCCTTTTCCCTCCTTGCTGCATTAGGTTTCAGACACACCCATTGTACAGGATCTCCCCCAATGACTGGGGCAGCAGAGCCTCCCCAGGGTGGTGTTCAATGGAGGGTGTGGAGGTGCCTGTAATTTGGAAATGGCTGGGTGAAATGTTCTTGAAGATGAGCATCTTGAGAGCACAGGTTTCAGCTTGACTATTTGATTTTCACTCCATCTTCTTTTGCACCTACATTGCTTGGGTTTCCCAAGCACACAGGTATAGGCTCCTAAGAGTATATTCCCACTCTGCTGAGCACATTCAGTTATTGGGTTTCCTGTTTCCTTATTTATTCCATCAGCTTCTTTGGATGAACCTCAAATTCTGGGTCACCCATTTGTCTAAACCCTCCTGTGCTACTGATGATGCTCAGCTCCCACTTGCACTGTTGATGCTCTGTCTCTCACATCAGTGGACATCTTGCAGTTGTGTTCTCTTTCCAAGATGTGTTTCTGCTGTGGCATCTGCCTGCCTGGTAGACTGTAACAAAAATGAGCAAACCCTGAGTTGCTGCTTTTATAGGCTAACAGCACTGGTCTTCAGATCCTTCTGGAGATTGCAGAACTGCACTTTGAGCCCTCTGAAAGTCAGGTTTAAATCCAAACCCTTGAGACTTAGATCCCGTGCATGCAGTCCTGGTAGCTGCTGCTGTCTCCTCAGTTGTTGTTATTTTTTAATTATTGTTTTCTCTATTGTTCCTCTATCTTGTGATGAAAAAAAAAGACATCTTCTGTATTAAATCAGACTTTTGAGCATGTAGGCTCTGGGTGTAGCTTACAGAACACTGGGTGTGGTGACACGATAAAGCAGGAAAGTTGCTCATTGCTGGCATTCCTTGGAGCTGTGCATCCTGCAGGGAATCCTCAGGCACCCTGCTGAGGAGGAGCTTTGCACTCTGTGCTGATGTTTTATTTCACTGTGCAACAAAAAAAAACAAATGGATGTGGCTTCATCTAATAGCTCTTTGATTAGTAAACTGATATTTCATATTCATCTTGATCCACCTTTTGAAATGCAGAGGTGGCCAAACATCATGGGTTTCTAAAAAGACTGTAAACCCATCCTTTGCACTGAAGGCCTTAAAATACGTCTTTGTGGACTACAGTTGAAAGTTTTTGAATACTGGTTAGGATTTTCCAAGGGAGCACAGCTGTGAAAGGGGAGCAGTTCCAATGGAACAATTCTGTAACTTCCATTTTGGCTTAGTTTGTTCACGTTTTAGGTTGTTTTTAAGACTTGGCAATTGAGTGGTGGGTTATATCCGGGGTTTTTTACGTTGGTGATGGTGTCCCCTTGCTGAAAAGGTGTCTGTCAGAATGTAAAATTGGAGTTGTGATTTCTCCACCTGGTGTAATGATGCAGAAAAACCACAACAACCCCATGCAGAGCTACAGGCTGGGGTCGGAGTGGCTGGAGAGCTGCCAAACAGAGAGGGACCTGGGGGTGCTGATCGACAGCCGCCTAAACATGAGCCAGCAGTGTGCCCAGACAGCCAAGAAGGCCAATGGCATCCTGGCCTGCATCAGGAATAGTGTGGCCAGCAGGAGCAGGGAGGTCATTGTGCCCCTGTACTCTGTATTAGTTAGGCCACACCTTGAGTCCTGTGTCCAGTTCTGGGCCCCTCAGTTTAAGAAGGACATCGAGACACTTGAAGGTGTCCAGAGAAGGGCAACAAGGCTGGGGAGAGGCCTTGAGCACAGCCCTGTGAGGAGAGGCTGAGGGAGCTGGGGTTGCTTAGCCTGGAGAAGAGGAGGCTCAGAGGAGACCTCATTGCTCTCTACAACTACCTGAAAGGCGGTTGTAGCCAGGAAGGGGTTGGCCTCTTCTCTCTAGCAACCAGCACCAGAACAAGGGGACACAGTCTCAAGCTGCAACAGGGGAGGTTTAGGCTGGAGGTGAGGAGAAAGTTCTTCACTGAGAGAGTCACTTGCCATTGGAATGGGCTGCCCGGGGAGGTGGTGGAGTCACCGTCCCTGGAGGTGTTGAAGAGGGGACTGGATGTGGCACTTGGTGCCATGGTCTAGTCATGAGGTCTGTGGTGACAGGTTGGACTCGATGATCTTCGAGGTCTCTTCCAACCTTAGTGATCCTGTGATAGAAGAGAAGACTTCACTTTCAAGCAGAGCATGCAGAGTGCTCCAGTTTTTAGTTTTTCAGTAACTTTGGGGTTAAAAGACATGACCCAAAAGACTTTTTTTACCCCTGACGTTTCTGCTGCCAGACATTGAGTGGAGGTCACTTAGCACAGAGGCTGGAGCAAGACAAGGCCTTGTCCCAACAGCCCGAGCCAGCAGTGCTGTGCATGGCTAGTGAGTGATTCTTTGGCTGTCTTTCAGTGTCACTGGAGAAGCAGTGCAGGACTGGAGTCCCTCAGCCATATTGCATGCCTGAAGATTCCTAGAGAAATGGAATCTGTTTGAAAAATACCTTTCCAAAAGGGAGCCTGGGCTGGAAATTGGCAGTGATGTTCAAGTTCCTGGTAGATCTGTAGGCAGGATTGTGCTGAGAATTATCTTCCTTTGTTACAGTATTTTCTTAGGTGGTGTTACGGCTGGGTGGAAGTGTGTTGAATGAATGTGTAATTAATTAATGCTATGCATTATATCCAGAATAAACCAACTGTAATTCACAAGATTTTCCATCATAAAGAGTACAAGGAGGCAAGGAGGTGTGGTTGTGGTGTGGTATTTTGTTTGGTTGGTTTGGCTTGGTTTGGTTTGTTTGACCTGTGTCAGGAATGCACAGAACCTGGATGTAGATTGTTAAACTTTCTTGTTTTGACTCTGAATTTTTTTGAGCTTGGGCTTTAGTGGTGAGAAAGTGTTGCCATGTCTTTAGCTGACTGAATTTGTCCCCTTGTACCCAGCTGGCCTGTTCAAAATGGTGTGTAGAGCCTTCATTTAACGCTGCTGGTATTGATTAAACTGGAGTTTTATTTTGGTCTCCTTATAAAATGCATTGAGTATGTGTATTGGAGCCCTGTACTGGATCTCACAGTTGCAGGATTTGAGATAGTTTGGTTAAACAAAACAAAACCCAGGAAGTCTGCTCCCTCCCCCTTGTTATGTTTTCATTTATTTAGTGGAAGTCCTTTATAAAGTCTGATTTGTAGCACAGACTCAGCTGTGGATTTCTACAAGCAGAATTTTGGAAGATAAATAATGGTGCTGTGCCCTGACTGAAGCATATGAAGTAAAGATATCAACATATCTGGTCTCTTACTTGGAGCTGATCTAGATGGGGCAGTGTTGCTGCTCTCTGCTCCTCTCTGGGCAGTCCAAATGTAAGGGCTGAAATCAAGTTCAAGGCATTTCCAGTTTCTGATGGCTATTAAATTGTGCATGGCTTTGGGTTTGGGCTTTGCTTTGTAGGTTTGTCTTTTGTTTTAATATTAGTTGCAACACAGTCTCTTCTTGAGAGCAATCAGGAATATGACTTCCTTCCTTCTGGGCTGTTTTTCAGTGCTGACAACTGTCTTCTAAATATTTGGTCCCAACTGGCAGATTCACACGTCTGAATCCATTCCCACTGTGGTGACTATTCCAGAGGTTAATGCAAACACAGTTTCTTCCTTCCTCAACTTCTGTTGCATTGATCATGTGAAAAAATAGTTGTTTGTGTTTTACATCTGAATTGTTTCCTTTTGCTGCTCTCCAAATTCTGGAGTGCTCCTTAAGCTCTCTTCTGCTAAGCTGGCTTGTCAGGAGCTGACTCCCAGGGTCTGAGCAGATGAACTAGGGTGAGACACAGCTGGGTTAGCTGAAGGTCTGCTGGCTGGGACCAGCAACATTTTTGTTCCAAGTAGACTTGGATGTGGAGGGCTTTTTTGCATGTTTGTTTTTAAGGCCTTACAAAAGAGCACAGTCTGCTGTACACATCCTGAAACACCTCCATCCTAGTTGAGGCAAGCAGCAGATCCTTGGAAATACGAGCTCAGCTTCAGTTTGTATTGACATTGCCAGATCTTGGTAGGATTTGGCACTGCAAAAGGAACAGTACTTTTGAAATTCAGGTTGGGAAACCCACTAGTAAAAGTGGGCTTGCAATTTCTGTAAGCTAGGACACTCCATAGCTTTCTGTCATGTAGCCAGGATTATTAGGGTGAAATGCTTCCTGCTGTCTGCACGGTGACTTTCAGTTCATGGGATTTGGGATGGCACTTCAAAAACAACCATAGGTGTTTGATTTAAGTGCTGTAGGCATCCTGCAATGGTGAGCAGACCCAGTGCAGCAGAAGGTAAAATATTTAAGAGTGTCTTTTCAGGGGACAAAAACCCCAAAACAAGATTCTTCTCACTTCATGGAGACTCCACCGATACCCTTCCCTTGCATCATTCCCACTGATACGATTCTCTTGCAATGCTATCTAGCTTTGTGAGGCAAGTTGGTATTTGTTTTGTTCAGGTTTAGGTCCTCAGTATGCCCAAAGATCTGAACCAAACTCAGAGTTCAGTGCAAGCCATGGCATGGGTTTTCTCTCCTTTGTGTCCAAATGTTGGAAATCCATAGATGATTTTTAGAAGTGTCTGAGGATACTGGTTGTGAAGTAATGCCAGTGTCTGACATCCAGAGTAGTTAACAGTTAATGGTGGCTGTTTTTTCTGAAGTATTAATATCATTAGGAAAAACCCAGGCTATTTATACTGTTTCCCTACTGTCTTTTCCACTCTCTAATTACAGGCTTGATAGGGGTTTTGTTTTTTAGGTGGTGTGATGGACTTCAGTCAACAAGAGCAGGAAATGACAAGGACAAATGTTTGCTGGCTGCTGCACCCCTCTGTTCCAATGGGAAAATAAAAGTAGAAACAGGGCTTTCCCCCCTTCGTTTTCCTCTTTGTTAGATGGGTGTGAGTTCATTGCAATGAAAGTAGTTGAAGAGGCACTTCAGCTCATGAAGATCGTGGGTACACCTGGAAAGATGAGATTGCCTTGAACTTGGGAGATGAGGAAAAATTGCAGCAGTCCAAGGTACCTGCCATTGCAGCCGGGAATATGTTTGAGATCAGGGGCTCGGGGGCTTGATTATACTTAGGAGGGCAGTGGGGAAAGTAAGCTCCTGGATGCTGAAAAGTGATTTGGGTTCTGTCAAAGAAAGCTTTGCAGCGATCTTACCCAATGGGGAATGCTCTAAACCACCGACTGCAGCAGTTCTGGATGTCTTGCAGGGGGTCACAATGCTAGCAGAGGCTATCTTGGCGTCTTAAACTGGCTACTCCAGTCTAGGAGGAGACAAGCATTTGCTGCACTTCTGCAGCTGCTCACCAGTGTTCTGCTGCTGCAGGAAATTCCTAACTCAATATTGTTAGGAATGCTTCTCCCCATTGCAAGCCTGAGTTGCTACTGTGCTGGCAGGCAGCATGCTTGGCATCAACAGTAAAAGTGACACTGGAAAGATGTGTATTTAAGGAATCTGTAAAGTGTATGGCAGGAGATTGCTTTAGCTGGAAGCTGGTGGGGGTGTGTGTTTCTGTCTGTGTGTACTGAATAAACTGACAGTTAATTGAGTTCTCAGAAGACCACCCAACTCCTCCAGTGGAAAAAATGGGCATACTGGGAAACTCTGGATAAAGCCATGATGCTTCTCGTAAATCTCTCCACTTCTTTCCATGGCCCTAAACATAGGGTTTGTAATCCCTAAAGGGGTATGAGGACACCACATTCAAGTGGCTTCACTTGGCACTCTGTTAAGACATTCTGGTGCCTTGAGCTGTAACACAACTTGGTTCTGGCACTGTCCCTGCCTCACAGTTCATGGAGGAGGCTCCTCTTATGTATGTAGAGTTAGGAGCTTTTTATTCCCCTGGTCTTCAATTTGGAGGACCAGGAGTACCTGTGTGGAACAGCATACTGAGATGATTATTACTTTAAAAGTAAACATTCTAACCATCTTAGTTACCTTAAGTGCTGCTCAGGTGACTTATTTCAGCTTTTTCTGTAGTGAGGCAGACTACACTTTGAACTTCATCTCTTGACAGTTTCTGATTGGGAGAACCAGTAATTTGTCCCAGTTCAAGTACTGTTTTACAGTGCAAAATTTAAACAGCTAAACCTTTAGTGGTACAGTGCTTGCACTGTAATCTGACTGTGAATCAACTACTCTTTTAATTGAGCCATGAGGTATTGCATTTTGATCTTTGTCAGCTCAGTTGGACTTCTGAAAGCTATTGAGAAAGTTGAGAAGAGGGTTGGCTTTGTTTCCTCTGATTTGTGGAAGCTTTTTGTCTCTTCCTTACCTCATCTAGGGTCGCTGAGGACTTTATGGGAGCCTGAAAAGAAGAGGATTAGGTTATTTCAAGTGACTGGGTCAGATCTAGGATAGCTTGTTAGCAGCAAGACAGCTCTTTGCATGAGGAACTGGGTCTGTTGACATTTTGGATAAGCTTTAAGGTTTCAACTTGGTTTAGAGTGTGTGAACAGAGTGTCCCTTGCAGCCAGATGGATCAGCTCTCTGTCAGTGGCAGCTGTGACTTGGGATGCAGTGGTGTTTAACTAGTGACTGCTGCCTGTTGGAAATCCCTGCTGAGAAGCTTGCTCTCACCTCCTCCTGAATACCCAGGACTTCAAAACCAAAAGTGTAGCTATGGTTGGCTTCTCTCTTGTGTCAGGCTTAGGGGAAGACTGGATTTGGCTAGGAGGGGAGGCAGATAATTCTGGATGTATTTTTGTCTCTGGTTCAGGAGGGGGAAGCAGTTCCAGTTGGTATTGTCCCTATTAAGATGTACATTTCATTTTTAATGTTTAGCAGTAGGTTTGGCTTAGGGAAAACATTTATTTTTAGGCTGGAAATATCAAATACATACAAAATAGCTTATGTTGGTTGTGTCTACATCAGCAATAAATGCAGCCCATGGAAGTGGATCTATGGACAGAAGGTGATGCTGAGGACCCTGTGTCTGCCCCCTGCGTGTGTGAAAGGCTTTGGAGTTAGAGGAGCCCAGGGTAGGCCCTGTAGAGCAAATGCCTGTTAGCTGCTGTTGTGTGCTGGATGCCTCATTGAATGCCTCTTCAGGTACATTCCTCTGAAGGGAGTCCAGGTCATCTGCTCCAAGACCTTGCTGAGCTACAAACAAAAACACTGCAGTGAGGTGAGTTGGGAGACTCCTAAGAAGCTCATTGATCAGAACTAAAGTGGAGATGGTGACAGGTCTGTCTGAAACTGCACTACATGGTTGGACAGCCAGCTTGGCAGGACTGTGCTCCAAGGCTCAAATTGAGTCTTGGCTGTTCCTCTCTGTCCAAACCTTTGATCCCACACAGCAAAGAAGCATCAGAGAGTGGATTGATTGTGTAAAAGGTATCCTTTCCTCATCAAGTTAACTTTGGATTAATACCTCAGCTTGCTGGAGTCTAACTTCTGTAGAACTCAACAGAGCCATGTCATGGAGGCTGGGCTGTCTCTTCCAGCAGCCACATTTTGCAGTGGTTTCAAACAGTAGAAAGTTGCTTCAGTGCTGTTATCAGCCATGGTCTTTCACAGCAAGTGATGAAGTTGTTTGAAAGGGCAGGAAGATACTGCTGATTTTTCTACGTTGTAACTTGCTTTATTTCTTCCTATCAACCTGAGTGTTTCCCCAGGGTCTGCCTCACGGTTTGCTTACCAAGTCTGGTAAATAATGTATTTCAAAATCAAGGGCTTCAATGCATTTGTTGGAGGAGAGTTACTTTGGGAATTGAAGTGTGAAAACTGGTAGAAATGAATCTTTTAGTGGCGACCCTGGCAAAGACTATTTTTCTTCCCTTCCCCTCCCCCCGTAGCTTCATTAGTTTGTAGTTTCTCTTCTCAGTCTTTTACTTGTCTCCAGTGACAGAAAAAGGAGATACATATATTTAACTTCATGATGTCAGAGGTAGCTAATCTTGGTTTAAAGAGAGACCAGAATGTGTGGTGAAAAGACACAGAAATAGGACATTTAGTTTTCAGTTAAGTATTTGCTCTTTCATTTACAGAATTGCAGCATACTTGTCAGCCTCCATTAAGGCATCTGATTTTTTTACTGTTATTTCATCCATGAGGGGAACAGTTTGACACATCACCAAGACAACTGTTTCCCTTACAGCTCCAATTTCTTCAGGTACTTCTTTTTTTTTTTTTTTTTTTTAAGAGGTGTTTTGTCTAAGTCTTTTTTTGTTCTCTCTGCTGGAGATGTGCAGGTTTGTTGCAGCATTGGGACAGCAAGTCATACATTTCCTGAATCACTGTTCTGTGACATCAGCCCATCAAATCCCTAGGTGTGTTAGGAGAGTCTTATGGCAGATACTCTTCTACACACCTGCACCTGATACAGGTTTGTGCTTCTATTATCTGGTTATAAGGTTATAAGTAAATATTGTATCTCCTTAGTTTTATTTTTCCTTCCCTAGTAAAGCTTGCACTAAGGAAAGGTTACTTCCAGTGCAGTTCCCTGTCAATCCACCAGATGACACTTGGTGCTTAAAGATGACAAGATAAGTGGTCTTGCATTAACAATTCTGTGTTCCTTCCTTGGTTTAGAAGGGGTAAAATTCAGAACATTTTATTTCCAAAGATGTTTTCATATGGCATTTGTAGAATTGTAGGGGTGTGTCTCAGAAATGCTTATATGCTTTATGTGGCATTCTCCTGTGTGCCCTTAAGTGAAAAAAACATTCACAGAATGTCAAGGGTTAGAAGAGACCTTGAGAGATCATCTAGTCTAGCCCCCTGCCAAAGCAGCATCACCTATACCAGGCCACACAGGAACACATCCAGGCAGGTCTTGAGTATCTCCAGAGAGGGAGACTCCACAACCCCCCTGGGCAGCCTGTTCCAGGGTTCTGTCACCCTCACAGGGAAATAATTCTTCCTCCTGTTTCCATGGTACTTCTATGCCTCAGCTTCCACCACTGCCCCTTGTCCCTAATAGGGGAAACTTTTATAAAGGCTTTGGATAAAACTGTGCAGCAATTGGAGCCATTAATGGATCAGAAGGTGATGTTGACTGTGTTAGCACTGATACTTTTGCTGGACAGGAGGAGCAAAGGCACCGGGAAGGGTGTAGCCTTCCATGGTTAATGTCATGGAAAGTGGAGCGGTTTTGTGATGCATGTGTGCAGTGGAGTCCTGGTGCCAGGCTCTACCACAGTATTGACAGTAATTACAAATAAGTAAATGTTTCAGACACAGCTTTGTCAACACAAAATGGTCTTGGACATGTACCCTCCATTCAGGCCAAGCTGTGAAAGCAAGGGAAGGTTGCTGTTTTGCACCCGTGCAGAGCTGAACTCCCTGTGTAGCAGTGGTGTGATGGAGCAGAGGATAAAACTCTGCTGTTGGTGTACCTCCCCTGGCTGTATTTTTGTGTGGGTAGAGAAAAAAGAAGTGGACAAATGAGCCACAACATTTGCTATAGCAATATTTATTGTCTGAAGTCAATAAAATAATGAGATTTAGATGGTTCTGTGAGTTTTACAAGGGTCCAGACTTGCCATCAGGGACTGACCTTGGGGTGAGCACCAGAAGGCTGCTACACCCACAGCTTGCTGGTCATGCTGTGTGCAGCAGTTTCTCACTGCTGGTTGTCCAAAGAAGCAATTAATAACTGAGAGGGAAGTATGAAATGGGTCACATTGTTCCTCTTCCAACCATGTGGTGCTTCAGGCTTACAGATGTGTGAGAAGGGCCAGTGGCTGCTGTGTGATTTTGTATGAAGTAATCCCCCTCCCCCCCGCACACAGAGGGTAGACACACAAGCAGCGTGCTTATGACATCATGGGTTTGGAAGGAATGTGCCTCACTGCTGTTTTTAGCCCAAAGCTCCAAGATTAACATTTTAGTGATACTATCTTTGAAATAATACAGCTCAAGTAGACGTGGACTATGACAGCATAAATCTGTGGCTGTGCCTTTCTTGTTTTCCAAGGTAACTCATTTGTTTTAATTTTAGCTTGCTTAAGCAGCTGGTTTGCATTGCTCAGCGAGGTGTCTGCCTTGACACCTTTGCTCTCACCAAGCACTTTTGCTTTATGTGGTTGTGACCTGGCGTTAGTGGTTCAGGTGACTTTCTTGACACGATGCAGTAGTTTCTCTTCTCGTGACCCCATTCATGATGATTGAAAGAGCTGCAGTGTGCACAGACATAAAACAGAGGTATTTTCAGTGTGACATGTTTGCCTGTGGTCTTAAGATTTGGCTTGTTGACCAAAGTGAAAACTGGCCATTTCCTGGTGGAATTTTGTATCATTTTTTTTACCCTAGTTGGAAAATACCAAATCATGGTACCTGATTCGTGATTCCTCTGGAGTGCTTTGCACTTCAATGTGTTCAGCACCCAAGGTGCAGGCATGGAGGTGATGGCAGCATCTGTGGACATCTCCATGGACCTGCCAGGCAGGAGGACCTGAGGTGTGTCCCGGCCGCTGGCTTTGCTACTGGAATTGGGAGGTTGCAACCTGTGGCTTGTCTTTGTGATACTGAGCACTTGGTGCTGCATTTTGCCCTTTGAAGTTCCATTTTCTGATGAGCAGTGTAAAGTCTGAAGAACTTAGACTTTTATGGGGAAATGTTGAAATCTAAAATTCAGTGCCCAGTATTATTCTTTGTTATATGTTTGAGCAAGAAAATAATCACCACCCCCACATGCACCTGAGGAACAAAGTCACCTCATCTGTCTTAATGCATTAAAACCCTTTACTCCATCTTTGGGCAACTAGTAAAGGGCAAGCAATCTGTAGAACAGGGGAAGCAACATGTAATAAAGAACATTTCTTGCTGAAGACCTGGGAATCCTCTGCTTAGCACATGTTTGAAAAGTCTTGCAACTGTTCTGCTTATCCATATGTGTGTGTTTAGCACATGGATTTAAGCACATTCCTGGTAGAATGGCTGAGTTCCCCTGATAAGATCCATGGTGGGTTAGTTCCAGTGCAGTATATATGCTGGCAAGGCCACCTGTGCTTGAAATCTGGCCGAATGTTAATCTTGGGAAAATCTAGGATTGGTCTTTTCCATTAGTGGCCTAAGGGGCCTACCCTGGAATTTTCCCTTCTCTTTTTTTTGCTGCTGATGGTTTTCTTTCTAAATAACTGTAGGAGGAAAAAAAAAAAAAGGTGAGGGAAAGACTGGGCACATGGAGCTGCAGGCACCTCCTGAGAGCAGAGTGGAGTGGCAGGATGGTGTCCTCTTAGGAGCTGCTCCTCAGAGCTGCTTTAGGAGCCACTGGAGCACTGACATGTGCATAGATACCAGTATTGTCTGCCAGCTTAGCAATTTCTTTAGCTAAGGTCCAGGTTTGCAGTGTTTGATGTAAGTTTACAGTATTTTATTTATGGCTGCAGGATTTGAACTGACTTTTACAAGTCTCCAGCTGTATATTTTCCAGGCAGAAGTTCAGGCATTGTCTGATTCAGTTGAAGGGTCAGTCTGGGATCAGTTTGGAGATGGGACATTTGTAAAGCTCTGTGGTCTGTCTGAGTGAGGTGTCACAAGTCCTGACTGACAGGGTCTGAGAGATGGAAAGCCCTTAACACACTTGGAAAGCTCTTGGGTGTCAGAAGGAGCATTAAGCTTGCGTTTGGAGTGTTGAGGAAAGTCAGTTCAATAACTGGTGCCCACACTGATTTAAAGCTGAGAAGTTTCCCTTCATCTTTTGTCTAAACATGTATCCTCCCCTCTTTTCTCCTTGCACTTCCTCCACCTCTCATACTTGGGAAGTGTATTAAAATAGAGGAATTCCACCACTGATTACACAAAAGATGGAATGAAAGAGCATACTGGCCACAGTCTGTGTTTGTCAGTTTCTCTGCTGCCCTTCCTCTTCTCTTTCCATCTCATATCCAAGCTCTTTGCCTTTCACTTTCATTTGTTTTTTCTTGTAATGCTTAAGGTCACCTCTTTTGTCACTGTATTCTTCAGTTTTGTCTCAAAACCCCATTAAAAATGATACCAAAACTTCAGTAATCCTCAGACCAGCCAAACTTCTAAATTGTGTCCAAAGGAGATTTGAAATTAGGTGATGGGACTTTATGCATCCCTAATTATAAGCAAAGATAAGCAAGCACGACAAGTGTGTTGATGATAAACCTCAGCCCTGATTCAGTATCTGTTGAAGCTGAATTCACTAAATGATGGCAGGTGATGGCTGCCTGAGCTGCAGTTCCTGGGTGTTTGTGGAGCTCTGGAGGAGCCGCATCGCCATGTCCATGTGGGAGCAGTAACAGCAATCCTGGGGCTCTGCCACTGTCTGAGCCTTGCTGCAAGAGAGTCATAATATCATAGTATCAGTCAGGGTTGGAAGGGACCACAAGGATCATCTAGTTCCAACCCCTGCCATGGGCAGGGACATGCTACACTAGATCAGGCTGGCCAGAGCCTCAGCCAGCCTGGTCTTAAACACCTCCAGGGATGGGGCCTCAACCACCTCCCTGGATAACCCATTCCAGGAGTCCCTTGTCCCTCTGAGAATCAAGGCAATGTGTTTCATGTAAACAAAATAAATCCAGCATCCTCTCAAGCTGTACTAGTGAAGGGGACAAAATACAGCACATAAAACTTCATTTTCTTTTTGGCTCGAGGATTGGAGCAGATCCTGTCGGCAGGTGGAAGACTGTCAAGTCTCAAGGACAGCAAAACGTTTACCTTAATAAGAACTTGAGCTTGCTTGTGTGGAAGATGGCCTTTCACAGAGTGAGGAAGGGTACAACGTTCACAAGGGGTTCAGTGAAGCTCTGCTTTAGTGCTGCTGGAATGAACCTGAGGGCATGGGTAGCTTGCCTGTACAGCATGCACATTTGCTCACCATGGGAAACCTGGGGCTTGCTGGAATGTGGCATTTTGGCTTTCCTTGCTTCGCTTGGGCCAAGCCCCCCTCCATCCCCACCCCAACAGGTCCAGGTAACTGGTACAGTAGTTTCCCACCTTTCCCATACAGGCATCTTAGGTTTTCATATTACTGTAGCAGTATGGGCATACATTCCCTGGAGAAAATGGGTTTCTGGAGCTAGCAGTGCATTGCCAAACGTTTGCCTGAAGCATGTCATTAATATGGCCAAAACACATGATAACCAGCCCAAACCTCTTGGCAGCAAGCTAGAACAAAGAACTTGTTACTGTCTTGTGCCAGACATTTAAACCCATGGAAGAGACTGTGCTTAAAAGAGCAGCACTGATCATACAAGCCCTGGCTGCCATAAAATAGGTAAGATAGGGTAGGACAAGAGGGCCTGGTAAGTTTATTCCTCAAGCCAGGATGTGGTTTCATGGCTATTTGAAAAATAAGGAGACAAAAGTAAATCCTTCTTCTGGGCTTGTCCTGGGTCCAAAGCATTTTGGGCCAGGCTCTGGTCATGGAGCATTTCTTTGGATCTCTTAAGCGAAAACCTGCTAAATCTCATTTGGAGGATGGTTAGATTTCTGTAATTAATGTGTATTTCCGGGTCAATAGAAGTGTTACTGCATAAAGTGCTTTGGGGGTTTTCTTGTTTGCATTTGGAAAGTCTTGTGTATGATGAGATAGGATTGAACACATTCTAGGGTCCCAGATGAAGACACTGGAAACTACAGGCTGGAGCTGAGTGGGTTTACAGAGCTCTGTGCAGGCACTGGTGTGCACTCAGTCAGCACAGCAGTGATTAGGAATGGCCCGGCTTGTAGTGGGGCTTTGCATCTGTATCACCACAGCTCTAACTTTGCTCCTGGTGCACCAAGATGTGCCCATCTTCCATGTATTCATAGAGGTGCTTGTTATAAACCCAACTTTCTGTTCTGGATAATATCACTTTGCTATAAATCTATGTACGAGCCCACCTGCCTCTTCCCGTGTGCCAACATACCTTTAGAAGCAATTTTTAGTGGCGTTGTGAAAGTAAATCCAAGTAAGTCCTCCAACTGAGGGAGGACAAGAGCTTTCAAACACTAAAGCTTGTAATGGTAGCTGGGGCCTGACCCTGCTTCAGCAAAGCAGGGAGAGCAAGCAGGCGCTTTGAAAGCCTGGAAGTTGTGCTTGGAAACACCAATTGGAGTGTTTCAATGGCAAGATTTCTTTGCAAGTACACTGCTCAGGCCAAGCCAAGCTCTGTGCTACAATACTGTGCTCTTTTCACTTCTTGCATGAAACGCTATTGTGGCAGTAACTTCTTTGCATGATGTCTGTTCTCTGCGTGCTCCTTGATGTTGTTTTTTCTGCAGATTGCTTATGTTGTTTGCATTGGGCTGTGGCTAATGAAGGGATTTGCTTTCTGTAGTGCCAGTGATGTTCTGTCAGTGGTTAGCAGGGGATTCCCACATGAATTTCCCTGCCTGTCCCTTGTGCCAGTTGTGTGCAGCAAGAATAGCTGTACTTCATTTATTTACTTTGGGGAGTGAAGAAACAAAGGCTCCCAGTTTTTTTTTTCTGAAGCAGTACTGCCAGCTCCATAGCTGGTGCTGGAGGGCAGGCAGTGGGGTACCAGGAGGTGGGTAGGACAGCCAGGAGGAGTCTGTGCAGCAGTTCTGTTCCTGCTGTGAAACCTTGGCACCGCTTTATTTATTTATTTATTTAATTCCTTTTTTTCTCCCCTTTCATTTCCAAGCATTCTTTGTGTGGACTGTGGACAAAGTCTGTTTTTCAGTAAGTATTTGTACAGTGCCTGTCTCAATGGGCTCTCCTGTCCTTTGGGATTTTCAGGTGCTTTTGTAGTAATACTAAAATGAAAACCAGACACTAGTCAAACAAGCTGCTATCAAAGTACTCTCACAAAGAGCAAGGCCTGGTGTTCACATCCCAGATCTTCCAAAAAGCCACAGGAATGGCCGAGCCATGTGGATGCTGGGCTGCCTACACCATTGGTACCCAGCTCATGGCAGAATCCTTCACTGCCCCTGCCTTCCCCTGCTGCTGCCTTTGAAGCACATCCGAACTGCAGCCTGGAGGAGACCCAAACCATTCACCAGTGCACTGGAGGTGAGGCTCGGGGCAGACTGACCTCTGCATTTTGGAGCTGCTGGGTTTGTCTTTGTTACATTTTTCATGGTGTGGCAGTTTAGGCAGGGTGCCTCCTGCTGTTGCCACACAAGATACACCTCCGGTGCCGCGGCTGTCCAGCCCAGCGGGTGGACACAGGAAGCTGCCTGTTTCATCCCCATAATGTCCTGCTCCCTGTAAATCCATCGGCAAGGTCTCACACTTCCTCTTCCTTCCCTCGCTGCTCCCGTGGGAAATGCTCCCTATCTGCTAATGGAAGGGGAGTTATTTCAAGACCTCTTAAGCCTGGCTAGGCCTAATGCCAGAAGGAGAAGGGCAATCTCAGATCTGCCCAGCTGACATTAGCCTAACAGTGGAGGGGGGAAGAAAAAGCCCTAGGGATTTTGAGTGTAGCTTCAGGTAGGGAGAAGGGAAATACTGGGAGGTTTCTGGGTGTGCTGTAAGGGACTCTGTATGGTCTGGGATCTTCTTTGTCACTATACTTGTAGCTTCTGTAAAACACTTTATTGCTTTTCCATTTAAATTTTCCATCACTTCTGCAGATCATTTGTGTGGGTCTCACTTTTCTGCCCCAGTGAGAGGCAAGAGAGGATCTGCCTCAACCTGGGATACATGGGGAGGATGATATCCCTGTGAGATCCTGCAGGGCTGACTGGCTCTGGGATTTGGAGGGAGGATGAGTAAAAGTAAGGAAACTTAGGAAACACAGCCCCTGATGAAGGTATTTCCCTGCATCTTGTCCCATGGGCTGTTTTGGGAAGGATCTGAAGTGCCCCTCTTCTTACTTGGCAAAATAAGGAAATGTGAGCATTTTTCATCCTTTTTTTGCTGGTCTTCTTTCTGGTACCAAGAGGATTTCAGAACTTCAGGGACCTAATCTCTGCCAGCATGCTGCTGTCCTGTTTGGGGAAGAAAAATGTTCACTGATGCGTGTGCCTTTGTGAATAAGTTTTTGTTCCTGTCACTCTGAAAGAGGTGATGCATCGAATTTTATCCTGAAAAAGTCCTCTAAGAGCAGCAGGCTCCCCCTTTGCAAGCCGTGGCTGTTAAAGGGAGCGATCCCCCGGGCACAGGCACGCACACGTGTGTGCGCGTTAAACACCCCAGAGCTGTACAGCACCATTTCCGAGTAACCGGCCTGGCTCATGCTCTTGCTAAAGCTGGTCAGTGTTCCATACCGTTCCAAGCACACAACTGTGGTTGCCCTTCTACAAAGGCTGTCTTTGTTTTGAATGTGAAGTCATAGTCTATTTAAAACGGTGTTTTAATGATGAATTTTGCTGGAAACTGGAGGAAATGAGTTCATGGGGTTTTGTCCTAGTAAAAACAAAAGTGGAAATTGCAAAGTCAGCTGTGAGTGAATATGCATGGCCTGTTTTGTTGTTGCTGCTTTCTGGCTTTGGTCTCTTTTGCTAAGAGTTTTGGAAGAAATGACAAAGCTCACATCAGTGACTTCATTCAGTTCAGTTCTGCTTTCTTTTGAAGATGTGCTGACCATAGAAATACAATGAGGACGGAAAAGGTCAACCACACCTTTTATATTTGTTTCTGGTAGATTTCATTTGATTGTACTTCCAGGAGGAACCATGATCCCCCTTTCCCCACTTCTCACTGGGTCAGTTCTTGGTTTTCTCCTGACCCTTCTGATGTGTCTCTGCAGAGTGGAGTGCTCTGGCAGCCCTAGGCCTACAGTCTGTCATAAGGTTTCGCTACTTGAGGTCCTTATCAGCACTGCCAGTCTGTAGTTGATGATGGTAATAATAACAACAATAACAATAATAATTATCTGTTACTAGTGCAGTGAAATTTCATACTGATTTTGAACCTCTCCTATGGAGTGGATGTATCAAAGGTCTGTTTCAGAGCAACCCATTCCTCTGGTTTTATTGCTGAATCACTTTTTTCAAGTGGCCCAAGTTATTTGGGTGTTTAAGCTGCTTTTGACACCAGTTACACCCTACAAGTGATTCAAACTTCGCTTTCTTTTTCTTGCAGGATCTTAAGGGGAAATGTCTAAGATAAGATGCAGAAGTCTGTATGACCAGAGCAAAATTTTCTGTTTGGTTTGTCTAAGCCTAAACAAATGAAGCTGCTGAGTTCTCCCAGGAATGCATTTTGCAGCAGAGGTGACTGAGAGCAAAGCCAGTACAGCATTCTCAGCTGACTTAATGCCAGGAAAGAAACACCAAGTGGGCTGGAACAATTGTGCCTTAAAGCTGCAGCGCCACTATCATAGCTGCAGATTCAGGAGGAAAAAAAAATCTAGACACTGTTTGATAAACCAGTTTGACATTTTAAAGTAGCCTTCGTTTTAGGGCAGCACCTGCCAGCCTTGTTAGTGCAGATGGGGAGTGGCTCTGCTGTGGCAGGGGAAGGAAGCTCTGGCCATTGCCAGTGGCAAGGTTTAAAACGGGGCAAGGTTAGGAAAGGTTGGGAGAAGCTGCCTTTCACAGAATCACTTCAGCTTCCTTTTCACTAGGTTAGAATATGTGGAAAACCTGCATGGCTCACAAGAACCATCCTGAGTTTCCTGTGTGCCTACACAGTCAACTGTGCACGGGAGACAATGGTGAAAATGCGCATTGCAAACCACAGCCATGGGCTGCAGGTCCCTCGGCGTGGCTCCAGTTTCATGAGCTGCTGCTACCATTTCCCTTCTAGCTGCTTTACTAGGGAAGCTGTAATGCAGTCACCTGCTGCACATGTTGAACTCTCAGACAAGTGAAGCACTTTAGCTTTTTCTGTTGGTTATTTAAAAGTTACTACTGCATTATGCAAAAGTGCCCTTTTCAGCATTACCATATGGCTTGAGTGATTGGCTGCATCTTCTGGCCTTCTTGGTGATGCTGTTAATGCACAGCGACTGAAGTGTCTGCATCAGGTCTGTGTTGCAGCTAGGCAAGCTGACAGTGTTTTCCTTTGTTTCATTTGCAGATGGATGTAGTCATCAGAGTATTAAATGAAGGGTAAACACATCACAGGTATCTCCTTGTTCTGCTGTATCCAGGATTTGAAGGGTTAATTTATCCTTAACAATGGCCTTTTAAATAATTTAAATTCTCTGTTTTCTTCTTCCAGCAAGGTGTTATCAATAATCTAAAACTACCAGCAACAAAAAGATTAATTCTTCATTTCTTTCCAGTTCTAATGAAAAGCTTCAAGAAGATTACAGGAGGCTTGCATAGTAATAATTAGCCACTCACTTGTCATTTTTGTTCAATTTATTCTTTCTCAATGGAAGACTAAATTCAGGCTTTTTTCCCTCAGCTTTGCACATCCAATCCTTTACCTTGTTACTAGGAGACACAGAATGATATGTTGCATGTTGCTTTCCTCAAGCACAGTGGTCTTAGCCACTTAATCACAGGAAGGTAGGCTGGTGTTGAGACTATTGCTCTTTAGCTGTTAGAAAGTCTGAACCAGGCTTTTTTTATTCCTTTAGGGAGACTTTGCAGAAACCTCCTGGCTGTTCTGTCCAGACATAGCTGGATACATGTGATTTTTTTTTTAATACACATAGAGAAATAACAGTAGGTGCTTTCCCTGCAGTTTCTTGGCTTTCTGCTGTGCCTGTTACCTTTGGCTCTTCCTGGCAGGCTGCCTTTTAAAGAAAAGAATTAACACATCTGAGCTGCTCCCACGGGAATTCCACCCCCTGCCCCGAGCTCACTGAGCTTCCTTGGCAGTCAGCAGTGTGGCTGTTTAATCTGGTTTCCTGGGGGTGTGTGCAGTTGTGCTCTGTGCCTCAGTGCTCCTTGCAGAGCAGCCTGACAAAAGGGCTGCAAAGCTCCAATATGTTTATTTGGTTTTTTTGTCCTTTTTGCCTTCAATTTTCCAAAATTCCTCAGCCAGGTCCCTGGAAAGGAGAGAGCCTTCTAGGTGCCTAGAAAGGATCAGAGAAGTGGGCAGACCCATCAGATAGGCAGCTGCCAGCTGGGCAATGGACACATGAGTTGCTCCAGACTGGCTCCATCCTGCACTGGTCTTTACCCATAGGGATCTGAGAGGGCCACAGTCTAAAGCTTCATCAGTATAGGGAGCTGTGGCCAGAAATGCGAGGCTAGGCTAGAGGAGCTGTGCAGAGCTGCTCCCTGGCACTGGGCTGCAGCAGTAGCTGGGCTGCTCTAGTTCCTGGCTGTTTGGGGTTCTAAGCCTTTCTAGGCCCTTCTCTTCTGCATGTTTGTAGCGTTTGCTGTTTTGTTGTGTTTGCACTGGCAGGCTCAGTTCTGCTCTTCCTTCACTTTGTTTAGGAATTGGGATTTGGCGTTGGGTGAAGCTTTACTAGCAGTGGCTGTAAAGATGTGACTGTGGGGGCAGCTGCAGGAGCACAGGAGAGCACAGAGAATCACCCTCTGATCTGGGTATCATGGAATCAGCAAAACTTATTTGTGCTGTGATGTAAGATTTGTGTTTTATTTGCGTTAGGCTTTTTGAGTTGTGGTCTGGTGAAGAAATGGTGAAATCCTGTTTGACTGAGGAGGAAAACAGAAATAATGTGGATTAGGCTTTTTGCTCTCTGCTTCAACCTGCCCTCTGCAGTTACTCCACTCCTGTACCAGCAGGATGTCTTTGAGGGATGGTACATGTATAAATGGAATCAAAGAATCATGGAATCATAGAATCAATAAGGTTGGAAGAGACCTCAAAGATCGTCAAGTCCAACCTGTCACCCAACACCTTATGACTACTAAACCATGGCACCAAGTGCCACATCCAATCCCCTTGTGAACACCTTCAGGGATGGTGACTCCACCACCTCCCTGGGCAGCACATTCCAATGGCTAACAACTCTCTCTGTGAAGAACTTTCTCCTCACCTTGAGCCTAAACTTCCCTGGGACATCTCTTCCATCATCTTCCTGCTATGAAATGTTGTGGGGGAAACACTGTTTTTCACTGCTCTCACCAGTTGTCCCCTGGGTGGGAGATACAGACCTTTTAAGGTCTTTCTGACCTTGGTGGTGGTGTCTCCTTTTCCCCCATGTGCTTCTGGAATGATGAAGAGGGAGCTCCAGGGAGAGAGCAGCTGCTGTTTGCTAGAGGAGCTGCAGGAGCGGCCACCAGCTGGGTTTTCTGCTGAGAGATTCCACAGCCTGACAGGTCTTGTGCCCAGCTGGCTGGTAACTGTTCTGATGGGGTTTCCATCTCAGCTTTCTTCCACGTCCATCCTTTTGTATGGCCCATAGCTCTGGCCCACTCTCTCTTCTTGGCTTAACTCTTTAAACAAGCCTGCTGAAAATGCTAAGTAAACATAGGCTGGAATTTGGAGTGGACTGCCTTTAGGTGCTGTGCTTGTAAACCCAGAGTGGTCTGTTGTGTAATGCAGGCTTCTTGCCTTCCTCTAAGGAGAGGCTGAGGAGAGAGGAGGAGGTCTGGCCAGCATGCTAAGGTGGAGCTCTCTCTGTAAAAACCTCTAGCAATTGTTATGTGCTCAAAGACAGTGCACATCAGTTTGAAATTGTATTGGCATCTTCAGTGGAATTTTGGTGCCTGCCTTCTGCTCTGGATCGTTTTGTTGAGTCTGAGTGGGGACTGTGAGAAGACCCAAGGAGCAGTAACTCGTGCTGATGTGGAGTCCAGCTGCCGCCGAAGGGGCAGCTGTGCAGCGAATGTGTCTCGATGCCTGCACTGCTTTTGCTGGTGAACTTCAGTTCTGCAACAGCAGTGAAATCATGGAGCTCGTTTGTGTCATACTGTGCATGATAGTTGTGCAGGACAGAAATGCTGCCCTGCACTTTACTGATAAGCAGCCTTCCGGGACCTAGTCATGCTTGCTACGGCCTCAGCTCCGCAACAGGTTTGCATTGTCGACCAATTTTCAATTGCAGCTGAGCGTCGATTTCCATTTGTGTGAATTCCAATATGTAAATAAAGTTCCAGTTCTTCAGCTCCTCTTTGGAGGGTTCTTACACTGTGTGTGTGTTTCAGGCAGCCTGCCCCCAGCAGCTCAGACAAGTTTCATGCTTTTCAACTCTATGAAATTTGGTGAAAATGAAAGTAAGTGCAGATAAAAACTGCAGTGGTAGTAGTAACACACATTTTGTTCCGGCATGCAGTTCCAGGCAGCCTGGCTTTACAGCACATCCACTGAGCAGCAGCATTACCATCAGCGAAGCCCCCTCCCCTTCCCACATTTATTTCCATGGTAACCCGAGGAAGGCATTCTGCAGCCTCAAAACTACTTCTGCTCTTTCATCATGCAAGCTGGCATTGTCAAGGGCTGAGTGTATCCCTACAGCTTTGAATGAGAGAAAAAAGAAAGAAAGGAAGGAAAAAAAGGCTGAATTTGGATGGGCAGTTGCTATTTGGGAGGCCCTGCAGCAGGAAAGAACGGGCAACCTTCAAGTGACCTAGTGTCCCCCGTTACTTAGTAAGGAAAATCCAGTCTTGCTTCATTAATTGATTAACTTGGGGGGTGGGGTTATCAGACTTCCCCTTCTGTGAAGCCAACCATGGAAGTCCTGAAGCGGCTGCGAGGCTGGGGGGAGAAGGGCAGATGGCTGGGCAGGCTGCGATGGTGAGCTGCTGGCGAGCTTACGTGCTGTGAGCTGTTGCAGATCTTGCTTTCTCACAGAGCCTTCAATGTCTTTCCAGGTACGGTTTAGAGAAGGCAGATGCCTGCTCTTTGCTGACGGTGGGCATTTGCCCCTCACCGGTGTGCAGTGGGACGTTCGGCGGCGTCCGGCAGCGCGTGCTCTGCCTGAGCGCTTGGGAGGTGTTTCTGTGCTTCTGGCCCTAGTGAGCTGGCTTCGTTTGGATGATCTCTGCTGTGCATGCTTTGGGGAACCCGTGTTTGTGCGGCATTTGTGAGGAGATGTGGGGAGGATTTGACCATCTTGGAGCAGGCTCAGGCTATGTGTGCAGCGGTTGCTGTGTGTGATAGTCACATGTGGAAGTGGTGGTACCGATCCCTTGCAGCAGTACCTGCAGCTGGGCAAGGAGGGAGTGATGCTGTGAGTAATTGTTGGGTTTTTTTAATACCCTGAAAGCAGAAGCCTGTCTGATAGAAGTGTGGTCAGACATGTTTCAAACAGTATCCTCCTTTCCTATGAGAAATGGATCAGACAGGTTGTTATTGTTAATTCTCTGCTTCTCTCTGTTTCCATGTCTGAGCACATGAAGCACTGTGTAGCAGTAGTGTTGAGGGGAGTGCTTCGGGGGCTGCCTGCTGTGGGGACTGCACTGCTGTTTGACTGCCTTGTGACAGGCTAGCAGCATTTTTGGGTTTTCTTCCTTGCATTATTTGGTTGGGGAGGGGTGAAAATGTAGCTCACTTCTAAACATCTCTGAAGTACATAACGTCTGTGAAGTCACCATGACAACATGGGAACCTGGATCAGGTTTTTCCCTCCACCCTTTTCTGTTGTGTTGTTATTTAGGGGAGAGAAAAAAAATGTTTATGCATTCTCTGAGATGTTTGACAGGGAGTATCCTACAGCTCCTGTTGGTAAGGGATTTGTAATGGTATCCAGCCCTTAATAATGTTTGTGAGGATTTCCTTTGATTAAGCACAGTCCAATGTGTATAATTTGGAGTACAGCTATGGTGGGACCTAAACATGGGCATGGGCAGCCCCAGCAGCAGTAAAGGTCAACCTTTCCCATGATACTGGCATTGCAGCTCCCCCCGACAACTGCTGCACTCTTGTGGTCCTGTGTTCTTTACCATGGGAGACATGGAGCCTGGGGACTTGTGAAAGTTGTGTGAGCTAAGGTTAAGAGCATCTGCATTCAGACCAGACTGGAGTTTGAGGCAAACTCAGGGACAGAAAAGTCTGATCCTGGTCAAGAAACAGAGAGTTCTTCCACCTGTCTGTGCTGAGGAGTGCCGACTGCACCTCGCAGGCAGGAAGAGGGTGGAGGCTTTTGCAAAATGCATTGCTAGCCATTCCTTCCCGCTCGTCAGGACTCACAGGAGGCACACTACCTGGCTTTGGTTCCGTGCCTCCCTTGGTCTGAGGCATGCACGTTTCGCCACTTGTGATTTTTCTGGCCTGCCGACGATTAGCTTGCGCAGGGCGCTTCCAGCTCATGCGAAGTGCTGGCGCTGGTTAGAAGGGAAGACCGGCCAGATTAGGGAGGGTGTGCAAGAGAGACGGTGGCTACAGCACAGTAGTTAAGAGGCTTTGCTGGGAAGCAGTGATGGGACAGCATCTGGCTTCTGGTTGCACTCCCACAGCTGCAGGCACGTGCAGGGAGCTAGATGGGTGCTTCGTGGATAGTGTTCTGGAGTGACCCAACTTAGGAATCTTAATTCTACTTACTTTAGGGAGTAGACATCTTACCTGAAGATCTCTCATCTAGTGCCATCTTCTGCCTCCTTTTAACAGGGTTTGTAGGATGGGAGGTAGGTTTTTGTTTCATACTTTCAACAGCAACCTGTATAATTTATAGTGATTAGTGCAACAAGGAGTACTAGTGGATGCTCTGTGGAGGTGGTGCTTTGATGTCAGCAAAGGAGGGTAATTGTGTACTTCCAAGTTATCTTTATACTTCTTGATGAAAAAAAATGCACTGTAATTTGGATAAATGGAAGTGAAAATACTGGCAGTTGCCACTTGTGCCTGTGTGCCCCTGAAATGTAGGATCTGTGACATCTGGATTTACTTGTACTTCTGCCAGAGCTGTGAGCAATTTTGGTATTCAGGGGGCCGAAATGCAAATACAGCTTGACAGTGACTTTTGACTTGTTACCCTACGTGCTTGACATGAGAAAGTGAAGAACCTAGACATTTCCCTCTCCATCCCATCATCCTGCTGCTTTAGTTGCCAGTGGGTAGACTGGACTTCTTTTTAGTTTGGGAAAGTGTTGACTTCTGTCTGATGCTGATGGTGAGGTTCCAAGTAACGTTTCACAGGAATTATCTGGCCCTGCATAAGACCATGCCCTTGGAAGAATGACATCTCCTTCAGGTTACTGATCATTTCGAATACAGCAGCTGCACCAAGTCCAGTCCTTTGGAAATTCAACTCGAGTATCTGAGAAAAGATTTCATTTGAGCCAAGGGCTCAGAACAATGAGAGAAGTCAGTGAGGAGGACAAGTAAGAGCAAGAGTTGAGTGGAGTTGGGCTGTAGAGATTTTTGTGGTTACATACCTTGCTTTCAAGATCCTTAAAGACAGGAAACATACCATAAGTGCTTGAGGCAAAAACTTGTAAGTCATGAATTTAGGAGCGGTTAAAAAGAACCAACCAAGCAAAAAACCTAAACCCTCCCCTTCCCCCACCCCCAAAAAACCCATCCAACCAACAAAACCCCACCACAACCCAGCCCACCCCAACCCCCCACAACCACAAAGAACAACAAACCCCCTCTTAGTCCCATGGGCCAGGGTCTGAGCCAAGCTTGGTGCTGTAAGGAAATCCAGGCCAAAAGGAATCCCTGTATGAAGGCCCAGCAGAGACAGGACAGACTGCCAGTGAAGAAGGCATTTCAGCATTTCTGCTTTGTAGGCTCCTGGAGATTGAAGTGATGCTTTGGACTGCCTCTGATGTTAACAGTAGTGCTTGAAGAGCTTAGTGACTCACCTGAAGTCAAGGCATTTGTTTGATTGGGGTTTTTTCCTATTTATTGGATGCATTTGTAAGTGGGGAAACCAAAGACTTGCTGTCAGTCCTACAGAATAGGGCTGCATTCCTTTGCAGTGTTTCGTTAGGAGCAATCTGAGTTTGCTCTGTCAGAGACTGGTGTTGTCCTTCTTGGTCTTTGCCAGTGTTGGTGTATGAGCTGCCATGAAGAGCTGCATCCAAATATTCTTTCCAGCTTACAAAGTTCCTCCACTCAACCCCTTCACACACACACACAAACCCCAACAATTCACCATAGTGGCTAAATTCACAATTCCTAGTTAAAGTTGGGCCCTGTTTTACAGAGCATTTGTTCTTTTCCCCTGTCCTCCCACCTCCCCAGCCCCCCAAGGAGAGAAAGCAACAACAACAAAAATCTGCATTTCTAAGTTCCAACAAGAGACCATAATTGAGCATTGTCACTTAAGCATGGGATTTCCCCTGTAAGTGCAGATGGGGCATTAAAAACCCCTTTCCTCAAAAATGAGAGAGAGCTGGAGAAAACACCTCACTGCAGGAGCTAAATGTCAGCACAACCAAACTGGCTTTACCTTAGTTAAATTTGTGGAATGAATGGCCAAAAGGGTCTGAGCAGCTGGGAAGGTGAACCTGTGGTTATGGTGCTTACAGTCACCTTTAGTTGGCCAGAGTCCAGCCCCACTCTGCTGCCTGCCATTTAGCTGGCTCCAATCCTGCTTTCACAGAACTTCTCCTGCTTGGGATGAGCTGAGCCTGCTCAGGGTTGGATCAATTCATTGACATGATAAAAATCTCCTAACCAAGAATGATGTAGTGCCTGTGGCTGAGGGAGCAGGGCAGGAGGGCTTCCAGTTGGAGGGGCTTAGGTCTTGTGTAAAACATTAGTCTCATCATCTGTACCTTGCACTTGTGTCCAGTTCTCCTCTTCAACACGGGATGTGCCATTCCTTTCTGCTGCTGCACGTTTGGGCTGGTGTGTGAAAATGCCCTGCTTTGGAAACACTGCTGTGGGAGGCAGAGGGAATGTCAATTGCCATTAACTTGAGGTATTGCCATTAACTTGAGGTATTACCATGGAGATAGAGAAGGCACAATTTATAGAGCTCCTGGGCTGATCTGCTGGGTTGAATTCCTCCCCCCCCAAGAAGCTGCTCTGCTCTTCCCTCTGAGAAATCTGAAATGTTTCAGGGCTGGGTCCTCAAAGAGTTAAATGCAGGGAAGTACTAATCAGTGAATATTTAGGTCATCAAAGCCTGAGACTGGAGAAAGCCTGAACATTGCTGACAGCTGGTGGGGTTTGTGTTGGTAATGGAGAGAGGAGAGAATCTCTTCCAGCTAGCATAACTGCTAGACTTGGAGTTTCTGAATGTCCTTTCCATTGTGTTTGTGTTTTCAGTTGCATTTCTGTTGCTGTGCAGTGAGGTGTGCAGTGGGCTTTCTGGAACCATTCTTGGTGTTTTTCATCAGGTCCTACAATCCTGGTTGGAGCTGACTTTCTAATAACAGTAGCTGTTTTGAAGATTAAAAGTGGGTGATTTGTTGTCTTTACAAAATTCAGTGTCTTCCTGACTTTCTGCAGTGCTCTGCCCCGTGAACAACTCATCAAGCAAGTGGGTAGTACCAGCACTGAAAGGTCAGTGTGTTTTCATAGTAGGTAGTCCTGAAAGCTGTCACCCTGAAATCCAGGGGGCTACTCGTGTCTGGCTGTGTCCACATTCAGGCTTGCAAAACTTGTAATTTACCATCCTGGGTAAGGTCTGCAAGAGTTGGGTCTGATCTGCTGTGTCCCCTCTGCTCTGGGCCAGATGCACCCTAGCAGTTCAGTCTGCCCGTGGCTTCCCTGCAGCTATAACTGTATGAAACAGCTCTTCTCCACTGCAGCCATTAAGGATAATAAAAAATGTTTCTACAAATTCATTAACAGCAAAAGGAGGCCTGGGGAAAATCTCCATCCTTTGTTGGATACAGAGGGAAACAGTGACTAAGGGTGAGGAGAAGGCTGAGGTGCTCTGTGTCTACTTTGCCTCGGTCTTTAGCACTGGATCCAGCAGTTCACTGCACACCCAGCCTCATGAACCAGGAGTCAGGGAGGGGAACCAGAGTGAGGTCATCACAATAAATGAGGCAGTGGTCACTGACCTGCTGCGCCGCTTAGATGACACGAGTCTATGAGGCTGGATGGGCTACACCCAAGGGTGCTGAGGGAGTTGGCAGATGTGCTCCCCAAGCCACTATCCATTATTTACCTGTAGTCCTGTCTACCTGGGGAGCTCCCAGTGGACTGGAGGGTAGCAAACACCCATCTACAGGAAAGGAAGAAAGTAGGATCTGGGAAACTATAGACCTGTCAGAGTGACCGTGGTACCAAGGAAGGCCATGGAGTAAATCATCTCAAGTGCTAATACACAGCATATAGAGAAAAACCAGGGGATCAGGCCCAGTCACTGTGGGATTATGAAGGGCAGGTCCTGCCTGACCAGCCTGATCTCCTTCTATGACAGGATGACCGACTGTTGGATGAGGGAAAGACTTGCCTGCTTCAGGAGAAGGTTGTCTGTGCTTTGCATTGAACTGAGGCTTCTACTATGTGTGGTTGAGAATTGCTCAAACTGCACTGTTACAGAATCACAGAATTGTTTTTATTGGAAAATCTCTCTAAGGTCATTGAGTCCAACTGTCAACCCAGCACCACCATGGCCACTAAGCTGTGTCCCCAAGTGCCATGGCCACACATTTCTTGAGCACCTCCAGGGATGGTGACTCTACTACCGCCCTGGGCAGCCTGTGCCAATGCCTGACAAACCTTTCCATGAAAATTGTTTAGTTAATGCCCAGCCTAAACCTTCCCTGGTACAGCCTGAGGCCATTCTCTGTCCTTTTATCACTTATTCCTTGGGAGAAGAGCCCAACCCCCACCTGGCATCAACCTCCTTTCAGGGAGTTGTAGAGGGGTGGAAGGTCTCCCCTCAGCCTCCCCAGCTAAACACCCTCAGCTCCCTGAGCTGTTCCTCCCCAGCCCTGTTCTCCAGACCTTCCCCCAGCTTTGTTGCTGTGCTTTGGGCCTACTCCAGCCTCTCAATGTCCTTCTTGGAGTGAGGGCCCCGAAACAGACCTCAGGATTTGAGCTGTGGCCTTAGCAGTGCCCAGCTCAGACAGACACTCCCTGCCCTGGTCTTGCTGGCAGTGAGAGAGGACCAAGAGAATATTTCAAAGTAAGGAAGACCCTGGGGTTTTCTCTTCATCCTTCTGTGCTTGGAAACCACTGGAGATCTCCCACAAATGGTGTGTGAGTCTGTTCATTAGAGGAACACGAAATGGGTTTAGTTCTAAGCTGCATAATTAAGCCCGGGGGACATGCAAGTCTTCCAGGCTGCACATTTTCTGCCAGTTTGAAGCATGCCCGGAGAGAAAGGATGAACTCTGTGGGGTCAGGCAGGGTAGGCTGGGTGTTTCGGGGCAGTACCAGCAGGTAAGCGGTGGGGAGGAAAAAGAAACCAAAGTAATTGTAAAAGGTCAGAAGAAAAGCCTTTAAGGAAATGAAGCTATGCATATTGGAAACTTTCTACAGACCCCTGCCTCAAAAGAGGGCTGTCCAACGTTGGGTTGCCTGTTGGCTCAGTAACTGAGTGGAGCAAATAGAGGAAAACCAGCACAATGTGCTCTCTTTGGCTTCAGCTTAGTTTCCAAAGCCAATGTTTTGCTGCTGTGTGTTGTCTTTGTGGTTTGGCTCATGGTGTAGGGAGCTCCTCAGAACACCTGGGTGAGAGCCTGCATTCAAAGTGGGTGATGTTGCCATTCTTGTATAACTTGTATTGTGTTTATGGGTCCAAGTCTGCAGTTCCATGGACAAGAAGGTAGTTGTGCTGCGTGAATTGAGAGTCATCCTGCAGAGAGCAGTGACAGCTGCCCTCCCAGCCCTGTTCCCATGCTCTAGGGCCTGTACCCATATGGTGTGTTTGGAGCTCAGCTGAGGTAAGCTGGGAAAAGGAAAGTGACGATCAAGAGCACAACTCTAACAGGTCACTGGCATCAACGTGGTATGGACGGCTTCAGCAGTGAGACCAAAAGAAGGCATTATGCTAATTCCTCTGGTGGATGAGGGCACAACATTGCTACACATAAAGTAGCTCCCAGTATTGCTGTGAATCCTAATCAGAAGGGGAAACAGAAACATATTCAATGTGACCATCAGTTCCATTTCATGTAGAGGAAGTTTGCCATCATGAAGATTATATCCTAGGCAGGACCTGCAGGAGCTGAAATGTTTCTCCATCTACAGAGTCATGGGCTACAAATGGCATGATTGCCTTAGCCCAGAACAGACCTGACGAGTTTGGGGGTTACAGTTTTGACAGAGGAACTCTGGACACAGGAAGAATTCATTTAGGTCTTTGGGATGGACAAGGTAAAAATACCCCTGCCATAGGTTTTCTTGCAATAGTAATGATACTAATCATAAGAACTAGACAGCAGTGAGTGGATTGATGATAGCTGTGCCTAAGGATCCCAGATTTCATATGGCTTTGTTAAACCCTGCACAGTCCAGCTCCCTTCACCAGTTCTTCCCCTAAGTGCTCACTGTTTCTTACAACATCCCATGGGTAACTGGGTTTGCAAATCAGTTCTGTTTCATACAATACTAAAATGTTTCTTGCTTCTTTGTCCTTCACTGGTCACCCCATTATTGATACTTTCTTTCCTGGTGTAGATTATATTCCTTTCAGGTTTGGTAATTGCATGATCTTCAATGCACAGGCAGACCGTAAGACACTGTCCCCGCTCCAGCTGGTGAGGACTGTCTGCTGATGAACAGGTTAGTCCTCTGCTACTCAGACTGGCTCCAGTCCTCTGTGAAGAACTGCGAACTGCATTTGGGATGTTAATTTTCTAGACAAATCAGCAATTGGTTTAAAGCATTGTTAAGAACAAAACAAATAAGATTCTGTGAAATGCATCCTTGTGAATGGTGCTGATGCTTTCTGCTGTCATTTGTCTGTCCCTCTCTGAGAGCACTGTGCAGAGGGATGAGCTGAGTTTTCTGAGATCACTTACCCAGGCAGATGAATACCAGCTTAAGAAAAGAAAAATGAATCATGTGCTTCTGTTACACTGAACAAACACACACAAGCTAATTAAAACTTGGCCTGAATCTTGCAGTCCTGCTCCAAAGTGTCCCTGCTTTCAGTGTTTGTGTTGATGGATTTGTTCTGTACCAGCAGTGTTAGCAAGGCCTTGCCTTTGACAGGGACCCCCACAACATCCTGTTTGCCAGGTTGAGATGTGGATTTGCTGGGTGGATAAGGAATTAGCTGGATGATCACACCCAGAGGGCAGTCCTCAATTGCTTGAAGTCCAGATGGTGAGCAATGACAGTGGTGTCCCTCAGGGGCCCATACTGGGACTTGTACTGTTTAATATTTTTATCAGTGCCATAGACAGTGGGATCAAGGCACCAGCAGCAGAGTGCAGATGGCACCAAGTTGAGTGGTGCTGTCAATATGCCAGAGGTACAGGATGGCATCCAGAGGGACCTGGACAAGCTGCAGAGGTGGTACCCAGGTGAACCTCATGAAGTTCAACAAGAGGAAGTGCAGAGTCCTGCACCTGGGCTGGAACAATCCTCACTGTCAATACAGGGGGGATGATGTGGTAGAAAGCAGCCCTGGTGAAAAAGACTTAGGTGTACTGGTGGACAAGAAACTGGACAGGAGCAGGCAGTGTGAGCTTGCAGCCCAGAAGGCCAATGGCAGCCTGGGCTGCAGCCAAAGCAGTGTGGCCAGAGATGGAGAGAGGAGATCCTGCCCCTTTGCTCTGGGGAGACCTCACCTGCAGTGCTGTGTCCAACTCTGGGGCCCTCAATACAGTAAGGACATGGACATGATGGAGAGGGTCCAGAGGAGGCCATGAAAATGCTCAGGGGGTCGGAGCAGCTCTGCTACAAGGATAGGCTGAGGGAGCTGGGGGTGTTCGGCCTGGAGAAGGCTTTGGGGAGACCTAATAGTGACCTTCCAATACCTCAAGGAGGCTACAAGAAGGCTGCAGAGAGACTGTTTGCAAAGGCCTGCAAGGACAGGACCAGAGGCAATGGCTTCAAACTAGAGCAGAGCAGATTGAGATTGGATGTGAGGAACAAGTTCTGCACCATGAGGGTAGTGGAACACTGACACAGGTTGCCCAGGGAGGTGGTTGAGGCCCCATCCCTGGAGATACTGCAGGTAAGGCTGGACAGGGCTCTGGGCAACCTGATCCAGTGGAGGATGTCCTTGGTGAGTGCAGAGGGGTTCGACTGGGTGAGCTTTGGAGGTCCCTTCCAGCCCAGTCCTTTCTAGGATTCTATGAAATCGGGGCTCAGAACTGCTGAAGTAAACTGCAGGCTGGAACAAGTTTGGGGGCTGATTGATGCCAGCCTAGGGGGTGGTTGTAACCTCCATGTGTGCACACAGTGTTTAAGCTGCAGTGGGAGCAGCAGTGGATCCAGCACACACACTGGTGCTGGCTGTGAGCAGGAAACACGTGCAGATGTGAAACACGTTTGTGACCTTCGAGAGGCCGTGGTCTGCTGCTTCAGACCTGAGGCATTTGCTAACAGGATAACTGCAGGAGTTTGTTCATTGAAGAAGCACATGTCAATGGTTGTGTGGCACATGCAAGATCCTTAAATCAATTTTACCATTGCTCTTCTGGCCCTGTACCAGAGATTAGGTCTTGAATTGTTTGGTAACACCTTTCTACTAAGTCATCTTGCTGCACAGGTTGTGTTGCTTAGTCTGGTCTGCCTCTTTAAAGCACCTGCAGAGTAAAGTGGATTTAGAAGTGGCATTTCTTTGTTATCTTCTGATTGTGGATGACTGCTGCTTGTGGGAGGTTTGGGTTTGCTTAATGAGACTTCCCTCTGTTAAGTTCTTAAAATAAATTCTCATTTTTATGGAAACACAAAACATTTGGAAAATCTCCAGCAACAATTTCCACTCTTCTCCCAATTTTGACCTCTGAGTCAAGTGAGGAAAGAGGACTAAATGTGGCTTCTGCAGTGCACAGCACAGAATCTTTTAGTGTTGTTAAGCCCTGGATCTGTTCTCAGGTAGCCTGAAAATGCCAGTTGAATTGAAGCAGTTAAGGGCCCATTGCTGGCATTTGATATGTTCCTGCTGAAGCTGTGGGTTTGAGTCTTTTGTTTTGTCCCAAATTAAGGAATGTGCTAAACCTGAACAGAAACTTAACCTTTTAAGATTCTAGGAGTGCAGCTGTTGGCTGTCAAATTGTGGAAGAGCAGGAATCTAGCAGCCATCAGCTCAGATCCTTAGTGGTTAAGGTGCCTGCCCCAGTTGTGAGATAAAATGTGTCAGTTTGAGGTTTCTCTGCACTCTGATCACACTGGCACTGATGGCAGGTCTGCTGAGGAGGCAGTAATTTGCTCAGCTGCAGGAGCTGAGGGGAGTTAATCCCTGTGACACTGGTGCCAAGCCCCTTGCTGCAGCCAGTGCCAGAGGGGCAAGGAAGACAGTTGGTTTGGTTTTTGTTAAATGTCTACAGCTGTTTCTTCCCATTGCTTGCTGACTTCTGGAGCACTCACTGCTGGTACCTGCCTTATGGTGCTGGGATATGGATTCGTTACTAAGGAACATGGAATGACAAAAAAGATCTGTAGTGCTCACTAGCTGGTAGCACTCTGGGTGCCTGTGTCTCTGTGAAATGCTGCCACCTAAATGTAAATCACTAATTGCTACATCCACATTGCAAGGGAAGAGAAAGGCCATGAAGGAAGCTGGTTACTGGTTCTTACCTACTTGTCACCCTCTCTTAGTCACAGCTTGACCTTCCTTTAGTCAGTTTAATACCCTGTTTTAACTCAGTTATTAACTGTTTGACATCATGGCTGTCATTGGAGTTTCTGAGTGCTTCCATCAGCTGCTAATTCCAGACAGTTCCAAACTTTGTGGCCTCTTTCCTTCATCAAACAAGTTAAAATCAGATGTTTTCTATCCCTCTTCACTCCAAATCCTGCCTCCCACTACTACTGATCCTGGATCGCAGGGAGGACCACATGGCAGAGTGCTTCTGCTGTGGATATGTTCTTCCCACTTCAGCACAGCCCAAGGTCTTTGTGTTCCTCAAGGAGTCAAAAAGGTGGGAGCAAGCATCCTGCCCGTGTCCTCTGTGCTTGTTGCAGAGGTGCCAAAGCAGTGGCTTGCAGTGTGCACCTGGGGGGAGCTGGGTTGCCTCAGAAGGCCTAGGGGAGTTCTGCTTACACAGCTTTGCTCTGTCCTAGCAGCTTTTGATTCCCAAAGGCAGGGCTTCCTAGGCTTTTCTCTGTCTATGGAATGTCATTGCACTTCCATGGTGCAGTGTAAGTAATGATGATAATGATGGGCTTGCCACATGGTGTTTCCCTGGGGAGAGCAGAGGTTCCTGCCCCACTGCTCCTGGTGCCCGATTCCCAGATGGTGCTGACTCTGACTTGTTTGTGCCCTCTTTGAGCTCCAGAACCACTTGATCTGTCGGCCTTTGCCACTTCATGTTATGAATCCTGCAATCTGCCTTTCAGGTTATTTTGTTTAAAAATATTTTTATTTCTAGTGCCAAAGACAAGCACTTTTAATGTCACATTGTCACCTGCATGCCCAGCAGGCTGGGGAGTGGATGGGGACTTGATGCTGTTAAATTATCACATTTTCTGTGTTTATTTCTGGATTCAAAACTATTGCCTGGGCAATGAAAGTGTAACCTCTCCTCAAGGTAATCATTTGAACACGTACTGTGGGCTGAGGATTGGAGACTGAAATTGTTATCAGTTGATGTTCATCTTGAGCTACAGATTTCTCCAAAATGTCTTTGAAGTCGCTGCTGGCAGGGTTGTAATTCAGTTTTGAGATGAAGTATGATATGTTTTCCCCTTTAGAATGAAGATTTAGCAGTGAGCCACAAGGCTTCTGTTGTCTGTGGTGTGTAACTGTTGTCCCAAATAATTGCCTAGGTTCTTACAAAGTGTTCTTGTGTTCACAGCTCGCAGTTACTGCTTGATGAAAGTACAATTACAGATACCAGGAGAGATGGAATAGTTGCTACAGATACAATACATTAACTGCAATTTTGTTAGGAAAACTAGTAACAGTTCCTTTTACTGTAGCTTCATTCTGTAGTCTGTTACAGGCCTTTGAGCTGGGGTTACTTTCTTTGGAGCTTGCCAGACTGAAATAAACATAAAGGATGCTTTATACTACCCTGAGTCTGCTCTGGGATCCAGAATACTGGGGCTGGTTCAGGGGCTTGCAGCCTCTTGCAATATATTTATCTGTGTGTTGCTTCTGTGGAGCACCTTTAACCTTTCCAGGTTCTTTTTCTTGCTGTCCCTGTAGTCCTTAGAGACTTTAGAGTGAAGAAACATTCATCTTGGCTACAGAGATGTCAGTGCTAGGGAATAAAGCTTTGCTCTTGACCCTTCCATCTGCAAAGAATAGAATACCTTGCATGTAACCTCAGAGCTGGACATGGAGTTTGGCACTTGGATCACCTGCTGCAAAGCACCTTTGGAGTGCCCTGGCAGGCTTGTCTCTGCTTGAAACAGTGAGCAGAGCCTGAGGCTGTGCAGGGGATGGCAAGGATAGTGTGTTCTGGTTAGCTGAGGAACCAGTGCAATGTAGCATAGGCTACATCACTGTAGGCTCAAAGTCTCCAGGAAGCTGTGTCTAGGCTCTCGCTAGCTGGACCGCTCTGAAGCTTCAGCTTGGATGGCTTTGCAGTAGCTGTATGGGATGGGTGCTGTGGATGAGGAGGCAGCACAGAACTGAGGATGCTTTTGCTCAATGCTTCTGTGTTGTACAGGCTTGTAAAGTCTTCTCTAAACTGCAGTTACTCTTGTGGCACCAAGTGAGGCTTGATCGTCCAATGCAGCCCCTCTCTGGTTCCTGCCTGTGCTGCTTTCTTCTGACTCTGTCAGTGAAGTGCTTCTTGATGGAGAGAGAGCAATGGGCACTGTGGTTTCATTAAAGTTTGTGTAGTGTAATGTTGTATAAAATAGGGGAAAAAGAATCTTTTATTACTACAGCTGTCACATCATTATCCATGTCCATCCTTGGAGAGAGTCAAACCAAGTCCTGAGCAACCTGCTTTGTGGTACCCTGCTCTGAGCTTGGACCAGATGATCTGCAGAGGTCTCTTCCAGCCTCCAAGACTCTGCAGCTTGGTATTGTTCCAAGCAGCACCAGCACCAACAGCTGAAGTGTGTTCTCCTGGAGTGATTATTGTGGGCTGGAATGACACTGTTGCAGAGGGGTGCTGTGGTGTGCAGCATGCAGCTCTGCTAGCAGAGCAGTGGAAGAGCATGGTGCTTGTCAAGAAGGGAGTTTTCTTAACTTTGATAGCATGAGGTAGCAGCACACTGAGGTAACACAGCTGCTCCCCTCCTGCAAAGCTCAGTTCCACAGCAGAAAATCTGAGCTCAGTTTTGCCTAATTTTATGTAGTACCTCAATAGACTTCTAAATGACCAAAGCCTAACTATTGCTTTACTAAAAATAACCAAACAATTGAAGAAGTGAAAGGAGAGCCAGTTGACTGGGACATGGCAGAGACAAGATAGTGTCATGAAAGCTGAAGCTAAGGGTAATGTTAGCACTGCTCCTTGGTTAAATGGCAGCTATCTCAGGGTGTGCCATTAAGAAGATTCACAAGCACACAGAATCATAGAACCACAGAATTGTTTAGGTTGAAAATCCTTCCAAGATCATCCAGTCCAAACATAAATCCAGCACCACCATGGCCACTGAACCACGTCCCCAAGTGCCATGGCCACACATTTCTGGAACACCTCCAGGGATGGTGACTCCACCACCTCCCTGGGCAGCCTCTTCCAATCCCTGACCACTCTTGCTGTGGAAAAATTTGTTCCTAATCTCTAACCTAAACCTGCCCTGGCACAATTTCAGGCCATTTCTTCTTGGCTTATCACCTGATACTGGGGGAGGAAACCAACCCTCAGCATCAGGTGCATAGTGTGAGTCTGCTTTTGTCATTAGCAGAAACACAGTAAGCCTCTAGTGAAAGGAGGATGCAGCAGATGACCCTTTCTTTCTCCACAGTTTGAAGTGAAGGGCAGACTCCTGCTTGCAGGGGCTCCCAGAGTGCTCTCTCAGCTCCCTGAAGGTGGCCAGTCTAACGCTTTTCCATCTTTTTGGTTTTCCCTGTTTTCATATCCCCCATCCCCCTTCCCCCCCCCCCCCCCCCATATAAACAGTTCTGGGAACTGTAAGTCTGCTTCCTTTCTCTTTGTTCTTGGGAGAAAATCTCCAAAGTGGTAAATGAGGCAGAGGCAGGTGATGTGACAGGAGCAAGTGGCAGTGGCTTTGGCTGGGGTCACTTGTTTGTGTCTGACTGGTGTAAAATCTCTGCAGGGTTTTACAGTAAGGGATTGCTCTGGTGCCACAGTGCCTCTGTTCAAGCAGTACAGGTGTGAAGTCTCAGGAGTGTTATTATCTTGAAATATGTTCTCTGATTTGCATAATCACTGTAATTGTGAATCAGCACTTTTTCATCATCAGGAGGGACCTGTTACCTGCCAGGGCAAAAAGGAGAAGCCAGAGTGCTTTGTGCTTATTGAGGGGGAACGGCTTGGGAGCACTGAGTGCATCCCTTCATCCGGGGTCCAGCATGTGCACCTGGGCATGTCTGGTGTCAGCCAGGGTTCTGAGGCTGTCAGGTGGACAGGAGAACAGCTCTGATTAGGAACTCCGTGGTGAAAAGGCATTTGTGGTCACTGCACCTTGCCCTTGGTGGCCTTGCAACTGATAGCTGGGGATGACCAAAGGCAGTTTTGTATGGGGCGGTCCTTGACTAAGCAACACATACTCAGGCTGAATGGGTAGACCAGAGCTGAGCTGAACTCCTAAGCAGGAAAAGAGGAGTTGAGGAGCCAGCTGGAGCTGGGGAGAGGCAGAGGGAGGACAGGGTGAGGCGAAACGCAGCTGCTGTGCTGCAGGACACAGGGCTGGGATTCAGCCTGCAGGTCAGGGCAATGCCTTTGCATGGCCTGGCTGGAATGAGTGTGTGGTGATAGAATGACAACGAGGAGAACACTGATAGGAATCTGCCTTTAAGAGTGCTCTGGTCTGCAGCAGTGCTCAGCTGCTGCCTGCACCTGTGCAGCCTGCTGCCTGTGCCCCGTGCCTGCCATTGATGCCACAGAACTGTTGTGTGATCAGGAACAAGCTGGGGCGAGGGGAGTATTATCTGTCATCTTCAGTGAGTCTTTTTGCAAAAGACAAAACAAGATGTGAGCTAATAAATTCTCCATTTCATTGTAATTGTAATGAAATTCCAGATCTTCCTCCTGCTTTGCAGTTAGGCTCTCCCAGCAGCCTAAGTTGGACTTTAAGTGCCTGGACTTTACCTACTGTCGGAATTAGGTCTGAAGTCTAGCACTGGAGTTAAACAAGTTGGCTTTGCACTGCAGAAAGCAGCAAAACTTGTATGTACCAAAGAGACCAATCTGGCTGTTCTTCTCTTCTTGCCTTTCTGCTAGAGAGGAAGGGTTTTTGTCACCGATGGCCACATCTGATGTGTACTGGGGGCAGTGTTACTGGCAGGGCTTTTGGCACCTGCAGTGTCAGGCTGGCTGGCTGAGCTGTGCCTCAGCCCACTGCTCCTTTACCTTGTCACTCGTTATGCTACAATCTTCATACCTTGCTTAACCCACTTTCCTTACTAGATGAAAGAGTCTCAGGGTTTTTCCCCTTCTACCTTTGATTCTGCTGTCAAAGAAAGTTACTGTGCTTATTATTTTAGCTTAAAGTAATTCACTTAAGCCATTTAGGGGGGAGAACATCAGCTGAATACTTCACCCAGGAGAGTGAGTTTTTCCTTGCCACTTTTAGTTTGTTAAATTGGAAAAGTTAATAACTCTGCCTTCCAGTTACTATGTTTGATGTTCAGGATCCCCTGAGGTTTGCTGTCCTCATGCCTATTTGCAAAGCCAAGTGAGTTCAGGTGGTGGGAAAGCTGTAGTTAAATTCAAGAACTGACTTTCACAGATTCATGGACTGCATCAAGTTGGAAGTGACCTCAATGATCACATTGTCCAACACCCCTGCAGGCAGCAGGGACATGTCCAGCTAGTGCAGGCTGCCCATGGACACATCAACTCTGATCTTGAATGTCTCCAGGGTCAGGGCCTCAACCATGTTCCAGGGCAACCTTTCCAGTATTCCACCACTCTCACTGGAAGAAATTCCTTCTAATGTCCAACCTAAATCTGCCCTGTTCCAGTTTCAAAACATTGCCCCTCGTCCTATTCCCCACAGGTCCTTCTGAACAGTCCCTCCCCAGCCTGCTTGTAGGTCACCTTCAGATACTGAAATGCACCTCTGAGGTCTCCCTGGAGCCTTGTCTTCTCCAGGCTGAACAGACCCAAGTCTTCCAGCCCCTGATCGACTCCATGGCCCTCCTCTGGACCACCTCTAGCAGGTCTATGTCTCTCTTCTGTTGAGGGTCCCATAGATGGACACAGCACTGCAGGTGAGGTCTCAGCAAAGCAGAGAAGAGGGGCAGGACCCCCTCTCTCCATCTCTGGCCACACTGCTTTGGATACAGCACAGGATGCCCTTGGCTTTCTGGTCCATTGCTGGCTCATGTCCCACCAGCTCACCCCCAAGCCCTTCTCTGCAGGGCTGCTCTCAATCTCATCATTTTCCAGCCTGGACTGATGTTGAGGTTTTCCCTGACCCAGGTGCAGGACCTTGCACTTTGCCTTATTGAACCTCATGATGTGCTCCTCAGCCCAGCTCTCCAGCCTGTCCAGGTCCTTCTACCCATTCCATCCTTCAGACTTGTCAGCTGCAGCACTCAGCTTGCTGTCATCTGCAAATTTGCTGATGATGGACTCAATCCCCTCATCCAGATCACCAGTGAAGATGTTAAAGAGGATGGGGCCCAGCACTGATCCCTGGGGGACACTACTAGTGCCTGGCCACCAGCTGGCTGTGGCACCATTCACCACCACTCTCTGGGCTCAGCCTCCAGACAGTTCCTAACCCAGCTCAGAGTGCTGCTGTCCAAGCCAGGGGCTGACAGCTTGGCCAGGCGTTTGCTGTGGGGGACAGTGTCAAAGGCCTTGCTGAAGTCCAGGCAGACCACATCCACAGCCTGCCCCACATCCACCAGGCAGTCACCTGGGCATGGAAAGAGATCAAGTTGGAGAGGCAGGACCTGCCCTTCCTGAATCCATGTTGGCTGGGCCTGAGTCCTTGGCCATCCTTCACGTGTGCAGTGATTGCCCCCAAGATGATCTGCTCCATCACCTTGCCTGGCACTGAGGTCGGGCTGACAGGCCTGGAGTTTCCAGGTTTCCCTAGGGAAAAAAAAAAAAAACTTTCATAGAGGTAATGCTAGGTTCTGCCTTCATGTCCTGGAAACCTTTTTCATGTGGGCAGTGACTGAGCTGCATCCAGCTTTGGTGGGATGGGGAATAACCTGAATGAGCTTTGAGGAGTCCTTGCTTTGTGATGCCTCTCAGGGTTGTGTGGCCAGTTGTAAAAAGCTTAAAACTAGAAGTGGCTGTTTGACTGGTTTGATTTGCTTTGCTTTTGGTTTGGGTGTTGTTTCTTTCCAGTGCTGCAGTGGGGGGTTGTGTGTAATGACTTTTTACCAGCAGCACTGCTGAGATCTGCCTGTGGTTTTGCCTTTTTAAATCCCATCATGTAATGAGGGTGAGGATCTCAAGAGGAGCTGGGTTTACACACCTTGTGCAGTAGTGCAGTGATACAGAATTGGATATGAGGCTCCTCATTTCTGATACTCAGAGGTCTTCTCCTGGCTGTTGTATGTTATATAAATGGTGACAGATTGTACACATACATATAAATAAATCACTTTTAGAGCTCATTGTTAATAGTGGTTGCCAGCTTGCCCATGTCTGAGGGAGAGCTAAACCTCTTGGTTGAGTGGAACAAGAAGCATGCTTTAGTGTTGTGAGGAAGGGGCTGATGGAGGTCTGCTGATAAGCTAATTCTCTAAGTGACGTTACATCAGACTAAAAGAGTCATTACAATTCTGCAATGATTTTTTAAGCAGTTGTGGAGTAATCCCTGGCTGCATCATCAAGTAGGAAATGCCTCAGAGGCAGAGGAGGCTTCCAGGGGGCGTTGCAGCTACCTGGGTTAGGATGAGAGAGACAGGGACTGCCCTGGACATGAGCGTGTGAAAACAGAGCAGCACTAGGAAGAGTTCTCCATCACTAGTGAATTCTGGGCTTCCTTTAAAGATGGCAGTGAAACAGTGGTCAGACAAAGCTTCACTGTCTCAGTGAGGCTGTGCAGGCCCCTGCTGCTCTGAGTGCCAGCACATGCTGTGGCTGTGCTTGGGGAGTTCAGTGCCAAGAGCCATGCTCAGCACAGCCACAGGCCTTTGGAATTGGCTTCCAGGAGGACGGGAAAAATGATGAGCTGAAAACCGGTGTCTCAGGAGCATGTCTGTGTGAGTCACTTGGTGGGAGGGCTAAGGGGTGCACCAGTGCCAGCAAAGCATGCTCTGGAATTGTTTGGACTAGTCTGCAGGAGCTTGCTTTGAAAGAACCTGGCGAGGTTAAAGGCGGGAAGTGCTCCTGTGGCAAATCTGTGAGAATGCCGTGGAGCAGTGACCCTCAGAGGCTGTAGGCTATCTCTTTGAGGAAGCATCCTCACTGAGAGCATTTAAAAGTAGTCAGAACAGGGTAGAAGTACACCAAATCCTAAACTCTGGGGCTGGGAAAGCTGCTGCTCCTTCTTGCACCTTACATGCACAAACTTCTTGTGTATTGTTTGGGTTGTTCTGTGCAAACTGCTCCTGGACAAGTTCCTGTGCTGGATCTTTACTAAAGGGAACTGACCCAGGTTCTCACAGCCCAGCTTAGACCCAACACTTACACTGGTTTGCAGCCTTCGTGTTTTTCTTGCCAGGACACAAACCAGCAGCCCTTCAGTGGCTCCCTGGGGATGGTGCCTGCCTGAAAAGGAAGAATTTAGTTAGAAAATATTACTCTTTTTTTTTAATATTTCCTCCCCCCACCTCCCCCATATTGTTTCCCGTGGCAAGATTCTGCTGGGAGAGCAGGAGGAGGTGGGATGGAGCATGGAAAATGTTTAGGGCTCTGGATAGGAATCTTTTAACCATCTCTATCCCATGCCTGCTGAATTGCAGTTACTGTCACTGCTCTGGAACATTTCATAGCAGACTCAGCATCTTTACCTGCAGAAAGTATTTTAGGTTCCCCACTCCAGCCCTTTGGGGAGGACTGCACTGGGGGTCTTCATTTCCCAGAGCAGCTGGGAAGCAGTCAAGAGTGAATGGTGAGAACTGGGGGGTTTGCTTTCTGTGGCACATCATGGCTGCTGCTGACCATTCCAGCATTACCAGTGAGCTGTCTCTAAGCAGAAAGGTTGTAAAGAGATGCAACTTTCTCTTCTGCTTCAGAAGATGCAGGCTTCTAAGCCACCTGCATCTTACATCTGGCATTTCAGAGGCACACAGAAGGTGAGCCCAGAGCAGCCTTGTTCTGCAGCTCCAGCAGCCTGCTTTCACCGCTCCTCCGCTCGCCTTTGCCATTCCGGGTTGTTGAGTCCCAGAACTGCACTGATGGTTGGAAGTGGGATGGGGGAGGTCTGTTCCTGCGAGTTTGGCACTGTAAGCCATGAAATGAGAGCTGCAGTGGGAGCTGCTTTCTCTTATCATAGTATCATAGTATCATAGTATCATAGTATCAGTCAGGGTTGGAAGGGACCACAAGGATCATCTAGTTCCAACCCCCCTGCCATGGGCAGGGGCACCCCACACTAGATCAGGCCATCCAGAGCCTCATCCAGTCTGGGCTTAAACACCTCCAGGGACGGGGCCTCAACCACCTCCCTGGACAACCCATTCCACGGCTTCACCACTGTCATGGTGAATCTCCCCACCTCCAGCTTCATTCCATTCCCCCTAGTCCTATCACTACCTGAGATCCTCAGAAGTCCCTCCCCAGCCTTCTTGTAGGCTCCCTTCAGATACTGGAAGGCCACAATTAGGAGAGATGAATAGGGAGAACCAGCTTGGCTTCAATGAAGTAGGAAAGAATGAAAGGCACTCCTGTGGTCTCACCCCTGCATGTTTCTCTTGATTTAGGGCCAGCACTACATTTGATGCTTAAGGCACTTGTGGCTTTCCCAGTTCCTCTTCTTTCCAACTACTTATCAGTTTCATTTTCTGCTTGCTGTCCATGTGCTCTTAGGATGCCCTGACAGTGACCGTGTGGGTTGCGTGCAGGCAGTAGGTGGTGAGCAGTGTATTTTGAGCAGTTAGAATAGTTCTGCACTATACAAGATGATAAAAATTATTTGGCCTTTAGAGGATCTTTGATGCATTTGTTTATTTGAATATCAGGCCTTAGTTCTTGGGAAACATCATAAGGCTTCACTAAGTACTTGTTCTGCAAATGCCTCTGAACACAAGACCTGGGGCATTTGGAGCCAAGTGCAGGGCTTGCTTCAGGCAAGATTTGCATTTGTTGAGTAATTAGCAGTGGAGCAGCACGTGCCTTGGTTGTCTGACAGGGTTATGCAGCAGAAGAGCAACACTTATATGTGAATTTGTGAAAGAAGGACCAAAACACTTTCATGTTCAGTAATGCGAGCAAGGCATTAAGAGCTTGTAGCCAGGCTACAAAGATAAACGAGGTGTCTGGTGGTGCCCTGCACTTGGAAGCAGCAGGTAACCACCAGCCCTTACCAGTACAGAAGGACAAGGGGTCAGACCTGCTTTCACAGCCAGGAGTCTCAGTAGGAAAGAGAAGGAATTGGGGTTTAGTGCTAAAAGCTTTGCAAAAGGATACCGACCAGACCGACCGCTTTTGTGGCAGTGGTGTAACAGGAACGGGAGATGTTTAGGGCAACCAGGACCTGATCTGAAGGGTAATCCCAGCATAGGGAGAGCTGCACCTGGCTCAGGATGCCCCAAGGAAGCAGCACCCAAAGACAGGAGGAGCTGTGAATCTCCTCCCTGAGCTGCTGTGGGGTACTGTGGTCACACCAGCATCTGCTGGGTGCTTCGGTGCTCACCAGAGATGTGGCCAGTGCCACTCTCGTGTGCCCAAACAGCTTGGCAGGACTGGAGGTGTTTTCTGGAAAGCTGTTCAGCTGCAGAGCTTTGTCCACTGAGAACTGGATCATGCATTTGTAGGAAAATGCAGCATTGCTGGATTGCCTTCCGGACACAGAGGCTGGTGAATGCCTGCTCAGTCTTCTCCATTCTGCCCTTCTGAAATTAGAGATTTTCCATTGTGCACTATTTCCATTTCTGGCTGTGCTGAGCTTCTCTCAATACAGCAGAAGTCTCATCCTTTCCCTGAGAAGCCATCTCAGCACCGCAGTTGCTGTCACAGGCAGCTCTGGGTGCTCAGAGCTGAGGCATCTGCATGAGCTCTTTCCATGCTGATGTGTTTGCAGTGATCTGTTAATCTGCTCTAATAGTCTGCTTTCATTGCATTTTCCTGATAACTGAAATTATATTTGAATCAAACCCACTACTTATAAATTCCTGGCTTCAGCTGGAAGGATATTTTAGTAGCTGGTCTCAGATCTGCTGGAAAGCAGATTTTATGGCAGAAATGCTAATGAGGCTTCGACAGCAACGCCTGGCAGCCGCACTGAGGAATTCGGGGGGGTGTATTTGGGTGGCAGAGATCAGTTAATAGATTTGTGCCACCTGAATCTTTGATTTTCTTTCTCCTTTTTGTCAGCAAAATGGACTTTAATACGTTATGGTTTGTGGGTCTTGGCGTTTGGTTTGTTGTTTAACTCTGTATTGGTGTGAGAGTTCCTGCACTTTGAGGCCATCCCTCAGGTCGTCTTCCTACTGCTGCAGCAGTAACAGTGAAATGATTGTTACTTTTATTCCCCTCCCAGGTTGCCCGTGTTCTCCTTTTCAAATCAAATGCCACACTAACTCCAATCCAGCCTCGGAAGCATGTGGGGAGCTGCAGCACATCAACCCAGCACAATGTATCCATCAAACTGGAAGGAAGGCCAAAACCAAAACTCCACTGCCCAAAATGCATCCTCTGCAGAAGCCCCAAGGCAAGTAGCTTTGTCCTTGTAGCAACTGTACAAGCTTCCAGTGCGTGTGAAGTGTCATTGTTCTGCATGCCTTGGTTTCATTTGAGGCCACAGCAAAGTAGTTATTTTATGTTCTAGGGTTCAAGTACAGCTTGGGGGGGTTTATTGCTTGCATTTTTTTCCAGTGTTCTGCAACTTCTTGGGGAAGCCTTCAAGAAGAAATGGACTTGGGAATAGCAGAATGCCAAACTTGCCCATTTCTATTTCCTGGAGCACTGTTACACCTCACGCAGCTGCGAGGTGTAAGGTTAATTTAGCAATATTCTTTTCATTCTTCAATAACCTTCTGTTTTTAAAGTGTGTAGGTAAGAATAGCTTATTGTTTAAATCTGGTCTGTTTTCCATTTGCTGTCAGAGCTATGCATGGCAACAGGAAATGCCTGCACGGAATGAGTTTGTTTTCAAAAGGAGAGTTGGCAGCCGAGCCAGTCCTGGGGCTGCCGTAATTCCACAGACCTGTGTGGCCAGCAGGTCCAGTGAGGTGATTCTGCCACTTTGCTCTGGAGCCCTCAGCCCAGGAAGGACATGGATCTGATGGAGAGGGTCCAGAGGAGGGCCACAAAAATGATCAGGGAGCTGGAGCAGCTCTACTACAAGGACAGGCTGAGGGAGCTGGGCGTTGTAGCCTGGAGAGGAGAAGGCTCCAGGCAGACCTAATAGCAGCCTGCCAGTACCTGAAGGGGGCTACAAGGAGGCTGCAGAGGGACTGTTTACAAAGGCCTGCAGGGACAGGACCAGGGGCAATGGCTTCAAACTAGAGCAGAGCAGATTGAGGTTGGATGTGAGGAACAAATTCGTGACGGTGGTGGAACACTGGAACAGGTTGCCCAGGGAGGTGGTTGGAGAAAAGCAGGCTGAGAGGAGACCTTCTGGCTCTCTACAACTCCCTGAAAGAATGCTGGCCAGAGCCCTTTTGAGCCTCACTTTGAATACCTCCAGGGATGGGGCCTCAACCATATCCCTGGGCAACCTGTGCCAGTGTTCCATTACCCTCAAGGTAAAGAACTTGTTCCTGACATCCAATCTAAATTTGCTCTTCTCTGATTTGAAGCCCTTGGCCCTGGCCCTGGCCCTGGCCCTGCAGGCCTTTGCAAACAGTCACTCTGCAGCCTTCCTGTAGCCCCCTTCAGGTACTGGGAAGCTGCTATTAGGTCTGCCTGGGGCCTTCTCCTCTCCAGGCTGAAGACCCCCAGCTCCCTCAGCCTGTCCTCCTGTAATTCAAGAGGAAGCAGTTAGGGACTTGTTGAGACACTTGGATCCCCACAAGTCCATGGGACCAGACAGGATCCATCCCAGGGTGCTGAGAGAGCTGGCAGATGAACTGCCAAGCTGCTCTCCATCATTTTCCACCAGTCCTGGCTCACTGGAGAGGTCCCAGATGACTGGAAGCTGCCAAGGTGATGCCCATCCACAAGCAGGGCAGGTTGGAGGAGCCAGGGATTTTCCAGGCCTGTCAGCCTGACCTCAGTGCCAGGGAAAATTATGGAGCAGATTATCTTGAGTGCAATCACACAGCACTTACAGGATGGCCAAGGGCTCAGCCAGCACGGATTCAGGAAGGGCAGGTCCTGCCTCTCCAACCTGATCTCCTTCCATGCCCAGGTGACTGCCTGGTGGATGTGGGGCAGGCTGTGGATGGAGTCTGCCTGGACCTCAGCAAGGCCTTTGACACTGTCCCCCACAGCAAATTCCTGGCCAAGCTGTCAGCCCCTGGCTTGGACAGCAGCACTCTGAGCTGGGTTAGGAACTGTCTGGAGGCTGAGCCCAGAGAGTGGTGGTGAATGGTGCCACATCCAGCTGGCAGCCAGGCACCAGTGGTGTCCCCCAGGGATCAGTGCTGGGCTCCATCCTGTTCAATATCTTTCTTGGTGATCTGGAGGAGGGGATGGAGTCCATCATCAGTAAATTTGCAGATGACAGCAAGCTGGGGGCAGGAGTTGATCTGTTAGAGGGTAGGAGACCTCTGCAGAGGGCCCTTGCCAGGCTGGAGAGATGGGCAGAGTCCAACAGGATGGCATTCAACAAATCCAAGTGCCAGGTGCTGCACTTTGGCCACAGTAATCCCATGCAGAGCTACAGGCTGGGGTCAGAGTGGCTGAGAGCAGCCAGGCAGAAAGGGACCTGGGGGTACTGGTTGATTGTAGGCTGAACATGAGCCAGCAGTGTGCCCAGGTGGCCAAGAAGGCCAATGGCATCCTGGCCTGTATCAGGAAGAGTGTGACCAGCAGGAGCAGGGAAGTCATTGTGCCCTGTGCTCAGTACTGCTGAGGCCACACCTTGAGTCCTGTGTCCAGTTCTGGGCCCCTCAGTTTAGGAAAGATGTTGAGCTGCTGGAAGGTGTCCAGAGAAGGGGAAGAAAGCTGGTGAGGGGTCTGGAGCACAGCCCTGTGAGGAGAGGCTGAGGGAGCTGGGGTTGCTTAGCCTGGAGAAGAGGAGACTCAGGGGAGACCTCATTGCTGTCTACAACTCCCTGAAGGGAGGTTGTAGCCAGGTGGGGGTTGGTCTCTTCTCCCAGGCAACCAGCACCAGAACAAGAGGACACAGTCTCAAGCTGTGCCAGGGGAGGTGTAGGCTGGATGTTAGGAAGAAGTTCTTCCCAGAAAGAGAGATTGGCCACTGAGATGTGCTGCCCAGGGAGGTGGTGGAGTCACCGTCCCTGGAGGTGTTCAAGTGGGATTGGGTGTGGCACTTGGTGCCATGGTTTAGTTGTCAGGAGGTGTTGGGTGATAGGTTGGACTTGATCATCTCTGAGGTCTTTTCCAACCTGGTTGTTTCTGTGATTCTGTGACAGTAGAGAATGATACAAGGAAGGGAAGATGCTGCTCTTTTTTTCTCTCTTTTCTTTCACTGGCTTTCTAAATTTGAACTGGTTTTTGCCAGTCAAGAAAGGAGAACACTTCACACTTCTGGGAGATGAAATTGTCAAAAACCAAAGTGTTTTTGTTCACTGCACTGTATTGCAGTTAGCATTTCCCCTGCAAGATGGCCTTGCTCCCACAGGGTGGTTGTTTCCAGGAGGAGCTGTGCCAGTCTGGTGCAGTCCATGCAGCACACCAATATTTCCACATTTTTTTGGTGGTGTTTTTATGGAAGAACCTCATCTCTCAGGGCTTTCTCCCACTTCAAGGCCTGCTACCAGTTGATTTTTGATTGAAGGATGGGATTCTCCCCTCTGCTCTGGTGAGATCCCACCCAGAGTACAGTGTCCAGCTGTAGGGTGCAAGAGGGACCTGGAGCTGCTGGAGCAGGCCCAGGGGAGGCCACAAAGATGACAATAGGCTGGAGAACCTCCCCTGTGGGGGACAGGCTAGGAGAGCTGGGGCTGTTCAGCCATGAAAGAGAAGGCTCTGAGAAGAGCTTAGAGAGGATTTGAAGGGGTCTACAAGAGACATGGAGAGGGCACATAAAGACAGGATGGGGTAGGGTTATAGTTTGAAACTGGACGATGCTGGATTTAGATGAGACATTAGGAAGAAATTACTCCACATGAGGGTAATGAGGCACTGGAACAGGTTGCCCACAGATGTTGTAGAGATTCTCAAGGCTGGAAGTGTTTGAGGCCAGGTTGGATGGGGCCATGAGAAACCTGATCTAGCGGGAGGTGTCAAATGGTTTCCACCTCCCTTCTCGTCGGGGTCAGGGGGTGCACTAACCGGAAGCCATGAAACGATTCCACACATAGCAGAGGCACTGGTGGCTGGCAGGGAGTGCTTCAGCAGCTCTGGAGTGCTGGGGACCACCCTGCGGGCATGCAGGGCCTGACAGGGCATGTGGGGTGGGCTCCTGCCTGTCTGCTGCTGCAGTAGGCACCTGCTCCAAAGAGGAGAAATGTGGCCAGGCAGCAAGGAGCAGTGTGGCGAACAAAACAGAAAGCTCCACTAGCTCATCTGTGGAAAAGTAATGTCTTTTCTGCTTACCTGGTATCCCTGTGTAAGGCTTTGTAGTTTGGAAGTTGCACTCTAGAACCTTTGTTGAAAACAGGAATTCCAGAGGGTTTTGGAGTCTGAGTCAATCAGTCCTTTTATGGAAAGTGTCTCATTAAAGCTCAGCTCCTCAGAAGATTTCATTTTATCCTTTGGTGATGCAATGAGTTCAGTAATGTAGGGAAATCACAGAAACACTCAAGTTGGAAAAGACACCTTGGGATCACCAAGTCCAACCACTGACCCTACTCTACAAGGGTCACCCCTAAACCATATTCCCAAGCATCACAACCAAACAACCTTTAAACACATCCAGGGTTGGTGACTCCACCACCTCCCTGGGCAGCCTGTGCCAGTGCCTGACCAATCCTGCTGGGAAAACATGTTTCCTAATGTCCAATCTAAGCCTATCCAGTCACAGCTTGAGGCCATTCCCTCTTGTTCTGTCATTAATTACCTGAGAGAAGAGACCAGCAGCAACCTCTCCACAACCTCCTTTCAGGGAGCTGTAGAGAGCCAGGAGGTCTCCCCTCAGCCTCCTCTGTTTCACACTAACCATCCCCAGCTCCTTCAGTCACTCCTCACCAGATTTCTTCTCCAGGCCCTTCCCAGCTTCCTTGCCCTCCTCTGCCCTGGCTCCAGGACCTATACTCAAAGCTCAAGAAGTCTTTTCATTATTGACCTCAGCGACTGACCATCCCTAGCAGCTCCCCAGCTGCTGGAGTGGGGAGGACATTTGGGCTGATGTGGAACTTAGAATGCAGAACCTTCTGCAGGGTAGGGACAACAGGTCCTGGCTTTTTGGCTGCATGTGCCTCTGATTAGCTTCCTGGAGAAATTAACCCTGAAATTGCTTTGGGAACAGGTGCTGATTACTGCTCCATTCCAGTGTTAATTACATTGTGCCAATGTGCCATATGGACCAATTTAAACTTGGAAATACTTGTAATAAATTGTTCTTGAAGGTGCTGTTCAATCAAACTGGTATTGAGAGGTTCCTCCTGCAGTGTGTTAATGCTACCTGAAAGGAGGTTGTGAAGAGGTTGGTGCTGGTCTCTCCTCAGAAGTCATCAATGATAGAACAAGAGGGAACAGCTTCAAGCTGCAGCAGGGCAGGGTTAGACTGGACAGTAGAGAGAATTTTTTCCCAGCAGGATTGGTCAGGCACTGGCACAGGCTGCCCGGGGAGGTGGCAGTCACCGCCCCTGGATGTGTTTAAAGGTTGTTTGGTTGTGATGCTTGGGGATATGGTTTAGGGGTGACCCTTGTAGAGTAGGGTCAGTGGTTGGACTTGGTGATCCCCAGGTGTCTTTTCCAACTTGAGTGTTTCTGTGATTCTTTGGATAACCTGGAGCAGAGGGGAGGCCTGGCAGCACCTCTCCAAGCAGGCTGTGCTGCGGGAGTCCTTCTGTCCCCTCTGAGCGTCAGTCTGCCTGTGGCAGGTTGCTTTCACTGCGTGAAAGTGTAAGAGCACATGAACCTGTTGCCATAGGTTACTGCAGGCCTATTTCCCAAGCCATTTACTCTCAAGCAACATGCAGTCTGCCTCAATGTTCAAAAGGACATTGCATTCCAGTTCCATTCTAACAAGCTGTGTGGGGTACCTTGCACTGCGGCCTCCCGGGAGAGCCGTGAGCAGCAGGCGCACGTTCCTACGTCTGCTGTATTTATATCGTACAGAGCTCAGTGTAGCACCAAAAGAGGAAGGAAATTTATGAAGACTACACCACAGAAGAGATGGGGGAGGGAGAATGAAAGGAAGAAAAGCTGCCTGTGGCATTTTTGACCAAGCAAGCACAAGGCACTGAAATGCACAGTGGGTTATTTTTGTGTTTGCTTTTGGCTTGGTTGATTTATTTTTTTATGTTTTTAATTTGTTTTTTTTTCCCCCAGTCTAAGAGATTTAACAGAGTGCCTGAGTTTTGCAAAGGCGAGGGAGGGGCAGCTCCTTGGTGTGATTGAGATGGTGCATATTTGCAAAACCCGAGTGTGAGCTGTGCATCCTGTTTGGTAACAAGGAAACGGTGAAGTGTAGCGAGCCGCTGGCTTCGCTGCTGCGCCAGATACTGCTCTAAAAATAAAAAAGAGGAGCCCAGCACCGCTCTGCAGTGTGCAGCAGCCTTCCTTGGTGTAAGAAATGCTTCAGGACTGCCCCCATGCCGTTCATACAGGATGCTGAGAGAATGGATAGGATGCCCCTCATCCTGCGTTGATCTTGGACCTTGGTACGAGGCTAGGATAAAGAAGATGGAGACTTACGGTCCCCTTTTTTCTGCTCTCTTTTATTAGTACCTCCTAAGCCTATCCATCTCAAAGCTGGGCAGGAAAGAATTCCTCCTGCCCCTTCTCGGCCTTTGCCAGCTGATCCCAAGTTGTCAAGGAGCTTAGCACCTGGAGAGGAAGAAATCCCCATATCAGCAGGAGTCAACACGCTCATTGAGAAGTTTGAGAGCATTAGGTAAGTGTGGCTCTGGGAGGTCTGCTCCGGTCACCCTTCCTGTACTCTTACCTTACCTAGTTGTGATGATCATGGGGAAACTCCTCTCTGGGCCTTACCTACTGGAAGCACAAAACTTGGCTGCCTGCAGAAGGGCTGTTACTTCTTTATTATTTAACAAAAGCATGTGTTGCAGCAGCTCCTAGTCTGTAACATAGTTGTTCTTAAGGAGTTTAAGACCTGCTGAATTTGCTAAGTGTTCTGCCAGAAGGAACAAGTGGCCCAGAGTCTGCTTGCAGTAAGTTGACTTGATGTCAGGATTGGGTTTTGCCTTATAGGAACTTGATTATTGTGATGTAAAAGATTTGTTTTCTGTCTGAGATTCAGTGAAGGTCATACCTGCTGTTAGCCTGCTTCTTGGAGGCAGGGCAGAGTTCAGTCACCGTGTGCTGTGAAGCAGCACCAGGTAGAACAGTGTTTCCTCTGAAACTTGATGTCTAAGAAGCATTAAATGGGATAAAAACATTTGCATTTTGCTGTAAATCAGCTCATTTTGCAAACACACTAAACTCTCTCTGAAGGCCAAATCTGCCTGGTGGAACTAAGTGGGGTTTTGTCGCAAAGAGGGAGGTGGGACAGAGCCCAGGCTGCACCTGGAGTGTAATGTCAGCTGGGTGGATCTGGGAGCATGTCTTCTAGGAGGAAAAACTGTGTGCTTCACAAGCATCCTCTCTCTGGCAGAAAGTACCTTGCCCCAAAAGCTTTGTTCTCTTGAAGAACACAAGTTCCTGTTGAAATGAGCCCACAACCAAATGCTGCTTTGAAGAGATGAGTCCTCCTTCCCCCACCCACCAACCCAAACTGTGCCCAAGACAGTGTGGTGCCATTTCAGCTGAACTTCCGGCTGGGGGTGTGTGTTTGTACTGGAGATGAGGGGGTGGGTTTACTGTAGCCATTTGCACACACTTGTCTCAAATGATAGCCAAGCCCTCTCTTTCTTGGGACTCTCTTGAGACCTCTGAGTGCTAATTTTGAATGACTGTGGAGCTTTCTCTTCACCTGCAGGCAACCTGTGCATATCCTTCAAAGAAACCAGCTGAATTTAGCTCTTAAGATGGAACCTGGCCTGGACTCATCCAAACAGCTGAGCTCATGTGACTGTGACCTGGTGGCTTCCAGCAGCTCTTCCACAAATGAAAGAAGTGAAGAGTGTGAAAATGAGCCAGAGCTGCCTTGCAGCACAGACCTATCGAACACAGACATCATGAAAATCAAAGAGCTAAGCATAGGTGACAGCAAAAGCCATGAAGACTCCACTGCTGTGACAGTGAGCAAGGAGTCCTCTGGAGAGCTTGGGAGTAAGGACTCAACTGCAGAGCTGAACAGTAATGGGAAGATTCCCAACAGAGACAGTGGCATTGACAGTCCTTCTTGTAGCGTGGCAGGGGAGGCTTTCCCCAGCGAGGAGGGCCCAGAGCAGAAGAAGCCTGGTGGGGCTGGGAACCCAGGAGAGATGGAACCTGACAAGAAGGGCACCAAACCCTCCTCTGCAGAGCAGAAGAGAGACTTCATGCAGGATGAAGACAGTGACATTGATGAAGGAAGCAGTGAGGAGCAAGAGACAGCAGAAGTGCCAAAGTTAGAGTATTTGGATGTAAACAAGGTAAAGTGGCTGCTATGAAGTGCTCTGAAACCAGCTCCTGATGCTGGCCAGTGATCCCCTGCATCGTTTTCATGTTTGCAGTTTTTGTTGGCTGGTTTTATGGCAAAGGCTCATGAGAGTCGTCATAATTTCCTGCTTAATGCAGGTCATAATCTGTTCCTGACTTAGATAATATCTTTCAACAAGGTTCAGAGTCTTGAGTTAAAAGGTTTCATGTAAGAGAATCCATCCCAGTCAGAGGTCAGTTGTAAACATTCAGTGCTTTGGTAGACACAGACTCACCTCTCGAGTTCTTGTTTGGGGTTCTCTAGGTTCAGCTGCTTGTTGTATTTACAGTGGGGCTCCATGCTGTGTGTGGGGCTGACTGGACAGTGCATCTTGCAGGGCCAGGGCCTTGCACCCAGGCAGGATGTGCCTGCTGGAAATCTCTTCTAACAGGAACTTTGGATTCCTTTAGATTGGGGTCTCACACGAAGCCTGTGCTTCTCTTGGGGTGGCTGCTTCCTAAGCGCAAAGAAGATGTTCTGGGAGCATTTATATCCAACTGCTCTTCAGGAAGCTGCAGCTAAAAGAGATTTTCTTCCAATCCAGGGTAATGTAGTGCAGGCTGTTGTGTATTTTCTGCAGATGTAGAAGATTAATGCAAGGTTCCTTTGATGATCTCCTTATCCAGACAGTTACAAGTAGTGATGACAGAATGGGTTAGATTTCTTCAGAAAAAAAAAAAAAAAGAAACCAGAAGATGTTTTGAGCAAAATGTCTGCAAAATACTCCCCTCTGTATTTGCTGGGGGTTCTGGTTGTGTTTGGGAAGAGTTTATGTAGTGGGGTTTTCTGTTTGTTTGTTTGGAGGTGTTGTTGGGTTGTTTGTTTTACCCCTCAGCTACCATGACAGTGAAGTGAATATACTGGATTTTGGCTTCTTTATAGAATGTGATGAGCACTAGCAGCTACTGAACTGTAGCTAGTGAGCTGTAGGTTTGCACACATCAGGTGGCTCTGCTCAAATCACAGAATGCATCTCAGTTTGTGCATGTCAGGAGCTTGTCCCTTGGGAAATGTGGTGGAGGAAACTCACTTGGTAGCTTCTGGGTCAGATTAGCCAGTGAATATTGAAGGGCAATGGAAATTTGTGTGTGGTGTGCAAGAAGTTGTGTCTCTGATTGCTGACAGGTAGAGCTGCAGAGTACAGTTACTGCTCTGTGGTCTCCCCTTCTCCAAAACCAGCAGAAGCCTGACAAGGCAGCCATACCTAGAGGAAGGTATGAAACAACCTGGGTTTCTCACCTGAATGCATGGCCTTATGCTGGTGCTCTTCCTGCTGCTTTATCTCAAGCTGCTGTGACTGGCTCACCTCCCTTCCATGTCATCCAGATGCTGCCTTTTAAACCAGGACTCTCCGATACTTCCTTGCTGTGCTGCTCCTTCTGCCAGTGCAGAGCTTGTCAGGCACACCAGGTGCTAGCATGAGCTTAGGCAGAGGGAAGTGGAAAGGGCCCAGCAGAGCAGGAAGCAGTGAGGGCTGCATCAACCAGGTCTGTCTGGCCAAACCCAGCTGCTTTCTGTAGATGGGGATCTCACCTCTTGGCAGGTCTGCAGTCCTGCCTGGCAGCTGGCATCCAGAATCTGTTGGCCTGTTCCACCTCCAGTAGGACAGGAGGGTCCTTACCGCCAAGAGAGACCTGTGTCTTGCCTTGTGTGCCAGAACTTCATGTGGGACTGCAGGAAACAGCTGAGCGGTGGAGACTCCAACCAGTGTCTGTTTGCATCTCCTGCCTCTCTTGACATAGAGGCACAGAATGGTTTGGCTTGCAAGGAACCAGTTCCAACCTCCTGCCATGGGCAGGGACACCTCACACCAGCCTTGTCCAACCTGGCCTTGAACACCTCCAGGGAGGGGACATCCACAGCCTCCCTGGGCAACCTGTGCCAGAGTCTCACCACCCTCACTCTCAGCAATTTCTTCCCGGACTCCATTCTCAATCTGCCCTCCTCCAGCTGCAATCCATTCCTTCTCCTCCCATCACTCCTTGTCAAAATCCCTTTCCAGCTTTCTTGTGGCCCCTTCAGGTACTAGAAGGCTGCTCTAAGGTCTCCCCAGAGGCTTTTCCAGGCTGAACAGCCCCAACTCTCAGCCTGTCCCCACAGGGGAGGTTCTCCAGCCCTCTGATCGTCTTCGTGGCCTCCTCTGGTTCCAGCATTTCGATGTCCCTCTTATGCTGGGGGCATCTCTTCAGCAGTCTGTGGTGAAGCCTTGTTTACATTTCAGATGGGCAGCAACTCCATATCCAGGCAAGGCTACTCAGCTGCAGCTGTTGGTTTTCCCCTCCTGTGTGTGCACACACACTGGGGCGCTTCTCTGCTTGTGTACCTCGTTTTACCTAAACCATGCAGCTGTAGGGGTGTGTGTGTGTGACTGAAATGGTGTTTGGAAGGTTATTTGCTGCAACAGGCAGGCAAGAGAAAATGCAATAAATTAAGAAGATATTTAATCTGGTATTAAATCTGCTGTTGGGACAGTATCAAGCCAGCTGTGACAAACCCAAGCAGAAGACTTCACCATATGACTAAGAAGTGCTTTGCTGACAAACACAGCTGTCTTTTAAGGCATCAGAGTTTTGATGGTTGGTTTCAAGTCTTGTTCTTCAGGTTAAGTATCCACATGATATGAAAGCATCTGACACCATCTCCCACAGCATCCTCCCAGCAGAAGTGAGCAAGTGTGTCTGAACCATCAGGGAGTGAGGTGGATGTGAACTCGTTGAAGGAATATTGTGTCCAGTTCTGGGGCCCTCAAGTTCAAGAAGGACCTCAAGGAACTGCTCGAGAGAGTCCAGCCCAGAGCCCCCAAGCTGCTGCAGGCAGTGGAACATCTCCCTATGAGGCCAGGCTGAGGGAGCTGGGGCTTGGAGCTGGGAGCAGAGGAGCCTGAGGGCTGCCCTCATTGCTGGGGATAAAGATGTGCAGGGCTGGAGCCAGGCTCTGCTCAGGGATGTCTAAGGACAGCACAAGGGAGAGATCTCTAGAGGAAGCTTTTGTTTACTTTGTCATCTGCAAACTTCATCAGGGTGCTCTAGATGCCAACATCCAGATCACTTCTGAAGATACTAACCAGTGCTGGGCTCAATGTTGATCCCTGGGGAACCTCACATGTGCCTGGCTGCCAGGTTGAGAAGGAACCACTGACTGCCACCCTTTGGGTAGAGCCTGGCAGCCAGTTCCCCACAGACCACTTGTCTAGGCTGTAAGGGTTCAGCTTCTCTAGGAGGAGGCTGTGGGGCACCTTGTCCAAAGCCCTTTATGAAGTCCAGGTAGGGAGTGTCCACCACTTGCCCTGCACTGACCCAGCAAGCTGCGTTTTCACAGAAGGCGATCAGGTTTGTCAAGCACCTCTGGCCCCTGCTGAATCCACACTGGCTTTGCCTGGTCTTGTGCTGCAGTTGACTTGTGATGGTCTCCAGGAGGATTTGTTCCATAACTTTCCCAGGGATTGAGGGGAGGCTAATGAGTCTCCTCATTGGAACCCTTCTTGTAGATGGGGGTAGGTTTAGCCTTTTCCAGCCTTCAGGGATGTCTCCTGATCTCCACAACTCCCCAAAGATTATGGAGAGCAGCCTCACAATGACATCAGCCAGCTCTGAGTACCCTGGGCTGGATGGCATCCAGGCCCAAGCTCCTGCTATGGCTGACACAGCAGCTCTCCCTTCACTGAAGGGTCTGTGTCTGCATCACCCTGCAGCCTTCTTCCTGGGGCCCAACAGCACTGGTGAAGACAGTGGTGGAGAAGGTATTGAGAACCTCTGTGGCACTGCTGGTGACTGGCTCACCTCTCCTGTTCAATAGTGGGCCAATGGTCTCCTTCTCTTTCTGCTTCTTCTTAATGTATCTGAAGAACCCTTTCTTAAGATTTTTGACATCTTTGGCCAATTCCTGCTCAATCTGAGCTTTTGCTTCCCAAACTGCATCTCTGCACACCCTGGTATTGCCCTTGCAATCCTCAACAGGTGATGTTCCACTTTTCCATCTCTGGTACATTCCCCTTTTGGTTCTGAGCAGACCCAGAAGCTCACAGTTAAGCCAAGGGGATCTCTTGTTCTGCCTGCTTCCCTTGCCTTGAGAGGGGTTGAGTTTCTTCACAGGATCAAAGGGTGTTAGGGGTGGAAGGGATTTCTGGAGATCTTCCAGTCCAACCCCTGCCAGAGCAGGACCATAGAATCCAGCACAGGTCACACAGGAACACATCCAGACAGGGATGGAAAGGCTCTGGAGGAGACTCCACAACCTCCCTGGGCAGCCTGCTCCAGGGCTCTGGGACCCTCCCAGTCAAGAAGTTCCTCCTCATGTTGAGGTGGAACCTCCTGTGCTGGAGTTTCCATCCCTTGCCCCTTGTCCTATCCCAGGGCACAAGTGAGCAGAGGCTGTCCCTGTCCCTTCCTTCCTGACTCCCAGCCCTCAGCTATTGATAGGCATTGATCAGATCCCTCTCAGTCTTCTTCTCTCCAGACTAAACAGCCCCAGGTCTCTCAGCCTCTCCTCCCCAGGCAGTGCTGCAGTCCCTTCAGCATCCTTGTAGCTTCCATTGGACTCTCTCCAGCAGATCCCTGTCCCTCCTGAACTGAGCAGCCCAAAACTGGATGCAATAGTCCAGGTGTGGCCTCACTAGGGAAGAGCAGAGGGTGAGGAAAACGTCCCTGAATCTGCTGGACACACTCTTCCACTCTTCTGAATGCACCCCAGGACCCCACTGGCCTTCTTGGCCACAAGGGCACATTGCTGTGCCTCTCTTCCTCTGGAAGGGCATGTATGTGATGCACATCAGGTCCTCTTTTGCATCTTGAGTGGTTGTCACCTTCCCAAAGGCAGTTTTGACCTTGACCAAGCTACACCAAAAGGGCTGGTTTGTCACAGCTGTGTGGAGCTTTGAGTCTGCTGCCTTCTTAGCATAAGGATTGTGCCCTCTTCAGGGAATGTGGTGCATGGAGTCAATTGTGTGTTAGGTGCCCACATCATCATTCCATTCCCCCTTTTATTCTGTGGCAGGGTTTGGACACTATGGACTTAAGGGTTAGGGTGAAGGAGCACAGCTTCCAGTGAGGAGAGCCAGTGCCATTCAAAGGTGACTTGTTCAGTCACAGAATACATCTGGTTGGAAGAGACCTCCAAGCTCATCCAGTCCAACCTCTGACCCAGCGCTGAAGGGCCAGCACTAAACCATGTCCCTAAGCACCATGTCCACAGCTGCTTGAACACCCCCAGGGGTGGTGACTCCAGCTCTGCCTGGGGCAGCTTGTTCCAATGTTTGAGAACATGTGGAGGACCTGGCACTCGCCCTTGTTCAGTGCAGGTGAAGCTGGCAGCTCACACCATCCTTGCTAAAACTGCTCTTTTTCCAGAGAACAAGGTGTCTGCCCTGCTGGAAGGAAGAGAGGAGGGTTCAGTCGGCACCAGCTGCTGGCTTGAGAGCTGGGAGACCCCAGCTCCTCCAGAAGGCCTTTTGTCTGGAGTCAGCATCCTTTTCCTGCTTCCCCCTTTCTCTCCCCAGTGCCAGGCTGTGCAGCTGCAGGGCAGAGGTAACCAGCTCTTCACTGAATCTGCAGGGTTCTAGGAAGCTTTGTGGTAGTTGGAGCGGGAAGCATAAGAAGTACAGCTGCAAAATGATTTAATGATGGCTCAGTAGCTCCTGGGATAGAAGTGAAGCTCAGGAATAAAGAGAAATGGGGAAAAAAGTCAGATTTGCTTTTTCCTTCCCTTTTACTTCAGATTTCTTTCCATCCACACAGCCATGGCTGGGGAAGCCACATTGCCTGATAAATGACTTGCTTTAGTCTAGCTTCAGTTCTGCAGGGTGATGTGGCTTCCCTTGGGAGTCTGCAGCACAGCCTCACAGATCTCACTGCTGGCCCAACAGTACTGGAATGTTGTAAAATCTCAGGAGTGACTTTGTGGGCTTCCCAGTTATCTTTTATCAAAATGGAAATGAGCAAGGGGGATTTATTTATTAGTTTGGATGTTGTCTTGGAAAGTGCCAGGAGCTCCAGGAAATGAGGCACATTGGCATTGATGGTTACACAAAATCCTCAATGACCTAAAAGAGACGAGCTGTGCTGCTCTGCCAGCTGCCTGAGAACTACAGAGCAATGCTCCTGAGGTGGCCAACACTTCATACTTTTTGGTCAGATACTTTTCACTGAGAAGAATATGTGATCTTTAGTAATAACAACAACAACAACAACAAAAAACCTTTCTCCATCTGTCCTGCTTCCTGCTGTGTAAAAACAGCAGTAGTGAAGTCCCACGTGGGCCTCCTGCAGTCACTGGCAGAGGCTTCCATGCTGCCTGTATGTGGCTGGAGTTTCACTTCTGATTTTACTGTGCAGTTTGTGTTGGAAAATTTGGCCCGCAGTCCTACAAGACAGACCTTGGGGTAGAATTATCTCTGTGTATGTTCTGAGAAAACTGTGCACAGGTCAATGTTTTAGCCATCTGACTTTCCTGAGCCAGCATGTGTGTTCCCATCGTCTGGGTTAAACATCCTGAGGAAATGGAGATCTCGGTTACAGCAAAGAGCATGACCAAGCACAGGGTAACTTTGCCACCTTCATTCTGCTCCTTTGAGCAGGAAGTTAGCCTACAATATTTCTGTAAGTTTGTGTTCATCTTAGACGTGACTGTTGGGGTTTTAAAGCCTAACCATCTATGACTGTAATGTAAGCTGCGTCCCAGCAGCTTTCTGCAGGATTCACTGAAAGCCCCTTGTGATCCAGGAGCAGGCTGAGAGTGGTTGCTGCAGGGTGTTGCCCAAGGGTTCTCGTGTCAAGCCTTTTTCTTATACTTTAAATTTGCATTTCAGATTTGCTTTTCAGGATAACCAGGTCATTGTTTTCATCCCAGGCATGTTTGGCAGGCACCCAGCCAGGTCAGTGAGTGGGTTGGCAAGGAGCAGTGATGCACTTGTGGCTACATCATTACACAATTGAGCTCAGCATGTGCCCTTCCCCCGCTGGTGTCTGTGTCTGAGCTATTTGAGGTACAGATGCCATTCTGACCCTTAGGAAAGCTGCTTCTGTTTGTTTTCAGGCTGGTGTTTCCTTTTCAGTTAAAATGTTTAATGGCCAGTTGCAGCTGGAAATGAGTTTTTGAACCTTCCACATGGCAGTGAAAGAGCATCAGGTCTCTGCTGCTGCAACAGAGTGAGTGAGCTTCAGAGCTTCCTGTGTCATGAAGTCAGCCCCCACTGCTTCACCTTCCTTGCCTCTCCTCACCCCCAGCCCAGCCCTTGGAACAGGGCTGCAGGAGATGTGACTGAAGTGTGTGGCTGGGGATGGCAGCCTGGTGCTGTGGCTGTGCTGAGCATGCAGCAGCCATGTTGGGCACAGCAGCAGTGAGCAGGAACTCAGTGGCCCACAGCCTGCTTCAGGTGGAAGGCTGTAAATATAAGGAATAAGAATAATGCACATGTGAGTTTGCAGAGCTGCTTTCCTTTTCCTTTGGAGACGCAGAGCGTGGAGGAGTGCCTCGGTCACAGTGAGCTGAGCTGTGGTAAAGCTCTGCTGCTGGGGGACAGCACCAGGGTAAAAGAGCAGAGCTGCTCAGGCCTAACTCATCTGCTTGTTCATTTAAAAATCAGTCTGCTTTGAAAGGCAAATATCTCACAAATTAGTCTGAAAAACACAGCTAGCTGCCCCTAGCAGAGACAGCAACTGAAGACAGGGCTGAGCTCAGACTGGGAGTCTGTTCAGCAGTTGTTTGGTATTTAAGCAGATGTCAGCAAGTTTATTGGAAACCTAAACCAAATTGCAGATGGTGAAGGTTAGGAGGTTACAAAGTGCCTCTGCTATGTAAAGATTTACTTCTGAGAACAAAAGTATTTGGTTGGAAATAATTATTTTTCCCATTCTGAATTCAAACAAATCAAAGGAAGCTCTTGGCAGCTGGCATGCTGAACTGTTACATCAGGGCCTTTTGTTCAGGCACTGCTCTGTGCCCAGCAAAGCTGGCAGGGAAATTCTTTCTGTGAGAGATGCTCAGAGTGAGCTGAAATTGGAACAGGAAGCAGTGCATTTCATTTTAAGCTGTGGGTTGTTGGATTTGCTTGTAACAAATGCAAACTTTTGCTGTGCTGTCATTTGTAATTCTTTTCCCTAAATATTCATATATGTAGCTGTATGACTGGAGTAGGATGTTGTGTAGCACATTAGAATAGCTTAAAAGAGGTGGCTTGAAGTGGTTGGTGTAGCAGGGAAGGCAGAGTGCCCTTTGCTCGTGGCTTGCCATCTTCAGGGTTGTGCCTGGAAGAGAGACATTGCTTTGAAGGAAGGCTGGTGCTGTTTCAAATGCAGCAGAGGTGTTCACCTTCCCTTACTGCTTGTGTCACAGGCCTGCAGGTCCTTCCTGTTGGGTGCAGCATCATTTCAGGAGGGATAGCTGTGTTTGGTTCGTGGCTTCCAGCTGTCTCACTTTGACAGTGGGGGATTTGCATTGTTCTTGTCAGCTTTGCTTGGAAACAAAATAAGGTGATACCAAAGAAGCTTGCAGAGAGAATTTAATGGACATTCTCTGAGGGTGTGATGGTGGCCTGCACAGCGACGCTCAGAAATGCCTGCCACAAATGCTAGCAGGTGCATAGAGCCAGACTGCTGGGATGGAGAGCGCTGCTGGTGTGCAGCCCAGGTGCTCCCTGGACCAGGAACAGCCCTGTATGTTTTGCACACTTTCTCTGGACTAGTACTCCATGGATTTGTCCAGGACCTCCATCATCTGTGTGGATGTTTGCCACATGCTTGAGGAAATGGCTCTTGCTCTTGAAGCAGCATCTCAGTAATTTTATTTGATGCCTTTTAGTTTTCCCCTGGAAAAAGCAGTGAATAATTTCATGCCATTGATGCTGTGTGTTCCATTAATCATTTATCCATCTCAGGTATGATTTTTTTTCCTGGTTGCAGCCCAGTAAAGTTTCCCTGTGTTTGATTATCCTTGCTGCCCCTTTTGGATGCTTGTGTTCCTGAACAGAAAGCAGCCAAGCCTCAGGTCTGGGCTGGTTTGGTTATGTGTAAGCATGGCATTAAATCTCTTTAAAAGGCTTGCAGAGCTTGTCAGAAAGCTAAAGCTTGGATCCTAATAGTTCAGGTATTTAAAAGCACTTAGAGAGCAAAGAAACTGTGTAGCTTTTGGATAAACTGTGAATAAAGCCAGTGCTTCATAACCACCTTCGAGGTTTTTAATTAGTCCTTTCTCGTTCTATTTTTAAAGTGAGCTTAATGAAGGCCTTCACTGAATGACTTGGGTTGTAGTGCTGAAAATGCTTTCCAGGGACCTGGCTGATGTTTAAAGCTGCACAAAAACATGCCAGAGAGGGGAGGGAAATCTGAAGCCAAACAGGTCTGGTTTCTAGTTTTCAGTTACAGGACCTGAGCTGATGTACAGTCTAGAGCCTCAGTTACCAACTGGGCTGGACTTATTTCCAGCATTGGAGGATGCTTCTGGTTCCTTATAAAAACCCATAATGAACTAGAGTGTTGTCCTGCTCAGCCATTGGCTGCATCACTAGTTGCCCTTCAGGAAATAGCTTTAAGAATGTCTCTGGAACAAACCCATTGATGAGGGATGTGGAGCAGGTTCTGAACTGTGTTAACTTCCTGCACTCCAGGCTTCTCTGCTGGCTTGGAATTTGGCCCACTGAGAAAATGGAGCAGCTGATGAAACTGAGGTTTGCAGGTGCAGATGGATTGTGTTATTTGTGACCTTTTTTTTTTCAGTGTACAGAGCCCCAAAAGCTATTCAACATTGCAAACGAGCTGCTGCATACAGAAGAAGCTTATGTTAAAAGACTCCATCTGCTGGACCAGGTAATTCAGTTTTGCATCAATTCCTTTCTTTTCTGTGAGAAGCAATGATGCCTCCCATTCAACCCCTAACCTATAGCCTGGTAGCATGAAAATAGTGGGAGGTGGAGTTTGCTTGCCAGGCACTGTGCTGTGGGTCTCAGAGGAAGGGTCTGTGGGCTGGGGCCTGAGGATGAGGGTAGCAGAGGGAAGAATCGGGAAGCAGCAGCCTCGACGCAGGCTCCACCAGCGTCAGTTCCTTCCTGAGTGTACGTGGAGAGGAAATCACGAGGTGCTGAAGGCACTGAGAAGTGATGAAATCCATGACTGCTCTGTGATGTGCTAGAGTTGTTCTAAACTGAGGCCATAGGGGCCAGCCCCACGCTCACAGTCTGGCCAGGCTCTCTGTCACCCACTGTGTTTCGTAAGTACTGTCCAGAAGGTATACACGTGGGCACAGAGCAGAGCTGGCGTGGTGAGGCTGAGCTTCCTTCCACAGAAACACCGAGGTGAGTCTACATGGGTCAGACTTCTCTCATGATGTCAAAGAACAAAAAGCCACAGAGAGGCAAGAAGGAAGTAAAAGTGAGGATGAGTCACAGCGCTCACCAAATACTTTCTAGAAGCAAGAAGTAGCATCTATCAATCTTTTTCAACTTGCCCCACAGACTTTCCCCATTGATGACTGTGGCCCATGGTCATGAATCTAACCCTGACTGCCTTACCTCTTGAGAACCTCCTGGCAGACCTCGAAAGCTGGCTACCAGTCAAAGATTTGGCTGTGTCCTAAGGCACTCAGCTGTCTAAGCCTGCAGTCTGAAGCCAGCATGTCTAGGGGTGTGTTTGTAAGTGGCCCTTGGCACTGTTTCCTTGTCTCCTGCAGGTGTTTTGCATGAAGCTGTCAGAAGCAGGCATTTCATCTGAAGTGATAACAGGCATCTTCTCAAATATTTCCTCCATCTATTGTTTCCATGGACAATTTCTTCTTCCTGAGCTCAAGACAAGAATCACACAAGAATGGTGGGTACCTGTCACCACAGTTTCAAACACACATTCAAGAAGCTGTACCAAGCGTCAGGCCTAGCCTGGCTCCAGGTTTGCAGCTGTGTGACCCAGTAATTCACTTGTATGGAGTCTCTCCAGCATTTCTGACTGCAGGAGTAGACCTGAGAGCTCAGAATCTCCAGTGTGCTGTGAGAATTTTTTCAGCCCCAAGTGCTGCCAGAGCTGTTGTCCTTACTGCAGTTCCGTTCTGCTTGTAGTGTGGTGCAAGGAAATCACAGTAGTGGGAAGCAAGGAAGGAAGGCAATTGCTTATTTTGGCTCCACAGTGAAGTATTAAAAAGCCAACATGTGGTTACTTCTCCAAGAAGGTAAATGCACCATAGAGTCTTAGAATGGCTTGAGTTGGATGGGACCTTAAAGATCATCCAGTTCTGACCCCCTGCCATGGGCAGGGATACCTCTCACTAGCCCAGGTTACCTCATCCAGCCTGGTCTTAAACACTTATAGGGATGCGGTGTCCACAGCTTCTCTGGGCATCCTGTTCCAGAGTCTCACCACCCTCACTGTAAAGAGCTTCTTCCTAATGTCCAGTCTAAATCTGCCCTGCTTCACTTTCCCTGTTTGCCCTTCATCCTATCACCACAGGCCCTTCCAAACAGTCCCTCTCCAGCTTTCTTGTAGTCCCCTCCAGGGAGAAGGTCTGAGGGTCTCCCCAGAGCCTTCTTTTCAGGCTGAACAGACCAGACTCTCTCGGCCTGTCCCCACAGGGGAGGTTTTCCAGCCCTCTGATCATCTTGATGACCTCCTCTGGACCCACTCCAGCAGTTCCATGTCCTTCTTGTATTGGGGGCACCAGAACTGGATGCAGTGCTCCAAGTGGGGTCTGGGCAGAGCAGAGTGGCAGAATCACTTCCCTTGACCTCCTGGTCACATTTCTTTTGACGCAGCCCAGGACAAGGTTGGCTTTCTGGGCTGCCAGTACATGTTGCTGGTTCATGCCAAGCTTCTCATCAACCAGCACCCCCAAGTCCTTCTCTGAAGGGCTGCTCTCAATTGACTCCTCACCTAGCCTGGATTGGTGCTTGGGATTGCCCTGCCTCAGGTACAGGACCTTGGCCATGGCCTTGTTAAACCTCATGAAGTTGGCTTGGGCTCACCTCTCCAGCCTGTCCAGGTCCCTCTGGATGCCATCCCTTCCCTCCAGCATGTTGACCGCACCACACGGCTTGGTGTCATCTGCAGACTTGCAGAGGGTGCCTCAATGCCACTGCCCATGTCACCAATAAAGACATTTAACACCACCAGTCCCCAGTACTGATCTTGCTGGACTCCACTCATCACTGCTCTCCCTTTGGACACTGAGCCATTGACTGCAACTCTTGAGAGTGGCCATCGAGTCAATTCCTTATTCAGCCAGTGGCCCATCTCTCAAATCCAGGTCCTTGCTATTTAGAGACCAGGATGTCATGCGGGACAGTGTTGAATGCTTTAACACAAGTCCAGGCAGATGACATCAGTTGCTCTTCCCTTTTCCACCAAATCTGTCAGGCAGGATTTGCCCTTGGTGAAGCCATGTTGGTTGCCACCAACCACACCTTGCTTTTCTTGTGCCCTAGTCGAGTCTTCAGCAGGATCTGCTCCATTGTCTCGCTGGGTACTGAGATGAGTCCAACAGGCCTGTAGCTGCCATGGTAGCCCAGTCTGGATGTTACACACCACACTGCAGACTTTGTGGATGACTTCAATTACTTTTGGGGGTTATATGAAATTTGATGTTAAAATTAGTATTATAGCAGTGAACCCATGGGAAATCTGGCCTGATCAGATCATATCACAAATCAGCTTAGGTCTGTTATGCAACCACTGATGCTGTTGAGCATTGCACAAGCTTTTACCCCAGAATTTGTTTGCCTTCTGTTCTGAGAGAGAATAAATACTGAGTGCTTACAGTTTGTGTGCACTTCCTGGAAGAAAAGAGGGGTAGTTTGGGGGGAGTTAGGGGTTTTTTCACTGAGTAATAAAGGTCACAATCCAGTTAAAATTTGGCCACTGTAATAAATTATAGGTAAGGCAGAAATGCAGCAGGAGGTAGAGAGGTTGTGATTGTAAAGCACATCTGGAGACTCAGTTTGAGATAGCACAGCAGCTGCAATGTCCTGCCACTGAAGGCGCAGAGAGAGCTGATACTGCACCTTCCCAGGGACCCTGAGTGGTGAAGACCAGACCAAAGTTCACTTGCCTCTTGGCTGAGCCCAGCCTCCACACAGTTTGTCAGTGACCAGAGGGAATAAAGGAGCCTCAGCACCTTTGTACCTGGCTTGTGTTTGCGTGGACATCTGTAATAAAAGGGAAGGAAGGCTGGGGAGTCTGGAAGCCAGGAGAAGGCAAGAGCTTGTTACTTGGCTGGTGAGGGTTAGGGCAGTCAGACTGCACGTTGTGAGGTCAGCAGGACAGAAAAGCTGGGGTGGGGGAAAAGGCTGACTTGGCCTGCCTGTTAATTTGGAGGAGACAAAGATGTGTGGCTACTGCTGTCCCAGCCTGCTGATGTGTCTAGGTGGACATATGTCTGGCCCCCTGGGACTGCTCAGCTGGACTGAGCACCATCTTTGCATTAAAGCCTCTGCAGAAGTTTGGCTGAGGGTGGAAAATGATTTTGGAGAAGCAGCAGTTTGCCTCAAGATTTTTGTGCTGGACAGCAGAGATACAGAGGTGTCTTTAACGACACACACTCAGCTTCAACCTGATTGTCACTGTGGAGATGACAGTGGGGACAGGAATATCATCCTTCCTATGTCTAATTTAAGGGTTAAGGCTTCATCTAGGGTACCTTACAGATTGCTTTCAACTTAGCCTGAAGTACCTGGCTTGCATATGTGTGTGTTTATGCACGTGGGGGAGAACTGTGACTTCCCAGAGCTCGGAGTGTAGCTCTGGCTGCCAGAGATCTCAGGACTTAGCTGTCTGCTTCCCACAGGAACGTCAACCCGCGGCTGGGAGATATCCTGCAGAAGCTGGCTCCTTTTCTGAAGATGTATGGAGAATATGTGAAGAACTTTGACAGGGCCATGGACATGGTGAACACATGTATGCAGAGATCCTCTCCCTTCAAAGACGTTGTTCAGAACATACAGGTATGTTGTTAGTTGGCATAATGTATCATAGTATCATAGTAGTATCAGTCAGGGTTGGAAGGGACCACAAGGATCATCCAGTTCCAACCCCCCTGCCATGGGCAGGGACACCCCACACTACATCAGCCTGGCCAGAGCCTCATCCAGCCTGGGCTTAAATACCTCCAGGGACGGGGCCTCAACCCACCTCCCTGGACAACCCATTCCAGGGCTTCACCACTCTCATGGGGAAGAACTTCCTCCTCACCTCCAGCCTGAATCTCCCCACCTCCAGCTTCATTCCATTCCCCCTAGTCCTATCACTACCTGAGATCCTGAGAAGTCCCTCCCCAGCCTTCTTGTAGCCCCCTTCAGATACTGGAAGGCCACAATGAGGTCACCTGGGAGCCTTCTCTTCTCCAGACTGAACAGCCCCAACTCCTTCAGTCTGTCCTCATAGGAGAGGTGCTCCAGCCCTCTGCTCATCCTCATGGCCCTTCTCTGGACACCTTCCAGCATGTCCATATCCCTCTTGTAATAGGGGCTCCAGAACTGGAGGCAGTACTCCAGGTGGGGTCTCAGCAGAGCTGAGCAGAGGGGGAGAATCCCCTCCCTTGCCCTGCTGGCCACACTTCTACTGATGCAGCCCAGGATCTGATTGGCTTTCCGGGCTGCAAGTGCACACTGAGAGCTCCTGTTGAGCTGCTCGTCCACCAGCACCCCCAAGTCTCTCTCCTCAGGGCTGCTCTCCAGCCAGTCCCTGCCCAGCCTGGATTTGTGCCTGGGATTGCCTCGACCCAGATGCAGGAGCCTGCACTTGGCCTTGTTGAAGCTCATGAGGTTGGCTTGTGCCCATCTCTCCAGCCTGTCAAGGTCCCTCTGGATGGCATCCCTTCCCTCCAGTGTGTCTGCTGCACCACACAGCTTGGTGTCATCAGCAAACTTGCTGAGGAGGCACTCGATGCCACTGTCCATGGCACCCACAGAGATGTTGAACAAGACTGGTCCCAGGACTGATCCCTTGTCCCTGGCCTCCACTGGGACATGAACCCATTGACAGCCACTCTCTGGGTGTGGCCATCAAGCTAGTTCTTTATCCATCTAGTGGTCACCCATCAAACCCATGTGTCACCAGCTTGGAGACCAGGAGGTGGTGCGGGACAGTGTCGAAGGCTTTGCTCAGCTCCAGAGAAACGACATCAGTTGCTTGCCCCTCAGCTATTAATGCTGTCACCTGCTCATAGAAGGCCACCAGGTTTGTCAGGCAGGACTTGCCCTTGGTGAAGCCATGCTGACTGTTCCCAATCACTTCTTCACTATTCTTCTGGGTCAGTAGTGCCTCCAGAAGGATCTGCTCCATGATCTTTCTGGGCACAGAGGTGAGTCTGACAGGCCTGTAGTTCCCTGGTTCCTCCTTCTTACCCTTTTTGAAGATGGGAGCAATGTTTCCCCTTTTCCAGTCTGTGGGGATTTCCCCAGTCTGCCAGGACTTTTGTGCCTTGGAGCTTGGCACACTGTTTAGCGACAAGCTAATGCAGCTGCAGTGCTAGACCCACACCGCTCTGGTGGCAGTCCTCTCTCCTCTGCTGTGACACAGGCTTTTCACACAGCTGCTGTTCTTGCTTACATATTTAAGAGTATTGGAAGTCACAGAAGGAAAGTTTGCCATTAGCCCAACAGCTCTGACTGCAAATATCCATTTATAAACTCTTCCTGATTTCTCTGCCCCATGAGCAGTTCTGATTGCTTTTTTGATAGGTATGTTTTCATTCTGAGGTGTCTGTGTTTGACTTGGGGCATGTCACTGACAGCATCTGCTGCTGGTACGACTCTGCAGCTCTGTGGCAGGCAGCTCTTGGGGACTGCAGCTCTGCAGGAGGATGCTCAGCATGGATTTCTGTGTTCTAATTACATAAAAAGCTGTGTGGGGAGGGGAGAAGAGTTGTGCATAGGCTGGCATGGAAACCCTTTCTCTTCTTTGGGCTCTGGGCCAGCCCAAGGGATACTGCAGGCTTCAGCAGGCTTGCAGGCATCCCTGGGCCACTGCAGGACAAGCAGAGCCCCTGATTTGGGAGGGCAGGGCTGACAGGGAGCAGGTTAAGCTGGGGAAGGAGCTCAGCTGCCTGCCCTAAATGGAAAGACTGTGGCTGGGCCAGCTGTTGGGAATCAAACAATCCCCCAGCAAGCTGGGAGAGGAGAGGCCCTGCAGGGAGGGTCAGGAGCTGCTGGCTGGTGACTCAGACAAAAGCTTTAAGAAGCGGAAACTGGGGAAGGTCCTCTCCTACCAGGCCCTCACTCCACATTTCTTAACCTTTTTCTGTCTGAACCCAGCCTACTCTGGCCAAGGTTCTGCGCAGCAAGCGCTGTACAGTACGCATGCAGATGTTTTCCTGTCTTCCACTTGTGGCAAGCCACTTCCATGGCTCTCTGAAGTGTCAGGCACTTTGTGACTGTTTCCCTACAGGACAGGCTTCTGCCCCACCCAAAATTCATCTCTCTTCTCAGCACTGAGCTACCAACACAGATGATTTATGGTGGCAGTCAGTCAGATAAACTGGTCTGCAGCGGTCCGAGCCTCTGAGCATTTGTGCTATGGCTTCAGCAGCACTGTGGCAAACAGGGTGGAGGCAGGCAGTGTGGAGGCAGAGGGCAGTGCAGGCAGAAGGGGCCAGCTGATGGCATTATTGCACTCAGGGGTGTTTTATCAGTGTCATCACAGCACCTTTTGTTTCTGTCAATGGCTGTAGCTGCAGGAGGCGAAGATCTTGGTCCACTCCTTGGTCCCCAGGATACTTGGTCCACTCCTCTCACTTATCTCTGTACTATCAAAAGCCACAGCTGGAGTCTGTTGTGACCCTGCGGTAACACACTGTCCCCCTGAGCTGTTAATGGAATAGTTAAAGAGCTCAAGGCATTAGCAGTTATTAATTGTGCTGAACGTGGAAAACAGAAAACAAAACTCAAATGGTGGTTGCAAGTGACTGGCTGCAACTTACCAGGTTTGCTTTAGCCTGCCTTGAAGATGAAGAGACTTTCTGGTTGGTTGACATCACCAGTTGGGGCCAAGGCTTGATAGCTGGTGAGTTTATTAGGACTTCTCTTTTGCTGGCCTTCTCATTCTGCTGTCAAAGAAGTACTTCAGGAAAGTTGTATCTATGTTTCAGATTATCACATGAGCCAAACACAGAGCAAACATTTATTCTTCCTCTGCTGAAGCCCTTTGAATTGCAGGGTAAACTCTAAACTTCAAAATTGCATAGTGTGACCAACCTGAGAGCCTTCTCTGAAGGCAGGACCAGAGGGGTAGATGAAGGGAGAGCAGTGGGTATCATCTGCCTCGACTTCAGCAAGGCTTCTGGGGCCATCTCCATAACATCCTCACAGGTAAACTCAACAGCAGTAGGTTAGATGATTGGACTGTTAGGTGAGTTGGAAGCTGGCCCACAACAGAGCTGAGAGAGCAGTGATCATCAATGCAGAATCCAGCTGGAGGCCTGAGCTCAGTGGAGTTCCCCAGGGGTCAGGACTGGGTCCAGTTTTGTTCAGTGTCTTTATCAATGACCTGGAGGAGGGCACTGAGTGGACCCTCAGCACGTTTGCTGATGATACCAAGCTGGTGGGTGGCTGACGCCCCTCAGGCTGTGCTGCCATCCAGAGAGACCTGCAGAGGCTGAGAGCTGGGGAAAGGGGAACCTCATGAAGTTCAGTAAGGACAAGTGCAGAGTCCTGCACCTGGGGAGGAACGAGCATCAGTACAGACTAGAGGTCATCCTGCTGGAAAGCAGCTCCATGGGGAAAGACATGGGAGTGCTGGTGGGGAGCAAGTTCTGCATGGGACAGCATATGTGCCCCTGTGGCCAAGAGGGCCAAGGGGATCCTGGGGTGCAGCAAGGAAAGTGAGGCCAGCAGGGCTCCTCCCCTTCTACCTTGTATTACTGGGACCACAGCTGCAATTCTGTGTCCAGTTTGGGGCTCCCAGTTCCAGAGAGACAGACCTGCTGGAGAGAGTCCAAGAGAGAGCCACAGGGATGATTGGGAGACTTCAACATCTCTGCTGTGAAGAGAGGCTTAGAGCCCTGGGGCTGTTTAGTCTGGAGAGAAGGCTGAGAGGAAGTCTGATCCATGTCTATAAATATCTGAGGGGTGGGTGTCAGGAGGAAGGGGTCAGGCTCTTTTCAGTGGTACAGTGATAGGACAAGGAACAACAAGTACAAGCTGGAGCCTAGGAGACTCCACCTCAACACAAGGAGAAATTTCTTTGATGTGAGGGTGCTGGAGCCCTGGAGCAGGCTGCTCAGGGGGTTTGTGGAGTCTCCTTCTCTGGAGAGATTCCAAACCCATCTGAATGTACTCCTGTGTGCCCTGCCCTGGGTGATCCTGCTCTGGCAGGGGGTTGGACTGGATGATCTCCAGAGGTCACTTCCAATTCCTACCATCCTGTGGTAATGTTAAACACCGTCTGTTTGGAGCAGGTTCTTTTGTTGGGAGGCCATGCTTGGCATGTGAGTACAGCTGCCATGAGCCTTGGAGTGACTTCCTCCTGCTCCCTGCTGCTGTGCTGGATCTAGGTTCATCCTATTGTAGGAATAAAAAGACAGTGGAGAAGGTTGTAGTTAGTGGATTTGGGAATATAAACCAAGTCCTAATGTACAGCAGTGTAGTTCTGTGCCCCTTTGGGTTCTTCCCAGAATCTCTGATTCTACCCATCTTAGTTGTATTGTCTGGGAACCAGAGTGCTGTAAAACTGAGAGACAACAAATTCCCTTCATCAGCTAGAAACAGTTGTTGGACACCCTGCTGCACTGTGCATGTTTAAAAGCAAACTTATGCCTTTGACTTTGTGGCAGGACAGCTGGTATCTGGATGCAGGGCACTCATTTCATCATCTGCAGGCTTTGAGAGCTGGGTGACTCAGCAGTGTCTCAGGGGCTGTAGTTCCAAGGAGAACTGCAGATCCCTGAAAGAACTAAGAGTCTTTCTCTGAGAAAAGCGTGGCTGGGGAGGGCTTGCTTGGGCTAGAGCAAAACAAGAGTGGCATGAGTGAGCTGAGGTGAACATGATGCCCTGGAGAAGAATCACAGAAACACTCAGGTTGGAAGAGACCCTCAGAATCACCAAGTCCAACCACTGACCCAACTCTACAAGGGGCACCCCTAAACCATATCCCCAAGTGCCACATCCAAACCACCTTTAAACACAATCAGAATTGGTGACTCCACCACCTCCCTGGGCAGCCTGTGCCAGTGCCTGATCACTCTTGCTGGGAAAAAAATGTTTCCTGCTGTCCAGTCTCACCCTGCCCTGCTGCAGCTTGAGGCCATTCCCTCTTGTTCTGTCACTAATGACCTGAGAGAAGAGACCAGCAGCAATCTCTTCACAACCTCCTTTCAGGGAGCTGTAGAACAGCCTCAGCTCCTTCAGTCGCTCTTCATCAGATTTATTCTCCAGAGACTAAGAGTGTGTGCAGGGGTGGGGTTCAGGAGGCAGATGACCTCACTTCCAGAAGCTTCCTGTGTGCTTTAGAACCAGCTGCTTATTCTTACTGTGCTCCTTCTCCCTTACAAATGGGCACATCCCTTCACTTGATCTGGATTCTGTGGAAGAAAGGACACGGCAACCCTCCCTACCTCTGCAAGATAGCTGATCAGTTCCTTGCCAGGTAACAGTTACTCTCTCAAACCCACCACCCTACTTGGTTAATCAGAAAAAGGTGAGAGTTTGAGGCAGTTCCTTCTCCAGAGTTGGAGTGTGAGCAGTGTATCCCTGGGAGGTTCCCAGGGATGGCTCACCCAAAAGTGATGATGGTTTACCCAAGGCCGATGATGGTTTAACCACTGTGCACTACTGATCTTTCAGGTAGGTAGGGATGAAGTAGCAGCAGGAAGTCCAAGGGCAATGAAGAGGCTTCAGGACCTTGGGATGACTGTTTAAGGGGTCAGGAGCACAAGCAGTGTCCTCCTCTGTTTCCCTAGCTGTGGGAGGTGATGAGGGAATGAACAGGAAGAGCAGATCAATGCCTGGCTCCAAGCCTGGTGTCTCCCTCAGGACTTTGGGTTCTTTAATCATGAGTTGACTTACAGGACACCAGACCTGCTGGCTACAGAGAGGGCACACCTGTCTCAGAGGGGAAAAGGATCCCAGCCCAGGAGCTGGCAGGACTCACTGAAAGAGCTTGAAACTGGATTGGAAGGGGGAAGGGCACAAACCCAGGCTGGCTGGAAATTAAGCCAAGGGCAGCACGCCGGTGTCTGAAGGATGGGGGCTAGCAGGGGCTGCCGGTGCAGGCAGGGAACGGAGACCCACGTGGCAGCAGAGACACAAGGGTCACAGATGGGTTAGCAACCACAGGAGCACCTGAGGCCAGGCAGGCAGAGACTGGGCCTTCTCCCTGCAAAAAAGTGCTGAGGCCTTGAGAGCGACCAAAGAGCATCAGCAGCAATGCCTGCAGCAGGGGGAAGCAACAGGAGGAGCTGGGAGCCCTTGGGGGTCAGAAAAACTATGACCTAGTGGCATCAGAGAAACTGGGTGGGATGTCTCACACTGCTGGAGAGCCACAGCCAGGGGCTACCAACTCTTCAGAAGGGACAGGCAAGGAAGGAGAGGCGGCGGGGCGGCCTGTGTGCCAGGGAGTGTTACCAATGGCTGGAACTTGATGATGGTGAGGAGAGGGTTGAGTGTTTATGGGGAAGAAGGCCAATGAGGCAGAAGTCCTATTGGGAGTCTGCTACAGACCATCCAACCAGGACGAAGAGACAGAGAAAATACTCTTTAGGCATCTGGCGGAAGTCTTGTGATCGCCGGCCCTTGCTCTTGTGGAGCTCTTCACCTTCCCTCCTGCATGCTGGAAATAAGCCACAGCAGAGATGGAGCAGTCCCAGAGGTTCCTAGAGCGAGGGGAGGAGAACTTCCTGGCATAGCTGTTGACAGAGCCAACTAGGGAAGGCACCTGCTGGACCTACCCTTTGTGAACAGAGGAGGACTGGTGGGGGATGTAATGGCTGGGGGTCATCTTGGGCACAGCAATTATGTGAATTCCCTCTTCCTGGAGGTGTTTAAGACCAGCTTCAATGAGGCTTCCTGGGCTAGTGGGAGGTGTCCCTGCCTATGGCAGAAGATTTGGAACTGGATGATCTTCAAGGTCTCTTCCAGCCCAAACCATTCTGTCAATCTCTGAAATGACAGACTTAGCATTTGTTGGAGGAGTAAAGAGGGGGTCATCAGAGCTGACACCTGGGGCTTCCAGCTGGCAGGCTTTGGCTAATCAGCAGAGTCCAGGAGGGCCAACAGTCTCCTGACCTGCATCAGCAATGGTGTGACCAGCAGGGCTAGGGAAGGAATTGTCTCCCTGCACTAGTGAGGTCCCACACCACCTCATCTACTGAGTTCAGTTTTGGGCACCACACTTCAAGAAGGACATTGAGGTGCTGGAGAAGAGCAGTGAAACTGGTGAAGGGTCTAGACCACATGTCTGCTGAGGAGCTGGTGAGGAGACTAGGATTGTTCAGCGTGGACAGGAGGATGCTGAGGGAAGACTTCATTGCTGAAGACTTCATTGCTCTCTACAGCCCCGTGAAAGGAGGCTAGAGGCAGGCTGGTCTCTTCTCCCAAGTAACCAGTGACAGAACAAGAAGCAGCATTCTCAGGTTGCACCAGAGGAGGTTTTGATTGGACATGAGGAAAAATGTCTTCACCAAAAGGGCTGTCAAGCCCTGGAAGAGGCTGCCCAGGATGGTGGTGGAGTCTGGTTTACAGTTTAACTTGATGATCTTAAGGGTCTTTTCTAACCTAACTGACTCTGTGAGTCTGTGAAGTTGTCTCACACGAACTGTGTGGGAATGGCCATTTTTGATTGTTGTTTTATGGTGTGTGTTTTCTCTCCCTTGCAGAAACAGGAGGTGTGTGGCAATCTGACATTGCAGCATCACATGCTTGAACCAGTGCAGAGAATTCCCCGCTGAGCTTCTCCTGAAGGACTATTTAAAGAAACTTCCAGAGGAGTCTCCAGACAGGAAAGATGCTGAAAGTACACCTGAACTCTTCTTTGTCTAATGAGCACCAGAAAATCCTGGAGAGCTTTTTCTTTCTGTGTTCAGATACATAACAGCTAGGGCTGGGCTAGAAATGGACACCTGAATGAAGGAAATGATTGCCAAAGACAGCACAAAGGGATTTGGAGTAGAGGGTAGAGAAGAGAAGGGTTGGTGTGTCAGTGCAGGGGACTTGGGCAAATAAATGGCAAAATAGAATAGAATAGAATTACCAAGGTTGGAAGAGACCTTGAAGATCATCGAGTCCAACCTGTAATATAAATATTGAAGTGTGTAGTGGTTGAACATCTGACATTCTTATTTAATCCATTGTATAGCCAAGGACAAATGCAGGAGGTCATCCTGACAGCAGATGGAGGAAGAAACTGCTTGCCTAGGAAAGCAAGCTGGGCTTCATGAGCCATGAAACCAGGGGTGGCCTGCAGCTGGTCTCTAGGCTCAAAACAGGGTGTGTGCTGCTGTAAGCACATGAGACCTGTGTAAGGAGGGAGCTGGGGCTCTGTACCTTGAGAAGAAGCCTTAGAGGTGACCTCACTGCTGTTGCTAAAGATGTGCAGGGTGAGTGCCCAGAGGCTGGAGCCAGGCTCTGCTGGGTGCTGCCCAATGCCAGCACAAGGGGCACTGGTGGAAGCTGAGGCAAAGGAAGTTCCATGGAAACAGGAGGAAGAATATTTTCACTGTGAGGGTGACAGAGCCCTGGAACAGGCTGCCCAGGGTGGGTTGTGGAGTCTCCCTCTCTAGAGATACTCCAAACCTGTCTGGATGTGTCCCTGTGTGATCTGCCCTAGGTGGTCTTGCTCTGGCAGGGGGTTGGACTGGAGGATCCCTCAAGGTCTGACCCCTAACATTCTGTAATTATGGAAGGAAAAAATGCAGACCTTGCTTCTGCAGCAGAGTTTTGCAGGAAAAACACTGATCAGAGAGGTGAAACCCCCTGAGGTGCTAGGAAGAGCTACAATCCAGAGCATGCCTAACTGTTGCTCCTTTCTTGCAGAGTCATTGGAGCTCATATCTACAGCAGCGAACCATTCGAACGCAGCCATCCGCAAGATGGTGAGTGGGCATTGCACAGTGGGGCTGGCTTCTGCTGAAGCCCTTGGCTCAGCCACTGCTCCTCCAGTGCAGGAGGCACAGTAAAGTGGGCTGGGGAGAATTTCCAAATGCAGTGAGTTAAGCTTTAAACATCAGTTGGATATTGGAGTCCTCTTTATCATAAGTGGTGCTGTCGCATGGTGTTACCATGGGGCGCTGGGTCTGAGCTGTACTTTCCTTGTTCTTAAGGACACAGTGGTTTCACAAGGAGGTCTTCATAAAGCTCAGTATTTGGTTTTTATTTGAAGTATTCCAGTTAGGTGTCATAAGGTATCCTTGCAGGTTTTCCCCCTGTTTCTGCAGTCCTGCTGGAGGTTTGTTTGGGTGGATTTCAGCCCCTTGCACGGTGTGCGCTGAGCACGTGTCAGTAGCTTGGGTGAGCTCACTTACAGCAGGAGGCAGTGTGAGACCGTGTGGGGTCTGAATGTTCAGAGGCTCTCACAGCGCAGCCAGGGCATTGCCATTGAAAGAAGCGGACTTTACAGCTACAGGTGTTAGCTCCTTTGTGCACCCGAGGGCCTCAGCAGCAGCTTTTGTATCCAAGAGGTCTGAAAGGCTGCAGACCCAGCTTAGTGCTCACTGCTCAGTTTGGATACAAGCTTTGCATGCCCTTCCAGATCAGACCCCAGCTTCCTTCTCCTGTCTGGCAAGGACACTGTGAGGCCACACTTCCTGTGGCTGCTGCAGGGAAGCAGCCAGCTGATGTTTGTTTTCATTGTGGCTCAGAGAAAGTCAGTTTTGAAACCATCTGTTTCTGTTTGAGTCCAGCATCGTCTCTTGACCAGGATGTGTTTCAGTGGAAGTTGTTGTGATCTGGGGCCTTCAGTAGCTGTCCCTCTAGAGACTGTGTGCAGCACCTCCACAGCAGGAGTGTGCAGCCACCAGCTAGTTGCTCTCTGTCTTGGATGCTTTTCCTGTCGGTAAACAGAAACCTATTAGAAAAGGCTGCTGTAATTATTTTCCACCCCTTGCTTATAGAATCAGAATCAACAAGGTTGGAAAAGACCTCAAAGATCATCAAGTCCAACCTATCCCCCAAGACCTCATGCCTTCTAGACCATGGCACCAAGTCAAAGGCCTTGCTGAAGTCCAGGCAGACTACATCCACAGCCTGCCCCACATCCACCCTGCAGTCACCTGGGCATAGAAGATCAGGTTGGAGAGGCAGGACCTGCCCTTCCTGAATCCATGCTGGCTGGGCCTGAGCCCTTGGCCATCCTTCAGGTGTGCAGTGATTGCCCTCAAGATAATCTGCTCCATCATTTTCCCTGGCACTGAGGTCATGCTGACAGGCCTGGAGTTTCCAGGTTCCTCCTTCCAGCCCTTCTTGTGCATGGGGATCACATTGGCCAGCTTCCAGTCACCTGGGACCTCTCCAGTGAGCCAGGACTGGTGGAAAATGATGGAGAGAGGCTTGGCAGCTCTCTGCCAGCTCTCTCAGCACCCTGGGATAGATCCCATCCAGTCCCATGGACTTGTGAGTGTCCAAGTGGCTCAGCAGGTCCCTAACTATTTCCTCATGGATTTCAGGGGTACTACACTGCTCCCTGACCCATCTAGTTCAGGGAGCCAGTTCAGGAGGCCAGTTACCCTGGAGGCCTGCTGCCTTACTGTTGAAAATGGAGGCAAATAAGGTATTTAGAACCTCAGCCTTTTCCCCATCTTTAGTTCCAGTGTTCCCCTCCAGGTCCAGTAAGGAGTGGAGGTTCTTCTTGCCCTCTTTGCAGCATTAATGTATTTATGAAGATGCTTTTTGTTGTCTTTCACAGCAGTGTTCTGCTTGAGTTCTAACTGGGCTTTTGCCACTCCAATGTTTCTCCTACATGACCTAACAACATCCTTAAGCATATCATGAGCTGCCTCCCCCTTTCCAATGGAGATATTTCCTCTTTTTTCCCTTAATCCCTGCAAGAGCTGCTTGCCCATCCAGGCCCAGAGCCTTCCCCCAGCTCGTGGGCACAGCCTGTCCGTGTGCCTTCAAGAGCTCCTGCTTGAAGTAGGTCCAACTGTCCTGGACCCCTTTGTTCTCAAGGGCTGCTACCCAGGGGACTCTCCAGGTTAGTTGCTTAAACAAGCTGCAGTCTGCCCTCAGGAAGTCCAAAGTGAGGGTTCTGTAATTGCTCCTCCTTATTTCTCTGCATAGTGAAAACTCTACTAGGTCATGGTGGCTGCACCCTAGACAGCCTCCTGCCATCACATCTCCCATCAGCCCTTCTCTATTTGAGAGCAGCAGGTCAAGCAGTGCCTGGCCCCTGGTAGGCTCACTTAGCAGCTGCATCAGGAAGCTGTCCTCCATACGTTCTAGGAACCTTCTGGACTGCCTCCTCTCTGCTGTGCTAAGCTCCCAGCAGATGTCTGGCAGGTTAAAGTCACCCACAAGGACAAGATCTGATGATCTTGAGACAGCCTCCAGTTGCTTGTAGAATATTTCATCAGCCTCCTCATCCTGGTTGGGTGGTCTATAACAGACTCCAGCCAGGCTGTCAGCTTTGTTAGGCCTCCCTCTGATCTTAACCCACAGGCACTCAACCCTTTCATCCTCAACCTCAAGTTCTGCAGCCTCTGGTGATTCCCTAATGCACAGAGCCATCCTTCCTCCTCTTCTCCCTCACCTGTCTCTCCTAAAGAGCTTGTAACCCCCCAGTGCAGTGCTCCAATTGGGTGAATGATCTCACCATGTTTCTGTAATAGCAACTATAGCATAGTTCTCCTGGTGGACCAAGACTTCCAGTTCCTCTTGTTTGTTACCCACACTGTGTGCATTGGTGTAGCTGCACTGCAGCTGGGCTGCTGCTTTCTCATCTAACTCTAGTTCATGTCCCTCTCTCCTCTCCAGAGAGACTGGTTTCCTCACCCACCTCCTTCAAACCTAGTTTAAAGCCCTCCCAATGAGCCCTGCAGCCCTTTGTCCTTTCTAGACAGATTCAGCCCATCTAGGTCCAGCAGGTCAGGTGCAGTGAAAGTTTCCCCACGATCAAAGAACCCCAAATTCCGCTGCTGGCACCATCCCTTGAGCCAATTGTTGATGGTATGAGTTCTCCTGTTCCTCTCAGTGTACACCCCTGCCACTGAGGGAGCTGAGCAGAACACCACTTGCCCCATCAACCAATTGTCCAAGGGCCTTGGATTCCTTTTTAATTGTCCTGGTGCCCTTTTTATCGGTCTCATCACTTCCAGCTTGGATTACCAGCAATGGGTAATAGTCGGAGGCTGGATTGGTTTGGGTAGCCTCCTGGTGATGTCCCTTACCCAGGCCCCAGGTGGGCAGCAGACTTCCCTATGGGATGGGTCAGGATGACATGTGGGTCACAGTATCACAGTATCACCAAGGTTGGAAGAGACCTCGAAGATCATCAAGTCCAACCTGTCACCACAGACCTCATGACTAGACCATGGCACCAAGTGCCACATCCAATCCCCTCTTGAACACCTCCAGGGACGGTGACTCCACCACCTCCCTGGGCAGCACATTCCAATGGCGAATGACTCTCTCGGTGAAGAACTCCTCACCTCCAGCCTAAACTTCCCCTGGTGCAGCTTGAGACTGTGTCCCCTTGTTCTGGTGCTGGTTGCTAGAGAGAAGAGACCAACCCCTTCCTGGCTACAAGCACCTTTCAGGGAGTTGTAGAGAGCAATGAGGTCTCCCCTGAGCCTCCTCTTCTCCAGGCTAAACAGCCCCAGCTCCCTCAGCCTTTCCTCACAGGGCTGTGCTCAAGGCCTCTCCCCTTGTTGCTCTTCTCTGGACACCTTCAAGTGTCTCGATGTCCTTCCTAAACTGAGGGGCCCAGAACTGGACACAGGACTCAAGGTGTGGCCTAACCAATGCAGAGTCCAGGGGCACAATGACTTCCCTGCTCCTGCTGGCCACACTATTCCTAATGCAGGCCAGGATGCCATTGGCCTTCTTGGCCACCTGGGCACACTGCTGGCTCATGTTTAGGCAGCTGTCCCTCTGTTCCCCTCAGGAGAGAGTCTCCAACAACTATAGCCCTTTTCTTTTTCTTTACGGCGCTGGTCCTTATAGCTGGTGGGGACTGCTTGGCCTTGGGCATCTCCCTAGATGGCTCCTCCTCAGCCCTCTCATCCATGTTGCCTTATTGTTGGTAAGAGCCTGGAGCCTCTAATCAGGGCATCTTCCTGCTCCATGTTCTTCTGTAATTAATAGGTTTTTCCTGAGCAGCAGAAATCCATGAGCAGGAATCTCAGGTTAGACTTTGTGGTTTCCCAGCCCACCTGTCTGAGCAGGAGGTGCTGTGGGTGTGCTGTGGGGAGTGTGTGAGGTTTGGTGGGGAGCAGTCCAATGTGCCAGCAGCACCACCCTGTACCCCTGTAGAACCCCCAGCACAGCAGGAACAGCTGGGTGAGCTCAGAGCCAAACCAAGGAGAGCAAGGGCTGCAGCAAAATCTCCAAAAGGCAGTGGAGGTCTGAATTATTTGTTGACTGCTTCCTCCTTTTCTGGGGTAGCAGAAGAAAGAAATCACACTTCCAAATGTGGCTTCTTCTAGCAGTGCATATTTCCTTCAGGTTTTAGATTGACTCTTAGTGTTCTAGTTTCTCCTCTAGACAAAACTGCTTGCTGAGTTCACTGGGGTTGGTTGTTTTGGTTTTAAATTGCTGGGATGCCTTGCTCATCTTCTCAGTCTCCTGCCTTCTGGGGCTTAGGGGATTTGCTTAGCTGTTTTCAGTCCACATCCTTCCCTGCCTTCCGTTGGGTTTTGCAGTGTGTTTATTTTAATGGGCTGAGTTTGTTAGTGTTTTGGTTCTTTTCTTGGTTGTTCATTTGTCTAATGGTTGGTTGGAAGAATCGATTAGGACAGGAACCAATGTGATGTGTGTCTGTGGTGCAAATTCTCAAGTGGAGGTAAGCACAGTGTCTCTAGGCCTGACATTCCAGTTTAGAGAGGTAGAGGGATGATTCATAGCTGTGCTTTGGGCACATATTTGGGTGTGATTGCATAGACCACTGGCTGGCAGTGCTGTTTGGAATGCATCAGTCCAGCTTGCAGTTGAAAGCCAAACCTTCCCAAATGCTGTGGCTCGGTAGCAAGGTTTCCACACCTTGCTTATTTGGGCTCCTTTAAAGCTGCCGCAGTGCTGCGCTTGCAGTAGCAGCTGCAAGTGTGGGAACAAGTTACCTTCATCCATTTGAATGCTGTGTACAGGGACATCAACATTTAGGTTAGAGTATGAAGTAGGAACAGTGCCTTGCTGAAAAGTAAATGCTTTTGTAGATAATCCTGGCCAAATCATAGGGCTGCCTGGTGACGTTCAAGCTGTATTCGAAACGCTTTGCCCTGGCCAGTTTCTGAGGTAGCATTTCATTTTCGTTAGGTCTGCAGCGTTCCCACAGAGCTGAGGTGTCAGCCTTGGCTGAGAAATGCAGAATATGGCCATGCTTCCTGGTGGAGACCCACCTGCCCTGGTATCAGCATCAGTACAGGAGGTGAAAGCTCTCAGAGGCTGAGGAATGATATCCTAGTTGGAAGTGCGGGGTAGAAGCTCTTTTAATAAATTCAAACTGGAAAGCCATTTGGAAATGTACTGATCTCCATCTTGGCCACTGGTTGTACAGGGCCTGATGCCATTTCTCCTAAACATACATACTTATTTTTGAATAGGAATATCCTCAAGTGCCAAATGGATAAATCTCCACATGCCATCAAACTGGTGCCATTCAAGTGTCGCCGAGGGCAGGCATGCATGAGTGACAATTCAAAGTGAGGAAGAGTACTGAGTAGTGTGGAGCAGGTGGTCATTAACTTTTGAAAATGCAAAGCTGGAGCAGAAGGGGAAGGCTGCTTTCCTTCCTGCTTATTTGCAAATACCACACAAATGACCCCCTGCGTAGCACACCAAGCAGAATGCTTTTATTTAGGCTGCTGGGGTTTTGTGCTTGCAGGAGAAGATGCACAAGCTGCTGGAAGTCTACGAGCGGCTGGGGGTGAGGAGGATATTGTTAACCCAGCCAATGAGCTCATCAAAGAAGGACACATTCAGAAGCTGTCAGCCAAGAATGGCACAGCACAGGATAGGTATTTGTTCCTGGTGAGTGCTTTTGGTGCTCCCCTGTTTGCAGAGGGTTGCTGTGCGGTGGTACCTTTCTGCCTTTCTTTTCCATCTCCCTGATCTCAGATACAAACCCATTCACCAGCTGAGCCCAGCTACTCCTCTGAGCAGCAGCTTTCTCTGTACATGTTTTTCCTGAGGATTTTCTTCCTTCTTCCATTCTTGTGCCTTTGCTGATGGCTCCTCAGGCCCAGAGGAGCCTTTCTCAGCTTCCTCCTCAGAGGCTGTGCTTTCCCAAAGCACCCAACAAGGGGCATTTCCAGCTGTGCTTTGCTGCATACGGTGGCCAGCTCGCCCTGACATGGAGACAGTGGCTCCCATTTGCTTTCAGGGTGCTCAAACTGGTACCAGAGAGAGAGGAGGAAGGGGGAAGTGACTGTCCATGGGTCTGGCTGTTCACTCCTTTCAAGTGACAACATATGAGCTTAGCTTGCTCCTTAAATCCCTTCCCAGGAGTGCATTTTAGAGTAAAGCACACAGGCCCTGGCAGGGTGCAGTGTCTGTCCAGCACATAATCCCTTTGCTTACAGTCCTCCCTCCTCACAGTTCAACAGCATGGTGCTCTACTGCGTGCCGAAGCTGAGGCTGATCGGACAGAAGTTCAGCGTTCGGGAGAAGATGGACATTGCAGGACTGCAGGTTTGCATCTCTGCTTTCCCTGCTCAAGTAGCAGCAGATCCCCTCTGAACCTAAAAATGTAACAGCATAGGCATGTAGAGATGTAACTAAAGTCTAAACCCCACTTTCAGGTTTCTTTTCTCTTTTAATGCTTCTGTAATTAATATGCAGAAGTCATCCAAATGGTGACTCTGGACATGCCTTGACTGAAAGCCTTCCTTTGTCACCTGGCTGATAGAAGTCAGCTTTTCACTCCACTGCTGGTGATGCAGATTCACAAGCTGGGTGTGATGAATAATTAGGGAAACAATCCTTTGTTTTATCTCCCTCATGTACTGTGCTCTGAGTGACCCTTCCAGCTAAGCATTTCAAAGTATTGGTAACATTTGTAAGTCATTGCCAGTGGTTGAGGGCAGTGCTAGTAAGAAACTGACCTGTTCTTTTCACAGGTCCAGGAAATTGCCAAGCCAAACGTGACTCACACATTCTCGATAACAGGGAGAAAGAGATCACTGGAACTGCAGGCCAGGTATGGTGCTTGACCCATCTGTGCTAGTATGAGGCAGCTTTCCTACCTGGAGATGAGCATCAGAGACTTGCAACTTACATATAAACAAGAGAGGGTGTTAAAGACCTAAGGTGTCCTAAGTCAGTGGTAAAGTGCCATGTAGAGGGCTCTTCTGAATGCCTGGGCTGTTTATAGTAGTGCTTGTGGGTTCCACCTACAATTGCTAATTGTTTGGATTGATAATTCAAACACTTTTGACATTTGCTTGGTAATAAGTGAGGTCAGTAATGATTAATGACATTTATAACATAGTGAATACAAAGCCAAAATCATGATGGATGTAAAGATGTGAACAGAGTTTAGTGAAGATACTGGAAGTAAATGATGATGTTTGCTGTATTTCTCTTTTGTGTTAACAGGACGGAAGAGGAGAAGAGGGAGTGGATTCAGGTAAACACAAAGCAATTCTGGTATGGGTGGAAATTACCATGCAGGCAGCACCTTCTGGTCTTGGAATGATCTTTGTTGGGGTTCTGAAGGATTGCAGCTGTGTGAGGAAGCTGTGTAGTCCAGTCTGGGAAAGCTGCTGATGGAGAAATGTGAGGCCACAGTCAGGGTCCCACTGCTGACCCGGTGGCTCCAGGCAGTGTACAGGGATTTTGAGTAGGTTCCCATTTCCTGCAGTCATCAAGCTCACTGGGGCAAAGTCTGAGCCCTCAGAGATTAGCCTTGTGTATTCTGGCAGTCTGTCTTGATACTGCTAGCAGTCTTTAGCTTTAGTTAGTGAGTTGACACCACCACTGCTAGTCAGCTTTTTAAGTTCCCATTTCATACTCTGCATTTTCCTGTGAGGTGATTTTCCCAAGGCTTCTTTGTGACTCTTCTCATCTCTGCTGGAATTTGTGTCTCAGGTCATTCAAGCAACAATTGAGAAGCACAAACAGAATAGTGAGACCTTCAGAGCTTTCAACAGCTCTTTTTCTCAAGAGGAGGAGCATCTTCCTGATTCCTCAGTAAGTATCAGTGCTTTACTCCCTGTTTCACCAGTAGTTAAACTAGTCTAACACAGCTCATTTTGCAATGCAGTGATATTGTTCTTGATGTTCCTATTACATTATAATACAGTTAGCTCCATTTCTCTGGCTCTCAGAAGCATAGCAGTCACAGTTACTCAAGCATGCAGGTATGGAATAAATCACCCAGAGTAATTCAGTGCAAGAGACTTACTGGTCCTGTTTCCCAGACTTGTGACTATTAGCCATAGCAGGTGTGATTCCTCAGTGTGCTGAGTAGCTGGCTGTCTGGTCTTTACCTTTCCCCATCTCCACAGAGATACATTCTATTTATTTTTTCTTATTTTCTTACAATTTAAAAAAAAATAAAGGGTTGAAAGGCAATTGATGCATTTTAAAAGGATCTTAAACATCACAAAGAATTCCAGCATGGTAGGGGTCAGAAGAGACCTCTGGAGATCACCCAGTCTAACCCCCCTGCTCTAGCAGGGCACCCACAGCAGCTTGCCCAGGATCACAATGGCCAGGGGGGTTGGAATCTCTCCAGAGAAGGAGACTCCACAACCTCTCTGGGCAGCCTGCTCCAGGCCTCCAGCACCCTCACACCAAAGAAGTTTCTCCTCCTGTTCAGATGGCACCTCCTGGGTTCCAGTTTGTGCCCACTGCCCCTTGTCCTGTCCCTGAGCACCACTGACAAGAGTCTGGCCCCAGCTTCTTGCCCCCCACCCTTCAGCTCTTGCTGAGCATTGCTCACATGCCCTCTGTGGCTGCTCTTCTCCAGGCTCAACAGCCCCAGGGCTCTCAGCCTTTGCTCCTCACAGAGATGCTCCAGGCCCCTCAGCATCTTCATGGCTCCCCACTGGACTGTCTCTACTAGTTCACAGACTCTTGAACCGGGGAGCCCAGAACTGGACCCAGTAGTTCAGGTTCACCAGGGCAGAGCAGAGAGGGAGGACAACCTCCCTCAACCTGTAGGCCACACTCTTCTTAATACACCCCAGGACACCGTTGGCCTTCTTGGCCACAAGAGCATGTTGCTGGCTTGTGGGGAACTTGTTCGCCACCACCCCACATCCTTCTCCACAGAGCTGCTTCCCAGCAAGTTAACCCCTCACTTGCACTGGTCTTCCTCAGGGCCAGGACCTTACACTTGCCCTGATTGTACTTCATGAGGTTCACTTCTGCCCAGTACAGCACAGCCTGACAGGGTGCCAGCTGCTCCTCCCAGTTTCACACATCACTGGCAAACTGGCTGAGGGTCCACTCAATCCCTGCATCCAGATTGCTGACAAAGGTGTTTAACAAAACGAGCCAGTCCTGGCATGTGGGGATCACAACAGGCCACAGCCTCCAACTAGACTCTGCTCAGGTAATCACAATCCTCTGAAGCCTGTTGTTCAGCCAGTTTCCAATCCACCTCACTGTCCACTCGTCTGACCCCCACTTCCTAAGCTTCTCCCTGTTCTGGGAGACTGTCCGAAGCCTGGCTGATGTCAAGGCAGACAACATCCACTGCTCTCCTCTTACCTACTCAGCTGATCACACCATCAGAGAAGGCTATCACATTGGTCAAACAGAATTTTCTCCTGGTGGATCCGTGCTGACTGCTACTGATAATCTTCTGCTCTGCCCACATAGAGATGACCTCCAGAATGAGCTGACTGGCCAGTAGGTAACCTGGGTCCCCCTTCCTGCCCTTTTGGAAGGTCAGAATGACATTGGCTTTCTTCCAGTCCTCTCCTGTTCTCCAAGCCAGATCCATCAGTGCTTGTGGATGCATCCCATCAGGGTCCATGGATTTGTGGGTGTCCAGCTTGTCCAGATGACCTCTAACCCAATCCTCCTTGACTGAAAGAGAGTCTTCCTTCCTCCAGACTTTCTCTCTTACCTTCAGGGACTGGGATTCCCCAGGGCTTGGCTTAGCACTGAAGGCTGAAGCAAAGAAGGTCTCCAGTAACTCTGCCTTCTCTGTATCCTCTGTCATCAGGGCTCCTACCTCATTCAGCAGTGGACCCACATTTTCTGTAGGCTTCCTTTTCCTATGGATGTACATGAAGAAGCCCTTCTTCTTCTTCTCCTTCTCCTCTTTTACTTCCAGTGCCAGACTTAATTGTAAGAGGCCATTAGCTTTCCTCATTTCATCCCTATGTACTCCTGTACTCCATTCCTGTATCCCTCCCAAGTGGGCAGTTGCTTTCTCCACAGACTGTAAGCTTCCTTCCATTGGAGTTTTTCCAGAAGACTCTTGCTCATCCACGGAGGTCTCCTGCCTCCTGTGCTTGATTTCTTACTCATGAGGGTGCATCTGTCTTGAGCTTGGAAGAAGTGCTGCTTGCATATTAACCACACTCTCCTTACCTGGTAGAGTCTTAACCCATGGGCATCTCAAGGAGATCTCTGAGAAGGCCAAAGTTGTCTCTCCTGAAGTCTAGGGCTGCAATCCTACTGACTACCCTGCTGCTTCCTCACACAATCCTGAACTCCACCATCTCATGGTCACCACAGCAAAGGCTGCCCCAGCCTTCACATCTCCAGCCAAACCTTCTTTGCTCCTTAGCACCTGGTCCAGCAGTACACCTCTCCTTGTTGGCTCCCCTACCCCTTACATTACAAGGTCCTCATCAGGGCCCTGCAGGAGCCTCCTGGACTACACGTCCCTCGCTGTGTTGTCTTTCCTGCAAACTCCAGGGTGACTGTCCCTCATGAGAATGGGGGCATGTGAACATGAGGCCTCTTTTACTGTCCGTAAAAGGCCTCCTCCACTTCTTGGCCTTATGGTCTGTAGTAAACCCCCACTACAGTGTCACCCGTATTAGCCTGGCCGTAAGTTTTCAACACATTCCTCGTCCTCCCCTAGGCAGAGGTTGATAAATTCCAGTTGCTCTTTCACATAAAGAGCAGCTCCACCACCTCACCTTGCTGGCCTGACTTTCCTCAAAAGTCCATAGCCATCCATGACAGCCTTCCAGCCATGTGAGCCCCCCCACTGTGTCTCCATGAGACCATTGTTCTGCACCTGCACCCACACCTCGAGTTCTTCCTGTTCTCCACCCATGCTGCATACATTGCTGTACAGGCATCTCAGAGGGGCAGATGAGTAAGAAGGTTGCCCTGCAGGCTACAAGAACATCCACCATGGTTGTCCACACCCTTGGCCTTTTGGCTCACCTCTTGGATGGCTGCTAAGGAACATTTGTTGCCACTCTGGCTGATCTGGCTTATTCCCTGGCTGGATGGGGAAGGCATGAGCATTGTCGTCTTCAACCCTGCCCCCAAGTCCTTCAGTACAAAGCCTCCCTCACCAAGTTGGCCAGCCTGCTGCCAAAGATTCCTTCACCTCTTTGAGACAGGTGGATTCCATCCCTCCATAACAATTACAGTCCTCAAAGGATGTGCCTTTGTGGTAAAATCCACCCCCCCTGGCGACAGCCCCAGCCACCAGGAGTTGATGGTCATCATTGGTATGTTATTGACTTCTCCCTTTCCTCTGACTGCTGAAATGGAGGAGAAGATAACTTGGGCACCAAGGTTTTTCACTTGCACCCCCAGGACTTTACAGTCCTCTTGGATTTTGCCCAAGTTCTGGTTCTCAGCATCATCCATGCCCCCAGGGAAGCATAGCAGTGGGTAGTAGTTGGTGCTCTTAAAGAGCTGTGGCATCCTCTCTGCAGTATCTTGGACTGTAGCTCCCAGGAGGCAGCAGACCACTTGTGTCTCCTTGTGGGGTTGGTAGATAGGTGCTTCAGTGTCCTACAAAGAGAGTCACCCACTGCAGCCACACCTGTTTCCTTTTGTGCTATTCCCTGCATGATGTTGGTGAAGCTTCCCATGTGAGCCTTGCTCATGGGTGTTCAGAGGTGTTAAAGCTCTGCATGTGGGTTTGATGGTGGTGTTAGACAGTGGAGGATGAAGTGGAGTCCTGCTTTCCTTGGGTCACCAGGGTTCAAGGTGCCTCTTCCTCAGCGGTGCCTGCTGCAGGAACATCACTTGGAAACCACCCATGAACTCCCATCTCAGCTGCTCTAATGCTGTGTGGCCTTGTGACTGTTTCTTGTGCTCAGCCACTTGGCAAGCAGATGGTCAGCCTGGGCACACCTGCAGGTACTTCTGTTTATGCCAGGAGAAGGGGCTGGGCACTGGTGCTCTCAGGGGCTCCCAAGCTCATCTCCTAGTGGGTCTCTGCTCTCCCTCAGGTTTGCCTGGCTTTGGGACCCCGCTGCCCACCTCAATCTAGTGCTCAGCCACAGCAGTGAACACTGCTGCTGCATTCTTCACTGCCTGAGTTGTACAGCCTTAGAGAGTGACTGTTTCAGAGGGAGCACTGGCCAGCTGCACTGCCAGCAGGTTCATTCACTTCTCTCCAGCAGCAATGGGCTTCTCTGGCTGCTGCTTGCTGAGAGCTTTGCTTCAGAAGTAGTCACCTGAGCATGAGAACAACATCTCCTCATTGGCCTTGAAAATGTTGGCAGTAACCTTGGCAACAGTCATTTGCTGGAAGCTAAAGAGGAGAGGGGGCCCAGGAGAGGGACATTTGTGCAGCGCTGCCTAGGTGGTGATGATGTCAGTGGTCAAACATGGTAGCTCTTGGAGCACAGGGAGAGAAAAAATCTGCAGAAGTTAAATTTGACAACTTTTTTATCTTCCCTTTCCTGTACCCCCTTCTAAACTTTTCTTCTTATTTTTATACCTAGCCACTTTTGAAACCTCTGAGTTCCCAGATCTGGTTCAGTGACTGAGCTGTGGTAGATTTTCATCCGACTGGTTTCCCAGGGGGCTCAGGACAGATACTAGATACTCCTTCATCCCAGGATTAGTTAAACTGAGAGCAGAGATCTTCACAAACCTCTGCAGAGCCTAGGATCCTGTTGCTGTCAAGTCACAGTGCCTGCTCAGCTACTTTATCGTTACCTTGCTTTGTAAATGCCACTTGAGTTTGCTTCTGCAGTGCTTGTGTAGCACTGTGCTCATGCTCTACTGGTCCATAGATGTCAAGCAAAGCAGAGGCCTGGGTATCCTGGCTGGGGTATTAAGGCAGTATGCACCCTGATTTTTTTTTCTCTTATGCCTGAATGCCAACCTGCATTTTCAGCAGATTAGTTCCTCTAGATAATCAGCTTGGAGAAGTGATGTCATGCCTACACAGGGCAGGTATGGCTGTCAGTTACAAAGAGCTGATGGTAGCTGTGTAAGGAAAACTGGACAGGCACTGAAAGCATTCCTAGCAGCAATAATATGCTGCTGTAGGCAGCATCCTCCACCCTTGCTATTGTCTGGAACACTGGGCAGTGTGCTTTGGAGGAAGAAATTACAATAATTATGCCTGTGCTATAATCTACAGCAATTAATGAACTCCCCCTTGTCAGGAAGTGAATACTGGGAGTCGCTGCTTGTCTGTCCTCTGCAGGGGGGCTGTAGCAGTGGTCTTTTAAAGAAGCCTTTTCAGAAGCTGCAAGGTCTCTTTGTGGCTCAGTTCCTTCAGACAGAGGACACTCATTTCCCTGTTTTCTATTTTCATCTGCAGCATTTCAAGGCTATGTGAAAGGGTTTTTTTCAATGCCACCTAAAAATACTCCCAAAGAAAAGGATCTTTTTTACCACTGCCTGGTCTCAGAAGAGCTGGAGGCTCATGGTATAGGGGAAGGACTCTGTGCATTGTTAGAAGGCTGGCAATAGAAAGTGCTGCGAAGAGCTCAGCTGTGTGGAAGTGGCATCCCTTAGATCTGAGACCTGGGGGTGCTTCTGTTGGCTAAATCGTGACTTTTAGACCCTGCTATATCAACATTTCCTACCCCCATTTCTGTACCTCCCCCTACATCTGGGGTGGTTCTGACAAGTGTGTGGATAGCTGTCTTCCTCCATACCAGATCTCACACACTGACTGGTGATGGTCACATCAAGGGGAGAAACACTTTTTGAAACCTTTCCCAGACAGAGCAGAGAGTGTCTGGGTTTGGGCACATTATTGCAAATAGGGATCAAAAGGACACAGGGACTGTAACAGGCAACTAGAGAAATTTGGTCCCTCAGCTTGCTGGGGGTCTTCTGAATATCTCCTTCAGACCCCATTTCCTCTCTGTATTTTTGATTTTCTTTCCCAGATCCTGTGTCACAGCACACAGATGTCCTTTTACTAGGCAGAGGGATCTAAGTACCTGGGTCGATTAGGATTTCCCCTTTCCACAGGACTGGGGAAGAGGTGTTGTGAAGGCTTCAGGGTTGCTGAGTTCTTGTAGAGGCAGAAATAGTTGACTGGAGTTGAAGTTGTATTCCTCTGCTGAAGTTGCATTCCCTGAGGAAGTGAGTGGGAGTGGCGCAGTCCTAGCCCCAGGGGATGCATTTGCTCATTTGTGTGTTCTCAGTCAGTTGATTGCATCAGTATACAAATAGATACAAGCAGGTAGCTGAATGAATAGCTCTTCGATTTGGCTGCTCACTCAGAGCTGCAGTGGAGGTTGTTTCTAACAACAGAGGTTAAACCTTTTTGCTTTCAAGTGGAATGGAGCTAGAGTGCCAAAAGCACTGGAGATTTGGATAACCTTGAAATACGAGATGGTGTCTGCTCCACCAAGGGAGAATCATCTGTCAGAGTAACAGGAGACATGAGAACAAGTCTAACACTTGGAGAGCCTGCTGTAAGCTAGCAAGCTGCCTGTGAGCTAGTGATGGCTGAGATGGTTTTCCTTTTAGGACACAGCCTGGGATTTTGGTGGAGATAAGCTTGTTAGTTACTCTCTGTATGTACTGAGTGCATAGAGATGTGCTGAATGTATTGAATAGATGGAGATGCCAGTTTGCATTGACTGATGTATTGCAGTTCAGAGGAGCTGAGCTGAGTACTGTTTGTATGGAGTAACTATCACTTGCTCCTCAGAACCCACTGGCTGTACAGAGCACTTGCCCCAACACAGCAGTGTCATTCCAAACCTGGCCATTTGCTTCCTGCAGTGCTGCTGGGGAGCAGGCACCTTGCAGCAAAACACAGCCTCATCTCTAAAGTTACCCACTGCAGAGCCCAGCCAGAATTTGAGGGTGTCTTGTACAATGTGCATTTAAAGTGCATTCACAAGCAAGTAGTTGAGGGACTAAAAGTAAATGTTTCCTTCTGCAGTGTTTGATCTGTTTTAAGAAGAATGTCCATGCTCACATGGGTCTGTGTCATTCTGTTTCCTTCAGATAGCAAGCACCAGCTCGGTGGAATCAATGCCAGGAGCAGATGGTGCTGGTGCATTCGGAGGGGTAAGTAATTTGGAGCTAATAGGAAGGCAGGAGGGAAGAGGGGGAGGGGACAGGTTGCATTTCTTTTGTATCAGAGAGTGTTCAGTTTGTGGCTTTGTCTTTTGCTGGCTGCTGCTGCAACTGTTCTGTCCTTAAGTTCTTGGCTAAGTTATACCCGCGGCTGCTTGCAGAGTTTGCACCATCAGTGAACTTGAGTTACCCTGTTCCAGATACATGCTGAAGGTGTGTGTGGGGATGGTCGTGAGGCCCCTAGCTGGAGGGAAGCTGATTGCTACGTCTCTAGCATCAGGGAGGTGTTCTGTGGTTTTGGTATGTTTGTTTGAGTTCTGGTGGGAAGCTACACTGTGAATACCTGGGGAAAGAGGGAAAAGAGAGACAAGGAAACCTAGCTGGTCAATACTGTCACACTCCAGACTTCATCTCCAGCACCAAGCTTTGACGAACGCTTTTTCTGTAGTGTGCTCTTTGTGTCTCTGTCAATAGCAAGGCAGAGATGATAGCACTGGGTGCATCTCTGGCCTGTAAGTGATTGGTTGCTGAAAAAGCAAGATGTATTTGTGTGGTTTTGCCCTATACAATGTCTGTAACTGCTGCTGAGTCAAACCAGAGCTTCTCTACAGCTCCCTGAAAGGAGGTTGTGGAGAGGTTGCTGCTGGTCTCTTCTCACAGGTCATCAGTGATAGAACAAGAGGGAATGGCCTCAAGCTGCAGCAGGGCAGGGTGAGACTGGACAGTAGGAAGCATTTTTTCCCAGCAAGAGTGGTCAGGCACTGGCACAGGCTGCCCAGGGAGGTTGGTGGAGTCACCAGCCCTGGCTGTGGGGTTTGGATGTGGCACTTGGGGATATGGTTTAGGGATGCCCCTTGTAGAGTTGGGTCAGTGGTTGGACTTGGTGATTCTGAGGGTCTCTTCCAACCTGAATGTTTCTGTGATTTTGAGTTCTTAGTGAGGTCTATTTTGTAGAATTCTTATCTTTACCTCTTAAAATGGATTCTGAGAGTAACAGATTTTCATTAAATGCCTTCAGGTCAGCTGGGTCTAGTAAAAAAGGCCCCAAACCAGGAGGAAATAACCACCAAAAAAATCCCTGGTCTGCTGAGCCATGCTATGGGATGTTGTGTTATTAGCATGACCTTTAGTAGCAAAGGGGTGTTTTAGCAAGCTTGTAACTTACTGCTAGATTTTCCAGAGTATCCCTGAGCAGTGGCCAGCAACCTGAGCTGTACAAGCAAGAGTTTATTAAGCCCAAGTGTTTGCAGTGAGTGTGCTTCTTGCTGTTTATTATTTGTTCACTGATTTGCAGTCAGCTTTGCAATTGGTGCCTCTGATCCTTTAGTTAATTGCCAGAGTGAGCTAACTCCTTAGTGAAAAAGCTGTTTGATACAGGATTTAAAGCCAAGCACATGGAAACTTCTGCTGGCCTTGTTTCACAGCGAAAGGTATGTTAAAAATGTGTCTATGTACATCTGTGTAGCAGGTTTGCAGTAGCTGTCAGTGATTTGCATGGCACACAAGTCCTGAACACAGTTCCTAAAGTTGTTTGCTTGAAGAAAAATTTAATGTCTGAGACAGAAATCAAAATGGGATTGATCAAAACCACAAAGGTCAAAATCCCCAGAACTGCCTAGCGTCGATTCTGGGATCTTGTCCTGCTGCGAGCGGCCAAGGGCAGCATGGGCAGGGAGTTCAGATGTTAGCTCAGCAGCTCTTGATTCTGTGGCATAGCTTTGCTTCAGGAACAGCTCTGTGAGTGCACCAGCAAGTGGATTTGTGCTTAACAGCTTCCACATGCAAACCACTTGGTGGTAGTGGTGGCCAGCAAACCGGCATCTTCCTGTGCTGGTTCTGAGTCTCTTGAAGAGTCTTCTGGGCCTTCTTCAGCGTTACTTGGTAGCAAAAGTGAAAGGCTATGAAAAGCTGCTGCAGGAAGGATCATCTGCTGGCTGCTGTAAGAAAAGGGTTTCCTGAGCCCAGTGGTTTTCTAGCTATTCCTCTCAGCCCTTGGGGATTTTTTTGTTGCCTTTCAGAAGCAGGTGGAGTCTCCAGTGGTTCACCGTGATTTCTGCCTTTCCAAGCAGGCAGGCCAAAGGCCTTCACCGTGCAGTCACTTAGCTCTATACATCAGTTGTACCTTTCATTGGGGTCTATGCTCTTTTTCCACCAAAATCTTAAAGCTGAAGGAAACTATCAAGGGTTAGAGAGTTGTGTGCAGCTGTAGAGTAAAAGCAAATGACTTGTCCAAACAGTCCAGTCCTGTGGATCCTGGTTATGAACCAAATTTAGGCAATTTCTTTCTCCTGTCAGGCTTGTCAGCTGCAAAGCTGAGCTGTACACCAGGGGGAAAAAAAGGAAAATACAGAAATGAGAAATAGGACAACTGTTCAAGTGCATTTGTAACAAGGTCTTCCAGCTGGAGCTGGGGCATCTTGCTATTCACCTCCCTCTTAACATACAGGTGAATAATGCTGCTTGTTTCATAAAAGACATAGTTGTGGTGTAGCAGTCACCTTTATGTGTACTAAGCAAGGTTTGTGAGTCTGTGTCCAGTTCTGGGCCCCTCAGTTTAGGAAGGATGTTGTCTTGCTGGAGTGTGTCCAGAGAAGGGCAACAAAGTTGGTGAGGGGTTTGGAACACAAGCCTTACGAGGAAAGGCTGAGGGAGCTGGGGTTGCTTAGCCTGGAGAAGGGGAGACTCAGGGGTGACCTTATTGCTCTCTACAACTCCCTGAAGGGAGGTTGTAGCCAGGCAGAAGTTGGTCTCTTCTCCCAGGCAGCCAGCACCAGAACAAGAGGACACAGTCTCGGGCTGTGCCAGGGCAGGTTTAGGCTGGATGTTAGGAGGAAGTTCTATACAGAGAGAGTGATTGCCCATTGGAATGGGCTGCCTGTGGAGGTGGTGGAGTCACCTTCATTGGAGGTGTTCAGGAGGAGACTTGATGGGGTGCTTGGTTGCATGGGTTAGTTGTTTGGGTGGGTTGGATTGGTTGATGTGTTGGACGCAATGATCTTGAAGGTCTCTTTCAACCTGGTGTATTGTATTGTATTGTATTATGATGCAGCTCCTTGTTTTCTGCAACAAGCTCTCTGAGTGCTGTGTAAAGCATAGCAAGGGCAGTTTCTTAGCCCCTGTGCAGCCCCCGTAGAGCAGGCCCATGGTTTTCACAGGAATGGAGAGCAAAGAGCTCCTTCAGTCTTTCACAGTGTCAGCACTTAAGTGGCAGCACTGTAATTGATTGTTGGAATTTGCCAAGTCATAAAGAAAATGCATTTTCATCCTCATTATCTTTTATTACATCTCTTACAACGAGGAATACCATGAACCATTGCAGGTATTCATCAAAGACTTGAAGACCCCTTCACACAGGGCCCTTTTGATTGATAAAGCTAGTATTAAGTGCTTGTGTCCACTACAGCACAGGTTAATGGTCTGACATAAAAGCTCATCTGTAGTTGTCACAGAATCTCAGAATCACAGAAACACTCAGGTTGGAAGAGACCCTCAAGATCACCAACTCCAACCATTAACCCTACTCTACAGGAGTCACCCCTAAACCATATGCCCAAGCATGACATCCAAACAACCTTTGAACACAGCCAGAGTTGGTGACTCTACCTGGGCAGCCTGTGCCAGTGCCTGACCAATCCTGCTAGGAAAAAATTCTCCCTGCTGTCCAGTCTCACCCTGCCCTGCTACAGCTTGAGGCCATTCCCTCTTGTTCTAACACTAATGGCCTGTGAGAAGAGACCAGCAGCAACCTCTCCACAACCTCCTTTCAGGGAGCTGTAGACAGCCAGGAGGTCTCCCCTCAGCCTCCTCTGTTTCTAACCATCCCCAGCTCCTTCAGTCACTCCTCACCAGATTTCTTCTCCAGGCCCTTCACAGCTTCCTTGCCCTTCTCTGCCCTGGCTCCAGCAGCTCCACATCTCTCTTGGACTAAGCTGCCCAAAACTGGACACCGCACTCGAGGTGTGGCCTCCCCAGAGCTGAGTGCCAAGGGACAATCCCTGCCCTGCTCCTGCTGGACCCAGCATTGCTGATCCCAGCCAGGCTGCCTTTGGCTTTCTTGGCCACCTGGGCACACTGCTGGCCCCTGTTCAGCTGCTTGTCCATGAGCACCCCCAGGTCCCTTTCTGCCAGCAGCTTTCCAGCCACACTGCCCCAAGCCTGCAGCATTGCTTGGGGCTGTTGTGCCCCAAGTGCAGGACCTGGCACTTGGCCTGGTTGGAGCTCATCCTGGTAATGCTGGCCATGGATCCAATCTCTCCAAGTCCCTCTGCAGAGCCTCTCTCCCCTCCTGCAGATCAACACTGCCACCTGACTTGGTGCCATCTGAGAATTTAGTGCTGATCCACTCTGTGTCCTTATCAAGATCAGCAACAAAGATGTTAAACAGAAGTGGTCTCCACACTGATCCCTGAGGAACACCACTGGTGACCCCAGCTGGATTTAATTCCTTTGACCACCACTCTTTGGGCCTATCCAGCCAGTGCTGTATGCAGCAGAGCATTGCTCAGCCAAGCCATGAGCAGCCAGAACAAACCTTGCTTGCTACGATGCCCTCTCTGCTTGCTTTCCATTGTCAATACGTGAGTCATGGACTTCTGACAGTGGACAGCATCCAGACTGTTTCACACCAAGTAGGAAGTAAATGCAAGATCCATTAGAAGAAGTATTCAACTTGAGCCTCATCTGTGTTGCTGCAAAATGCCTCTGGGTGATGCTGGAAATTGCTCTTGAAGTAGAAATCAAATTAACCAGTTTCAGCATGCAGCAGTCCCCTTCAAGTGCTGGTAGAGGAACACCAGCATTTTTGCCCTCAGATGTGTGGGTATCACTTCAAAGCCAGAGCTCATTTTGTTTAGCATTCCTCCAGTTGTCTTTCAGCTCTCAAGGCTATGTGGTGCCTTCATTTATGCTCTTGCTGTTCCAGTGGCACTAGAAATGGGTATTCTCACGAGTGAAAAGGTTTGTTATGCTGTAAGCAAACTTTAACTATTAAAGAGAAAAGGGGGGGGGGGGGGGAAGAGAAAAAAGGTTGACTAATGCAGGAATGCTTTGCTCTGACAACTTGAGGGGAATCCATCCCTGGCCAGTGGAAGGAAAATCACTCTTCTAAAAAATTAAATGGCATTAGCATAAAAATCAGGGTGAGAAATGCCTGGCATTAGCCAATGCATATGATATGAATAAATAAGTGACTCTGTAGATTGCTGCTAATCAGTAAAAGCTGTTTTGAATTGCCTCAATTATGTTCCTTGCTTGGAGGGGTCTAACAGAGTCTGAAAGGAACATTTTTGCCAGCGATTCACCCAAGACATTGTTCAGTTGGTGTAATTCAATGGCAGACTGGTTGCATCTGGATTCTCACAAGCCAAGTGCAATGCAGCACTCAGCTGATGCCTGTGAGAGGGCTTCGATCCGTGGGCATGGACCGCAGCCAGCACGTGCGGACGTGGGGACACCCGTCCTGTGACCCTGCTTCACCCAGCAGCACTGCAGACCTCCTCTGGACTTGGATGGGAGTTGGAAACATTATTGCAGCTGTAGCCAAGATAATGAAATTGAAAGATCCCAGCTAATTAGAAGTAATTATGGACTTAAGTAATGGAATTAAGTAATGGAAGTAATGGAATTAAGTAATTCCTATGGGGACAGACTGAAGGAGTTGGGGCTGTTCAGTCTGGAGAAGAGAAGGCTCCAAGGTGACCTCATTGTGGCCTTCCAGTATCTGAAGGGGGCCTACAGGAAGGCTGGGGAGGGACTTCTCAGGATCTCAGGTAGTGATAGGACTGGGGGAATGGAATGAAGCTGGAAATGGGGAGATTCAGGCTAGATGTGAGGAAGAAGTTCTTCACCATGAGAGTGGTGAAGCCCTGGAATGGGTTATCCAGGGAGGTGGTTGAGGCCCAGTCCCTGGAGGTGTTTAAGACCAGGCTGGACGAGGCTCTGGCCAGCGTGATCTAGTGTAGGGTGTCCCTGCCCATGGCAGGGGGTTGGAACTAGATGATCCTTGTGGTCCCTTCCAACCCTGACTGATTCTATGATTCTATGAATTAGTTGTGGCTGTGTTGTGTAATGCCATTACATGGCAGGGTGGGTCCAATAGCTCTGCTGAAAGACAATGTGCACTTCCTCTGCAGCCAGGGAATGGCAGGGCAGGGACTTGGAGCTCAGAGGAGGGAGAGTGCTGCCAATTTACAAAATATGGTGTGATATTTTTTAATAAATTGACCTAAAAACCTGTATTGGAGACTTCTGCATGTTAGTCATAGGCACTAATGTGAGACCTCAGGGTGAATGTCAGGATTTCCCTGGTGCCAGTGGTACCTGCCTGGTGACCTGTGGGCAGCCTCTGCTAATGGTAGGTGCTGCTGCCTTTCCTCCCACCCCACACACCCACATCGTTGTGTTAAATAAAGGCTCTTAAGAAGAGGAATTGTTCACTTACAAGTGGACTTAAGCTCTGATTTAGTAGGCATGAGTGGTTTGAAGAGAAGGGGAGGTTGTCAGGGAATCCAGAGGCTGTGTGACTTGCAGTGAGCCTGAGCTTCACTTGGTTTGTTTTCCAAAAAATTGTAAAGTACTTCTGCTCTTTGGACTTGGAGGAAAGGTTTCTAAATGAAACCTTAGTTTGTTAAATGAAATGAAGAGAGTCATCAGAGCTCTTCTCATGAAAGAGGAACACAATGCCGCCGCTTCCATGAGCCTTGAATCTCCATGCAGATGCTGCTTGGCTGTGGGTGCCCCAGGCTTGCCCCTGCGGAGCTGCTATTCCCTGGCACGTAGCCACCCTCACTGGGAGGGAGGAACAGTATTTCTTTAAAAAGAAAACAAAGCAGAGGCTTTACCTGAAGCCTTGTGTGAGGCTTTGTGATCTGCACATCTGTCTTGTTGATCAGATAGTTGTACCCTTTGGTTTACTGAGTGACCTGAGGTAGCAGCTTGAGCGCTTGGCTATCTAGACGGCTGACAGAAAGCATCTCTTGCCGAGGGCAGTTGGTAGCAGGTGTCTGAGGTGTCTCCATTTTCCTGAGAAGCTTGGGCTAGGAGGGAGCCTAGGGAAACTCCTAAATTAAGCATTTGAAATTGGATGGTGCAAAAATCGTCTGCCAGCACTGTTCATTTCTTCAGTCAAGCTGTTTTACCCCAAATTTTCACATTTACTGTCCCTGAACAGAAGCTAACCATCCCCAGCTCCTTCAGTCTCTCTCCATCAGATTTATTCTCCAGGCCCTTCACAGCTTCTTTGCCCTTCTCTGCCCTGGCTCCAGCACCTCCACATCTCTCTTGGACTGAGCTGCCCAAAACTGGACACAGCACTCGAGGTGTGGCCTCCCCATGCTGAGTGCCAGGGGACAATCCCTGCCCTGCTCCCGCTGGACCCGGCATTGCTGATCCCAGCCAGGCTGCCTTTGGCTTTCTTGGCCACCTGGGCACACTGCTGGCCCCTGTTCAGCTGCTTGTCCATGAGCACCCCAGGTTCCTTTCTGCCAGCAGCTTTGCAGCCACACTTGCTCCAAGCCAAGTTCTTTTCCTCCTTCCCAACAGTGAGATGAGGTCACTCAGTGGCAGTAAGGGCAGAAGTAGGCAGAGAGGGACTTGAGTAATTTGCTTTAGCAATCCAAGACTACAGAATGCCCCCAGAAACACCCCATGGCTGAGTCACTGCCCAGCTGTGGGCTGTCAGCAGAGCTGATGTGAATTCTGCTCTACAGCGTTGTGAAGCCCCAGGAGGATCTTTGTCAACAGGTGAACTCTGTGAAGTATTTTGTTGTCTTTTCTGTTTTACTTTGAAAAAGAAATCACTCAATTGTGCTTTTCTTTTCAGAGTGACTCCTGCAGGAAGTCTTCCAAGTCCAAGCGTGAGAAGGAGAAGCAGGCCTGCAAGAGCTGCAGCGAGAGCTTCAACTCCATCACCAAGAGGCGGCACCACTGTAAGCAGTGTGGGGCAGTAAGTATCACAGCCCATGCAGCTCTTTAGGTCCCTCCCCAGAGCATGTTGAGGAGAAGTCTTTATTTTTTCAGTTCAGGAACTGGCAAATTCATGACAGGTCCTTCCACTTGCTCTGCTCTCTGCCAATTGGGGAAAACAGAGCAAGAGGTGCATGAGGCTTAGTCTGGACTTCGTTAAAGGGGAACACAGTGCCGCAGTGGATGAAAGGTGGTGCTTTTCCTGGGGGAGAGACTTGTCCCCTCCGTTGTGTTTGCAGGAACAGGATGACCTTCTGACAGCCTTCTTCACACAGCCTCTTTCTTGTAGGAACAGCTGACCATACAGTATTAAAGACCAATGGGTTGTTCTTTCCCTCAAGCAGAGCTGTCAAGAATTCCTTGCACCAAAGCAGTTTCTTCCTGCTGGAAAAGTGAAAAAAAAAAAAATTACAAAAATGAGTCCTGGAGATTCAAGGCCAGATGGCTGAAGGCATTTAGCCACCCCTTCCCCAGTGCCATTCCCTGACAGCTTATTTCTCATTCTTTTTTTACTGAACATCACAACCACAGCCAAGACTTGACAGATTTCTGTAGCAGGACTTGTGTGATAGTTTGAGGCTATGTCTTTAAAATTTTTTCACGGATCTTGAACAGAAGAGTGGTAAAATGCAAATAAATCACTATTGGGTGTAAAGAAAGAAAATAATGGTAATTCTAAATAATCCCTTTGGAAAGGTAATGGACTTAAACTAGTTGTGCAAAGCAATCTGTCTCTTTTTTGGCTGCTTCACTCTGGGGGAGTCTAACTGGCTTCTGCGTGACCTTGGCTGCACTGCTGTGTTGTGACTGGGATTAACAACAACTTCTCTCTGCTCTTTTCTCTTGTCCCTTTGTGTACAGAGGGGCAAGGAGGGGGCAGGGAGGGAGAAGCTATTAGCTCTCCTGGGTTTTGTCCAGGGGGTTCTTGTGCTGTTTATTAACTGTAAATTTTGTAAATCCTGTGTATTTTGTACCTATTCATTGCATTCCATTGTAGAGTGGAGCTTTGCTTGTAAATACAGCTCCATTTTGCTTCCAACTGAGCTGGTCTGGCAAAATTTAATGTTGGGGGGATTTTCAACCCACCACCACTTTGAAACCTACCTTTTGTGACTTCAGTTGCACCATTCAGTGTTCAGCTAGTGCAGAACAAGATATTTAGATTCATTTTAAGTGGAGATCAATTTTCAGCTGGAGAGAAAATTGAGATATTTGAAGAAACTTCAGTCTCAACAGTTGAGATAATATTGCTGTGAAGGAGACACTTTGGCACTGGAGTTGGGATTTCCTATCTTCTGGGTTTGCTTTTATTAGTTAATTACTAAAATCATTAGATGCATTTCTGGAGCTTTACCATGTTCCACTGCCAGGCTCAGTGTTGTTAAAGACATTAAATGGTAATTTCCTCCCGTGGACAGAGAGGTAACGAGAATTGCATTATTAATAATGAACTGTTAAAGGGCTGTTGGCTTGGTGATGTTTTGTGATGGGCAATGGCATTCAAATCACAGGAGCTGGTTTGTCTCAGGGACAGAGGGTTGTGCTACTAAAAATGCCACCTGAGAGTGCTGCTTTGCGTAATGCCTGCTGAATGAAGGCAGTTATCTTCCTCTAGTAATTATGAACTTGTACTGCAGCAAACAATAGCACATACCTGTGCCTGGGGGCTGGTCCTGCTGTGCCACTAGGCAGTAAATCCACAAGGGGTGTGAGACTGGGCTGGCTGCCCTGCCTTGCAGCAGCATGGCAGTTGCTCTCCCTGAAGCAGCTGTGCAGCAGCAAGTAGGAGAGACAGATTTTTAACATAAAGACAGGTTCCAGAGCTGCAGATCCATCACTCTTAACATGTGTTGTTTTTGTGGGACTTGTGTCACGGTGTGCCCTTGGCAGCTGCGGAAAGGAGTCCAAAGTTGTTCATTTGGCTTCAGGCAGAGTTGTTAATGGATGGTACATTGGACAATGTTCTTAAAATGGTCAGTAGCATTTGGGTTCTCCATTCTGTCAGGCTGCACTGCCTAGCTGATGAGGAATCATCAGCCCCCTTTGCTCTGCACATCACCCCCTCCCAGACCGTTTCGTGGTTGGCATTAAAAAGCACTAATTACTTGGTCAAATTCAGCCCTGCTTGGCTCCTAAAGGCTTCTAAGAAAAGCAAAGCGTTCTTGCATGCTGCTGCTGTATTTCCCAGAAGGCATCAGGTGTCTGCTTTAGTTGGGGGTGTGGGGCCACAAGCGTGGCATCACAGATAGTGATTAGGAATGATGGTAAGTGAGGGAGGTGTTCTACTGGCCACGCTGGTTTCTGGATTTTCCTTCAGCAGCAATGGTTCTGTGAGGCCCTGTCTTTGGATGATGGCTAATAAAGCATCTTCCCAATACAGGTGATCTGTGCAAAATGCTCCGAGTTCAAGGCTCTGGCAGACAACAGCCGCCACAATCGTGTGTGCAAGGAGTGCTTTGGGCAGCTACCGGCAAGCCCCTGCAGCCCTGGAGTGGAAGCAGTTGGAGAACAAAAGAAAAGACTGGCTGCAGAGGTACAGTCCTTAGCTAGGGAGTCTTTCATCTGTTTGCTGCCCTTGAGAGTCTCTCTTCTTTATTCATGTGTTGATTTAACTGTTTGGTTATTTTTATGATGGTGCCTTTCCAGTCCCAGGCTGTGCACAGCAGCTATTGGCAAAGCCTGGTAAAGAGGATGGGGATATTTGTCATTTGGCACTTCAGATAGGACATAGTTTTGCACTGCTTCTTGTCCTGTCAAAATATGATTGAAACAAATGTTGTCTTAGTTGTTTGTGCAAAAGCCTGGCAGCCTTCTGAAAAACTATCAAGATTCACTGAAACTTGCTCAGACCTGCTGCAACTCAGCCTCTTTTCTCCAAGATGATCTACACTGTGTGAGCTGTGGCTCCACCATTGCCACAGATGTCTCCAAGCTTAGTGCCCTGGCACTGGCACATCCTACCCTCATTTTTCATAAGAGCAAGACTCCTGATGGCAAACTGCTCTGTTCATCCCCACCCACAGCTGAACCTTCCCTTACCAATGCTTTTCATAGCCTCAGGGCAGGGCTGTGAATGCCACTGCTTGCCAGGCTCATCCTGAGCCACCTTGAAGAAGAGGGGGTTGTTTATTTCTCCTGTGAAATACAGCCAGAAGTCACTGCATGTGTAAAAGGAGATTCATCTCAGTGGGAAGTGGGCCTGGAGGGAGATCTTGGAAGAGCTACTGACACATGGAGAATTTAGCTTCATTGCAAGTCCTTTTTCCCCCTGACCTGCTGACCTACACCATCCTCCTTTGAACACTGCAAGGAAAATTGGGGAACAGTTGCAGCCTAAACTGAAAAAGATCTTACCCTGAAAATCATACCTCTGGAAGCCATTGGCCTGCCTCCCAGCCTTGTTATATTCCTCATCAGAACCAAACTGTGGATAAGAGCAGGAAACACAGCCCGAGCTCCTGTAAGAAATGCTTCCTTAAACAGTCTTAGATCCTGCCAGGCCCTGCCCTCCAGCATGTCAGATTTGTTTCCAAGGCTACTAAGTGTACCCACACAGGTAAAATGACACCAGCACAGTGTCCCAAAGTGAATCCAGCTGCTCAGGTGCTTTGTCAGCACATCCAGGATCTCAGAAACACAAATACAGTTACAAATGCACATTGCCCTGCCTTGAGCAGAGTGCAGGCAAGATTCTGGATCTTGATGCCAGCAAAAACTTCAGATCATAGAATTATGAATGACAGAATGGTAGGGGTTGGTAGGGACCTCCAGAGATCATCCAGTCCAACCCCCTGCCAGAGCAGGATCACCCAGGGCAGGGCACACAGGAGTACATTCAGACGGGTTTGGAATCTCTCCAGAGAAGGAGACTCCACAAACCCCCTGAGCAGCCTGCTCCAGGGCTCCAGCACCCTCACACCAAAGAATTTTCTCCTTGTGTTGAGGTGGAGTCTCCTAGGCTCCAGCTTGTATGTGTTGTTCCTTGTCCTATCACTGTGCACCACTGAAAAGAGCCTGACCCCTTCATCCCTTAATCTGAAAAGCCAAAGACCAGAGCAGTGAAATGTGACCTACGGCTTTACTTTGGAAAGCAGATTAGAGCAGAAAGCTGTAAAGAAACAAGGAAAAGAGTAATTTTTGCATCCTGTGCTCAAGCTTCCAGCCTTCTGCTAAATCTGCAGAGGATCAGGTAAAATGCAAGAAAATAGATGTACAAAAAAGGTCAGAGCTGGTCTTTTCCTTTCCCTCCTATTTACATTAAACTTAAGCTTAACAGCAGCTGAAGATATTGCTACTTTACAAATTATATTAGCAGATGCCAGAGATCCCCAGGAGACTTTTCTGAAGTCTAATGTGAACAAGAGATTATTTTTCTTTGCTTTCTAGCAGAAGATAAAACTTATTTTCAATCTTTTTCCCCCTGGTGCTCTTTGGTTTGGCTCAGGTCATTCCGCAGGCATGCACAGCAGTGTCTGTTCATAGACCCTCTGCATTAGTTTGAAATCCTCTCAGTCTGCTTTGCTAAGCTGCATCATCTTAATCACTTGGTGGAAGTGGAATTTAACTTCATGTCCCCTGGGACCAGTAGTTCAGCATCTGCCTCTCGTACATGGGGTGTGCTGTTTATTGATGTATGCAGTAATGGTCACACTTCAGTTATGAGCGGTCCAATGTTTGCCCTGCAGGGTTATTTGCTGCTGGACAACTTAAATATGTTCTGTACTGAAGTGTTTTGCCCACAATAGCATCAAAGGAAACATCTGTTTTGAGCTCTCTCTTTCTTTTTTTGTTTTCCTTCATCCAGAAGCAAAGCATCTTAGCAGCAGAAAACAGCCTCTTCAGCAGCTACCTCCAGTTCCTTGAAAAAGGGAAGACTTGGTACAAAATGTGGGTGACCATCCCCAAGACTGAACCCCTTGTCCTGTACCTGCAGGGAAGTAGCCAGGTAAGATGACATTCGTGAAGGCTAGCACAGAGTGAATAAACCCCCAAGAATTTAAATAGGTCAAGCTGAGAGGTAGGCCAAAGGGTCTGGCTTGGTTTCAGCCAAAATGAACTTGGTGTTCTGAATACAGCGCAAAGCCCGCGAGGGTTCAGCTTGCCTCCATGAGCTGCGGTTACTGCTGACCTGAGCAAATGTCTAAGCTTCATAGCTTTTTAACAGAAAGGGACAAAACAAAGTAATCTGTTATGCTTTGGTTTTTTCAGGGGTTTCAGACAGGAATATTCAGAGGTGGTGTTACCCTGTGTTAGGGAAAGCACTTCCTGCAAATGGACAGAGCTGCAAAGCCCTCTGGATACTGCAATTGCTGCTTCAGGCTTTGCTTTTCTAAACCCAGTTCTGGGTTAAGAGGATGGAGATGGAAATGTAGATGCTCTTCAGCCTGAAAAATAGAGTGTGTTTGGTGAAGCTTCATGTCATAGCGTCATGTGGGGTTATCTTGACTTGAAATAATTTACTGTGATGCAAATTTCCTTTTGTTTTGGTTTTTTTTTTTTTTTTTTTTTTAAACAAGTGTGCAGTTGTGATGAAAGGCAAGATCTGGGAATACCTCTGTCCAGGACTGAAGCAGGCATGCTTCCATAGTGCTGAAGATAAAGAATGCTAATGCTGGAGTTACAGCCCTCATCTCCAATTTTGTATTTGCCATTTGACATTTTTATAAACAACTTTGGTTTGTCTCCTGGGTGGGATGGAAGAAGAAATCTGTCATAGTTCAACCTACAATTACCCTGCTGTAATTTTAGTGATACAAAGGGTTTGCTTTGTATTAGCATCAGTTTGTGTGTGTGACTAGCTAGGAGCAGTCTGGGAACTAAATATTACCTCTGATTCTCTAGAGCTATTGAAATAAAGCTCAGCCCATGGCAAGTGCTTCAGCAAGAGCACTTGGAACATCCTTGGAAGGGTATTCATTTGGCTGCTTGTCAGCAGGAACACCTCTGATTTTAAACAAATGTGTGCTTGGGACTGAAATCTTGAATCTGGAACTCCAGGCTCAGCCCACTTGGCTTCATCTGGGCTTTAAGACCCACGCTGGGTAGGCTTCCTGTTCATCTGGCTGGCTTCCCTCTTAGTCAATGTGAGGTGCACAACTGAAATGACAAGTTGAGAAGCAAACAGCCTCAGACAGCACTAAACCAAATGCAACAAACCCAGTCATTAGATCCCTCTGGAGTCAGAGTCTGGGGAAAGAAACTAAGTACAAAAAGCAAAGCAGAGAGAATGGCTTTGTGATGTGCAAGCTGTTCCTCAGCAAAGTGCAGCCCTGTGTCCCAAGCAGACTGAGCCAGAGCATCTCACACAGGCAAGCTCAGAGCAGGAGAGCGGGAACTGAGGGAGAGAGGTCTGAATTCCTTGGCCTTGCTTACCTAGAAGCAATGTGTATCAGCTGAGAGAAGTTGAGAAGCAACACCTCTTACATGGTGTGACCTAGACAGAAGATTTCTCACGACACCCAACTGTCACAGGACAGCACAAGTGACAGCCCAGGGGACGGATGTCTGCTCTGTGTAGTGCAAGGCAGGATGGTGCTTGACTCTCCAGGCCTCCTCATGCAAAACCAGGGTTGGAAGCTGGAGGAGAAGCTGTGCTCCAGATGCTGTGTTCTTTGTTGCAGGTCCTGCCAAATTTATCTTGAACCTCTGTTGATATTATTAGTAAGATCCTGGGGTTTAGGGTAGAAAGGTGCATTTGGCACTGGCTGTGATTTGATAGCAGTTAAAGGCAGTGCTTGGTATCCCGAGCTGGTTCATGTGGGAGGGAAATCTTGTGATACAGGAGCAGGAAAGCTCCCAGGACAAGGATGATTTGTCCCACATCACAAAGCAAGCCAGGATTTGCTGTCAGGAATCCCCAGCTGCAGGCCTAGACTATAACCATCAAAAGGGAATCCCTCCTTCCAGAGCCTGCCCTTCCTGCTTGTGTGCTGCTTGTCTGCACTCAACTGAAGGAAAGAATTAGGTTTTAATCTAATGTTCTTGTTAGTTCTGGTTCCCACAGTACACACTGACTGCTGAGGAAAATCTCTGGAGCTGCTCTCCTCCTGGCAGTTGGGAGCCACTGTGTCTGTGAATGTTATTGCCCCAGGTGCATCCTTGATGCATCTCACAAACCTCCTTAGACCTACAAAGAAGCATTTCAGCGCCTGAAAAAGAGGTGCCCTTCAGTTATAATACTGTCAACAATGGAATTAAAGATCTCAAGACACACACCAAGTGGAGCATGGTCCTAGGTGTCTGAAAGCTGGGGGGTCCTGTTTAACTAGAGCAGAAAGAGTAGCTGGGAAGGAGGAGCCAGCCACGCTGGATCTGCAGCTTTGGATATGGCAGAAGCCCTGACAGCTTTGGTTGCTGACACCCTCAGCAGTCACACAGAAGGGATGCCAGTGCAGCATACAACCCACAGCAAGAAAACTGCTCTTTTGCTTTCAATCCTTGCCTCAGGAGAAGTAATTCATCCCCCAAGTGTGCACAGCTGAAGTCCTGCTTACTAAGGTTTTATATGAGGATAAAATTCGCAGCTTATTTGGGTATGGAAGATCAATTTATCTGTCCCCAGGCTGAGACAGCAGTTGTGCAGCTGTTTGTCACTTTTGTCTGAGTGGAATTAGAAGAGTTTGTTTACAGCAAAGACCACCTCAAGCTCAAGGACCAGCTCTTGTATAGAAATTAGTCTGTGGCTCCAAGAGCTCCACTTGGAGCCTCTGCCCCTGTTGGCCTTTCAAACTGCACAGCTACCTCCCCAGCTCTGGCATTAACTTACATCTGATTGAGGAGCACAGACCTGAGGAGTCCCAGGAAGCTAGAGAAGTAGGAAGTTTTGAAGGAATACAAAGGGTAGCTCTATTACAGTGAGAGCAAGGCCGGATCATAATTGTCAAGTTTGATCCAAGAGGAATTTTTGCTTTGTAAGTTCTGAAAAAAAAATTTCCTTTGTTCATCATGTGAATGTGATTTACTCCTACAAACAAGGGAGCAGCTGAGCTGGGAGCTGAGCTCAGGGCTTCAGACAAGTGTTTCTGTGGCTTTTTTGTTGACCCTGTTTAGGTGAAGCTTTAAATGGCCCTGCACAAAACTCTGCCTGTCCTTTTTCCTGGCCCTGCAGACCTTTGTCTCTTGGCACACCGTCACATCACAGGAGTCTGGAATTGGATCGTAAGTGGGCAGAGAGTGGAGTTTCAGTGGGAAACCAGAGACTTTTCTAAGCTTACTCAAAAGTAGGAGGGGAGGGTTACAGTAGCCCATCAGTGGGTAGCTGTTCTCTGTTGGTTTGTGTAAGGAGGTGCAGAGAGGTGTATGGTGTGAGTGGGATGTCTGCCTGGAGCTGCTGTGAGGTGGAGCTGAGCTGCCTGTTCACAGATCTGAAACACCTGATGTGGTCATGGCTGCAACAAAGCAACACAGAACTGCTGCTCTAATTGCCTAGAGAAAGAACCCTGTAATACTGTGCTGCTTACAGTCAGGAGGAGTGCACAGTGCCGCTGATTACTGACAGTATTACCCATCCGGTGTGTACCACTCACTGTCTCAGGAAAATGCAGCTCTTCTCAGCACTGGGGGCTTTGGTTTGATGCAATACTGATCTTGTTCAACCCTGGCATGCTGCATACAGAGATGGTTTGTAAAAATCCCAATCTAGCCAGTCAAATCCACCAGGCTTTTAAAAATGGAGTATGAAATCTAGCTCCTGTAAGGCCTGTCAGTCCTGCTGACATGCTTGGAGTGGGGCCCAGGTCCTCGTGGGTGCAGAACAGCCCCTGGATTTGCTGGGCTCCAGGTAGAAGGGGAAAGGGTCAGTGGCAGAGGGAGTGCAGAGGTGCTGATGGTCCCTCTGAGAGATCTGCTTTGGGGTGTGGTGTGACTCGAGGCTGAGTGCTTCACCTTTATCTGTCAGCAGCACAGCTTATCCAGAGATAATTATAAATCCTTCCTTTTGGATCAGGCAGGTACAGAGAAAGTGGCTAAAGCATCCTATTAAGAAAAGGGAGGAAGGCAGCAGGACCAAAGGCAGTCTGCTTACTTGGCCTGCGTCTGCAGACGTTGGGTAGGTGCCACGCGAACATCGCTGTGCTGCTGCACTGCATTCCTTGGCTACCAACGGTGCCATTTGCATTGCTGTGGGCAGCTCCAGCCCCACCTGTGACAAGTGCTGGTACCCCTTTGCCCACAACATGAGCAGTGAAGCAGGTGTGGCGGGGCTTGCATGTGCTCTGGTGTGGTTTGTGTTTGTTGGCTTGCTTCAGCAGTGCCCATCGCAGAGCTGCTCTGCGCCGTGCCGCATGTGCAAGGTCTCCCTGCTTGTGTGGGTGCAGCCGTGGCCTCAGGACCTGGGCATCGTCTGCTGCTGTGGAGACAACTGCTGACACTCAGATAGGAGCTGAATCCTGCAGTCTTTGACCTAAAGCTGCTGTAAGCCTCCCTGATCTTGGAGCAGATGGACTCTGGCAATTTTGCATACCCATAACAAGCAGTGAATGAAAAGCAGACGCACGGTGCCTGTGTTTTTTGCCCCTTCAGTTAATCTGTGTCTTTGCACTGATGTGAGCAGTTCTGAACCTTGAATTACTTTATTCTGTTACTAAAGTAGATGTTTTGAATATTTTTTTTTTTTGGCTATTGTTCCCAGAGCTGTGATCCCCTTTCAGATATACCAAGTCTGCATTCAGTGTGAGGTGACAAAAGGAAGACTCTGTGGGATGTCTTCTGAACGTTGTCAGGAGGCTGCTACGCAAGCAGCTGCTACAAGAGGCAACAGCATCTTAGAGATACTCAATGCCTATGTGGTTTAGGCTTAAGTAGGGGACCTGCCTTTGAAAGCACTTTTCTGGCATCAGTTGAAATGAGTTGCTTGGTCATGGCACACCCTGCACCTGTAGATGAGTTGGCTGAAGCTCAAGATGTGACTATTAGAGAGCTCTATCTCTCCTTGTGACTTAATCTGGCCTTTAAAGGATGCTCAAGAACCTGAGTTTCATAAAGTCATAGAATAGTTTGGGCTGGAAAGGACTTTAAAAGGACCTAGTTCCAACCCCCCCACCATGGGCAGGGATACCTTCTGCTAGACCAGGCTGCCCAAAACTTCATCCAGCCTGGCCTTGAATGCTTCTAGGGATGAGGCACACACAGCTTCTCTGGGCAACCTGTCCCAGTGCCTCACCACCCTCATGGGAAACATTTTCCTGCTAGTATCTAATCTAAATCTGTCCTCTTTCAGTTTGAAACCATTAGCCCTTGTCCTATCACTGCACTTCCTGATAAAGACTTCCACCTCATCTTCCTTACAGGCCCCCTTTAAGTACTGTTAGGCTGCTCTAAGGTCTCCCTGGAGCCTTCTCCAGGCTGAACAACCCCAACTCTTTTAGCCTGTCCTCACAGGGGAAGTTGTTTCAGACCACTGATCGTCTATGTGGCCTCCTCTGGACCCACTCCAGCAGGTCTGTGTCCTTACTGTCCCGGGGCCCCTAGAGCTGAGCATAGTTCTCCAGGTGAGGTCACATCAGAATGGAGCAGAGGGACAGAATCCACTCCCCCAGCATGCTGGCTGCACTTCTTTTGGTGCAGCCCAGGATGCAACTGACCTTCTGGACTGTGAGTGCACATTGCTGGCTCATACTCAATTTTTTGTCTGCCAACGCCTCCCAAGGCTTTCTCCACAGGGCTACTCCCAATCCTTTCATCACCCAGCCTTTATTTGTGCTTGGGATTGCCCCAGCCCTGGCAGAGCCCCTTGCACATGGTGTTGTTGAACTTGATGAAGTTTGCGTAGTCCACCTCTCCAGCCTGTATAGGTCCCCCTGGACCCCTTCCCTCCAGCTTGTTGACCACACCACACAGCTTAGTGTCAGCAGCAGACTTGCTGAGGGTGCCTCAGTCCCACTGCCCATGTCACTGACAAGGCTGTGAAACATCAGTCCTGGTCCTGCCCCCTGAGGAGCACCACTAGGCGAGCTCAGACATTGAGCACAGCTATGAGTGGGACCATCCAGCCAATTCCTCCCCCACCAAGGGGTCCACCCCTCCAAAGTGACCTCCATTTGGGTTTTTTTCCTACCTACTTTCTTGACAGCTCTGAAAAGCATCATGAACAACACAAGACCTTCTGAGAGGATTCACTGATTGATTTAAAATCTGACATTCTCTATGATGTCAAAGTCCTTTCTTGGGCAGTAGTCTCTCATAAATGAGGCCTGCTTACTTGTCTCCTTCTAACCAATCGTGAATCCATCCCATGAGGTTCAAAAGGGACTGCACCAAACTGTTCTGGCTGCATCTCATTGCCTGTAGCTAATGTAACAGACAAGGTGGGTGAGTCCTGTGACATGACACAAAGCTCCCCAGCCACACCGCTGCGGGCTCAGTGCTCTTGCCACGAGGGAGGATCTGGTGGCTGAGGAGAGCTAAGCAGCAAGCAGCAGTTCTCTCCTCGTGGGCAGCTGAGCAGCACTGCAGTTCCAAAGGAAGAGCTGAGTGCAGGTGTGCCCCGGGGCCGCACTCCCACACATGGCTCTGGGCAGGAGGGGCAGGCTGTGGCTCTGGCACACAGGGGCTGGCAGCACACTCTGAGACTCCATCTTGCTGAGAGCTGTGGTGCAGCTGCCTAGCCTGGGTGTCTGGTGGTCACGCCTTGGATGTAGGGTAATGCATCTTCAGTCAGCACTCACTACTTCAGAGTGAGTTCTGAACTGTTTGAAACAGGTATTTCTTTAACCCCCTCGAGAGGAAATCTTTCTTCCCAGCACAGTTCAGCCCTGCTGCTTCCAGTTCCAAGAGCGTGTGTGGCTGAATGTTTACATCTGCTCTTTCTCCTTTAGGACAGCCGAAGCCCGCGCCCCGTCCCGTTGCCTGGGTACGAAGTCAGCTTGCCAGGCTCTGGTGAGAAGTTTGAAGTGAAGCATGTCTTTAAGCTTCACCAGTCCCAGCAAACACTTTATTTCAGTGCAGAAGATGAAGAGCTGCAGATCAAATGGATGGAAGTTCTCACCAAAGCGGCCAAAGGGGAAACTGAAGATACAGCTGAAGGGCTTGGCAACCCATAGAGCAAGTTCCATTTCATTTCTCTCCTACATGCTATAAACCATCACTTGAATTTGGTATTCATGGCACTTTGAAATCTGTATGGCTTTATATTTTCATGTGTCTGCATAGAAAACTCAGTGGTTTCTCTCCTTTCATTGTACATTGCTCACCTAGAGTAGATCCTTGGCAGATGTTAAAGGCAAAGGTAGTTAGAGTTGTTGGTGATGTAGATGCTGGTTTCAAAACAAAAGACAAGGAGAAAAGCATTAATTGTATCAAAGGCAATGGAAAACCATCAGTCTCTTTTTTCCCCCTAAATGTATATTTTCCAGTCCTTTTGGGTTGTTGTTCAGTGCAAGATGTGTATAGTCTGTGATTAGCTCTATAAATGCTGCCTTTTAAATTAAATGTTGTAAAGGCTTGTGCTGGCCACTGACATTCCGTCCCCCTCCTGGTGAAAGGTCTTTGTGAAGTGTGAGCAACGTGCTGAGTATTTCCCTTTTGCTGAAACCCTGTCTGAGCTATCTGAAGATGACCTTTTCATGAGACAAATGCTGTAGAAGGGACTTCTAGACACAACTGCCAAGAGTACAGAACACAAGCTGAAGAAGCCTCGTTGATTTTACCCATTTATAACAGAGTTTTGTTTCCCTTTGGCACCCATCCCTTCCTTTCTCCTCTCTGACCCCACGTGGATGTAAGTGAACACTCTTTATACTGCAGACTGGGCTGTGATCAATAAACAAGAACGTTTTTAGTACCCACAGGACCACAAGGTGACGTTTTTGTTGCATTGGTTAAGTTAAAAGCGACCTAGGGTTTATTTATATCATTTGTAAATATTGTTTCCTAAGTATTTTAAGGGTTGGCTTTTTTTTTTTAGCAGATCTCAACTAATTCACAGGGTTTAGTGCATAGAATAAGAGATATTTGTATGAACTGAATATGTAATTTAACTTTCTTGTTCACCTGTGTTTGCCTTCTTTTCAGCCTTCAGTACTTTTCTGTGTAAATAAAAGTTCATGCAGTTAAATCCTGGGCCAGGTTTCCAAGGCACAGCAAGCTTTAGGTCAACATTTAATATAGGGCTGGTTTTTAAAAACCAAACACCACCAACAAACCAAACCCAAGAGAGTAAAACAAAAAAAAGGCATGTCTGTTGCTAGCAGTAGTAAGCATGTAGTACTGTTAAAAGTGAAATAAAAGCTGTCACACTACTGTGTTTTTAAATGGTTTGGTTTAACTTTTTGTTTCCTCTTCAGCCTTCTCCATTTGCTGGCATAGGTGGGAAACGTGAGCTGCTCCACACAGCCAGAGCCTGTTAGGGATGTTGGATCTGCAGATCTGCAGCAGAGCGTTTTCCTTACCTGCAGAAAAGGATTTGAGTTCTTCCTTGACTGGGGGTTGGGGTTTCACATTGGTCTGGCAAATCATGCACCTGAAGTCCGTGATGCTGAGCATTAGAAGCCACGTGCTTAGTCAGCTGTGGTAATGAGGAAAGGCTGAGGGAGCTGGGGTTGCTTAGCCTGGAGAAGAGGGGACTCAGGGGTGACCTTTTTGCTCTCTACAACTCCCTGAAGGGAGGTTGTAGCCAGGCAGAGGTTGGCCTCTTCTCCCAGGCAGCCAGCACCAGAACAAGAGGACACAGTCTCAGGCTGCGCCAGGGCAGGTTTAGGCTGGATGTTAGGAAGAAGTTCTACACGGAGAGAGTGATTGCCCATTGGAATGGGCTGCCCTTGGAGGTGGTGGAGTCACCTTCATTGGAGGTGTTCAGGAGGAGACTTGATGGGGTGCTTGGCTGCATGGTTTAGTTGTTGGGTGGGTTGGATTGGTTGATGGGTTGGACGCGATGATCTTGAAGGTCTCTTCCAACCTGGTGCATTGTATTGTATTGTGTTGTATTGTAATGTTTAATAGCATACCAGGTTGGAAGGGACCTCAAGGGTCATCCAGTCCAACCTTCCAGGCTAAGAACAGAGTTGAAATGAGCTGACCCAGCACTCTGGCAAGCTGGGCCTTGAAACTGCCTCACACAGGGGAATCCCTCACCTGCCTTGGGAGTTTATTCCAATGTCTAAGAGTTTGAATGGTGACAACATTTTTTTCTACCATCCAGTGGGAATCTCCCCAGCAGCATCACCCTTGGTCTTTGCCATGGGACTCCTTGTTCAGAGGGAGTCTCCCTGCTCATGACAGCCACCCTTCATGTGCTTGTACAGGATTATGAGGTCTCCTCTAAGCCTCTTTTCTCCTGGCTGAACACCCCCAGCTCTCTCAGTCTTCCCTCCCATGGCAGGGCTGCCAGGCCTCTGATCATTCTCCTGATCCTTCTCTGGACCCTTTCCAGCCTGTCCACATCCTTCTTGTACAGCAGGGACTAAATCTGTGCACAGTGCTCAAGGTGCAGCCTACTCAGCACTGAGCAGAGTGAGACAATGACATCTTTATCCCTCCCTGTGATTGACGTAAACCAGATTCCTGTTGGCTACCTTTGCCCCTGCAGCTCACTGTGGGCTCATCTTGAGCCTTTTGTCCACCAAGACCCCCAGGTCCCTCTCCCCAGTGCTTACATCTTCCCTCTCCTTTCAAGTCAGTTAGCAGCAGTTCTTACAGCTCATGAGAAATCATTCTTTTAAGGGTGTGTTTCCTCCCCCAGGCTCCCCTGGACAGGTGATGATGTGGAATGCTTGCCTTGAGATGGACTCCTTTTGGAAGATTTCTGCTTCAGGAGTGTTGCCCTTTTTGGCTGTGTGTTTTTTGTGCTGTTAAATTGTTACCTTTCCCCCTTATTACTCCTGGGTTTGGTTCTTTTCTTTCTCAAGAGAGAAATGGGAAGGGGAAATGGTAGCTCAAAACAACTTTAATGCATCTGAATACAGCTTTCAGTTTTATGCAGCCAGGAGAAAACTTATGCACTCTTTATGGAGTTATTGTTCTCTGGTTTTGGTGTGATACTGCATGAAAATGTGCTGCCTAGAGACTGAAATGCAACAGCTAATGGTGCTACAATCTGGGCTGCTGGTACAAACTGGGATCTCAGTCCCTCAGCCACAGGCAGCAGTGGGAGTGTTGTCCTCACCAGTGGTACTTCTCCAGCCAGCAGTGTCCTCTCCTTCCAAGCCTGGTCTAGCTCCTGGCAAAGCTGAAGGAACAGTCTCCATTGGCCACAACTGGAGCTGCCTCCTTTTTTGAGGCATCCTTCAGGCTTTGGATTAGTCTTCCCTGTCCTTGGGATACATGTGTGTCATTTACATAAATCAAGGCTGAGAACATGATCCTGGGAGAAGAACTCAAAGCATCTGAATGTACTTCAGACTTCCTTGAATCCTGATGAATTCACCTCTCCTGCCATGTCAAAGAACAGAATTAGGAACAGAAAAGAAGTCCTGAGAGGATGGCAGTCGAGTTCTCATGGTGATAAACAGGGATGCCAGAACTGCAGCCAGCTAAGCCAAGCAGGGGCCCTGAGCTTTCAAAATCTGCATTCTCCCCATTTAGTTTTATAGCTGTGCACTCAAATTCTAACCTTCACTTGCTCCTTGGATGGCAAATTGATGGGCTTGGGACTGCTCTGGGGAAAGCACTGATAAATGTTTCATCTCGTGCACTTCCCTAGGCACAGGGCTTTGATTGCCGACGGAATCAGGGTGCTGTAGTCAGTCTCATTGGTATTCAGTGCTGATGAAGCTGGAGTATTTCATGTAAATGACCTACTGAAAGAAGAGCTGCAGCTGAGAAGCTCCCGGTGCTAGCCGGCAGGAGGTGGAGATCAGTGCTGCAAAGCAGAAGGTCCTGCGTGTGGAACACCTGCACTGCTGTCCCCAGTGCAATGCAACCCTGAGCACAGTCCTGGAGTGCTGTGAGAAACAGCTCAGATACACTGCACAGGCATTTGGCTGTGCACAGCTCACTGTTTAGTTGTAACCTTTTACTTCATGTGCTGTAATTTCTGTCTGTGACAGAAGAGTATATTCGTTTTAGCTCTTGTAGTCCTGTGGAACAGACAGAGATAGTACAGAGACCTCCCAAGGCTTTCTCTGATCGTTTGGTTTGTTGGATTTGCATAGTTTGGGGAAATAATTTGGCAGTGGAGGCCTCTTGTGCAAACAGGAGTTTCAAGAACCCAGAGGTGTATCTGATGTGTCTCCAAGGGCCACAGGAAGTAAAAGGAGAGGTTTCTTGTCTGTGAAGTTTTGGTGCTTCAGCTGTCCTTCCAGTACGTCAGTTACGTGGATGGCTCAGTCAGAGGTGGCTGAGTACCTGGGAGGAGAGGGAGGTAAGTGTCAGGATTGTTTCTGAGTGTTTTAGGAAAGGAGATCTCTTCTTTCTTTTACAGGGCACTGGAGTTTCAGCATGTTGGCTGTTAATGGAGAAGAACTTCAGTTGAATGACAAAGCCCAAAGCGTTCCTTTATTGTCTTGGTTTTGATCAAACCTGCAGTGATCAGTGATGAGTCATGTTCAGCTTGATGAGGAAATTAATGGAAATCCCAACAGCTTAAAGAGACTTAGTGTCCCTGTGTCTGTACCAGGCATGCTGTGTTGGAAAGCTCTCATTTCCAGCTCCCAACATTTGTTGTCATTTGGAGCTGTTTTTCCTGTGCTTCAGGAAGCTGGGAGGGCTTAGTTCCCCAGTCAGATCAAAGAGATTTCCTGTGGGCTGTGGCTGATGTCTTTAAGTCTGGGAAGGACTCATGGGTTCTCTTAGCATTGCTCCAGGAATTAGCTATTTGCTTTGTGCCATAGCAGTCTGCCACTTGCAGGAAGAGGTTGGCCTGGAAGACGCAGCATTGTCCCACTTGCAGTGCTGAAGGAGATGCTTGCAAATTCCATGCTGAAGATGGCAATGTTTGGTGTGAAACTGGTGCCAGTGCGTGCCAGCTGCCTCCTGAACTGGGTAAGAATAGTTAAATCCTGTGTATTGCCCTTGTAAGTGCATTATTCATTGCATTCTCCACCCTGGGCAGCACAGTTTGCTTTGATAAAAGGCCCAGTATTGACTCTGTACTAAAGCTGCAAAGGGCTCTCACTAAGTGTTAGTTTGCAACCCTTTGAAGTCGTCTGTGGAGTTAGGTCTTAGCCGTTGGGGTGATTTGGGCAAATCTGGAAGCTTTGGGACACTTCCAGAGTCAGCCATGGGTAGGAAACTGTCTTAGGACCTCCCAGTGTGCTGTTCACAGTGTGGATGGTCCACTTAACGTCTTCCCAAAGAAAACTCTGCATTGGGGTTCAGGAAGCTTTTAATTACAGTAAATGCTGTCAAAAGCACATTGTGGAGAAAGGGAATAACTGAGCAGCAGAATTAAAACAGAAAAGGCTTTGTACCGAGCAGCATGAACTGGAAACAACCCCAAGGCATCTGCTGCGCAGCTCCCAGAGCCAGGTGGGGCTTCAGCAGCTGGGGAGAGGCAGCAAGTACTGGTTTGGGTAGTAAAACTGTGTTACAGAAGAGAGCAAACCCAGTGCCTATTCTCTGGCTGTGTCAGAGACATCCCTTGCTCAAATGAGAGCTGTTCCTGTGCATGTTCAACTCACCTGGGAAAAGCTGGACCTCAGTCCAGAGCCTGAGTGCCCTGAGAGGGTATGGACCACCTGCTTGTCAAATCATGTGAGGGAACCCCTTTTGATAATCAAGCTCCAAGTCCCTTTGTTAACCAGTGCCAAGAGGCTGAAAAGTCTGGGAGCTGGGTGACAAAAAGTCTCCCGGGAATCAGTGTGACACCATGCTGTGTCCCCTCCTGCTGCTGGGTATGGGTGGCAAGGGCTCTGCCATTCACAGCAGCAAAGCCTCAAGGGAAGTGGCTGGTGCTGTCCTGTGAGCAGGTGCTGCCTGCATGTTGGGCCAAAGCACACTGTGTTGTCTCTGGGAAGGGAAGAGTCACTGGCAAAAGCGAAATGCAACATAGCTGAAATCATCTGACAGCTGTTGCACATTATGGGACAGCAGAGAATAAACTCCTTGGTTTATGTGGATCTGAACCCTCCCTGGAGCAGCTCCATCCTGGGCACTAAATATGTATCACAGTACTTGTGAAGATGGAGATCACATTCAACAGCCACAGACACTGGGAACTCTTGAAGTCCTTGGCTTTGTAGAGTCATGTCCTTCAAGCACATCTGGGAGGAGCTGAGGCAGTTGAATGGCTGTTGCTTAAAAAGGTAAATTAATCCAAAACAGACCAATAGTAATAATTGAAAAGGCCTTGAGGGTGCTGGGGGAGGAGAAGCTCAACAGGAGCCCCCAGTGTGCACTTGCAGCACAGAGAGCCAGCCAGAGCCTGGGCTGCAGCAAGAGAAGTGTGGCCAGCAGGGCCAGGGAGGGGATTCTCCCCCTCTGCTCCACTCTGCTGAGACCACAGCTGGAGCTCTGTGTCCAGTTCTGGAGCCTCTGTGCCAGGAAGGCTCTGGAGGTGCTGAAAGGTGTCCAGAGAAGGGCCACGAGGATGAGCAGAAGGCTGGAGGTGCTCTGCTCTGAGGACAGACTGAGAGAGTTGGGGGTGTGCAGTCTGGAGAAGGCTGCAAGGAGACCTTTTGTGGCCTTGCAGTATCTGAAGGGGGCTCCGAGAAAGCTGGGAAGGGACTTTTGAGGGTGTCAGGAGGGACTGGGGGGAATGGAGCAAAACTAGAAATGGGTAGATTGAGATTGGATGTTAGGAAGAAGTTGTTCCCCATGAGGGTGGTGAGAGCCTGGCACAGGTTGCCCAGGGAGGTGGTGGAAGCCTCATCCCTGGAGGTATTCAAGGCCAGGCTGGATGCGGCTGTGAGCAACCTGCTGTAGTGTGAGGTGTCCTTGCCCATGGCAGGGGACTGGAACTGGCTGATCCTTGAGGTCCCTTCCAACCCTGACAATTCTGTGAACTCCTGCTCCTACTTTGGTTATTCAAAGGCTTGCAACAACAAAGGTGTAAGGAAATAATTGGAATCATTATAGGCTATTAACTAATATATTACAGGGAAGGACTTGAGAGAGAGGAGCAGTAGAGTGGTTTTGCTGAGCTAATGTCTGGGTGAGTGACTCAAACTGAGAAGTGCTGAGGCCACGGTCACACACAGCCCGTGGAGGAATTCCCACATTCATGGCTGTGCAGGGCACAGCAGGAGCAAGGTTGCTCTGATAACTGCACTAGCAGCTCTCTTTCTACTGCCCTTACTTTTTGCAGTTGCCACGCTGCCTCTGGAGCTGTTGCAGCAGTTGGTGACTTTATAAAGAGACAACCAGGAGGGAAAAGCCCGTGTGGAGCTGTGGTGTCCATAGTGAGGGCTGAAGGCAGTCCAAGGATGGAGAGTGCTAGAGCTGGTGCTAAGGGTCGAGCGGGTGCCCAGGCAGGCATTTTAGCATCACATTAGGAGCAGAGTGCAAGGTAATAAACCAGAACGTAGCTTTTGTTCTCTCCAGTCTGCCATCGGCAGCAATTACTAGAAGCTTGTGTGATTTGTAAAGCAGCAAGTCCTGGGGGTTGTGAAAGAAGAATCAATAAGTGATACAGAGAGAAGCGGCTGGGGAAGAACTGAGTGAAGTTAAATGCAGAAAGAAAAAGATTTTAAAAAGAGAGCTCCTAAAGATAGGTTCTGGCTGGAAAGAGGTGGCTGTGCCCAGTGCAGAGCCCCTCAGCCTGGGCGCTCCCTGCAGGCACCTGGGTAAAGCTGGCCATCCCAAAGCACTCTCCCAGGGGCTGAGCTTTACTAGCAGTCGCCATGCGGTGGCACTAATTAATGCAGGTGAAAGTTAATTAGGCACACAAAACCGCTCAGAGGAACATGGCACTCCACGAGGAGTTCCCATTTCCCTGCCACCTCCTTGTCCTCTCAAGGTACCTAATAGCTCCTGTGGGTTTCAAGCCTACCTTTCCCCCTGTGTCTGTGGACCACCTTTCCTCCTTTCCAAATTCTACATAAAAGGAAGCATGTACTGCACTGGCTGGGTGGAAGCTGGAGGTGGGGCTGAACTGGCCTCTTCACAAGCATTGAAACCATTAAAACACTGATTTGCTTACAGAGTGGCCTTTGATGTGCAGCAGTACACAAAGTCACATCAACATGTGTGTAAGCTCTGACTGCAGTCTAGTGCAGGAAGGTGCAGAACATCTCTGGTGGGGCAGCAGCAGTTTAATCACCTCCCTATTTACAGTGCCATCATCCCAGGGCTGTCTGCAGCTGGGCAGAGGAGCTGTTTGGTTCCTGGGACTGGTCCAAGCTTTCAGGGACCACTGCTCCTTGGGTTGCTCAAAAGCAATTTCCCCATCATCCTTTTCTGGTTTATGCTTTGCTGTCCTTTGCTCTTGTTGCTCAGACAGGGGCCACCTGTGATGGTGGTGACTGACTTTAGAAAGTCTTTCTAAATATAATAATAAATGTAAATAGCAGAGAAAAGGAAGATGCTGCTTTGCTGAGGCCATCCGGTCCACCCCTCCTGTAGTCAGCAAGGACATCTACAACCAGGTCAGGTTGCTCAGAGCCCCATCAAGCCTGACCTTGAATGTCACCAGAGATGGGATCTCCACCGACTCCCTCTGCAACCTGTTCCAGCATTCCACCAGCCTCTCCGTAAGTAACTTCTTCCAACCTAAATCTCCCCTGCCCTAGTTTAAAGGTATCGCTCCTTGTCCTGTTGCTACCTGCCTTTGTAAATGGTCCCTCCCCACCTTTCTTGTAGCCCCTTTCAGGTACTGGAAGGCTGCTGGTAAGGTCTCCCTGGAGCCTTCTCTTCTCCAGGCTGAACACCCCCAGCTCCCTCAGCCTTTCCCCCCAGGAAAGGTGCTCCAGCCCTCTGATAATTTTTGTGGTCCTCCTCTGGATCCTCTCCATCAGGTCCAAGTCCCTCTTGTTTTGGGATCCCCATATCTGGACACAGCACTGCAGGTGACATCTCCCTAGAGCAGAAGAGCAGGATCCTCTCTCTCTATCTCTGGCCACACTGCTTTGAATGCAGCCCAGGCTGTCATTGGCCTTCTAGGCTGCCAGTGCCCATTGCTGACTCCTGTCCAGCTTCTCCCCCACCAGCACCCCCAAGTCCTTCTCTGCCGAGCTGCTCTCAATCTCATCATCCTCCAGCCTGGATTGATATTAAGGGTTGCCCTGACCCAGGTGCAGGACCTTGCAATTTGCCTTATTGAACCTCATGATGTGCTCCTCAGCGCAGCTCTCCAGCCTGTCCAGGTCCCTCTACCCAGGCACAAATCCAGGCTGGGCAGTGACTGGCTGGAGAGCAGCCCTGAGGAGAGAGACTTGGGGGTGCTGGTGGAGGAGAAGCTCAACAGGAGCTCTCAGTGTGCACTTGCAGCCCAGAAAGCCAATCAGATCCTGGGCTGCATCAGGAGAAGTGTGGCTGTGGTGGAGTAGGAAGGTTCCCCCCACACACAAAAAGAATCCACAGCTAACTCAGCCGGAGAAGCAGATGAAAGCTGTATTTTACAAGCAGAAAATGGAATGCAATGAATGAATATGTACAAAAACATACAATATTTACAATATATACAGAAATATACAGAAATGTATGTAATACAGGAAACATTTCCCCAAGCCCCTGCGGCCAGGGGGTTCCGCCTGTCCCTCCTTTCTCCCTCCCTACCTCCCCTTTTTCCCAAAAGGGTTAGAGAGAAAGAGAAAGGAAGGTAATTGAAAGGGGAAAACTTTGTTAAAGCTCAAAGCGGATGAAAAAGTTAGTTTTCTCTTATCTGGTTAGCAAGAATCGTTCCTGCGTAGCAAGCTGCCTCTTCAGAGAGAGAAACGGGCCAGCTCACAGTACAGGGGGAAGAAGACTGACTGCCCCCCCCGACTGAAAGACCAAGCTAGAACCTACAGCTGGGTTCCACCAATGAAATTGGATTAGCATATCTTTGTTTTTATTCAGATATCAAAAAACATTCAGCCAGAGTGTTCAGAAAGTGTCCCTTTTTTAAAGGCACAGCCTAAACCGGTCACAGTGGCCAGCAGGGCAAGGGAGGTGATTCTCCCCCTCTACTCAGCTCTGCTGAGACCCCACCTGGAGTACTGCCTCCAGTTCTGGAGCCCCTATTCCAAGAGGGATCTGGAGGTGCTGGAAGGTGTCCAGAGAAGGGCCACGAGGATGATCAGAGGGCTGGAGCACCTCTCCTACAAGGACAGACTGAGGGAGTTGGGGCTGTTCAGTCTGGAGAAGGCTCTGAGGTGACCTCATTGTGGCCTTCCAGTATCTGAAGGGAGCCTACAAGAAGGCTGGGGAGGGACTTCTCAGGATCTCAGGTAGTGATAGGACTAGGGGGAATGGAATGAAGCTGGAGGTGGGGAGATTCAGGCTAGATGTGAGGAGGAAGTTCTTCCCCATGAGAGTGGTGAAGCCCTGGAATGGGTTGTCCAGGGAGGTGGTTGGGGCCCCATCCCTAGAGGTGTTTAAGCCCAGGCTGGATGAGGCTCTGGATGGCCTGATCTAGTGTGGGGTGTCCCCGCCCATGGCAGGGGGTGGTGGAACTAGATGATCCTTGTGGTCCCTTCCAACCCTGACTGATACTATGATACCCATTCCATCCTTCATATTTGTCAGCTGCAGCACTCAGCTTGGTGTCATCTGCAGACCTGATGAGGATGCCTCAATTCTCCTCTCTATAGCACTGGTGAGACGAATCTACAAAGATGACAAATGTCTCTAAAAGATGTCATATTCTAGCTGGGCTGGAGGGGAGAAAATTATATTCTAGCAACAAAACAGTGGAGACAATGCAACAAACATCTTCAGAGCAGGCAGACACAGAATGCTTCCACCCCTTTAGACCACCCACTTCTCTTTACTTTTACTTTCCCTCTGCTTTTTCTTTGTTGCTGCAAACTATCCTCCTTTCTTGTTCTTTGCCCTCTCCCTGTCCATAGGTTTTTCAGGGTGCTGCTCCTGGACTTTCTGTCAAATCGATGTCCACAGGTCCTCCAAAGCTCCCTTGCACTGAGCAGCTTAGCTGATTGCAGTGGTGAAGTGCTGTGTGGGGCTGATTCAGAGAGAAGTGATCCTTTTCCTTTGGAGTGCTCTGTTGGGCATGAGGCCTCCAATCAGCATCTCTGTGACAAACACCTGATGCTGCTCCCTGCCTGATGCCCACAGGAGTGCTGAACCATGGTGTGAAACGGGAGCCCTCCCTGCTGAAAACCAACTTAAGTCTCTTTTACCCTGAGCTGCTTGCTGCCTGCTGCTGCCCCCAGGTATTGCTCTGGTTGCTGCTCTCCCAGCAGCTCTCTTTAGGAGAGAGGATTGTGTGTCTGAGCTCTGCAGGATGTTAATATTTCATGGGCCAGAGTCAGCTGAGCTTTTGTGGATCTCAGCACAATGTCATAAAGTTTTACTTGCCAGCAGGGAGCTACAAACCACCTTGCAGCCATGGTGGTGCAAAAGGCAGTAGCTCAGAAAAGCCCTCTGCCCATTGCTGCTCTGGTAGAGCCACCACCCTCTCTAGACACTGATGAAATGAGGGCAGGATAGCTTGGGGACTGTGTTTTGGGGCTCCCTAACCCTGTTACCCTGAGGAGGCTGTGGTGATGGCAACCTTCCACTGTGATGGGCAGTGGCAGTAACTTCATCTGTAACCACAAGCACCTCCCTGAGGTCTGAGTCACTGGAGACTTCAATTCCATGCCAGTTCCCTTCCTGCATCTTTTTTGTCTACACCCACAAAAGAATTGTTTGCAAAGTGGTGTGAGCTTGCTAATGAGCTGGGCTGTTTGGCAGCACCTGGGTGAAGGAAGAGCCTCAACAGCTGTGCCTTGAATACCTGCAGCCAAGAAGAGAAGCTCGAGAAGCTGGTTTCTAACTGGTGCTGAGTGGTGGTCCCTGTCTCAGTACTGTGATATTCACACCCCTAATTACAGCAATGCTGATGAACATCCACTGGATGCCTCTAAATAATGGATTGTTTGGCAGTGCCATCCTTGGAAAGGAGCAGCTGCTGGGTTTGGGGGTTGTGTTTTGACAGTGGATTTATGCTTTTCAGATGTATGGATTTATCCTACATTGATCAGTGAGCAGCAGCAGTACGTTGTGTGGGCAGTAATCACAGCCACCCCGCTGTGCACACTGTGACAGGCTGCTGCAGCTCCAGAGCTTTTATTTTTATGTTTCAATCACTGATGGTTGAAAAATATGTCCCAGGCATGCACTTCTGCATAGGGAAGCTGAAAGTAACTGGCTGCAGTTCAGGCTCCTGGCAGGGCTGGAGGAGCTGTGAATGAAGAGAACATGAGAAGCCCCAGCAGATGGCATCGGGAATGGTGTGGGAGAGTGAGGTGCGTGGAGCCTTTCCTGCCCCTCTTGCCAGCTCACACATTCACCTAACACTGCCTACCTATGCCCACTGCCCTCAGCTGTGTCCTAACATTGCCTCCAGTCTGGGCCACTGATTAAACCTGAGTCTGATGCAGCCAGGCTTGGCACTGCTGAGTACTCAGGCACTGGCAGAGGCTGGCACAAGCTGGGTAGGGTATGTGGCTTTCTCGCCTTGTCCCTCAGCCACTGCCTCTGTCCTGTTGGCCAGAGGGTCAAGAGGACCAAATTCCCTTGGCTGGGGTTGTTTCAATGCTCTCCTTTGGGGTGCTGGCCCAGCCAAAGAAGTCCTCAGGAAAGCCACCGCTAAATGCAAAAGTGGAACATTTCAGCTCATTCTGAGTCATGAGGCTGTCTCAGGTGCTGGTACTTCCTTCATTGTGCACCAGCCCATGTTCTGCAATGTTGTTGTCTGAGGAGCTCACTGGTGATGAAATCTCAGTGCAGAACTGCCAGTATTCTCAGTGCTGATTTCTAGTAGCTGTCCACAACGTGAGCAGCAGCTCTTCCTGTAATGGTAGACATGGCAGAGTGTTCTGCAGGAGCCTCAGGCGCCTCGAAAAGACGAGCATGCCAATAAGGAGCTGGCAGAATGGCTGTCATTAAAAGGGGTGAAGCTTTGGTTTGCATTTTCAGAGGTCTCTCTGTATACACTGTGATCATTTGGAATGCATTTAGGTGGGATTCAGTGCACATCCCTTCACAAATGGAGCTGGGCTTCAGCCTGTGGCTTAGCCCCACCATCATGTGGCACTTTTGGAAGAGCAGAAACCCCTCAGCTCTGCACTCCAGTGGCTCTGCTCAGGGTTCCCTTTCTGCATCAGGGCCGGTGCAGGGAATTCTTTGGAGTGGTTTAGTTCCCAGCTGCAGAAGACTGCTGCTCAGGGTGTCTTTGATGGCATTTGACTAGGCCCAGCTGCCTGCTGTTAAGCAGTGCTTTGGGTGAGTGCAGCAGGCAGGGCACTGTGCAGGCTGCTCATAGCAGCAGCAGCCCAGACTGGGAGAGGAAACCTGAGCCTCTGAACCCTGTGGTTCAGGTTAGAACAAGGACTTTGCTTTCTGAAACAGGGGAAATGGAATCATTTCCCTTACCTATGTTTTCACAGTTTGAAACCATATCCTGAATGCTGAGAAATCCAGTGGTAAAATTCCCATTGACCTCTCTTTAGACCTATTTTTCCTTTGTCAAATGCAAGTTCTCCTCCCTAGATTTACAGAGTCGAATTTAGGGGTGGGGGCAGGGTATCATTCACGGCCCCCTTAGAGTTGCCCAGCAATGCTTAGTGTATGCTTAACTGTAAGGAGAAATGGCCTCAGCCTATAAGTGCACAGTTGAGAGCAGCTGTGGAGCAGAGTGCCAGTGCTGCCTATGAGCAAGTCTTAAGAGCAGCCCAAAGCTCTCCCTGCCCTTTTCAGTCCCTCATGCCACTCTGGACTACTACATTTCCTGGTTTCCTTGCAGACCCTCACAGTGAATGGGCATGAGGAGAGCTGAATCCTCTCCAGCTGCTCCTGTCACCTTCCCAGGCCCCAGGGTGCCAGGTAAGACTCTGCTAGGGCTGGCCAGAGTGAGGTGGAGGAGTGAGCTGTGCTTTAAATAAATCCAGAGAACTCCAGATAGCTCACTCTCTCCTTCAGTTCTAAATGTCTGTTCTGATGTGATGGCCTGGGAACAGGCTGGTTTTTTATTTCTAAAGAGGAAAAAACACCTCTCTCCTCACTGGCAAGCTCTGGTAGTTTCTCCCCCCTGCTGGGTAAAATAAAAACATCACATCAAAGCTGGGAGATGTTTCCTCAGCCAGGCTTTGGGAGCTGGAGAAGTGTAGAGCTAGCCACGTACACAGCGGGCTGCCTGCAGTTCAGTTGCTGTAAGGGCAGCCCAAAGAACCTCACACATTCATTATGTGCCTGCAATAACCTGCGAGGTGTCTGAGGTTGGAGCTGAGCTCCTTGGGCAGTTTGCCTTTCCAGCTCCTTTCACATATGAGCAAGAACCTTGATCTGTGCATCCCATTGCCTTATACTGCCCTGGGAGGCTGAACGGGTTGCCAGCTCTTACACAAAAGGGCTTAGAGATCTCTCGCTGGTGCTTGTCTAGCAGCCCCTCCTTGCAGCTGTTTCCAGGTGACACCCAGCTGCCCCCTTGTCCCTTACCTCCACTGGCAGTCAGAAGGTACACAGGAAGTAGGCAGGCAGCACTATGGGATGGGAGCAGCCTGGAGTCAGACCCTGTAGTCTGGACCTGGGCCTACATTTTCCATGCCTTCATCTTGTACTGCTCTGGGATGTGCAGTCTGGGTTTGGATCAGCAGCCTTGCTTGGCACACAGCCTGCCAAGCCTGCCTTTGAGTTGCTTGGAGGAGAAGAGTCTTTTTTTCCACTGGGAAAGAAAGAGTTTGTTTTACTGAACAAACCCAAGGTGTGCACGATCAAAAGGGGGGAAAATGCTGATGAGTAAATTAATAATGCAATTAATTGTTTTACACAGCTGTTTCTGTGCAGCTCTGATCCTACACGTCTGTGAAATGGCCAGTGAGAACTCATCCCCAGAGTCCTTATGTACCTGTGTGGGTTTTAGGGATTTGGGGGTTTCTTTCTAACTCTCTGCAGCTCTAAAATGGGCTTTTGCCACCTCCTCAGCAGCACTCGCAGCAGACAGTTCCTAACCAGGTTTGTGTGAATGATAATGCCAGGGTGTTGGCTTTTTTCAGCAAGAAAAGTGGGTCAGCCAGAAACTGCAGAGGAATAAAATCTTGCTGCTACTCCGCCTCCCTATGGGGTACCTGACAGCCTTCTGTCAGCAATCCTCACCTTGCCTTGTGGAGCATCCTCCCAGCACAGAGGTTGCCACCAGAGGTTGCCCTGGGTATGTGTATTTGGCTCAAACCCTATGAACCTTGAACCTCCAGGTTCCTCTGGAGGGGTTTTTGGGTTCCTCACACCTGCTCACAGCCCAGTTCCAGCCTGCCTCGCTGTCCAGTGCAACCAAGCAGCAAGAGAGGAACTTCCTCCTCCAGTGTGTGTGGCAAACCAGACCTGATGAACAAGCTGATGAGCTCATCACCCACCTCAGACCTTCAGCAGCAGAGCAGTGTTGGAGTGGAGGGCACAACGGGAGCCGTGTTATTTTTCATGTCTTTTTTCTTTCCTTGACAGTGCAGCTGTGCTCTGAAAGTGAAGAGGGAGGGATTATCCCCCTTTCTCAGTAGTTCTTTCTGCTCCTTGTCTTGGAACTCAAACTTCTGGCTTTAGAAACTCAAATAAGATTTTACTGCAATTTCTTCTTATTCCCTCTTCTGAGCAGAGCTAGTGCTGCAGCACAGCAGAGCTCTTGGCATCTTCCCCACCTGGTCTTTGAGGGTGCTGGAGCACTGGGCTCCTCTCTCTTTCTTTATATTAATTTTGATTTCAACACCACTGCAGGAGGAAGATCTTTCTCTGTCCTCTAATCAAGCAAAGAGCAGTTCCTCCCAACAGCATCTGCTACTTTTATACCTGCAGGAAAACTCAGGTCTGCTGTTTGCACTAGGTGCAGGACTGTGGAGGGATCACAGCAGGACATGTGGAATTGGAACAACACTGCTGAGGTTTTCTTCACATAAACACAAGTTCTGGACTACAAAACTCTTCCATGTGACTGTTTGTATTTTTATATGACTGGTTTATTTTTCTAAGTGTTTTTAAGTAGCTGTCTCCATTTAAAGTCACAGGATGAAAGCAATTCTTTCCTTTGGGCTACACTTGCACTGAAGCCATGCATTCGTATTGAAAGTAAAGACTAAGCAGCCAAGACCTCGTGGCAAGCTGTTAGACAAGAGGCTTCTGGTCCCTTCTGTGATAATCTTCACCACTGTTCATAATGCCTCTCCTTAGCTCTTCTCAAAGCCACACCATTGAAATTGAGCTGTATCTGCAAATAGATCTCCTCAGCATGAGCCAAGCCAGGAGGCCCAGGCAGTGCCGTTCTCATTAGCTTTCCCACCAGCTGCTACATCATCAGGTCTCTTTTTTGTGAAGGTACTTCTGTTCTTTCAGAAAACTACTCCAAGGCAAGCAGATGAGTTTCACATTTTCACAGGAGCTGACCAAGGCAGAGCACTGTTCTCCTAAAACACAAGACCCGTTGCTGTCACAAGTGCAATGCAGAAGGAACAGCCTTTTATATGCAGATTTTTGTTACTCCAAGCACTCAAAGCCTTTTGGAAACAGAAGTGCCTGACTGTGAGTTAGCTTTGGTTTAGGCACTGTCTCTGGAAACAAATCCTTCTGCTAACATCTCCAAGGCTTAAGGCAGGTCTAAGCATTTGCAAACTTGTCATGGGTGGAGTAGATCAGCCACAGAATGCCAGTTTCTCTACCTATTTCTAACCTGCTCTGTGACTTGTGGCTGGTTAGGCCGCACCTTGAGTCCTGTGTCCAGTTCTGGGCCCCTCAGTTTAGGAAGGATGTTGACTTGCTGGAACGTGTCCAGAGAAGGGCAACAAGGTTGGTGAGGGGTTTGGAACACAAGCCCTATGAGGAGAGGCTGAGGGAGCTGGGGTTGCTTAGCCTGGAGAGAAGGAGTCTCAGGGGTGACCTTATTGCTCTCTACAACTACCTGAAGGGAGGTTGCAGCCAGGCAGATGTTGGTCTCTTCTCCCAGGCAGCCAGCACCAGAACAAGAGGACACAGTCTCAAGCTGTGCCAGGGCAGGTTTAGACTGGACATTAGGAGGAAGTTCTATACAGAGAGAGTGATTGCCCATTGGAATGGGCTGCCTGGGGAGGTGGTGGAGTCACCATCATTGGAGGTGTTCAGGAGGAGACTTGATGGGGTGCTTGGTGACATGATCTAGTTGTTTGATGGGTTGGACACGATGATCTTGAAGGTCTCTTCCAACCTGGTTTATTGTATTGCATTGTATTGTATTGTATTGTATTGTATTGTATTGTATTATTCTGGTCTTTACTTCCACAATTTACCTCTGTGTTTGAACACAAACCTTCTGGTTTGCCTCTGTCTATCCTTAAGATCCTCAACAGCACCAGGCATGAATGCTCTAGGATCCTGGTTGGAGTCTTCCAGTGCTGTTGTATATAAATTCCAATCTGGCCCCAACCTCCAGTTCTGATGGCCCTCATGCAGGGCATGTGCAATGCACTACATTTCTTGTAAAGCTCTGCCAGTCTGTTGCAGAGGGGAGAGGAGCTCTGCTCTGCGTGCACAGGAAGACTGACGACTGTTTATCTTAGTGGAGAGCTGTGGGTTCCACATCAGTTCACTCTGAGGACAGCCAAATGGCAAACTCTCTTCGATAAAAGCCTTTCATGTCTCCTTTTGTTTTTCTTTTACTCTTGTACAGAGTCTCTCCAGCCTCATGCTAGTAGGCAAAAGCTGTTTCCTGTGAGGTTTCCTTGCTCAGCCTTGCTGTTCTTGCAACCAAATGCACTAAGAAGGGAAGCAGGAGACTCGGATCTCTGTGGTGCTTTTTGCCCACCCAGCCAGCAACAGAGCACCAAGCAGCAGCTTGCTCACTCCTGCTCCTGTCTGGTGTGATGAGGAGGAGGAAATGCACTAAAAGGCTTGAGAGTCATGACAAAGGACAGGGAGAGCAGTCACCAGTTATGGTCACAGGCAAAAGACACTTGACTAGGGGAAACAAAGTCAATTTAATGTAAACAACCAAACCACCTCCAATTTATCAACTGAATTACAGTAGGAGAGTGGCAAATAAAACCAGATCTGAAATATAGCTTCTCTCCATCCCTCCCTTCTTCCTGGGCCCAGCTCTGCTCCCAGCTCTCTTCCTCCTCCTTCCCAGTAGCTAAGGGGGCAGGGAATGGGGGTTGTGGTTAGCCCATCATATGTTGTTTCTCCTGCCTCTTCTTCCTCAGGGAGAAAATTCCTCACAGTCCTCCCTTGCTGCATGGGATCCTTCCCATGGGAGATGGTCCTCCACAAACTTCTCCCACCAGCATAGACCTCTTCTGTGGGCTGCAGTCCTCTCAGCATGGGCTCCAGAGTGCCTCCCCTCCTCCCTCACTGACTCTGGTGTCCACATGGAGGTCTGTCACAGGCCATGCTCCTCAACCCCCAAACAAAAGACCTCACCCATTGGATTTTTCCCTCTTGAATATGTTATGCCAGTGGCACTGACTGGTCTGGCCAGAGATGGGTGCAGCTGGGACCTACAGGATCTTCTCCAAGTTTCTTACAGGAGCCCACACCAGTAGCCTCCTCCCCCTCTATCAAAACTCCACCAGTGACAAAACCAACACAATCTCATTTTCTGTGATTTCATTCACATAGATCCTTCAGGGAGGTGCACTTTAAGCAAATCAAGGGAAATTTGCACTTTAACAGAACCTCATGCACTGATCAAAGCACCCCCAGGAACAGGACAGCTGCTGCAGAAGCTGTTGGAGCAGAGTCTGCCTTGGTCTGCATCAGCTTCCTGTAGTAGAGGAACCAGCACAAGGGGCCCAGAGCACCCTGCTGCCTTGCTCTGAGACATCACTGCCATGCTCTGGAGGCTGTCACAGCTACAGCAACGTCTCAGTGCATCTCAGTGCACAAAAGGGTGTAAGGTCAGGACCTTAGTTTCGCTCTTCTTCTTCATCATCTGTCAGGTGCAAGGAATTGGGAGCTTCCAAAGCTGAAGAACTGGGAGTCACTGGCAGGATTTGGCATGAAAGCTGTAAGCTGAAGATTTTCTTTTGTCTTCAAACCTGTTCTGAGTACAGCCTGCTTCCATGCAGAGGCCTCACTCAGGGATTAAGCATCCTAAGTCCCACTTATGCCTTCACATTAGTGCATAAATAAGATTAAAGCTGCTGGTAGCCCCTTCCTAGCTCTCTGCACAGAGCTGAGTTTTATACATGGCCATGATCAGTCTAGAGAGAAAACCCCAGCAGTGCCAGCAGCACCAGCCAAGGGGCAGTGAGGATTAAAAGCCTGACAGCCTCAGCTGAGCAGTCCTGACATCAAGCCTGCTTCAGAAATGATGCCAAAACCAGGCCATCAGTCCACAGCCTCTGTGTGTCATGTGTGTGGTCTGTTGAGCTGCACAAACCATTTCACATTGCTGGTTGCAATCCTGAAGTAAAACATGCCGGGTCTTTGTGATACCTGCTGACAGACCACGGCCATTAGGCCCTGCCTGCCTCTGAGTCACAGAATACCTTTTCTGAGCTTGCCTGGTGAAGAATGAAAGCGAGCTGTGAAGCTCTGAGTGCTGCAGGGTCCCAAAATACTGAAGTGCCTGTGAGCACCCTTGGGTTTGGCCTGGCAGCAGGGGGTGAGGTGCTGCTTTGATTAGCCTGCTGTGTCTGAGGTGCCCATCCACCCCTGCTGCACTTCATTGCACTGCTAGCTGCCATCATTTTCTTTTCTTTTTTTCAATTAACACTCACTGGTTGGAGCAAAAGCAGCTGTGCTTCAGGTGGTGTTCATTAACAAAGCAATTGGGTGCACTTAATATCATTCCAGTGCCATTTCCAGCCTGTGAGCTTCCCTGCTCCGCTTCCTGTTCTGCTGAAGTGTAGCACGGCACCAGGAGGAAGAGGAGCTGGCAAGAGCAGAAGCACAAGGAAGGGAGCTGACAAGTGCAGGGGAAAGGAGGTGCCAAAGCGAGCAGACATGGTGAGTCCTTGATGATTTATTCCCTTCTCCTAGATTTGGACAGCCTATGGCAGGTGTCTAATTCAGGAGGTGATGTGAAGTGTGTTGGTGAGGGCGGTGAGGGTACCTGCACTCCTGAATCGGAGTCAGCATGCCAGGAATGAGCCAGCTCCAGCTGGATTTTCTCTTTCCTACCTGATCTGGGCCTCTGTACTGCACAAGTGAGAACCAAGCTCTTTATGCCCACGCTGTGATCTTTGCAACTGAGACAGGACTTGCTGGCAGCACTGCAGCAAAGCAAACCAGCCATGGGAGAGGGCTTCTCCAAATCAGTCACCACTTAAAATGCTGAAGAAGGAATGAGGTTACCTTTGCACTGAGCCTTTGACTGTCTCTGGCCTTGAGTTATTTGAAGGTAGCTATGAAAGGTAGCTGGGGTATTGTGCACAGTGGGCCTTGGGCAGCTACAAATCTAATGAGTAAGGAGAAGTGGTAACAGGGATGGTCGTCCTGTGCTGTGGCCACTGGGATCACTGGCACAGGGCAATCCATGCCAGGTTTTGCGAGAGGCAGCCGGGCCTCGTCTCTGCAGCTGGATTATTCAGTATTTACCTTAATCTTTTATAAAATGTCTAGATTTCAGCCTGCTCATTTGGATTATTCATCCTCCCCTCTCCCTCCTGACAACTCGGGGGTACTTAAGATGCATTTGACATTTTTTCCCCCAAGAATCTGAGTTCTTAGGAGAGCCAGAGCCAGCACTTCAGAGCCGTGTGTGAGCCTGTGCTGGAGCCGAGCAGCGCACAGCCCCGGGAGGGCAGCGGGGTCGCGTCTCTCTCTGAACAGCTGCTTGTAAAGGCAGCCTGTGGCAGAGGGCAGTGTGAGTCCTCAGGCTTTCTTTCCCCATGCTCATGGATTGCCTTGTCAGGTGGAGGCTTGCAGCTGCTTCAGAGAGAGAGACAGCAAAGCTCTGTGCCAAGGATTTTTGTCCTAGGTGGGGGATTTTTCACAGCATCATTTTAGTTTTTGAATTCACAGTGTGCTGTGTCAAAGAAGACCATAGCAAACCTCCTTTATGCAGAAAGTACCTTCCTTGGTTCTGAAGCTGCACCTTCCAGGTCTTGTCTGGGGAGCAGCACTGAACAGCAGCTTTCCTCAACCATCCCCAGACCCCTCTCTTGGCTATTCCCAGATGTCTGCTTTTGAGGCTGAAGGGCCTGGCCTGATAAGTCATCCCTTGCTGGGAAGCTCTGATCATATTTGCTTCCCCTCTTTGAATCTCATTTCCTTGAAGCTGCACCAGTTCAAGAACGCTGTTTTTGAACAACACAGTGGCAAGGGTGAGGGCAGAGGCAGCTGGATGCTTTTGTAAGTTTATCACTACTGTGATTAAACTTGGTACTGTGGTACAATGCCTCTTTCTGGTTTGCTTTTACCTCCTTGTGGGGTGCTGGGGGATGAGAAGCTCAACATGAGCCTAGAAAGCCAACCAGAGCCTGGGCTGCAGCAAGAGAAGTGTGGCCAGCAGGGCCAGGGAGGGGATTCTCCCCCTCTGCTCCACTCTGCTGAGACCACAGCTGGAGCTCTGTGTCCAGTTCTGGAGCCTCTGTGCCAGGAAGGATCTGGAGGTGCTGCAAGGTGTCCAGAGAAAGGCCACGCAGATGAGCAGAGGGCTGGAGCTGCTCTGCTATGAGACAGACTGAGGGAGTTGGGGTTGTTCAGTCTGGAGGAGAGAAGGCTACAAGGAGAACTAATTGTGGCCTTGCAGTATCTGAAGGGGGGCTACAAGAAAGCTGGGGAGGGACTTTTGAGGGTGTCAGGGAGTGATAGGACTGGGGGGAATGGATCCAAGCTATAGGAGAGGAAATTCAGATTGGATGAGGGTGGTGAGAGACTGGCACAGGGTGCCCAGGGAGGTGGTGGAAGCCTCATCCCTCTCTGGTCCGAGACACCTGCCCATGGCAGGGGTTGGAACTGGATGATCCTTGAGGTCTCTTCCAACCCTAACAATTCTATGATTCCTTTCTGGGTGATTTCCTGCATCCTGTGTGGTGATTTTAGGCTCTGCCTTTAAAGGTTTAAAGGTTTTGAGCAGAAAAGTAGGAAAATATCAGTGTATCACTATTGGGTATAAAAAGGAAAACTAAAGGAATTTCAACCCACCACATCCTGTCTGTTACCTCCCCAGCTTTTTTTTTCATGTTTCCAGTCTGCCCCTGGCTACTCCACTTACCTCGGGCACCGGAGTTTGCCGGGGGTGGAAGGGAATGTTCACACCTTTGTGAACAGGCAGCCTGCTGGCTTGGAGCTCAAGGGGTACAACAGTCTGTTGAGATGAGGAAAGAGAAGGGGGAAAAACTGATCCATCAAAAGTGATGTTTTGTGGTGTATGAACTTTGGGAAGTACTTTGGATGTCTTCAGCTTTTCCCTGTGGGCTGACTGCTGTGGTGGCCTAGGTGATGTTTCTGTCCCAGACTGCTTGTGTCTGGGGCAGAGTATTTTCCCTCTTCAGCATCTCGTTCCACTTTGACTGTCTGGGTCAGTACTGGTGTGTCAGCACTTTGCTGGCTGCCATTATTTCCTTTGTTCAGTCCCTTTAACAAGCTGGAGGAAGACATATTAACCAGTGTGTCAGCTTCAGGCTTTTTTTGAAGTTGCTGCTGAGCTTGTGCTTGTGTACCTGTCACACACTGCCCTGTGCTAAATGAACAAATTGATGATGCTGCAGAGCACCTCTGCAATTATATTTGAATACACCACTCGGAGACTCTAACAAATCCATTGCATGAAGTGAAGAGGGCAAAAGGTTAGAATAAAAACGGCTTAATAAAATGAATCATTGCAATAATCCATTTCAAGCTGCAGAAGGGGGAATGCAGCACTGTGAAAAAAGCTGAGCATTCACCATGAAATGAATCCTTTCTTTGTGAGGAAGGACAGGGGGTAGCTTCTTGGCTAGTGCAAACAGATGGATTTGGTTACAGCTCCATCTGTTAAATTAGCTGAGGATCTGACCATATACCTTTGTTTGATCTTTAAGCATGAGATCATTTCTGCCTGCTGCCAAGCTTGGATAATCAGGGATTTCCATCATGGCTTTTGCTGTCCCTAGATGTGCAGGAGACTTGTGCTGTTGCTCAGTTTCATGATACTTTTCCCCTCTTACAGCAGGGCTTAGGAGGTATTTTTGCACCCCCTGAAAATGAATGTGAAACTCCTATGGCTAGAGGCAAGCCTGGTTTCTGCCGAGGGAGGCTGGGGGTGAGCTGGCAGAAGCAGCTCAGAGCAGGGCCCCTGGCTGGGGTCTGTCGTTGATGGAGACAATCCACATGCACAGCCTGGAGCAGTGGCCTCTCCCAGCCTGGCCGTGCTCGGAGCTGGACGGTCACCTTCCCAGCACTTCGGTTCAAGCTCACGCTGCTGCGGTCCTGCTGCATGCTGTGGCTCAGAATCCCAAACCCTGTGCTCTGTGGCTTCCAGCAGCACCAAGAGGCAGTGAGGTGGGTCTGTGGTGAGTGGGGTAGGCAGGTGGGCTGCTGTTGAGATCAGCCTTGACACACACTAAGGAGAGCAGGGGGTGGGATGCACTGCCTGGGTTCATCTTCTCTGCCCCAGCATAAGCTTGTACTCTTTGAAGACAAACCCCACAACCCCAGCTACCAGCAATGAAGGCTTCCAAGCTGGGACTCAAAATTTTGTTCTTGTTTGTTATCCATAGGTAGTTGTGAAGTGATTTTCTGTGCTGGCAGCTGGCTGCTGCAGGGCCAGTGCCAGCCACAGGCAGACACAGGCGCTAGGAGTCTGCTGCTCTCATAGCCCCTCTGATGGCCAGGGGAGGACACGGAGGCTGAGCCTGCACACAGCCCCGTGGGACATCAAAGAGGGCTTCCAGTCCCCCTGTGCGATCTAATGGAACTGCTAGCTGATGTGACAGATAGCTTTGCATGTGCTTAACCTGCACGGTGCTGCTTTTCACTTGCTCACACGATGTCAGCCTGCCGAAGTAGCACAAAGCAAGGCACGACTGCATCCCATGCCCTGCGGAGCAAAACCGGGGCCGTCTGCACTGCGCTTCCCGCGCTGAGGGCAGCGGTGTGCTGAGGTGCTGGGGTAGGAGCTGGGGCGCCTGGGGTGAAGGGAAATGCATTTAAAACAATTACTTCAGTGAACGCTTTTTTTCCCCAAGGGTTTGTGATTGATTTGTGGTGTTTGTGACATTCGCATCAGAAAGATGTAGTTAGAAAAGAAATGATGCTCTGGGTGCCAGGTCATTAGATACTAATGCAGGCTCCAGAGAGCTGCCTTGCTGTGCCTGGCTGTGAATGTGAATTAGGCTGTTCTGAGCACGTGCTGCCCAGGAAGGTGGCAAATGAAGGTATTTTAGTTCAAGCCATTACTGCTCTGCAGTTCAGTTTGAGGACCTTCAGAATAAGAAACTGAAGCAGCTTCAGAGTCTGTTACCAGTTTCACTGAATCCCAGCATGTTGGAGGCTGGAAGAGACCTCTGGAGACCATCCAGCCCGACCCCCTCTGCCAAAGCAGGGCACCCACAGCAGCTTGCCCAGGATCACAGTGGCCAGGGGGGTTGGAAGCTCTCCAGAGAAGGAGACTCCACAACCTCTCTGGGCAGCCTGCTCCAGGGCTCCAGCATCCTCACACCAAAGTTTCTCCTGTTCAGATAGAACCTTCTGGGTTTGTGCCCATTGCCCCTTGTCCTGTCTCTGGGCACCACTGACAAGAGTCTGGCCCCATCCTCTTGCCCCCCACCCTTTAGCTCTTGCTGAGCATTGCTCAGATCCCCTCTGAGGCTGCTCTTCTCCAGGCTCAACAGCCCCGGGGCTCTCAGCCTTTGCTCTTCACAGAGATGCTCCAGGCCCCTCAGCAGCTTCCTGGCTCCCCACTGGCCTGTCCCCACTAGTTCCCAGATTCTCTTGAACTGGAGACCCCAGAACTGGACACAATACTCCAGATGTGGCCTCACCAGGGCAGAGTAGAGGGGAAGGAGAACCTCTTTGGACCTGCTGGCCACAGTCTTCTTAATGTGTCCCAGGACACCATTGGCCTTCTTGTCCACAAGAACATGGGAAAGAAAATGTACTTGTGGTTTCCAGTGGATGAGGGCCAGGGGCACTTCAGTCTTCACTTCCAAATGGGAGAAGGCTCATGGGTGCTGCATGTGGAGGTGCCCTGGGCAGGAGCAGGCAGCCTTCTCAGTGGCAGGGCTGACTTCCAGCAACCACAGTTTCCCCTTGGGAAGGGGGATGCCCACTTCTCATGGAGTCATTTGGAGATCAAGTCTCAGCAGTTTTCTATTGATCTTTGCCTGCAAATAGCTATTAGTTAATTTTCTCCCTCCTCAGTGACCTTCCCTCAGTGTCCATTAGCACAGAGACAACCAGGTGCCACAGCATTTTTGTGAAGCCATTATGTATTTTTGCCCAAGGCATCATTCTGTGTTGCATTTGTGGCATATCAGCACTTCTTCCCTGCTTTCCAGAGTAAGTCTAGGCTGAAGATAGTGACATGCTGCTGAGTCTGTAAAGGAGCAGCAGGCAGATGCTTGGCTGTGTTTCCCAGAGGTCATTTTCTGTTGCTGTTTTGAAGGGATCTGTGTGCATCTCCTGCAGCCCTAAAGCAGGCACTGGCATGACATGGGTGCAATCCTCTTCTGAGTTACACAGAGCAAAATCCCCAGGACTCCTCTGAACCTGGAGGCTTGGCAGCTGTGCCTGTGCCAGCTTCCCTGCACAAACCCTGCCCTGGTGCCCTGTGTTGAGACAGGCTTGGCCACAGACCGAGCAGGCTCTGCTGGATGGATGGCACTTCTCTGGAATCAGGACGACTTCCTCAATACTGGTGCAAGTTACTCATCTGTCACCTTTGGCTCCCCCAAAACCTCCTCAAAATGGCATTAAAAATTGTGAAAAAACCTGAAGGGAGGTTGTAGCCAGGAAGGGGCTGGTCTCTTCTCTCAAGCAACCAACACCAGAACAAGAGGACACAGTCTCAAGCTGCACCAGGGGAGGTTTAGGCTGGAGGTGAGGAGAAAGTTCTTCACTGAGAGAGTCATTCACCATTGGGGTGTGCTGCCCAGGGAGGTGGTGGAGTCACCATCCCTGGAGGTGTTCAAGAGGGAACGTGGCACTTGGTGCCACGGTTTAGTAGTCATAAGGTCTTGGGTAATAGGCTGGACTTGATGATCTTTGAGGTCTCTTCTGTGATTCTATGATTCCATGATTTTGCTGGGTTTAAATGTATGTAGCCAGCCCACATTCCACTGACAGAATCACAGAATCACCCAGGATGAAAGAGCCCTCCAAGATCAAGTCCAACAGATCACCCAACCCTAACTAATCAACCAGACCATGGCACTAAGTGCCTCATTCAGGCTCTTCTTAAACACCTCCAGAGACATGGACCCCACCCCCTCCCTGGGCAGCACATCCCAAGGGCAATCTCTGTGTCTGTGAAGAACTTCTTTCTAATATCAAACCTAAACTTCCCCCTGCACAGCTTGAGGCTGTGTCCTCTTGTTCTGGTGCTGGCTGCCTGGGAGAAGAGACCAACCCCCACCTGGCTACAACCTCCCTTCAGGGAGTGGTAGAGAGCAATAAGGTCTCCCCTGAGCCTTCTCTTCTCCAGGCTAAGCAACCCCAGCTCCCTCAGCCTCTCCTCACAAGGCTGTGCTCCAGACCCCTCCCCAGCTTTGTTGCCCTTCTCCAGACACAAACTGGACTTTTCTGTGCCAGTTACCTTTCCTGTTCTGCCTGTGCCATTGGCAAGCTTTAGCCATGATGTTTTGTCAACAGTGAAAACATGAAATGGCTCTAGGTCTGGAGGGACTGTGCTGGGAACAGTGAGGTGACACTGCTGATCCCCCAGCTGCTGTCAGTCATTAATCCACATTAATCCTCCTGTAGGGAGGATTGCAGCTCAGGAGGACAGCTCTGGGAGGGGTCACGTGGGGATCCAGCGTGCTTGTACTTCTGCACACCCCTTCAGGCCTTTCAGGGGTTGCCTTTGTTTTGGGGTGTCACTGAAATATCCTTTTTCAGGGGTGGCCGTGATAGGCTGGATGTAAGCGGGGCTAAACCTGGGGGATGTGTGAGGCCGAACAGGAGGAGGGTGTTTGGATAAGCCTCTGCTTTTGCCTCTTTTCCTGTGGCAGTAGTGAAGTGCTGGATTAACTCTGATGGATTAACTTTCCAGAAAAAATTAAGCTTATACAAGCTGAACCATACTTTGCTGAAGTGCTGCGGCCCTGTTTCATAGGCAGAGGGGTTTCACAGCCCAAACACTCAACCCCAGGTTTCTGGAGGTGTTCACATATGTGGCTCCTCCATAGTAAGCATGAACTGCTTAAATAGGAATAAGGCATCCAAATAGCATTGTAGAGCCGAGCCAAAATGGTCACCTTTGACTAGGGAGGCGCTGGAACGATAAAAGTCAAACCTGTCTGTTCCCGAATCTTGAGCTGTTACCCTGGTCTTTTACTCTCTGCTGTGGATGCTTCAAGGTCAGACTAGCAGAGGTATGAGACACTGTCACACTGGCTTACAATGAGATCACAAAGAGTTTAAAACCAAAGCAAACCAAAAAACACACTATCACAGTATCGCCAAGGTTGGAAGAGACCTCAAAGATCATGGAGTCCAACCCGTCACCACAGACCTCATGACTAGACCATGGCACCAAGTGCCACGTCCAGTCCCCTCTTGAACACCTCCAGGGACGACCAAAACAAAACCAAAAGACCTCAACCAGCCAACCAAGCCAAAAATAGACAGGGAAAAAAATGCCAAACAAATCTTTCTGATACTTCACAGTGAGCCCTAGAGCTGCATCCTGCAGCACCTTGGAAAGAGCAGGGAACGGATATATTTTTGTTTATTTAGTGTTGTGTTTACATCATCTCAAACTGTGTTGGTGCTGACTTCAGGAGAGTTTAGGAGCTGCTCACTTCTCTGTCCTGAGGCAACAGCTACAGCATGGCACACTTCTTTGATTTCTGACTTTTTGCCCAGGAGTGGAAGTTTTACTCAAAGTGAAACTTCAACCTTTTATATTTGGACCATACACCAACTCTTGAGTGCCTCTGTGGGGCCCACCAGATGCATCTCAAACACTGCCCTGGATATTTATTGTCGTTGATGCTGTCCACTGCCCACATTAACTACAATGGTTTCTTTCAGTCTGCCTTCTCATGAGGAAAAAGGAAGTGCATATGTGTGTGTGTGAAGAGAGATTTGCAAATAGATAGATGCAAATGTATCTGCACACACCAAACAGTGACATCTGCATGGAGGTGGCTGGGGCTTTCGGTCCTCCTGAATCTATAGCGTAGAGTTAGATAGTCTTAGAATCACAGAATGGTTTGTGTTGGAAGGAACCTCCAAAGCTCATCCAGTCCAACCCCTCTGCACTCAGCAGGGACGTCCTCCACTGGATCAGGTTGCCCAGAGCCCTGTCCAGCATCACCTTCAATAGCTCCAGGCATGGGGCCTCAACCACTTCCCTGGGCAACCTGTGCCAGTGTTCCACCACCCTCCTGGTGCAGAACTTGTTCCTCACATCCAATCTCAATCTGCTCTGCTCTAGTTTGAAGCCATTGCCCCATGTCCTGTCCCTGCAGGCCTTTGCAAACAGTCTCTCCCCAGCCTTCCTGTAGCCCCCTTCAGGTACTGGAAGGTTGTTATTAGGTCTGCTTGGATCCTTCTCTTCTCCAGGCTGAACACCCCAGCTCTCTCAGCATGTCCTCGTAGCAGAGCTGCTCCAACCCCCTGAGCATTTTTGTGGCCCTCCTCTGGACCTGCTCCATCAGGTCCATGTCCTTACTGTATTGAGGGCTCCAGCCACAGACACAGGACTGCAGGTGAGGTCTCAGCAGAGCAAAGTGGCAGAATCACCTCTCTCAGTGGTTGGAGTCAGTGACCTTGAATGTCTTTTCCAACCCAAACAATTCTGTGATGCTATATATTATATACAATGTGGATGTATAATGAGTAACTCTATATAAAATAAAACCAAACCAAAGGTTTGTTGTGAGAGCAAGAGACCACCAAGTAGGGCTGATGCACTAAAATGTTTGAAAGATGAGCAGGCTCCTCAGCAAGGTGCTGCAATGTCCTAGAGGAACCAACCCTGTGCTGAGCAGATGCAGCCATACAGAAATAAAAAGGAGTTAAATTGTTAAGGTCTGTTGGGAGTGAAGGGAACCCAAAAGGTTCTGCTTCTTACCTGAACTCCCTTATGTTCTCCAGGAGCAACGGGGATGGAGATTTGTAGAATGGAAAATGGTTTTAAAGTGCACTTCTGCTCTTCTAGGAGCCTTTTCTGACTTCCTTTGGTAAAAACAGAAATGCAGAAGTCAGCAGCCCCCAGGCACCATTCTGTCTAACAGACAGATGAGGGGCACTTCTGTGGGCAGGAGTGTGTGCCCCCTTGGGTTACACACTGTGTGGCAAAGCAGAGCCTGTACCTGCAAGGGTTTGTACTCTACTTAGTCAGGATAGCAAAGAAGAAGCCAAACAGGGACAAAAGGAGGCACAGTAGTCTTTCTCTCTGCCCTTTCTCTGATGTTATCAGGTTATTTAAGGACTGGGAGCCTGAGAAGGAGTTGGAGCATATGTAACTCTGTGACTGGTGTTTTACCAAGTGCTCCTGCTGCTTGCAGGTCAGAATAACTAACTTGTTTGGGTTAGACAGGAGCATCTGGCTGAGTCAGAGGCATCTGAAGACCATTTTCCTGCTGTCCCAGGTAAAAGCCTGGACTTCGAGGCAGGTGAAAATGTAAATTGCTGATTTTTGTCTTTTTCTTTTTCTTTTTTTTTTTTTTTAAATATGAAAACTCCCCAGATGGAACTTGCTGGAAGTGTATGCAGCCTGGTCCTCAGCTGAAAGATCTCTTTGCTCCTGTTGTGCCCTAGGCCTTGTGTTTGGCACACGCTGTGTGAAAGCACTGCACACTGTGTGTTCTGCTAGAGAAGAGAAGGTGCATCCAAGCACTTCTCTAATGGTCAATCTGTTAACAGAAGAGTGGACTTTGTAGCTCCTGCTATTAGAAGCCAGCCATCTAGGGCCTGAGGAGGTGCCCAGTTTCCAAGACTCCACCGCAAAGACCTTGAAGCATGTCTGGCATGGAGAGAGGGATCCAGAGGGACAGCTGCTACCTCAATGTCCCCAGCAGAACACAGAACACAGAATACAGAATTAACTAGGTTGGAAGAGACCTTTGAGATCATCAAGTCCAACCTATCATCCAACACCATCTAATCAACTAAACCATGGCACCAAGTGCCTCATCCAGGCTCTTCTTAAACACCTCCAGTGATGATGACTCCACCACCTCCCTGGGCAGCACATTCCAATGGCCAATCTCTCTTTCTGGGAAGAATTTCTTCCTCATATCCAGCCTAAACCTTCCCTGACACTGCTTGAGACTGTGTCCTCTCATTCTGGTGCTGTTTGCCTGGGAGAAGAGACCAACCCCCACCTGCCTACAACCTCCCTTCAGGTAGTTGTAGACAGCAATAAGGTCTCCTCTGAGCCTCCTCTTCTCCAGGCTAAGCAACCGCAGCTTCCTCAGCCTTTCCTCATAGGGCTGTGCTCCAAACCCCTCCCCAGCAGAAGGTTCCTGTGAGGTTCCTCTGGGTTCTTGTTCTTCCATGGGGCGTACAGAAAAGCCAGAGCCATCCCTAAGGAGAGCAGAGCATGTGGATCAGAGGAGATGATGACAGGACACTTTTATTTATAGCTTAACTGAAGCAGTGAGAAGGAGCTGTCTAGTGTGTGAAAGGGGAGTGAAATCTCACTCCCCCTCCTCAGTGACTTCCTGCAGAGCAATTGTAGCTCAGGTTTGGTGCTGCAGAGCTTACCTGTTTCTGACTGTCTTAGGAGACAGAAATGTGATTCTGCCAGGGAAAGCAGAGAGCCAGGCCCCATGCCTCACTTTGGAGGTGCAGTGTGCTCCCTCAGCCTGCCACTTGGAACATATATTGGTTTTTTTTTTGCTCTTTCTCACCTTGCCTGCCAATTGTGTTTTATTGCAGCAGCTTGGAAATAGGCTCCTTAATCTTTCACATTGTTAAAAGATGATGGCAACTTCACTTCCCACTTCACAGAGAGTGAGGGGGAAATGATCACTGCGCTATAATGTGATACCTGCTGAATAGGGACCAGATCAAACCCCTATCAACTAGCTGAGGGGGTTGGAGGGACTGAGGCTTTCTCAGCTGCTTTGTTCCTTTCTGCTAAGATTGCTAATATCTAAAACTACCACCATTAAAGTGATCAGAGTAAAAGCCTAGTTTATGATTGCTGTTGGTAAGGTGAGCTGGTATTCAGAAGAGCCAGTGCTAGGCACAGAGAAAGCCTGCAGCTGCCAGTGCACTCTGCAGAGCTCCTGGAGAAAAGTGGTGTGAGATTTAAATAATTGGATCCACTGTAATTCAGATATATCAGCTGCTGGAGTGATGCCATATCCAGTTGTAAGGAAAGGCAGTGATTTTTGTAAGATACAAGAAAAATACCCTCATTTATTCCTTCTCTCCACCTCCACTTAATCTGCTGCCAGTTGAGATTTCTGACCTGGAATTGTAACTAGGCTCCCAGATAACTGCCTCTGGTAGTAGAAGAATAGAAATTAATCTAAAGCAACTAATAAGGACAAATAAAATGTTTAGGAAGAAACTTCTTCATTAGTGTCTTCATCCCATGTAGCTGGAAGTAGCTGAATACATCTTGATGCTCTTGAGGTTCTTTTTCCCTCTCTGGGAGGCAGTTAAATGCCTGCCTTCATCCTCAGTAGTGTCCTTTGTTTTCTCAGAGACCCACTGGAACACACAAGCACCTCCACAGCACATGTTCAGATTCAGCAGCAGCATTGTAACGAGGTGAGACAAGGACACAAGTAAGAGCTGGTATCTGTGAGCAGTCTGGCTGTGGGATGTGTTGGTTACATGACACTGGGGTTTAGCAGCTGTGGGGTTGAAGGTCCGCAGTGCTTGCATTTCTCTTGGCTTCTGTGTGTCCTTGCTCTTTTCTTGGTTTTCTGTAGCACTTCATCCAGGTTTGGAGGAAGGGGTTGTAAGGGAGACAGTGGTGGACTGGAGCAAGGCCAGTGGGGGACAAACAAGATGGTAAGGAAGTTAGAAGAGGCAGCCAAGGGAATTGGGCTTGTTTAGGGGTTACCTGATCTCCATTTCCTGGCACCAGACTCCTGTTGAGGTGTGCAGCAGAAGAACAACAGACAAGGAACACAAACTGAAGCAAAGGACCAGAGTTAATGCAAAAATATTTTTCACATAGAGAACAATTAATCACAAGAACAGAAGCCCACAGCACTCCAAAGACATCACTGATGCTGGAGGCCTTCAGCTCCCAGTCAGATAAAGCACTGAGCAACAAGGTCTGAAGTCAGCACTCACCCTGCTCTGAGAGCAGGAGGACTGGAGGTCTCTCAAGGCTCCTTGCAAGCCGAAGGAGTTGCTGGTTCTACAAAGGTTTATGTTAAGCTTGGCTCTGCTTTGTATCCCTCAGGTTTAATTAGGGCTGGGTCTGAGAGCAGAAGAGAAAGCAAAATAACAGATGCTGCTTCATGCTGGATCTTCCAGGACTTGGGCTGTCAGGGACAGGCTGGCTTTAGAGGCTAATATTATGGTGTCTGGCAAAATAAGACAACTTTAGGGTACTTTACTTTAAAAAGCTTTATGCAGGAGAGTGCCTAGCTGAGGGGCCCACCCCAGAACCAGCACCTGTGTTTTGCCAACGTGTGGCTTGAAGTGGCAGGATGGAAACGCCACTACTGACCATGCAAGCAAAGCTGTCTTGGTTTTACAATAGCAACACAAATGAAAACCTGCATATGCCATCCAGAATTGAGGTAATGCACTGTGGGAGCTGCAGGCACAGTCCAGCACGTGGCCTTGGTAGAACGTATCTGAATCTGTCAGTGGGAGTTAAGGAACTGCAGGGACTGGGACAGAAGAGCTCTTCCTTACAAACATTTTGCTGGGTGGCTTGGATTATCCCCAGAGCCACACTGCCAGCACCAGGAGCTGCAATGTGCAGGAAACAGCTGCAGTTTGGGACTTCATCCTTTATTTCTTATCTTCTCCAAGGATGAGTCTAGTCATGAGGTCTGTGGTGCCAGGTTGGACTTGATGATCTTTGAGGTCTCTTCCAACCTTGGTGATACTGTGATACTGTGAGAGTCTCATTCCCACGAATGCAGAGGAACAGACCTACAAGAGTCATCTTCAAAGAACAAGCCTCCTGGGAAGTCAGGTTCCCTTCTCATTGATTCAACCAAGGATTAAGAAGCAGAAGGTCCAGGTGGGGCTCAAATCTCTTCCATTGCACATTGTACCTCCTTGCTGTTATGTCTGTGAAAGTTCAATTCTGAAACAGCAGATCTGGAAGAGGCTTTTGAAGCACGAAAGGTGGAGGTGAATAGTCAGCAGAGAAACTTGTGACTGCTGGAAAATTCTCAGGCCTAACTCCATGCCTGTGCAGAGCATGGTGCTCTGGGATTCTGCTCCCTGGGCATTCTCTGCTTAAAGCTCTCTAGAGCAGTCTCCTGTGGAGTCTCCTTTCAATCCAATTTCTTCTCATTTTTTCAGGCGAACACAGCAAGCAAGCTGTGGGGCTGTGTTAGTGTGTGCAGAGAGGCTGCAAAGCTCTTCCCTTCCAGGAGCAAGAGAAACAATTCTAAATACCCTGTTGCACCTTCCAGCTGTGTGATCCTGCCTTCCCTATGGCTCTGCAGGAATGCTGCTGGATGCAAGAAGCTCCCAGAGAACTCGCCTGAACATCCTTATCCTCTGGTTCTCCGTAGTGGATTAGTTAAAGCCAACAGAGCTCTTCTGGGGAAAATACTCATTTTATGTTCTACTTGGGTCTTAAACAAAATAGGAAATGGTCTCCTAGTTCTCTCCAGGGTATTGTTTCTTACAGGTACAGAACAGTGTCTTGCAGACCATTCATGACAGAGTGAGAGGGAATTTGTTTTTATCACAGAATCACACAGTCACAGAATGTTAGGGGCTGGATCATCCAGTCCAATGCCCCTGCCAGAGCAGCATCACCCAGGGCAGGTCACACAGGCAGACATCCAGGTGGATTATGAATGTCTCCAAAGAAGGAGACTCCACAACCTCTCTGGGCAGCTTGCTACAGGGCTCTGGCACCCTCACAGGGACAAAGTTTTCTCTTCTGATCCAGTGATCTGATCTCCTCCTCTGCTCCATCTTGCCCCCAGTGCCCCTTGTGCTGTCCTTGGACATCCCTGAGCAGAGCCTGGCTCCAGCCCTGCACACCTTTATCCGCAGCAATGAGGGCAGCCCTCAGGCTCCTCTGCTCCAAGTTCCAAGCCCCAGCTCCCTCAGTCTGTCCTCACAGGGAGATGTTCCACTGCCTGCAGCAGCTTGGGGGCTCTGGGCTGGACTCTCAAGCAGTTCCCTGAGGTCCTTCTTGAACTGAGGAGGCCAGAACTGGACACATTCCAGATATGGCCTCACCAGGGCAGAGTAGGGGGGAGAACTTCTCTCGACTTACTCACCACAGCCCTTCTAATCTACCCCAGGATGCCCTTGGCCTTCTTGGCCATAAGGGCACATTGCTAGTTCATGCGCATCCTTCTGTCCACCAGCACCCCAGGTCCCTCTCCCTTGCTCTGCTCTCAGGTCAGGAGAGGTCAGTCCCCAGCCTATACTGGTCCACAGGGTTGTTCTTTCCCATATGCAAGACTCTACCCTTGTCCTTGTTGTGTGTTATGCTATTTAAAAGCCTCTTAAGAACAAGCCGACACCACAGTTGCACTCTCAAGCCTAGAGGAGAGGTTTGTGTCTGCTGCTGCTGTGTGACTGTGCATTCATTCATCTGTGTGCTCCTAGCTCCAGAGAAACTTCACAGGTTCAGTATTTTAAGTGTATCAGAGTGAAACTGATATAAAAGCCAACACTACAAAAAGGAACTGTTTAGCTTTGGGGTACACATTGAACCTCTCAGTCTAGAGAAGTTGCTGAGAAGGACTCTGGTGTTGCTGTTACAGGAGCAATGTGATTTCTAGCCCAGGCTGGCTGTCTGGTACAGCAAGCAAAGGCTCTGTTTCTGCCTATGAGGACAACCCTAAGGTTTGCCATTTGGACACACCTGCTGCACTAAATTTTATGCAAAGTATTGAATACAGAGGTTTAAACCACTGCAGAAACTCCTAGGGACAGCATCATTGTTGGACAGAAGGAGGCAGAGCAGCTGCGGGCTAGAGGCAGCCTGGTTCTGTCAAAATGTTGTGAATTCAGTCTCCTGCCTGCCCTCAGCGCTCAGCCATCTGCAGACAGTGCTGGAGCCACATCATCCTGAAGACAAAGTCCTCCAGCAGGCAATAGAACATCCGTGCTTCCAGAGTGCAGTGATTGTTTGTGGATCATCTCAGACAGGAGCACCTGTGAGTGGCAGCACAGGGTAGGAAGAGAGCTGTTCTTGTGTTTCCTTGGGAGTGCCATCAGCTCCCCCTAGACCTTTAGCTGTGATGCCATACAAAGGCAGGCCTCTGACTGGTGAGCTGTGCCAGCTGGGGCCCATTTGCTCTCAGCTGTGTGTGGGTGTTGCACTCCCCAGTGCTGCCAGCTCTGACCCACCGGCACTGAGGAGTTGAGGGCTTCAGTGTCAGCTCTGCACAAACCACAGCTGCCAAGGATTTGAGGCTTATTTCTGATACAGCTGAAAGAGGTCTGTCAGAGAAAGCAATGACAACAACAACCAAAAGGAATATTGGCCCAGCTGGAAAATTACTAAAAAGTTCTTCCATCCCTTTGTCAATACAAGGAGTAGAGATGCTCAGGAAATCCTCTGTGGACTTTCTCCTTTTTCCCTTCCCATCATTTTTCATTTGACCATGGGTACCCTTCCTATGTTTAGGTTATGCTTTTGCTTTCATTACTCCACAGATTCCCATCTTTTCTTTTCCTGCACTGGAAGGCTAAATTAAAGAATTTAGAGAACATCATTAAAGAATGAGACACCATTAAACTGCATGGGGTCTAGAATTCAGGTAGAGCAATGTTGGATTTGTAGGTAACTATGTTTGCAGCTTTCACTTTCTAAGCTCAACGGCAGCAACAAGTCAAATACTTCTCACAGCTCTTTTCAGAGTTTACATTTAGGGGATAAGGATCTCATCCTGTGATCATACTCTGTCCCAGGATGAAGCCACTGAGCCAGTTAGTAGTTCTTCCCCTTCCAGTTTCTGCAGGGCCAACACCTGAGGAGATACCGTATGGTAGCAGGAGGTGCCACCTGTTTTGTTGGCTAAAGAGCACACAGGGATTTATTCCATGTCCAGCAGTTAACAAGAATTCCTTTCCAGCTGTGTTGATCATGTAACAGCCTGTGGTAGGAGTGGTGGTGGATGGGACACTGTGGTGAGCTAACTCCTACACAGATCAATGCACATGGGAGGAATTTCTGGCAGAACACAACCCACAGCACAATGCAGAAATAGCAAACTGGGCTTTGGATTCTCTAAGTTTTGTGATCTCATGTCAGCAATTTTACACAGTATTATTCTTTATTGGGTTTTCATTCTGTGCTATTTTGGGCTCAGATTTCTGAATTCCAGCAAGAGGGATTAGTTATAAATGTTTTCCCAGACTATTGCTGTGCCCAGGTGGCCAAGAAAGCCAATGGCAGCCTGGCTTGGATCGAAACCAGGGTGGGCAGCAGGGACAGGAGGTGACCATCCCCCTGTGCTCAGCACTGGGGAGGCCACACCTCGAGTGCTGTGCTCAGCTCTGGGCCCTCCCTGCAGGAAGGACATTGAGGGGGCTGGAGCCTGTCCAGAGCAGGGCAGCCAGGCTGGAGAAGGGCCTGGAGCCCCTGGGCTATGAGGACAGGCTGAGGGAGCTGAAGGGAGGTTGGAGCAAGGAGGGGACAGCCTCTTCTCCTTGGTATCAAATGACAGGAGCAGAGGCAATGGCTCCAAGCTGCACCAGGGGAGGTTCAGGCTGGATGTTAGGAAATATTTCTTCACAGGAAGGGCTCTCAGACATTGGAACAGGCTGCCCAGGGCAGTGCTGGAGTCCCCATCCCTGGAGGTGTTCCAGCAGCTGACCCTTCAGTGCTGCACTGAGAGTTGGTCTGGACAAGCTTGGAGGTCTCTTCCAACTGGATGTATTCTGTGATTCAGGAGAATCATGATTCCAAATGACTGATCTGTAGGGAGGGTATGAACACATATGACTTGTCCACATACCCCACTGCTGCAGTAGCTTGGTCAGACAAGAAGTACTTAGTGACAAGAAACTCTGGCTACAGTGGGAATTGTGCCATTGCTTTTACTGAGTGCAAGATCTCAGTAACTCAAACTGAGATCTGTCATTCATGTGTCTGCAGAATGAAAGCAGGATGGATGTGCTACCTCAAGTGTACATGGCTTTTAAATGGAAAGCTTATCATATTGAGTGGGTACCCTGAAATGTGTCCAGCTCATGGTATTTTTAGGGCATATTAATTTACCACCCAGCTATGAACACAGTCTCCAAAGATCTGACACAGTTGTGTTGCTTTTTCACTTACTGTTGGGTATTAAATACCAAAGTAGAGCAGACAACCAAGCAATGATGTGCTCATATAGCCAGCGAGCTGGCTGTGCTTAGAAAGCTCTCCTGTAAGTGTAATGTATCATAGAGTGAAAACAATTTGTAGTGAATTTAAATGGATGTAAATAATTCCCATTACAGATCACAGATTGTATACAAGCATGTTTTCCTCCCTCTTTCATCTTTCCCTTCCATATTTCAATAGTTACTAGAGCTAGTCTCATAATTAGCTGCTAATAAGATGCCCTTTCTTGTCCATGAGGCTGCAATGGTTGCTAATGGCATACTCTAGATAACAATCTTCACTGGAATAGCTCTTGGACACCTTCAAACACTCTGCACATGTTTGCAGGTGCCCTCACACAGCTCTGCTGCCTGGGGAAACCCTCACCTGCAGAGCAGGAGCATTCTGCATGCTTTGGCCAGCTCAGTTCTCTGCTCTTCATATTCAGGAAGAGATTTTTCTCCTTGTCTGTCTACTCCGCTACTCAGCCAGCTCTGGCTGACACTGACCCCTATAGCACTGTGCTTGGCCTGAACCCCCAGCGTAGGAGAAGAAACAGCCAGTCATGCCTAACTTCACATCTTATTGATCCTTTTCCTTCTCTGTGGCCAAGGACTGGGGATGCTCCACTCCATGAGCCTGGAGTAGTTTCATGCAACTGTCTACTTGGTAGCTGTGTGCTGTCCTTAACCCCCACTGGACTAACTTGTGCACTGGCACTTATTTCCATCATCCCCAATGCTGTCTGAAGTGTTTTCACCTCCTTCCTGCTAATTCTGACATTTGGACAGAAGCAGCATCACTTCCTAACCATCTCAGAGCCTTGGGAGATGCCCAGCAGGAGTTAGCCGTTCCTTCTGCCCAGCTGGTGGGACAGAATGGTCAGGCTGCCTCTTGTGGGGGAGAAAGTGCAGGAAATGACTTCAGGATTCATTTTATTACTGGATTTTCTTAACTTGCTTTTTGTGCATTATCCAATTCTGTCCATTCTTTTCTCTCTTGTGTGCTGCTATCCTTCCAGTGTTTAGCTTGGAAGCATCTGAGATCCTGTAGGTGTCTGGCAGGGGGCTACAGTCAGGAAGACCACACCAGACAAATGTGTCTTTTAACGCTGCTTCCCTTGAACCTCAAGAACAATTCCACAGAGGCTATGGGAAAGTTTTTCCAGAGACCTTTTTTATCTTTTAATATTTTGCTCATGCCTATGGTATCACTTGCAGATTCACTTTTTTGTACTACTCTGGTATTGGCACATTCCCATTTGACTTTTGGGGTAGCGAGGATCCAATTCATCACCCGTGATAGGGGTGTAAAAGAAACTGGCTGACTATGCACAAGGGTTCTTGTAGTGCTGCTAAACAAGTGCATAACTCGATTTTTCTAATGACAAAGAGGTTAGCTCTCCTGGCTGTGCCTCTGCACGTGTATTTGAGACTTGAGCTGCTGGAGGACTGCAGGCAAAAGCCCAGCAATTCACAACAAGCTCGAGTAAGCCATGGCAGCACTTGTAGAATGAAATGGTTTCTGCAAACTGCACACCTGGCAGGCTTGGGTCAGAAGCACTGAGCATGAGCCTGCAGTGTGCCCAGGCAGCCAAGAGGGCCAACCGCATCCTGGCCTGCATTAGGAATGGTGTGGCCAGCAGGAGCAGGGAGGTCATTGTGCCCCTGGACTCTGCTTTGGTTAGGCCGCAGCTTGAGTTTGGGGACCATGTGGCTAAGTTGGTAGCATGTAAGACTCTTACTGGGAAGGTCGTGAGTTCAAGCCTGCAGTGGGCAGGAGAGTTCTCCCTGGGCAGCAATGTCCTCCCTCCTCAAGAGGGGATTGGACTTGGTGCCATGGTCTAGTCATGGGGTCTGTGGTGACAGGTTGGACTGGATGATCTTCACCAAGGTCTCTTCCAACCTTGGTGATACTGTGATACTGTGATACTGAGTCCTGTGTCCAGTTCTGGGCCCCTCAGTTTAAGAAGGACATCGAAACACTTGAAGGTGTCCAGAGAAGGGCAACAAGGCTGGTGAGAGGCCTTGAGCACAGCCCTGTGAGGAGAGGCTGAGGGAGCTGGGGTTGCTTAACCTGGAGAAGAGGAGGCTCAGGGGAGACTTCATTGCTCTCTACAACTACCTGAAGGGAGGTTGTAGCCAGGAAGGGGTTGGCCTCTTCTCCCTAGCAACCAGCACCAGAACAAGGGGACACAGTCTCAAGCTGCAACAGGGGAAGTTTAGGCTCGAGGTGAGGAGAAAGTTCTTCACCGAGAGAGAGATTCGTCATTGGAATGTGCTGCCCGGGGAGGTGGTTGAGTCGCCGTCCCTGGAGGCGTTCAAGAGGGGACTGGATGTGGCACTTGGTGCCATGGTCTAGTTGTGAGGTCTGTGGTTACAGGTTGGACTCAATGATCTTCAAGGTCTCTTCCAACCTCGGTAATACTACTATACTACTACTATACACTGCTCCTCCGCTTGTCTTTTGTATTAGAGCTAAGTTGTTTCTTGCTTGAATCGGATGGACTTGAAACCCTCTCGCTTCATATAACTCAATACACAGGAAATTCTACCACCACCACCTCACAGCAGCACAGATTTCACTTCAGGTCAGACTTTTCAGTTGTAGTTCCTCTGTTCGTGCTGCTACAGGGCAGGGTCTAACAAATGTTTATTACAGAAAACTGCCTGTATTTGACACAAAGTCATAACCAGAGCCAGCAGATCCCCTTGGCTTTCTCTGGCCACCAGCAAATGTGTGCCTTGCACCTTCTGGAGACACTGACCGTTAGGATTGTATTTTTTTCATTGCTGTACTCGTTAAAAGTAAACACCAGAGGTTTAATGGAGATTCAGGGTGCAAAGACTGAGTGGATACAATGAAGTAAAAGGTACTAATTATGGGTGAGAAGTCAGCGGGGTTTGAAGTCCAGTTCTGGAGCCCCTATTACAAGAGGGATCTGGAGGTGCTGGAAGGTGTCCAGAGAAGGGCCACGAGGATGAGCAGAGGGCTGGAGCACCTCTCCTGTGAGGACAGACTGAAGGAGTTGGGGCTGTTCAGTCTGGAGAAGAGAAGGCTCCCAGGTGACATAATTGTGGCCTTCCAGTATCTGAAGGGGGCCTACAGGAAAGCTGGGGAGGGACTTCTCAGGCTGTCAGGTAGTGATAGGATATGATGCTATGAAGTGCTGCCAGAACACACAATGTGTTTTGGATGACTTGAACTGCAGGGGTTAGTTTGTGGTGGGAAATTAGAATTAACATAAATTGCCTAATCATTACTTTTCTTGTCTGTAAAATCAGATTGACAAGTCCTGGAGGAGGGCAACACTTCTTTTAAGGAGCCTTTGCAGAGGCCATGACTGCTGTACTTGTTCTTGCTGGTACAGATGGGAACTTTGGTGAGTACATTGTGTCTGTCCTGCTTACTTCTTGTTTTCAAGAGAAAAAAGAAACAAGACATAGAATTGTGCAGGTTAAGTACAGGAACACATTTCATGCCCTTGCTCGGAATCCATCTTAGTGGGAAATGTGGTGCATAGGTAAGGTGCACAGTATCATAGTATCATAGTATCAGTCAGGGTTGGAAGGGACCACAAGGATCATCCAGTTCCAACCCCCCTGCCATGGGCAGGGACACCCCACACTACATCAGGCTGGCCAGAGCCTCATCCAGCCTGGGCTTAAACACCTCCAGGGACGGGGCCTCAACCACCTCCCTGGACAACCCTTTCCAGGGCTTCATCACTCTCATGGGGAAGAACTTCCTCCTCACGTCCAGCCTGAATCTCCCCACCTCCAGCTTCATTCCATTCCCCCTAGTCCTATCACTACCTGATAGCCTGAGAAGTCCCTCCCCAGCCTTCCTGTAGCCCCCATCAGATACTGGAAGGCCATAATGAGGTCACCTGGGAGCCTTCTCTTCTCCAGACTGAACAGCCCCAACTCCTTCAGTCTGTCCTCATAGGAGAGGTGCTCCAGCCCTCTGATCATCCTCGTGGCCCTTCTCTGGACACGTTCCAGCACCTCCAGATCCCTCTTGTAATAGGGGCTCCAGAACTGGCTGCAGTACTCCAGGTGGGGTCTCACCAGAGCTGAGCAGAGGGGGAGAATCACCTCCCTTGCCCTGCTGGCCACACTTCTCCTGATGCAGCCCAGGAGCTGATTGGCTTTCCGGGCTGCAAGTGCACACTGAGAGCTCCTGTTGAGCTGCTCGTCCACCAGCACCCCCAAGTCTCTCTCCTCAGGGCTGCTCTCCAGCCAGTCACTGCCCAGCCTGGATTTGTGCCTGGGGTTGCCTCGACCGAGCTGCAGGACCCTGCACTTGGTCTTGTTGAAGCTCCTGAGGTTGGCTTGTGCCCACCTCTCCAGCCTGTCAAGGTCCCTCTGGGTGGCATCCCTTCCCTCCAGCGTGTCTGCTGCACCACACAGCTTGGTGTCATCAGTAAACTTGCTGAGGGGGCACTCGATGCCAGGCTCGAATTCAGCTGCAGCCAGAACCCAAGAGCTTGCTGGCTTCAGTGGTTTTTCACTATTGTGTAAAGGAATGAACTTTGCTTGGGGCTGATTCAAAACTTTTCACCTGAACCCTGATTTCTTTTGTGAAGCTGTCAGTATTCCCCTCTTTATATGCTTTGCAACAGGTCATCTCACTACCACTGATGACAGTGGTAGCCTGGATAAATGCACTCAAATACAGTACAATACAATACAATGCACCAGGTTGGAAGAGACCTTCAAGATCATCGCGTCCAACCCGTCAACCAATCCAACCCACCCAACAACTAAACCATACAGCCAAGCACCCCATCAAGTCTTCTCCTGAACACCTCCAATGAAGGTGACTCCACCACCTCCATGGGTAGCCAATTCCAATGGGCAATCACTCTCTCCGTGTAGAACTTCCTCCTAACCTCCAGCCTAAACCTGCCCTGGCGCAGCCTGAGACTGTGTCCTCTTGTTCTGGTGCTGGCTGCCTGGGAGAAGAGGCCAACCTCTGCCTGGCTACAACCTCCCTTCAGGTAGTTGTAGAGAGCAAAAAGGTCACCCCTGAGTCTCCTCTTCTCCAGGCTAAGCAACCCCAGCTCCCTCAGCCTTTCCTCATAGGGCTTGTGTTCCAAACCCCTCACCAGCTTTGTTGCCCTCCTCTGGACACGTTCCAGCAAGACAACATCCTTCCTAAACTGAGGGGCCCAGAACTGGACACAGGACTCAAGGTGTGGCCTAACCAGTGCAGTGTACAGGGGCAGAATGACCTCCCTGCTCCTGCTGGCCACACTGTTCCTGATGCAGGCCAGGATGCCATTGGCCTTCTTGGCTGCCTGGGCACACTGCAGGCTATGCTGTCAGGCTCCATGAATTCTCCAAGGTAAGCTCTCCCTGTTTGTTTCCCTTATCTCAGCCCCTGGGCTGGAATTGCAGCTCTGGGGATGGGGCAGGAAATGAAGCAGCTCAAGCTCAGTTCTGCATATGGAGTACAAGGTGCCATTGTACACAGACTGCTTGATTTCTTCTCTCTCTCTTTTTGGTAGTCCGCAAGGAGGGAAGGGAGAACCTAATCCTCCTCCCCTGCGCCTCACCCGGTGAATTCTGCTACTTTGTTGATAATGCCAGGAGACAGAAAATTGCTGCTAAAGCCCGCAGTGCTCTGATTTTCACAGCAGATCTGCTTCCCAAGAGCTCAGGGTCTTAAGCAGAGAGGAAATTTCTCCTACTCACTCACATTTTTATCCACCATACAATCCCTGTGTTTAATGCCTCCCAGCATCTTGTCTTGGAAAGCGGCCTCTGCTTTTTGGAACTGTTTTCACATTAAGTATTAAGGGGGAGGGGGGAGAGGGTGGGTGGAATGGGGAGGAAGAAGAAAGTCCTGTTTGCTAGAGAAAACCCCTCTGAGCACCAATATCTGAATGTGCTGTGTGTTGGGATGTTCATATCAAGGATACTTCCTGTGAATCCAGCTCACTTCCAAATCCTGTGGGAATGCAGACAGTTTTCTGCTTCGAAATGTCCATCTTCCAAGGGGTGGGGGTGAGGGAACCTGAAATGTGTCCTTTTCTTCTTCAGGTCTCTGCCAGCCCCCAGGTCTTGGTGGCCATAGGGGCTCCTATCTGTTCTCCAAGTGCTGCACCCCTTGGCTCTGCAGTTTGGTTCCTCCACAGATAAGTGCCATCAGCTCCCAGCAGATGGAACCCACTGCTTGTGAGCCTTCACAGTTTTCTTATGGCTCCTTGAGGCACCAGCTCATCCCCTGCAGCCTGCTGGCAGACACTCTTCCAGGGACTGTTCTCTGACTGTCCTGCTGGAAGCCTGGAAATGTCACACACAGAGACTTTTTACCTTTCTTTTTTTAATGAGCCACTTGCTTTCTGTCTGCATTCCTCCCACCATTTACACTATGTATTTCCCATTCCTTTATAGGTATTAATTCCAACACTGTGCTGTTTAAAGACATCCCTACCAGCTCAAGAGCTGGCATTTGAGCTTGAATGGGGGTTGTGAAAGCTCAGCAAACAGGATCTGCTCTGCTGCAGACCCACACATTTGCAGCGGGGCCGGGGGCTGTGAAGTGGGATGCAGAATGCACCTTTGTAGCGTAAGGATCTGCATGTTTTTACCATTTGTTTTGTTGTCTTAGTCCCATTGTTGTTACTGTTCATTTTGTTCTCTTATTCCCACCAGCACAAGCAGTTTACATGGGGAATTAGAACTGTTGTTTGCTTTCTATTACAGCGCTAGGGAATCGTGCTGGAGAGGAAACTGTGCTATGTGACGATTAGCACAGGCACTGCATCCCAGACCAGCCCATGTCCGCTTAGCTGTGACCGTGCTGGTCAGCTCCGAGCAGGGCCGGAGGAGGCAGCCTGTGTGCCAGGGTGCGCTGCAACGTTTGATCCCCTAGTGAAGACACAAACGGTTGCTCTCAAAATGTCTGCTTTCCTGAGCTACTGGCAACATGGTACAGATATCGATGCCACTTGGCCTGTCACGCTACATTTATTCTTTTCTGTTACAGAGAGAACAAAAATGTTTCCTCTTCACATTAGCTTAACGTTTTCAGAGGCTGGCAGGACAAACACAGCTGACAAACACTCTGTGCTGTGGCACTGCCCTACACGTCATGGTAGCGTAAGAAAACGGCTCCTGAGCTATGGCTCCACGCTGAATCCACCACCCTGATGCCTGGCTACATCTCTTGGAGGAAATAGTGCAGGGTCAGCAGAGAAAAGGTTCAGCAGCAGATGAGCAGGTCCCTGGTTATCAGCCGTGAGCTGTTGCTGCATGAGCACAGCAGAGCGCTGTGATAGCTGTCAGAGGGGCCTTTGGCATGTGCATGCAGCATGGCCCTTGCAGAAATGACTCTCCAGCTTCCTGTGTGCGGTGCTCCTCGCTCCAAAACCACACTGGTTTCACCCCTGCCTCCCCCTCCCCCTTTCCACCCCCCCCCCCAAAAGTTCCAAGCCCTTTTCCCCCACTTTTAAACACAAGGTCCTTTCCTGTTGCATCATAGCTGTTTTGAGGTCCTCTGAGATTTTGCTGAAAGCCCTTTTAAGAAAACTCATGTAGAAAATATCAGCTCAGTTTTCCCTGTGTCTGGCCTACTGACTGCTTTAAACCTCTCCAGAGAGTTTGGAGATAGGAGTTACTTCTGCTCACATCCCCCATGCCGACTTTACCCCAGCATATTAGAGGTACTTCTGTGTTTGCTGATCTTATTTGATGAAGCATTTTCTGTGCTGGCTGGTACAGATTTCAGGCTTACCAAGCAGTAGTTTCTGAAGTCTCTTCTGAAATAAATGCTTTTAAAAAGCTGGTGTCACCTTTTCTCTCTTTCAGACCTTGGGGAATCAAGAAGATTCTAAGTGAGAGGCTATGCACCACTGTTAAAAATTAATGTGTTTATTTCATCTTGAGTTTCTTCTGCATTCTTGTTGAATGCCACCTGCCCTCGTTCTTTGTCTGCATGTTCCACAACATCCCCTCCCAACACACAGACTGTCTTGTGCAGTCCCTCTAAGACAGGCTCTGGCTTTCCTCACTGATTTCCTCCAGGGTAAGTGAAGAATTAATTTAGCCTTTCTGCTATGACCTTACCTTCTATGACTGCTTATTCCAGCTCCTGATCAAGGACCTCACCAGCCCTCTGACAGACAGGCTTCCTGCCTGTAGGGCATCTAAAGACAAATTTATTATTTGTTTAGATGCTTTTTGGAAATTGTTCTTCCACGCCATGGCCTGTTCTCGTGCCTTTTCGGTGTAACCTGCCAGCTTTCCTACTTTCTGCTTTTGGGCACATCTGCAGACTTTCCAGCGGACACCTACTTGCTTCTAACCACCTTTTCCCTCTGCTACTGGGTCCTGCCAGATTTTCCTTTCTGATCCTTCTCAAGTCTTTGCTGACAAGCAGGTATGTCCTCCAGCCCAGTGGCCACCAACACTCTCTGGTCTGTCTGGGAGGATCTAACCCTCTAGGGTTGTTTTCTAACAAGTTCCTTTTATCTGGTTCCACTTCCTGATGTCAGTACGATAGTGGTGAATTGTCTGGCTCCTGTTGTGCTTGCAGAGTGGTTTAGACTATGTTGTGGTTTGTGACACAGATGCTTAAAGGGGGCAGTCTAGGGTAGATGGTGCTCTTTGGATCAGTTCTTCTCTTGAAAGTTCCTTAAATAGCTGCTCCATGCAGCAGCCATTGATTGCATCTGGAAATACTCTCTACCACTCCCTGAAAGGAGGTTGTTGCTCTCTTCTCCCTAGCATCAAGTGGCAGAACGAGGAAACGGCCTGAAATTGGGCCAGGGCAGCGTTAGGTTGGTCTCTTCTCCCAGGCAACCAGCACCAGAACAAGAGGACACAGTCTCAAGCTGCACCAGGGGAGGTTTAGGTTGGAGGTTAGGAAGAAGTTTTACACGGAGAGAGTGATTGCTCATTGGAATGGGCTGCCCAGGGAGGTGGTGGAGTCACCATCATTGGAGGTGCTCAGGAGGAGACTTGATAGGGTGCTTGGTTGCAAGGTTTAGTTGATTAGGTGGTGTTGGATGATGGGTTGGACACGATGATCTTGAAGGTCTCTTCCAACCTGGTCTATTCTATTCTATTCTATTCTATTCTATTCTATTCTATTCTATTCTATTCTATTCTATCCTATCCTATCCTATCCTATCCTATCCTATCCTATCCTATTCATCAGGAAAAAATTCTTTGCTGCAAGAGTGGTCAGGGATTGGAACAGGTTTGTTCTGGTCTATTCTATTCTATTCATCAGGAAATAAATTCTTTGCTGCAAGAGTGGTCAGGGATTGGAACAGGCTGCTCAGGCAGGTGGTGGAGTCACCATCCCTGGAGGTGTTAAAAAACCTCCTAGCATGTGGGACATGGTTTAGTGGCCATGGTGTTGGGTTGACAGTTGGACTCAAAGATCTTAAGGGTCTTTTACAACCCAAGCAATTTTGTGATTCTGTCAAAGGCAGACCTTAAGCCACACAGGGGTGGCTGAAGCCATCAGTAACTGTGGTAGCTCAAAGAGGAGGCAAGGGCCTTCAGTTTCCAGTTTCACGAAGCTTTGGTCAAGATTAAGATTCACAAGGTCCCCAGTGCCAAGGTTTGGCTGGGTTGGCAGGTTTTGCTGTCCCACCTTGCTGTCAGAGACCGCAAAAGGGCAGGAGTGAAACCTATAGCTAGGAGGAGGAGCTGGGGGCAGCAAAACCACCTTGGGTGGGCAGCAGCACACCACTGATTCAGGAGTACCCTGGGGGTAGGTTCTTACAACCCAAGAGATTCTTTCACTCCCACTTCTAAGGGTCTAGCTTTTCTTTCAGGAATCTAATTGCTGAGCCTGAGGAGGAGTTGTAGAGGGCCACATGTGTGTGTGTTATCTGATTGAGCAGAACCCTCTGCCTGAGAGCTGCCAGCCTGCTTTGCACCATGTATCAGAGGCTGCTCAAGGCGTTTGAGTGGTGTAGGTAAAACCAAGCTCTGTTGCCTGAGGGTTGAGAGGCTGATGCTCAGCTGGAGCCACACAGCTCCTGCAGCTCCAAAGAAGAATCAAGGTAAGAAGGAAGTGGCAGCGGCTCTGGCTGCCGAGAGGTAGAGAGAGACAGAGATCAGCTTGGTGCTGCTGGAGGACTGGAAAGCAGCCACGGATATGCTGGAGAGTGTGTTCCTGCTCTGCAGCCAGCCAGGCTCTGCAGCCACGAGCCAAGCAGGTGGTGGGGACGGTTGCTTCAGCAGCCTGCTGCCCTTGGCATGCCTTGAGCCAGCCCTAATAACTGGGATTAGAAGAAAGGGAGTGCTTTAGGGCAGCTTAGCAAAATCCAGCAGTTAAACACTCTCTGTGCAGAGGCAGCAAGTGTCTGTCTGGGGCTGCCCAGCTTCCCCTAACACTGAAGGTGAAAGAAAGTGCCAAAGACAAAAAGTGAGAGGCAACATGGAAACTTTTGTAGTTTGAGAGGCACTCTCTGTTCTTTTCCTTTACTCACCTTTGTTCTTGTGCTTGTTCCCATTATCCTTGTGATGGTGAAACCCATGCACATCAACAAATCTGATGAGATTTTTTCCTAAATTCAAAGTGTATTTGCATGGGGGGGGGGGGGCTGCAACAGTGATGATGGCAGATGACAGTACCCCACTTGGGCAAGTCAGATTGTAAGGGAGGATTATAGGCACTGACTCCATGAAGCTGGCTCCAGTGCACCAACAGCAAGAGTTCCACTGCTGATACTCCAGAGCATGCTAAGCAAAATCACTTCTGTTGAGTTATGCTTTCCATCACCAAGAGAAACTAAACACTAGGGAGTGGGATTCAGATGCTGTCTCTGAACTTTCTTCTCTAAGTGCCTGTAAGAAAAGATTTGATGTGCAAGACAGTTGTGTTCAACTTTAATAGTATACTTGCAGTAAAAATAGCTTAAGGAAAAATCACTTCCCTGCCTTTGATACTTCTCTGGCTTCACAGACATGTGAAGGCTTCATTGTAGAGTTCCTTGTTGACTTAGATTAGGTTTATGAGCATTTGGCACTATTGGGAACACAGAGTGAATTTGTAAGCTGCAGCATTTTCAGCAATGCTGTTCTATTGGTGTCATGTGATTAAACATCACTTTTGGAATATGTTTGAGCAGTAAAGAAGGAGATAAAAAGGACTAGCAGTCACAGAATCATAGAATCCATAAGGTTGGAAAAGACCTCAAAGTCCAACCTGTCACCCAACACCTCATGACTACTAAACCATGGCACCAAGTGCCACATCCAATCCCCTCTTGAACACCTCCAGGGACGGTGACTCCACCACCTCCCTGGGCAGCACATTCCAATGGCTAGCAACTCTGTGTGAAGAACTCCCTCCTCACTTCCAGCCTAAACCTTCCCTGGTGCAGCTTGAGACTGCGTCCTCTTGTTCTGGTGCTGGTTGCCTGGGAGAAGAGACCAACCCCCTCCTGACTACAACCTCCCTCCAGGTAGTTGTAGAGGGTTATAAGGTCTCCCCTGAGCCTCCTCTTCTCCAGGCTAAACAATCCCAGCTCCCTCAGCCTCTCCTCATAGGGCTGTGCTCGAGACATCTCAGTCCTTTATATCTGCAGTATTTCTATGGACTGCCTGCCATAAGCTCCTGGGAAAGAGTGCTCTGTCCAGTGGCAGAGAGCAGCTGCATCACCACTACCCATGGGTACAATCCCTCCCTATTTGATATTGCCAGAAGAGCCTTGGGAGATTTTTCTCAATCTGTTTGGCTTTGGTGCATCTCGGAATTTCATCTCTCCAGTCTGCTCCTGCAGGAATTTTTCCTGCTAATCCCATGTAGGGGAAAAAAAATAGTAATGAGAAGGTAAACCAAGGGGAGAGTGCTAACAGCCACCATGCTTCCTGTGGGCCCCAGCCCATGCACTCAGCACCAACGCACAGCTCCTGCAGAAGAGCCTGCTTGCTTCTCTTGCTTTCCTGGACACACAGTGCAAAGCACTGAAGTGCTTTCCTGAACCTTCTGCCGATGTCAGCAACTCAGTGATTTCAGCAGGCACTGCTGAGGCCCAGACTCGCTCCTTGGAGGCAGTGCTGCTAGGGTAGTAAGTTGGCTGTGGGTGATATGGCCAGGATGTGGTAGGTGCAATACTGCACACACTATGAGTTGCAAGGTGCCTGGTTTTGCTGAACAGCTGAGGTAACTGGGGTGTGCCATCCAGCTTCCAGGTAGGAAGACAGAGGACCTTGGCACTATCCAGTGAGTTTAGTTTCCGATTCCAGCAAAAATAAACACAGCTTTGAAGACCATATGTGAGGGATGCAGTTCCTGGCATACAATGGCACAATGAGCACTAGGTAGCATGTATGGAATGAGAAGACCGGACCCATGAGACCAGCCTGCTGTGCCCCAGGGTCTCTGGGCCGTGAGCGCTTGCCCACCTGCACTGGGGGAGGGGTGTGTGGGGGAGCAGGCAGGGCAGGGGGAGGGAACAGGCAGAGCAGACAGCAGGACAAGCAGAGCAGCAGCAAGACAGGCAGAGCGGGCAGCAGGGCAGACAGTGCAGCGGCAGGAGCACAGGCAGGGCAGGCAGCAGGACAGGCAGGGTGGCAAGACAGGACAAACAGGGTGACGGGCAGGGCAGGCAGCCCTCTATCTGGCGCCTTGGGTCGGTGCCGCGATCGTTCTGAGAGAACCGTGCTGGTTGGGAGACGAGGTCTCGGTGGGCGCTGCCCCGGCGCCGGGGAGGTCGCAGCACGGCGCTACCCGGTGCCACGGGGCCAAAACGGGCTGGGGTGGGAACGGCTCCGGCAGCGCCACGGCTCCCGCCAGCCCCGAGGACCCGCCGCCTCCCGCTTTCCTCCTCCCCCCGCCTCCGCGGGTGCCGGCGGCGGGGCCGCGGGCGGGCTCCCGGTGCGGCCTGGCGGGGTGGTGGCAGAAGCTCCTGCGGGACGCGCCCCCCACGGCCCGGCCCCGGCGGAGGGCGGGCGGAGGCGGGCGCGGGCTGCACCTGCCGGGGAGGAGCGGGGCGGCGCGGCGGGGCTCGGCGGAGCCATGCCGGCAGCCACGGTGCCGGGGCTGGAGGTGCCGCGAACGGCCGCGCCCGGCCGGGATAGCGGCGGCCCGCGTGGATACACAGGTATGAGCCTGGCCCCGGAGGGTCCCGCACCGCTGCTCGCACAAGTCCTCTCCTGCGCCGCAGTGGGAGGCGGGGATGTCAGCGGGGAAGCGAAAGACCTCGGGCAGGATGCAGAACTCCCCCCAACCCGCGCAGGGATGCGGGGTACGCGGGGCAGAATGCGAGACCTGGACAGAGATGTGTGCCCCTTGGGAAGGGGCGCGGAACTTCCTGGCCAGGGTTGCGTTACACCTCCACCTTCAGCTCCGACACCCCCTCCCGAGGCAGGGCACCGTCCCCGTCACCCTCAGCGCCGACTCCGGCGCCGGTGCCTGCGGCGCCTCACCCTACCCCCGAAGTTCTTGGGGACACCACGCCTCGGGACGAGTGTCCCAGAGCCCGCACGGGAGGGGGCTTGAGGGATCCCGGCGGCCCTGAAGCTGCTGTGCTAGGGCTGCGTTCCGGGTGCCGAGACGGAAACGACAGCTTCTGCGGACAGAGGCTGCGGTGGCAGCTGAGGGATGCCGAAGGCTGAGGGCTGCTCCGGGAGCCACCAGGGCTGGGTGTCCGAGCGGGGCTTCATTCGGCAGCCCTCTCCTCAGCGGGTCCTCCCGGGTGTCTCCGGAGGTGGCTGTGGCGCCCCGTGGCAAGTTGAGGACACAGCCCTCCGTGAGTACCCTGCGAGGGGGGCCCTGCAGCTGCCTCAGCGTGGGGGCACGGGAGGAACCCCGGGAGCATGGGGTGAGCGCGGGGGTTGCGGGGCGAGCGGCCGGCAGCTGTGAGGCTGCGCAGCCGTGGCATCAGTGATACTTTAAAAGATGGAAGAGGCGCAGAACGGACGTTCTGGCAGCCTGTTGGAAACGGCTAGTCCTCAAGAGAAACAGTCTCTGGGAAAATGCAAATGGACTGGGTAGGAAATGGAAATCGGTCTTCTAATGGACAAGGATATTCCACTGAGGAGTGGAATGAGAAAACAATTCCAGTTTTTTGGCTTCCTTGTCTCTCTCGCTCCCCTCAGTCTCTCAGCCCCCTCAGCTTAGTTATCCGATTTTAATTGCACGCATCACAACATCCTCCCCAAACCCCTGGGACTCCAGCGGGTCCCATTAACTCGGGACGGGAGCTGACAGAGGGTCTGGCACACGGCCACCCCACACGGGCAGGGTGCGCACCCTGCGTGAGGGCTGCAGCCTCTGCGGGGTCCTGGCTTGGAGGGAGTATTGCGGCGGCCTCAGCGCACTGCCCCGGGGGCTGGCGGGGCGGAGGGAGCCTGCGGAGCTGCCGCCCGCCGGGCCCTCCCCGCCGTACTGCGGGCCCCGGAGCCGGCCGGGTTTTTCCCGGGTCCATGCCAGCGGGGCTGAGAGCTCCTGACACGCAGGGAGCTCATTCCCCTCACCCCGTGTCCCCGGGCTGCCTGCGGGTTGATCTGCTGGCGCCGATGGCGTGGTAGGGCTTGAAACTGCGCCCGCCGCTGCTTGGAATTGCACGCCCCCAATGCGTTTGATTTGCGTTTAATTGAGCAGCTCATTTAAAAATACAAAACAAGTTCTGAGCAGCCTACTTCGAGAATTAACAACTCGAACACAAGTGTAAACCCTGTTGCTCTAATGTTACTAATTGTTGACTTTTTCTTTCTTGTGTAAAACCATGTATATTTGGCTGCTTTTATTTGCTGTGTCAGATTGTCTTCTGGGGCTGGGTTTGACCCCCAGTTAGTGTGAGGTCTGAAGGGGCATGTCCATCGTGTGCTACACTCAGCCTTTCTCTCTCTGCCTAAGCTGATCTTGCTCTGTGTAGATTTCTGGCAAAATTCCCTGAAATCAGGATCTACCAAAAGAGAAAAAAAAAAAAAAGGTTTGTCATTTAGACCAGAAATCCAGAAATCCTCCCTCAGTTAATCCCTCAGATATCCACAAACCTGACTTCTTTCAGGCATGTCTCCAACCAGAACAACAAACACCATTTTCCCCCAGGAGTTCACAGTGAAGTGCTAAATTGGAGCAAAAAGGGAGCACACAGAATCCAGGCACAGCTCTGGCTGCACATAGCTGCTGCATCTGCTGTAGGACCAGCAGAGCTGCTTGTGGCACATGGGGTTTGCCAGACCTTTGGTGGGTGTCATGGTCCCTCATCCCCTCTCCTCTCATTTCCTGCCCTGGCTTGTCTTGGCCTTCACCACCTGTGCAGATTTCACCTGTGCTGAGTATCCATTTGTTGCTATGGACGTACTGAGCTGGGTGGACAGGTTAGATCTGAGAGGTTGAGCTGGAAGGATGACTGCTTGTGTAATTTGAAATTGAACTGCAGCTCAGGCTGCTGGATTTAAGTGCAGCCGTGGTACTTAGGCAGCAGTGTTTGCTGGGGCAGTGACCTCCAGGGAAGGCTGATGACAGCTGTTGCACAGGATCTTTCATTGTGACCACTGGTGACCACTTTTCAAGCAGCTCTGACTGAGTGCTCCCCTTACAAAATTTCAGGCTGTGAGCCATAGGGCAATAATAAGGATTTGCAGGGATAAACTCCCTCTCAAGTTCCTTTTGCAGAGGATGAAAAAAAAAAATTGTGGAAGAATTTTGAATCAACACTTGAATGAGAAGTTAAACAAGCTCCTTGTGATGCCTGTGCTGCTCAGAGGGTCCCACAGCTCCCTGCGACACAGCTCTGCCATTCCAGCACCCTGCTTTTCTTGGGTTTGCCCACTTTTTGAAGGCTGCTGTCTCCCTCTGACAGTCTCACCTTGAGCAGGGGGTTCCATGCCACCCCGTGCTTGAGCAGGTCCTGACTTACACTTTGGGAAGTTCAGTGGGTTGCTCATGTACCCAATGTAGCAGAAGGGCAAATGTGCAGAGCATGGGGTGGGGGACGAGTGCAGCAAATAATCTTGAAGCTGAGAAGCCTTCTTCAATTCAGCCTCTTACATTTTTAAATGATGCAGATGCTTTTATATGTTCCACATCCTACTGTGGTTGTTTTGCTGCCACACCAGCATTTCAGTATTATTGTCCTTCTGCAGTAGTTCACTGTGAACAGAGAATCATCGACCATCTCTTTCCAGGCTTATTATGTTGTCTGGAAAAGCCTCTGAAATGCTCCCGTCAGTGGTGACCTGAGCTCTTTCCTGCTCTGCAGCAATTGCCATGAAGCTAGGTGCTGCCATCAGCCCTGCCACTGCACTGCCACTGCACTGCCACTGAGTTGCTGCTGCCTCTGAAGCAGCTCAGAGTTTACTGAGCACTCTTTGGGTGAAGTAGGAAAAAGAGGAAGGAGTAACAAGGGTGTATCATTATTGTTAGTCTCCATGTTGCTGAAGCTGAGAGTTCTGGCTCCCTGTTTTTCCAGGGTGTGATTCCTCCCTGCTTCCCCAATGCAGTCCTGTAGCTCTGTCGGCCTGGGCTAGTACACGCTCCTGTGAACCTACCGCTGCATCTACAAATACATTGGTGCAGCCACAGACAAAAACAGGATGGGAAAGAAATACAGAACACGACAGAAATAATTGTCATGACAGGTTATAAAGGCGCAGGTCTCTTGCAGCTGGCTTGTGGACTATAGTTGCAGTTCTTCATCCCTCTCCCTTCCCAATCCAGGCAAAAAGAGAGGCTGCCTGAGGTAAGGTGCAGTGTGCTGCAGGATGCTGTGAATGTTACCTCCAGACCAAGCTGTGGAAGGAGTTGTCTAGCAGACACCGTTTAAGGGAAGAGACATGACCTCTGGTGTAGGACAGCCACAAGCTACACTTTGCTGGAGGGTGGAAGAAGTATCACCACATATTTGCTCAGTTATAGTCTGGGTGGCTGTGGGTGGCCATGGTGGGATGCAGGCACCAGGCTGGATGTACCTTTGGTGTGAGTGGAGCTGCCTGTTCCTTTGTTTTGAGGAACTGCTTTTTTCAGAAGTCAGTTTCCTTGCCAGCGCAGAAACTGAAACCGTATCACTGAGCAGTCAAGAGCTGCTCTTCCAGGAAAGCAACACAAAAGTTGTTCTTCAAAGCCAAGAGCTCTGCTGCTGTGCAGAAGGGCTGCAAGAAGGTTTTTCACCTTGTTCCTGTGATCCTAAGATGCAGCTCAGTATTTAGGCTGGGGAAGAATATCCTGACCCCAAATTTCCACTTCCACAGGGCAGAGCATGACACAACTTGGAATATATGGGCTTGTCATTTCTTCAAGGTTGTTTCTCCTTCCTTTTTCTCTCATGTGAAACCTTTCTCAAAATGAAACCTTTGGTTAAATAGGGTAAAAGAAGTGACAGTTGCAGAATTTCAGCTAAGTGGTTTTATCTCCTGTACTGCAAGATGCTAATCTTAGCGGTTAGGTATTTGCAGCTGGCATTGCTACTGCATTGAGGGAATGAATTCTGGGCTTGTCATAAAACCTCTTGTGTGGTACAATATGGAGAAGGAAAAGACTTATTAGGTCTTCTGGCCCAGTCATGCATGGTGCTAGATTGTTCCCTCTGGTATTCTCCAGCAGTTTATTCTAGCTACTTCTAAACCTAGTGAGACTTCAGAATTTCAGCTAAGGAATGAAGTGAGATGAGTGTTTTGGACCCAAGCCATTGGTAATTCAAAAATCAGAAGTCAGTCCCACAATGCCACCCAAATGCTAGCAGGTAATCCCGCACTTCCTGGGTTAGCTCTGACCATGGATTGTTCTAGGAGACCAAAATCCTGCTGATTTGGCTGTTACCGTTGTGGCAGAGCCAGGAGATCTCTGACTCTTTCCTGTGAGAATGTGGAGCCTCCCAGCATGTCTGCAACTGTAAACCAGAGAACTTGAACTGTGCTGGAACTGGCACTAGTTAGTCACAATTGCCACTGCCTTTTTACATGGCTGGCACTGCAGAATCTTGCCTTCAGTCCTTTGACAGGGCCAAGCCAACATGTAGGACAGTTGCTCACATAGACATTGTATTGACATGCTGTCTTTCAAAGGTAGTCAGAGGTAAGCAAGTGTGGTATTCCGAGGAGCAGTTCTGACTAGCTCAGTGGATCAAAAGATTGGCAGAGAGATGATTTTGCAGTTGTGACTGGTTTAGGCTGTGGAAGTCTGCCTCTCACATTTGGTTTGGTTTTAAGATGGCAGTGAGAAATGCAGAAGGTGCAGCATGAGCAACTGCTCACTAAAATAAATTAATTCCTGTGTCTGTTGAGTGTTTCAGAGATGGGATTGATCTGGTGCAAGCTCTTGCCAGCAAAGCAGAGGCTCAGTGGCTGGCACAGAGATGCTGGCCCAACAGCCCAGCCCCCAGGCTGTGCAGGGAGGCATCACTGGCACCAGCATGTCTGCACCAGTGGAAACTGAAGCAGCATTGGCTGGTGGAGACACTTGTAGGGGAAGAGGAGAGGTTATCTGTTTGCCTTTCTTCTAGCACAGGTAGAAGCAATTATTAAGGTATTCTTTCTGGGGTGAAATAAAGCCAATGATGCTCATATGTGCAAGTCTCCTGAGCAAAGGGGTTTGATTTGAAATGATTTTGAAGAAGGGTGAAAATGGGGATAGAAGGTGGGTTAGGTGAAGGGAAGAGATGGGATGCAAAACCCAAGTGTGTGTGTGGGCTGGGAAACAGTGTTTGGAAGGGTGTTCTGGACTGGGGTAGCCGAAGGAGGCACAAGATGCAAGTTTTGTTGTTTGATTCCTTCTGGTCAGGAGAGGAGAAATTTGTGCCTTCGTGTAAAAGTGCAGAATGATACTCAGGAGAGCTTCTGCTCAGAACTGCAGTAACCTCCCAAGACTGGGATCATCGCTGGTTGCTTGGGTTGGAAGAGGTATCTGTGCTGGATGCAGAGGCTTTGCTTTGCTCTAAAAAGATGCACCCTGTGAAGCCAGTGGCACTTTTGCATAGCAAGAGAGGGCTCCATTGTTTGGCTTATTATTGTTAATAAATACAGAGATGGAGATTGGAACTAAGTTTGTCACTCATTTAAAACATAAATCAGAGACTGTCCTTGCCCCATACTGTGCCCATCCGAAAGCTGCCAGTGATTTAGCTGAATTATCTGGTGCAGTTCTTAGTTTCTTGGACGTGCAGTGAGGGAAGTGATGGGCATGGGACTGCTGTGCTTTGATCCAGTGGCTTGAGCCAGCTGGCATTGTGTGTGCGACTCACCTGCAACCAGTGACTCTTAATGGGACTGCTCCACTCTCCTTATCCCGGCATCCCTGGCAGTCTCCATGCCACCTTTCACTAATTCCTGTGTCCACGGAGGCTGGAAGCAGATGTGCTCATTGCCTCACAGTGTTAATCATTGCTGTGCTTGAATGCCTCCTGGCAGCACTCTGCATGACTTGCATGTGCAGTTCTGCAGGTTGCTTTTTATCTACAGCCAGGCTCCTGGATGCATTCCCCTCTGCTATTGTGGGTGAAGCCCAGGAACATGAAAGCAAAATCCAGCAGAAAAAAAAAAAAAAAAAAAAGAAAAAAAAGAGAGAAAATGAAATAAGAAAACTAAAAAGTTATAAAAGTGTAGAGAAGGTTTTTAAATCTGTCTGTTGGGTCCTCATTCTGTGAATACTTTCTGTCACCATAATAAATTGCATGCTACTGCTAACTCTCTCAGACTGGTGTCTAAAAAGATCAGTTATTCACAGAAATTCTTGCTGGCAGTTGAGGAGGCTGCATTCAGCAGCCTAACACAGCAAACCCAGAACAGGAACAGTTTCAGCTTGCTACTGGGAAGGGAAAAAAACTTGCAGAAGCCAAACCAGGCCAAGCTGAGTGAGCAAATGTAGGCAGGATCTCTAGCACTCAGTCTAACAGAATGGTTGGAAATTCCCCTAGAAAACTAGCAAAGCTGTATTCAACAGTCTGCTTTGAAAGAAGAAGGTAGTTTCAAAGAGAAAAGCTCAAGAGCTTCTGTATTCTTTACAAACAGCTGCTCTGTGCAAATGCAGTTCCTATGGTATGGGGCTTTGGGGCCAAAAGTGAGGATGTAACCACCAAGCAGCAAGCATTTCTGGTCCACCTGAAATGCCATGTTGGGAGTGAATTTTGTAATGCCTGAAGCCGTTTCTGGCCAGCTCTGGGCTCTTGCCTCCGGTGCAGTGCTCTCCTTGTGTGCTCCTCTGCCGGCAGGGATTTCTGCCCTCCATGGAGGTTGTGCCCAGCCTAGCAAGTGTTGCACAGGAGCGAGACACCACCAGCTGCGTCATCAGGGGGCATCTGGACTTATCAGCAACATTCACTAACCCTGAGTGTCTGCACACTGCTGTGCACGCACCAGCCCCAACAGCTGCTGCAGGCAGATAACCTGGGGCCCTCGAATGCACAGCTGGGCTCAGCTCCATTCCTCCATGGTGCCTGGCTCAGGGGTGTCCAGGGCATCCTTCATCCCTCCAGCTGTGGCTCCTGACAGACAGGTGCTTTTCCTGTGACAATAGGTGTGAGGCTTTCTTTTGGCTGCTCCAGTACCCAGCTTCCTAGTGCAGAGCTGAGCTGCTGCTCTATCTGTTGCAAATGAAGCAGACTGTTAAAAACGCTGTTAAAAGAGGGAGCTGCCTGATGCTGCCAGGGCATCACATGCAGACTCATTTCTCCATCATGTGTGTCCAGATAATAATATTCTATTCTTTACCCTGTAGTTCCTGAGATTCTTTGTTTAGTTTTGCCCAGCTCTCCTGCTCATCTGTGCAGCCCACTGGGGATCACCAGGAGCATCAGGGATTTAGGTGTTGAATCTGTAGGTCCGGAGCTTGAAGGGCAACATTGCTTCTGCTTTCTTTCTCTTTACAAGAAGCAAAACCTTGCTCAGTTTACCAAAGATCTACTGCAGCATTTAATTTTGGATACAAAACTTTGGTAATTATCAAGGGACTCCAGAAAATGTTGGATTTGCTACTGGCTGACTTCAGGTTCAATGTAAAATTGATCCACTTAGGTGTTTAAAAAATTGTCTGCTCGACAGGAAAAATCTGGAGGGTTTCGCAGAGGTCCTTGCTGGTGCTTGTTGTGGTTTGACACCCCACAGAATGTGGCATTTGCCTCAAGAAATAAATTACCACACTGCACAGAATTTGGAAGTAAAATGAAATTATCATCTACAGAACCAAACTAAATATAAAAGCATAAAAGATAATAAACATACACAAAAATCTGTTTACATATGAAACGAGACGATAACCCAGCTAAGCCCCCCTGGACACCGAGAGCCCAGAGGGCTGCTGCTGGCTAAGAAGTTATCTCCCTCTCATCCCAGCCAGTGTTCTTACTGGTAACTCAAACAAGAACCAGCAGGACAGGCAAGGCAAGGTCAAAGTAGAAAAAACTGGGGGAAAGGCGCAAGAGAGAAGTGAGAGAACAAGCTGTGCTCCAGACTATATAGAAGCTACAGGCTGGGGTGAGAGTGGCTGGAGAGTGGCCAGGCAGAGAGGGACCTGGGGGTACTGGTTGATTGTAGGTTGAACATGAGCCTGCAGTGTGCCCAGGCAGCCAAGAAGGCCAATGGCATCCTGGCCTGCATCAGGAACAGTGTGGCCAGCAGGAGCAGGGAGGTCATTGTGCCCCTGTACACTGCACTGGTTAGGCCACACCTTGAGTCCTGTGTCCAGTTCTGGGCCCCTCAGTTTAGGAAGGATGTTGTCTTGGCCTGGAGAAGAGGAGACCCAGGGGTGACCTTATTGCTCTCTACAACTACCTGAAGGGAGGTTGTAGACAGGCAGAGGTTGGTCTCTTCTCCCAGGCAGCCAGTACCAGAACAAGAGGACACAGTCTCAGGCTGCACCAGGGCAGGTTTAGGCTGGATGTTAGGAAGAAGTTCTATACAGAGAGAGTGATTGCCCATTGGAATCAGCTACCCATGGAGGTGGTGGAGTCACCTTCATTGGAGGTGTTCAGGAGGAGACTTGATGGGGTGCTTGGTGCCATGGGTTAGTTGTTTAGGTGACTTGGATTGGTTGATGGGTTGGACGCGATGATCTTGAAGGTCTCTTTCAACCTGGTGAATTGTATCGTATTGTAAGTTTGCAGACCAGTGAAATGGAATAAATTTATGTCTTATATTCTGTTCAGCCCCTTGAAGAGTCCATCCCACTGGGCTGGAATTCTCTGGAAAACTTTTTTTACATTTAGGACACTCGTCCCTTAACCTGTAACAGTGCTAAACCCTCTTAAAAGGCCACAGAGCTGGAGCTTTTCTGATAGTGAGCCCTTCTCTTGGGCCCATTGGCAAGAGGGATGCTGTAAGGTGTTTGTGTCAGAACTGGCTGGACAAGGGGGTTTTGACATTTGTCTTCTGCATTATGAAGGCACCAAAAGCAAGAGAGAGGATTCTGGCTGAGTGTCCCTGTTCACAGGGTCAGCATTTCCAGTCCCAGTTTCTACGAGGCCCACAGCCTTCTCCAGACCCTAGAACTGCCCATCATTGTCTGTGTGAAGGGAGAGGGCTGAAACAGTCCTGTTCTTGTAAGTGGCTGTTGGTTCAAGCAGAAACTTCTTTACTTTAAGGGTGAAGGAGCACTGGAAAAGGCTGTCCTGAGAGCTTGTGGAGTCTCCTCTGGAGACCTTCAAAAGGTACCTGGACATTGCAATTCTGGGCAGCCTGATCTAGGTGACCCTTATTTTGAGGGAGTTGGACTGGATGATCTCCAGATGTCCCTTCCAACCCCCTCTGTTCTACGATTCTCTCATCAGAGCAGGGAGAAGGGCTTGCCAAAGACAGGCTGCTAGTGAAACTTGTCTGTTTTCTTCTTGATCTGTGTTAGCCAGGTGGTAAATCCTGAGTTGGATGCTGAAATCAGAGTTCCCCAAAGTCATTGTCCTTCTGTAGCAGATTTGTTTAACTTGTATTTTGTTTGTGGTGATTGTTCTCTTGCAGTTACTGTGCTGATGAAAAATGCTTTGAGCATTGGTCCAGGGTAATGTCTTATCTCAGTTATGGACACAGGAAATTGTGAACATGTCTGGGCATCACTGGGAGATACAGAGAATCTGCTTCATGGAGCCCTTGTGTAGCTTTGCACCAGCTGCAGAAAAGTTTCAGGCAGCTGCACAGGGGTAACCAATGGGAAGTTATTGATGAGCAATGGGGAGAAATACTGATGGAAGTAATAAATGCATCTACAGCCTTTGTCAGCCTGATGCTTCACGAAGGACACTTTCACCAAGAAGGATGTGCCCCTCAAAACCTTTCTGAGGACACAGAAGGACTTGGTAGTAGAGGGAGGGCATGGGGATGCTCATGATCCTTGTTATTACCTGGAGACAAGGACCTGACCTGCAGATTTCAAATTCAGAGTTGAGCTGAGAGATTAGTTTGTCGTGGTTTGTGTTTGCCACATCCCTGGTTGGCTCTCCCTGGAGGTGAGGTGACAGATCCTGGGGTGACACTTGCATCTTACTTTGCATTTGAACCTCTCCAGAAACTGCAGATGTGGAGATGCATGGGGAGGCTGGGGACCACCTCTAGAAGACTCTGGCATTGTGGAACCAGTTACTTCTGTTTGCCTTCTTGCAAATCCCAGTGCCTATCATGAAAGAAGCAGTGCTAGCAGACTCTGGAGGCAAGCAAGTCAAGGGCTGGATCTCTCTGTGCCCAGTGGGGCCTGGGCTCAGCTCTTTGCAGGGGTGGATTTTGGTTGCGTTCTGGTGACATATCCATCAGCATCTTCATCACTGACTTGGACAAAGGGGTGGAGTGACACCTCAGCAAGCTTGTTGACAGCACAAAACTGGGAGGAGTGGCTGGCACCCTGTCAGGCTGTGCTGCCATTCAGTGGGGCTGCAGTACTGAGCAAAGGGGAACCTCCTGAAGTTTGACAAGGGCAAGTGTAGAGTCTTGCATCTGAGGAGGAGTAAGCCCCTGCACCACTACGTGTTTCCTGCTGGAAAGCAGCTTCATAGAGAAGGACCTGGGAGTGCTGGTGGACAAGAAGTTCCCCATGAGCCAGCAGTGTGCTCTTGTGTCCAAGAAGGCCAACGGTGTCCTGGGGCACATTAAGAAAAAGGTTCTCCATGCCCACCTCTCACTGTGCTCTGCCCTGGTGAGGCCACAGCTGGAGTCCTGGGTCCAGTTCTGGGCTCCCCATTTGAAGAGGGACCAGGAACTACTGAAGACAGTCCAACAGAGGCTGTGAAGATGAGGAGGGGCCTGGAGCATCTCTGTGAGGAGCAAAGGCTGAGAGCCCTGGGGCTGTGGAGTCTGGAGAAGAGCAGCCCCAGAGTGGATCTGAGCAATGCTCAGCATGAGCTAAAGGGTGAGAGGCAAGAAGCTGGGGCCAGATCCTTTCTGTTCTTGAAATTTGCACTATTATGAACTGTTCATAAGGTAGAACTTACTTTTTCCCCCCAGTTCTTTTGGTAAGGAAACTAATAGAGCAGAGAAAACACAGCTGTTGATGCTTTGCTGGGGTCTTCATGGAGAAGAGAAATACTCAGTGTTGTTCTCATTGCTAGATTCAAGAGTGAAACCAACAGATGAAACCCACCTGACTTTGAAGTAAATTGGGGGGGGGGGGGGGGAGAAATCAGTCATGGAACTGGCAGTAAGGTGACTGGAACAAATCCTTTTTAAAGAGAGTAACATAAGAGACACGAATAAGGGTAATTTTACACCAATCCTACACATTGTTTATGTCTGAAATAAGAGTGGGTTGCACATCTTGCCAGCAAACCTTAATCCAGCACTTGGGTAGCTTGGGTTTTACATGGATTAAATTTGCTTGCAGCCCTCTGCTATTTCAGAGTAGAGTTAGGGAGTGTTTAGGGCTGACTCCTAAATCTTGCTACATCTTGTTCACTACCCTGGGCATCTCAAGAGCCAGGTGAAAATACTGGGAGAAAGGAAAGGAGAAGGCTCAGTATGGTAAGGAAAGATGGGCCAGAGCTGGGTGTGAGCTTTTGCAGCGGCGCAGCGCAAGGGTTTCTCTGGGAGAAGGAAGCCAAGCATTTGCTGCTCCCTGAGAAGTCTTGCTACCTTAGCAGGCATGAAAAGGTCATGAAGTCAGCTTTGTCATCCTTCATCCACTACAGGGCACTCTGAGTTGTCACTGAGTTCCCATCTGGATGCAGGAACTGCAGTTCTCTAAAGTGAGTGAGTGAAGTGGGTGCAAGCATTCTGCACAGGGGACAGCACCGCTGCCCGTTCCACCTCCACTGTGGTGGCAAGGTGACCAAATGCCTTGCCCACAGCTTCTCACTGGCTTCACAGCAGCTTTGTCCAGTCAGAGGAATAGGTCCAGGAGAATCAGCTTCTCACTTAGCGTCCCCAGCACCCAGCAGCGGTTGGTGTGGGCTTTCCTTACCTGAAAAGGTCACCTTGGTGAGCCCTCCTGCACCCTCGTGTTTCAGAGCTGTTTGGCTTTTCACACTCTGCTGTTTCTGTCTCTCCTCTGGATGTGTTTGCTTCTGTGTTCTTCTGTATGTGCATCCTTCCCTGCACCAGGCCAGGAAGGATCCTGCTCCAGGAAGGATCCTCCACCTGCTGCCCAGACCCTGCTGAGCCTGAACTGAAATTACAGCAGCTCTCCTGGCAGAAACTAGCTGCACAAGAGAAAGCACTCAGGGTGCTGAGAGATACTCACTTGTCCTGGGGACTCCTGCCTAACCAGTGACCCTGAGCATCATGAGGAGGAAAGCAGTGCTGCCCAAACCATGACCGAACAGGCTCAGCCTGGTCCCAGCAGGAGTCCCAGCACCCTTCATGCTGCAGGACGATTGCAATGTTGTTAATTACATTGCAAAACATGTCCAAAAGTCAGGTTTACTTACAAACCAGGTCACAGGAAGAAAACCAGGGAAGCTGTCAGAAGCAACCCTAAGGTATCTGCTATGAGAGGTGTGAGCTAAGAGCTCCTATGGATGGATGTGTAAGCACAGAAATAGCTCACTTCAAGCACCTTTTTCCTTTCCTTCACTCTGTCTCTCTAACTTCACACATGGAATGCTAAGGGCTGGAAGGGACCTTGAAAGATCCTCCAGTCCAACCTCCCTGCCAGCACAGCACCACCTCTACCAGATCTCACAGGAATATATCCAGGCAGGTTTGGAATATCTCCAGAGAGGGAGACTCCACAACCCCCTGGGCAGCCTGTGCCAGGGCTCTGTCACCCTCACAGGGAAGAAATCTTTCCTCCTGTTTCCATGGAGCTTCCTCTGCCTCAGCTTCCACCACTGCCCCTTGTGCTGGCATTGGGCATCACTCAGCAGAGCCTGGCTCCAGCCTCTGGGCACTCACCCTGCACATCTTTATCAACAGCAATGAGGTCACCTCTCAGGCTCCTCCTCTCCAAGCTACAGAGCCCTCAGCTCCCTCAGGCTCTCCTCCTAAGAAAGATGTTCCACTGTGTGCAGCATCTTTGTGGCTCTGTACTGGACTCTCTCAAGCAGTTCCCTGAGGTCCTTCCTGAACTGAGGGGCCCAGATCTGGACACAATATTACAGAAGCCTCACCAGGACAGAGTAGAGGGGCAGGAGAACCTCTCTGACCTACTAACCACAGCCCTTCTGATCCACCCCAGGATGCCCTTGGCCTTCTTGGCCACAAGAGCACATTGCTGGCTCATGATCAACCTCCCATCCACTAGGACCCCCAGGTCCTTTACCCCTTCACTGCTCTCCAGCATGGAAATTCTTTGTCAGTGGGAGGAGAAACTTCTTCTAAAAAGCATTTCCATGAGTGTTTAATGGTAGCCTGTGAGAATGGTCAGAAATTGGGTTCCCTCTTTCCCAGTTTTCAAGCTGATTTTTCACTAGAAACAGAGAGTGTTTGCCAGGGAGCATTTTCCTTTGGAAGTACTGAAACCAGACACAAGCCAAACCCACACTAACAAGTGGTGTCTCTTTTTATCTGCTACATGCTCTGACAGATGTCTTCTGTAGGTACTTCAAATTTCACTGTCTGCAGCTGTCCATTTGAGTTCTCCACAGGACTGACCTGGAGCTGCTTGCATGCTGCAGGTGTAGTCCTTGTGGGTCTCCACCAGACTGTGGAGAACAAAGCTTGCCTGGGCAGTGGTTCTGAGCCTGGCCCTGCCCACTGAAGGTTGTCTTTACAGTGATGTGTGTGGAGGGGGCTGTGCTTTGGTGCACTTGGATTGTGCCACACCTGGACCTCCACAACCTCCCCCAGGAGAAGAACTTTGTAGGGCCACATGCATGGGCTGGAAGGTTCTGTAAGAGCTTTCCAGTGTCTTCACACTTGACTCTGGGGAACTGGTGCAACAGGTAGGGAAGGCCAAATCAGGCCATTGCTGATGTGCTTTTGTTAGAAAAGGTTGAGGCTGGTCATTACCTGATGTCATCAAGCAGCAGGAAGTCTCCATACATGCTTCCTGCTGGGTGCAGCACAGCTGGGGACTTTGCTCAGGCTCTGCAGCTTCAAGAGCCCAGACTTCCCCCTCTCTTTTACTGCTGGGTTGGTGTAATGTTTAATTTCTTACAAAGCTGTGCCAGCGTCTGAATTCTCCGTTGGGAGAAAAAGCTCCTGCTGGCAGCCCAGCCCGGGCAGGCTTCAGGGCCAGCTCTGTGAGGGGGTGAAGGCAGAGTTGCAAGGGGAGCAGTGCCAGGGCCAGGCAGTGCTGCCCACACAAGCTGCTTCACCACATCTCCTTTATTTCAGATTTCTCTTCTAGCTGTTTTGCTTTTGGATGCAGTGAGCTCTTTGAAGAGCTCTTCTGTGAAGCTGCAGTGGATGTTCAGCGTTAGCGGCTGGGACTTCAGGGCCGCTGATTTCTAAGGCGTGCTTCTGCAGGAAAAGAGTCTTGCAGAAATAACATCAGCATGTTTGTTTTCTGCAGGGTTTGTAGAGCCTAATGGTCTGTCTCTTGCTGGCATCTGGTCATTCCAGCCTGCTTTAGTTGCATTAAATAGTCAACACTAGGCAAGGCAAAGCCTTGAGTTGAGTGTATCCGGGAGTAATGAGGCAGAGTCACGGATTGCTCCCTTTCTGCACGAGCAGCAAGGGGCTTCCAGGTAATGGCTGCTGTGGGTTAGATCATTTTGCTGTGCACTTATCAGATGGATTTGCTTTTTAGTCTCTGTGTTTCACGGTGGAAGGAGCACGCCTAGGTTGCTCTCTTCTTTCTGTTTGCTTATCTCCTGAACACATCCACAGCTTACTGACAATGGAGCTTGTAGTGACAAATTGATTTTGCAATACAGATACTCCTGGCTCTGTGTGAGAGGAGATATTTTGGATTAGTTTGTCTTAGTGTTTGCATTACTCTTTATTTTTCAGTGCCTGGAAATTATGTCTGTGGCTATTTCTGAACCCAGAGGTTTGAGTGCATTAAGAATTTATGGAGTACACTGCACTTCAGGGTTTCACTTTGAGGACAGTTGTTTGTCATATGAAAGAATTGCCTTATCTGTTATAGCTAATGCCCTTCTGTGCTGGCAGACAGTAGCTCAAGATACTTTTTGAGCACTGGGTATCCTCTTAGTGTGAAGCCAAGCAAAGAAAAGCATTGGTATAAATCAGCTCTTGCTGTACAAGAAGTAGCTGCGGGAACTTGAAGGTGTTTGGCCCTTCGTGCTCTGAAAAGGAATTGGCCAGCTGATCACAGAATGGGTTGGGTTGGAAAGGACCTTAAAGATCATCCAGTTCCAATCCTCTGCATGGCCAGGGACACCTCCCACAGGACCAGGTTGCTGAAGGCTCTGTCCAGTCTGGGTCTGAACAATTCCAGGCTTGCAGCCTCCACAACTTCTCTGGGCAACCTGTTCCAGTGGCTCACCACCCTCCTGAGGCAGAATTTCTTCCTAATATCTCATCTAAATCCAGCTTCTTCCAGCTCAAAGCTATTGTCTCTCATACTGTCACTCCACACTTTTGTTAAAAGTCCCTCTCCAGCTCTCCTGTAGCCCCTTCAGGTACTGGAAGGCTGCTCTAAGGTCTCCTCAGAGCCTTCTTTTCTCCAGGCTGTCTCAGCCTGTCCCCATAGGGGAGGTGCTCACCCCTTCCTGTGTTGAGTGCTCTAGAGCTGGACACAGTACTCCAGGCAGGGTCTCACAAGAGCAGAGTAGAGGGATCTGAGATCATCTGCTCTCTAGCCCGTGGTCATCTCAGTTCACCAGAGCTGGTGCTGTACACTGGCATGTATATGTGGCACAGAAGGAACAAGGCAGTTTGTTAATCCTGTCCAGTGAGGAAAATGAAAAGCTGAAGTCCTCACAACTTCTGCTGAATTTAAAAATACGTATTTCCAGCCTTTGGTTGATGGGGCTGTAGCAGCAAGTGAGTTTTCTGCTTGAGCTTGAAAGTAGTCACCTCGAAGTGTGAGCAGAGCACAAGCCTGGGAGTAGAGAACAAAAAGGAGGAGTAATGGGAACTGGGCACTGGAGATGTATATCAAATCTAGGGTCAGTGCCATGAAGCTAATCAAAACTAAACAGTACACCCTGAATTTTCCTGTTCATTATAAACTGTTCTGAAGTGTCTGATGGGCTGTGAATTCCTCAAGCCTTCCTTCTAGCTTTAGATGCTAGCAGGCAGGGCCGAACCTGCGGGGGTTCCAGAGGCAGCTATTGCAAAAGCTATGTGAGCAATCATGACTCGGTGTTACACTTGTGGCTTCTAGCAGTTGCTGCAAACCAGCACCTGAGCATGACATTTCCTAGGTGAGAAATGCAAACCAAGATGTCAATCTGATCAGCACAGGTGTTTATGCAGGAGCTGTGTTTTACTGCAGGAGGCAGCGCAGCCTCCAACAGCAGGCTCAGGTGAAAGCAGAAATATCAATGTGTTGTATTTTAAAATACAACAATCAAAGTTGTGATTGTAGCAGATTTAGTCAGATAAACGTGCCTGAAGACTAGTCAAAAGAAAAGGCTGTGTGGAACATCTGAGGACAGACTCTTACCTAAGCCATGAGTTTCTAGGCATGGAAGGGTAAAACTTAGCCCAGCAGAGCAGTGAATGGAACCAGTCCCTGCAGGGACTTTATAGATAGTTAACAGCAAAGGTTGCTAGAGCTTACAGGAGGGATGTTCCAAATGGGTTGTTAGAAGACTATTGCTGGTGAAAATCAGGGCAAATTTTACCCAGAGATATCAAATCCAAGCCGGGATGAGGTTCACAAAGCCATACCAACAGAACCCCCTCTGTGCATTTCAGTAACAGCCTTTCTAAAAAGCGAAGAGCAGTGACACAGTTAATGGTTTGACTTCTGTGGGCAGGGATCGTGTTGAAAAGCTCTTAAGAAGAAGAAGAAAGGCTATTTCTGCTCTGGCCAAATGCAGGTACATGGAAGGCAGCTCAGCAGCTGCAGAAAGTGCCCATTAAGATGGGTTCCTGCCCTAATTGCATCCATACAGGAGTGATGCTCTGGGCATGCCATGGTCTGTTATGGGCTCAGCCAACATGAGGAGATATCCATGGTTGTCATGGGATGTGGGCTGTGCTTAGGTGAAGAGAAATGTTTTAAAATCCATGGCTGAGGAATGATGCTGATGAGGTCACTGAGGTTAAGAGGCTTTAATCACTCAGCATACACCAGGCAAGGGCAGTGCAGGAAAGGGTCAAGAGTGCCTGAAACAGCAACAGGTGCACATATTGCTCGGGATGCTCAATGCCAGATTAAATGAAACACGTCCTGAAAGAAAGGATCCAGTGCCAAACAATCTGTTTGGAGAGTGGAGGCTGGATAATGAGCTCAGGTAAACTGGCAAGTCTGCTGAAAGCATCCAATGAGTGGCTAGAGTGGCTGAGCAGATGTACTTTGAATGAAATCTGGCTCAGAATTGCTTTCTGTATCTCATGCAGCTAGAAGTGTCTCTGACATGAACTCTTAAGTATGTGTTCTGGTATCTAAAAATAGCCTTGAAAGTATAAGATGCAAAAAGGTAGATATTTTGTGGGGCAGTGGTTTTCCACGGGAAGTCTCTGAGTGATTAAGATAAAAAATATCAACAAAGTGAACTGTTCCTCTGGAAAGAGGCAGAAGGTTGTCTGCATGTCCACGCTCATCCCGTATGTTCCAGCAGTGGGGTGTTGGAGAGAAGGACATGAAAAGAAGAGAAGTGACCCTGTAGGAAATACTTGCTCTGGTTGAGGCAAATTGGTGCCACAGTAAGAGACTGGGAGAAGTGGCAGAACCAACAGGAATGCTGTGCATGGGATTGCAAGAGGCCTGTCTTCCAAAGCCAGCCCTGGGTAGGTAGTTACTTAGTAGATGAGAGCAGTAATTGTCAGTGGCTTTTGCTTGCCTTTTGCTGAGGTTTCTTTGGGTTTGCTCTCCAGGGGGCTGGGGTTTTTAGGAGCATAAAGCGGAGATGGGCAGTAAGCCTGTCTGCTGCGGTGTAATTGCAGCAGCTTAGTGTTAATTAATGACCAGGGAGCAGTTTTAGCATTAAAAATAAAACAGATTTGCTATCAACTTGTAATCCTGTCAAGATATTTTTAAGGAGGCTATTAAACTTCATGTTTCTTTCTGCCTCTGAGGGTGGGAAGCATATTTTCCTCCTTTTAATTCTTCTTTGTGTCTCATCAAAATGTTTGCAACTCTGATCTTGCAACTGCAGGGCAGCTGCCTCTGAGCCTGCTGAAGCCCTTTGGAAACCCAGTGAAAGCTCAGGAGCTTGGGTGCTGTTGGAGAAGCAGCACTGGCATTTAGTCAATGCTATTAATAGTTATGGCAAACAGTTTGCAGAGTCTGACAGCACACATCTACAAACCCAGAGAATGCATTTGTTGTTGTCGTCATCTTTGAAGCATCTCTGGGTATTATTTGCTGTTTAATGACTGACCGTTGAAATTTATGTTCAAACTGAGCGTGAAACAAGGAACGTTGTGGTGTTAAAAGATGTTGCATAAAGTCCTTGGACAAGGGAACAGCTCCACCACCCAAAGAGCAGCAGCGTGAACAACAAAGAAATGGAAAGAGGAAAGCTGAATGAGCGAAAGTGCACTAAAAATGACTGATGTACTATAACGCAGAGTCTGGAGATCAGGAGTTGTGCTGAATGTGTGTGTTTCTCTCTGTCCCCTCCCAGGGGCTTTGGAACCCAGGGGCTCCTTTCAGCCAAGACTAGCAGAGGCAGTGCTCTTGAAAGGTAGGAAGCCTCTCAGGTTGTGAAAAGATGCTGCCAAGCAGACCGAAATGCTGAAATATGTGATCAGTCCATGAGACCTTGGGAAGTTTGCATGTTATGAATCCTCCCAGCACAGAAGACGCCAGCCTGAGTAGTTAATGAAACACACAGAGTTCAGCCAGCCAGGAATCCACATGGGGCCACACCACTCAGTTTTACATGTACCAGTCTTGCAACACAAACCCTGCTCTGAGCCAAGGGTCAGGGCAGCAGAGCTGTTGAATGGCACCACAGGGGCTTTGGCCTTTGGCTGGCACTCGGCAGAGCAGCCAGCATCGCCCACCCTGAGGCCTGTTCTGTGTTTTGACCATGACCATGGACTGATTTACAATCTGATGGCAGTGAGACTTCAGCAAGCATTTGCTTTTGGGTCTGACTCTGCATTGTCTGGCTTTGTCTCTGCTGCAGGGCAGTGCCGCCACATCTTCCCTCCCCGGCTCGGCACGCTACAGATCATTCACGGCAACGGCACGGCCGTGGGGACGGTGATAACGTTCCAGTGCCCTGCTGAGCACCAGCTAGAGGGATCAGGGGTCATCACCTGCATCTGGAAAGAGAACAGCACGCAGTGGACAGCCGGAGTGCCCTCCTGCAAGGGTAAGGGTCTCTCTCAATCTGCTCTCACTGCCTCTGAGCTGCATTGTGTTCATTTTGCCCTGCTGGTCTCCTGCAACGTTAGGATTAATTTAGACATCTGTGCAAGGGGAAAAAAAGATACAGTTGACTTCTTTCAAAGTTGTCCCCACTGACTGTAACCATGCTCCATATGTGTTCTGACATCATTCATTATCCTGACATGGAAAGGACCTGGTCAGCTTGATGGCTGATCTCACGTCACCAGCTCTGGCAGTGCTGCACCAGGAGTAATTGTGGTTCTGTAGCTACAAGCTGTACCTTTCTCTGGCAAATACATAGATACCACCAACTAATGCAAAAGCAAAGTCTCTAATCCCCTGACATTCTTTTCTGAAGGTATTTTTGCAGTAAGAGAAACACCATGACATTTCCTGAACAACCCTGGGTGGCTGCCTGTGGGCAGGTGCCTGGGAGAGTTACCACACTGACAAACAGTGTTTGAATGGCAGAACACTCACTGCCTTTCATGCCCTGGGCCTCAGTTATTACAAGGTTCTTAGCAATTTGACTAGAAGCAGGCCCACGCAAAACATAGTACCTCTGAGCTTTGATAACCTCAATCTGTGTCTCAGGCCTTCCATAAGGTTAAATCACCAGCAGATGGATGGCTCTTTAGGCATTTCCTGCCCTCTCACCAATTCAGCTCTTCTTAACTCTGATTTGAGAGGTTCCATTACAGAAAAAGGAGGGGAAACCTTCCCTCCAGAAGCTGCATCATCACTTTGTGTGATGTTGGTCATCACGGTGCTGGAGAGCCAGGTGAGTTCTGCAGCAAGACACACTTAGTGCTCCAGATTAGCTGGCAGAGATCTGTGTCAGCAGAGCCACACCACATTCCCACTCCTCTTTTTGTCTGTATAATTCATTTCTAGCACCTGATGACTGTGAGCAGTCAGCCCTACAGATGCTGCCCCTTCTCCCATCCTGCATCCTTCTGCAAACAGAGGAAGGCTTTTTGTTCACTGCCTGCCAATTCGGCTGTAACTGCATGGCAATGCCCCTGCTGCAAAGAGCTTCTGTAAGTCATTTATCCCTGGCAGTATTCGGTTTGGAAGCTCCAGTCCTTGTTAACAATTGCTTGTAAGGCTCTGCTAGCTCATCTGCATTCGATGTGCTGACAAAGTTGTGCTTTTTAACTACCACAGTGCTAAGGGCATTTTGTTTAATTAACTGCAAATACTAGTGAACAATTCATTAGCAGCTTATAAACAGGAGATTGTTAAACAGCCCCATTTGAGGTTTGCCTGGCTCTCAGCTGGAGCCAAGATACTGTGGTGTCTTGACACTACCAAGGTGAGAATCCTCGCTGAGCAGCAGGGTGAAGCAGGTAGGTTTCAGCAGTGTTTAATGGAAATGTGGAAGAGCAATTCACAGCCTGACCTTGGGGACATGCTTCTGCCTTTGTTTGCTGCAGCCATATCGAAATATGAGACTTTTGGCTTCAAGGTGGCAGTGATCGCTTCCATCGTGAGCTGTGCTGTCATCCTGCTGATGTCCATGGCTTTTCTAACCTGCTGCCTCATCAAGTGTGTGAAGAAAAGTGAAAGGAGGAGGACTCAAAGGTATGTCAAGAAAAGGCTTTCAAAACTTGCTGTAACATTCTGCATCACATGGTGGCCCTTGCTGTGACAGCAGGGAGCTTCAAAGGGCCTGATGCTCACAACACTGCAATGATGTTAATTACCTAAAATCATTAATTTGTAGGTCACATAACTTTGAAGGCTTGATATCTTTCTCTTACAAAAGACAAGCTCTTCACACCAGATGCTTTGCCCTGGTTCTGTCATGAGGACATAAAATCACAAAATCACTTTGGATGGAAGAGACCTTTCAAGATGATGGAGTCCAACTGTTAACCCTGTGCTGCTGGGTCACCACCAAACCATGTCCCTTAGCACCCTATATCCATAGCTTTTCAATCTCTCCAGGGATGGGGACTCCACCACTGCCACAGGAGCAGCCTGTTCCAGGCTTGACAGCCCTTTTGGGGAAGACATTGCTCCTCACATCCAGCCTAAACCTCCCGTGACACAACTTAACCCTGAATCCTCTTATACTGTCTCTTGTTCTTTGGGAGAAGAGACCAACCTCCACCTTGCTACAGCCTCCTTTCAGGGAGCTGTAGAGAGCCAGAAGGGCTCCCTGCCACTAACCCACGTCCCTCAGCACCACATCTGTGGCTTTTAAAACACCTCCAGGAATGGGGACTCCACCACCATCCTGGGCAGCCTAAAATGTAAGGTACTTAAGCAAGTATTGAAGTCTCTGGACATTTGGCTTACACTTGAGCATGTGTTTAAGTGCTGCCCTCAGCAGCCCTGGGTCTGGATGTAAAGTGCTGTGAGCCAGAGCTGTGGGCAGATGAAGCTCAGGCATGCAGGCCTTTACCACAGTGATGGATTTACCCCTTGCTTTGCTCACAGAAACGTGCAGCTATGGTACCAGCTCAGAGCTGAAGAACTGGAGCACATGCAAGCTGCTTACTTTGGTTTTAAGGGAAGAAACAATAACAACAACAAGAAACTCAGGAATAAAGCCACGTGTGGTGATGTGACCGACATGGCATATGATAACCAAGGCTTCCACAGGTAAGGCTGCTCCGCTACCGGCTGCTTGAATAAGGTTGGTGGACAGGAAGGGGATTCCTCAAAAATGCATTTCACAGGGATGCTCCTGGAGAGATGGCAGTGCATTGCCAGGGCTCGTCCTTGACCTTGCCCATCCGTGGGGAATTACTGTTGCTAACAGGTGAGTCAGCAGAGAAGCTGAGTGTGATCTCCCTCCTTGCTTCATTCCTCTGTCCCCAGCAGTGCCTGGTTAAGCCTGGGCTGCAGGGGTGGCTGCACCTGATTAACTGGAGAGAGGTTTGTAATTGGCTTTATTAAACTGATGCTAACTGCAGCAGAGTGACAGGAAAGTCTCCCCTCTGTGGTGGGTAGTGGTTTCAAGGTGCCAGCTTGCCTAAGAGCCTTAGAAGAGGAGGCAGGCAGGGACACCTAGGACTCGAGGTGAGCTCTGGGTGCTACTGCTGATCCCCCAGTGACTCTGAAAGCTCTCTTGCAAAATACCAGTTCCTTACCAGGGTGTGCAGGGCAAAAACCTGCAAAGCAGCCTGAATGCCCACAGGGTGGGAGCCCTGGCCCTGGGTACTCCAGAGAAATGCCTGTGCTGAAATGAAGTGCACTGTGTGCTGTGGATGCATGGAGGCTGGGCACAGGCACTTCTTGTGTTCACTCAAGATCCCCTCTGGAAGTGCCTAGTTGTTGCCAACAAAAGGACAAACACAGAACTGAGTGTGTGCTACCTTCTGATGCTGGTTTGCTTTTTCCCCACAGAAACAGCACTGTGGGTTTTTCTCCTGTGGTTCTGCTTTGGTGCCATGTGTGATAATATATGTCACAACCCTTCTTTGCTTTTAATCCCCTGCTCCCTTGCCCAACTTTTCTGTGCAGCAGCATCTATGATTTGTGCTGCTTACCTGCAGAGAGCAGCTTTATGCATGGCCCAAACATGCTTCCATGTCACAGTGCAGCTGGAAATTATGTTCAGTTGGAACACTTGCACAAAAGCCTGATGGCTGCTTAATCAATTCCTAGCTCTGGGTGATTTCAGGAAGATGTATAAACCTCATTAAATGCTGATTATAGCCTAAATGGTTTTTAGAGGACTTAAGATGCAATTTTTAATTTTGGGCAACTTCCATCTGCTGCAACATTAATGTTTTGACTGAGTGAAATCTGCTTTTCACCTAAACTCCACCAGGGCTGCAAAACAGAGGGCAGTGCTCTGAGGGAGTCTCCAGCTCCTTCTGGGTTCTCCTGCGCCACTCCACAGAGCAGGGGCTGCTGTGTTGTCTTTGCCAAATTCCACAGACCTTTTCTGCACTGCAAGCACAGGGAGTGTGCAGCCCCTCTGGGGCCAAACACCAACAGGTTCATTATTTCTTTAGAAAACTGGAGAATATGTTAAAAAATATGTTAGAAAATGTAGAAGCTGTTGGGATCAAGAGCACCCTGATGAAGTGTGCAGATGACAGCAAATTGAGTGGAGATGTTGACACTCCAGAAGGGAGAGGCCACATTCCAGGATGACCTGGACAGGCTGCAGGAGTGGGTTAGCAAGAACGTTATGAGGAGAGACAAGTTGGGGGTCTGGCCCCTGGGAATACTGAACCCAGGGGTGCAGCTCAGACTAGGATCTGCCTGGCTGCAAAGCAGCCCTCTGGAAAGGGACCTGGAGGGCTTGGTGGACAGCAAGCTCAGCATGAGTGCACAGTGTGATGCAACAGCAAAGCAAGCCAACAGGATGCTGCATTACCAAGGGCATCCACAGCAGGGATAACAAAGTCATTGTCCCACTCTGCTCAGAGCTGCTCAGGCCACACCTGGAGCAGTTTTGGTCCCTGCTGTACAGAAAAGATGCAGACAGGCTGGGAAGTGTTCAGAGAAGGGCCAGAGGAATGATCAGAGGCCTGGCAGCCCTGCCATGGGAAGAAAGGCTGAGAGAGCTGGGGCTGATCAGCCTGGAGAAGGCTGAGGGGAGACCTTTTCACCATGGACCAGGATGTAAAGGGTGGGTACCAGGCTCCCTTTGCACAAGGAATCCCATGGCAAAGAGAAGGGGTGATGGGGACAAGGTACTGCTGGGGACATTCCCAGTGGACTCCAGAGGAAAATGCTCCACATGAGCACAGTTGGACACTGGAATCATCTCTGAAGGGAAGCTGTGGAGTTCCCTGCTCTGGACAGGACTCAGCTTGACAGGGTGCTCATTCCAACTCCACCGTCACCCAGAAGGGTTGGACCAGATGATCCTTGTGGTACCTTCCAGCCTGGCACTCTGGGATACACAAACCTCAGTGAGGAATTGCAGAGGGCAGGAGGAGGAAGCCTGTGAGCTCTTTTCCCAGAACAACACACATGCTGTGTTCAGTCCTGGCAAGCAAGGTCTGCTTCATTTCCACCACGCAGAGGTGATGTGATCCTGGCTAATTACTAGCCAGGGCAAAAATCAGCTAGGAGAGCAGCTGTGTTATTCTGTGCACCCCAGAGAGAAGAGCCTACCTGCTCCACACTCTCTGTGGAGTGGTGCTGCTTCTAATCAGAGATGGAAATGGCACTGAGACTGTGACAGCTCCGAATGAAGCTGTCTTGGAATTGCTCTTGGAGCAGGTGTGAGCCTCCGCCAGTGTGTACCTTGTTCCCTTTCTTCACTCCAGTAAGGTTTGTTTAATCAGGGTTAATGAGTGGTGCTTATTACCACAGCTGAATTGTTAAATGGATAACTGCAGGATTTGAGGTGGGAATTCAGCTGATATCTCCAACCTTGTGGCTGCTGCTGGTGTGGTGGAGCTGAGAGCAGTGATTGTCCAAGGAAATAAGTAAAGGCCTGTGGTGTGCTTGGGAAAAAGCAGCAAACCTGAGGGCAGGCAAGCCCAGAGGAGAGTCTATTTATTGCTGTGTGCACATCAACCAGAGTGTGTGCCCATGGTCATGAGCAAGCCAAAAGGTAATCTAACCAACTCTCTGTAAGGCAGCTTCAGACCTGGCATTACCAAAAGGGTGGGCAAAGCCTGGCACAGGCTTCCTGGGGAGGTGGTCAACGCCCCCAAGCCTGGCAGCGTTCAAGAGGCATTTGGACAATGCCCTCCAATTTTTGGTCAGCCTTAAAGTGGTCAGGTAGTTGGACTTTATGACAGCTGTAGATGACTTCCAGCTGAAAAATTCTATTCTAGTCTAATTATTTTCTAATGCCTATTTCTATTTCTATTCTGTTCTTGTATTATGTTTCAGACATTTAGAGAAATGTGTACACTGCACCCCTGGGCCTCTGAGCAAATCAGGGCTCCTACTTGTTTCTTCTAACAAGGGCCAAAGTAGCAAGGCAGTCTGATGGCTTTCTGAGGGCTGCAGTACAAGGAGCTCTCTGGGGTACAGCCATAGGAAGTGGCTCTGTAGCTGTCTTAGAAGGGGAAGGCTGAGCGATGAGTGGTGACCTTGAGAAAGGAGTGGGTGGAGGCTGGGTAATTTAAGTTGTTTTTCTGACAGCATTTCCTTTCCTTAAAGAAATCTGTTCTGCTGCTTCTTCATGTAACATCTGAAGTATCTCCAAGAGTAAGAACTCCTCCACCCTTGAAGATGACCTCTCTGGAGTGTACCTTAGCCTATTGCTGACTAGAAAAGCAAGCAGGTCATGTTGCTTTTCAGGCTTCATTGAAATAGGTTTAGAGATTAACTACAGATTAATGTATTGGTTCACCACTTTAAGAATCAAACATACTGTAAGAACCAAAAAAAGCCAGTTTGTTCAGCCAGGCAAGATATTGTGATGGCTTGCAGACTCATTTAGGGTTAAAAAACTATCACCTGCTCAAGTGGTACTGATGAGCTCATCGTGGCTGGTAGGAGGTGACATAATGTGGATGCAAAAAGCTGATGTATAGAAGTATAAATGATGTCGAAGCTGTTGGACAGTTGAGGCTCCAGTATGCTGTTGTGGACCTGCCAAACACAAAATGAGATCTTCCCCTCATGATCCACACACGGAACCAAGGTGATGAAGACATAACCCTTACAGGGAAATGCTGAATTGTAGTTGCAAATACTCTGATTATAGTGAGCCCCGTTCTGGCTGCTTGGCTGCAGGAACAGCTTGCTTTAAAATGCTGAGAAATGTGTCTGCAAACACCTGGGATCATTAACTGCAGAGTGTAGATGGTGCCACCCCCTTCCTTTGGGTGTGAGGAATCCTAAGGAGAGCAAACACAGATATTTTTAGCAGAAAGCATTAGCAGCAGATTTGGGGTTTTTATGATGTTTGAAGAGCTAACTAATGTTGAGCAGGGACAGACAAGTTGGGACCCATGGGGCTGCTGCTGGGACGTGTTTTCCCCAGCATGGCTTCTCAGAAGTTTAGAGCAGAGAGCAGAGATAGCAGGTTGCTGGCTATGCAGAGCTTTGAGACAGATTAGCTGAAGAAAAGCAGCTGCCCTCTATGGCAGGGAGATTAGCTGTAGCTCTGGGCCATGTAGTTAGAGGAGAACAATGTGCATGGACCCCCAAAACAGCCCCTGGGGAGAATTGCTAGGCAGGGGCGGGGCTTGCCAACACAGGGTTGTGTTGGGAACAGCTTTCTCAGCCTGGCTGCAGTATGTATGGGGAGAAAAGCCTCAAATCGATTAAGTATATTCTGCTCTCTTCAACATTTTAAGAATTTAAAGTCTTCCCATTTCTGTGTGAGAATAAAACCAGGACTGCTGGCATCATCCATCCAAAGGGGGAAGACCTTCCTCAGGCCTGCTTGGGGTCAGACAGGCAAAGTGGGTCCTGCTGAGGAGAGCCCCAGGCAGCATTTGGTGCTGCAGAGGAACTAGGCACTTGAAACGCTGTGCTGAGTTTGAAATGGGTGTGTTCCTGGGCAGGGTATGTTCTTTTGGAGTCAGTTGTTTTCTGGTGAAGAACGATATCTCACCCTGCAGCAATCCTTCTTTGGAATAATTGTTTGGGCAACTACCATTGAAGGTGAAGACTCTCCTTCCGTCCCCAGCAAACAGCCATGTGGGAGAGGATGGACTTAGTCAGCTGTTTGAGCAGGCAGCTTGTCCTCTGCCCTGTCCAGCAGAGTGTAAAATATCAGCAAAGAGAAGCTTAATGACAGCTGCCCCTCCTCTGTACCAGCTACTGCTAATGTTTGAGAGGTGGAGGTGAATGCCAGGATGAGACAGTGTTAAAGAAACTGGTGCCAAAAAGAAGAGTGAGGTTGCCCTGACACAGACATGGGGGTACCCTCACCACTGCTGGGGGGCAGCTGCAGCTGTTCCCCAGCTGAATGGATCCCAACAAGTGAGTTGCCTGGAGTAAGGCAGACAAGCTCCATCAGCTTGCTTGTGAATCTCCAACTGAACTAGCAGCCTCCTCATTCCCTTAAGTTGTCCTGGCCATGCCTCTAGGAGAAATTAAAACATTCACAACCTAGCATAGCTCTTTGGGTCTTGCAAAGACACCAGAGAACCAAGCACTCTGCTCCAGCTGTGGCATATTAACACATCAACACGTGCTGGCCCAGGAGAAATACAGACAGGGAGTAAAGAGAGCTCCTTTAAGTTTGCATCAGCTTCCTCATTGTGCTGAGGAATAGCCACCCCTAGAGAAGCCTATCTGCTTTGCTTTTTCAGCTTAACAGTCCTGTAACCTCCCCCTCTACTCTGCCCTGGTGAGGCCACACCTGGAGTATTGTGTCCAGCTCCGGGCTTCCCGGTTCAAGAGGAATAGGGAACTACTGGAGAGTCCAACAGAGGGCCACAAGTATCCCTTCTACAAGGAGAGGCTGAGAGACCTGGAGCTGCTTAGCCTGGAAAAGAGCAGACTGAGAGGGGATCTTGCAAATACATATAAGTATCTGAAGGGTGGAGGTCATGAGGATGGGGCTGGGATCTTCTCCATGGTGGCCACTGATAGGTCAAGGGGCAGTTGGTACAAACTAGAACACAGAAGGCTTCGCTTGAACTTCTTCGGTGTGAGAGTGCTGGAGCCCTGGAGCAGGCTCCCCAGAGAGGTTGTGGAGTCTCCTGCTCTGGAGACTTTCAAACCCTGCCTGGACACATTCTTGTGCAACCTGATCTAGGCGCACCTTCATCATCAGGGGTTTGGACAAGATGTTCTCCAGGGGTCTGGACAAGATGATCTCCAGAGGTCTCTTCCAGCCCCTACCATTCTATGCACAGATGCTCCTTTGCCTCAGACATCCTGTTATTTTGCAAGGGGATTTGCTGCTCCAGTGTTTTCCCCACCCAGGGAGGTGTGAAGTTAGCCATAAACTACTGCCTTTTGAACCTCTGTCAGCTAGGACAACGTGTCCAGGTCAAAAATCCAGCTGAAGGGCAGCAAGACACTTGGCATGGAAGCAGTTGTGCATTCCACATTCAGACTCTTTGGAGGTGAACTCTTTCACACGTGTCTGGGTCAAGTATAAAACATCCCCTGTGAAACAGCTTACCTGACCGCAGGAGTGACTCGGATGGCAAAGCCCACGGCTCAGGAGGTTCAAGTCCTCCTTTCAGATGGCCACTATAACTGGAGCATATTACCTAGAACAACAGAAAAATCTCTTCTGCAGAGAAGCAGGCTGAGAGGTTGTCTTGGTGTAAGGAGCTAGACAGGCTTATAACTACTCTTAAAGTAGTTAAAGAAAAACTCCACATGAGGATTGGGTACAAATACAGAATATTGCTGGAAGTTCAGGTGGAAGTGCTGTTCATAAACTACATGCTGTGGTGCAAAGAATATCAAATACAAAGCAATCCATAGGCCACAGTTCTACAAAACCTCCTTAGGCCAAAGCTTCTAAAAATCTCCACCAAAAACTGGCCAAAAATTCCAGGCCCAAATACCACCCCACCCCCCACATGCCTCTCTGTATCCCTCCCCGCCTCCCCCAATTACCCAAGCTGAAAATGATGCAGCTAGCAATTCTCTTGGCAGCCCCAGCCAGGCTGCTCCAAGCCCAGATCCCACACAAAGCAAGATAAGGGAGGCAGCTGGGAAGGGGGAGAGTGAGGGAAAAGAAGGGGGCAGAGGCAGCTTGAGCTGCCCCCTTATAAAGGCTAGATGCAGGCATTCTGGGAATGAAATAACAACAATCACACTTTCTGGTCCACCTCCTAGACCTATCTGGACCTCCTGGAGGTCCTCTCTATGGTTGGTGCCATGGTCTAGTCGTGAGGTTTGTGGTTACAGGTTGGACTCGATGATCTTCGAGGTCTCTTCCAACCTTGGTAATACTACTGTACTGTTTCTTAAAGGCACCCAGTCTCAAACCATGACATGTTCTCCCACAGAAAAGACTAGCTGAAATTTTTGTACCAGGGCCCTTTCTGACTACCAGATGTATTACCAGGGTACCTGGCAAAAGAGTGCAGAAGGACAATGCAGCAACAAAGATGTCCAATGGAAAAGGTTTTGCAGAAAACCCCAACACAGCAGCATGCTGCTGGGAGAGGCAGCACGGTGTTCTTGGCAAGGTGTAGGCAAGGCTGGTGAAATCAGCTCATTGCTTTGGCCTCCAGGGTGAAATGAAATGTGGGGTTTTTTCCTCTTTGAGTCAATAAATATAATGGTTGAAGTTTTCCACCACCCTGTGTAAGGGGCTGCAAGGAAGGCAGAAATCAGAAAGTCATGTTGCTCTAAAATAGGCTAATGTCTGCCCAGGCTCACCGAGGAGCGTGGCTGTAAGCCAGAGGACCTTCCAGAGGCATGGACATTTGGCCACATTATTGCTTTGTCCTCTGCCCCCTTGAAGGCATTTTCCCAGCTGCTTTTGCCCTCTGAACACCCAAACAGAAGAGATTAAAAAGCTGAAGAATCTGCAGGAAGCAGGATAGTGTGGTGTAGATTCACCACCGTGAAAGTGGAGAGCACTTGAAAGAGCCCTGCTGCGAGACAGGCTGCTCAGAGCTCAGCAGAAAACCTGAGCAGGAGCAGCAAACCCCACCAGGACGTGGAGAATGACTGTCAGGAGATGCATCAGGGGGAGAGGTAAGGGGGCAAAATAGCTTCTACAACAGTGACTTAGTGACTCTGAGAGGTCCTGGGGAAGCCGATTTATCTGGGTGCTTTTAAAGGTCATCAGTCTCACCAGAGAGCTTGGACCCTTCACTCCCTGGACAGATCCATGCATTTGCCTTTATGCTTGGCCTGCCTGTCAGGACTCGCTCCTTTGTGCCTGAAGGCTTGGGCAATGCTGAGCTCAGCCCCGCAGGCTGCGGTCCCCGCACGGAGTCACCTGCACAGCACAGCCGAGTGCCTCGGCGGGGGTGAATGTGTCCCCGCCCCAGCCACAGGCTTCAATTGTAGAGGGCCACCGGTGGGCTGCTCCCGGGGCTGCAGGAGGAGGTGCAGGACCTCTCAGGACCCATCAGGAGCCGTCAGGACCTGTCATCACTGCGGCGGTGAGTCCTCAGCTGTGTGAAAGGGCTGCAAAAGCCCTGCTTGAGCCAGCCCTACTTAATGAGTAGTTTCCTACACAGGCAGTGTTTGCGTGGCACTTAGGACGGAAGGGGAGGAGACCCAGCACAGCAGAGGGGCACATTGCCTTGGCAAGCTTTTACAGATGTTGTCCCCCCTGCAGCTGTCCTACCTTGAGCTTCTCCACTCATGAAGAGTTTATTCCCCTCTAGTTTGTTACTGCTGTGCTCTGTGCTCTCCTCCACCACTACTCAGAGACCAAAAGCTTCCAGTACCTTCTGACAGATGTCACAAGGGAAGACAAGGCAGGGGAAGTGAGCTGTGGTTTCATCTTGGGGCCCTGTCACAAAGGTAGGACAGCTGGCTTCTGCACCATGCTGATAACAGTGTCCCACAGAATTCTCCTAGACAAACTGGCTGCTCATGGCTTGGCTGAGCAATGCTCTGCTGCATACAGCACTGGCTGGATAGGCCCAAAGAGTGGTGGTCAAAGGAGTTAAATCCAGCTGGGGTCACCTGTGGTGTTCCTCAGGGATCAGTGTGAAGACCACTTCTGTTTAACATCTTTGTTGCTGATCTTGATAAGGACACAGAGTGGATCAGCACTAAATTCTCAGATGGCACCAAGTCAGGTGGCAGTGTTGATCTGCAGGAGGGGAGAGAGGCTCTGCAGAGGGACTTGGAGAGATTGGATCCATGGCCAGGATGAGCTCCAACCAGGCCAAGTGCCAGGTCCTGCACTTGGGGCACAACAGCCCCAAGCAATGCTGCAGGCTTGGGGCAGTGTGGCTGGAAAGCTGCTGGCAGAAAGGGACCTGGGGGTGCTCATGGACAAGCAGCTGAACAGGAGCCAGCAGTGTGCCCAGGTGGCCAAGAAAGCCAAAGGCATCCTGGCTGGGATCAGCAATGCTGGGTCCAGCAGGAGCAGGGCAGGGATTGTCCCCTGGCACTCAGCTCTGGGGAGGCCACACCTCGAGTGCTGTGTTCAGTTTTGGGCAGCTTAGTCCAAGAGAGATGTGGAGGTGCTGGAGCCAGGGCAGAGGAGGGCAAGGAAGCTGGGAAGGGCCTGGAGAAGAAATCTGGTGAGGAGTGACTGAAGGAGCTGGGGATGGTTAGGAACAGAGGAGGCTGAGGGGAGACCTCATAGACCTGAGGCTTTTTAGTCTGGAGAGAAGACTGAGAGGGATCTGATCAATGTCTATCAATATCTGAGGGCTGGGGGTCAGGAAGGAAGGGACAGGGACAGCCTCTGCTCACTGTGCCCTGGGATAGGACAAGAGGCAAGGAATAGAAACTATAGCACAGAAGGTGAGGGTCCCAGAGCACTGGAACAGGCTGCCCAGAGCGGGGAGGAGTCACTAACCCTGGATGGTTGGTTGGATGTGGTGCTTGGGCATATGTAGAGTTATGTAGAGTTGGGTTAGTGGTTGGACTTGGTGATCCCAAGGGTCTCTTCAAACCTGAATGATTCTGTGATGTCTGAATTCCCATCCTAGTGCCATGGCAGTGGTGTGGAGGGTGTGTGCAGCAACATGTGCTTCCAATAGAGCTGCTATTATTGTTCTCATAAGGCTTCCATGATTACCCCAGGGTCTTGTACAAAGCCCCCAGACATACAGCAACAACAACAAAAAATCCCCTCCCATCCTCTAGTATAAAGCTCTCTTTTCAGAGCCAGTGCCAGCACGAGGCAGCAGTGTGACAGCCCCACTGCTCTGAGTTCTCACACTTCTCAGATGTCCTGTTAGCAGCAGCTTCCCCTCCAGCTAGGAATAGCTCTCAAGACACACAAAGCAACTGAATCCTCTAAAATCCACTGACAAGCGCTGTGGTGGCCGCTCCGCTCCCCGCACAGGAGCTCTGACTTTGCCTGGCAAATAAAGCCTGTCCTTGTCAAATGCATTGTGCATCTAGCTAGGCTGTTCTGCACCTCACATCCCCGGGTGGGTTTGCATTTCCAGATAAGAGTGCAGGGAGGTCTCTAATCCTCTTACTGTGATGGTTTGAAGTAGCCCTGCTGGAAACTCGAGTTACAGAAAGTTAAAGCACTTGGAAAAAAGTCTTATTTGTTGGGGACAGAGCTGAAAGCTCCAAGGATGGAAGAGCAGACTGAAGGCTGTGTCTGACTGATAGCCATGTGTGCAGAGGAGAGCCCACTGCCTGCATTTATCTGTCCCTGGTTGACACTGCAGCCCTCTTAATCTTCTCAGCCTCTGTTCAGGTGGCACTCCACGGACATCGCTGTCCATCTGATGTCCCTGGGGCTCAGGTACTGCAGTGAAGGGAGGGTGCCCACTGTCACCTCATCCCAGACTTATTTCAGTGTGTGGAAGTTTAGTGGTTCCCACAAAGGGAGGCAGAGATTGCTCAGCCAGGGGTGCAGCTGTCCTCCAAGTACAGTATTAGCCAGTTGGACTTTCTGAGGTGTTGGTGGGCTCTGTGCAGTTGCAGTTGCCAGGGCAGAGCTTCATAGGAGAAACCTCCAGATGGGATGAATTCCCCCAAGTGAGCTATGTTTATTGCACAGCAGCCAGAATGCCTGGGCTTGAACTATGATCCTGCCAGGGCTATTTGCAAGGGCTGTGCCTACCCTGTGCAAAACTTTATCCCAAACCTTCTCCCCATACACATTCTTCTGGTTTTTACTTGGCAACTGTTGTCTGCCATCTCAAGAAGATGGAGCTGAGGTTCTTGTTCTGTGGAAGAAAAAAAAAAAGGCACAGTAGCAAATACCTCAGAAGATTTTCTGCAGCATTACTCCCCTGTCCCTGGAGGTGTTCAAGAGGAGCTTGGATGTGGCACTTGGAGCCATGGTTTAGTTGTCAGGAGGTGTTAGGTGTTAGAAAATAGGTTGGACTTGGTGATCTCTGAGGTCTTCTCCAACCTGGCTGATTCTATGATTCTATTCTATGATTCTACTCCATGTACCTTCAGTTCCCTGATGGCAAGCCACAGGGGCACTCAGGTGCTTGAGGGCTTGTTGACACACCAAGATGAAAGGCACAGCTGAGACAGTGCAGGTCAATAAAAACTGGGTAAAGTCCCAGGCTGCTTTCTTGAGAGACAGAGGAGTTTGTGGTGGTTGTGGGTAAGCTCTGCTCCTCTGAGCACCCCTTGCTGGGTGTATTCTGACTGTGCTGATGCAGAGCCTTCTTGCATCAAATGCTGAGGTGTTTTAAGATGCCTTTACACTGTCAGCTGTAGGTCATGACCCAGACAGTTTTGTAATGCAGCTTACCAGTGAAGAGCAAAATTTATTCTCCTGTACAGGAAAGATGTATCTGCAGCACCTGCTCTGTGCCAGCACAGCAAACCTTTGGTGGTGTTTCCTGTCATTCCCCTGCAGTTCCTGTATGTACACACACTCATCTCTGAGCATTCCTGCTGGCTTTCTGCAGCTGAGAACTGCAGAATGCTGCTTCTGGCTCCTGCCAGCTTTTCATATGCAAAAGGGTAAGACCACATTGTCCTGGATGTGGGTGTGCAAGCTGCTGTGTTCAGTTCATTTACACATTATGATGGTTCAGAGGAAGCTAGAGGAGCTACATGAACAAGCTCACCTGCAGGGAATGTTGGACAAACAACTTTGGCATCTGCCTGCACACCAGCAGCTGCTGCAGCGTGACTGATGCTTTACAAAAGCACATCTTCTCAGTCTGCACCCAGCTGGCACAGAGCAGAGGGGCTCTGGTTTACCTGCCTTGTGCTTAGAGCTGGCTGCATCCATCACACCTCCTGCAGCAGAGTTCAAGAATAAGCTGAATTCCTGAATGATTGTATGGAGTTTACTGAGCATCGTTTCAGCAGCTTTGCCACCTCCATCTGCTGCTGCTGCTGCTGCTGCTCTGCCACACCAGCACTGCTGGGTGGTTTGCTTCTGGGTCAGTCCCTGTGCCACACCAGCACTGCTGGGTTTTTTGCTTCTGGGTCAGTCCCTGTGCCACACCAGCACTGCTGGGTGGTTTGCTTCTTGGTCAGTCCCTGTGCCACACCAGCACTGCTGGGTGGTTTGCTTCTTGGTCAATCCCTGCCACACCAGCACTGCTGGGTGGTTTGCTGTCTGGGCCAGTGGGCTGTGCTGGCTTACCCCACAGCTGGGCAAACCCTCCTTTCCTGGTGTGGAAAGGTGAGGTGCAGGATGGTTTGGTGACCACCAGTGTTGTGTGCACAAGTAGCTGGAGAGCACAGCCCCTTCAGGCTCCTCTGGGTGGGCCAGGCAGTAGCCAGGTCAGGCAGTCAAGGGCAAGCACAAGGCACAATGCAACTGCACTGCACTGGCATCACTGGCAGCTCTGCAAAGAACACCTCAGATCCCACTGAGCACAGCTGGCACTTGTGCTCCCAGCAGTGCTCTACTAACCAAGCAAGGATTTCCCTTCTGCACCACTCTCAGCACTCAAGTGTTCTTAGCAATATTCTCTAGATAGCATAACATTAAATTGAAGCTGGAGACTCATTTGATGGAACACAAACAAATAACATCTGTCCCAACCCTGAACACAACCACCCTCACAAGTCTTTTTTCAAGGTCTCCACCAGCTTTTACAGAGGCACAGTTATTTGCCCTACTGCTGCCAGCTGGTTGTAGTGCTAAGTGAGCCCATATGTTACAGCAGAAGCTGCCTGATAAAATAAAATGGATTGGACAGTTCTGTAGAGCAGATGAAACAGAAATAACTTCTCCTTTCATGCCTGCAGGTTCCAGGAGGAGTGGACTTGGGACGTCACAGCTGGTGGCTGCTGCAAAGACAACACTCATCTGCCTAGCTTAGCCAAGAGCGTGGGTGCAGCAGCGACACAGCCTGTGCCAGGACACACCACTGCAGGACACACAGGGAGCTCAGTACATGTTGTGGAAGTCTATGGACCTCAGGAGAGCCACAGCAAAGCGGGCTGCCAGATACCTGGGTAGCTGGTGCCTGAAAGACAATTGCTCCTCTGGACCAAATGAATTTAGATAGAAACATGTGCCTTAAGGACAACATAGAAAGTGAATTATTCCTATCAATTTGAAAGTTTTCTATATTCCAAGATTAATTAAGAGAAATGCTTCCTGGTTTGATAGAAATAACAGAATGCATGTGGAGGCTGGCAGCTCATAGCCATTCTCTACAGAGGTGTGGTGACCATGGCAAAGGCATAGTTACCCTTCTGTACATCTAGAGAAATCGTAGCCACTTTGTAGGTTTGCCTCATACAGAGTCACTTACCATAACTACACATTCATAAGGCTCAAACCTGCTCTTAACCAGTGCTTTTGGTAAGCATTTCAGGATGAACACTTCCCCCCCCCATATTTTTACATGGTAGTATGATAGAGCTACAATAAAGTTCTGGTTTTAATTAAAAGCCCTCCTGCAGTTTTGTACCAGGAAGGGCTTTTTTTGTCACATTCCTCTGTGCCACATTTAGAGACTGTGTGGGACTGGCTGCAGCAGAGGCACACCCCCAAATCACCAGCCTGTCAAGGAGGGGAGAGCACCCAGAGGGATGTGCTGCCTTGCTGTGGCATCCTTGACCTCAAGAGGCACCACGTCAGCGGCACCTATGGCTGGGGTCTGCGTTAGAGCGTGGTGGATGCAGCCCTCCTGGAGCAGCATGGCACAGCTGGCTGCTGCAGCTGCCCTGGGAGAGCACTCCAAGCAAAGGGGTGATGCAACTTTTTGGAAGCCTGCCTCCTTTACCTGTTCTTGACCTTCTCACTCTGTGAGGAAACAAGGTTGTGGGATTTTCCTGTCCATTTTGAACAGTGAAGGAACTGCTCCAGCTCTCACCCTGCTGTTATGTGTACACACGTGAATATCTTACGGTTACAGTACAGGTTGAAGCCTTATTAATTCTCCTGTCATCAGCTGCCTATTGTCTATTATCACATTCCTGCCTTGATGGACATGTGCTCTTACAGCAAACTCCAGTAATTGTTTTATTGTATACCCTGATGGTTAGGAATCCAAATAGCCTCTTAAGGCCTTCAGTTCTGAAGTTTCGGGTTTGAAATTCAAACTATTGTAGCTTGCTGGAGGCCTAGAACTGCCCTGTTCCATCCTGGCTGTACTCAGCAGAGATCTCAAATGTGCTTGAGCTTCAGCTATATGGAAATGGCAGCAAGGAGGCTGTTTTGTTGTTCCTAATAAACTCAGTTCTATACATTATGGCAGGCTGCACCCCCGCAATGCACTGCTTCACCTGTGCTGCAAAGAGGAGAAGGGACATGCTTCTCAGCTCTCATGGCAATTCAATTCTCCATTCATTAAATTCATGCTAGCCAGTGTTTATCAGAGCATATTTGTGCTGTGAACCATTTTGCCTACAGTTTTTGTGGCACCCTGCCAGACCCAGCCAGCTTTGGTACCCAGATGTGCTCCTGCATCCCACATGCAGCATTTGCCTCTGGCTGTGTGCAGGGCTGGCACCAGTTCTGTTGCCTGTCCCACACTGCCAGCCCAGCTCAATTGCCTTTCCCACACCAGCAGCCCAGCTGAGTTGCCTGTCCCAAGCCACCAGCCTGTGTCCATTCCCTGTCCCACACACCACCAGCCTGGCTGCAGCTACACCAGGCAGCTCACAGGGTTGATGGTGATGACTGTGAGGATGCAAAGGGGTCCAAAAGTTTTGGAGAAGATGCATCATGAAAACTCAGTGCAAGGCAGTGCCTAAGGAGGGCTGTCTGGAGGCCTGTGCAGGGTGACCTCAAGTGGCAAATGAGAAGCAGTGATGTGAAATTTCTGCACAAAGCTATGATCCCAACCATTACAGCAGCAGCTCTTCCCCACTGCGGGCATGGGGCTTTCTGGCAGGACAGCTCAGATGGCTGTGCTCCATCCCCCAGAGGAAAGCTCTCCCAGGTCCTGTTAGAGAGCAAAGGCTTGGACAGCATCAGTGGTGAAAGTCCACAGATGGAGGAAAACAAACCCAAAATGTGTGAAAGGAGCAGAGAGGGGAAGAAAGGCTGGGGAAGGAGAAGAAGATCTGAGAGGGTCCTGCACGTATGGCTGGTACAGGAGCATTAAATGCAAAGTTAAGGACTTCCCACACCATAAAAGGTACAACTTGATAGAATTGCTAGTGCTTTGGGCACAAATGATAGCACTGAGGTCTTGGTGTGCTACACAACAGTTTGTCCCTGGTAGGACCCGTGGGGAGAAAGGTTTGTGCACTCGTGGAGGCTCAGCACCCGGTGAAATGCTCCTTAACTAAGGTCTGTGGCTGGACAAAGCAGGGTGGTGTGAAGCATGGGCTGCTGGGTGCTCATCACTCACTCTGCAGCCAGGAGGAGCAGCTAGCAGGAGCTCACTCGGGGAAACAAGAGAGTCCTCTTTACCGCTGGGTGACTTCATAACGGGCTCTGTTAGGCAAATGTACAGCTGTCAGGAGTTTGAACAAATGCCTTGGTAACTGCTTATGCAGGGGGTGGGAAGTGGGGTGGCTGTTTGCTTCTGGCTACAGCAGGGAAAACTTGTTAAATCAAAAGGGGCACCTGGGTGAATGTGAAAACAAGCAACATTGCATTTTCTGAAGAGAAGGAGCAGCAGAATAAGGAAAAGGGCCAAGTTCTGCCCTACTGAAAGAGCAAGTACAAAGGATCTGAGAGGTGGAGAGGAGGAGAGCTGGCAGTCACTAGCAGAGACTGTTTGAAGGCATGCCTGACAAACTGGATGCAGAGCACAGCAAAAATCTGATACAGCTGCCTCAAGAACTCTGAGAACAAGAACATTCCAGCCTAGAAAACACCCAAAAAAGGGAGACTGAGGAGAAACACAGAAAGGGATGACTGGAGATGTGCAGAAAGGGAAGAGGAGATTAAGTTAAAGCCAGCTGAAGAGGAGATTAAGTTAAAGCCAGCTAACAAAATGAAAGAAGAGAAAAACACAGTGAGAGAAACAGAGACTAAAACTACAGGTAAGGCATGTCTTGGGAAAAGGAAAAACAGCCCCAGAGATGACAACCACTGAATGTCTACTTTGGATCAGGCTCCACTGAAAAGTTCACTGACAAATGCAATGGGTTTTAGCAAGCAGCTGGGTTTGCAGCCTGGAATAAAACAAGAACAAAATCACACTATGGAGGTAAATTTGATTCCATGTTGAATCAAACAGAGCCAGAGACAGAGAGAGGTGATTCTGCCCCTCAGCTCTGAGGCCTTCAACACAAGAGGGATATGGACCAGATGCAGAGGGTGCAGAGGAAGCCACAAAGATGATCAGAGAGGTGGAGCACCTCCCCTATGGGGACAGGCTGGGAGAGTTGGGGCTGTTCAGCCTGGAGAAGAGAAGGCTCCAGGGAGACCTTGGAGCAGCCTTCCCGTACCTGAAGGGGCTCCAGGAGAGCTGGGGAGGAACCATTTGCAAAGGTGATAGAACAAGGGGCAATGGTTTAAAAATAGAGCAGAGGAGATTTAGATTGGACATTAGGAAGAAGTTCTTTACTATGAGGGTGGTGGAACACTGGCACAGATTGAACAGGAGTTGGTGGAGGCCCCATCCCTGGAGATGTTCAAGGTCAGGCTTGATGGGGCTCTGAGCAACCTGATCAAGTTGGGGATGGTTTAGTTGTTTAGGTGGGTTGGATTGGTTGATGGGTTGGACGCGATGATCTTGAAGGTCTCTTTCAACCTGGTGTATTGTATTGTATTGTATATCCTTGCTTACTGAAGGGGGGCTGGACAAGGTGACCTCTAGAGGTCCCTTCCAAGCCAGCACATTCTGTGATTCCAAGAAAATAAGCCTAAATCACTAAGGAATTAGCTAAGCAATATTTGACCCATCATTAGCACAGCTTCATGAAACTGTGAAGGGACAAAGCAGGTCTCAGAAGATGAGACAGGGCAACTTTGACTAATAAGGGGAGAGCAGAGAACCTCAAGAACTAACAGAATGAATGATGGTGGTGGAGTCACCATCACTGGAAGTGTTTAAGAGACTGGATAAGGCACTTGGTGCCATGGTTTAGTTGATTAGATGGTGTTGGGTTGGACTTGATGATCTAGAGGGTCTTTTCCAACCTGGTTAACTCCTAGTCTAGTCGAGTCTTCTCTGACCCCCAGCAAGAGCGCAGGACAAATGATCAAGCAATCAGTTTGCAAATGTGGCACATCTCAACCTAGGTTTAAACAGAGCTGGAGGCACAGAAGGGAGCTGCTCTGTAATGCCCTGCCTGCCCTCTTTAAACCATGTGGAGGGTGGCCCAATTGTGCTCCACCCTGCCTCCCTGCAGCGCTTTTGAATTTCCTTCCTCTTCCACTCCCCTGTGATGATGCTAACTGGGCTTCAGGACTGAGCCCCCTGGCATTTTCATTTTACCATGTGACTGTAAAATGCACTAATACCACTGCATGTCAGTGAGTGAAATAAATTCATTTGCTGGAACATCCAGGTCAACGTGCTGCATGAGAAGGGAGAGCAGCTACCCTGCTCTCCAGATGAAGCCAGGCTGAGTAGTGTTTGATGGGGGAAAGCAAAACCTTGAGCTGACAAGAGCGTTGATAGCCACGTGCAGAAGCAGAGAAGGCAGCAGATTTACTGCCTGTGCCAGAGCATTGGGCTGCTGTCATTTATTTGTCTAACACAAGAGACAGCAAAGTTACAAGCCAAGGGAACGGCACTCGTGATGGTTCTGTACGATTTGCGGCTCGGTTCCCTCTGGGACTGCGCTTAGTTTATGACAGCTGCACCCCTGGAGTTAGCTTTATTGCTCATGTAAACATTATTTATTGTCAGAAGAAAAATCAGTGCTGTGCAGGAAGGAGATGAAAGCAGAGGAGAATCTAAAATAGGCATTTCAAACCTCTTATTTATTACGTTAACCCTTAAAAGTTTGCCAGCCAGCAGTTTCAAGTGGATTCAGGCTCCATTTCTGCTACAGAAGTTCCTTGTGTATTTTTCTGGAGCTGCTGGCTCGAGCTTCAAGGACAAGTTTAAATGCTAGAAAGTGCAGAAGCAAGCACAAGGCAGCCCTCTCCCTGCACAGATGCTTAGGGTTTCTTTGATGTGTGCTGCAGCAGGACAGGACAGGACACTTCTTCACAGATTTAAAACCTGCACCAGTGTTTATCAAAGCAGTTCCTTACTTACATTCCTTCACCCTGCATTTTAAAGCTGCTTTCCTACAGCAGGTGACTCTGCTGAGGGTGTTGACTGATCACAAATCCTCTCCTACCATAATGCAGGTTTAAGAGAGGACAAATACCTGAAGGGAGGTTGTAGCCAGGTGGGGGTTGGTCTCTTCTGCCAGGCAACCAGCATCAGAACAAGAGGACACAGTCTCAAGCTGTGCCAGGGGAAGTCTAGGCTTGAGGTGAGAAAGTTCTTCACAGAAAGAGTAATTGGCCATTGAAATGTGCTGCCCAGGGAGGTGATAGAGTCACTGTCCCTGGAGGTGTTCAAAAAAGGATTGGATGTGGCACTTGGAGCCATGGTTTAGTTGTCAGGAGGTGTTAGAGGTAATAGGTTGGACTTGATGATCTCTGAGGTCTCTTCCAACCTGGTTGATTCTATGATTCTATGATCTGATGCTAAGCCCTGTGCCTGCACATCCTTACAGACACATTTCTCCTGCATTAATGCTACCTAACTGCTGCTGTTGGCCCACAGGGACACCTACTTGTACGTGTGAGCCGTCACACGGGGCAGGGTTGCCTGATCCTGTGATCTCTGTCACAGATCTCATGGCATTTCTTATCTTCTTAAGCTTCAAATGATAAAGCTGGATGAATATGTGAAACCCACAGCCTCTGGTTTAAAACAAAGAAGTGTCTTTGCACTTGTGTTTGAAGGAAGACTATTTAGTGGCAAACAACAGAACAAAACCCCAGCAGTCTCTGAAGTTTCTTTGGTGGTAATGACATGAATGGAGGGAGGCCTGACTCATGATTCACCAGTACCTGAAGCTGTCAAATGTCCAGATGACCTTGACACACTGCTGCTTGAAAGAAAGGGAAACAGAATCACAGAAACATTCAGGTTGGAAGAGACCCTCAGGATCACCAAGTCCAACCATTAACCCTACTCTACAAGGGTCACCCCTAAACCATATTCCCAAGCACCACATCCAAACAACCTTTAAACACAGCCAGGGTTGGTGACTCCACCACCCCCTGGGCAGCCTGTGCCAGTGCCTGACCAATCCTGCTGGGAAAAAATGTTTCCTACTGTCCAGTCTCACCCTGCCCTCCTGCAGCTTGAGGCCATTCCCTCTTGTTCTATCACTAATGACCTGTGAGAAGAGACCAGCAGCAACCTCTCCACAACCTCCTTTCAGGGAGCTGCAGACAGCCAGGAGGTCTCCCCTCAGCCTCCTCTGTTTCACACTAACCATCCCCAGCTCCTTCAGTCTCTCCTCACCAGATTTCTTCTCCAGGCCCTTCCCAGCTTCCTTGCCCTCCTCTGCCCTGGCTCCAGCACCTCCACATCTCTCCTGGATTGAGGAGACCAAAACTGGACACAGCACTCGAGGTGTGGCCTCCCCATGCTGAGTGCCAAGGGACAATCCCTGCCCTGCTCCTGCTGGACCCAGCATTGCTGATCCCAGCCAGGCTGCCTTTGGCTTTCTTGGCCACCTGGGCACACTGCTGGCCCCTGTTCAGCTGCTTGTCCATGAGCACCCCCAGGTCCCTTTCTGCCAGCAGCTTTCCAGCCACACTGCCCCAAGCCTGCAGCATTGCTTGGGGCTGTTGTGCCCCAAGTGCAGGACCTGGCACTTGGCCTGGTTGGAGCTCATCCTGGTAATGCTGGCCATGGATCCAATCTCTCCAAGTCCCTCTGCAGAGCCTCCCTCCCCTCCTGCAGATCAACACTGCCACCTGACTTGGTGCCATCTGAGAATTTAGTGCTGATCCACTCTGTATCCTTATCAAGATCAGCAACAATGATGTTAAACAGAAGTGGTCTTCACACTGATCCCTGAGGAACACCACTGGTGACCCCAGATGGATTCAGCTCCTTTGGCCACCATTATTTATCCAGCCAGTGCTGTATGCAGCAGAGCATTGCTCAGCCAAGCCATGAGCAGCCAGTTTGTCCCGGAGAATTCTGTGGAGACAATGAGTAGAGCAAGTGCTGAAAGGCCCTTATACAATTCCACAACCAACATCCATCTCTTGTTTTCACTGCACCCAGAACACATCAGCTGGTGGGAACACTGCATAGTCCCCAGCACCCTGCTCAGGAGGGTGTTTCAAAACCAGCCTCCAACCCTGGTAGCTAATGCTAAATGCAGTGATGGAAACATGAAACTCCTCTGGCAGAGTGGCAAGCATGGCAGTGAAAGTTCAGCTGGTGTAAAGCTGAGCAGAGCAGCTTCTTCCCTGCATGCCTGGCGCTGTCCTTCAGTGTGTCTGTCTGTGTGTGTGTGTGCTCAGACTGCCTGTTGGTTTTGAGGTCCAGGTCTCATGACAATGCTCACAGCAGTGCTTCCCACTTGCAGTAGGTTGTACCTGTGACCTGGTGCCTGCAGTGGCTTCTGATCCATGCCCAGATGCTGGCCCTTCACTGATGAAGCCCGTGGGTGGTATTTTTTCATGTGTGATTTGCACTTTGCAGCTCAGAGAGTGAACCAAGTGTGGGCTTGAACCTATAGGTGAAGCTGACTGCTCCTTATGCCACGTGCAACTTAACAGCCAACACAGTCACTTTACCAGGAAGATTTATGATCAGCCTACAAGGTCTATTCTATCTGCTGACTTCTCCATTGTGCCAGGAACAAGAAGCACAGAACTTTCATGTTATCTGCATCATCCTCTTGTTTTACTAATCCCACCACCATATCCAAGGATAGGGTAGAGCGGAGCAGAATCAGGGTGTGTGCCATTCACTCGTGTAATGAATACAAGTTAAAAGTGCCCAGGGATTTCCAGACCTCTGCATGCTCCAGGCTATGATTTCACCCAGGTTGGCTCTGTTGGTATCTAACAGTTTGGCTCAGCTGGTCAGGAATACAGAGGTGAGAACCTGCAGCACAGCTTTCTGCCTTTGTGGTTGGAGTCAGAGAATTGTTTTGCTTCATCTCCTTCTAACCAAGGAAGAAAGAAAAGGTGATTATCCCAACAGCAACAGAATGGATACATAAATCAGACTGAAAAGTTCCCCTTCCATATCAAAGCCAACGTAGGAATTATTAGCAGAAAAGAAAAAGATCCATAACAAACATGGTTTTCAGAGCTGATGACACAGGGTGCTTAAAATCACCAGCAGGATGTGGCTGGCCCTGGAGCTCAGGTAGCCCTTCACTGGCACTGGCAGCTCTGAGCTTGGGCAGCCCTTCATTGGCACTGGCCGCTCTGAGCTTGGGCAGCCCTTCATTGGCACTGGCTGCTCTGAGCTCGGGCAGCCCTTCATTGGCAGTGGCAGCTCTGAGCTTGGGCAGCCCTTCATTGGCAGTGGCAGCTCTGAGCTCAGGTAGCCCTTCATTGGCAGTGGCAGCTCTGAGCTTGGCAGCCCTTCATTGGCACTGCTGGCTCTGAGCTTGGGCAGCCCTTCATTGGCACTGTTGGCTCTGAGCTTGGGCAGCCCTTCATTGGCACTGCTGGCTCTGAGCTCGGGCATCCCTTCATTGGCAGTGGCAGCTCTGAGCTCGGGCAGCCCTTCATTGGCACTGCTGGCTCTGTACTCGGGCAGCCCTTCATTGGCACTGCAGCTGTGTGCCCGCCAGCCCCGCGTTGGCACTGCCAGCTGTGAGCTCGGGCAGCCCTTCATTGGCACTGCCAGCTGTGTGCCCCGCCAGCCCTGCGTGGGCACTGCCAGCTGCGAGCTCTGACAGCACTTCGTTGGCACTGCCAGCTGTGAGCTCGGACAGCCGTGACTCGCACGCCCGGCAGGCCTCTGCTGGCTGCGCATAGCCGGACTCGCACCTCCCAGGGTGCTTTCGCTTCTCCAAGTTGGGAGTGACCTCTGCTCCTGCAGGCAAGGAGGACAGCAGCGCAGCTGCCCGCACGGTGCGCAGCACGGCCCCGTGAAGCCTATGGATGATGCTGTACCGGACACGTAAGTGTTTGGGACGGGACGCTCGGGAAGGTGACCGCTCGGGAAACCTGCAGGGACACAAGGCTGGAGCCGGCCCGGGCAGCGGCTCTGCCGGGAGCGGCCGGCCGCTCGCTGCCTGCCCTCTGTGCCTGTCCTTTTTACAGTCTGTTGTTATAAATGATTAGCTAAAAGTTGCTGAAGGGAGCTTAGTGTCTAAGCTGAGCTTTGAAGAAGTATCTCATTGTATTGTCTTAAACACAAAGAAAGACTTTGTTAACGGGACTGCCTGCACCGTCTGGATTTAATTTGTTCTTAAAGAGATCCAGCCCGCTTCAGCGGTGGGAAAATCAATCCTTATTGTGTTTTAACAATTAACGAGAAAACACTGCATACCGATGCTGCCAGGACAAGGCTAATATTTAGTAAAGCAAATAATTCACGCAAATAAACAAATCGGTCGGGTTAGCAGCGGGGAACAGCAATGGCTTTTGAGATTAGCCAACCAGGAAATGCAGCTGCTGCCCTTCAGGCGCCGGGAAAGAAACCACAGCTGGGCAGGGCACTCCGCTCAGGAGGCAGCAACCCGACATGAATCACAGAGTTTCGGAAACGAGCTGGGTTCTGCCGGTGCCCCCGGCCGCCGCCAGCAGCAAGTGAGGGCTTCCCCCAGTGCTGCCCAGTCTGCGAGCCGCACACAAGCAGCGTTACTGGCCGCGGAGGTTCCACAGCGCTGTCTCACAGAGCTCATCGCCCTTACCGGGACTGAGCATGTGTGCTCCCTGTCTGGCTGTGCTCTTTGAATGTCACGGATCGTACCGTGGGAGAGGATCTGCTGGCCCAGCTCCAAGTCGTGTATGTGCCTCCCCAGGGACGTGCCCCATGCATGCAGAGGACTCCCCAAGGACCTGTCTTTCCAGGGCAAGGCTGACAGCCATACGTAGAAGTCCTACGTGCCATGGGCATGAGTAGGAGATCTATTTAACTCTTCAATCTTGTATCATTATCTGAGTCTGTAGGACAAAAATACCCCCAGGCTGTGTGGCACTGCACACCACTGCATTCCTGAATGATTGACTTCCACTTCACTCGAAGTGCTGAGAAACAGGCTGCTGAAAAACATGTGATATTTGTGTCAAAGACTTCAGTCTGGGTCACATTAAGACAACCAGGTTGTCAGTGTTGTGGTTTAGATTCGGGCAGGGATTCCAGGAACGCTTATTAGCAGAGCACAAAATGCAGTGAAGTCACAGGGGTACCGAATGGCCATAAACCCAAATCCTCATCATGCTGCCTCTGAGTACCAGGCAACAGCTCTGCTGTCATATTTTAATATACATATGAAATAAAAATATATGACAAAAGGAGTTATAAACTGACAATTTCCTTTCCACAAGGTGCCCATTTCTGTTACTGCCATACGCTGCCAAAATCACTCAGCTGCAGGCATGATCAGGGTCTCTGTGTGCAATAATTTTAAAATCTCTGTTCATGCTGTTCATTAAAATCTGGATTCCAGAGGGTAAATGGAGGAAACTCAGGAATGAATCAAATGCTTCACTGCAAGCCTGGCTGATGGAGAGGAGCTGTGCTTGTTCCTTGGACTCGAGAAGCCACCTGTCAAATTTGCCGTGCACCTTGCAAGTGCCTTTGAGCAAACGTGTGCAGTGCTGTGGCAGGAGGAAGAAAGCATGCATTGCATAGGGACGTGATGAAAATACAGCCGGGGGACTCGTTGAATTACTTGTGGCAAAGTAGACTGTGGCATTACACCCACAGCTGTCCCGTTTCAGGCTGCAGGGGGCCCTGAAAGGCAGGGCGAGTGCCACGGCTGTACATGCAGGCGTTCGCCCCTCCAAAGCCGTCAAGACGAGAGGAGAACCGCCAGCCCCGGGGCGGAAGCAGCTGGAGCGGCCCCGGCTGTGCCGCTTCCCTGCCTGCGGCAGCGCCTCCTCCGCGCCCTGGAGGCGGTGCTCGGCGGCCCGCACCGCCCCTGCCCCGGCCCCGGCCCCGGCCCGGCTGGCATCCCCAGCAGGAAGGGCTGCAGCCAGCCGGCGGCCGGGCAGGGCCGCCATGGCCGGTGAGTACAGAGCGAGGAGAACTGTAGGGCGGCAGGGAGAGCCCTGAGGCACCGCCAGCGGGGCCGCTTCAGGCAGGAGGAGGCAGCGGTTGGCGCTGGGCTGCGTGGCGGCAGCGGCGGGGCGGGGGCGCTGCCGCGCGTTACGCGGGGGCGGGTGTTTTGGTGCCTCCAGCGCCCCGTACTCGGGCCGCGGCCAGCGCGGCTGCCGGCAGAGCATTTAACTGCGGCAGCCGCGGCCGGCCGCCGAGTCCCGGAGTGGGGTGGCCGTCCCCGGGGTCCCAGGGAGCGGGCAGTGCCCGGCTGTGCCGCCTCCAGCCTCAGCGTCGGCTCTGGGCATCGCCGCAGTGTCAAGCCTGCAGGCTGGGCCTTGCGGTCCGGGGCGCGGCGGCGGGTTCTGCGGGGGCGGGCACAGCCGGTTTGGCGGTTGTGTGACCATTCTCAAGGCAGGAGTGTAATGTGAGTGCGTCGAGGTGCTGTGCCAGACCTTGTCACACTTCCCGCGTGTTATGTGGCAGCGAAAAGACGTCGGCTGCTTCTGCCCGGTCTCCATCTTCCGCTCCTTGAGGTGCTGCCTCCCGCAGCAGTGCTGCGCAGTGTGCCTGACCACCGACGGCCCCTCATGTCTTAGCCAGCCTAGGAAACTTGCACAACTGGGAATGTCTCTGAACAAGTGTTCCACCCCAGTGGCAAAAGCCTTTTAGTAGCGGATCACCGTTTTATTATTTGCTATGTTCTGTTTTTCAATGCTATTTCAGCTAGAGATGAGACACTCACCTCTTACAGCTTCCTGGAAGGAGGATGTGGTGAGGTGGGGATCAGCCTCATTGCCCAAATAACAGGAAACAGCCTCAAGTTGCACCAGGGAAGGTTTAGGTTGGATATTAGGAAAAAAAATGTTCTCCAAAAGGGTTGTCAAGCCCTGGAGGAGGCTGCCCAGGGCACTGGTGGAGGCATCATCTCTGAAGGGAGTTAAAAGTGTGTAGATGTGCTGAGGGCCATGGTTTAGTGGTGACTTGGCAGTGCTGGCTTAACATCTGGGCTTGAGGATTTTAAAGATTTCTTCCAACTGTAATGGTTCTGTGGTTGTATGACTTGCTTTCAAGGACTCTTGACTTCTGCTAGCTAACTTGCCAGTAGCACCAACACGTGGCAGTAGGTGAGTGTGGCTAGAGAGGGTGGCACAGTGTGTTTCACCTCTGTATTGCCACGTCCATCCCAGAGGAGCAAACCAGTTGCTCATCATCAGGAGTGCCTCTGGTGCCCTGTGCAATCTGATCGTTTCAGACCAGTTCTCTGCAGTCAGATTTTTTCTTAAATCCTCAGAATCCCTGTCTTAGGCTCTTCAAAGGGAAAAGCCAAAAACTGTGTGTTACACTAAGGTTTTGTTGAGAGAGACTCCTTCATCTGTTTCCTCAGATTTGCATGGACTTGCACAGATGTCAGATCGGATGCCTTTGGGGGTTGCTTGTCAGCTGGCCTTTGAGTTTTACAGGGAGCTGAGGCTTGTGTTTGTGTTGCACAGCAGATACCATTGAGGTTTCTGGAATGGGTGTTTGCAAATGATGTGTGTTGTCATGGAGCATGCCTGAGAGATGTGTTGGGGTTTGTGTCTGTGATATTTAAACTTATCTGCTTGTGATGATCCTGCCTGTTTGCTTGGTAAATTGAGGGAGGCTGTAAGGGAAGACAAAGATGAAACCATAATAAAGATGGGGTACTGTCAGAGATGGTATCAAGAATCCTTACATAAACATAGGTGGACTTACTAATTGGCAGGTCTGCCGGCCTGACTTAAGGTGTTGGCAGTATCGATGCTCCCAGGGCCCAAGTGTGGATGAGGGAGTCACAGTGTGGTGAGGAGGGGCTGATCACAGCCCACGAATTTGAAGTGCAGCAAATGTTGTTAATTTGCCCTGATAAGCAAGAGGTGGCAATGCCACCCCCAGCCTGAGGTGGCAGGTGTCTAGGGCCATGTGGGTTTATTCCAGAAGGGCAGCAAAAGCAGATCGCTGAGGAGCGTATGCAGAAACAAAACCCTGCTTGATACTCCTTGTACAGAAAAAGACATGAGGGCTCTTCTGCTGAGAAAGTTAAGTAATTACAAAGGGATTTCTGACAGCCACTGTAACCTGGCAGTTGTGCCTTGTAGTATCAGTACATAGTGCTGGTGACTGGTGACACTGTCCAGGGACCAGATGCCCCAGCACAGGCGTTTGAAGCAGAGTGCAAGCAGCACAGCACCCACCTGATGTCCTGGCTGCTGCCAAGGTCTGGCATGCCAGTGCCTGGGTTAGGAGTTATCTCTGACAAACTCTCTGAACACACTCTGCTGGTGAGTTAGGAAGGGCTTTGGAAGGGTGGCTCTGTCACCCTTGATGGTTTCCTGCAGGTGCTGTGGAAGGCAGCCTGGCACCTTAGACCTGCATGCAATCAGATATTTTATGAGCCTTGTTACTTCCAAAAGCAGAATACATTTCAGCAGCCTTAAAATCCCAGCATTTAGTATAATGGCTGGGTCATTCTGCAGCTATTGCCAGCAACTGAATTGCCCATCTGGAAGGAAGAACAGCATTTTATGGAGGTGATGTTCATCTCGAGCAAAAATGATTAATTACTTTGCTTTGTTATTGCCATTTGCTGCTGGGGCACTGCTCAGCAATCATTTCATGTGTTTTATTCTCTATTTGAGGAGCTGCTGGCTACAAATAACCACTCATCTCTTGCCTTTCTCTGATACCTCTTAATTCCACCTGCCCTTCCTTCCTTCTGTGTGCCTGGCCAGGGCAGGCTCTGTGTGTTGCTGTGGTGTGCTTTATGCCAGAGGCTTTTTGTGCTCTGGAGGAGAGAATTGGTTTGTGTGTGGTGTGTCGAGGGCTTAGAGCAGTGCTAAGCCAATACCATGAAATCATGAGTCATGTTTTCCTCTCAGCCATGTTTTCAAAGACAGTTGTGGAGCTTCCTGTCAGGCTCTTGACAAGTTTGCATTTCTCATGAGTAAGGAAACACTGACCTTTGTTTAAGCATCCCTTAGGCTGGCTTCAGTGAGTGGTTGTCAGTCTCAGCTGTCCTTGCTGCCTCTCTTCATGTGGCTGAGCTCAGTCCACTGCCAGCCTTCCATCTGTGTTGAAGCCTGCAGACTCCTCCATTGCAGCTCCATGCCTGAGCAAACCTGAGGCTGGGTCCAAAGCCTGTGGACAGGATTAAGCCCAGTGAGATGAATGTTCTGGTGGAAGAGAAGGTGTAACTGCAGGAACATCAACTTACACACTCAGAGCTAGGTGCAATGGGGTGTTAAAAGGCCTGTCAGTGCACCTCTGTGCTGGTAGCTCTGGTGAACTGACCCAGTCTCCCAGTTTTGCTGCTCTGACCTTTCTAGGCCAAGCCCTGGCTAACAGCAGGACAGTCCTTTTACAGCTGGGGTGACTCCTGCTTAAAAGCAAAATCCTCTTGGCATAAAGGTGCTCTGTTTTCCATGCCATAACTGCCATCTCTTTGAGGCAGTCAGATAAAAGGTGGGTAAGCAAAATACCCCAACCCACACTCCCCAGATTCTCGAGGCCTGGCAGCACCCCAGCAGCCTTGCTGCAGCTGTGAAGTTAACCTGCTTTGGGGTTTCTGTTATTTCACAAGGTAAGTAATCAGAGTGTTCAGTATTAAGAAGCTGCTGCTCCTGAGCAATGATTATAAAACCTCATAGCAAGGATGTGTTTGCCTCCCTGTGACTGGGCCATGACTGGCAGTGTGTGCAAGCAAGCATGTTCTGTGAGCAAGCTGCCAGAGCCCCTGTGGCAGGCTGGGCACAGGAACATTGTGTGGTGGCTTCACAGACACGTGTGCTTGCCAGATAGCCTTATCACTCCAGGGCAGGGTGCCACCTTCAGCTGCTAGGATTGGTGAGGCTTTGTTGGTTGGTTTGCTTTGCAGTTAGTACTTGGAGCACAGTTCTGCACTGAGGGTGGTGCTGTGGGGAAGTTTCAGTTCTGTGGTCTATCAGAAGCGTGAAAGCAGTTCCTTGTGTGGTTCGGGCAAAGGCTTCTCAGAGTTAGAGGCAAAACAAAAGATTTCAGAAGAGAGAGGTGAGATAATGAGAGTTACACCTGCTCTGCTGTTATTCGAGGCAGTGTTGAGCTTGATAGTTGCTCTTCAGGACATTGTAAACCTTGCACTTCATCCTAAATACTGACCTGGAGCCATTTGGAGGAGGTGACAGTGCAGGCAAGTGACAGTCTGCGTGAGAATGGGGGAAGCAGGCTGCACCCTGGGTGGTTCTGAAAAGTGGAGATGGTGGGTGAAGCATCCTGCAGGTGCCTGAGCCAGGCACAGTCCAGCAGCAGCCAGAGAGGGCAGGAGTCTCATGTCCATCTCTTCTCCTGCCCTTTTGCTCAGATGGAAGCAGAAGAGAACCCTGAAATGTCACAGAGGCTGACACCCTGTGACATGGTGTGCCAGCAGAGAGCCTGTGCTCAGAGTGGTGATGGTAAGGAGAGTGCCCTGAGGAGGTGGAGTCCTCCTGACTGCTCAGAAAGTGATCTTGACTTAAATGGGATCAGCTGGTCACAGTTAACTTTACTGGTGTAAGTGCTGCTGATAGACCTCTACCTGTTTGTCTGTACAGGCAGCAGCAGTGACAGGCAGCAGCAGAGCAGGGCAGGAGGTGACACTCCTTGTATTGCCCTGTGCATGCTGTTGGCTCTTTGTCGTGCTGCTGGCACTTGCTCTGGTTCATTGTTTGAATGTCACAGTGGTATTTGAGGTTTTAATTGCTCTGCTAGCTGTAAGACCCAGTTTAATGCATGTTTTGTGTAAGTTTGCAGAAGGTACAGAGGAGTTGGTGACATTGAAGAGTCACTACAGATCATGTAGCTGAGGCAGAAGGAGGAGCAGGATGCTGCTGGGAGCGTGACATTTGATTCCCCCAAAGTATTTGCACGAACAACTTCATAGTCTCCTGGTCCTTACCTCAGCCTTTTGTGCATGCTAATGAGTTCCTCTGAAGAGAGGTTGGGTCTCAGCCCTGAATGAGAGCATGTGGAACTTCCTGCAACAAGAGGGAGTTGCACGGTGAGTATGGCAGGGCCCTGTGTTTGTGACAGTGCACTGAAGAGCTGCCCTGACAGCAAGCTGTGGAAAAGGGAGGCAGTACAAACACGTGGGAGTCAGGTGGTGTAAGAATGTAACTGAAACCCTTTTGTGCCTCTAGGCTCACAGTTCTCAGTGCATGCTCTCAGGTTGGAAAGGACCTCAGAACTCATCTACTCCAACCCCTCTGCCATGGGCAGAGACACCTCTCGACCATCCTGGACTGCTCAAGGCCTCATCCAGCCTGGGTGGTTGGGTTGGAACACCCCCAGGGAGGAGGCAACCACAACCTCCCTGGGCAGCCTATTCCAGAGTCTAACCGCCCTTGTGCTGAAGAACTTCTTCCTCAGCTCCAGTGTAACCCTGCTCTCCCTCAGCTCCAAACCATTCCCCCTTGCCCTGTATTCAGACACCCTCAGGAAAAGTCTCTCTGCAGCCTTCCTGCAGGATCCCCTCAGGTACTAGAAGGCGGCTCTGAGGTCCCCCTGGAGCCTTCTCTTCTCCAGGCTGAACACCCCCAGCTCCCTCATCCTGTGCTCACAGCAGAGCTGCTCCAGCCCTTGGAGCATCTTTGTGGCCTCCTGGACTCATTCCAGCAATTGCATGTCCTTAATGCTGGGGACAGCAGAAGTGTACACACATCAGTAGGTGTGTGTGACCCAAGTCATGAACTAGAAGGAACAAGGGGTGTGCACAGGGGCTGTGCATCACACCAAGGTTTTCCAGCTCTTTTCCTTCATCCTTTTCTCTTCTCTGAATTGCAGGGCATAAAGGGCTGATGGCTCTGTACTTTGAGTAGCCAAAGCATCATCACACCTATGCATTTCCTTTGAATGGGGAATATGCTGGTGCTGTCCTGTGTTTGTTTTCAGTGCTCCTAGGCTATGAAGTACTGGCCCATGAACTGGTGGGCCCAGTCTATGGCCCAGAATGTCTATGGCCCACTTCAGATGTGGCCATAGACATTCTCTTCTCTAGATCTGATAAGAGCACACCCTGCAGCCAGCCTGTGCCCAGGTTTTAATCCAGGGACTCAAAAAGCATCTCTAGGGAAGGCTGTGCACCTAAAAAAATCCATTGCTGTCAGGTTGGAAGTGGTGCCCAAAACAGCAGCAGCTCTGCATTTGTGTGTTTGCAGAGGTTTAACTGAAGAGAATGTTGTTTGTTTGTGTGTGCTTTGGAGTGTACTTCCTTGGTGAAAATGTGCTGCTTCTGGAATGCCCCTGCCCCCTACCCCCTGCTCTCTGCCCCCTGCTCCCTGCCCCCTGCCCCTGCGTGAAGGCAAAAGACCTTCCCCAATAAACTCGATGGCTCTTTGGCAGAGATGCTGTTGCTAATATTCCACTTCTGTCTCAGTCTGGGCAGTCTCTGCTGGTTAAGTCAGACAGAAGGCAGCAATGAACTCTTGGAAGGTTGGGTGATATTAGGGCCAACTCACTCCAGCTCAATCAGCCCCTGGCTCTGCCCGCCGGTGTGAGATTCTCTGTGTCCTTCCCATCCCACCCCACACTGAGCTGCAGTTGTGGGCAGGGAAGACCAGCCCTGTGCTGCTGTGTGCCACTATCAGTAATGTGCAGGCTTAGAAGCCAAATTTATGTCCTGTTACCATTTCACATCAGAGACCTGCACCTCTGAAGTACATAGTTACATCTGAACATTTATAGAACCACAGAATTGTCAGGGTTGGAAGGGACCTCAAGGATCAGCCAGTTCCAACCCCCTGCCATGGGCAGGGACACCTCACACTACAGCAGGTTGCTCACAGCCACATCCAGCCTGGCCTTGAAAAAACTCCAGGGATGAGGCTTCCACCACCTCCCTGGGCAACCTGTGCCAGTGTCTCACCACCCTCATGGGGAAGAGCTTCCTCACATCTAATCTAAACCTCCCCTCCTCTAGCTTGGATCCATCCCCCCAGTCCTACCACTCCCTGACACCCTCAAAAGTCCCTCCCCAGCTTTCTTGGAGCCCCCTTCAGATAATGGAAGGCCACAAAAGGTCTCCTTGGAGCCTTCTCTCCTCCAGACTGAACAACCCCAACTCTCTCAGCCTGTCCTCATAGCAGAGCAGCTCCAGCCCTCTGCTCCTCTTTGTGGCCCTTCTCTGGACACCTTCCAGCATCTCCAGATCTTTCCTGTGCTAGGGACTTGACCTGAACACAGAGCTCCAGGTGTGGTCTCAGCAGAGTGGAGCAGAGGGGGAGAATCCCCTCCCTGGCCCTGCTGGCCACACTTCTCTTGCTGCAGCCCAGGCTCTGCTTGGCTCTCTGGGCTTGCAAGTGCTCACTGCTGGCTCCTGTTGAGCTTCTCCTCCCCCAGCACCCCCAAGGCCTTTTCTTCAGGGCTGCTCTCCAGCCAGTCCCTGCCCAGCCCATAGCAGTGCCTGGGATTGCCCTGACCCAGCTGCAGGACCCTGCACTTGGTCTTGTTGAACCTCATGAGGTTGGCTTGGGCCCAGCTCTGCAGCCTGTCCAGGTCCCTCTGGATGGATCCTTCCCTCCAGCATGTCTAATGTTATTTATGTAATGTGTTAGTGTTAAACTCCATCATCTGACTTGATGAATGGTACAAAATTCATCTTCAGTAGTTGATTAAATGCCCATCAGTGCTTGACATCTAAATAGAGCCTGGGAGGAGACCGGCAGCAGAGTTCAGCTGTCTGTAAGTTCAAGGGATGGTCTCTGACAATGTCTGTGTTGTGTTTCCCTGTCAGCTTTCTGAGGTGAGGTGGTGGTGGTGGTGATTGTGTTTGAGCTCTTTCACCCCTGCTCGGAGGATGAGCATGCAGATGAAGGAGCGGTTTGCTAGCTGCTGGCTGAGGTTGGTTGTGTCTCTGCAGATCAGTCGTACTGGCAGCGGCTGCAGCACGACAAGGACTTCCTGACAAGCAGCAGCCGACTGAATGAGCAAGTGGTGGATAAAATTATTCTGCAGCTCAACAGAGTCTACCCTCAAATCCTCACCAATGCAGAAGCAGAAAAGGTAACTTGCATTTTCGCTCTTATCTCTGAGTGTTGCGTGGCTTTTGTGGGTCAGTAGCTCAGCTGGCCTCTTCCCGGCTTGATTCCTGGTGCCACATGCAGCCAGCCTTCCTTCCTCACCTCAGGCTTGCTGAGCAGTTGTATCTGGGATCTCACATCAGAGGAGAGGTCACGGGGCTGGCAGGTTCTGTGCCAAGTGGTCATGGGAGAGGGCACTTGCTTCAGCAGCAGCAGCAGCTTAGTGCCAGGGCCCCTGCCGTGACGTCCGATGCCACTTGTGCGGCGCTCGCTATCTTGTCACCAGCGTCACAGGGCTGCCCTCAGCGCCTGACCAAAGGCCCTGCACGCCAGCCTGGCGGTGCAGTGTCCTGTCAGATGCACCTGGCTGTGCCCACAGAACATTAGCTTCATCAGGGTTAGTTGGTGCTTGATGTGATTGCTAACTGTGAGTATTGGTAGCGGAGGGAGGCGTTGGTCCCACCTCCTAGTGTGGAGCTGTGGGAAATGGATGGAGTTAGTAACATCTGCCAGTGGTGCTGCTGTGTCTGGAGCCAGGCTGCCCTCCCTGGCACCAAGCTGTTTTTAGGGGGAAGGGTGTTTTAAATTTGTGTAAAGTTAAAAGCTTCTCAGATCCTGCTTCTAACAGCTGGAACTTGCCCTCTGCTGACTTCATTGTCTGCACAAGTCTCAGGGCTTTGGCGTAGCAGTATTTGAACGTTAGGAAACATAGGGCTAAATCTGCCATAATCAAACTCCATGGGGATAGAGAGTGTTTTGGTGTTGTAGAGCAGTGCTAGATCATCAGCTGAGCCAGTCTAGTCAGTTCCTGGGTGGTGTTACATAGACACTCGCAGTTAAAGACCATCTCATTCTCTCAAGAGCTTCAAAATAAATGCAGAAGGAATCCATACAATGTGACTTCTGCACTTAGCAGACAGAAATCTATTGCTTCTGCAGAGGTCCAGGCAAGGTCCTGTCAACACTGTTGGTTAGGAAGCTTGCAGTCTCAGCTATGTCCAGTAGACCTCATGGGAATTGGTCAGAGCAAGGAGTGCTGGATAAGGTGTGCTGCATTCCTGTCCCCTTGGAGCAAGAACTGATCCTAAGTAGGGGCAGTACAAAGGTTATCTGCTTTGGATGTTTTCCAGAGCAGCTGAGATGACTTTGATGTGCCAGACTAGCTACACCTTTCCTTTCCTTGATAAGGTTTCCTAATATTCCTTACATCTTTGACTGCAGAGAAGAAGTCCTTTCTTCTGCAGCTGCTTGCCCTGCTCCCCCAGTGATGGGAATCTGCACCTGTTGCACTGGTGTGCAGCAGCTCACTGTGCTGGAAACAACCAACTGCTAACCTGGGGGTGAAGAGCACTGCAGTGCTGCAGCTAAGACCAGCAGTATAAACTACTTTTTGGGGTGATCATTACCAGGCAACTGATGGAAAACTTGGAAACATAAAACTCTGTCGTAAGGTGGAGCTCAGCATCTTGAAGGCTGCTGTGTAATGCATGTGTGTCCTTTTCAGGTTCCCCTATGGTTTGCTTGGTTTGGGGTTTTTTTGGCCCTCTCTTTTACCAAAGGTAAATCAGGCTTCTGTCTTCACTCCCTGGTGTACTGTAAAGTGATGTTTAAAACTGACCTCCAGCTGTTGTGATCTCTCTTCTGATGTGTGCTTTTCTCTTACAGTTCAGGAACCCAAAGGCATCACTCCATACCAGGCTTTCAGATCTGATAAAGCACCTTCAAAAGAAGGGGGATAGGCACTGTCAAGAGTTTTACAGGGCTCTGCAGATCAATGCTGAAGAGCTGTATAATGACCTGCCAAGCAGGAAGATCTTGAGTAAGTGGATTTGTAAGCTGGGTTGTGAATTTCTGCCAAGGGTGCATTACAGAGCCTCATTCTGAATGACATTTAGGTTGTTTAAATTAGTTTTTGGGGTATCCCTTACTTCCTTCTGACTGGGATTTCCCCAAAGCCATCAAGGGCTTTAAGTTGAGGTTTAAGTGTAACATGTAAGAGAGCAATGTAACTGATATGAAGTAAAGTTTCTCTTTCCATAACCACTGCTTCTTACTGGCTTGCTTATTTCCTCTCTGCTTATCCTGACTTGCAGCACGTAAGGACATTACAAACCTCCTGGTGAAGCTTAAGAGTCTGGTGGCTCAGAATCTTGCCTTTCCCTCAGCCCATAAATCTCCTTGTGTCTAGTTAAATGTGAAGCAAACATTGCTAGGCCCTTGCAATGATGAGCTGCTATATTAATCCCACAGGACTTACTCTGTGCAGCTGACAGACCTGCTCAGTGTCCTCAAAGCTGCCCCAAACATACATGTCTGTACTTCAGAGGGACTGAGGCTCAGACAGATTGGATTCTGTATTGCAAAGGAGCTGATTTCTGTAGGGAGAGGTACCAAGCCTGGCTTGTCAGCCTGGGATGATGCTTACCATGTGTTGGAGTTCAAGGGGGTTTTGTTGTTTTGGGGTTTTTTCCTATCTAATGAAGTGGAGTAAAGAACAACAGGGCCAAATGGGTGGGAAATACACTTGGGCATCCTGCATGCTGAAGGGACTTGAGGTGCTTGAGGGAAAGCTGCCACATTTAGGTTAATGAAGCTGCAAAGGGAGTGCAGTTTAAGGAATCCTTATGAAGTATCTGGCATCACTAATGCTTCACCTGTCAATTGATTTCTAGTTGTAAGAAACTCCACAGTTAGCTGCCAGGGAAATTCTGAATGTGTCCATAAGGTCCAGTGGGGTTCAAACCATAGGTCCATGGGTTTAAAAGAATCAAACAGCCCCTTTTGATCTCTGGAATGAAAATGGTGTGTCAGGTGGTGATTACCTTTGAAGGTAGTGCACTTTCTAGCTCTGTTTCATCTTTGCATTTGAAGAAGGTTTGTGTCTGCCCAGTACATACTTAAGAAGCCTTAGTGTGGTCACTAAGAATAAAATGTCAAGAACCTCTGATGTTTTCAGAGTTTCAGCTCTGTTCATGCTCAGCAACATCTTGTACAGGCCATTTCTGAAAAGGTATTTCAACATTCACAGTAGCCAAGGCCTGACTGCATCCCACACAGACAGTGTCTGCACAGTGGGTATGTCCAAGTTCAGCAACATACTTGGACAAGCATAGCTGTGACCAAGCTCTTCCACAGCCATCAAGCTTCCCTTGGAAGGTGTGCAGATGCCACCCAGATGAGCTCTCAGGCTGTCTTGTGCTGTTGTCGTGCCTGGGTAGATCAGCTGAAAGGAAACTGGTGCAGGGCTTCACTTTTAGCTAGAGCATAAACATGCACCTGGTTTATGTGAGAGCTTTTACTCAGGCAGCCACATGAGTAGTCAGGGTTAGTGCTTCTCAAGGTCAGACTGTGCATGACAAGCACATGCACTAGGAGTGCTTCCCAGAAACAAAATAAAAGCTCTTTGTGGTGGCCCAAAACTAGTTTGCTGCTGTTGCATTATCTGAAGGGACTCTTAAAGTCATTGAATTCTCTCTGTTAGCACCCTCAGAATAATGATAAAGATTTGAGTAACTGAGTTCAAATACTGTGACATGGTGAGATGCTGCACCTTCCCTGTGGCTGCTGCTTGTGAATTCTATAAGGCAGGCAGTTGCCTGCATTCTGGATTGAATGCAGATCTGTACAGCATTGGAAGCAAGAACCACATGCAATTCCATCCTTAAGGAAAAGCTCCCCTTTCAGTAAGAAGTGAATCTGACCATTTTGCATCTTCTCCTTCTTGCCTCCAACCTGTGCTGTGCTGCTCACAGCAGCAGCTGCTAAATTTGTCAGGTTTAGCAGAGAGTATTTTCAGAACTGACTGTCGAGTTGGTAGATGTGAGGAAGAACGAGACTCCTGAGATGAAGCCTTTGCTCCAAGTGCAGGTGGAACTGCAACAAGCAATGTTGTAAACACCTGGAGAGATTCTTGGGGAGGACACTTAAGGAACTGTGGCCAGCACGGTTTCATGTTTTATGTTTCAAAGAAACAACCAGCTTGAAAACTTGTGCTGGACCAAAATGTCTTTGCCTCAAGTGTAATAGTGCAAGTGAAATGTTCGGCAGTATCTGGAATTCCCACTAGAGGGTGGGTAAGGCACATGGCACACACAGCTTCAGAGCTGTTATAGCTGAGCGGGATCTTCCAGGTGACTGAATGTTCTTACTTCTCTCAGCACTGACCTAGAATCACAGGATGGTCTGGGTTGGAAGGGACCTCCAAAGGTCATCCAGAGCAACCCCTTCTGCAGTGAGAAGGGGCATCCTCACGTGGAACAGGCTAGCCAGACCTAGACTAGAAGGGTAAAGGATCAGCTCAGTCCCACATAGTCTGACACAAGTGCAGAGATTTTGCTGTGCTCTCTCATGCGGTGTGAGGATTGCTTGGCTGGAACACATCCCTCAAAGCAGGCAGGAGCTGTAAATTTGCCACTGATACAGGGCACACCATGGGGGCTTTGCAGCAGCCCTTTCTGCTTCAGTGACGCTCCAGCAAAGTGCCTCACATGTTTCTGTTCTGCTTGAAGGCCATGCCCTGTCCCCATGTGGAGAGGACATGTTGAGCATGGGACAGGGACGTTCATCCTGACAGCAGGTGCCCATTGCTGACCTGATGTACTGGGGAGTTTGCCAAGGCACCTCACCTAGCTCCAGATTGTCTTCTACAAGAAGGAAATCAGTTGAAACTAGCCTCCAAATCTTCCCTACTGGCAGCCAAATTTGAAGCTTTCACTTTTCAATTATTTTTTCAATCCTCTTGAGCACAAAGAGGTTTGGCTAGAAGAGGTGGCTTGCAGGTTCATGATGCATTGAAGGAAAGACATTTCTGGGGACATGCTCTGCAATGTTGTCCCCATGGCTGTATGAGACCAGACCTGAGCTAAACAACCTGTGCCAAGCAGTTTGTCCCAAGTGCTCTGTTTGCCGGGAGCACTCAGGCACAGAGATGTGCTCGAGAATGGGACTCCGGTGGTTAGTGCTTCATGTGGTCAGCTAGCCAGAGCTGCATTCAGACTGTGTGCCCAGGTATTTGGATCAGCACGTACCCAGCTGTGACTGGAGTGGAGGGGGTCAGACTGGATATTTTCCTGAAATGAGTTGTTCTGCAGTGTGTTGCAGGTGCTGGTTGTGTTTGATTGCTTGAGCTGAGCACTAACTCTCTGTGTGTTGCTTTTGTTTCTAGAAGCCGCAGACTCTGCAGAGATAGCCACTGACAAGGAGCAATATATGCTAAATGGCAGGGGTAAATAAATGCACTCAGTCTCACTGGATGGAATGGCTTTGCAGATGATGATGCAATTTATTTGATCATGTAATTTGCATTTCATGTAACAAATTGTTTTATGATGTCTTTGCTGTCACAAGTTAAGTAGAATTGATGGAGGGAAGCATACTGGGCTGGTGTGGAGCAGTGCCAGGAGAGGCAGGAGGCTGTAGAGTTTAATCAGCGCTTGCAGTGGGGTTTCTGACTTGCACTGTTACAGCTACACTCAAACTCTTCATTTCCTATTTATATCTTCAACACTTAGAATCCCAGAATGCTCTGGGCTGGAAGGGAGCTCCAAATCTCATCCAGACCAACCCCTCTGCACTCAGCAGGGACATCTTCCACTGGATCAGGTTGTCCAGAGCCCTGTCCAGCCTCACCTTGAATAGCTCCAGGCATGGGGCCTCAACCACCTCCCTGGGCAACCTGTTCCAGTGTTCCACCACCCTCCTGGTGCAGAACTTGCTCCTCACATCCAAACTCAATCTGCTCTGCTCTAGTTTGCCCCTTGCCCTGTCACTGCAGGCCTTTCTAAACAGCCTCTCTCCCTTCTTCTTGTAGCCCCTCTGGGTACTGGGAGGCTGCTGCTGTCATTTTACATGAGGCCCTCAATGACTTTTTTATATAACTTTCAAATTTGTACCCTTTTTTCAAGCTTTCAATTTAATACAAACCATTTGAAAACAAGGACAGAAAGGAAGAGGAGCAAGGGGGAGCTTCAGTATGTTTTCCTTAGGAAAACATGTTAATTTTTTTTCCCCTTCCTCTGCCCAATGCCCAGATCAGAGGCAGAAGTAGTCTTCACTGGAATATCTTGTGCAAAGGAATTGTGGACCTGAAGGGAAGCTGAGGGATTTCCAGAGTTCCTAATGAGCAGTTCTACCATTTAAGTTTATTTGATATTTTATTTAGAACTTTGGATATAATTATGAAAGAACAAAGCACTTGCCATGAACCATGACCTTTTGCCAGTTTTCCCCTGAGAGAAGACTGAAACAAGGAGTAGAAACTCAGCTGAACTCAGTCTGTGCTTTTGCCTCTTTGGAACATTGACCCAGATTGCTGTCTGGATTTTTCACGTCCCCCTTGTGACAGCAGCATAGTAGTACAGGGAGAACAGAGAAAGCACTGGGAAGTAAGGAAAGGAAATAATTTCTGTCCTTACTGATGGTGATGAAAGAGCTGGTCTGAGACTGCAGATTGTCTGGCTGCTGGCCACCCTTGTTGGGCAATTACAGCTGAAGGGGCAACCAAGTCCTTGCTCCTGTGCCGCACTCATTTGTTAGCCTGCAGCACATCTGCCCTTAAATTAACAGGGACAGTTTAATTGTAGCTTTAGCCCTACTGAAGTGCTAAACAGAAATGGAATATAAGAGAATAAAGAAGCAGATATAAATCTTGATGAGGTTTTGTCTGTGGCTCAGTATGAATCAGAAGGGTTTTACTGACTGTCAGTACTGAGCAGGAGCATTACGCTGCCTGTGATTCCAGGCAGGCACCAGAGGGAAAGGTTTCCAGTGGGAGATGGATTCTAGGAATGCATAGAGCTCTGCACTTCAACTTCCAGCAGAACTGGAGATGTATTCTAGGAATGCATAGAGCTCTGCACTTCAACTTCCAGCAGAACTGCAAACAGGAGTGTTGGCTTTTGTCATCAAAGTGGAATTTCTGGAGCCCTCTGTAGGGGAAAACCTAGAACCCTAAAAATCTGCTTCTAAAGTGCTGCAGCCTCACGTGGTATACTGCTAGCCACAGGCAGTGCATTGACCCAGTGGGGGCTGCTCATGGAGTAAAAAGCTACACTGTGTGGTGAGGTCCCAGGGCTCTGGTTGCTCTTTTTTTGTAGTGTTTAAAGGAGTCTTGCAGAAAGCTACAGAATGAGGAAGAAACACCAGGGGGACCTTTCGCTTTTCATAAGGTACAGCTAGGTGAGAGGAGGTGGACAGGTGGCAAAGCAACTCTAGTAAGAGTTAATTACAGTATAGTAAATGTGCTTCATAGCACATAATTGTCAATATTAGCTTCATCTGAATACACTTCATGATGCATATTAATAGCAGTTGGTGAGTGATGAGCTGAGCTGGACTGCTGCTGCTCTGCTGTGTCTTCATGGCTCTCTCTTCTGGTTTTCCTCAGGCCCAGTGTTTTTCCTGGCGTGTTTCAGCGTGGCTGCAGGATTTGCCTTGCTCTGGTACTGCTGTCACTCAGGTAATCTGCACCCAGCTTGCCCTCCTCGTTGCCTCCTGGAGCCCCTGGGCTTGTTGTGGTCAGTGAGTGGAGCTGGCCCAGGTGCCAGCCTTCATCAAGGAGGGTGGGCAGGGAGCGGCAGACACACCAAGGGGCGAATGGTGGATGTGTGCCGCACAGGGTGCCACACATGGAGCTTGGTAAGGCAGCTGTCATGTGAGCTCCTGTTGCCATAGCAATGGGTCAGGATTCCCAGCAGCCACGAGACAGACCCAGACCTGAATTCCATAGCCCCTAGGAGCTGGTTGAAGTATGGCCACAGTATCACTAAGGCTGGAAGAGACCTCGAAGATCATCCAGTCCAACCTGTCACCACAGACCTCATGACTAGACCATGGCACCAAGTGCCACATCCAGTCCCCTCTTCAACACCTCCAGGGACGGTGACTCCACCACCTCCCCAGGCAGCACACTCCGATGGCAAATGACTCTCTCAGTGAAGAACTTTCTCCTCACCTCCAGCCTAAACTTCCCCTGGCACAGCTTGAGACTGTGTCCCCTTGTTCTGGTGCTGGTTGCTAGGGAGAAGAGGCCAACCCTTTCCTGGCTACAACCACCCTTCAGGTAGTTGTAGAGAGCAATGAGGTCTCCCCTGAGCCTCCTCTTCTCCAGGCTATCCTCAGCCTCTCCTCACAGGGCTGTGCTCAAGGCCTCTCACCACCTTGTTGCCCTTCTCTGGACACGTTCAAGTGTCTCAATGTCCTTCCTAAACTGAGGGGCCCAGAACTGGACACAGAACTCAAGGTGTGGCCTAACCAAAGCAGAGTACAGGGGCACAATGACCTCCCTGCTCCTGCTGGCCACACTATTCCTGCTGCAGGCCAGGATGCCATTGGCCTTCTTGGCCACCTGGGCAAGCCAGGCTGGAGGATGCTGGCTCCGTTTGCTGAGGCTGGGCAGTCACAGCTGCCACCCCTGCTGCTGGCTCTGGGTGTTAGCTCTCCCTGGCAGCTGAAAGGCTCAGCAGCCAGCAGAGCAGAGATCCTGCTCCTCTTCACAGTCCTGCCTTGCACTTGCCCAGCACTGCAGAAAGTGTGTTGATGTGTCCACATGGATCAGCTTCAGTGAAGCAGTGAGTCAGTGCTAGTGGGAAAGATCCAGGGGGAGAGAGGAGCTGATTCAGAGCTGTCACTTTCTCTCAAGTCTTTGCATGGTGCTGTGGGCAGTGCCAGTCTTCATGTCATAGATGGGGAGTAGGATCCAAACTCCAGTTTGGTTTGGTGTCTTCCACTCCTCGTTCCCCAGTCACAGTTGGATGTTGTTCTATACTTGGTTTTTCCCCAGAGCTGTAGGCTACAGCAGCACCAGGTCCTGGCCATTTCAGGTGATGTGGGGGTCTGGGCTGTGTTACCTCTCACTCTCAGATCAAAGTCCCTCAAGTGGACTGTCCATGACCTCAAGCTTTAAGGCTAGAAGGGACCCGCTAGGTCTGCAAGGGTGAGTGGGGTGTGCCCTTAGCTGCCATCACCTCCCTTCATCAGGTTCAGTCACAGGCAGCTAACAGAAGCATTTTCAGAAGAGCACTCAGGGACTGACAGCAAACCCCACAGAGAATCCATCACTTTCCAGGCCCCAGCCAGTTGTCCCCCGTGTTAGAAATGTGTGTTCCATTCTCTGCTGGGAATGGCTTCACCTCCAGCCTATCATTTCTGGTAGGCCTTTCTCTACCAGACTGCAGAGCCCCTTAGCCCCTTGTTTCTGTGCCAGTTTTCTCCCCATGGGAGTCCTTGTGCCTCAGGTCAGCTCTATGTTTATTCCTGCTGAAAATACCAACTAATCTCTTCAGGTTTGGGTTTTTTTTGCCAAGTGTCTTTTTTCCAGTCTTTGAGGCTCTTTCCTGTGCCTCTGCAGTATCTCCATGCCCTGTGTCTAATAGGACCACCAGACCTGGATGCAGGGGTCTGGGTTTGCACCACCTGGCACTGTGCTCTGTGTGCAGCTGCCCCCTGGCCTGACTCAGTCATCCCCTCTTCACGTGCCTCCCTTGGGGCAGCGAGCGATGGCTGTCCTGTCCGGGATGCACAGTGCTGAGGGAAACGGGCTTCCCTCTGGGGGCTTTTTCTAAACCCATCTTTATTTCTTGCAGATGCCTCTCACTAGCCAGAGCGAAAGCTAACCACGTTCACTTGCTCTTTTTCCTCCCACCTTTGTTCTGCTCTAGATACCAAAGTCCCAGGACGAGCCCGGAGAATCTTTGGCTTTGCTCCCGTTATCCTGGGGAGACACGTTAGGAGTATTTGCATGTTGTACTTGGAGGACCTGGCAGGAGACTAAGGAGGAGCTGCCTGTTGGCTTGGCTGTGCTGCCAGGGGAGACAGCAGGGCGTGAGCAGCAGCCTGCCACACTCGTACCAAAGATGTTCCTACCTGGCTCCATCAGGAACTGTGCTGCCTTAAGATGCTTGCAGAGCTCCAGCTGCGTGAGTCCTGCCCAGGGCAAAGGGCCCTCTGATTTTGTACATGCTGATTTTAAAGTATTTATCATTTGGGGAGAATGTGTTTTTAAGACAGACTTTAACAGGATGCCACGATCGTGGGCCTAAGCCACGTTGGCCTGTCTGTTTCATACTGGAATGAAGGAGCTCAGCTGTGTAAGGAATGCTAGCCTGCCTTTTGTCACAATGCCTTTAAGAAAAGCACTTAAGTTCCCCTTCCCCCCACTCAAAGCCTTACTAAGAAATGGATCTCTATCTCAGGGCTGTTTGCTCAGGTGGGCACTGGCACCTATGAAGTTTATCAGTGCCGGTTGCCTTTGTGTATGCCTTGTGCTTGCCATGGTTTCTGATTGTCCTGTTTGTGCCTCATCCCCACCTTCGTGTTCACACTCAGCTGTTGGCCGTGCTTTAAACGTGCTGGAGCTGGTTCCCAGCCCACAGAGGGTCCTGTGGCCTGGAATGTCTGATCTGAAGCACTTGAAACTGCCAAGAAGGTTTTTCAGATTGCCTTAGCTTTTCCTTTTCCACTGAAGTGTTTTGCAGTCTTTATATGTAAGAAACTGAAGTCATCCAAAATGTTTTTCTGGCCAAATGTGTGTCTGTGTAGTTGAAGAGCTCGAGGCTGTTGGTGATGCTTTGATTCTGTGAGTTGAAACCTGAAGAACTTGCAGAAACCATTATCAGACTAATTCTTGAGGGAGTCAGGGCTGCAGGTGATGCAGCTTGGGGTTTCTTAGCTTTATGAACCTAACCACAGTCCTGCCTAGTTCAGTAGAAATGGCTTTCCTCTTCCAGAGGGTGGGGGCAGTAGTTCTGAACTGGTTGTGAGAAATTGCATTTTCAGTAGAGAGTTCTTCAGTTGCCTGCTCAAGAACCTGAGGAATTTGGGGAGACCACATCCCTGTACTTGAGGAGAATGATGCTTTGTGGCTCTTTGTTCCCTGACTGAATGAAGAGATGTCCAGATCAAGTCATCTGGCACCTGCATGAGACTTGCAGCTACATCATGAGGCTCCCATGTGAACATCTAAGTCATTTGCAGTGGTTTTCTCAAAGTGGTCAGACTGAACATTGTCTTCCAGCTTTAAATGTTATTCATGCTATAAACATGTCATTGTCTTGCCCAAGGCAGATCATCTTGTGATAACTGTATGGCCTGTCACTCACTTGATCATAGAATCATAGAACTGTTTTGGTTGGAAAAGATCTTTAAGATCATTGAGACCAACTCTTACTCAACTCTGCCAAGTCTGGTGCCAAGCCATGTGCTGCAGAATCACAGCTCTGCCACTTTGAAACACCTCCCGGCATGGGGATCCCACCAGCTCCCTGGGTGGCCTGTGTCAGTCTTTGAGAACCCTTTCAGGGAAGGAGTTTCTTCTAATGTTCAACCTAAACCTCCCCTGGTGCAGCTTGAGGCCATTTCCTCTCATCCTCTCAGTTGTTGCTTGGGAGAAGAGCCCAACCCCTCCTGGCACCAGCCTCCTTGCAGGGAGTTGTAGAGAGTGAGGCCTAGCAAGCATTTGGTGCAGAGGAGTTGAGTACAGGGCCAGAATTTCACATAGAAGATCTAAGGAGTATTTGAGGGAAACATCTTGAGAGAGAGGACCCTGATTTTACTCCCCTGATGAAATGTTTCTCCCATGGCATAGGAGGGACATGAGCTAAGGCCACGTAGAGGTAGCCACAGTCTTGGGTAGGTCAGGTCTGAAGAACAGAAAGGAGGCTGCTCCCCTGCCCGAGGCAGGCTGCCCAGGTCACTCACAGCCAGGCTGTACTCAGCAGGAGTTGTTCTGCTCCGGGCAGGGCAGGGCTGGGCTGCTGTTTGTGCAGGGCTGCAGCTGCTCCTTGGCAGCACTCAGCAGAGGCGGTAGTAGGCAGGGAGATGCACCCTGAGAGCAGCAGCAGGCCAGGGCCCATGAAACACTTCCTAGCCTGGCTGCTGCAGTGTGGAATGTGGGACGAGACAAACGCCAGGTAACAAAATTCCACCAGCAGAGAGCTGATGTAGACTGCTCCCTGCCCCTGCAGCGCTCGTGTCTCTTGGATCTCAGCTCAGGGATTCTTACCAGGGAGAAGATGGTGACAGAGCCCAGTGTGGCTCCTGCAGCTGGCTAACCATGAGGCTCTGCTGCCCTTGTTACACAGCAATCTGCTGATGGTGTTGCCTTCTACCTTGGGAAGTGCTTTAATGATGTTCTGTTGTTTTCACTCTCCCTTGCCTGGTGTTTAAGCTGACCACAGGTTGGGTTTTACCTCTAGCAAACCAGCTCTGATTTACAGTGCTGGAAGGGAAGTGTTTCTTTCCTCACTGCTGTTTACCTGCTATAGCATCCTCTTTTTATGGGACTAGAAAAAATACCTCTGGAATCTTACATCTGTGCCTTGGAGCCAACTCTGAAACCTCATTAGAGGATCAGTATTCCATCTTACACAGAAACATAAGGCCAAGTAATCAGGACAGCCATCTCCCAGTCTGAAGCAGAAACAGAGGCCTGGCTGCTGCTGGCAGGTTGTGCTCTGACTGTCCAGGATGCTGCCTTTGGAAGACAGACTGCAGATTGAACTGACACTGCAACCTATGCAAGTCACTGGTGCCTTCTTTAACCCGAAGGTGGGATTCTGCGGTACCTGTGAGTTGAAGGAGGCCTTGCAGTGCTGGGACCCCTCTCAGGCCCATAAAATTGCCCCAGGAGCACACTGGCTGTGCAGCAGGACACAGTCCTCCCAGTTCCTTAGGCACAGTGGCTTGCTTGAGCCTTGAAACCCCTGTGGAATGGGGAGGTTTACTAAAGGCTGTGGCTATATTTCTTCCCTTTCTGAGGTTGCTTCAGGTGAGGATGCTTGTCAGGGGTGAAGAAATAAACAGCAGGATGAGCTATCTGCAGGCTTAGTACTGGGAGGAAAGAAGAAAAATGAGTCTTGGTGTTAGTTAAAGGACCTGACAGCAAAGTATGGAAAATATTCCGTTCCTTTATCTGTGTTAGTTTTCAATCTAAGAAGTGAGGCTAGCTGTAGAACTGGCATGTGCAGAGGTTGGGAGACATCCTTTCCTTGGAGGACTTTTCTTTCAGGAGCAAACACCAAGGCTGAATACACTTCTCTGCAAGCACATCTGTGCAGCACATGCAGACAAAGTGCTAATCCCATCTTCAGTTCCTGGAGGAAGCCTGGAATGGACCTGTGTGAGTCGGGTCCTTTGAGGCAAGCAGTGTTACCTACTTGGAAAGAGGTCAAGCAGGGTCCTGGATGAGTCTGTCTGGCAGCAGAGTTCCAGCTTCCCTGTCAAGTCAAGAATAGTTTGCTGTTTGCTGCTGAAACTGTGCTGGTGTTCAGGAATGTGCTTTACTTTGTGTACAGGGAAGTTGTCCTGGCTGTGTAAAGTTCAGCAGGTAGTTAGATGTGTAGAGGGTAGAGGCTGTTCTTGTGGGTGATGTGGCCTCAGTGAACACACTGGAGCTCCTGTGGAAGAGGTCAAACGTTTGCTTTCCCCTAGCGTGTAAGCAGCATTGTGCCTTCAGCAGGGTTTTGGTCTAAGGATCCAAATGGCTGCTGCCCGAGTGATGATGTCCTGGAGGGCTGACCCTGGTTCCCGGGAAGGCGATGAGGCAGGAGAAGCTGTGGTCTCTGTGGCTATCCATCAGGTTCCCTGATAGCTTAGGCCGCGCTCTGCTGCTTTGCATGGAGCTGCTGCTGCTCCCCGCAGGGACTGGCCTGCGCTCAAGCGCTGCGCAGCGTCTGCCGGAGCCCCTGCGGGGAAGGAGCGGGAGCAGCTCCGCGCTGCTGGACACCTCCTGCCTAGCCAGCAGCCAGCAGCCTTCCCCTTTGCTTTCCTGAGGAGTGGGCTCTTCGCTTTAAAGTCAAGATGACCTGACCCTGGCTTGGCTGTGGCCGCAGGGAGGGGAGCCGGCCCCTGTGCCAGCCCCTGTGCCAGCCCCTGTGCCGACCCCTGTGTCGATCCCTGTACTGGCCCCTGTGCCAGGCCCTGTGTCGCTCCCTGCACTGGCCCCCGTGCCAGGCCCTGTGCCGATCCCTGTGCCAGACCCTGTGTCGCTCCCTGTACTGGCCCCTGTGCCAGCCCCTGTGTCGATCCCTGTGCCAGGCCCCGTGCAGCGACAGCTCCGACCATCAGTCGCAGGACCCCACCCCCGGCCGGGGTGAAGCGCTTGGCGCTGCGGGCCGCTGGTGATTCGTCCCGGGGCACGCTGGACTGCTTCCTAGCTGCGGGCAGGAGCCTGCGGCGCTGCCGAGCCTGAGCTGAGCTTCTCGTTTCTCTCATGTGCTGTTTTTTCCCCACATACTGTAATAAACGGAAAAGATCCCAGTTGTGGCTGCTTGCCACTGCTGTGTGTGCACAGGGACTGCTCCAGAGCTGTTGCCCTGCCCCAGCCCTGCATTCAGCACTGCTCTGATGCTAAGAAGCGCAAACATTTTGCTGTGCTTGCCCGGCCTTGTGTTTTGTAATCGTTTCTCCAAAGGTCTGTTGTCTGGAGTTCTGTAGGAATTAATGGACTGTTCTTTTTTTTTAATGGAGTGAAGCAGACAATTACATTGAAATAAACATCTGTACTGAGAAACAATGCCACTGTTCTCCTTGTAGTTACTGCTTTGCACTTCCTTCCAGAACTGCTGCAGCATGTCTGCCAGCAGACTCCCTCCTGGGCTCTGCTCCCTGCAGGCTACATTTTTGGTTTGGGTGTTTGTGGCACCATTTTAAACATTTTCATCTGCTTTCATAGACCCACAGGATGGCTCAGCTTGGAAGGGACCCCAGAGATCATCTGCTCCAACCTCCCCACCATGGGCAGGGACACCTCTCAGCTAGACTCAGCTGCTGAAGGCCTCATCCAGCCTGACCTTGAGCACCTCCAGGAAGGAGGCAGCCACAGTCTCCCTGGGCAGCCTGTGCCAGAGTCTCAGCACCCTCACACTGAAGAACTTCCTAAGATCCAGTCTAACCCTGCTCTTCCTCAGCTTTGGCCTGGCCTTGAACACCTCCAGGGAGGGTTGTGGGGTTTTTTGCCATATATTTTTTGCTTTACTTCTTTAGTGATCTGAAGTTCAACAGGACACCGTGGTGCAAGGTCTGAGTGTCTGTCGGCTAAGCCTTGACTCGGTGGCATTTGGGGAGTCCCCTGTGTCATTGCCATCAGGACATGCGTGGCAGGCTTACCCCTGCTTGGTGTGAGGTGACTTGGACACAAGATTGACGAGGGATTATTTTGACCATCCAAAACCAGACTCCAGGTAAGAAAAACATAGAGACAAAGAGGGATTTGCTGGCCCAGGTGCTGCTGTGGGCAGTGTTGAGGATCCTTTCAAAGCAGTCTGTTGCTGGAGTAGGAGAGGCACAGCCTGGATTGCATCCCTTGCTGCAATGCCTTCTGTGGGGATCAAGAGGAACCCCAGAGCTTACCTTCCTGTAGCACATGGAATGCTGTTACAGAGGAGCTGGGCTGTCAGTGCCAATGGAGGATGATCTGTTCAGGTAGCTGTTGATCAGCCAGAAGGATCTTTTGCCCTCTCCTAGAGTGTCTTTGCCTGATGAGTTGGAATGAGAGTTGCCCCTGCCCCTTCCTATTGCTGCTGTGTGGCTCCTTGCAGAGAGAGGGAAGGAACAGTTTTATTACCCTGAGGACATGTTGCATCTGTGCTGAGCAAGAGTGCCCAGACACTGCCACTGCAGCAGTCTTGTGCCAGGAGAAGGGAGCGGTGCAGAGCTTTTCTCCATGGACATCACCAAGTTGTTGATGTGAGTGAAAAACAACACCAGAATCACAGAAAATATCTGGTTGGAAGAGACCTCCAAGTTCATCCAGGCCAACCCTCCACCCAGCACTGCAGTCAGCACTAAACCATGTCCCTAAGCTCCAGCTCCACACTGCTTGAACACCCCCAGGGATGGGGACTCCAGCACTGCCCTGGGCAGAACATTCCAGTGTTTGAGAGCCCTTCCAGGGCAGAAATATTTCCTAGCATCCAGCCTGAACCTCCCCTGGGGCAGCTTGGAACCATTGCCTCTGCTCCTGTCCCTTGCCACCAAGGCGCAGAGGCTGTCCCCTCCTCACTGCATCCTCCCTTCAGGGAGCTGTAGAGGGCAAGGAGGTCTCCCTTCAAGCTACAAAACCAGTTTGGGGAGGGATGATTTTTATTATAGCTTCAACTCATCCACTTCACAGGAACCTGCTCAGTGCAAATACAAAAGCAATGGGTGGCTGGAGATGAGTGACAGGCAGCAGCATTGCTCAACTCAGGGTAGCTGCTTTGGCATCAGAGAGCATCTCAGGTGAATCCTGACCTGCCCTTTCTATTTTGGAGCACAGGCCACTGTGGGCACAAGGAAAAGCTTTCTGCCATGCTGCTGTTGGTAAATCTTTAATAGCCCTGTGCCTGTAAAACACAAACCTTGCAGCTTCGCTCTGCTCTGTGAGCTGCTTGCCTGACTAAGTGACTGCAAGCTGTGTCCTCATGACACGACTCACAGCCAGTCCTCTCTTCTCAGTAGCAGAATATTTCATCACATTCAGGTGGGGTTTGTTTACTTTCAAGCCTCAGTTTCAGCTCCCTGGGGGTTTCACGGTGCCCAAGCCCCACAGCCCCTGTCCAAGGCTGCCCCATGCTGGCTGCGGGAACGCCCTCGGGGGCAGCGCTGCTCTGCCCCTGCAGCAGCCACAGCTCTGCGGTGACACCGCGGGGGACGACCTAGGATTGTTTTCCACTGCCCTCACTGGCCAAGGCATCTTCAGTTTTCTAGCAGAGGCTGGGAACAGGATGCCTCTGCCTCTCGAACATTCCCAGCCTGCAGGGGTTGTGCACAGCTGCAGTACACTTCTCACCTCTCTGTGGAGAGCAGAAACTCACCCACGGAGACTGAGATTCCCAAATCTGCCTTGGGCTGAGACACAGCCTGGAAGCCTCTGGAAGAGATGCAGCTCCTTGCGTGCATGGCTGCCTGGGAGAGCTCAGCCCCCTGTCCCTCTCCCGCCCCTCCCTTGTCCTGGGGTCACCTTTCCACTTGCCTGGTGTTTCAGAGAGGGAGAAGGGGCAAGAACTCTGCACTGTCCATCCTACCTATTCCAGCCTGGGGCTTGTCCTGGCTTGGCAAAATCCACAGATAAGAAAACCAAAGGGCTGCTCCTGAGCAGAGCTGCTGCTCCCCACCCTTTGTCCTGGCAGACAAGCAGCAGGAGGGCACAGCACTGCCTGCTGCGCTGCGGTGCAGGCACCCCAGCCTGGGGCTTGGGATGCTGGCACAGGGGAGCAAGGTGTGGCACAAGAGCCATGGTGCCAGGCTGTGATAACCAGGAGTGACAGGCTCTACTCTCACACATGCTCTGCACACCAGGAGTGCAAAATCCAGAACTCATCACTGCCTTCAAAAGCAAAATTGATCTCATTACACACAGACTCATCAAAGGCTCTGCTGGGTGCTTCTAGACTCCAAATGGGCATCTTCAGACCCACTTGGTAGCTTTTGCTCTCTGCCCCATGCCTTACAGAAGCTGGCTGAGTTCTGGTGGACTAAGGGCCTTCTTGACCCAGCACTGCACATGGGGCTGCACCAGCTTCTGACTCTCTCACCTGGAAGGTTTATAAGGTAGAATAGAATAGAATAGAATAGAATAGAATAGAATAGAATAGAATAGAATAGAATAGAATAGACCAGACCAGACCAGACCAGACCAGGTTGGAAGAGACCTTCAAGCTCACCGCATCCAACCCATCAACCAATCCAACACCACCTAAACAACTAACCCATGGCACCAAGCACCCCATCAAGTTTCCTCCTGAACACCTCCAATGAAGGTGACTCCACCACCTCCCTGGGCAGCCCATTCCAATGGGCAATCACTCTCTCTGTGTAGAACTTCTTCCTAACATCCAGCCTAAACCTCCCCTGGTGCAGCCTGAGACTGTGTCCTCTTGTTCTGGTACTGGCTGCCTGGGAGAAGAGACCAACCTCTGCCTGGCTACAACCTCCCTTCAGGTAGTTGTAGAGAGCAATAAGGTCACCCCTGAGTCTCCTTCTCTCCAGGCTAAGCAACCCCAGCTCCCTCAGCCTCTCCTCATAGGGCTTGTGTTCCAAACCCCTCACCAACTTCCTTGCCCTTCTCTGGACACCTTCCAACAAGTCAACCTCCTTCCTAAACTGAGGGGCCCAGAACTGGACACAGGACTCAAGGTGTGGCCTAACCAGTGCAGTGTACAGGGGCAGAATGACCTCCCTGCTCCTGCTGGCCACACTGTTCCTGATGCAGGCCAGGATGCCATTGGCCCTCTTGGCTGCCTGGGCACACTGCAGGCTCATGTTCAGCCTACCATCGACCAGCACCCCCAGGTCCCTCTCTGCCTGGCCACTCTCCAGCCACTCTGACCCCAGCCTGTAGCACTGCCTGGGGTTGCTGTGGCCAATGTGCAGAACCTGGCACTTGGATGTGTTCAATCTCATGCCCTTGGACTCTGCCCATCTGTCCAGCCTGTCCAGGTCCCTCTGCAAAACCTCTCAACCCTCCAGCAGATCAACTCCTGCCCCCAGCTTGGTGTCATCCACATATTTACTGATGCTGGACTCAATGCCCTCATCCAGATCATCAACAAAGATGTTAAAGAGCATGGGTAAGTACAGGAGCTTGTTCTCCCACCCTTAATTCATGCCCTCCCCATGCCTGCTTCGCTTCAGGTTCATGCCATCCTGTGGTGATTCAGCACGGTGCAGGTAGAGCCTCCAGAGATGAGAAGAGGCTCATGCGTCACACTGAGGTCCCACATGTGCTCCTTGGGGCTGGCTCACTCACCCTGGTTTACCACTGCAGCTCTTTGCAGCTCTGGACGCACTCAGTGCTGCCAGCAGGTGGGAAGATAGTTCACAGCAGGCAGGAGCCAAATGCAAAGTCCAGGTATTGCAGGTTAAATGACCGCAGAAAGAAGCATAATTAGTCCTAATACCTGGGACAGCTGTGTTCTATGGAGGAGTTGCCAGGGTGTCTCCAGGGTATTCCCAGGCCTGGAGCTCTGTGGGGCACAGGTGAAACTTGACTAGCAAGGAGTTGCTAAGCAAAACAAGTAGGAAGGGAATTCCTCATTGAGAGCTGGGGGACATTGTTGCCCTGGGTGAGTCTAGGATGAACAGGAAGCCTCACTCCACCCCACCCTGTATGTGCAGGTGAGGGGATGCCCCACTGAACAACTAACAGTGATATCAAGATGCTGACATCTCTGATAATCACAGTGCCTTTGATGTGTGATGGCAAGTGCCACGGTGGCTGTGGGGCTTTCAAACCTGGCAGCACAAAGAGCTCTTACAGAGCGCTGCCCCATTTGGTGCACTTCACAGTTTGGTTCTGTTGGGTCATGTTTCCAGGAGCTGAATCTCCACGAAAGAGCCATGGGGAGGCCTGAGGGAAGCAGTCATTCCTTCCTGCCCACTGCTCTCCCTGGCATGCCTGGTGAATCACATCTTCCGACACAGGAGAAGACAAATCCCATTTCATGCTCAGGATCTGTAGCTGCCTCCCTCTGCAGCTTCCACAAGTCCAGCACTAATGTGGACTGAACTCATTTCCAACTCCTTGATGCCTGAAATCTGTGGTAATGTGGGGTGGTGGTAAACCAGATCTAGTGATTCCCAACGGTGTTTGTTTGGCGATGTTTCAGCGGTCCTGGTACGGCACCAGCCAGACCGCTCACTTCCCAACGCATTGGAACCTCTACTTGTCAGCGGGGGCTGGCAGCTGCCTCTGAGCTGGGCTGCTGGGAAACGGGGAGGAGCAGGAGTGGAAAGCAGTGCTGGAGGCTGGGAGCTTTTGTGTCTGCATTGTGACAAAGCCAAACTTGTCTGACGAGCAGGCACTGGGCAGCGTCTGCTCCTGCTGGGCAGCTGTGGCACTCTCCTTGGGAAGGCAGCCAGGGGGCCAGAGACGTCTAATAATGCAATAATCCAAGGAGCTGTCGGGGGGAGACTGTGTGAGTGTGTGTGCATGTGTGAGTGTGTGTGCGTGTGTGAGTGTGTGTGCATGTGTGTGTTTGCACGTGTGTCTGCATGCATGTGTGTGCGCATGTGTGTGTGCATGCGTATGTGTGCGTGTGTGTGCATGTGTGTCTTCATGCATGTGTGTGCATGTGTGTGCATGTGTGTGTATGTGTGTCTGCATGCATGTGTGTGTGTGCATGTGTGTGCGTGCATGTGTGTGTGCGCATGTGTGTGTGCATGCGTATGTGTGCGTGTGTGTGCATGTGTGTCTTCATGCATGTGTGTGCATGTGTGTGTGCGTATGTGTGTCTGCATGCATGTGTGTGTGCATGTGTGTGCGTGCATGTGTGTGTGCGCATGTGTGTGTGCATGTGTGTGTGTGCATGTGTGTGTATGTGTGTCTGCATGCACGTGTCTTCATGCATGTGTGTGCATGTGTGTGTGTGCATGTGTGTGTATGTGTGTCTGCATGCACGTGTCTTCATGCATGTGTGTGCATGTGTGTGTGCATGTGTCTGCATGCATGTGTGTTCGTGCGTGTATGTGTGCATGTGTGTGTGTGTGTGTGTGTGCATGTGTGTCTGCATGCATGTGTGTTTGTGCGTGTATGTGTGCATGTGTGTGTGCGTGTGTGTGTGCATGTGTGTCTGCATGCATGTGTGTTTGTGCATGTATGTGTGCATGTGTGTGTGTGTGTGTGTGTGTATGTGTGTCTGCATGCATGTGTGTTTGTGCATGCATGTGTGCATGTGTGTGTGCGTGTGTGTGTGCATGTGTGTCTGCATGCATGTGTGTTCGTGCGTGTATGTGTGCATGTGTGTGTGTGTGTGTGTGCATGTGTCTGCATGCATGTGTGTTTGTGCGTGTATGTGTGCATGTGTGTGTGCGTGTGTGTGTGCATGTGTCTGCATGCATGTGTGTTTGTGCGTGTATGTGTGCATGTGTGCATGTGTGTGTGCGTGCATGTGTGTCTGCATGCATGTGTGTTCGTGCGTGTATGTGTGCATGTGTGTGTGCGTGTGTGTGTGCATGTGTGTCTGCATGCATGTGTGTTCGTGCGTGTATGTGTGCATGTGTGTGTGCGTGTGTGTGTGCATGTGTGTCTGCATGCATGTGTGTGTGCATGTGTGTATGAGTGTATGTGTGTGGGGGTGTGTGTGTGTGCGAGAGAGCATGTGTGTGAGCGTGTGCATGCGTGTGTGAGTGTATGTGTGGGTGTGTGCAACACCGCCGAGCACAGAGCTTCAGGGAGCTGTGAAGCAGGAGAGTGAGTGCCCTGTTAGAGTCATAGTTTCCACCCAAGTCTCCGTGCTGTTGTTGGCAGTGGTCTCAAGGACCCTCGCTGCACTCTCCAGTGTCTGCTCTGCATAACACAAAATCCTGACACAGAATACCAGAATGCTGTGGATTGGAAGGGACCTCCAAAGCTCATCCAGTCCAACCCCTCTGCACTCAGCAGGGACGTCCTCCACTGGATCAGGTTGCCCAGAGCCCTGTCCAGCCTCACCTTCAATAGCTCCTGGCATGGGGCCTCAACCACTTCCCTGGGCAACCTGTGCCAGTGTTCCACCACCCTCCTGGTGCAGAACTTGTTCCTCACATCCAATCTCAATCTGCTCTGCTCTGGTTTGAAGCCATTGCCCCTGGGCCTGTCCCTGCAGGCCTTTGCAAACAGTCTCTGCTGCCTTCCTGTAGCCCCTTTCAAGTACTGCTGCTCTAAGGTCTCCCTAGAGCCGTCTCTTCTCCAGACTGACCACCCCCAGCTCCCTCAGTCTGTCCTTGTAGAAGAGCTGCTCCAACCCCCTGAGCAATTTTTGTGGCCCTCCTCTGGACCTGCTCCATCAGGTCCATGTCCTTCCCATGTTGAGGGCTCCAGAGGTGTCATAAGTTGTTAAAGCAGCATGGAAATCTGGCTAATCATTGGTTATAGACAGACTTGCAAAGATTTTCTGTCTCACACTGTTCACCACAACCTGTCCTGCAGTGACCTGTAGGTAGGCTCCCATGTCACAGCCAAGGGCCATAAGAACAGCGAGGTGAAGCCTGAGTCTGTGTTTAACACACAGAAATGTGAGGATGTGGAATTCCTCCCTGCAGAAGCAGCAGCACAGCCTTTCAGTACCACATTTTTCATGCCAGTCGTTCTGCTGTGCCCGCACTGGTGCCTATGGCCAGCATTTGCTGCCTGGCAGAGCCAAGAGCCACCTGCTAAGTGTCAGCCCTCCCATGCTCCTGCCCTGGGGGCTCTCCCACTGCCGTTGAGTGCATTCAGATGTCAGGATGGGCATAAATGGGGGGTAGGGGTGTAAGGGTAAAAGTCTGGCCACAGCTGGCACCTCTCCCTGCAGAGTTTGAGCTTAGCCCCTGATGAAAACTCTGCTCTGAGAGCATGCCCTGGCCATGCAGCTATTTCTCTCTTCTTCAAATGTTTTCACTCATTTAGCTTTATTTATTTCTTGCTCTAGTAATGACTTGCCTTCGCTTCTGGCCCTGGCTCAGCCATGCTGATCACCTGTGAACATCAGAGGGCTGCAGCAAAACACCTGCGTGGCACGAGGGTGGCCAGGGAGCTACCTCTGAGGAGCTGCCATGGCTCCTCTCCTGCTCCCTCTCAATTCCAGCTGTAAAGAAGGGACCTCTCCTTGCTCCACACTGCTCCACACAAAGGTAGCTTTTTGAGATAAAGGTGGTGACAAGTTGGACTCCAGCAACCCTTTTCTTTTCCATGCTTTGAGGGGGCATTTGGCTCGAGCTTAGTCCCAAACCAGAGTTCTCAAGGCTCTGATGTGTTTTTCAAGCCTTTTGACCATGGTGCCTTGTGCTGCTGCATGGGAATCAGTGAGAAGTGCCTGAAGTCACTAGAATCAGTGCTTGCTGCGATGGTCCCTCAGGAAGGGGAACACCACCTCATTTCCCATCACTGTGGGAGGTCTCCTCCAAGATCTGTGCTCCCTGTCTGAGCACAGCAGTGCTGTGGTCCTCACAGCACAAGCTTCACGTGAAGCTGGTGACCTCTGCGTGTACCTGAGGGACAGCTGCCATGGCTGTGTCGACTCCAAAACACACCAGCCCCACGCAGCTCCCCTCGGGTGCTATCTGGGGTACCAGTTGTTTCCACTCCCTCTGAGGGAAGTGCAGGCTCCCCACTCTCCTCCTGCAGCAGCCTGTAGCAGTGATAACACTGAAGGGGTTGCTTTAAGCACTACCCAGCCCTGCTTCTGCTCTGCTGGATCATTTCCCTGCTGACAGCCAGCGTGGCAAGGCTGCTGGGAGCATTCAGAAGCTCTGGGTTTATTATTTATTAATATCTTCATGGGAGTGGAGGGGCTGTGGGGTGGCCCTTGCAAGGCTGGCAGGCTCCAGCTCTCCCAGCTGGACACTGTTTGTGTATGGCCCCCAAACCATCTCTCCAAGCTGTCATTTAGGAGCAATGTGCCTTTTTGCTGCATGCAAACAACTACAGAGAAAGAAATCCTGCTTGCCTTTCAGCCTCACTGCGTCTAGACACCCCACACTCCTGACAGCGTGATGGGAGACTCCAGGATTTGTTTCCAAGGAATTCACACCTGCAGGTTACCAGAGAGATGTGCTGCACCTAGGAAAACAGCTTTCTTCTATTCCCACTGCCCTGCAGTAAGGAAATTCACTTCCAAGAGAGCCTGGTCTCCTGTGGTTTGACAAAACTACAGTGCAGAGCAAGGGCCAGCTCCTGACACTGCTTTGGAGGGTTTGTTTCAAACCAAACTGCAAACTGGTGCATGCATTGGTACCAGGTAGCACTGCCTGAGGCAGAAACCCCCTGGAGAGCTAGAGGCTAAGCAGAGCTTGGCATTTGGGTTCTGTCCCTCATGTCTGTGACTCTTTTTCAGGCAGCTGAATGATCAGGATTACCAAGTTTCTGCTCCCAAGAAAGAAAGAGCATCCAGGCTTGCAGGGGCACACCTAGGGGCAAGGTGCGCCCTGGACCAAGGAGATGAGCACAGCACAGCAGCACCTCCGGTTCAGGGCAGTGTGCCCCAGCCAACCAGGCCCTACAGCAAGGTGTGACTGGCAGGGCTCACTGAGGCTTGAGGGAAGACACAGAACTACAGAATCACAGGATGCTTCTGGCTGCAGCAGGCCTTCCAGATCATCTGGTCCAACCACTACCCCAGCACTGCAGGTCACCACTATGCCATGCCCCTCAGCACCACATCTAGAAGGCATCTCAATCCCTCTAGGAATGGAGACCCACCAGTGCCCTGGGCAGCCTGTTCCAGGGTTTGGCAACCCTTTTGGGGAATAAATTGTTCTTCATGTCCAACCTCAACCTCCCCTGGTGCAAGCTGAGGCCATTTCCTCTTGCCCTATCACTTGTTGATGGGAGACATGGCAGAGAGGAGGAGAAAGCATTTGTTAGAATAAATGGAGTGACCAAACCCTCCCGTGTGGTAGGTAAGGGCAAAAGAATAGTAACCAGCTTTGTGCTTTCTAGTTCAGCTCATTTTATGCAATACTCAGCTGCAGAATAAGCTTCAGCAGTGACATGATTCAGAAGATAAATACTTTAGAAGTCAGTTCACAGGCTCACAGGATGTTAGGGGTTGGAAAGGGACCTTTGGAGAGCTTCCAGTCCAACCCCTGCCAGAGCAGGACCATAGAATCCAGCACAAGTCACACAGGAACACATCCAGACAGGGCTGCAAAGGCTCCACAGAAGGAGACTCCACAACCTCTCTGGGCAGCCTGCTCCAGGCCTCTGGGACCCTCCCAGTCAAGAAATTCTTCCTCATGTTGAGGTGGAACCTCCTGTGCTGCAGTTTCCATCCATTGTCCCTTGTCCTATTGCAGGGCACAAGTGAGCAGAGGCTGTCCCTGTCCCTTCCTTCCTGACCCCCAGCCCTCAGCTATTGATAGACATTGATCAGATCCTCTTTCAGTCTTCTCCTCTCCAGACTAAACGCCCCAGGGCTCTCAGCCTCTCCTCCCCAGGCAGTGCTGCAGTCCCTTCAGCATCCTTGTAGCCCTCCCTTGGACTCCGTCCCTTCTGACCTGGAGAGCCCAGAACTGGATGCAGTATTCAGGTGTGGCCTCACCAGGGCAGAGTAGAGGGGGAGGAGAACCTCTCTGGATCTGCTGGCCACACTCTTGTTAATGCACCCCAATACAGCTGTTGTCACCTGCTTAAATACAGAGACACAGAATTTCAGCCGAGGCAGCGCTGGGTGCTGAAGGGCTCAGCAGCAGAGCAGCCCTGTGCAATCCCTGCCCCGCCCAGCAGCTTACGAAACAAGCACAGGGCTGACCTGACATGAACTGCCTGCTCAGACAGCCCCGAAAACCTCCTCTCTCTTCATTACTGATGGCCTCCTCCGAAATGGTTGCCTACAACCAAGAACTCTGCAAGAGGACAGCAACGGCAAGAAGCATTTCAACCGATGCAGCTGTTTGTCACCCCAGGAGCTCTTCACTGGCACTGGGACAAGCACCTGAGTGAAAGGAGCAACAAGCATGGCATTAAAGTAGCTGTGCTCAACACCAGAGTGCAGGGGCTTTTGTCTGCCACACGACATTGTCTCTGAAGGCTGCAGAGACTGAAGACACAGACTGGGTGCAGGTCTCACTGGGTCACAACAGAACACCTGGCAAACAGCAGCATCCCTTGATTTAAAGCACACATCCAGCTGCACGCTGAGCACTGCTGCTGCCCAGCGAGGACAGCCTGGTGCTGACACGAGGGCTTTCAGAACCAAAGGAAGGGAACAGACTCTCTGAAGCTGCCAGGAAGTGTTGTGGTGCTTCACTCACACTTGCAGCAGCTTAGAAGGCAGAAGGATTCCTGGGGCTATTGTTGTTGTCAGCCTGGCTCTGCCAGATGCCAAGTCAGCAGCCGCTGACCTCCTTAACGCAGATCCCACAGCCAGCTCTTGGCACCCAGCTACGTGCTGCAAGTGTGAAGTCCTTTTCCTCTCTCTCCAGTGTGACCCCCAAACCTGTGTCTTGCCAGGTTGAACCTGGAGTAGACAAACCATTGCCTGGTAAACATCCCCTACCCTGCAGCCCTGGATCCAGGGTCAGTTCCACCAGCTGCTCCAGATGGGATCCACAAGCCCTGGCAGTTTCTGCTGGACAGCAGAGAGCAGGAGCCATGCTGTGAGAGTGGCTGCTCTCTTTCCAGGAGAAACCTACTGTGACAGCTTGCTTGCTTGAGTGACCTGCAAAGTGATGGTCCAATAGAAAGGGGAACATGATGGCAACAGACCTGTTAGGTCTGTGCCACACCTGCCTCTGACTGCTTCCCAGTGTTTCAGAGCATGACAAACATGATCAGGCTCATGAGAGAGGGCTCATAAGAAAGGGCTGTGGCACTAAGATGCATAGGGATGGAAAGTTCCACTTGAAATTGGGCCAGCTCACCACCAAGTGTAAGGATGGCAAACACCAGCGGAGCCTGTTGGCTTCTGCCATCAAGGGAGCAGGGTCATGCCAAAACCAGAGGACTGCTGGAGAGGTGCCAGAAGCACCTTTATTTCTTATGTCTTGCTTAAAATACTAAAAAGATGCAAATCTGGCAATGAAAAATAGATGATATGGGCACCTGCAGCCCAGAAGGCCAATGGCAGCCTGGGCTGCATCCAAAGCAGCATAGCCAGAGATGGAGAGAGGGGATCCTACCCTCCTGCTCTGCTCTGCTGAGACCTGACCTGCAGTGCTGTGTTCAGCTCTGGAGCCCTCACAGAGAGGACATGGAACTGATGGAGAGGGTCCAGAAGGGGCCACAAAAATGATCACGAGGTTGGAGCAGCTCTGCTACAAGGACAGACTGAGGGAACTGGGGGTGGTCAGCCTAGAGAAGAGAAGGCTCCAGGGAGACCTAATAGCAACCTGCCAGTGCCTGAAGAGGCTACAGGAAGGCAGCAGAGAGACTGTTTGCAAAGGCCTGCAGGGACAGGACCAGGGGCAATGGCTTCAAACTAGAGCAGAGCAGATTGAGATTGGATGTGAGCAACAAGTTCTGCACCAGGAGGCTGCTGGAATACTGGCACAGGTTGCCCAGGGAGGTGGTGGAGGCTCCATGCCAGGAGCTATTGAAGGTGAGGCTGGACAGGGCTCTGGGCAACCTGATCTAGTGGAGGACGTCCCTGCTGAGTGCAGAGGGGTTGGACTGGATGAGCTTTGGAGGTCCCTTCCAACCCAGAGCATTCTGGGATTCTGTCAGGATTTTTGTCACTGCACAATGTCAAGCCCCAGGTAAATGTCATGCTTGGAAGGGCTCTGCCTACAGTCACCTTTTTCCTTCAGGAAAGAGGTTTTGAGTGTTTTCAGCACTGCTATTGGGTCAGTCAGATCACTGCAGCACTGGAACTGAGCCAGCAGAAGTACAGAGGGGTTGTGCAATGTCTTACAGCTCAGCTGGCACCATCTGGCTAGAAGGGGCTCTTCACGGTGTTTGTGCTGGAGGTTCTCTGCTCTCCATAAGCTGTCTGCTGGTTTGTTACAGAGAAATAAGATGTGCTGAGAAGCTCATTCAGAACTCACGCTGAACACCACACACAGCTAACACTCCTGCTTGCCACTGGTTCAGTACATGGGAAGGTGGAAATGAGGCAACAACAGACAAACTGGAAAAGAAACAAGATGTCTATTCCATTACTAAGCACACAAGTTCCTGCTTTGGTTCCTGTTAGCTGCTCTTACAGAACATGTGGATGAAGCCATGGTACATCAATGGGCCTTGAGACATGACTGAAGAGAAAGAGGATTAATGCACATTGTACATGGGAGGAGACAGGTGGAAGCCAAGGTCATGTTAAAACGTGCAAGGGAGTATTTAAAACTCCCTGGTAAGGAAATGGATTAGTACAAATCTGCATCTACAAGCAAGCACACTCCAGAAAATCAGGGTTTTTCTGGCTGCAGATGTGATGCTTTGGACACAAACTGACTGGAATGTTTTTGGTGTAGTTTTTTACAGCCTACACCAGCACTAGCAACACTGTGCTTAGAAAAAGTGTCAGTCCCTGAGCCAGCAGGTAAGAACCTAGAAGGTATTTATAGCTCTATATGTATCTCAAAGTAAAACCTCAACAATCAGTTACCTCTCTAGCCATAAACTCACAGGAGTGACACAACTGCAGCCATCAACCTGGAGAAGAGGCAAAGCTGAAGAGGCAAAACCTTCTCTCCATTTGCCATGTGGAGTGCTGACAGCAGGCAGCAGCGGCGCAGCGGGCAAGGTCCACCCTGGACCCTCCAGCTTTCCAGCTGGGCCTACAACAGGTGGTGCTTCTAACAGGGTTTCCAGACACCCACAATGCACAGGGCACAGCAGTTCTGAGCAACTCTTAGCAGCTGGGTTGTTTGTGTGCAAAGGAGAGGAGATGCTAGGTGTGGTCCAGAGACAAAGGAACAGGACCATGAGTGCTGTGAGCACCACTGCACAACAGGCAGGCTGCTGATTCTCTCTGTCTCGCCTTGGCTTTAGCTGGAGGGGCACAAAGCAGAACCCAAGGCACAGCTGCTGGTACGCTGGAAAGGAAGAGCACAGAGCTCTGGTGCCAAGCAAATGAAGCAGAGGACATGGTGCCCGTGCCTGAACAGAGGCCTGACCTTTCTCACCACCATGGAAATGGCAAGTGGCCACAAAGCCAAAAGGCCTGGGAAATGGGAAGCCCTGTCAAGTGCCACCAGTTGATAATACTTTGATGAGCTCATGCCACTTCTCTGGAAAATGACTAGTTCCTACAGAAACTGAAATGCCAATATTCCAGACAAAGCAGTGTCCTTGAGCCAAACCCAACCCTCCCTTAGGTGCCAAACAGCTCAAATACTAACACCCAGACAAAGCTTAGGCACACAGATGTGCTGGTTGTTGGAAACTTGAGGTTTGCTCAGCATGTCCAGCTTCTTCAGATTATTTTTCTCCTTGCTGTGTCCAATCACAAATGGCTCCAGTGCAAATGGCATCTAGAAGGAATGCTTCAGGTCTCTGAAATACAAAGCAAAGACATTGAGCTGTTAGTGACACAGGGATTACACCAAATACCAAAACTGCATTACAGAAAGAAGTAAGTTCTCTCTGGGAGAGTGCAGAACAGAGCAAGTGAAGCCAGGAAATGGGGGCCCTTCACTTCTTTCAGGGCTCTGAGGACACTGTGGCTTCAAACTGAAGAAAGCTGAAAGTTTCTTCAAAACTTGAAGAAATTCTTCAAGTTGCACTCAGGGTTTTCAGCCAGGGAACTCTTCAGTGTGAGCAGCATGATGGCAGGATCACACAGCTGCTGAGTTTGTACAGAAGGCAACTTGCCTTAAATGGCCTTTGGTCTTACCTCTGCCTGAGGCTACACAACCCAGCTCCTGTGTCTCCTTTACTGAGGCACTCCAAGACTATTAAACCACCTTCAGGAGCAGATATCAATGCTGTGTATGTCAGCAAACTGGCTGTGCACAGCTAGATGTGAGCTGTATGAGCTCCTACCATGCACCAGGCAGAACTGTGCTTCCTGCTCTCCTGATGATCTCAGAGCAGTCACATGTGAACTGGCTCCTCATTTAAGACCCAGCTTTCTAACTAGGGATTCCACTATTCCAGCCATAACTGGGCCACAAAAGCCTCTGGGTGGACAGCTCATGGAGAGCAGAGTAGAGAACCTCCAACACAAACACTGTGAAGAGCTCTTCTTTCCAAATGTGCAGCTAAGCTGTAAGACACTGCACAAAAGCCCTGACGTTTCCACAGCACTTGCCCACATCTGGGTGTGAAGGAAGGGGAAAGTAAACAAAGTCTATGGGCAGGTGAGGGGAATTTGCACTTTATGTGTTTAAAGATCTAATGCACAGCAATGCTCAGAGGGCAGCCCGGCACGAGTGCTGTCCAGAGCTGAACCGGGTTGTAACATACAAAACACAGCCTCTGAAGTCTGCAACAGCTGCAAGGTCCTACAGAGCACCTCAGGATGGAGTTCTGCTGCACAGGAACACAGTTCTCCCCAAACACTGCAGAAACAACATCTTCTAAGAGGCAGCAGAAGATCAAATCAGGAGCAGAGCTGGAGTGGTCCTGGGGAGGTCCTGTGTCAGGCACCTGACTGGAGAACGTGGTACTAACAGAAAGAGCAGCTGAGATGTGGCTCAGTTCACCCATCCAGTACCCAGGTAAGGCAAGCTGCTGGACAGGAGCTGACTTCTCCACAACACCATTAAGTCTCTAACTGCTTTGGGATTGGATTGCCAACAGCTGGGACTCTGGTGTGCCACCTTCTCCATGGTTTCCATTTCTCAATGCCTGTTTCAGATTCTTGTCTCTGCCTGTGTTTCTTCTTCACAGACTCATAGAATTGTCAGGGTTGGAAGGGACCTCAAGGATCATCTAGCTCCAAGCCCCTGCCATGGGCAGGGACACCTCACACTAGATCCTGTGAAGACAGCTCACATTCCACTGTTCTCTCACTCAATTCTCCTGGTCTTGCCAGTGCAGTTTTGAGGTTAATGTTCCAGTATGAATAGCTACTGCTGAGGCTTCTACCTATAATTCTGGTAATACCTCAGATCATCTCTGTGTTCTTTGATGCTAAATATTTATTAGTTCATTTGTAGAGGCAATGGCCACAAAAATACAATAAAAGTTGCTTCACTGTCTGAATTTCCCAGGTTTTGGTTAGAGCAGATGATTCTGCCCACTCTCTGCAATAAATCCATTTCATTCTTCATCTTCCCAGTAATTTGTTGTACTCATTTCCCCCAGGCTGTTCAGGAGTAGTGATAAATTTTGGTCTGGCTTCCATTCTTCTGAGAGATGCTGCTGAGCCATTCATCTTCAGCTCAGGGGTTTAAAGGCCTGGAATCTTCTTTCTCATGGACAAGGAGTTTCATCTAGAAGTGAGCTCAAGCTGATAACATCACATTCATGGACTGGCTGTGCAGCAGCCAGCACACCCTGGCTGGCCAGAAAAGTGAGGTAATTTCCTCTGCAGAAGGTTTCCACAAGGTGGTTTGAGATTTGGAAGACAAAGAGCTGGCACAACCAGACTTAGCAGTGCTGGTTTAGAGGCAGATGTGAGCCTACAGTGCTTCTTGGGCTACCAGCTCACAGCTGAGGTTTATCTCCTGCACAAATATGATGCTAGGAGGATATCCATTTTGATTCCCACAATTCCTACATTTATCCTTCTGTATAAGTAAACAACCCACTTTAAAATGCAGGTAGAACAAACAATACTCCCAATGACCCCAGGAGCCAAGTGAAGGGACAGTGCCCACCTCTGCAGGCTGAGGCTCCCACAGAGCAAAGCCCTGCAGCCTGGGAGGACAGCAAAGCCAGACTACGCGCATAGGAACTGAGGGTTCTGGTGATGTCTGGCATTGTAGGATGGACTCCACAGCCATGTGGACAAAGGTTCAGAACAGGCTGGATGCTGTACACTGCAAACCATGCTTGAAAAAAAGAAGAAGCATTTGGAGGGAGCTGAACAGTGCTATTTCGCTTCTTAGCTTAGTCAGCACTGAGGAAAAGGAGTGGCTAAGGCAGAAGGACAGTCCTGACATGTGCAAGGTGCCCCAGAGGAAGAGACTCAGCCATTACCTTTTGAACTCCACATGCACAAAGACACTGCATTAACTTAGCAGTTCCTAGCAGCTTCTGCTTTTGCAGTGGCCTGAGGTATCCTCACTTACCTGCAAAGGCCAGGACTGTACAGCTGAGCCCTGCTGTGCACTACCTGTGTGATGCTGTGCCCTGCTACCTAATGGTGCAGGCAGACCACTCACCTGGTGCTTACTGACTCGAGGCTGACTCAGCAACTGGCTTCTGCACTCCAAAGGCAGTGATAAAAATATTCACAACTACTATAATGAATACCAGTCCAGTTGCAAGGTTGTTGAGGAAATCCAGCTTCCCATGCTTTGCAGGGTTGTTGAGGTCATATCTTACTTTAAAGAGAAAGGGAGAAAAAAAAATTGTAATGAGATGTATACTTCAAAATCCAGAATGAAAGTCTTTTCTACTCCTGTAGTTCAAGAATTGCTCCTCTGCCAAGCTACTTGCATGGATCATACTTGAAAGGGTAGTAAGATCCTGCAGTGTCAGTAAAAGTGCTAAGGAGAAGCTCTGTAAGCACAGGCAGCCTGCTGGCCTCCAGTAATTAGCATCTAATCTCTGTGGATGCACATGGAAGGCTGCACCAACAGAACCAGAAATGGTCTCAGTTCTTGAGCTTTTGAAAGTTACTTTGTTGCCACTTTAAGCATTTAAAAATATCTCAGTCTGGAGCAAATGAAGCCTGAAGCCCTGACAGGATGGAATGAAGTTAAGTTTCCTAGGAGTGAAAAGGCTGCAGGTTCCTTGCAGGCACCACATGTCTTTACCAGCGCAGGGCTTTGTTTGTACTGCTGCCCTTCCTCAGCTGTGCTCCCTGCCCCTGCACTGGTTCTGGTTTTAGAGAGCAAGGGCATTGTATCTGTTCACCAGAGGAAGATTCCAAAGCAGAGTAGATGCAGTTCCTTCTGGAGACAGCATCAGCTGTGTCAACATTTCCTTTCACTTCTCACAGTTCTTTGGCTGATCTGCTAATGGGAGCGAGGGAGGCACACGCAAGGGAGATAGCATTCATTCAGTTCAGGCTTTGACTCCAGGCCTTGTGAAAACACATCACTGAATTACAGTGGGCTGATAACAGACTTGATGATAAAGTGCCTGTACAGGACTGTGAGAAGCCTGAGGGCGCTTGCCTGGCATCATGTAGAAGGCCAAAGCTTTCCTGTCTCTGCCTGCAGTAAGGGCTCTGCAGTCAGCCCCTCTGCTGGATTTCTTTGCTGCTGGTGGAACGAGAGCTGATCAGCTCTGTGTTTTGAGAATGGCTTTGTCTGTCAAGACTTCTAGGTCTCATATGCATGGATCACTGGGGCTTGTGTGTGCATGTCAGGACATGAGCTAAAGTTCATACCTGACAGTTTGTTACAGCAGTATCAACCAAGCTGCAGGTGTGCAGCTTACAACTCTGCTGCATCAGGTATTTGCTCCTGACAACTGCACATCTGAAGCACAGAACTAAGCCCCACTTGCTTGTTGAAGCAGTTAAGTAGAAGTGGTGGAAAGCACACTTGTGATGCTGAGGTATTAAAAGCCAGGTTCATTTGTTGTCCCTAATTAGGAAGTCTAATGCTGTTTTGGTTTCAAGGAGTTCTGGGCAGCTGTTCAAGTCCTCTTTGCTAAAGCAGCACAGTCAAACACCACAGGCCAGTCAAAGCACTGGAGAACAGTGTGGGGGAGCTATCTGCAAAGCTTAAGCTACTGCACACCTGGGCAGGCATGAAATAATTTAAGCTCAGCAGTACTTAACCCTGAAGATGAGTTTATCCGTGTCTGCAGACCACCTGAAGAAATGAGGATGCCTGCACCCCAACAGCACCTGGCAGGACCCTGGTACTGTCCTGTGAATGAAGTGGTGCCTTGGTGGCTTTCTCTGGTGGTGTTGCAGCACCAGTGGATAAGGGAAGAGCAACTGATGGCATCTACTTGGGCTTGTGTACAGTGTTTGACACTGTCCCACATCACATCCTGGGCAGCAAACTGGAAAAGCATGGACTGGAGGGGTGGCTACTGGCTGGATAAGGACTTGGCTGGATGGCTGCACTCAGAGAGGTGCAGTCAGTGGCTCAGTGTCCCAGTGAAGACCAGTGACAAGTGGCATTCCTCAGGGCTTGGTATTGGCACCAGTGCTGTGGCAGTGACATGGGCAGTGGGATTGAGGCACCCTCAGCAAGTCTGCAGGAGACACCAAGCTGTGTGGCCAGGCTGACATGCTGGAGGGAAGGGATCTGGACAGGCTGGAGAAGTGAGCCCAAACCAACCCCATGAAGGTCAACAAGGCCAAGTGCAAGGTCCGGCACCTGGGTCAGGGCAATCCCAAGCACAAATCTGGGCTGGGCAAGGAGGGGCTCAAGAGCAGCCTTGAAAAGGCTTTGGGAGTGTCAGTTGGTGACAAACTCCCCAGGAGCCAGCAATGGTCCCTGGCAGCCCAGCAGGCAGCTGTGTGCTGAGCTGCATCCAGAGCAGGGAGACCAGCAGCACAGGAAGGGGATTCTGCCCCTCTGCTCTGCTCAGACCCACCTGCAGCACTGCCTCCAGTTCTGGGGACCTCAACATAAGAAGGACCTGGAGCTGCTGGAGGGCATCAAGAAGGGACTACAAAGATGTCTGGAGAAGCTCTCCTAAGGGGACAGGCTGGGAGAATTGGGGCTGTTCAGCCTGGAGAAAAGAAGGCTCCAGGGAGACCTCAGAGCAGCCTCCCAGTACCTGAAGGGCTCCAGGAGAGCTGGGGAGGGACTTCTGACCAGGACTGGGAGTGACAGGAAGAGGGACAATGGCTTTGGGCTGGGAGAGGGGAGATTGAGACTGGAGATGAGGAAGAAGCTCTTTGGAATGAGGGTGAGGAGACACTGGCACAGGTTGCCCAGGGAGGCTGTGGCTGCCTCCTCCCTGGAGGTATTCAAGGCCAGGCTGGATGAGGCCCTGAGCAACCTGGGCTGGAGGGAGGTGTTCCTGCCTATGGCAGGGGGTTGGAGCTGGATGATCTTTAAGGTCCCTTCCAACCCAAACCATTCCATGACTCTATGAGTAATCAATCCTGAAGTCTGGAAGATAAGCATTTCAGATGGTTGGTTTGAAAAGGCCATAATGGCCTCATGTGCTTTGTGAGTTAAAAGGAGAAGTGACACTTCCAGAGCTGTCCCTTTGTCCCAAGAAGGGTCAGAGAGGACAAGGACTGGTTGTCAGTTTGGGCAGTGCTCTACATTTTGAAGCAGAATTGCAGTAATTCTGTCTTTGTGATTACAGTGCTTCAGCTGAGGGTGTTTGGGCACAGGCTCTTGACACCAGCCAGTAAGTATCTGAGTACAGTGGGATTGGATTACTGATTTCATGCCACTCAAACCACTTCAAGACAATCTTTGCTTTTCTTCCAAAAAGTTGAGATTACCAAACCACTTTCAAGGACAAGCTTGCTGAATATTTTTCAAAGAGGCTTTGTAAAACACTCTTCTGAAGGAGGAAAGGCTTTGAATCCCTAAAGAGATAACTTCTCTCCCCTAAGAGAACTGAGAGAACTGGTGGCTTCTGGGATAAAACCCTAAGGAAACTGGATGGCTGCAAAGAGTTTTGTTTGGGCTTGTAAGAGCTTGTGAGAGAATTCTGAGGCTGGACAGAGAGATAAACTGCTGCTGCAGGCCCAGACTACCAAAGGAACACCGTGAAAAGCAAGTCCTTGCTGTGATCCCTGTGTCACTGTACCTTCACATCCTGACTCTTATCTCAGTACCACAGTACCACAGTATCACAGTATTGCTAAGGTTGGAAGAGACCTCGAAGATCATCGAGTCCAACCTGTCACCACAGACCTCATGACTAGACCATGGCACCAAGTGCCACATCCAATCCCCTCTTGAACACCTCCAGGGACGGTGACTCCACCACCTCCCTGGGCAGCACATCCCAATGGCGAATGACTCACTCAGTGAAGAACTTTCTCCTCACCTCCAGCCTAAACTTCCCCTGGTGCAGCTCGAGACTGTGTCCCCTTGTTCTGGTGCTGGTTGCTAGAGAGAAGAGGCCAACCCCTTCCTGGCTACAACCACCCTTCAGGTAGTTGTAGAGAGCAATGAGGTCTCCCCTGAGCCTCCTCTTCTCCAGGCTAAACAATCCCAGCTCCCTCAGCCTCTCCTCACAGGGCTGTGCTCAAGGCCTCTCCCCAGCCTTGTTGCCCTTCTCTGGACACCTTCAAGTGTCTCAATGTCCTTCTTAAACTGAGGGGCCCAGAACTGGACACAGGACTCAAGGTGTGGCCTAACCAAAGCCGAGTACAGGGGCACAATGACCTCCCTGCTCCTGCTGGCCACACTATTCCTAATGCAGGCCAGGATGCCACTGGCCTTCTTGGCCACCTCCGGTGCTTCTGACCTCAGCAGGACAGCACTGCTGCAACAGCACTCCCTGCATACCCCAAACCCACAGCCACTGCTGACAGCAGAGCCAGGCTGAACTCCATCCTGAACCTAAATTGTGAACTCCACTGCAGCCCAAACTTGGAGTTGGGGCTGCTGTGGGCACTCTCAATGTGCCAAAGATAAAACTTGCAGTGCTAGAAGCCCCTCGGGCAAGGTCTGGCAAAAGCAAACACAAAAAGCAACATCTCAGCATGCACTGAGCATGCACATTGCCTAACAAAACCAGGCAACCTGCCTACAGGGCCAGCCCCCAGAGCTGAAACAGCCACTAGGGAAATGCCTTCAATCAAGAAACACAGAACTGTTTTGCTGAGTTTTCCATGACTCTTTTCCCACATCCCCCAGTATCATCAGGTCGCTTTTTCCAGTCCCCTTCTATAATCTCTTCTGAGCCAGAACCTGGATTTTGCTCCTATCAAATGCAGGCAGCTGTATTCTGCCCCTCTCACAAGACAGGAAAAAGCTGCATATCAGTATTGCAAGCCTTATGGATCTTGGTTTCCTAGGAACTTCCTCTTTTAAAAGAAAGTTGCTTTCTACAGTAGTGCTAAACAACTGAACCTTGAAAGGCTGACAGAGCTGCCCAATGTGGCACCTCCAAGGCTTCTCATTTACAATAGATTCAAGATCACAGAATCACAGAATGGGCTGGGCTGTAAGGGACCCCCAGAGCTCATCCAGTCCAACCCCCTGCACTCAGCAGGGACATCCTCAACAATTTTCAATGCTGTTTGAAAATTAACAGCATCAAGAACAATCCTACCATTCCCCACCTACAGGTTTGATATGCTTGGAAAAACTTCCTACATTTCCAGCTAAGTGGGGTTTTAATTATTGTCAAGCCTTTGCCATCAAACCTTTGATTTCATTGCAGGAACACACACAAACTGAACACAAGCTGCCATGCCAGCATGAAGGTGTACAGTGTGCTCAGGTCCTAGCCAAGAAAACCAATGGCAGCCTGGCTTGGGTCAGAAGCAGGGTGGGCAGCAGGGACAGGAGGTGACCATCCCCCTGTGCTCAGCACTGGGGAGGCCACACCTCGAGTGCTGTGCTCAGCTCTGGGCCCTCACTGCAGGAAGGACATTGAGGGGCTGGAGCCTGGGCAGCCAGGCTGCAGAAGGGCCTGGAGCCCCTGAGCTAGAGGAGGGGCTGAGGGAGCTGGGGGTGTTCAGGCTGGAGAAGAGGAGGCTGAGGGAGACCTCCTTGCTCTCTACAGCTCCCTGAAGGGAGGTTGCAGTGAGGAGGGGACAGCCTCTGCGCCTTGGTGGCAAGGGACAGGAGCAGAGGCAATGGTTCCAAGCTGCCCCAGGGGAGGTTCAGGCTGGATGCTAGGAAATATTTCTGCCCTGGAAGGACTCTCAAACACTGGAATATTCTGCCCAGGGCAGTGCTGGAGTCCCCATCCCTGGGGGTCCCCATCCAAGCAGTGTGGAGCTGGAGCTTAAGGACATGGTTTAGTGCTGACCCTGCAGTACTGCATCAAGGGTTGGCCTGGATGAGCTTGGAGGTCTCTTTCAACAGGATGTTTTCAGTGATTCTGTGATTTCAACTTTGACTTGTTTTGGAGTTGTATGTTCACAATATATTCTCACAGTATGAATTATGATATGCCTGATATGGACAAGCACTTTCAGTCATAAGATTAAGTAACAGCACTTGCCAGAAATGCTGTTATGAAACTGGGCAGGCTGCATGATTCTGTGTGGCCTATTAATGTTTCTTTCACTATATTTCATCATTTTCCTTCCTCCTCAGGCCTTCTGAAATGAAAAATACACTCATTTGTCCAGATTATGAATGAGGAAGTTGATCAAAACTGGACATTCCAGCCCTTTAGTTACAGTACTCCTGTAGTCATTAGAGAAAACATCTATTTTGAGGTAAGGACTTTCCAATGTAATCCCCAGAGTCACAGACTGCATTGGGTTGGAAGGGACCCTCAAAGGTCTTCTCAAATCGCCCTTCAGTCAGATGGAACACCTCCAATTAGATCAGGCTGCCCAGGGACACATCAACTCTGACCTTGAATGCCTCCAGGGACAGGAGGCATTCAACCACTTCGCTGGGCAACCTGTTCCAGTGTCTCACCACCCTCATTGTGCAGAACCTCCTGCTGAAGTCCAACCTAAATCTCCCCTGCTCCAGTTTCAAACCATTGCCCCTTTAACAGCTGTAAAATCCAAGAGGGGAGTCTCTATACCATCCCATATACCAACTGCCAGGCTGCATCTGCTCAGAACAATACACATCCATGCTTCATGCTGTTGCTACATACCAAGGAATATCAGGAGCACTCCCACCATAATTTGCAGCGTGAGGGACAGGCTGATAAGCACAATAAGTGGGATGTAGAAGGAAAAGGAAGGTCCTTGCTCCATCACAGCTTTCAGCTGGGAAGCATTGGCCATCAGCAGGGCTATGTCCAGCATGCTCTCGGCAGCACTCTTCTTGTTTGCATAGTGGTTGATGTTCATAGGGCTGCTCCTCTGAAACCACCTGGATCTCGTCTGCTGAAACAGGGAGAGAGGAAAAGGATTATCCACAGCTCCTCTAGCTGATGTAGTGAGTGAGAGGTCACCCGGCCCAGCTACTGATAGCTGTCACAACACTGACAGAGGAGCAGTGGTACTGAGGTGACCTGCACCTGCTCTGGCCGGGAAGCTGTCCCCCATCTCCAAAGCTCCCCCTGTGAGTCAGTCATCACCCTGCTTCTCTGAGCTTTTTCTCCACAATTTCATATTTCTTTGTCTTTTTTTTTTTTCCTTTTTCCCCCTGCTGGTTGATGTTTATTGGCTCCTGGACTTCTTTTGTGGCTGATGCATTTTTTGGAAGGTTTCTTCAACTGCAGACAGAGAAAGGCAAGAAAGGCAAGACCCAGCCCCAGGCTACTCAGACCCCCAGCTCAGACCCTGCTGGGCTCCAGGCCCTGGTGCTGGAGCCACCCACCCCCATGGAGAGCCAGCCCCCAGCCCTGCACTCGGCTGGGAGGGGCACCAGTAAATAGCAAACCTGCTCCATATCACCTCCCCTCCCCAGGAGAGAGGGGTTCAGCTCCTGGGAGCAGCATTTTGTGGGGCCATGGGTTAAGGAGCAGCTGTGTGGGGATCCCACCCCCATATATGGTTGGACTTGATGATCTTAAAGGTTTTTTCCAACCAAAACGACTCTGTGACCCCCAGTGCAACTTTTTCGCTGCTACCACCACCGTTCTCCATCTGACAGGAGAGCAGTAACCAGTGTCTGCACTGCTGGGGCACAGCCTGAGCAGCCAATGTGCTTCCAGCCTGGGAGAAGAAGAGAGGGAAAAAGCTGGAAGGTTTGCACTGAGGCAAGCTGGGACAGACAACCACTGTAAAGCACTCGAGCAAGCAACAGGTGGTTGTACCCAAGTGACTGCTAAAGGCACACTAACAAACACAAGTATTTATTACATTCACCCTCTGCCACCACACAGCTGCAGCACTCCTTCATTACTCATGGGTCTTATTTTGAGGCTTTGAGCTTTGCTTGACTCCTTCCCTGCTGCTTCTTGCTCAGCCAGGCCACTGCCAGCTCCATGCACACAGTGAACTGGTTTCCTGCTTCGCTGCTGTGTGTCCGGGGCTGCCAGGCACTGCCCACTTATGAGGGGAACTTTTTTCCATGTTTTCAGCAGTAGCAGCTGGGGTTTTGATTGAAATTCCACTGCAAATAGGAAAAGAAAACCCAGCTGCAGGGCAAACCCAGAGCTAAGTTAAGCCAGAGGGATGAATAGAAGGAGCTGTTTCCTGATGACAACTCATGTGACCAACCTTGAAATGGGACAGTGCTTCCCCAGAGGCACCTGTTTCTTCATGCACCACTCAGAACTTAGGGCAACTGGGCTAGACTTAGGTGCCCAACTCTTGCCAAGGCTGCTGCCAACAGTGGTCTCAAGGACCCTCGCTGCACCCTCCAGCATCTGCTCTGCATGACACAAAAATCCTGACACAGAATCACAGAGTGCTCTGGGCTGGAAGGGACCTCCAAAGGTCACGCAGTTCAACCCCTCTACACTGTTCCAGTGTTCCGCTACCCTCCTGGTGCAGAACTTGTTGCTCACATCCAATCTCAATCTGCTCTGCTCTAGTTTGAAGCCATTGCCCCTGGTCCTGTCCCTGCAGGCCTTTGCAAACAGTCTCTCTGCGGCCTTCCTGTAGCCCCCTTCAGGTACTGGAAGGCTGCTATTAGATCTCCCTGGAGTCTTCTCTCAGCCTGTCCTGGAGCAGAGGGGCTCCAACCCCCTGGACCTCATTCTCACGGCTCTGACTTGCAGACTTCATTTTCAAAAACAATACACAAATATATCAAGAGTAAGCTCATTCTAGTTGGCTTCTTTAAACTTTTTAGTGCCAGAAAATACTAGCAGCAAAGCCTCTCCTGGAAGGGTATTTCAAACACAGCAACACCTCTAACTCGTCTCTTCAGCAGCACTACGATGAAATTTCCAACTCCCAAGCCAGGGCTGCCACCTCCAGGGTTGAGTGTCCTTCCAAAGAGAGCAGATATTGATGCATCTGGCAAACACATTGCCAGTTTTCCCAGGACACTCAAACACCAAACTTGGACACCTTGTAATCAAGCACAGCCTAAGTATGTCCCTGAGATACCAGCATCACGGGACAGCAGCAAGAGAAGGCAGCCACGAGCTCACGGCTTCACGCAGATGGCTGCTGCACTCCACTCACCTCCCAGAGCTTAGAGGGGCCCAAGCTCTTTTGGGTGGAGCACAGCAATAAGCCAAGGAACAATGGATACAAACTGGAGCAGAGGAGCTCAACATGAGGAGAAACTTCTTTAGTGTGAGGGTCACAGAGCCCTGGAGCACATCCCAATGGCAAATGACTCTCTCAGTGAAGAACTTTCTCCTCACCTCCAGCCTAAACTTCCCCTGGTGCAGCTTGAGACTGTGTCCCCTTGTTCTGGTGCTGGTTGCTAGAGAGAAGAGGCCAACCCCTTCCTGGCTACAACCACCCTTCAGGTAGTTGTAGAGAGCAATGAGGTCTCCCCTGAGCCTCCTCTTCTCTAGGCTATCCTCAGCCTCTCCTCACAGGGCTGTGCTCAAGGCCTCTCCCCAGCCTTGTTGCCCTTCGCTGGACACGTTCAAGTGTCTCAATGTCCTTCCTAAACTGAGGGGCCCAGCACTGGACACAGGACTCAAGGTGTGGCCTAACCAGTGCTGAGCACAGGGGCACAATGACCTCCCTGCTCCTGCTGGCCACACTATTCTTAATGCAGGCCAGGATGCCATTGGCCTTCTTGGCCACCTGGGCACACTGCTGGCTCATGTTTAGGCAGCTGTCAATCAGCACCCCCAGGTCCCTCTCTGTTTGGCAGCTCTCCAGCCACTCTGACCCCAGCCTGTAGCTCTGCATGGGGTTGCTGTGGCCAAAGTGCAGCACCCGGCACTTGGATTTGTTGAATGCCATCCTGTTGGACTCTGCCCATCTGTCCAGTCGGTCGAGGTCCCTCTGCAGAGCCCTTCTGCCCTCTAACTGACCAACATCTGCTCCCAAGTTGGTGTGACCTGCAAATTTGCTGATGACTGTCTCAAACCCCTCATCCAGATCATCAATGAAGATATTAAAGAGGATGGGGCCCAGCACTGATCCCTGGGGCACACCACTAGTGACAGGCCGCCAGCTGGATGTGGCACCATTCGCCACCACTCTCTGGGCTCGGCCCTCCATCCAGTTCCTAACCCAGCACACCTCTTGAACTCCAGTAAACAGAGAAGACTTTTCAATTAGGGTGCTACTAAGACAACCAAAAGCAAAACTTCCTGTTGCTGAAACAACAACTCAGCTATTTACCGTCATTAGATTCTAAAAAACAGAATTTTACTCTCTTGAGAGGCTTTCAGCTACCAGAAAGCAGAACAGTTTAGAATCAGAACTAGGCATATGGAGAACTGAAACACCAGTTCTGCTGCACAGAGTTTATTCTCAGTGTTGGGATCTTGCCTTCTTCCAGGGGAAAAAGAAACATGTCATGATGAAAGCCCCAGAAACAATCACTTCCCATCTCCTGATTGAGAAATAGAGCCTCTCAACTTATGCTGGAAAACCATAAACCAAAAAAAGCAGCAAATTAACCTTGCCTTCTGGAAGCAAGTTGAAGGCAACTGCCAGAAGTCTTGAGACAAGCACAGCTGGTAGGATGCCAGCAGGTTTTAAGACCAGACTATGTGTTACAGAGCAATATATAGACAGGCAATGAAAGGAGAGCTGTTGCCTTAACCTCGGGATAATGACAGTCATACACAACAGTAATTATGTGGAAACTTTGTTCTGTGGCTCTATGGCTTCAGGGAGATTCCAAGCATGCAGCAACACGTGTAGCCTGCAGCACCAAACTGTGCAGGGCTGTGCAGAGAGAAAGTGAAACTCCCGCCCATTCCCTAGGACCAGGGAAATAAGGCTCTGCCTGCAGGTGCCACCTGGCAAGAGGACGCTCTGCACTTCACACGATCTGCTCCAGCCTCAATGGAATCACACCACCTCACAAGACACTTCCAATATTCAAACCACCTGGCACAGACAAGAAACCTCTTCAGGTCACATCACTAAGCGAGTCTGTGGGAAAACAGTGGGAGCGTAAGAGCTGGGTGCAGCTGGAACTGCTGCCTCTAACTGCCCTGCCTTCAGGGTCTGCTTGACCAGTCTCTGAGCAGAACAGGCCTCTGTGCCAGCCCATGCACAGTTGTGAACAGCAGAGGAGTGGAAAGCCTCCCCTCTTGCTCCCTCTGTAACTTGAAGGATGCCCTGTGGAAGAGCTTATTTTCAGCCCCGCGATGCATTCCCCCTCCATGCCCTGGCACAGCAGCAGGGTCTGTTTGCTTGCACTGCAGTTTGCAAGGAGAAAGCTAAGATGCTACATCAGAAGCTGGCACGTTTTTGCTTCTCTAAGACCAAAGCTTCACACTCTGAACGGTCTTGGATACATACAGCCCTACTGAGAGCTGTGCACAGACCTTGCTGCTGCTTTGCCTCAGTTGTCACTTTAGCAGCATGCCCAGGAGAACTGAGTCACTCTCAAGTACAGAAAGGATTTCTTCAGTACCCTCATTAAAAGATAAATAAAAGCAGCATCAGGCACATGTCCTTGGATGCTGAGGCTCATGAAGCACATCTCCGAGCCACCCAGCGATTCAAGCGGCCGAGAGCAGCACTGGAAAGGGAAACATCTGAAGACAAATAACAAATTCTCTTTTCTAAACACAGTCACTTGCCCTGGTAAGGATTTCTGCTGCTGCTCACAGCACTAAATCACTCCTCGTGACAAAACTGATGTGGCTGTTTGTTCCACAGAGTATTTATCAAATACTGGTGACTTCTGAAGCAGTTGTTCAACAGAGCATTTGTCAAACACTAATGACTTCTGAAGCAGTCAACTGCCGGAGGCCTGACTGAAAGAAACAAAGGAAAGCCCAAAGTAACTTTTTGGTTTCTCATCCAGCTTGACCTCCCCAAGTTTCCCCAAATCACACCAGTCACTCTGTCCAAGGTGGGGCTTCCAACATGCCAGCCATCTCCAACCCACAGAGAAGGAAACCCCAGGTGAAGATGATGCCTGTTCTGCATTTGGATTTAGAACTCGGTTGCTAGCTGTCGATGGTAGGCTGAACATGAGCCTGCAGTGTGCCCAGGCAGCCAAGAGGGCCAATGGCATCCTGGCCTGCATCAGGAACAGTGTGGCCAGCAGGAGCAGGGAGGTGATTCTCCCCCTGTATGCTGCACTGGTTAGGCCACACCTCGAGTCCTGTGTCCAGTTCTGGGCCCCTCAGTTTAGGAAGGAGGTTGACTTGCTGGAGCGTGTCCAGAGAAGGGCAATGAAGTTGGTGAGGGGTTTGGAACACAAGCCCTATGAGGAGAGGCTGAGGGAGCTGGGGTTGCTTAGCCTGGAGAAGAGGAGACTCAGGGGTGACCTCATTGCTCTCTACAACTCCCTGTAGGGAGGTTGTAGACAGGCTGAGGTTGGTCTCTTCTCCCAGGCAGCCAGCACCAGAACAAGAGGACACAGTCTCAGGCTGTGCCAGGGGAGGTTTAGGCTGGATGTTAGGAAGAAGTTCTACACAGAGAGAGTGATTGCCCATTGGAATGGGCTGCCCAGGGAGATGGTGGAGTCACCATCACTGGAGGTGTTCAGGAGGAGACTTGATAGGGTGCTTGGTGCCATGGGTTAGTTGATTAGGTTGGTTGGATTGGTTGATAGGTTGGACGTGATGATCTTCGAGGTCTCTTCCAACCTGGTCTATCCTATCCTATCCTATCCTATCCTATCCTATCCTATCCTATCCTATCCTATCCTATCCTATCCTATCCTATCCTATCCTATCCTATCCTATCCTCACTCTGCTTTATCAATACAGGAGGAAAGAAAACTCATTTGGAGTTTGAGTGCACGTTTTCAGGTTTCATTTCTTCTCTTTTGTTCCTAGGTACTTCATTCAGCTTCTCAAGTATCTTCCACTGTATATATATATATACACACACACATATATATTCTCCTAAAGGATTGTTTTAAGCCAGAAACAAAAGCCCCACAAAAACTGTGAAAGACAAATATTGCCTGGAGCAGCAGGACACCGAAATTTCCAAGCTAAGAGTCAGATCTGCTGTGAGGACTGAATTCACTGCTCTTGTAAGGAAGTTCACAGGTATTTGAGTAGCATGAGACTGGTTGCTGGGTTTCCCTTAAATCCCACTAGAAAAACAGTATTTCAGCTGGCAAAGTGAGTTCCTGGTTTGCAACACAAACACTTAGAACCAAAAACTGCACAGTGTGAGCCAGAAGCACAGCCTGACTCAATTCAGTTTGGACTGGCAAGCTGCAATTGCAGGTCCCTCCTGTCACCTGGGACTGCAGGACCCTGAGGTCAACATGCTTTGTCAGGCCCAGAGTGTCACACCTGGGTTCTGAAAACACACAAATACTGACTTCAGCACTGCTACAAGACTAGCACTGAACACTTTCATGGTGTTCTAAGGGGCAGAATGCCTTTTTTAAACACAGGAGACACACAGTTTTGTATGAGACAATTAGGAAAAGAATGCTGATCATTGTGTCATAGATCCATGAAATGGTTTGGGTTGGAAGGGACCTTAAGGATCATTTAGTGCCTCCCCCTGCCACGGTCAGGGACACCTTCTACTAGACCAGGTGATCAAAACTGCATCCAACCTGGCCCTGAGCACTTCCAGGCTTGGAGCCTCCACACCTTCCCTGGGCAATCTGTTCCAGTGCCTCACCGCCCTTCTCATGGGGAAGAATTTCCTTCTAATGTCTTGTCTAAATCCCACTTCTTCCAAGTTTGAAGCCATTACCCCTTGTCACAGAATCACTGAAAATATCTGGTTGGAAGAGACCTCCAAGCTCATCCAGTCTAACCTTCAACCCAGCACTGCAGGGTCAACACTAAACCCTGTCCCTAAGCGCCAGCTCCACAGCTGCTTGAACACCCTCAGGGATGAGGACTGCAGCACTGCCCTGGGCAGAACATTCCAGGGTTTGAGAGCCCTTCCAGTGCAGAAATATTTCCTACTATCCAGCCTGAACCTCCCCTGGTGCAGCTGGGAACCATTTCTTCTGCTCCTGTCTCTCAACACCAGGACAAGAGGCTGCCTCTTCCTCACTGCAGCCTTCCTTCAGGGAGCTGCAGAGAGCAATGAGGTCTCCCTCAGCCTCCTCTTCTCCAGCCTGAACTCCCCCAGCTCCCTTAGCTGTTCCTCACCAGCCCTGTTCTCCAGTCCTGTCAATACATGCCTTTGGGAAAGGTAAAAATGTATTTCAAACAAGTTGTGCTTCTGATTACTAACATCTTCCTTAAGCTGTCAGGAGGTTCCTTGCCCTCAAGCACATTTCCCCTCAGGACTCTGAAATGGTCTTCACAATCTGTGGCCTACAGCTTGCTTTCTGTATTAGGTTAGTGACTACTGCAACTGTATGGCAGCCTTCAGGCACTCTGAACAGCCAAACCACCCTGATTCAGCATGAGATCAGACAAACTCTCTGATCAACATGACCTCTGGGTTTGTAATGTCACGGAGAGAGCTTCCTTTGTGATGTCATGGAGCAAGCTTCCTGAAATTCTTATATTTAGGGAGAGTCCTAGTTTTAAAATAATGGAATCTTGCTGCACCAGTGGAGGCTGTGTAAACAAAAGGCTGAGTCACACTGGCCCTATGGGGACTGTGCTTTACTGTGTCTTGCAACTGTCTTTCTAGCCAAAACCGTGAAAAAGATGCTAAAAAGCCTTTTTGTTTGGCAAGGCTTTTTCTAAGGCTTTGAATTATTCACCTTAATTAAGAAAATCCCTGCCTGGCAAACTTTTCCAGATGTTTCAGTGGTAATCTCATGGTCAGGAAAAGCCCAGTTAGAGCAGAAAAGAGAAGGGTCAGGCATAAAAGGACAGGACTAAAGCAGAACACAACTTCTATCTTTTTCTAAGCTCAACCCCACAGTTACAGAATTGAATGAGTAACTATACAACCATTTAATAATCCTCCTAGATGTGGAATTTCTGTCCACATCTCCACCACATACTGAAAACACAACAGGCCCCTTGTGGTCGCTCCAAAATCAGACTTGCCCGCTGCCTCACAGATCCTGCTGATGTAAAAAAGACAGGGAGAAAAGTCTGCAGAGAAAAGAAATAGTCTTCCAACAGAAATGTTTCAAGCTCTATCAGTTCTGCAATGGATCTCCTCAGAAGATACTATTTCTTCCCCCCCAGTGAAACAGTAGATCACTTGTTCAGCAGTGACTCAGAGAGGAAAAACCATGCACCTGGACTGAGTAATCACTTACATTCCCTGCAGGAATTTCCCTCTGTCCATCCAAGTACAACCTAACCTTAACCAGGGCATGAGACTTCTGCAGTCACATCTTGGGACAGTATGGATGCAGGCAATTCATAGTATCATAGTATCAGTCAAGGTTGGAAGGGACCACAAGGATCATCTAGTTCCAACCCCTGCCATGGGCAGGGACACCCCACACTAGATCAGCCTGGCCAGAGCCTCATCCAGCCTGGGCTTAAACACCTCCAGGGATGGGGCCTCAACCACCTCCCTGGATAACCCATTCCAGGGCTTCACCACTCTCATGGGGAAGAACTTCTTCCTCATATCTAGCCTGACTCTCCCCACCTCCAGCTTCATTCCATTCCCCCTAGTCCTATCACTACCTGAGATCCTGAGAAGTCCCTCCCCAGCCTTCTTGTAGCCCCCTTCAGATACTGGAAGGCCACAATGAGGTCACCTCGGAGCCTTCTCCTCTCCAGACTGAACAGCCCCAACTCCTTCAGTCTGTTCTCACAGGAGATGTGCTCCAGCCCTCTGCTCATCCTCATGGCCCTTCTCTGGACACCTTCCAGCACGTCCAATTAAAAAAGATACAACAACCACACACACAAAAAGGGGAAAACTCAGCCTGTGTTTGTATTTCATAATCAGCATCAATGTTCTAGCATCTTTAGAAGCTTAAGAGGCCTCACACTTCATACACACAGAAAATGCAAGGGGAAAAAAAAAAAGAGAGAGAAAAAAAGAAGTGGTAACCACACTGGTTCCTGAAAACAATGTCAGCACAGCCATGCTAGCTCAGGGCAGAGAGCTGATTTTCTAGAGCTATGCTGCTTCCAGGACCAGGTCAGAACATTTTTACTCATTAACTGACTTAAAAACAATCAGCACATCTGATGACCTTGGCAAATGAAGCAGTAACTTAAATTTGTTCACACAGCTATTTAAATAGAAGCTTTCTCCTGTTCTCTGCCTTACGTTACTACTGCTCATTCCAACGATTTGGTCTTATGCTGCTAAGTTCTTAAGGCCAGGCTGGATGTGGCTCTGGGCAGCCTGGTCAGGGGGTTGGAACTGGATGATCCTTGAGGTCCCTTCCAACCCTGAGAATTCTATGATTCTACACTATTTCTCCCAGGAGGACTGTAGGCTGCCTAGTCTGCCTTGGTAAAGCACTGCTTGGTTATTCTAGCTACTTAAAGAACAGGCAAACAAAAGCTTACCAATATTTGGAGCAGACCAAATACTCCAAGTTCAGTCTGATGCAAGTCATGTGCAGAACATGCCATTTCGTTCTCTATGCAGCACAATCACTTCAAGTTCCAACACATCTGAACTTTGCTACTTGCAGTATGATGTCAAGAAACTGCCATGTCCCAAAATTCCTTATGTACCAACACACCACCTCACCTTGAACACATTTTTAATAATGACCTGAGGCCTTGACCAGCCAAATCTAGCTGAGAGGTGTCCCTGCCCATGGCAAAGGGGTCAGAGTAAGGTGATCTCTGAGGTTCCTTCCAACCAAAGCCATTCTATGAGTGTAATAGAAGCCAACTATTCCAGGGCTGTTCTTTCCTACTCTCCAAGTTGGTTCACCTTTTCCATAGTTCTTTAACTCTTTCAACTAACATTTCCTGTTATCTTGGAAACACCAAACCAGATTTTAGAACATGTGAAACTGTTTCCATATGGGCCACGAGCAAGGAAAGCAAAGAGAAGCCCATGAAAAAGCAGTTGCTCCTGGTATTTGTATGAACAGATCCTTTGCTGCAGCAGCCAGACACTGCTGCCAATGGAATTATTCACATTAGTCAGTGAGGTGTGCCCAGTATTAGAAACAAGGAATTTCTTGCTTCTAAAGGCCTGACAGCTGCTAAGACCATTGATTCAAATTGCAGTGGAGTTAACTAAGTCTTCTTTTTCAATTAGTGTGCTTTGAATGTTTTGCAGGTAAGATAACTCTACCTGCATTTCACCTTGGCTCTTCTGTAAGAAAAGGCAGCAGCCCATTGCTGAAGATGTGCAAGAGAATCTGTTTTGAGGAGAGGGCAGATGCTAGGATGGGCAGTAAGCAAACCAGGGTGGCCCAAGATAGGATGCCTGACAGTATTCCTAAAAGCCAACACTTAGGCACTTTTGACTCCAATACTGAAGAATTAGGCAGCTGGTGGCCTCTCCAGGTTTAGCTGGCTGCTGAGTGGGGGCATTTGGTCAGCTGGTCAGATATTTTGAGCTATCTCCCATTCACATAGCGGTTTTTATGTCCCCATTCATTTTACCTCACATATACTTATTTTTTGTTGGGGTTTTCTGTTGGCAGTTGGGCTGTTTTTTTTGTGAGAAAATGAAAAAGAGTGTCTGTAAAGCTCTGTCAAGTGCTACAGATGCAACAGAACAATGCATCTTGCCGCTGATTCTTTATATGGCACTCACACAGAACTCACAGTTCCTACGGGAAAGGTCTAACAAAATGATTGTAACAGAAGATGAAGTGAAACAGGAAAGCTGCAGAAAAACTTTTGGGGCAGACCAAGTTAAAACAACAACAAAAAAATCCCCGTGACTAGTACTTGTGATGCAATCACAACTGTGTGAACAAAATCCCCCGAAGATTGCTGAGAAACCAGTGGCTCTAGAGGAAACCCCTTCAGGCCCCCAGTCTGACCAGCATATCCCAGCCTTGCTTCTCTTTAGGTATTTTCCAGGATTTATTAAAACCAGGCATTTTTTCCCTTGGTACGATATTCATGACTACAAGGGTTTGCCAGGAAGGAAGGGAGGGAGGGAGGACAGACCTGCTGCACAGCCAGTCCAGGCTGCTCATAACCAGACAGTTTGACCTGTGACGCAGGAGGTGGCTCAGTACAACTGCTTCTATGTGGCAGAGCCTTAGCTCAGAACAAGAGCAGCTTTCTGGAGTTTAGTCCTTTCCAAAACAACTTTTTACCAGTCTGGCTTTTCAGATAAGTGATGCACTTGGAAAACATCCTTTAGGTGTAACCAAAATATTGGATTAAATGCCTTCCAGTGAAGACCTCTGGTCCTGTTTTGACTACATGGAGTAGTAAAAACTTGGACATTTCTCCTGTTCCTCTTATTTGGATTACTGTATGGAAAAAAAAAAAACCCAAACCAAATAAAAAACAAATGAACAAACAAAACAACAACAAAACAAACACACAGGCCCAGCCCCCAGCCCATTAAGTAATTCATCCTAGTTTTGTGCTCATTTATCTCCTGAGTAACTTTCCCATCCTCTTCCAAGTCATCTGGGTGGATAAACGCTCCGCGGTTCAGAGTGATGCCAGTGCTAGGTGGTCATCATCGGATGACCCTTAGGCTGACTTACGTAGCAGCTAAGGGGCCGTCGTGCCAAGGCCCAGAAGGATTTTCTTTCCCTTTCTCTTTGGCCCTTGCTGTCTTAGCGGTGACACAAGCATGCACGCAGCGGCATCTCTACAAAGCGCTCAACTAGCGGCAGACGAGTGAAAGAAGCGTAAAGGAGAGGTTCCGACGACTGGACAGCAGCAGCTGCCAGCGCACCGGCCCTGACAGAGCGGGCGGGCTCCGCGGGGCCACCTGCCGCTGCCCCGGCCCGGCCGAAACGGGCGATGGGCACGGAGGAGACAGACGGGCTCGGGGCCGCCCCGGCCCCCCGCGCCTGCCTGGGCACCGTTGCGAGGCCGCCGCCGCCCCGCCGCCGCCGCCCCGCCATGCCCGGACACCGCCCCGCAGCCGGGCCCTACCCGCTCGAGCACCACCGGCTCCTCGCCGTCTGCCCGCCCGTTCAGCTCGTGGGTCTCGCTGCCAGAATCCATGGCGGCGCAGGGGAGGCCGGCGCGGCCTCGGGCGCGGCCCCGGCTGCCCGCGGGGAGCCCTTCCCTGGCGCCCGGGCCCGGCTGAGCAGAGGCGAGGAGGGCCGCCGGGCACCGAGCAGAAAGTTTGCAGCGCGGCAGCCGCTGCCCGAGCTAGCAGCCGCTGCCCGAGCTAGCGCGGTCCCGCCGGGCCCGTCCCGTCCCTCCCCCTGCTCGCACACGCCCGGCCGGGGCCGCCTCCGCCGCCCGCCCCCGGGAGGTCCCCGCCTGGCAGCGCAGCGCTGCGGTAGCGTTCTCGAGCGGAAGGGAGCCCGGGCCGGCGGCCAGCCGCAGCAGCCTGCGCCTGCCGGGGGCTTGGGCTGCGGGGGAGCCGCCTCAGCTCCTGCTGGCAGAGCGGTCGGGCGTGTCGGGGGCACCGGAGCGGCTGCCTCGCACCGACGGCTTGGGTTTGAGAAGGAATGCCCAGTGCTGGCCGAGAACCACAGCTTGGGCTGCTCTAGGCAGTGGAGGGAGTTGGGGCTCCATGCAAATGCTTTGACAGCTCTCTTCTGACAAAAGTTGAAGGTTTGGGGTTTAAGAGTGCTCTCTCTGTGGGTTTTGGGTTTCAGTTTCAATGTCCTTTTTACTTCTTATTTTCCTACCTGTAGCACAGCAAAGGACACACGTAAACACCATTGACATACAGAGCTAATGGTGACAGAACATCAAAGGAACCCGGGAATGCAGTAACATCAGAGGAACACTGGAACACAAGACAATTGGCAATGTGACAGCTGTAAAGTAAGTCAGAAGGATGAAACAGATCACAATAAATGGTATTTGAGCATGTTAATGTTACAAGCAAACTTTTTGCTACTTAAATTTCACAGTATCACCAAGGTTGGAAGAGATCTCAAAGATCATCGAGTCCAACCTGTCACCACAGACCTCATGACTAGACCATGGCACCAAGTGCCACATCCAATCCCCTCTTGAACACCTCCAGGGACGGTGACTCCACCACCTCCCTGGGCAGCACATTCCAATGACAAATGACTCTCTCAGTGAAGAACTTTCTCCTCACCTTCAGCCTAAACTTCCCCTGGTGCAGCTTGAGACTGTGTCCTCTTGTTCTGGTGCTGGTTGCTAGAGAGAAGAGGCCAACCCCTTCCTGGCTACAAGCACCCTTCTGGTAGTTGTAGAGAGCAATGAGGTCTCCTCTGAGCCTCCTCCAGGCTAAGCAACCCCAGCTCCCTCAGCCTCTCCTCACAGGGCTGTGCTCAAGGCCTCTCCCCAGCCTTGTTGCCCTTCTCTGGACACCTTCAAGTGTCTCGATGTCCTTCTTAAACTGAGGGGCCCAGAACTGGACACAGGACTCAAGGTGTGGCCTAACCAGTGCAGAGTACAGGGGCACGATGACTTCCCTGCTCCTGCTGGCCACACTATTCTTAATGCAGGTCAGGATGCCATTAGCCTTCTTGGCCACCTGGGCACACTGCTGGCTCATGTTTAAGCAGCTGTCAATCAGCACCCTCAGGTCCCTCTCTGTTTGGCAGCTCTCCAGCCACCCTGACCCCAGCCTGTACCTCTGCATGGGGTTGACAGTATTTAGAGTGAAAAACAGAGATGTGTATTATATGCCACATGTAATCTTTTTTTAAGGCCAGCAGAACTGCTCAGCTGGCTGAAAATGTGTTTCAGTGGTTGTTCAAGGAGCCCATCGCTATGTGGTGTCCAAACTACGTGTTCCTCAGGTTAACTCCCTTGGAATCTTCTGTCTTTTGAATTGTGTTTCTTGCTCCAAATCGAATTAAAGAATATTCTATTTGCAGAACAAACATGCGCATTATAAACAAACATGCAGATTGTAATATAAATGAATATAAAGTTAATTTATTTTAAAAGGTGTAAAGGGCTTTTGCTGGTCCTTGTGTGAACAGAGGTGATGTGCAAGCATTGCTACCAATTCCCTTATCACCAAGACAGGATACTTATGTAAGCAGCTCCTGTGGATGGGAGCCCCAATTTTATTGCTTAGTGCAATAAACATAAAGCTGTGGGACCATTCCCCCTTGGCCTGGCTCCAGACACCCTCAGGAAAAGTTCCTCTGCAGCCTTCCTGCAGGATCCCTTCAGGCACTGGCAGGCAGCTCTGAGGTCCCCCTGGAGCCTTCTTCTCTCCAGGCTGAACACCCCCAGCTTCCTCAGCCTATCCTCACAGCAGAGCTGCTCCAGCTCTGGGATCATCTTTGTGGGCTCCTCTGGACTCCCTCCAGCAGCTCTGTGTCCTTCTCCTGCTGGGGACACCAATGCTGGAGGGCAGGGCAGGATTGCAGGGCAGGGCAGGGCAGGGCAGGGCAGGGCAGGGCAGGGCAGGGCAGGGCAGGGCAGGGCAGGGCAGGGCAGGGCAGGGCAGGGCAGGGCAGGGCTCTGGGCCTCTGGGCCCAGCCAGCCCAGCTGGGATTTAAATCTCCCGCGGCTGACGTCAGGCACTCGCTCCCGTGCACGCTCGCGAGAGCACGAGCCCGCCTCAATCCCTGCCCCCAGGGGTCCTCCCGACCCGCTAAACCCTGAAAGCAAGGCAAAAAGCCAAGCAGAAACTCACAAAGCGGGCGGTGCTGTCCCGAAGGAGCGGTTCTGATCGGCTATCGAGCCAAAATGGTTCTACTCGGAGAGAGTGATTGCCCATTGGAATCGGCTACCCGTGGAGGTGGTGGAGTCACTTTCATTGGAGGTGCTCAGGAGAAGACTTGATGGGGTGCTTGGCTGTATGGTCTAGTTGTTGGGTGGGTTGGATTGGTTGATGGGTTGGACGCGATGATCTTGAAGGTCTCTTCCAACCTGGTGTATTGTATTGTATTGTATTGTATTGTATTGTATTGTATTGTATTGTAAGCAGGATCATTCGTATCTCACAGCTTGGTCTCATCGACAAGCTTGCTGAGGGTGCACTGAATGGAGGTCTAGACACATGGCTGTCCTCACCTTATAGCCACTGTGCTTGAGAATGAGCTGTTTGCCTGAGGCTCAGCAGGCACCCTGTCTGCAGGGAGAGATCTGTAGTTCACTTCAGCAGGTCCTCCCCATCTGGACTAGTCAGATGAGCACTTGGGCTGCAGTGTAGCTATGAAGGGGGCATGCCTGGAAATGCAGCTGAGGCTCAGGGCTTGTGACACATCAGGTAAGAATCTCTCCCATAAGCCCTGTACCACAGGGCTGCAGCTTTGGCCATGCAGCCGGTGGGCATTACCTCTCTAACACGCAACAGCTATGGAGCAGATGTGGGAGTCAAATTGTGGCAACCACCTTAAATCACGTGAGTCTCTGTGACTATTGAGTCCTTTGGAGTTTCTTCAGTGGGGTTTGCTGGAAATTCACATTCCCATTGGCATTAAGCTGCAAGAACTGTAGCTGACTTGCAGTGGTTTTTAACTGAAGCAGACTTCATCAGTGACTGAATCCATTTTTGGAGGGGCCACACAGAAGCAGATGGATAACCAGCACAGGGCTCAATTTAGGCTTCCATTTTTAATGCTGAAGGTCACCAAAGATTACATTTCACCATACTCAGAAGTGTCTTGAACTGATCATTCACTCTCATCTCATGAAAACCCCTCGGACAGAGTTCACACTTGAAGTGGGTCTCTTCACAAACTGCTCAGCAAACATTTATTTCATTAGGCAACCTAGAAAATCCTCATCTTGATTTCTACTGGCCTCCTCTGCTGCTTTTTTAGTACACTGGGCTAGGAACCCCCCACACTTTTTAGAGAGAGAAATAAGGTTTCATTATTATAGCCCACAGAAAATAGAAGAAAGCCTGCATGACGAGAGCAAAGATGTGTTTGCATCTGCTGTTCTGCTGCTGAGGAGAGCACACGGTGAATGGAGGGGAACGGATGGAAGCTGAATTGTGCTGTCAAAGGCTAAGCACAGCAAGAGCTGGAGCAAAGCTCTGAAGCACTCAATGTTGTCAGCTTGGGAACAAGTCTGACGTCTGCAAAAGCACAATGCTTGCCTGAGTCTGAGTGGCTGAGCCTCAGAAATGCACTCAGCTAGATGGTGTGGAGGAGTGTGTCTGACACAGATGGATGTATGAGCAAGTCAAAATGTATTAATGACATGAGATGAAGCACTCAGTGCAACAAAGGATGTAGTAAAACATTGGCTTCATTACAGGATCAAGGATGACTTAAATTTCCACCCTCTAGTTCAGAGTAAATGCTCACAAGGCACCAGCATTCCTCACCGGGCAGGAGCCGAGCCTCCAGGAGTTGGTCTCATCCAGACTTTGTGTCAGCTTTGCCAGCAGATGGTCCTGAGGTGTCCCAGCTGAGGGGAGATGCTGCATGCAGCCTGCTGTGATCCAGGACAGCTCACAGGGTCTCGCTTGGGATTACTGTTGGTGGGGTTGGACACACCTGACTTTTGCCAGGCACCTTGCCATTTCAGCCTGACTGGAGTGCTGACACTTCTGGTTTGGGCATGTCCATCCTTGCTGGATTTTAAGGTTCTGGTATCTTTCCATCAGCTGCACCTGCCTAGAACCTGTTGGATCTTGGGGTCCTGGTGCTGCCCCTCTGAGCCATGACCCAAGTAGAGGTCTACCAGGTTGTGCAAGGCTCAGCTGACCCTCCAAGACAATAAAGGGAGGAGCACTGATGTGCAGCGAGGTGGCACTTCACCACTCTGGTCCACTGCATCAGCTAATTGTCCTTATTGTCCCTGGAGAGCAGGGGAGGCAGGAGCTGTGTACATTCAGGGAGTGCCTTACTGCTCTGGTGCACACCTTGCACAAGCACTGTGTGGCTCAGGGAGAGGAGTCACAGTCTGTACCATGCAGCCCACGAGTGAGGGGAACCATACCACCAGTTAATTTAACAGCCCGTAAATCTGCTTAAACTGTAAATGCCACAGTGTCTGAACCCCAAGAGGAACTGGTCAGAGCAGTGGCTGGGGCCCCATGCCTGGAGATATTGAAGGTGAGGCTGGACAGGGCTCTGGGCAACCTGATCTAGTTGAGGATGTCCCTGCTGCGTGCAGAGGGGTTGGACTGAAGGACCTTTGGAGGTCCCTTCTAACCCAGAGCATTCTGTGATTCTGTGATCCTCTCTGGCTTCAAGTGTCCAGCTCCGGTATTCAGAGATGCTGATAAACTTTTGGATTGTCCCTTTTGCAGCTTCTGTAGCTCTTTGCAAATGCATTTGCATAAAGTCTTTTGGCACTTGCAAAGGCTTGGTTCACTCTAGTGAGAATATTCTGCCCATAATCCCAAAAATTAGAGATCTGCTCCCTGTAGGTGATGCTTAGGAGTTTGGTGGTGAGGTTGAGTTTCTCCTTCTCTCTGCTAACTCACATTTGTACTGCACAGTCACATGCCAGAGAGATCTATGAGCACAGGACCTGCTGTAAGTCATGTTGGGAATGGGTCCTGACTATCAGTATGGGCTGGGGGATGAGGTGGTAGAAAGCAGCCCAGAGGAAAAGCACCTGGGGGTGCTGGTGGATGAGGAGCTGGACATGAGCAAGGCAGTGTGAGCTTGCACCACAGAAGGCCAATAACAGCCTGAGCTGCATCCAAAGCAGCATTTTCAGAGATGGAGAGAGGGGATCTTGCCCCTCTGCTCTGCTGAGACCTCACCTGCAGTGCTGGGGCCAGCTCTGGAGCCCTCAACACAGGAAGGACCTGGAGCTGATGGAAAGGTCCAGAGTGGGCCACAAAATTGCTCAGGGGTTGGAGCAGCTCTGCTACAAGGACAGGCTGAGGGAGCTGGGGGTGTTCAGCCTGGAGAAGAGAAGGCTTTGGGGAGACCTAATAGTGATCTTCCAGTACCTGAAGGAGGCTACAAGAAGGCTGCAGAGAGACTGCAAAGGGACAGAGAGATTGCAAAGTCCTGCAGGGACAGGACCAGGGGCAATGGCTTCAAACTAGAGCAAAGCAGATTGAGACTGGATGTGAGAAACAAGTTCTGCACCAGGAGGGTGGTGGAACACTGGAACAGGCTGCCCAGGGAGGTGGTTGAGGGCCCATGCCTGGAGATATTGAAGGTGAGGCTGGACAGGGCTCTGGACTACCTGATCCAGTGGAGGATGTCCCTGCTGAGTGCAGAGGGGTTGGACTGGATGAGCTTTGGAGGTGCCTTCCAGCCCAGCCCATTCTGTGATTGTGTGTCAGGATTTTTGTGTCATGCAGAGCAGACCCTGGAGAGTGCAGTGAGGGTCCTTGAGACCACTGCCAACAACAGCACTGAAACTTGGGTGGAAATACTAAAGACAAGCCCATTGCAACTTCACGTCTTGGACCTGAGATGAATTTGCAGTCTGTGTTAGACTCTCAAGCCATTAATCATTATTAATGGACATGTGAGCTTGCAGCCCAGAAGCCAGGCCCGTCCTGGGCTGCATCAAAAGCAGTGTGGGCAGCAGGCGGAGGGAGGAGTTTCTGCCCTTCTGCTGCACTCTGCTGGGAACCTCCCTGCCGTGCTGGGGCCAGCCCTGGAGTCCTCAGCACAGCAGAGGCAGGGCAGAGGTTTTGTTTTTGTTTGTTTTGGGCAGAGGTGAACACGTGTTGTATCATTGACGCTACTTGTAGCAAGAGCATTTTAGTTTGTGCTCTTTTTTCCCTTTTGTGTTTCCTCCTCTTGTTCTCTCATTATACCCTGCAGAAAATCATGTTGGGGCAGGGCCAGAGGAGGCCACAGCGATGGTAGCCCTCTGCTGTGAGTCCTGGCTGAGGGAGGTGGGGTTGTTCAGCCTGGAGAAGAGAAGGCTCCAGGGAGACCTGGTGGTCTTTCAGTGCTTCAAGGGACCTCTAAAAAGGACAGAAACAGACTTTTTAGCAAGGCCTGTGACAGGACAAGGGGTAATGGCTTGAAACTAAAAGAGGGAGATTTAACCTAGATATAAGGGAGAATTTTTTTACAGTGAGTGTGGTGAGAACCTGGCCCAGGTTGCCCAGAGAGGTGGGAGATGATCCAGCCCTGAAAACATTCCAGGTCAGGTTGGACAGGCCTCTGAGCAACCTGCTCTAGCTGAAGATGTCACTGCTTCCTGCAGGATGAGCTTGAAAACTGCTTTCCAGCCTAGAGTGTTTTGTGACTCTGTGGTTAAGGAGCTGGGGAGTTTTTCTTTTGAAGCCGCCGCACTGTCTACACGAGAGGCACAGAGTGACCCTCCAACACGCATGAGACAGAACTGGAAAGGACAGTGTTTTGCAGCTCACTGAAATTCTAGGGGGTTCACTTTGAGGAGAGATGTTTTGTTTGGCTGGTTGGGTTTTTTATAACGCTAGGGATTCATTTTCTCTGAGTCAATACTTTTTATGTGGCCAAGGAAACAGAGCCCAGAGGAGAAAAGTCCACAGCACTACCTGGTGTTGGTGGTCACTGTAAAAACAGCTCCCTGTGCAAGCTGCAACTTCCTGACTACAGCACAAGGCTAAACAAAATGGCTTTGGCATAATCTGACTGTGGGAAACAGAGCAGCCACTCCGAAATGTGAAATGAGGGAAGGCTCTAAGGAGGAAGAGGGACCTGGTGGTGAGGGAATGAGACTGCCTGAGCTGTTTAACATGCACACAGAGGCAGGGGTTCCAGAGCTGGTACTTTGTGTCTGTTACAACTGCACCCCTTTTGTAAGCTGCTCCTACCATCCTTGGCACATCCTACTTTTTTTCTCCCTGGCATCTCGATTTGCATACATGAAACTGTAGTTCTTTGCTCTGGCAACTATTTTCGATAGAAAAAAACACAAACCACCAAACCCCCCAGATCGGCCCCAAATCAGTGCAGTGCGATTGTCTGCTTTGGACAGAGGTAAACCTGTGCCGTAGCATTGACGCTACTTGCAGCAAAAGCATTGTGTTCTGTGCTTTTTCTGCATGTTTTGTTTCCTCCTGTTCACAGAATCACAGAAATGTTCAGGTTGGAAGAGATCCTCAGGATCACCAAGTCCAACCACTGACCCTACTCTGCAGGGGTCACCCCTAAACCCTAGCCCCAAGCACTACATCCAAACCACCTTTGAACACAGCCAGGGTTGGTGACTCCACCACCACTCTGAGCAGCCTGTGCCAGTGCCTGACCAATTCTGCTGGGAAAAAATGTTTCCTACTGTCCAGTCTCACCCTGCCCTGCTGCAGCTTGAGGCCATTCCCTCTTGTTCTGTCACTAATGACCTGTGAACAGAGACCAGCAGCAACCTCTCCACAACCTCCTTTCAGGGAGCTGTAGACAGCCATGAGGTCTCCCCTCAGCCTCCTCTGTTTCACACTAACCATCCCCAGCTCCTTCAGTCACTCCTCACCAGATTTCTTCTCCAGGCCCTTCCCAGCTTCCTTGCCCTCCTCTGCCCTGGCTCCAGCACCTCCACATCTCTCTTGGACTAAGCTGCCCAAAACTGGACACAGCACTCGAGCTGTGGCCTTCCCAGAGCTGAGTGCCAGGGGACAATCCCTGCCCTGCTCCTGCTGGACCCAGCATTGCTGATCCCAGCCAGGCTGCCTTTGGCTTTCTTGGCCACCTGGGCACACTGCTGGCCCCTGTTCAGCTGCTTGTCCATGAGCACCCCCAGGTCCCTTTCTGCCAGCAGCTTTCCAGCCACACTGCCCCAAGCCTGCAGCATTGCTTGGGGCTGTTGTGCCCCAAGTGCAGGACCTGGCACTTGGCCTGGTTGGAGCTCATCCTGGTAATGCTGGCCATGGATCCAATCTCTCCAAGTCCCTCTGCAGAGCCTCTCTCCCCTCCTGCAGATCAACACTGACACCTGACTTGGGTGCCATTTGAGAACTTAGTGCTGATCCACTCTGTGTCCTTATCAAGATCAGCAACAAAGATGTTAAACAGAAGTGGTCTCCACACTGAGCCCTGAGGAACACCACTGGTGACTCCAGCTGGATTTAATTCCTTTGACCACCACTCTTTGGGCCTATCCAGCCAGTGCTATATGCAGCAGAGCATTGCTCAGCCAAGCCATGAGCAGCCAGTTTGTCCAGGAGAATTCTGTGGAAACAGTGTCAAAGGCTTTTCCACAGTCTAGGCAGCCAATACCCACTGTTGTTCCCTCAAGCCTTGCATTATACCCTGCATAATATCATCTTGGTTTAGAAACAATTTTATAGGTACATACTTCACTGAGGCAGTTCTTGCTCCAAATACCTGACTGATCTTAATAAAAATAATGTTTGAAAAAAAAGCTTGCTGTTAGTATCTGATACCTTCCTAGTTCATGACTCACAGAATCCCAGCATGGTAGGGGTTGGAAGGCACTTCTGGGCACTGTGTAGTCCAACCCCCACTGCCAAAGCAGGGTCACCCACAGCAGGCTGCCCAGGTAGGGTTGGAGGCTCTCCAGAGAAGGAGACTCAACAACCTCTCTGGGCAGCCTGCTCCAGGCCTCCAGCACCCTCACAGCAAAGAAGCTTTTCGTCATGGTCAGGTGGAACCTCCTGGGCTCCAGTTTGTGCCCATTGCTCCTTGTCCTGTGCTTATTTATTGCACCACTGAGGAGAGCCTGGCCCCAGCCTCTTGCCCCCCCATCCTTTAGCTATTTATGAGACTGAATGAGATAACAGACTCCTCAATGAACTCTAGGAAAGAAACTGACTTTTTTATTTCTGTTTTCACCTTCAGTATGCCCTAGTGCACTTTTCTTGTGGTCTCCTGCCATGATTTCTTGCCTGATGCTTGCTCTGTGTGTTTATGTGAACAGCTTGGGAGTTGGCAGAAGACAGACACAAAGGAATTTCTGTGATGCTCTCTGTGAATGACAGAACAGGATGCTGTGGAGGGATATTCTCCACCAAAGGACAAGAGCCCTATCCTGCTTTCCTCTTTCAAATTAAAATTGGGTGGTAAAATAACTCAATGCATTCATCTGGAGGAAAAGCAAAGGAGATTGGAAGGGGCTGACAAACATCCAGCCTAGCAGCAGAACTACAGCATTCCCTGCGCCTTCCTTTTCTCTCTCAGATCAGCCTTTGCTTCTTGATGCTCTGTCTGCTGGTCCCCAGCAAGGTAGCTTATTTAAATGCCCCCATATGTCAGTGCAGTGAATGGTGCCTGTGTGGAACTACAGGTACCTTATTTAAATACCCCTATATGTATGTGCAAATGGTGCTGGTTTCTGCTAGGAATGGTGCTGGTATGGAATTACTTCTCTGCAGCTGGACATATCCAGTGCTGTAACTGACACTGCAAGCTAATCTCCTGTAGTTTGTTTTGCAGGGGAGGGTCATGATACATAATTCAGATCTGACTTGTTGCATCCCCTGGCTCTTTAGCTGATCTGTCTTTAAATGACTCTATTCATTCTGTGGAGCCATCAGGTGGTTTGCAATATTCATGCTATCAAATTACTGCCTTACCACAAACTGCAACCCAGTCTGGAGCAATGCAGGGCAGATAAGGCTGAGGGTCTGGGGTGATCGTGGCTATTGAGCACATACACACTGCAGAAAAGTTCTAATTGACTATCTAGAGAAGAGAAGGCTCCCAGGACACCTAATTGTGGCCTTCCAGGGTCTGAAGGGGCTACAAGGAAGCTGGGGAGGGACTTTGAGGGTGTTAGGGAGTGACAGGCCTGGGGGAATGGAGAAAAGCTAGAGGAGGGGAGATTTAGATTAGACCTTAGGAAGAAGTTGTTCCCCATGAGGGTGGTGAGACACTGGCACAAGTTGCCCAGGGAGGTGGTGGAGTCCTCATCCTTGGAGGTTTTTAAGGCCAGGATGGATGTGGCTCTGGGCAACCTGATCTAGTTTGAGGTGTCCCTGCCCACGGCAGGGGGATTGGAGCTGGATGATGCTTGAGGTCCCTTCAAACCCTGACAGTTCTGTGATTCTGTGACCTGGACAAAGCTGTGCATTGTAAATAAAGAAGAAGGAACAAACCTGGTTTGAGTAATGGCTGCAGCTGCCCCTAATATTAGAGATGGTAGTGGATGGTGGAGTTAGTTGGGCACACTCACTGAAAGAGATTTACATAAGCTGAAGGAATCCAAGACACATGGATGCTTGCGGCATCATCCACAGTCTGGAAGTGATCTGAATATTTGGATTTGCTCTCAGCTTGTGTGAAAAGCCAAGGAGCAAGGCAGTGATGGTGCCCTTGGCTGCTAGCTATAGGTTCTGGAAAGGCACTTTACCTCTTCATATAGAACTGTTTGGGGACCTAATGCATGAGCCCCTAAGGAAATCCCTGGCCTCTGTTACTCAGAAGATCAGATTCAGTGCTCACAATTGTCCATTTTGGATTTAAAATCTGTGAGACTAGTGATGGAGAATATTCTTTTGCTCAGACTGTGCTGGCTTGCTTGGCACACACACTTGGAACAGATTTTTTGAGGAAGAGAAGGTCTCAAGCAGGATTGGCCTCACGCCAGAAGGAAATGAGCATGCTGCTACCTAGAAATGTGCAGGCAGGGCTAGGCAGATGGGCTAGCATTAAAATAGGGATGTCTGGGGCCTGGGAAAATGATCCCACCAGGCTATGCAGTGTAACAATACTCTTTTGAGTCTGTTTCTGGTGCATGTGGAAGCATCATGCAGTTAATTTTCTTGGTAAAGGGCAATGCTGGCTGTTATCTAAACAACTCTTCCCTGCTGCAGTGCTTGCTTCCCCTGGGCTTGCTGTCCTTCATGCACCACCACATCCCTGTGCAGTGCATTGTAGTCACAGCACACAGCCAATTAGCTGTACACTCGGCTAAGCCTCTTCACTGCTCCATTCTGCATCCTGCAAACAGATGTTCACATCAAGTGCTCCATGTTGTTTGTTTAGCAGCAACCATGACTGCAGTACAGATGCTAGCCCGACTGTGCCTGGCAGGAGTGGCTTTAGGGAGAAGGCAGCTCTGGTGGCCTTGGCTCCCATGAAAAGGAGGTAGCTGGGGTACTGTGGTGCACCAAGTGTCCCAAAGGGGCTGTGTCTTCTCTGGATAGAGAAGTGGTAGCAGCAGCACAGCCACACATCTGGAAACCAGAGCAATCTGCCTAGGGTTGGCATCACATGTGAGCATGCTGCCTGGTATGGTTTAGAATAGGATAGGATAGGATAGGATAGGATAGGATAGGATAGGATAGGATAGGATAGAATAGAATAGAATAGAATAGAATAGAATAGAATAGAATAGAATAGAATAGAATAGAATAGAATAGACCAGGTTGGAAGAGACCATCAAGATCATCGTGTCCAATCTATCATCCAACACCACCTAATCAACTAAACCATGCAACCAAGCACCCTATCAAGTCTCCTCCTGAACATCTCAAGTGATGGCGACTCCACCACCTCCTCAGACAGCCCATTCCAATGGGCAATCACTCTCTCTGTGTAAACTTCCTCCTAACCTCCAGCCTAAAACTCCCCTGGCGCAGCTTGAGACTGTGTCCTCTTGTTCTGGTGCTGGCTCCCTGGGAGAAGACACCAACCTCTGCCTGTCTACAACCTCCCTTCAGGTAGTTGTAGAGAGCAAGAAGGTCACCCCTGAGTCTCCTCCTCTCCAGGCTAAGCAACCTCAGCTCCCTCAGCCTCTCCTCACAGGGCTTGTGTTCCAAACCCCTCACCAACTTCCTTGCCCTTCTCTGGACACCTTCCAGCAAGACAACCTCCTTCCTAAACTGAGGGGCCCAGAACTGGACACAGGACTCGAGGTGTGGCCTAACCAGTGCAGCGTACAGGGGCAGAATGACCTCCCTGCTCCTGCTGGCCACACTGTTCCTGACGCAGGCCAGGATGCCATTGGCCCTCTTGGCTGCCTGGGCACACTGCAGGCTCATGTTCAGCCTCCCATCAACCAGCACCCCCAGGTCCCTTTCTGCCTGGCCGCTCTCCAGCCACTCTGACCCCAGCCTGTAGCACTGCCTGGGGTTGCTGTGGCCAATGTGCAGAACCTGGCACTTGGATGTGTTCAATCTCATGCCATTGGACTCTGCCCATCTGTCCAGCCTGTCGAGGTCCCTCTGCAAAGCCTCTCTGCCCTCCAGCAGATCAACTCCTGCCCCCAGCTTGGTGTCGTCCGCAAATTTACTGATGATGGACTCAATGCCCTCATCCAGATCATCAATAAAGATGTTGAAGAGCATGGGGCCCAGCACTGATCCTTGGGGCACCCCACTAGTGCCTGGCTGCCAGCTGGATGTGGCACCATTCACCACCACTCTCTGGGCTCAGCCTCCAGCCAGTTCCTAAGCCAACAAATTCAACTAATCCAGCTGTTTTCAAGGGCAGGTCTTTGCAAAGGTGTCAGCCTGAAGGGTGTGCTCTTACACAGCTCGTCAGCAAGGGGGCAAGAAGAGCAGGATCAGGCACTAGATTCAGAGCTGCTGTTGGCAAAGTGTGATTCACTGAAACGAAGGATCCAGCGAAATGAAAAGGCCTCTGTATATGGAATGATTCCAAAATGTAATTCATAGAACAATGCCTGCTATTGAAATGTGGATTAACGACAAAAACAAACCAAAAAGCAAAACAGGAACAACAACAACAAAAAAGGAGCTGTTCAAAGAGTTCTTTTGTGTCACAGACTCATGCTTTTAGGAGTAGTTCCCAGTGTCACAGACTCACAGGTTTAGGAGTAGTTCCCAGCTCACAAGATGTGCAGGGAGAGGAGGGAGGGAGGAAGAAAGAAGGAAAGAAAGAAGGAAAGAAAATCTCCCCACAAGGTAGAGCAGCAGCTCCACAGGTGCTGTTGTGAGGCTCCCCAGGGCCTGCAGCACCTACCCTCTGTCTTAGGCTGAGCAGATAGAAGCTATGTTGCCCCTCCCCAAAGGAGCAAGATGAAAAGGCTCCCCACACAGAGCTGGGAAGTTAAATGGAAATGCTCTTCACAACTGTATAGAGCAGTACAAACCACACAGATGTGTACTCACCCTCGGCCCAGTGCTCCAGCCTGGGCTTACCAAAACCTCACCAGGCCAAAACCTTCCCCCCAGCCATGCCCAAAAAACAAACCTCAATGCCCTCTCCCCCTGCTCCCCCCAGACAGCTCTTGAAGGGATTAAGGGAACAGGGTGCATCGCCTTTGGAAAGGGTGGAGGCAACTCCAGGTATGTTTAAGGATGAGGCACTACTGTGAAGAGCTTGGCTTTGTCTCCTTGCTGGGCTCTTTGCAGGCCTGGGGAGGCTGTTCTGAAGTCCCCTCAAATGCTGACATTGAACAAGCCCAGTTCCCTCACAGGGTAAGTGCTCCAGTCCCTTGACCATCTTGGTGGCCCTGTGCTGAACCCAGGCCAGGTCACTGTTGTCTGGTTTGTATTGGGATTCCAAAATGGGTGCAGTTTTCTGTAGGTGGTCTCCTGAGTGCTGAGTACAGGGGAATAAGCACTTCCCACAGCCTACTGCTATGCTGCTACCACAGCCCAGGATGCTCTTGGCTTGCTTTGCTGCCAGAGCACGCTGCTGGCTCATGTCCATCAGTCTTTAAGTGTGTTTTGGTAGTTTCTGTGGCATGATAGTGTCCCAGTCTATCAATTAACAAACACCAGGTTATATCCCTTCCATATTGCCTTTTTGCCAGGTTCACAGGCAGAAGTTTTTTGGAAAGGCAGTATCTGCCACTATAATTGTTTGTTTGTTCCTTTGTTTGTGGAAACCACAGCAAATCCTTAGGTCTGGCTCAGTGAAAATACTCTCTGCACAATTTAATTGCTTCTCATTACTGAGAGTTTAAAGCAGCAAGAGGAAATTCCATCTCCAATGTCTATTTCAAGGCCAGAAATCACTGTTGTGATCATTTTGCTTGAATTTTGCAGCACCACTTAGAGTTTGCCCAGTAGCCTGTGGCTGAACCAGAGCACGTATTTGAGGGACAGTTGGGTTTGTTTAAGTCCATTGATTAAGCAAAGTCAGGCTGACATCGAGGATACTCAGCAGCTTTGGGATGTGGGGAGCAATCAGCCTGTAAATGAGGGTGGACTGACACCACTACATAGGGTGCATAAGGAATTTATTTAACCCACCCAGACCTGAAGGTGCTGAGTGCCTTCAGCAGAACTTGTGGACCCTTTCATTCCACCTGCAGCCTTCATTCCTGCCTGCAGTTATGCAGAGTGCAATTGGCTGTCTCTAGAATCACAGGTTTGTGCAAGTGTTTTACTGATGGACCACCAGATATACACTGCAGATGGTTTTTCTTTTGGCTCCTACCTTCCAGGACTGATGTATATGTGACAGATTTGCTCTTCAGAGCCCTGTTGCCTGAAGAAAGCAGCACTGTCTGGCTTTGTGTTCCTTCTGTCAACTGATTTGATTCAGTATTTGATTCTGTATTGGATTCAGTAAAGAATCCAACACAGCCAGCTTCCTGCCACTGTGTTGCCATATTTTCACTTCATCAGGTGTTTAAGCTTGCCATTATATCCCATTGCTGGCTCTGATATGCTGAGTGACTTTTGTGTTCTTATGAAATCTTGATGGTTACACTAATTGTGAGTAATCTTCTGTGAATTAGTAGATAATAATCAGGGAATTAAACTGTAATCATCAAATAAAGGGGAAAAAAACCCAAGGCTATCATAATGTCATTTACATAGCCCACAGATGGAAAAGCATCTTTGGGTTTACCTACTTGCTCACTGCAATTAATTGCTAGTTGTGGCAAGCTCTGTGAGGAGCTTGCATGGAGTGTGAGCTTAGGGTAAGTGCCCCATTCAAATGCAGCTTTTACTTTCAGACCTTGTCTGCTGGGTCACTTTCTGTCATCCACTGAACTGTGCTTCAGACTCAGAGAGGGACCTGGGGGTTCTGGCTGATTAAATGTGAGTCAGTAGTGTGCCCAGGTGGCCAAGAAAGCCAATAGCATCCTGGCTTGGGTCAGAAGCAGGGTGGGCAGCAGGGACAGGACAGGAGGTGACCATCCCCCTGTGCTCAGCACTGGGGAGGCCACACCTCGAGTGCTGTGCTCAGCTCTGGGCCCTCACTGCAGGAAGGACATTGAGGGGCTGAAGCCTGTCCAGAGCAGGGCAGCCAGGCTGCAGAAGGGCCTGGAGCCCCTGGGCTAGAGGAGGGCTGAGGGAGCTGGGGATGTTCAGGCTGGAGAAGGGGAGGCTGAGGGAGACCTCCTTGCTCTCTACAGCTCCCTGAAGGGAGGTTGCAGTGAGGAGGGGACAGCCTCTGCTCCTTGGAGGCAAGGGACAGGAGCAGAGGCAATGGTTCCAAGCTGCCCTAGGGGAGGTTCAGGCTGGATGCTAGGAAATATTTCTGCCCTGGAAGGGCTCTCAGACACTGGAACGTTCTGCCCAGGGCAGTGCTGGAGTCCCCATCCCTGGGGGTGTTCAAGCAGCATGGAGCTGGAGCTTAGGGACACGGTTTAGTGTTGACCCTGCAGTGCTGGGTCAGAGGTTGGCCTGGATGATCTTAGAGGTCTCTTCCAACTGGATGGTTTTGGTTATTCTGTGAAAGATCTCTGTTGACTGCTCCAGTTTCTCAGATGAAGAGGTTGAGCATGTCAAGTGTTATGAACTGAAATACTGATATATGGAAGAGAGAAACCAGAACTGATAAATAATGTTTTAAATGGGCATAGATAGATGTGGTTTAGATAAAAAAAAACGTGATTTTGATGTAAAATGTAATTTTGTTTTCCTTGACTAGTTGGAGGCTAAAATCAATAGTTGTGATTCTGCCTAAAATCAAGAACTGTTCACACTGAATATTTTAGTGCTGAAGCCAGACTGAAATCCAAAGGCTGGCTAGTTCATCTCCCCAAGGGCTCTGAGCATGGAGCTCTGCTCCCCATCTACCAGAGCATGTGCAGTCTGTCTGACAAGACTGGCGTCCCTCTGGAGTGCAGGGGCAAGATGCTGCTTCACTTTGAAACATGGTGCTGAGAGGAGGCAAGTTGGTAGTTCTAGATAAAAACTTGGAATTCTGGCTAGGAGTGGAAGATCCAAGGTCTCAGCCCATTGTGGAGCTGCTCAGTCAGTGTTTGGGGAGCACAGGGAAAGGGAATCTGAGATCACATTTTCCCTGATCTAGTAATTTTTTTCCAGAAGTAGTGGCCTGACTTCAGGCTGAGAGGTGCTGAGCAGCTGAACTAGCACAGGGTGAAAGCCATTGTTAGAGTCGTTGGGAAAGGAGCTGAGCACAGCCAGGCACTCCAACAGCTACACTGGCACAGCCTTCTGTATCTTAGAATTGAGAGTTTCACCCATCTTGGGGGGGTGGGGAGAATTCATTCTAGCATCTAGGCTATGGATCTTAAATGAAATCTGAGGACAGCAGCAGAAAAGGTATTCCTTCCAAGCCTTTGTAGGCCAGGCATACTCATGGAAGTAGACCCCAGGAGGACATCTAGCATGCAGCCTACTCTGAATCCCATGTTGACAGACCAGCTAGCTACCAAACACAGAACGCCCAGACTTGCTTTGAGACCAGATGCTTCAGGATGAAGTTTAGGCTGGAGAAGAGAAGACACTTCTTCCCTGAAAGGGCTCTCAACCATTGGAACAGGCTGCCCAGGGAGGTGGTTGAGTCCCCATCCATGAAGATGTTTAAAAGCCACAGAGGTGTGGTGCTGAGGGCCATGGTTTAGTAGCAACCATGCTTAGAGTTGGCATTTGGCAAGAGAGCTCCTCGGGACCGGCACCGGGACTGGCATGCTCGAGCTGAGGCCAGCTGGGAGGGCTCTATTTCGGTTTCTTTTGGGGCTTTTCGGGGAGGGAGGACCGCGGCAGGCAGCGAGGACCGCGGCAGGCAGCGAGGACCGCGGCAGGCAGCGAGGACCGCGGCAGGCAGCGAGGACCGCGGCAGGCAGCGAGGACCGCGGCAGGCAGCGAGGACCGCGGCAGGCAGCGAGGACCGCGGCAGGCAGCGAGGACCGGCAGGCCGAGGACCGGCAGCCCGCTCGGCAGGGTGACATCAGCCGATGGGAATTCGAACACGGCAGAGCTGAGCCGCCGGCGGCAAGAGAGCCTCCTGGCTGGACCGCAGCGAGCGGCGCCTGCCGGGGCAGCCCACGGAGCGCAGAGGCCTCTGTGCTAGCTTGGGCAATGCATAGTAGTCAGGTGGAATACACATATATTTAACAACAAACAATCAAACCCCCTAAACTTAATGTCACCTGCCTGAGGAGATCCAGCCATGGTAACGTCTTGGCCACTGGCTACTAGAAAAACAGTACCCAGGCAGAGTGCAGGTGTCCAGGCTGCTGGCTGCAGAGAGTGCTGGAGCCTGGCACTTGGAGTGGAGGGGGAAGGAGGCAACACCTGTGTGAGGTGTGACCAGGTGAATTACCTCCTCAATCTGGTGGCTGAGCTAAAGGATGAAGTATCTAGGCTCAGGACTACAAGGGAATGTGAAAGGGAGTTAGATGTGTGGGAGTAGGCTTTACAGACCCCCTCAATTGAGTGAGGTGACCCTGGAAACAGGGTGGGATTGGTCCAGGTCCTCTTTAGGAGAAGCATGGGGAATCCATCCTGGCCCTCTTTGCCTCCCCTGTTGCCCTTGCACAATAAGTGTAAGGCCCTGAAGGTTGAGGGCAATGTGGATGAGAAGGCAGAGGAGGAACCATCTGAGGGGATGTCTAAAGTAAAGCAGTCCCCACCCTGCATCAGGACCAGCGCCGTAAAGAAAAAGAGAAGGGTTATAGTTGTTGGAGACTCTCTCCTGAGGGAAACAGAGGGACCCATATGTCATCCTGACCCATCCCATAGGGAAGTCTGCTGCCCACCTGGGGCCTGGGTAAGGGACATCACCAGGAGGCTACCCAAACCAATCCAGCCTCTGACTATTACCCATTGCTGGTAATCCAAGCTGGAAGTGATGAGACCAATAAAAAAGGCACCAGGACAATTAAAAAGGAATCCAAGGCCCTTGGACAATTGGTTGATGGGGCAAGTGGTGTTCTGCTCAGCTCCCTCAGTGGCAGGGGTGTACACTGAGAGGAACAGGAGAACTCATACCATCAACAATTGGCTCAGGGGATGGTGCCAGCAGCACAATTTTGGGTTCTTTGATCGTGGGAAACTTTTACTGCACCTGACCTGCTGGACCTAGATGGGCTGAATCTGTCTAGAAAGGACAAGAGGGCTGCAGGGCTCATTGGGAGGGCTTTAAACTAGGTTTGAAGGAGGTGGGTGAGGAAACCAGTCTCTCTGGAGAGGAGAGAGAGGGACATGAACTAGAGTTAGATGAGAAAGCAGCAGCCCAGCTGCAGTGCAGCTACACCAATGCACACAGTGTGGGTAACAAACAAGAGGAACTGGAAGTCTTGGTCCACCAGGAGAACTATGCTATAGTTGCCATTACAGAAACATGGTGAGATCATTCACCCAATTGGAGCACTGCACTGGGGGGTTACAAGCTCTTTAGGAGAGACAGGTGAGGGAGAAGAGGAGGAAGGATGGCTCTGTGCATTAGGGAATCACCAGAGGCTGCAGAACTTGAGGTTGAGGATGAAAGGGTTGAGTGCCTGTGGGTTAAGATCAGAGGGAGGCCTAACAAAGCTGACAGCCTGGCTGGAGTCTGTTATAGACCACCCAACCAGGATGAGGAGGCTGATGAAATATTCTACAAGCAACTGGAGGCTGTCTCAAGATCATCAGATCTTGTCCTTGTGGGTGACTTTAACCTGCCAGACATCTGCTGGGAGCTTAGCACAGCAGAGAGGAGGCAGTCCAGAAGGTTCCTAGAACGTATGGAGGACAGCTTCCTGATGCAGCTGCTAAGTGAGCCTACCAGGGGCCAGGCCCTGCTTGACCTGCTGCTCTCAAATAGAGAAGGGCTGATGGGAGATGTGATGGCAGGAGGCTGTCTAGGGTGCAGCCACCATGAGCTAGTGGAGTTCTCACTATGCAGAGAAATAAGGAGGAGCAATTACAGAACCCTCACTTTGGACTTCCTGAGGGCAGACTGCAGCTTGTTTAAGCAACTAACCTGGAGAGTCCCCTGGGTAGCAGCCCTTGAGAACAAAGGGGTCCAGGACAGTTGGACCTACTTCAAGCAGGAGCTCTTGAAGGCACACGGACAGGCTGTGCCCACGAGCTGGGGGGAAGGCTCTGGGCCTGGATGGGCAAGCAGCTCTTGCAGGGATTAAGGGAAAAAAGAGGAAATATCTCCATTGGAAAGGGGGAGGCAGCTCATGATATGCTTAAGGATGTTGTTAGGTCATGTAGGAGAAACATTGGAGTGGCAAAAGCCCAGTTAGAACTCAAGCAGAACACTGCTGTGAAAGACAACAAAAAGCATCTTCATAAATACATTAATGCTGCAAAGAGGGCAAGAAGAACCTCCACTCCTTACTGGACCTGGAGGGGAACACTGGAACTAAAGATGGGGAAAAGGCTGAGGTTCTAAATACCTTATTTGCCTCCATTTTCAACAGTAAGGCAGCAGGCCTCCAGGGTAACTGGCCTCCTGAACTGGTAGATGGGTCAGGGAGCAGTGTAGTACCCCTGAAATCCATGAGGAAATAGTTAGGGACTTGTTGAGCCACTTGGACACTGACAAGTCCATGGGACCAGACAGGATCCATCCCAGGGTGCTGAGAGAGCTGGCAGATGAGCTGCCAAGCCTCTCTCCATCATTTTCCATCAGTCCTGGCTCACTGGAGAGGTCCCAGATGACTAGAAACTGGCCAATGTGATCCCCATGCACAAGAAGGGCTGGAAGGAGGAACCTGGAAACTCCAGGCCTGTCAGCCTGACCTCAGTGCCAGGCAAGGATATGGAGCAGATCATCTTGGGGGCAATCACTGCACACCTGAAGGATGGCCAAGGGCTCAGGCCCAGCCAGCATGGATTTAGGAAGGGCAGGTCCTGCCTGACCAACCTGATCTCCTTCTATGATCAGGTGACTGCCTGGTGGATGTGGGGCAGGCTGTGGATGGAGTCTGCCTGGACTTCAGCAAGGCCTTTGACACTGTCCCCCACAGCAAACTCCTGGCCAAGCTGTCAGCCCCTGGCTTGGACAGCAGCACTCTGAGCTGGGTTAGGAACTGGCTGGAGGCTGAGCCCAGAGAGTGGTGGTGAATGGTGCCACAGCCAGCTGGCTGCCAGGCACCAGTGGTGTCCCCCAGGGATCAATGCTGGGCCCCATCCTGTTCAATATCTTCACTGATGATCTGGAGGAGGGGATGGAGTCCATCATCAGTGAATTTGCAGATGACAGCAAGCTGGGGGCAGGAGTTGAACTGTTAGAGGGTAGGAGAGCTCTGCAGAGGGACCTTGCCAGGCTGGACAGATGGGCAGAGTCCAACAGGATGGCATTCAACAAATCCAAGTGACGGGTGCTGCACTTTGGCCACAGCAACCCCCTGCAGAGCTACAGGCTGGGGTCAGAGTGGCTGAGAGCAGCCAGGCAGGTAGTGGTTGATTGTAGGCTGAACATGAGCCAGCAGTGTGCCCAGGTTTCCAAGAAGGCCAATGGCATCCTGGCCTGTATCAGGAAGAGTGTGGCCAGCAGGAGCAGGGAAGTCTTTCTGCCCTGTGCTCAGCACTGGTTAGGCCACACCTTGAGTCCTGTGTCCAGTTCTGGGCTCCTCAATCTAGGAAAGATGTTGAGCTGCTGGAAGGTGTCCAGAGAAAGGCAACAAAGCTGGTGAGGGGTCTGGAGCACAGCCCTGTGAGGAGAGGCTGAGGGAGCTGGGGTTGCTTAGCCTGGAGAAGAGGAGGCTCAGGGGAGACCTCATTGCTCTCTCCAACTCCCTGCAGGGAGGTTGTAGCCAGGTGGGGGTTGGTCTCTTCTCCCAGGCAGTCAGCACCAGAACAAGAGGACACAGTCTCAAGCTGCACCAGGGGAGTTTTAGGCTGGAGGTGAGGAGAAAGTTCTTCCCAGCAAGAGAGATTGGCCACTGGGATGTGCTGCCCAGGGAGGTGGTGGAGTCACCGTCCCTGGAGGTGTTCAAAAGAGGATTGGATGTGGTACTTGGAGCCATGGTTTAGTTAGTCATGAGATGTTGGGTGATAGCTTGGACTGGATGACCTCTGAGGTCTTTTCCAACCTTATTGATTCTATGAGTCCATGATAACATCTGGCCTGGATGAGCTTCCAGGGCTTTCCCACCTGAAACAGTTCAGTGATTTTACGAATGTAAGTTCTGTAGCAGATCTGGTTCCTAAAAGACCTTCAAAAGACTAACCACAGGCTACATCTGTGCTTGCAACAGGATCCAGGGTCTGCAGGCCTGTGCCCTTATTCACTGCCAGCCTTCAGAGCTCCAGGGCAGGCTGGTTTTAAGGCAGAATTTAATCTTTTGAGCTAGACCTGCCTCTGTTGTAGGACTGTATGTCAATCACTCCGGCAGTGCAGCTGGTTGCCAGGAGGTCTACCTGAGAAGCCCTAAATCTACCAGTCAGTGATGGATTGTAAGAGGGTTACAATAGAAAGGGAAGTCATTAATGCCTTCTGAGCATTTCCTTCCTGAGCACCACCAAATATTTTTCCTGCCTTCCTAAGCAGGCAGGAGGAGTGAGATATAGATTTTTCTTCTTGTCTGCCACTGCTTTTCTGAGCGATTCATGGACAAACAAGAGGTAATCAATGACTGAGAGACAGGAAACATTCTCATGCTGAGACCAAGGCAGCTGTGGCTTGGATATTGCTGCATGCTGCATTTCTAGGCACTTGGGGTTTGTTTTGGAAGGGAAGCTCTAACGGTAGTGTGGAAGAATAATGGGTGTTTACACCAACAGGCTGGGGGACCTCAGAACCTTTATAAAGGCATTGCTGCTAGAGACTCAAAGTAAACAGGCATTCTGGAATGGGTGAAAAAGAAAGGGTGGACCAAGAAGGGGTTTCTGGATGAAGACAGAAATAAGCATCTTCACATTTTGAGGAGCAGAACAGGCTCAGCCTAGCCTAGAAATGCTGCATTTTCCCACATCTATGGCCTACAAAGATGAATCAGGAGGATCAGAATGAAATCTGTATCTGTACCCCTTCATCTGGCTGCACCATGTGCTAGTCACCACATTCTGAAGCTCTGGCTTGTAGCAGGGTGTAAATATTTGAATTACTGTCAGCAGTTATGGTTAATCACTTTGTTGGTAAATAACATCTCCAGTTTGCTTCCAAATGCTTCTGCAACGGTGCTGGCTGCATGGGAAGTGACACACTCTTTAGTGCTCTGAACATATATCTTCTTAAACAGCTGCTGTGAGGATAAATACAAAATGTGAGAAATAAAACTACTCTGATGTACTTAATTGCTGCTGGTCTGGAAATGCATTACTCTGAAACCCAGCAAGCCCTGCCTGAGGATGAAAAGCAAGTGCTAAAAGCTGATGCTGTGTTCCAAACCGATTGGCTGGAACACAGGAAGGGCATGCAGCTGTTAGAGCAGGGCCAGAGGAGTCACAGTATCACAGTATCACAGTATCACAGTATAACCAAGGTTGGAAGAGACCCCAAGGATCATCAAGTCCAACCTGTCCCAACAGACCTCACAACTAGACCATGGCACCAAGTGCCATGTCCAGTCTCCTCTTGAACACCTCCAGGGACGGCGACTCCACCACCTCCCCGGGCAGCACATTCCAATGACGAATGACTCGCTCAGTGAAGAACTTCCTCCTCACCTCGAGTCTAAACCTCCCCTGGCACAGCTTGAGACTGTGTCCCCTTGTTCTGGTGCTGGTTGCCTGGAGAGAGTCCATCAAGATGATCCGAGTGCTGGAGCACCTCTCCTATGGGGCCAGGCTGAGAGAGTTGGAGGTGTTTAGCTTGGAGAAGAGAAGGCTCCAGAGAGATCTTTGAGCAGCCTTCCAGTATCGGAAGGGGCTACAGGAGAGCTGGGGAGAGACTTCTTGCAAAGGCATGGAGTGACAGGACAAGGGGCAATGGCTTCAGACTGGAAGAAGATGGATTTAGATTAGACATTAGGAGGAAATTCTTCCCTTGGAGGGTGGTGAGGCACTGGAACAGATTGCCCAAAGATGCTGTGGATGCTCCAAGTCTAGAAATGTTCAAAGCCAGGTAGGATGAGGCCGTGAGCAGTCTGCTCTAGTAGGAGATGTCCCTGCCCATGGCAGGGGGGTTGGAACCGGCTGATCCTTGAGGTCCCTTCCAACCCAAACTATTCTATGATTCTGTGTAATATTGTAGGAAAGCTAAGGATTCAAATTCATCCCCAGTTGAGGGATGCCAGTTTCTGATTACAGGGGTGTTCCAAAGAGTCCAGAGCCTTAAATGCATGAAAAAGACTAGAGTTCAAATTCCAGAAGGCTTTAGATTTGAGATCTTTATATCAGATCCATTTGCAGTATCAAACCCCATATGACTTGGACACCAAGATGGACTTTAACATCTTGATTCAACAAAGCACTGGGCATGTCAGTACTCTTAACTGTTCTTCAGACTAGACGTATCCAAGGACATCTTTTTACTATGTTGGAGGCTTGAAAGTGGCTACATGAATGGATGAGCTATCAGGTATGTGACTGAGCTGGCATGGGAAGAGAACCATCTTGTTCTGTGCTTCCAGAAAAGTGAGGGCATCAGGAAATTGAATGTTTTTGTCCATTTTCATTAGCAGAGGTGGGACTGTCATGGTTTGACATGGGGGCCTTTAAAAACCATGGAGCTGAGGACCTCCAGAGGTCCAGGACATCCAGGAGGTGGACCCAAAAGTGTAATTGTTGTTATTCAATTCCCAGAATGCCTGCATCTAGCCTTTATCAGGGGACAAGCTGCCTCTGCCCTTTCCTCTTTCCCTGCTCCCTTCCTGATGTGCCTTCCTTATCTCCTGTTTGGGAGAGGGAAGGGTTTCAGCCTTGAGTGGCCTGCTAGCAGCATAGAAAGAGCTAATTGTAAGCTGCATCATTGTGGGGTTTGAATGGAGGGGAGGAAGGGAGGCATTTCAGGCCTGGATTTTTGCCTGGTTTGGTGGAGGATGGAGGAGAGCTTTGGCTTAATGGGCTTCTGTATTTAGCCCAGACTATGGATCTTGTGTATTTTATAAGCTTTGAACTATAGTATTAGTTCCAATTAGCGCTTCCATTTAGACTTCCAAAAATATTCTGTATTTCTATCCTATGTGGAGTCTTTCTTTACCTACTTTGAGAAGGGTTAGAGAGAATCATAGAAGACTCAGCTCCAGCACTCAGATGATCTTGATGGACTCCTCTGAAGTTCTTCTGAAGAGTCTGAAGAACAGTTAAGAGTACTGACATGCCCAGTGCTTTGTTGAATCAAGATGTTAAAGTCCATCTTGGTGTCCAAGTCATATGGGGTTTGATACTGCAAATGGATCTGATATAAAGATCTCAAAGCTAAAGCTTTCTGGAATTTGAACTCTAGTCTTTTTCATGCATTTAAGGTTCTGGACTCTTTGGAACATCCCTGTAATCAGAAACTGGCATCCCTCAACTGGGGATGAATATTAATCCTTGTCTTTCCTACAATATTACATAGAATCATAGAATTGTCAGGGTTGGAAGGGACCTCAAGGATCAGCCAGTTCCAACCCCCCCCTGCCATGGGCAGGACACCTCACACTACAGCAGGTTGCTCACAGCCACATCCAGCCTGGTCTTAAACACCTCTGGGCAACCAGTACCAGTCTCTCACCACCCTCATGGGGAAGAACTTCTTCCTAACATCCAATCTGAATCTACTCCTAGTTTTGCTCCATTCCCTATTCCCTAGTCTTGCTCCCTATAAAAGGAAGGCAAGGACTAATGTTGTCTCCAAGTGTCTTTCCAGGAACTGACCATTCCTTGGTAACCTCAGGGCAGCCTGAAGATGAGCTCACAGTTTGAATCCTTCCAGCACTCTCCACACCCTGCTGCCAGATGGTGTTTATCCAAGTGGTAAAGAAAACAACGCAACACAGAGCTTGCCCCTGCGCCGTGGGGTGAATTATTGGAACCCAGCTTCGAAGGTTTTGTAATTGCTATTGAGACAGCTCCATTTTGTTAAAGGAAATGTAACCCAGTAGAACATGAAAAGCTTGTCTGTCACTTCATCTCACTCTACACCACAGATTTTTCTCCTTTTTCAATGTTTTCTCACTCTGCTCCAGGCAGAGAGGCCATCGTGGCTCAGCAGCCTGGGTAAGTTTGTCCCGATGCTGTTCAGGATACAAAAGACATGCTTATGTTACCATGTTGGGGTAGGGATCCCCAGAAATGCTTTGCTTTGCTTTGAAGTGGTGTAGCTCACTGCAGGCTGTCTCACTGGCCAGTCAGGAAATTAACTGAAAGTGTCCTGAAGGACAGTTACACAAGGCCTGAAAAAGAGACAGGCCCAGAGAGCCAGAACAGTGCAAGGTACAAGAACAAGAGGACACAGTCTCAAGCTGCGCCAGGGCAGGTTTAGACTGGATGTTAGGAAGAAGTTCTATACAGAGAGAGTGATTGGCCATTGGAATGGGCTGCCTGGGGAGGTGGTGGAGTCACCATCACTGGAGGTGTTCAGGAGGAGACTTGGTGGGGTGCTTGGTGCCATGATCTAGTTGTTTGGGTGGGTTGGATTGGTTGATGGGTTGGACGTGATGATCTTGAAGGTCTCTTCCAACCTGGTTTATTGTGTTGTATTATTGTATTGTATTGTAACTGAGAGAATGTTCACAGAGTCACAGAATAGACCTCCAAGCTCATCCAGCCTAACCTTCAACCCAGCTCTGCAGAGTCGGCACTAAACCATGTCCCGAAGCACCAGCTCCACACTGCTTGAACACCTCCAGGGATGGGGACTCCAGCACTGCCCAGGGCAGAACATTCCAGTGTTTGAGAGCCCTTCCAGCGCAGAAATATTTCCTGATATTCAGCCTGACACTGCAGCTCCTTAACCTGTTTTGATTCTTGGAAAGGATGTGTGATGGAAGTGTGTTTAACTTACCTTTCTCCCAAAAGTTTTAACAAAGATAGCTCTTAAAGCTCTCTTGAATTTGCTGGAGAAAGGAATCAAACTGCCTGGCGAGCTCAACCCTGGCTGAGCAGCCAGAAACAGAGTCATCAATGTGTTTCTGCTAGCAATAGTGCATTGGTGCTGAGGTCCAGGGTTGGATTTTGCACCACTGTACCAACTGGAGTTTACCCCAAGGAGTAAGGTACCACACTACTCAGAATTTGGCAATTCAATGGAATTATTATTTACAAAAGTAGGCTAAATATAAAAGGTATTCAACATGTACAAATACATATCACCCCCCTGGACACCCCCCTGGGCAAAGCCCAGCAGGCTGTGTAGCAGCTAACAAATTCTCCCTCTCTCATCCCCTCTGCTGTCTCTTACCATGACCCGAGCAGAAACGATCAGGCCAAGCAAACAAGGCCAGAGAACAGAGACAAGGGGAAAGAAGCAAGAAAGAGCAAACAAGTTGTGCTTCCAGACCATATAGAAATTCTGCAGACCAGTGACATGGGATAAACATATCTCTTAGGTTCTCTTCAGCCCCTTGGGCCTGTCCACCCCCTGCGTTCGCTTGAACTCTCTGGACAAACTTATTTACCTAAGGTATTAGACTTGAAACTGTAACATCCAGGATATTTGCAGCTCCGGGAGGGGTGTGGGGGAAGCTGCTGCCTCTCTGCCAGCAGACTGTTTTCCACAGCCCTCCTCTTGGCAGCAGCTGCTGGTAGGGAGCAGAGCCAGCAGCCCCTGGGCTTTGAGACAAGGGGCAGGTGGTGCAGCAGCAGCTCCTGTGCCACCAGCTCAGGTGGGCTGTGGCTAACAGGAACAATGAGCTGTTGTGTGCAGGGGCCATTGGATATTGCCCCTGCCCAAGAGTCAGGCTCTGCATGGAAACAAGAAAGCTGCTCTCAGTATTGCAGGGTAAGTTAGAAGCCAGAAATCAAGAGTATGGTGAAACCTGCCTTCAGAAATGACTCAAAGGATACAAAAGGCTTCTTAATAAGGGTAAAGCAGGGCTGTAGATAGTACATTTGGGGACACTCTGGGTTAGTCTTTCAGAGTATGAATCTAGCCCACAACTGTAGGCTCTTGAGCAGGTTTTCCTGCTCTGCAGCCATAGAGGCAACAACAATTCAAAAAGGGAGAGGGAGATTAAAGAAGCATTAAAGACTCTGTTCAGGTCTGGAGGTCCAGCTTCCTTTGCTTTAGAACCTTAAGAGTATCTACAGCCAGTCTCTTCCAACACAATTCAGGAGAAATCTGCTGCGACAACCAGCTATACATTACAGCAGCCAGGCTAAAGAGAAGGCTCTCACTAAGTGCAGAGGGGTTTAACTTTGGCAACACTGCTTCTCACTTTGCTGTAGTTCCATGGTGCCAGTGATTTGAGAAGCAGCCAGGCACAGGTCTGCTTATTGTCCCACTGGTGTATGTCCTGAGACATCAACTGTCTCCCCAACTCGCTATTGATAGCCCAGCGAGGTAGTGCTGACACCCAGAGAGCAGCTGTGTGCCCTGGCTGCTGGACAATGCTCCTGGACCTGCTCATGCAATCCCACCAGAGCACAGCAACCATTCTGGTGCATCAGATGCGCCAGGGGAGGTTTAGGCTGGATGCTGGGAAGAAATTCTTCCTAGAGAGAGTGATTTGCCATTGGGATGTGCTGCCTGGGGAGGTGGTGGAGTCACCGTCCCTGGAGGTGTTTAGGAGGTGAGTGGATGGGGTGCTTGCTGCCATGGGTTAGTTGATTAGGTGGTGTTGGGTGATAGGTTGGACTTGATGATCTCAAAGGTCTCTTCCAACCTGGTCTATTCTATTCTATTCTATTCTATTCTATTCTATTCTATTCTATTCTATTCTATTCTATTCTATTCTATTCTATTCTATTCATCTTTAAAGAGACTTTGGATTTTAAAAGCGAAATAATTCACGGGGAGGGAGCTGCTGCCAGCATGATTTCCAAGTAGTGGATGTATGGGGGAGCATCCTGTTTATATTGCCTGTGTGCTGTGCATCTTTTATAGTACTGGTAAGGGAATTTGTGGTTTGTGTGAGCTGATCCAAATCTTGCTGAAGTCGAAAGAAATCCTGCAGTGAACCTTTGCCGAGCACACTGAACATGAACCAAGACTGCAGGAAAAGATATAAAGTGTTGGGTTTATTTCCCTTTTAAAGGAATCTTTAAAAAGACATTTGGTACCTGCTGCATAGTCTGCATGTTTTATCTCCTCTGCCTTGCTCTTTAATTGCCTTACCTACTTCAGCTTTTCTAGGTCTCACTGCTTTGGCTTATACAGAGCCTATAGTTTTCCTTCTCTGCTGGTAGTCTTCTGTATGAATAGCAGGAGGGAGAGCCAGGCAGCTTCCAGAGTGAAAATACACTGCCTGTAGAAAATATCACATCTAACATCACAGACTCACTGGGGAAGAAAATCATATTTAAAGTGTGTATCACTGTAAGCTTTTGTTTTGTGGTTGGTTTTGTGGCTGGTTCTGTTTCTGAGAGGTGATGGTACTGCAGTAGCAGATCCATGTTATTTTCTTCCTCCTTGCCACCCACTGTTTTGCCTGCCCTGTCTTCCTGTGCTGTCTTCTCTGCCCCAGTGTTTTAAATGCTCTTTGGAGTATATTCAACACCTTCATAGAGCCATAGAGTGGTCTGGATTGGAAGGGACCTCCACAGCTCATCCAGTCCAACCCCTCTGCACTCAGCAGGGACATCCTCCACTGGATCAGGTTGCCCAGAGCCCTGTCCAGCCTCACCTTGAAGATCTCCAGGCATGGAGCCTCCACCACCTCCCTGGGCAACCTGTGCCAGTATTCCAGCAGCCTCCTGGTGCAGAACTTCTTCCTCACATCCAACCTCAATCTGCTCTGCTCTAGTTTGAAGCCATTGCCCCTGGTCCTGTCCCTGCAGGCCTTTGCAAACAGTCTCTCTGCTGCCTTCCTGTAGCCCCCTTCAGGCACTGACAGGTCACTATTAAATCTCCCTGGAGCCTTCTCTTCTCCAGGCTGAACATCCCCAGCTCCCTCAGCCTGTCCTTGCAGCAGAGCTGCTCCAACCCTCTGAGCATTTTCATGGCCTCCTCTGGACCCTTTCTATCAGGACCATGTCCTTCCTGTGTTGAGGCCCCAGAGCTGGACACAGAGGTGAGGTCTCACTGGAGCAGACCATGTACACAGAGTGAACATTCCTTTTGTAGGCAAAGGTTTCTGTCCTGGTTCCCAGAGCACATGTGCTAGCTCACCATGGAGGGCAGAGGGAGTCCTTGCAAAGTAGTTGCTGGTTTAAGATTAAGGAGCAGCAGATTAAAATGCAGGTCCCAGATCTATGCCAGCATGGTGCGTGGTGGCCATGCTGCAGCCCCACCTGAGGGCTTGGCTGTGCTTGGCCCATCTGCCTTGCACAGTAATGGGGTTACCATTCTGTGGCAAGCAGCTTAACCTTCTTCACAGCACCATCAACAATCCTGTGGGAAAAGGTTTATTGAAACAGGGCATAAACCATAGAATCCCTTGGTTGGAAAAGACCTTGTGGTCATGGAGTCCAACTATAACCTAGCACCTCCCTGTACACAGCTCTTACACCATGTTCCTAAGCACCTCATCCACCCAGGAATGGTGACTCCCCCACTTCCCTGGGCAGCCTGTTCCAGTGCCTGAGAACTCTTCTCATGAGGACATTTTTCCTAATATCCAATCCTTAGCCCCCCTGCTGTTACTTGAGGCCATTTCCTCTCATCCTATCACCTGTTACAAGGGAGAAGAGACCAACCCCCACCTCACTCCAACCTCCTATCATGTAGTTGTAGAGGGCAATGAGGTCTCCTCTCAGCTTCCTCATCCCCAGGCTGAACCACTCCAGCTCCCTCAGCTGGCTCTCAAAGGAGTTGTGTTCAAGACCCCTCACCAGCCTCGTTGCCCTTCTCTGGACCTGCTCCAGCCCTTCAATGTCCTTCTTGGAGTGAGAAGACCCAAACTGAGCCCAGCATTCAAGGTGTGTAGAGGACTGATGACTTCCCTGCTCCCTCTGGCCACACCACTGCTGATCCAGCCCAGAAAGCTATTTGCCTTCTTGGCCACCTGAGCACACTTTTGGCTCATCTTCAATAGGTTGTTGACCAGAACCCCCTGATGGCCCTCAGCCTGCAGTCTTGCATGGTGTTTTTGTGACCCACCACCTGGCCTTGTTGGACACCACAGGACTGGCCTCAAGGACATCTGTCCAGCCTGTCCAGATCCCTCTGCAGAGCCTTCATCTGCTCCAGCAGAACAGCAGCCCTGCCCAGCTTGGTGTCATCTGCAAACTTACTGAGGGTGCCCTCAATGCCTCCATTGAGGTTCCAATGGAGCTGTCCCCAGCCTTGGATAAGGACTCTGGCTGCAGGCAAAGCCCAGCTGCTGCAGCAGCCTGTGTGCTGTGTTCCCTCACAGCTGGTGACATCCACCAGTTCCAATCATCACATGAACCTTGGGAGTGCAGAGGCAGCACCACAGCTTCCTCTCTAACCTGAAACTGGAAGCCACTGACACGGGGAGTGAGGGATGACAAATGAATGCTCCCAGGTTTGATTGTGAAACACAGACCCACAGAATGTTAGGGGTTGGAAGGGACCTCAAAAGCCCATCCAGTCCAACCCCCCTGCCAGAGGAGGATCTCCTAGAGCAGATCACACAGGAACACATCCAGGTGTGTCTTGAATATCTCCAGAGAGGGAGACTCCACAAACCCCCTGGGCAGCCTGTTCCAGGGCTCTGTCATCCTCACAGGGAAAATACTTTTCCTCCTGTTTCCATGGAACTTCCTCTGCCTCAGCTTCCACCATTGCCCCTTGTGCTGGCATTGGGCATCACCCAGCAGAGCTGCAGCCTCTGGCTGGATCTGTACTGAGGGTCACCTCTGCCCCCTGCTTGGGTAGTCACCAGAATGCAGAGCCCAGGTTGCTCAAGCCCTCAATCCAACCTGGTCTTGAACACCCCCAGGGAGGTGGCAGCCAGAGCCTCCCTGGGCAGCCTGTGCCAGTGTCTCACCACTCTGGAAGAACTTCTTCCTCAGCTCCAGTCTAACCCTGCTCTCCCTCAGCTCCAAACCATTCCCCCTTGGCCTGGCTCCAGACACCCTCAGGAAAAGTTCCTCTGCAGCCTTCCTGCAGGATCCCTTCAGGTCCTGGCAGGCAGCTCTAAGCTCCCTAAGCTGGAGTCTTGTCTCCAGCTCCCTCAGCCTGTACTCACAGCAGGGCTGCTCCAGCTCTGGGATCATCTTTGTGGCCTCTTCTGGACTCAGTCTGTCCTGGGGACACCAGAACTGGAGGCAGGATTGGAGGTGAGGTCTGAGCAGAGCAGAGCCTAGGGGCAGGATCCCCTCTCCTGCCCTGCTGCCCACACTGCTCTGGCTGCAGCCCAGCACACAGCAGCCTGCTGGGCTGCAGGAGGGCACTGCTGGCTCCTGGGGAGCTGCTCAGCACCCAACACCCCCAGGGCTCTTTCTTCAGAGCTGCTCTCAACCCACTCTGCACCCAGCCTGGCTTTGTGCCTGGGGCTGGCCTGACCCAGATGCAAGACCTTGACTTGTTGAACCTCCTGCAGCTGGCACTGGCCACGTTTCAAGCCTGTCAAGATCCTTCTGGATGGATCCCTGCCCTCAGGTGAGTCCAGCTCACCACACAGCTTGAAATCATCAGTCAGGTCACTGCCCATGCCACTGACAAAGTCAACCAGCACTGCCAAGGTGACACTTGGTTCCAGAGGTGGTTCTTTTTCTGCTGAGGTGTAGGCCGGAAAAGTAAAGAACTACTCCCTGCAGAGCTTTTCCTCACAACTGAGGGACAAGCTCAGAGGTAACCAGTCAAGAGTTTGCTGTGTTCAGAGTGGAGCTGCAGGAGATGTGCAGATGCACAGTGGCTTGTGGGAGCCCTGCCCGTGCCATCCTCCTCAGCAGCTCTAACTCACCATGTAAAAAGCAAAGGCCTTTGGTTCAGACAAAGGTGAGGACTCTCACTCATTCTTCTAGAACAGGGCTTTGAATTGAGCTTGGCAGAAACCCTGATGGTCATGTGAGTGCTTTTCAGCTCTGGGTGAGTGCAAGATAGGTCTAGGGAAAAACACCCTGCACGTCCCTGGAACATCTCTTGGGGCGGATTCAGGCTGTCAATGAAAAATTCATGACAGGCTTTGGCAATATGAGAGCACAGTTTGGATCTAAGGCCTTTGTTCATTCCTATCAATAACTTAAAGCTGTTGGGTGCATTGGTCATGGTTTGAAAGACAGCTTCTGCCAGTGGACGTAGCTCCTGTGTCAGACTGCCCTGGAATCACAAGTACAGCTGCACACTCAACACCGAGAACTGGCTCCTACTGCAAGCTCAGGATGGCAGATGTGAGCCAACACATGCCAGGTGGTCAAGCACAAGCCACAGCAGCTCATTGCTAGCCTGTACTGGTCAGTGCTCTGTATGGGAGTGCTGATCCATCCTGGGCTGCAGCCAAAGCAGTCTGGCCAGAGATGGAGAGGTGATTCTGCCCTGTGCTCTGCTCTGCTGAGACCTCATCTGCAGTACTGTGTGCAGGTCTGGAGACCTCAGCACGGGAAGGTCAAGGACCTGATGGAGAGGGCCCAGAGGAGACCATAAAAATGCTCAGGGGTTTGGAGCAGCTCTGCTATGAGGACAGGCTGAGGGAGCTGGGGGTGTTCAGCTTGGAGAAGAGAAGGCTCTAGGGGGAGCCAAGGTGCCCAGGGATGGGACAGGACAAGGGGCAAGGGGCACAAACTGGAACCGAGGAGGTTCTAGCTGAACAGGAGGAGAAATATCCTTGGTGTGAGGTGCTGGAGGCCTGGAGCAGGCTGCCCAGAGAGGTTGTGGGGTCTCCTTCTCTGGAGAGATTCCATGCCATTGTGATCCTGGGCAAACTGCTGTGGGTGCCCTGCTTTGGCAGGAGGGTTGGGTGGGATGATATTCAGAGCTCCCTTCCAACCCCCACCATGCTGGGGTTCTGTAATATACCTCACCACCTTCTGTTTAACATGAGCTGCACAGAGCTCCACAGCCTACCTACCTCAGCCATCAGCTCAGCCAGAGCAAGTGTGGCTAAACCTGAAATCAGTCTGCGTTCCCTGCCCCCAAAGCAGCAATGTGAGGAGCTGGTGTATCCTGGTAATGAGTGCCACTCCTGAGAGCAGGCAGCACCAGCAGGCTTGTTGCTAGGCAAAGGCACAAAGGAGTATGCAAGAAGGCTTCAAAGGGGAGGCTGTAGCTGTGGTGTTGAGCAGGCAGCTGCCCTCAGCAGAGACCTTCACACGGTGTTTGTTGTTGCTGATGCTTGTACTGCTTTTCAAAGACCTCTGCCACTGGCCTTGCTGACTCCTGCCTTTTACCTGTGCCACCATTCTAATGCCTGCTGGTACATTTTTTTCCTGTAAAATCAGGTTTCCAGGGTTTGGTTTTGTTTCCAAATGTTATGTTTCTTTGGTGAGGCCACACCTTGAGTCTTGTGTCTGGTTCTCGGCCCCTCTCAGTTTAAGAAGAACATTGAGACACTTGAACATGTCCAGAGAAGGGCAACAAAACTGGGTAGGGGTCTGGAGCACAGCCCTGTGAGGAGAGGCTGAGGGAGCTGGGGTTGCTTAGCCTGGAGAAGAGGAGGCTCAGGGGAGACCTTCTTGCTGTCTACAACTACCTGAAGGGAGGTTGTAGCCAGGTGGGGGTTGGTCTCTTCTTCCAGGCAAGCAGTGACAGAATGAGAGGGGAGGTGCTGATGTCACTGTCCCTGGAAGTGTTTTAAAAGAGACTGGATGAGGCACTCAGTGCCATGGTTTAGCTGATTAGATGGTGTTGGGCGATAAATTGGACCTGATGATGTGTGGTGGGTTGAAAATGCCCCCCAACATTAGATTTGCCAGACCAGCTCAGCTGGAAGCAAATGAAGCTGTATTTACAAGCAAATCTACACCCTACAATGGAATGCAATGAATATATACAAAATATACAGGAGTTACAATATTTACAGGTAGTTACAATTGACAAACAGCACAAGAACTCCCCAGGCCAAGGACCAGGGGAGCTGCAACAGCTTCTCCACTCCCTGCCCCCTCCTTACCCCCACTGTACACAAAGGGACAAGAGAAAAGAGCAGAGAGAAGTTGTTGTTAATCCCAGTCACTACAAAGCAGTGCAGCCAAGGTCAAGCAGAAGCCAGTTAGACTCCCCCAGAGCGAAGCAGCCAAAAGAGAGAGAAATTGTTTCTGTACAAGCAGGTGAAGTCTGTTGTCATCTCCAATGACGTTGTTCAGAACTAGCACTATTTTGCACCCAGGACTCCCTGATTTACATTCTACCACTTTCTGTTCAAGATCTGCAGAAAACTTTTAAAGGCATAGCCTAAAACTGCCACCTGGCTCTGTTTCTTCATGGCTGCCTTGCTGAGCCATGGCTTCTCACAGCTCTCAGGCACTTAGAGATGTGTTATTAAAATGCAATAAGCAGGACCACCATGGACTTCTGAGTGGACTAATGGTCCTTGAGGGACAAAGTAAAGCACAAGGTTTCCCGCCGGCATCTTGAGGTTCTTTTACCAGCAGGATGAGCAGAGGGCTGGAGCACCTCTCCTGTGAGGACAGACTGAAGGAGTTGGGGCTGTTCAGTCTGGAGAAGAGAAGGCTCCCAGGTGACCTCATTGTGGCCTTCCAGTATCTGAAGGGGGCTACAAGAAGGCTGGGGAGGGACTTCTCAGGATCTCAGGTAGTGATAGGACTAGGGGGAATGGAATGAAGCTGGAGGTGGGGAGATTCAGGCTGGAGGTGAGGAGGAAGTTCTTCCCCATGAGAGTGGTGAAGCCCTGGAATGGGTTGTCCAGGGAGGTGGTTGAGGCCCCGTCCCTGGAGGTGTTTAAGCCCAGGCTGGATGAGGCTCTGGCCAGGCTGATCTAGTGTGGGGTGTCCCTGCCCATGGCAGGGGGTTGGAGCTAGATGATCCTTGTGGTCCCTTCCAACCCTGACTGATACTATGATACTATGATGTCTTTCTAGGCATGTCTTGAGAGTTCTGCAATGCTTTTAATGTCAATTCCTAATCATGACAAAAAAATCCTCTTTCTTAAACCTCAGTGACTTTAAGTGACTTCTTCACCTTTCTGGAGCTGTCCATGTCTGTTGGGAGGGTTATTCAGTACAGGTGTCTATGTAAGTGCCCTGCATTTCCATGCATACAGACACCTCTCTGTGTGTGTGGCAGTTTTAGGCTATGCCTTTAAAATTTAGCTGCAGATTTTGAGCAGAAAAGTAGAAAAATATCAATCAATCAATCACTATGGGGTGTAAAAAGGAAAACAAAAGATTATTCTAAACAAATTCATTGGGCAAAATGTGGGATAGGAGCAGCTGTACCATAACAATCTTTCACATTTCACTTCCATTCCCATTCCATTTCTTTTCTCTGGCTTGGCTGCTCTGCTTCACTTGGGAGATAATGCTTCTGGCTGGTCTTGAAGGTAAGAACTGATATTCCTTCCTCTCAACTCCTTTTTCTCCTCTGGTACAGGGGCGGGAGGCTTGAGGGGGGAGGTGGGGCAGTGGAGCACCTTCCCTGCTCTCTCTTTTGGGGGCCATGGGGGTTTCTGTGTTGTTTGCTAACTGTAAGTATCTGTAGAACACTGTAACTGCTGTATATTTTGTACCTACTCACTGCATTCCGTTGCAGAGTGTAGTTCTGCTTGTAAGTACAGCTTCATTTGCTTCATACTGAGTTAGTCTGTGGTGAGTTAATGCTGGGGGAAACTTCAACCCACCACAGTGTGAGGGGCTGCCCCTGTAAACACAGCTGGAATAGAGACCTAGGAGCCCATTGGGCATCAGCAGAGTTTTGTTTTTGAGACCTGGCAAAATCTTAGAAGCAGCCCTGCTGTTGGCCCTGCTGGAATTTCAGAGCAGGGATTCCAACCCTCCGGCCAAAGAACAGAGACGAAGAATGCAAACATTTGATATTTAAACAAGAGAACATTAAGATTTGGGGGATTGTGTGTATGTGTCCCAAATCCATCCTAGTACAAGGTGGTACCCTTTGTAGCAATTTTTTCTCTTCTTTACAGGAGATATGGAATGTAGATGATGTGCTGACACATGCTGAAGGGCCTGGAGCACATGGCCTGTGCAGATACCTGGAGGTGCTCGCTTGTCGGTACCAGATCTGCAGTGCGCCGTCCACAGCTGCTCAGCTGGATGGGAGTTTCTTTCTATGTCCTTGCATGTGTGACCAAGCAGGCCAACAGCATCCTGGGGTGCATCAAGAGGAGTGTGGCCAGCAGGCTGAGGGATCATAGAATTGTTTCTGCTGGAAAAGCCCTCCAAGATCATCCAGTCCAACCATCGCCCTAGCACCACCATGGCCATTAAGTCATGTCCCAAAACAGCATGTCCACAGGTTTCTTGAACACCTCCAGGGACCACCACCTCCCTGGGCAGCCTGACCCAATGCCTGACCACTCTTTCTGAAGAGAAATTTGTCCTCATCTGCAACCTAACCCTCTCCTGGCACTATTTCAGGCCATTTCTTCTCCTATCACCTGACGCTAGGGAGAAAAGCTTTCAGGATCAGTTTATTCAGACCTTTACAAAACATTTTCTCACTCTGGGTGATTTTGGTTTTGCTCACAAGACAGCTTGTCACACACTGCTCAGCTGCTCAGCTACTCCTGTGGCCTTTGCTTTGAGCTTCACACCTAAGCAATTATGGCCTAACCCTTTGCCTTGATACTTAAGATCTGTTCCCCTCCCCCTCCACTCTGCCCTGGTGAAGCCACATCTAGAGGACTGTGAACAGTTCTGGGCTCCCCAGGTTAAGAAGGACCTCAGGGAACTGCTTGAAAGGGTACAGCAAAGGGCTTACAGAGATGATGAGGGACATCAGACTTCTGGAGAAAGGCTGAGGGACTTGGGGCTTTCTAGCCTGGAGTGGAGTAGAAGGAGGGGGCATCTTATCAGTGCTGATCAATACCTCAAGGGTGGGTGTCAGGTGAGTGGGACCAGGCTGGTCTTCAGTGGTGTCCAGTGACAGGACAAGGGGTGAAGGACACAAACCTGGACATAGGAAGTTCCACCTAAACATGAGGAGGAACTTCTTTACTATGAGGGTGGTGGAGCACTGGAACAGGCTGCCCTGAGAGGCGGTGGACTCCCCATCTCTGGAGTTATTCAAAGCCATGTGCAGCCTGCTGTAGACAAATCTGCTCTGGCAGGGAGGTTGGACTAGGTGATCTCCAGAGGTTCTTTCCAATCCCTATCATTCTGTGATTCTGTGACCTCCCCCCTTTAGATATTTCTATGCATTTATAAGATCCCCTCACAAGCTCCTTTTTTCCAGCTGAAGTGTCTCAGGTCTCTCAGACTCTCCTCACAAGAGATGCTGCTGTCCTCTAATTGTCCTTGTGGCCCTTCATTGGACTCTCTTGAACTGGGGAGCCCAGAACTGGACACAATAATCAAGGTGGCATTCAACAAGTCCAAGTGCCAGGTGCTGCACTTTGGCCACAACAACCCCATGCAGAGCTACAGGCTGGGCTCAGAGTGGCTGAGAGCTGCCAAACAGAGAGGGACCTGGGGGTGCTGATCGACAGCCGCCTAAACATGAGCCAGCAGTGTGCCCAGCTGGCCAAGAAGGCCAATGGCATCCTGGCCTGCATTAGGAATAGTGTGGCCAGCAGGAGCAGGGAGGTCATTGTGCCCCTGGACTCTGTTTTGGTTAGGCCACACCTTGAGTACTGTGTCCAGTTCTGGGCCCCTCAGTTTAAGAAGGACATTGAGACTCTTGAACATGTCCAGAGAAGGGCAACAAGGCTGGGGAGAGGCCTTGAGCACAGCCCTGTGAGGAGAGGCTGAGGGAGCTGGGGTTGTTTAGCCTGGAGAAGAGGAGGCTCAGGGGTGACCTCATTGCTCTCTACAACTACCAGAAGGGTGGTTGTAGTCAGGAAGGGGTTGGCCTCTTCTCCCTAGCAACCAGCACCAGAACAAGAGGACACAGTCTCAAGCTGTGCCAGGGGAATTTTAGGCTGGAGGTGAGGATAAAGTTCTTCACTGAGTTGTTCGCCATTGGAATGTGCTGCCCAGGGAGGTGGTGGAGTCGCCGTCCCTGGAGGTGTTCAAGAGGGGACTGGATGTGGCACTTGGTGCCATGGTCTAGTCATGGGGTCTGTGGTGACAGATTCTACTCGATGATCTTCGAGGTCTCTTCCAACTTTAGCGATACTGTGATACTGTGATACTGTGAAGGTGTGGCCTCACCAGGGCATAGTAAAGGGAGAGAAGAACCTCCCTAGACCTGCTGGCTGCAGTCTTAATGCATCCCCAAATACAGTTAGCCCTCTTGGCCATGAGGGCACATTGCTGGCTCATGGTGATCTTGTTCCCCAGGATCCCTAGATGCTTCTCCTCAGAGCTGCTTCCCAGCAGGTCATCCCTCACCTGTGCTGGTGCAGGGGCAGTTATTGTTCCCTAGGTGCAGGACCCTACACTAGCCCAGGCTGAACTTCACGAGGTTGCTCTCTCACCCAGCTCTCCAGCCTGTCCAGGTCACACTGAAGGGCAGCATACCCTGCAGGGCAGCACAGTGGTGTCAGCCACTCCTCCCAGTTTGGTATCATCCACAAGTTTGGAATCGCTGCAGTGCTGAAGGCAACATCTGCTGGAGCTGTATTTGTGTGCTGTGTTTTCTTGTCAGCTTGGTGATTGTGCTGATGGATGAGCTGGTCAGGATGTGAGCAGCAACCATTAAGCAGCAAGCATTAAGCAGCTCTGGCTCATAAAAGGTGATGCTAAGAAATTGTTGGTTTACATTGCTCTGTGAGTGGCTTCTGAGGTGGACTTTCAAACAGTTATTTTATCCACATAAACAAAGGCAGGATGGAAAATTTTCTTTAGATGTAGACTTAAATTGTTAAAGGCATTGTAAGAAATGCTGCCATTAGCAGAAGAAGGAGCAGCTTAAGGTCTCTATGGGTGGAAAGACTGCAAACAATTCATCTCCTCCTAATGAGACAACTGCTCTGAAGCCAAACATGTATTTGCTCTACAGCTCTTTTTAAAAAGCCATGGCAAGCACATGTGAAAGGTTGTGGAGATTGGCTGGTGGGATCCCTGCTGCTGGACCAATGCAGATGGAGCAGATGTCCCCCAAATAAAGGCAAGAGAGGCAGCAAAAGGCTGGGCAGCCTCAGTTCTGCCTAGAGAGATCATGGAGCACATCTGCTGGGAAGGTATTTCTGGGCATATAAAGGAGCAGGAGGTGATTAGAAGCAGCCTGTTTCCCTAGGGTAACTCGTGCTTGGCCAACCTGAATGCCTCCTGTGAAGCAACAGCGAGGGTTGGGGGCGATGGGAGAGCAACAGGTATCTACATTGACCTTCGCAGGGCTTTGCACGCAGCCTCTCACAGCACCCTTCTGTCCAAAGTGAGGCTTCAAGAGTTATGGCCTAGATATGAGTTGGTCTAGATATTACCCAGTGAGAGCCCAGACTAGGAGAGGAGTCAAAGACTGATGAAATCCTTGGGCTCAAAGAGCAGTTTGTGCTCAGCCTGGAGACAGGTTACACATGGAGGTCCATCTGTGCTGAGCTGTGTCCAGTTCAGCATATCTGTCAGTGACCTGGAGGAGGAGGTGGCATGAATCTTCACTGAGACTATAGATGACACCAGACCAGGCAGCACAGCTGATGTGCTGAAGGGCAGGGCCACTTACAGAGGGACCTCAGCAGGCCAGAAGAAAGGGGCAATGGCAGCCTCATGACTCCAGCAAGGTTAAATATGAAGTAACCCTCTGTACCAGAGCAGGCTGAGGGCTGGCTGGCTGGAGAGCAGCCTGCTGAAAAGGAATTGGTTGTTCTGAGAAACAGAACGTTCCAAGTGAGTCAGCATTACAGCCTGGTTTGGATGCAGACAGGCAGTGTGCTGCCTGCTACCAGCAGCGCCAGCAGCAGCAGATCAAGTACACTGAGTTTTTGTCTCTTTATGGAATTTTGTGTCTCATTTTGGCCTCACTGGTGTTGATAAATTTGAATTAGTTTAGTGAAAGGCCCCTAAGATGGTTAAGGAGCTGTATCACATGAACTAAGAAGAGAGGCTGAGGGAATTGGACCTGTTCAGCCTGGAGGAGAGAAAGAAACATAGCAGAGGTCTTTCCTTTGATGTGATTAGCAAGAACAGCTTTCCTTAGGGGCACAAGGAGAAAACAAGAGGCCATGGTCATAAATGGGAGGTTCCAATTACACATAAGGAAAATATTTTTCATTGTGGGGATAATTAACACTTGCATAAGGAGACAGTGGGGTTGTATAATCTCTGTCCTTAAGGATGTCTGGGTAATGCCCAGAGCAACCTCATCTGAACTCCAGCCTTGACCTTGCTTTGAGCGGGATGTTGGACTAGAAACCTCCTGATGTTCATTCCAGCCCAAGGGACTTTCTGGTCCTACAGTGTAATGCTGGATGTTCTTTGCTGAAGAAGGCTCTAGGAATTCCACCACAGCCCATGGAAATATAGCATGCTCTGTGGCTTGCACTTCTGCTCCTGCAGCACAGAGATGGAGAGCTGTCCTAACTGGGTGCTGCAGTGTTACAGCATCCCTCCCTTTCATGAGCAGCTGCCCCCACGGAAGAACAAATCTGTGGCACAACCGACAGGAAAAAGGTAGCAGTGCAAGAAATGTCCATGGTGTGATAGAGCCTCACTGCATGGCTTGAAGGAGAGCTTTCAGTAGTTTACAACAGATTGCATCAGGCAGCACTACACACCAAAACAACCCCCAGCAGAAACCATCAGCTGAGGTGCGAGAAACCTGGCAGCAGTGGAGACGTGAAGTGAGTGTGCAGTGGGGCAGGCCAGCCTTGAGGGCTGGGATGGCACCCAGTATGTATGGGAATGTCTTCTGCACTTGGTGAAGGAAAGAGGCAGAGTTTCCAGATGAGGATGAGCAAGTTCCTGCCCTCCCACAACAGTGGTTGTGTCTTCCAGGGAACCAACCCAGCACAAGACGAGAGTGCGCTGGGCACAGGGCTGGCACCCTGCAGCTCCCAGTGCTTTGCAGCCTGCAGTGCCCACAGCTGCTGCTGCCCCAGGCGGCTGCATGGCTCAACTGCCTCACAGCTTGTTATGAGCAGTGTCTTTCACAATTACAACTCCTTGCTCCTTGTCAGGTGAGGTGTTTTTAGGCTGGGGGTGTGCTCCTTTGCCCATGGCTTTATGAGCTGTGATGCAGTAACGTGCTCCAGCATCCATGCTTCACGCCATAGCTGAAAGGCTGTGAAGTGGCTGCACGGGAGTGTTGGTACAGGCAGAGTTTTCAGACATCTCTTTACTTTGGCCACCAGGTTGTGACCTTGACCTCTACCTTCCCAACACATAATGTCATTTTTTTCCCCTCTTCTTTCCCTTTCTTAAGTGCTGGGCAAAAGCTCCAAAATATCTAAGTCCTGCTGCTGTGGTATCCTGGTACTGTGGCTGTGTGTCTGGAACAGCACCTTGCAACCTTCACAGACAGCTGAGATCTCTGCCTACAACCACATCTGCAGCTGAGCATAAAGCATGCTGTGCCATACTGAGCTTGCAGGGATCTTCTACAGGTGCAGAGAGGCCTTTGCCAGCCTGCTTTTATGGGAAGCTGCTCCACTGGCTGCTGCCTCAGATGAACACCACCCTCAGTGTTGCTGGGATACAAAGGCTGTTCCCAGGCTGCCCAGCTGGATGGATTCCATGCACACTTCAGGACAAGCTGTATGTCCAGCCTGTTTTCCTCTCTCACCACCCCTTGGGTTTGCAGGTATGCTTGGTCCCAGAGCCTGGCTGCCCTGCTGCTGGAGCAGCAGGTTTGCAACTGGGAGAGATAAATCATCACACTCTGCTGCACTGCAGGATGTGACCTTTTGTTTGTATTCCTGGATTTAGGAATCACAAGTATCTGAGGAGAGGAGCCCCAAGGTGTTTGGGGTTCTTTCTTTTGGTAATTATTATTATTGTTATCAACTGAACAGCTGAATATACATATTTAAAGTGTTTTTTAGTCTTCTCTAGTGACTCACACCCTCAGTGAGGAATGGTCTGTAATTATGTTCTCCCTTGGCTTTTACAGTGTCTAAGCATCTCTGTTACATTTGTCTAATGCTTTTACTATTCCTTCTACCTCTTTTTAATTGTTATTTCAAGCCCATGACTAAGGGAAACAATTCAAAAACCCATTACAGTGTTGTCCTTGATGATGTGTTCCTCAGGGAACAGCTCAGAATGCTCTGCTAGCACTGAAATTGTTGGGAATCTTCAGAGCTCAGCTTACAGAAACTAACCAAGCAAGGGGCTCAGCCTGATCTGGGAGACAGAAGAAATCCCTTTCTGTGTTCACAGTATCACAGTATCACTAAGGTTGGAAGAGACCTCAAAGATCACCACAGACCCCATGACTAGACCATGGCACCAAGTGCCACGTCCAATCCCCTCTTGAACACCTCCGGGGATGGTGACTCCACCACCGAAGCCTGGCAGCAGAGGCCCCTGGGGCGAGAGGGAAGCGTCCTGCAGGAGAGCTCTGTCCATGGCCTGCCTTGTGAGACCTGGATTATCCACTGGGGGTCTTTGGGGAACAGGCTGCAGCAACAAGTAACTTGGCAGGAGTATTCCTTGCTTTGATGAGCCTGCTTCAAAACAGCGGGCTGGACTAGGTGACCTGCCTTAGACTGCTTTTTCTCCCTGCTCCTCTACCTCAGTTGTCTTTCTGCCCTCTCTTTACGTTTTAGGTACAAATGGCTGCGTGTAGCTAAGCAACATCTCCAGCCAGACCTACAGTTTTGCCCTCAAAAGTCACTTTCTCTGTTTTGATCTTTGAGAAAACAGAACTAGAGGCTGCCTCAGACTCCAGGTGAGAGCTGGAGAACCCAGAGGAGTCTATGGAGAGGGAAAGGGCAAGTGCTGCTCTCATGAAACATGCTCTTGAGGCCCCTGAACCCCTGTTTGAAAGCTTAGGTTTGGAAATGAGTTGAATTGAACTGGTCAGCTGAGAAGCCTTAGTGTGCAGAGCACACAAAGAGCAGACAAAGGGATCCAGCCAGGTTCTACATGGATGCTCCAAAGGCTATTTAATGAGCTCTTCAGTCTGCTGTTTAAAAGCTTCTGAGGAGTTGATCCTGATCAGGAAAGTTAATCTGAACTCAGAGTTCTAGGAAAACCTGGTGCAAGTCTTCAAACCACAGTTCCACAGATTGCATTGGGTTGGAAGGGACCCTCAATGGCCATCTTGTCCAAGCTCCTGCAGTGAGCAGGGGTGCCTCCAGCCAGAGTGATGCACAAAGCTGTAGGACCCTAGGAGCCAAACTGTAGAGCAGCACTGAGCTCATTGTTTTTAATAGACAAGCATAAAGCCTATGAAAGGTCATCTTCTGTGTGGTTTATATCTTAGAATGGGTGGGGGTGGTGGTGGTGGTTTTTTGTTTGTTCACAGGATCAGAGGATGTTAGGGGTTGGAAGGGACCTCTGGAAAGCTTCCAGTTCAACCCCCTGCCAGAGCAGGAGCATAGAATCCAGCACAGGTCACACAGGAACACATCCAGAGAGGGCTGGGAAGGCTCCACAGAAGGAGACTCCACAACCTCTCTGGGCAGCCTGCTCCAGGCCTCTGGGACCCTCCCAGTCAAGAAGTTCTTCCTCATGTTGAGCTGGAACCTCCTGTGCTGCAGTTTCCATCCCTTGCCCCTTGTCCTCTCCCAGGGCACAAGTGAGCAGAGGCTGTCCCTGTCCCTTCCTTCCTGACCCCCAGCCCTCAGCTAATGATAGACATTGATCAGATCCCCTCTCAGCCTTCTCCTCTCCAGAATAAACAGCCCCAGGGCTCTCAGCCTCTCCTCCCCAGGCAGTGCTGCAGTCCCTTCAGCATCCTTGTAGCCCTCCCTTGGACCCTCTCCAGCAGATCCCTGTCCCTCTTGAACTGGGGAGCCCAGAACTGGATGCAATATTCCAGGTGAGGTCTCACCAGGGCAGAGCAGAGGGGGAGGAGAACCTCCCTGGACCTGCTGGAAACACTCCTCTGAATGCACCCCAGGATCCCCTTGGCCTTCTTGGCCACAAGGTCACATTACTGCCCCATGCAGAACTTGCTGCCCACCAGCACTCCCACATCCCTCTCCACAGGGCTGCTCTCCAGCAGATCAAGGGCAATGAGGTTAGGGAGGGGTCTGGAGCACAGCCTGTGAGGAGAGGCTGAGGGAGCTGGGGTTGCTTAGCCTGGAGAAGAGGAGGCTCGGGGAGACCTCATTGCTCTCTACAACTCCCTGAAGGGAGGTTGTAGCTGGGTGGTGGTTGGTCTCTTCTCCCAGGCACCCAGCACCAGAACAAGAGGACACAGTCTCAAGCTGTGCCAGGGGAGGTTTAGGCTGGAGGTGCGGAGAAAGTTCTTCCCAGCAAGAGAGATTGTCCCTTGGGATGTGCTGCCCAGAGAGGTGGTGGAGTCACCATCCCTGGAGGTGTTCCAAAGAAGATTGGATTGTGGAGAGGTGGGCACAAGCTAACCTCATGAGCTTCAACAAGACCAAGTGCAGGGTCCTGCATCTGGGTCGAGGCAACCCCAGGCACAAATCCAGGCTGGGCAGGGACTGGCTGGAGAGCAGCCCTGAGGAGAGAGACTTGGGGGTGCTGGTGGACGAGCAGCTCAACAGGAGCTCTCAATGTGCGCTTGCAGCCCAGAAAGCCAATCAGATCCTGGGCTGCATCAGGAGAAGTGTGGCCAGCAGGGCAAGGGAGGGGATTCTCGCCCTCTACTCAGCTCTGGTGAGACCCCACCTGGAGTACTGCCTCCAGTTCTGGAGCCCCTATTCCAAGAGGGATCTGGAGGTGCTGGAGCGTGTCCAGAGAAGGGCCATGAGGATGAGCAGAGGGCTGGAGCACCTCTCCTATGAGGACAGACTGAAGGAGTTGGGGCTGTTCAGTTTGGAGAAGAGAAGGCTCCGAGGTGACCTCATTGTGGCCTTCCAGTATCTGAAGGGGGCTACAGGAAGGCTGGGGAGGGACTTCTCAGGCTCTCAGGTGTAGTGATAGGACTGGGGGAATGGAATGAAGCTGGAAATGGGGAGATTCAGGCTGGATGTGAGGAAGAAGTTCTTCCCCATGAGAGTGGTGAAGCCCTGGAATGGGTTATCCAGGGAGGTGGTTGAGGCCCCGTCCCTGGAGGTGTTTAAGCCCAGGCTGGACGAGGCTCTGGTCAGCCTGATGTAGTGTAGGGTGTCCCTGCCCGTGGCAGGGGGGTTGGAACTAGATGATCCTTGTGGTCCCTTCCAACCCTGACTGATTCTATGATTCTATGACACTTGGAGCCATGGTTTAGTTGTCAGGAGGTGTTGGGTGATAGCTTGGACTGAATGATCTCTGAGGTCTTTTCCAACCTTATTGATTCTATGATTCTGTGATCACCTCCCAGCCTGTACTGCTGCAGTTTATTTTTCCTTCCCAGCTGCAGGACTGTGCACTTCTCCCTGCTGAACATCATCAGGTTCCTCTGTGCCCAGCCCTCAGTCTGTCTTTTTGCTTTGTACAACATCAGCAGGAGGTCTCCCTCCCCAGCTTACTCTGGTACAGGCTAATGTGTTTCTCTTGGTGTGTAGGATGTGACTCCAGCACCTTGTTTCCTTCAGCTGCACACTGGCATGCCTGAGGCCGGTCACATGCCTTGGTAATCTGAGTTTGCAGTGAAGATAGAATGGATCTGGCTTTTAAAAAAGTGGAGAAACTTGCATTGAAATTTGCCATAATTCAGCTGAAGGCCTTCTCCATTCTTAAAATGCCATCTCCAGCTGAAGCTGTGTGGGGCCTGGTTTTGCCTGGGAAGTGCAATAGTTGGTGCTGGTTGGTGCTGTGCTGCCACCACAACAGCTTGCTTGGATACATTCTGAGTGACCTGACTGAACCCTGCTAAGTTAGGATGTCTCAAGATTTATGATGCAGAACTGTTTATAGCTTATAATCACAGTCCCAATGAGCACAGCCATCAGCTCAGAGCACAGGCAGGCCTTGCCACCTTCATGGTGCAATAACCTACAGACAGCTAAGACAGCTTCTTATCTGTTTCTTCTTATCTTCTAGTGCAGATCCTCACTCTAACACACCTCAGGAGGATAACCAGACTGGAAAGTCCCTTACTGCTCTGCCCAGCTCAGTGAGGTCTTTCCAAATAGCGTGATCAGATCCAGTCCTTGGTTGGTCAGGGTGGGGATGAGCAAATTCCCTCCTCTCTTCTTCCCTTCCAAGGTAATTTAACCCCCAAAAGCTTTTTTCTTAAGCAATTAGCACTTAGTAGCTATACAATAGGGGCTTTATCCAGAAGTGACTACAATTCCTGATTGTTTGATTGTGCACCTGAAGGATGGCCAAGGGCTCAGGCCCAGCCAGCATGGATTTAGGAAGGGCAGGTCCTGCCTCTCCAACCTGATCTCCTTCTATACCCAGGTGACTGCCTGGTGGATGTGGGGCAGGCTGTGGATGGAGTCTGCCTGGACTTCAGCAAGGCCTTTGACACTGTCCCCACAGCAAACTGCTGGCTAAGCTGTCAGCCCCTGGCTTGGACAGCAGCACTCTGAACTGGGTTAGGAACTGTCTGGAGGCTGAGCCCAGAGAGTGGTGGTGAATGGTGCCACATGCAGCTGGCAGCCAGGCACTGGTGGTGTCCCCCAGGGATCAGTGCTGGGCCCCATCCTGTTCAATATCTTCGTTGATGATCTGGAGGAGGGGATGGAGTCCATCATCAGTGAATTTGCAGATGACAGCAAGCTGGGGGCAGGAGTTGATCTGTTAGAGGGCAGAAGGGCTCTGCAGAGGGACCTCAACCAACTGGACAGATGGGCAGAGTCCAACAGGATGGCATTGAACAAATCCAAGTGCCAGGTGCTGCACTTTGGCCACAGCAACCCCCTGCAGAGCTACAGGCTGGGGTCAGAGTGGCTGAGAGCAGCCAGGCAGAAAGGGACTTGGGGGTGCTGATTGACAGCAGCTGAACAAGAGCCAGTAGTGTGCCCAGGTGGCCAAGAAGGCCAATGGCATCCTGGCTTGCATCAGGAACAACGTGGCCAGCAGGAGCAGGGAAGTCATTGTGCCCCTGTACTCTGTTTTGGTTAGGCCACACTTTGAGTCCTGTGTCCAGTTCTGGGTTCCTCAGTTTAGGAAGGACATTGAGACACTTGAAGGTGTCCAGAGAAGGGCAACAAGGCTGGGGAGAGGCCTTGAGCACAGCCCTGTGAGGAGAGGCTGAGGGAGCTGGGGTTGCTTAGCCTGGAGAAGAGGAGGCTCAGGGGCGACCTCATTGCTGTCTACAACTCCCTGAAGGGTGGTTGTAGCCAGGAGGGAGTTGGTCTCCTCCCTCAAGCAAACAGCACCAGAACAAGAGGACACAGTCTCAACTGTGCCAGGGGAAGTTTAGGCTCGAGGTGAGGAGAAAGTTCTTCACAGAGAGAGTCGTTAGCCATTGGAATGTGCTGCCCAGGGAGGTGGTGGAGTCACCATCCCTGGAGGTGTTCAAGAGGGGATTGAATGTGGCACTTGGTGCCATGGTCTAGTCATGAGGTCTGTGTTGACAGGTTGGACTCGATGATCTTTGTGGTCTCTTCCAACCTTGGTGATTCTGTGATTGTGTGATTTGCAGTACTCTGGAATTGTCACAGCATTCAGTGAAAGCTGCTGCCAGCTCTTCATACCCTTAGAGGGGTATCCCATTGCTGCCAACCATGTGTTCCACGTAAAAGAGTCACAGAATGTCAGGGGCTGGAAGGGATCTCCAGAGGTCATCCAGTCCAACCCCTGCCAGAGCAGGGTCACTCAGGACAGGCCACGCAGGAACACATCCAGGTGGGTTTTGAAAGTCTGCAGAGAGGAAGACTCTACAACCTCTCTGGGCAGCCTGCTCCAGGCTCTGTCACCCTCACAGTAAAGAGGTGGAGTGTTGAGGTGGAACCTCCTGTATAATGTGCAATGGGAAGAGGCAGAAGCCTTCTCTCTCTCTCTCTCTCTCTAAGTATAACCAAAACCCCCGTTGCTTAGGATCCAGAGAGCTTTGCTCTCCTACCTTGTGCACACTCCCCCAGCCTTCACCACACACACAGCAGCCTTGGCTAACTTGTGCCACCCAGGATAACCTGCAGCCAGAAAGTGCTGTGGGGAGAGTGCAGGCAGAGGAAGCACAGCCAGTGGAAATCTGCTCCAGCAAGGCTTGCCTGGCAGCTTGGCTGTGACAGAGGATGAGGATTGTTCCATGATCATCTGGTCAATCAGCTCTTGCCGTGTGCAAGGAAGGAAGAATCTCTTTTCTGTTGCAGAGAGAAGGTAGTTAATGTGAATTCTGAGCAGAGCTGCACACCAATATAAGCCAGAAGGAAAACCACAGCACAGTGCTGACAGCAGTAAGGGGTTGGAAGTGGTGCACTGTGTGCTTTATGTTATTGGCATCACAAAGTGGTTTGGGATGGTGTAAAACCTTCTGCAGCTCCAGCACAAAGCAGCAGTTCTCTGCAATCACACCCAAACTCTCTCTTTTTTGGGTAAGGTTGGTCCTTTCTGACAGCAGGAATAATGCCCCAGTGAAAACCCTGACCAAAAGGTTTTGCTCCTCCCCATGAGTGTTTCCCTGCTGGTCTGTGTCAGAAGCTGTTCCTTCCTACTGTAATGTTCTGCTACTTCAGCTCCAGATCGAGCAGCTGGAATCAGCTCACATTTCCCTGTGAAATGAGAATGCTTGGCAGCAAGGCTGCAAGACCCTGACTCATCTTCCATAGCTGCTGGCTCATGGTAATTTTCCATGGTAGATAGAAACAATCTGCTGGTGGTCTGGGGTCAGGGCATGCTTGAAAGAGACCCTCTGCACTGATGGAGTAAGTCTAGATCAGAGAACCACAGCCCAGTAAGTTCCTCTTCCTGCTTCCTGCCTTCTCCCTGCTCTCACTCCTGCTCAGAGGCTCTGTGGATCCAGTGATTTATAGTCACAGAATGGTCTGGGTTGGAAGGGACCTCCAAAGCTCACCCAGTCCAACCCCTGCACTCAGCAGGGACATCCTCCACTAGATCAGGCTGCCCAGAGCCCTGTCCAGCCTCAACCACCTCCCTGGGCAACCTGTTCCAGTGTTCCAGCAGCCTCCGGGTGCAGAGCTTGTTCCGCACATCCAATCTCAATCTGCTCTGCTCTAGTTTGAAGCCATTACCCCTGGTCCTGTCCCTGCAGGCCTTTGCAAACAGTCTCTCCGCAGCCTTTACTTCAGGACCTGCACAGGCTGCAGAGCTGGGCCCAAGCCAACCTCATGAGGCTCAACAGGACCAAGTGCAAGGTCCTGCAGCTGGGTCAGGGCAATCCCAGGAACTGATAAAGGCTTGAAAGCAGCCCTGAAGAAAAGGCCTTGGGGGTACTGGAGGAGGAGAAGCACAACAAGAGCCAGCAGTGAGCACTTGCAGCCCAGAGAGCCAAGCAGAGCCTGGGCTGCAGCAAGAGAAGTGTGGCCAGCAGGGCCAGGGAGGGGATTCTGCCCCTCTGCTCCACTCTGCTGAGACCACAGCTGGAGCTCTGTGTCCAGTTCTGGAGCCTCTGTGCCAGGAAGGATCTGGAGGTGCTGGAAGCTGTCCAGATAAAAGGCCACAAGGATGAGCAGAGGGCTGGAGCTGCTCTGCTATGAGGACAGGCTGAGAGAGTTGGGGTTGTGCAGTCTGGAGAAGGCTTCAAGGAGACCTTCTTGTGGCCTTGCAGTATCTGCAGGGGGCTCCGAGAAAGCTGGGGAGGGACTTTTGAGGGTGTCAGGGAGTGATAGGACTGGGGGGAATGGAACAAAACTAGAAATGGGAAGATTGAGATTGGATGTGAGGAAGAAGTTGTTCCCCATGAGGGTGGTGAGAGACTGGCACAGGTTGCCCAGGGAGGTGGTGGAAGCCTCATCCCTGGAGATTTTTGCAGCCAGGCTGGCTGTGGCTGTGAGCAACCTGCTGTAGTGTGAGGTGTCCCTGCCCATGGCAGGGGGTTGGAACTGGCTGATCCTTGAGGTCCCTTCCAACCCTGACAATTCTGTGATTCCATTGGTCAAAACCATCTGGAACAAGGAATTTATGGTAAGAAAAGGAAGGGATTAATTAACTTGTTGAACTTGAAAGCACATCCTAGGACTTTTCTGTAGGAAAGTTCAGTTGTTGATTTCTTCAGATCAATCCACTTACCGCCAGCTGTCTGAAAATGCCTTCAGGAGAATGGGAATCACAGAACCATTCATTCTAGCACCAAGACCATACTCCAAAGCTATTAATCTTTAAGACTGCTTACTAATTAGCCTCATCTCTGCAACAGAAGAATTTCTAGAAGCCACTGAACCAAAGAGCACAAGGCAATCGGTGTGAATGTCTCCTATCCAACAGTTTGCAACAAGAGATTTGGTTTAAAAGGCAAACCCTAAGAGTTTCAGATAAAGCTAACCACCTGCCCCAGGGAAAATGTTATTCAGGGTTGATAAAAAAAAAAAAAAAAACTGACAATGAATGGGAAAGAAACTTGAGGCACCTAAAGAGCTTGCCAGGACAAAATGAAAGGGAGCTGGTTGGGATGTGGCAGTGGCCATCTCCTAACCTGTGAGAAGGTGAATAATGAGCCTGATAAAAAGTGCTGCAAATGCAACCAGGTGATACTGGGACTCCACTGCAGCCTCACCTGCAGCACAACATTTGATGCTGTTTGCAAAAACTAAGATTTTGTAAATAAAAGCTTTTCTAAATGAAAGTAGGCAAGAGACAAGGCAGACAAATGTCAGGCAGTGAGAGTATGGGTAAGAAGAGGATCCCAGGCTCACAGGATGTTAGGGGTTCAACCCCCTGCCAGAGCAGGACCATAGAATCCAGCACAGGTTACACAGGAACACATCCAGACAGGGCTGCAAAGGCTCCACAGAAGGAGACTCCACAACATCTCTCCTCCAGGGCTCTGGGACCCTCACAGGCAAGAATTTCTTCCTCCTGTTGAGGTGGAACCTCCTGTGCTGCAGTTTCCATCCCTTGCCCCTTGTCCTCTCCCAGGGCACAAGTGAGCAGAGGCTGTTCCTGTCCCTTCCTTCCTGAACCCCAGCCCTCAGCTATTGATAGGCATTGATCAGATCCCTCTCAGTCTTTTACTCTCCAGACTAAATAGCCCCAGGGCTCTCAGCCTCTCCTCCCCAGACTAAATAGCCCCAGGGCTCTCAGCCTCTCCTCCCCAGACTGAACAGCCCCAGGGTTCACAGCCTCTCCTCCCCAGGCAGTGCTCCAGGCCCTTCAGCATCCTTGAGTCCTCCCTTGGGCTCTCTCCAGCAGATCCCTGTCCCTCCTGAACTGGGAAGCCCAGAGCTGGATGTGATGTTCCTCACCAGGGCAGAGTAGAGGAGGAGGAGAACCTCCCTGGCTCTGCTGGACACACTCCTCTAAATACACCCCAGGACCCTATTGGCCTTCTTGGCCCCCAGGGCACATTGCTGTCCCATGCAGAACTTGTTGCCCACCAGCACTCCCAGGTCCTTCTCCCCAGGGCTGCTCTCCAGCAGATCACCTCCTAACCTGTACTGCTGCAGTTTATTCTTCCTGCCCAGGTGCAGGACTCTGCACTTCTCCTTGTTGAACCTCATCAGGTTCCTCTCTGCCCAGCTCTCCACACTAAGTCTCTGAATGGCCTCACAGCCTTCAGGTGTCTCAGCCAAGCCTCCCAGTTTGGTATGATCAGCAAACTTGCTGAGAAGATGTAATGGATGTGTTTGGAGAATTAAAGAGAAATTTTGCAGTTCCATGTGCTCTTCTGGCAAGAACAAGCATCTCACATCAAAAGGCATCAAAAGCAAGGTACCAGGAGGGCAATGCACAGCTTCACCGAGGAGCCATTTGTCCTGAGACTGTCTATTGCCTGAACAAATGTATTGAGCAGTGCAAAAGAGGTCAAGCCCACCTCTGAAAACTGTTTGAGCTGGCATAAATGATTGTCATCCTCAGAGAGCTATTGCTTACATCCAGAGCAGGCTCCACGGAGCAGCAAATGTATGAAGAGTTTTCTAGGCACCATATGGTGGTTATGAAAGAATCTAACACAGGCCTATTTTTGAGGCAAAGAATGGAAAAGAGGAGGGCTGCATCTTGGAAAGCAGCATGTTCATGCTTATGAAACCAAACGTGGTAGACAGGCTCCAGCCCTCCACACTTCAGCAGGGCTTGCTCTGCAGCTATTTATAAGTCATTTTGCTAGAAGGGCATTAATCAAGTGAGAAAATACTCTTCTGCTCCAGCCTGGCAGTGAAGAAAATGTTCTGACAAAAGCAGAGCAAGGAGAGCTAATTTGGGTTGTTAAACACCACCACACGCTTGCAAAACGCTGTTGCCTGCTGCCCTGTGCTGGGGGAAGTGTCTGTGCCTGGCCTCTCCCCAGGCAGCGGCTTTGCAAAGCTCCTATCAGATTGTTCCTGGCTAGAACAAAGGTTGGTGTTGCACAGTTACCTACAGAAATGCTGTCAAAGCAGTTCAGAGGATGTTGATGAAAGTAGACTGAATGCCTTTAAGGCAGCTGTGTAAAGCATTGGTGTCTCTGCTCTTCCCCTTTCTTGTCTTAGAGACGCTGTTCTGCTGCTACTCTCGCTGTCCTCCATGGCATTCCCAGCACCTGGGATCCCTTCCTTGCTCTTCCCTCTCTGGGAGTGCCCGCCTGTGAAAGCTGCACTGTTGGGGAGGGATGTGTTTTATGTGCTTTAACTGCCCACATCCTCTGAGCAGGACAGAACCTGCTGGGGCTTTTCTCTTAGGACAACAACAGAAGTGCTGCAAAGCATCAGTTGCTTGCTCAGGACATTCTTCTGCTGAGCTCAGACCTGCTCCCCAGTTTGGCAAACCCAGCTCCTCTGGGTGTCTCCTGTAGAAAAGAAAACTTCCAGGGGCATGTCCTGGTTGGCTTTGCCCCTTTTTTACCAGCAGCAGGTTTCAGAGAGGACACCAAGAAGAGAAGGCAGCTGTAAGGTGCTGTGCAGCAGCAGCTGACCTGCTCAGGCTGAGCAGGGACCAGCAGAGTAACTGAGGAAGCTGAGCTCAGTCCAGCCCCTTTGTTTTGGGCTGCTGCTTGCCATGGGAGAGAGCTGAGGGCAGGAAGGAGCAGTGCTCAGTCATTTTCACTGTCGTCTAGCAGCAGAGGCATTTGGGGCACACTGGGAAAGCACACTGCCAAGCAGTGGTGATTTCCCTTGCTGTGCCACAGTCCTTGGTGGTGTTTACTTCGTTCATTCCTTTATATCCTCGGTGTAAACAATCCTAAGGACAACCAGACATGTTCCAATAGGTCAGGCTGGACACCAAGCTTCGATTTCTTTTTCTTCCCAGTGTTTCTATTATTTAGCAATTAAACCAGATGGATGTGTACCAAACCACAGAGCATGGCACTGAACAGTTAATGCTGCTGTAAGAACTGTGAGCTCAGCAGGAGAGCCGAGTCCAGTCGTCAGGGTTTCAGTGCAGAGGATAAAAGCGTGGTTTTGTTCCCCCATGGCTCAGATCAGGGATGAACACAGATACAATTACTTACTGAGGCTGGACTCTGTTCATACAGCTAGAATAAACATTTTAGAAAACACAGATGCTTAAAAGAAAGAGCTTGCAGATTTCCCTGCTGAGGTATTGCTTTACTGCTGCTCTGCCTCCCCAAATGAAACAGTGAAAAGGGCCAACTGTAAGTGGATGCTATGCCAAAGGGGGGAAGGAGGGGTTTGCTTTAAAATTAGAATTCATTAATAAACAGGTGCTGTCACAGGAGTTTTCTCTTCACACTTCTAAGCAAATATTTCCTGCAAACCTCTGGAAGACCTTTGCATCCACACAACAGCAAAGTGGGTAACAGATATTTCAATCCTCAAGTGTGTTCAAACTTGTAATGCAATGCAGTAAAGAATGCTCTGTGCCCTGGTAGCCAAAGCTGCCAGAAATTAATTAGTCTCTCCCTGATGCATGACCTCAAAGGCTCATTTTTAACTACTCTTCCAGCTTATGAGAAGCTCTTTGAGGCTTTTTGCACTGCACCTTTGTTTACAGCAACATTTTAAACCAATATTACACGCCACGCTGTGAAAATGAAGGTAGTATCACAGTATCACAGTATAACCAAGGTTGGAAGAGACCCCAAGGATCATCAAGTCCAACCTGTCCCAACAGACCTCACAACTAGACCATGGCACCAAGTGCCATGTCCACTCTCTCCTTGAACACCTCCAGGGACGGCGACTCCACCACCTCCCTGGGCAGCACATTCCAATGACGAATGACTCGCTCAGTGAAGAACTTTTTCCTCACCTCGAGTCTAAACCTCCCCTGGCACAGCTTGAGACTGTGTCCCCTTGTTCTGGTGCTGGTTGCTAGAGAGAAGAGGCCAACCCCTTCCTGTCTACAACCACCTTTCAGGTAGTTGTAGAGGGCAATGAGGTCACCCCTGATCCTTCTCTTCTCCAGGCTAAACAGCCCCAGCTCCCTCAGCCTCTCCTCACAGGGCTGTGCTCAAGGCCTCTCCCCAGCCTTGTTGCCCTTCTCTGGACACCTTCAAGTGTCTCGATGTCCTTCTTAAACTGAGGGGCCCAGAACTGGACACAGTACTCAAGGTGTGGCCTAACCAATGCAGAGTACAGGGGCACAATGACCTCCCTGCTCCTGCTGGCCACGTTGTTCCTGATGCAGGCCAGGATGCGGTTGGCCCTCTTGGCCACCTGGGCACACTGCTGGCTCATGTTTAGGTGGGTGTCAATCAGCACCCCCAGGTCCCTCTCTGTTTGGCAGCTCTCCAGCCACTCTGACCCCAGCCTGTAGCTCTGCCTGGGGCTGTTGTGGCCAAAGTGCAGCACCCGGCACTTGGACTTGTTGATTGCCATGCCATTAGACTGTGCCCATCTGTCCAGTCGGTCGAGGTCCCTCTGCAGAGCCTTTCTACCCTCTAACTGGGTGATCCCTTCTGAACTGCAAGCTGTGTAAAACACCTTCAGAAACAGGAGCGCAGCAGTTTGGATTGTTCTGCTTACCACAAATGCCAAGCTGCAAAGCCTCCTAGAGCCCCCTCTTACAGCAGGAGTGCAGGCCAGATGAACAGTTAGCATCCTTGTTCCAATCCACCATGGGTTCCACCATCCAATCAGGAGCCAGCCTTTAACTTCTGTCTCCTTTAGAGATCGCTGCTTTGGCCACTTTGGGCTGTGTGTTCTAAATTTCACTACATCATACAACCAGAGAGTCATTAAGGTTGGAAAAGGCTTTTAAGATCATGGGTCCAACCACAACCCTGCTCCCATGACCACTAAACTACATTCTGAAGCACCACATCTACAGCTTCCTGAACACCTGCAGGGATGGGGACTCCACCACCTCCTGGGCAGCCTCTAACAATCCCTGACCACTCTTGTAGCAAAGAAATTGATCCTACTCTCCAATCTAACCCTCCCCTGGCACAGCTTGAGTCCATTTCCTCTTGTCCTATTGCTGGGTACTTGGGAGAAGAGACCAACAGCAGCCTCACTCCAGCCTCCTTGCAGGGAGCTGCAGAGAGCAATGGGGTCTCCCCTCAGCCTCCTCCACACTAAACACCTCCAGCTCCCTCAGCTGCTCCTCACATGATGCCCTCCACCCCCCTCAGCAGCCTCACTGCTCTTCTCTGGACACCCTTCAGCCCCTCAAAGCCTTTCCTGTGCTGTGTCTCCCAGAACAGAACCCAGGACTGAAGCTGTGGCCTCAGCAGGGCCGAGCACAGCAACACCATCACTGCCCTGCTCCTGCTGGCCACACAGTTCTTGATCCAGGCCAGGCTGCTGGTGGCCTTCTTGTCCACCTGGGCACTGCTGGCTCGCCTTCAGCTGCTGTCAACCAGCACCCCCAGCTCCTTTCCCATGGGGCTGCTTTCCAGCCACTCTGGCCCAAGCCTGGAGTGTTGCTTGGGGCTGTTGTGACCAAAGTGCAGGGCCCAGCATGTGGTCTTGTTAAACCTCATCCCCTTGGCCTAAGTCAGTGTCCAGATGTCTCTGCAGAGCCTTCTTACTCTCCAGCAGATCAACAGTGTTTTGGATTATTTTAACTGGTTGTCCAAGAAGTGACTTCCCCAGCAGCTAAGAGTAGGATTGGGTTGGTGGAAGCTGGGCTTGTGTGGCTCTGCCTGGGTGAAGTGCTGAGCCAGCTCCAGCCTGCAGTGTGGCCGAGGATGGGCTTTTCACCCTGCAGAAGTGATGGCCCTGTATGCAGGTCACTGCACATCAATGTGTGCTGGTTAACCCTTCCACTGCTCACTGGCATTCACCAGCCTCCCACTCACCCCCAGTGATGTACTCACAACTTCCTGCACCTTAAACCTGCTCTTGGCCACCTCCTTGGCACAGCTGCACACTGCTCCTTCTCCCTGACTGGCATTTCCCAGCCTAATACAAACAGGCTCTGCCCAGTTCAACAGCTGCCTCTCAGGTGATGTCCCCTGGCACAGCTGAGGGCTGTGCTTGCTGTGCACCGTCAGCTGCTACTGTCACAAAACATTGTCCCTTCCTCACTTTGGTCGCCAGTAGCAACAGGGATTTGTCCCTGCCTGGTGTTCTGACAGAAGCCCTGGGAGATTATATATAGTTTGTAGGTGAAAATCCTAGAAGTAAAGAAATTCTTCTCTTTATGGAAACAGCACAGATTTTGAAGGCTTTGAAGATCTGCCTTCCCTTTGAGGAGGGCAATGGAAGAAATCATTGAGTTTGTCTTGAATGCCTAAAGCCATTCTGGTGCTGAGAGACAGAAAATCCTGTGTGCAGCATCTGGAATAATCGATGACTCAGCAGCTTGCTTAGCCTCTCCCAGGACTCTGGCCTCACAAGCCATTGATCTTCCACCCAATATACAACACAATACAATACACCAGGTTGGAAGAGACCTTCAAGATCATCGCGTCCAACCCATCAACCAATCCAACCCACCCAAACAACTAACCCATGGCACCAAGCACCCCATCAAGTCTCCTCCTGAACACCTCCAGTGATGGTGATTCCACCACCTCCCTGTGCAGCCCATTCCAATGGGCAATCACTCTCTCTGTGTAGAACTTCTTCCTAACCTCCAGCCTAAACCTGCCGTGGCACAGCTTGAGACTGTGTCCTCTTGTTCTGGTACTGGCTGCCTGGGAGAAGAGACCAACCCCCACCTGGCTACAACCTCCCTTCAGGGAGTTGTAGAGAGCAAGAAGGTCACCCCTGAGTCTCCTCTTCTCCAGGCTAAGCAACCCCAGCTCCCTCAGCCTCTCCTCACAGGGCTTGTGTTCCAAACCCCTCCCCACCTTCGTTGCCCTTCTCTGGACACCTTCCAGCAAGTCAACCTCCTTCCTAAACTGAGGGGCCCAGACCTGGACACAGCACTCAAGGTGTGGCCTAATCAGTGCAGTGTACAGGGGCAGAATGACCTCCCTGCTCCTGCTGGCCACACTCTTCCTGATGCAGGCCAGGATGCCATTGGCCCTCTTGGCCCCCTGGGCACACTGCAGGCTCATGTTCAGCCTACCATCAACCAGCACCCCCAGGTCCCTCTCTGCCTGGCTGCTCTCAGCCACTCTGACCCCAGCCTGTAGCACTGCCTGGGGTTGCTGTGGCAAATGTGCAGAACCTGGCACTTGGATGTGTTCAATCTCCCTCCCACCCTTTCACTGGGGTTGCACCCATGATCAGTGTGCACTGACTCTGTACCGACATGGAGCCAGATGTTCATGCCTGGGAGGGGGCAGAAGACCTCCTGAGTCTCACACAGCATGGATGTTAGATGGTAAAGCAGAGCATGACCCACAGGGAAGGGTTGTGGAGGCACAAAGTGAGCAAGGGCTGCTTCAATCTCATATGATGGAATATCTTCAAGACATCCAGTGGAAGGATGATAACTCTTGCAGAATTTAGCTGCATCTGGAACTGAATCACTGAGTCACAGAATATTTCTGTCCGGAAGAGACCTCCAAGCTCATCCAGTCCAACCTTTGATCCAGCACTGAAGTGTCAACACTGAAGCACTGTTGGAAAGCCCCTGTCCTTCAAACCCTTGTGATGTCCAGACTCACCCTCACTTGAATCAAATGTCCTGTGCTGGTTTGTCAGGTTGGCATCACCGTGGCGCTGGGACGCTATTGTTGGAACTCCACCAGCACAGCCATTCCATTACTTTGGTGCTGTGTTCTGCTTATGACCTTTTTAGTGCTCTGTCACTTGAGAGATGGCCTATTCTTGTTCCTCTTGCTATTTGCAGCTTCTGAGCCCCATGGGGAAGGAATAACCACAGTGGCTATTAATGAAAATGCTGAAAGGAGCAGAACAGACTCTTGAGCTGCTTCAGTGCAGTGTATTTGTGAAGCTTAGGAGCAGCAGCAGCAGCCCTGTGGCAGTGGTGAACTCTGTTCCCACTGGAGATTCAGAGTGTTTCACCATTGTCTCACAGAATCATATAAACTCCATCTTCATCTTACTGATCCTGATTTTTCTTTTCCAGAAATTCATGTTCCTACTTATGTTCACATTTTGAGACTTCATTTCTCCCTGAAGGGAGGTTGCAGTGAGGAGGGGGCAGCCTCTGCTCCTTGGTGGCAAGGGACAGGAGCAGAGGAAATGGTTCCAAGCTGCCCCAGGGGAGGTTCAGGCTGGATGCTAAGAAATATTTCTGCCCTGGAAGGGATCTCAAACATTGGAACAGGCTGCCCAGGGCAGTGCTGGAGTCAGGCAGCTGTGGACCTGGTGCTTAGGGACAAGGTTTAGTGCTGACCCTGCAGTGCTGGGTCAAGGGCTGGACTGGATGAGCTTGGAGTTCTCTTCCAACTGGCTGTTTTCTGTGATTAGAGGGTCTCTAAGCTTGTCCTGGCACATTAGCCATGAGCAATGGCAGAGTTTATATTCCTCTGTATGTCTAATCCTATTGTCTGATCTAATCTAAAGCCTGAAGGCTTCTCACTGGGTGAAATTTGCATGTGGAAATAGAATCCAGATAAGATGCTTCTGATGTTAATATCAAAGCACTGGAGTCCAGGATGAGCACAGCCAGTTTTTGTTTCAGAAAAAGAGGAAGGCTTTTCCTTCTGTGGGATTCTGCAAACAGCAGCATGGAATGGGTCCTGCATCTGGGTCGAGGCAATCCCAGGCACAAATACAGGCTGGGCAGGGACTGGCTGGAGAGCAGCCCTGAGGAGAGAGACTTGGGGGTGCTGGGGGAGGAGAAGCTCAACAGGAGCTCTCAATGTGCGCTTGCAGCCTGGAAAGCCAATCAGATCCTGGGCTGCAGCAAGAGAAGTGTGGCCAGCAGGGCAAGGGAGGGGATTCTCCCCCTCTGCTCAGCTCTGCTGAGACCCCACCTGGAGTACTGCCTCCAGTTCTGGAGCCCCTATTCCAAGAGGGATCTGGAGGTGCTGGAACGTGTCCAGAGAAGGGCCACGAGGATGAGCAGAGGGCTGGAGCACCTCTCCTGTGAGGACAGACTGAAGGAGTTGGGGCTGTTCAGTCTGGAGAAGAGAAGGCTCCCAGGTGACCTCATTGTGGCCTTCCAGTATCTGAAGGGGGCTACAAGAAGGCTGGGGAGGGACTTCTCAGGCTATCAGGTAGTGATAGGACTGGGGGGAATGGAATGAAGCTGGAGGTGGGGAGATTCAGGCTAGATGTGAGGAGGAAGTTCTTCCCCATGAGAGTGGTGAAGCCCTGGAATGGGTTATCCAGGGAGGTGGTTGAGGCCCCGTCCCTGGAGGTGTTTAAGCCCACGCTGGATGAGGCTCTGGCCAGCCTGATGTAGTGTGGGGTGTCCCTGCCCATGGCAGGGGGGTTGGAAGTGGATCTTTGTGGTCCCTTCCAACCCTGACTGATACTATGATACTACTATGATACTATGTGTGCCAAGCCCTCCTTTTGCAGAAAGGCAGTGGGCAGTTAGGGTCCAAAGCATGGCCACCTTGAGGGGCAACTAAACTGACTGTGACAAATTCACTCCCCCACCAAACATAGCTTTGATAGCCATTGCTTACTCTCTTCATCTCATAAAAGAAAAGCAGAAAATACTCACAGGCACTGTTCTCCAGCAGTGCTTTTGCACTTCCCTGGAGTTTATGGAGGCAGCTGGCCATAGCTGGCCCCAGCCATTTCTGCCACATCTGCTGACTTTCTGGCAAAGCTGATTAAAAACATGAATCAAACGAAAAGTGCCTTGCTGCAGGGGGGTTTAGTTTAGCAATAATGGCTCCTACCCATCTCAGAGTATTCCAAACAACAACAGAAAAGTTGTAGATACCCTTAACTGCACAGCTGAAGTGGGACCTGTGTGCAGCACGTGGCCCTGAGCACAATGTTTAGACTACAGACCCCTGGTTAGTCTTTAATTTCAAGGTAAAACTATATGCATTCAGTAGCAGGCATCTTGGGGTGGTTGTTGAGGATTGCTGGAAAGAGAGGAGTGTTGGTATGCTGCAGCCACTGTTCTGAGGGCAGCTGCTGGATGTGTGCAGAGTGCAGGATTCCTTAGCTGACCGACTGTACACTGCAAAGAGCATAACAATCACATCCCATGTGTGCCAAGAACAACATCCTCACCTTGGCACCCTTGGGTGGGAACATGCTGCAGAAGCCACCTCCTTGACACGCTGGCACCTCTCATTGGGAAAAGATTTGAGCTTAGATATGTGGTTGGGTTTTACTGGTTAAGGAATTGATAACAAAGAGTATAGAAACAACCGCTAGGAGCTATAAGGGGGTTAGGGCTTCTGAGGGCATCTGCTTCTGTCAGTTAGCTAATTCTGGTTAGGGCTTCAGTGTAGGGATGCTGCCAGGGATATGCTCAGGACTTCTACTAGTTGCTTCATCTGTTAAGGGCTTCTGGGACTTCTGCTGTTAAGGACACTCTGAGACTCTGTAATGCTGGGGATTCTACAAGGCAGCGATAAAGGACTTCTGGGACTCTGCTCTCTATACAGCAGTGGGGTTCAGGCCTGCGTTCATCACCCAGTGGCCCTCAAACTGGGAGAACAACAATGGTAGGCAGGGGAAGGATAAGAGCAATAACAAAAGCTGGCAGGGCAGAAGCCTGGTTAGGGCCAAAGCTACTTGATGAGGAAAGGCAGATATCTATAAACAAAGTACATGAGATGTAGAAGCTGATATGGAGAGAAGGTAGTGTGAAAAGTGTGCTCTGTGAGCCCAATGAAAACATATGGCTTGAGCTCTGGGTCCGTGTACTGCAATTATCACTGAAAGTTAGCTGGAGATTTTCCTCCCATAGCAAAAGCTAAAAATATCCCTTTCCCCCCCCAAATCAAGAAAACTACAGAATCTGCAGGAGTCCTTTTGCAGCACAGTCCCCTGAGAAAGAAAGGGAGAGGGTGAGACACCCCTGACATTCAGCAGAGGAATGCCAGCTATGCCTCTTCCTTGCCAAGCCCAAATCTGCCTCTTGTGAGAATGCTGCTGGATTGGTAGCATTCGGCACCAAGGAATTCGTGCTCAGGAAGCCGCTGGTGGCTATGAGCTGATCCCAGGGTCCAGAGGGAAGTAAACAGCTCCCAACGTTCCAGGAGGACCCTTTACCCTTTCTCCAAAGTTATTTGTGCTTCTTGTTTGTCCTAATCAAAGCCAGAAGACTTGTGTCTGTTAGCCAAAGGAAGAAGGCCCCTGCCTCACGTAGGTGCTGGGATTCTCACAGCACCTGGGCTGGGTTCCATCTTCTCACACTTCATGGGTTGGGACCTTGCTAGGCAGTTTTGACTCTTCCACAGTGAGACCCCATAAGGCACAATGAGGATGAGTGCAGTGGCTGCTGATGGAAGCAGTAGTCCATCTGCTTTACAGCTTCTGTGACACAAGACACAAGGTTAGCAGACAGACACAAGGAAGGACAAGAAGCACAGTGATGGCTGCAGCGTGGACAGAGAAGGGCAACAAAGCTGGGGAAGGGTCTGGAGAACAGGGCTGGGGAGGAGCAGCTGAGGGAGCTGGGGGTGTTGAGCCTGGAAAAAAAGAGGCTGAAGAGAAACCTCATTGCTCTCTACAGCTCCCCAGAATGAGGTTACAGTGGGGTGGGCTTGGTCTCTTCTCCCTAATATCAGGTGACAGAATGAGGAAATGGCCTGAAATTGTGCCAGGGGAAGTTTAGGCTGGAGATTAGGAAAAATTTCTTTCCAGAAAGAGTGGGCAGGGATTGGAACAGGCTGCCCAGGGAGCTGGTAGAGTCACCATCCCTGGAGGTGTTCAAGGAATGTGTGGCCATGGCATCTGGGGCCATGGTTTGATGGCCAAGGTGGTGCTGGGTTGAGGGTTGAATCACAGAATCACTGAATCACAGAATCACCAAGACTTGAAGTGACCTCAAAGATAATCAAGTCCAACCTGTCACCACAGACCCCATGAATAAACCATGGCACCAAGTGCCACATCCAATCCCCTATTCAACACCTCCAGGGATGGTGACTCCACCACCTCCCTGGGCAGCACATCCCAATGGCCAATGACTCTCTTGGTGAAGAACTTACTCCTCACCTCCAGCCTAAACTTCCCCTGGTGCAGCTTGAGACTGTGTCCTCTTGTTCTGGTGCTGGTTGCCTGGGAGAAGAGACCAACTCCCTCCTGGCTGCAACCTCCCTTCAGGGAGTTGTAGACAGCAATAAGGTCTCCCCTGAGCCTCCTCTTCTCCAGGCTAAGCAACCCCAGCTCCCTCAGCCTCTCCTCACAGGGCTGTGCTCAAGGCCTTTCCCCAGCCTCGTTGCCCTTCTCTGCACATGTTCAAGAGTCTCAATGTCCTTCTTAAACTAAGGAGCCCAGAATTGGACACAGGACTAAAGATGTGGCCTAACCAGTGCTGAGCACAGGGCAGAATGACTTCCCTGCTCCTGCTGGCCACATTGTTCCTGATGCAGGCCAGGATGCCATTGGCCTTCTTGGCCGCCTGGGCACAAGTGGCCAATTGGACACAATGATCTCAGAGGGCTTTTCCATCTGAAACAGTGCCATGATTCTAAGGTTTCCTGCCCGTCCTAAAGCTACTCCAAAGGCTGTTCAGCCTCGTGTGAAGGGTCTGTGTGCTGAGGGATTAGCTTCCAGGTGTGCATGCCTTGCAGCACCTGCCGGAGCCCGGGGCATACAGGTGGCACAGCTAACACTGGGCACCTTCGTTAAATGGGATGGGCTGCTGCGGTGCTGCTCAGGTGGAGGGCTGCAGAGGCTTTCTGTGACACTGCAGGTGAAGTCCTCAGCACAGGAAGGAATTGAGTAAATTGAGAGCAATGCTCTGCAAAGCATCTAGAACTCAGGCTTGAGGCCTTCTGAGGCGGGGAACCTGGGAACATATTCTGTGTTACAAACCCACCAGCACCACCCCATCTCAGCTGCTTTCATGTAACTTTGCATTTTCATGGAATCATAGAATGGGTTAGGATGGAAGGAACCTTAAACATCATCCTGTTCCAACCCCCTGTCATGGGCAGGGACACCTCCCACCAGCCCAGGTTGCTCAGGGCCTCATCCAGCCTGGCCTTGAACACCTCCAGGCAGGAGGCAGCCACAGCCTCCCTGGGCAACCTGTGCCAGTGTCTCCCCACCCTCACTCCAAAGAATTTCTTCCTCATCTCCAGTCTCAATCTTGTCTCTTCCAGCTCAGAGCCATTGTCCCTCATCCTGTCACTGCCAGCCTTTGTCCAAAGTCCCTCCCCAGCTCTCCTGGAGCCCCTTCAGGTACTGGGAGGCTGCTCTGAGGTCTCTCTGGAGCCTTCTCTTCTCCAGGCTGAACAGCCTCAATTCTCCAAGCCTGTCCCCATAGGGAAGGTTCTCCAGCCCTCGGATCATCTTTGTAGCCTCATCTAGATCCTCTTCAACTGTTCCATGTCCTTCTTGTGCTGGGGGCCCCAGAGCTGGACTTTTCCCCAGACTGGAATTTTCAGTCCCCTGGTGTGTTTTACGGTACCTGAGAAAGGGCTCCTGAAAGGGCTTGGCTGCAGCATGCTGCTCTGTGGAGCGCTGGCAGTCTGCCTCCTGCTTTTGTTTTGTAGTTGGTGATTGTCATACCTCAGAAACTGGATTGAACACCAGCAAAGAGCAAACTGCACAATTTTCTAATATTTCTTCCCATCATGAAGAAATGTCCTAGAAAAGACTTGGCAAGGAGCCACCCCAAATCCCACTGCCCTGCTATTGCTCTGAGACGAGGCAAGCGATCAGAGTGCTCAGAGCAAGCTGATTCCTCCTTGGGATCTGGGTGATTTGGCCTCTGCATGTTGTCTAGCTCTTCATGCCCCATGTCCTCAGGTGTTACTGGGTGCTGTGGAAGTCTGTGAAGCCTCCAGATGTCCACCCTCTAGTTAGCAGCTGTACCCAGATGTGAGGCACAGCCTTCTCCTCCTCAGGCTGTGTAATTTCTGTTCCATCCCTAAGTCTCTCCTCCTGCTGGCATCTCCTGCTTGCAGGGCAGGATCAGGACATGCTGCGTTTCTGCCTGGCATTCTATCAGGTTGCTAGGGAGACAGTCATCTGGCTGCACTTTCCACTCCAGGTGTTTGGACCTGACTCCTTCAAGAAACAGTCAGGGCTGGGATTTTTTTCCCTTTCAGCTGTAAGTCATTCCCAAGAAACACATCCCCCTCCCCCTGACCTCCCCTCTTGTTTCTCTCAGCATTTTGAAAGCCCTGGGGAATGGCCTGGGATGGGGAGTTTGATGGCCTGGACTAGGATTGCTCCTGGGAAGGAGGAGAACTCTGCCACAGCTCTGAGTCTCCAAACCCACACATCAAGATTTTTACTCAAGACAAGGGTTGTGTCCTGGCACAACCCTTTCAGTCGCCCTTCCCTTTCAAAGGAGCTACAGCATGACACGGGGTGACAATGGTGTCCTGGGATGTGTTCAAAAGAGTGTGGCCAGCAGATTGAGGGAAGGTCTCCACCCTCTCTACTCAGCCCTAGTTAGACCACACCTGGAATACTGTGTACAGTTCTGGCCTCCCCAGTTCAAGAGGGACAGGAAACTGCTTGAGAGAGGACGATGAAGGGACTGGAGTATCTCTCTTGCAAAGAAAGAGTGAGAGACCTGGGGTTGTTTAGTCTGGAGAAGAGAAGGCTGAGAGAGGACCTTACCAACTATCTGCAGGATGGCTGTCAGGAGGATGCAGCCAGGCTCTTTTCAGTGGTATCGAGGGACGGGATGAGGGACAACTGATGTAAACTCAATAACAGGGAATTCCACCTCAGCATGAGAAGAAACTTCTTTGGTGTGAAGGTGCTGGAGCCCTGGGGCGAGCTGCCCAGAGAGGTTGTGGAGTCTCCTTCTCTGGAGACTTGTAAAACCCACCTGGATGCTTTCCTGTGCGAGCTGCCCTGGGTGATGCTGCTCTGGCAGGGGGGTTGGACTGCGTGATCTCTGGAGGTCCCTTCCAAGCCCCACCACTCTGTGATTCTGAGACATGTTTGCTCGGTTGTAGGGTGGATAAGGGCTGGAAACCAGGTGTGTAACCAATTCCCTTTTCCTTTTTGGCTTATCCTTGGCCGTGAGAAATTTCTCTATCATTTCATGGTCATGAGGAAATGAAATCCTAGGAACTCTGTCAGCCCCATCTTCCTTCCATTTACTGCTTCCCCAAGTCCTACCCGGTTTGATAAGGTTTTTTCAGGCTAATTCTGTATCTGGAAAATGAGATGCTGCAAGGCAGATGATGCTGCTTGTCTGGGAGCATCCTGAAACCATCCGCAGCTTTACAAACACAGCTCCCTGGTTTGGAGTACAATACAATACAATACAATACAATACACCAGGTTGGAAGAGACCTTCAAGATCATCGCGTCCAACCCATCAAACAATCCAACCCACCCAACAACTAGACCATACAGCCAAGCACCCCATCAAGTCTTCTCCTGAACACCTCCTGTGAAGGTGAGTATGTGCAGTTAAAGCAACCTGACACCCAGAAATATTCAGGAGACTCATACTCACTGAGGAAGAAGGAGATGTTGCTACAGAGGAGGGGGGGAAAGGCAGAAAATACACATCACTAGGCAAGGGTGGGCAGATATTTTCATGTGTATGCCCAAAGTGGGAGACAGTGAGAAGCTAGGCAAAGAAGACTGCTGTTCTGTGACACTATGGCAAGGACGTTCTGTGAAGGCAAGGATGACAGCAGAGCGTAGCAACTAGTTCCAGCAGAGGGACAGAGACAATGCTGAAAGCACCACTGGGTTTGGAATGCATTTTGGGCTAAGAATACATGTTGCTAGGAAACTTTTATATTAAAAGGCATTAATCTTGATACCTTGGGAACACAGTAATAGCTTTTCCTCTCTGCTAGGGAAGCTCTTTTAATGTCAGTCCTGACGTTACTTAGCTAAATAATATGCAAGGGGCAGGAAAATACCTTCAGCTATCTTGGGCAGAGATTCAAATCTAACAGGGGTTTGAGATAGCTTGCAGGGTTTAACTGAGCTGTAGTCATCCTAGTCTGACTAAACCAAAGACTGCTGAACACAGATGACCACATTTTGTTATATGGAAGAAGAATGGAAGCATGCCTGGGGAAAGGTCTGGTTAGCCCAGCCCAGATGATGACTTTGGCTTACAGGAAGGTCAACAGGCTGCAGTTCACTAGATCCCTGCAGCTTATTGTCACCCACAGGCTTTCCAGCTGGGCCCAGCAGGCCTCCCCCAAGGCCTCCCCCAGTCAAGCCTCCCCCAGCCCCACCCCAGGCCTCAGCAGGGCTCCCTGCCCCACACCAAGACAAGGCGACCAGGCTTCAGTGCCCCCTGCAGCTGGACTACTGTGCCTCAGCTGAACATAGCTTTCCAGCAAGGCTGCACTCCCACACAGAGCAAAGAGAAGGCAGCAGTCCTGGAGAGAGGAGAGAGGAAGAGAGAGAACTGGCTGGGAGGTCTCTTTATGGGATGGAATAACAAATTACAACATCCTGTGCCCACCCTCTGGGATGCACTGTCTGCCCCCTTGGGCTCTCTGGTCCCCTGGAGGAATTGATCTGGGTGGTAGGACAGTTAGTCCCTAACCTGCCACACAAGTCTTCATAGCTCATAGAAACTTCCAAATCTCCTGGGCCAGTTTCTAAGAGGTTTCTCCTGCTTTTGCTGAGGTTAGAAATCTGCTTCCTGAGCAGAGGAATCTTCAGAGAAGAGTGCAGCTAGTTATGGGATTCTCTGCTCAAAGGAGGTATGCAAATCTGGTTCTGGTCATTCCTAACCCTAATCCTTTAAGATGATACTACCTGTTTTTCTCATGTGCTTTACCTGCATTTTTCTTCACTCCTTCCAATGTGTTTGTTGTTCTTTTTTCCCCTCAGGATTTTTCCTTCCTTCCCTCCCTGGTTTGAGGGTAGCTGCCAGCCCAGCAGTCCTTGACTGAGGTGATCATAAGCCAGCATCTTGAGATGCCTGGTGATTGCAGCAGCAGCTGCATCACTTCCCTCTCCTGCTGCCATGCTCTCCACTGCACCAACCCAGTCCCCTGGGGATCTGCACAGTCAGCCAAAGTTACTGGGTGTATTATCTCAGCCTGTGTCCTGAGCACACTGAAGGTCTATCTGACTTTGAAAAAAAAAACCCCAAAGCTCTACTGATTAGGGTTAGTTCTAATGGACTTCCATCAGTAGTGTCACTCTGTGACACCCTCCCAGGGTACTGAGAGCTTTCCCATAGTGTGTTCAGCCTCAATCTCATCACGTGTGGCACTGAGGACAGAGATCTGCCCTTCTGCCTGGCACCTCCAGAGTGCAGGGAGTTCTGCTCTGGGGGAGCACTGCAATTCTGAACAACTCACTGAGAGGGGGAAGTGCTGCATCAGGACTGACAGGAAACCTTGTTGAATGAACCTAGAAGTAACATCCTTGGAGTGCTCTGCAATGAAGGGGTTGGTTGGTTGGTTGTTAATGCAGGAAGGCTACCTCAGCTAAATGCAGCTGGAAAAAGCAGACAAGCTTTTGGACTCATGTTAACCATCACTTAAGACCTGTGCAGTAAAAGCAGACTGGAAAAGGCAATCTGAACCTGTGGGATGCAGTAGAGCTTCTGAAGGTGCTCCTCCCTTGAGGATCAAGGCTGCCAGTTAGCCCCTGTGGTATGCTGCTGTCTCAGCTTCTCTTGAATGGTATAGAACCATAGAGTGGGTTGGGTTGGAAAGGACCTTTAGAGGTTATCCAGCACAACCTCCCTGCAGTAAGCAGAGACATCTGCAACTAGAGCAGGTTGCTCAGAGCCCCAAACAACCTGACCTGGAATGGTTCCAGGGATGGTGCTTCTCCCAGCTCTCTGGGCAACCTGGGCCAGTATTTCACCACAGCCTCAGTGTGAAAAATTGCTTCCTTGTATACAGCCTGAATCTCCCTCTTTTCATTTAAAATCATTACCACTTGTCCTGTCACAACAGACTCTTTTTAGGACTTTTTAGAGTCCCTCCCATCTTTTTTTATCTGCCCCTTTAAGCACTGAAAGACCACCAGAAGGTCTCCCCGGAGCCTTGTCTCCTGCAGGTTGAACAATCCCAGCTCTCTCAGCCTGGTCTCACAGCAGAGGGTTTCCAGCCTTAGATTATTTTTGTGGCCTCCCCTTGCCTGCTCTAACAGGTCCCTGTCTGTCCTGTGCTGAGGGCTCCAGATCTGTCACCAGCACTGCAGGTGTGGCCTCAGCAGAGTGCAGCAGAGGGGCAGAATCCCTCCCTTGACCTGCTGTCCAGGACATGGTTGGCTGCTGGCCTATGGGCTCACATTGCCAGCTCCTGTCCAGCTTTTCACCCACCAGTAGCCTCAAGTCCTCTTCTGCAGGGCTGCTCTCAATCCCGTCATTCCCCAACCTGTGTTGATACCAAGGAATGCTGAAATCCCAGCACGAGACATTGCACCTGGCCTTGTCGAACCTCGTGTTGTTCACATGGACCCACTCCTCCAGCTTGATCAGCTCCCTCTGCATAGATCCTCTCTCTCAGGTGTGTCACCTGCACTGCTCAGCTTGGTGTCATCTGCTGACTTGCTGAGGCTGCCCTCAGTCCTGCTGCCTGTGATCCTGATGGAGATGTTAACCAGCGCTGGTCCCAGCGCAGGCTGCCGGCTGCTCTTCCCGGTGTCTGCAGACAGGGACGTGGGTCAGCTGAACGTCTGGAAGCCTTGCAGGACAGGAAACATCTTTGCCTTCCGTGGTGGTAGCGCTGTGCATGTCCTGGCTGACCTGCTGCAGGAACCCTGCTGTTAGTCTCCCAGATGTGCACTGGTTCTGCAGGCAGCCATGGCACAGCTAACCTCAGTAATGGGATGGAAGAGTGAACTTGGTGCTGCAGGCTCACCAGCTGAGCATCGTATGAGCAATCACATTGCACAGCAGCTTTCCCCCAGTGCTCTGCTCACCTTCCATGGATGAGGTAGAGAACAGAGGTGGCTGTGTACTGAGCTGTGGTGGGCTAAAGGGAGATGGCAAATCACCTGTGAAAGCCTTCTGGTAACACCTTCTCTCTTGTGCCACTTGGTGGAGCTTAGTGATTTTGGCTGCCACGTACATGGGCTTGCAAACGTGCTCTGGGGTTACCCAATCGCCTGTCAGAGTGGCTTGGAAACGAACCAAATCCCTGCTAAGGAAGTAAAACCAGAAGTGCACTGTAAGCTCGACCCAACGAGATGCTGCTGGTCATGGAACAGAATCACAGAATGGTCTGGGTTGGAAGGGACTTTTAAAGATTGCCTGGTTCCAACCCTCCTGCCAATGGGCAGAGGCACCTCCCACGAGACTATGGATCAGATTCCCAGGTGCTGATGAATTTGGTGATCACCCTTTCTCATCCTCAAAGCACTAAGATACATGAGGGGTCATCATTTTAGAGAAAAACCTTCAAACACAGACTTAGGATCTTGGCATTAGTGAGACACAGGATGAGGGAAGGGCAGAATTATGCCATGCTTGGGTTATTCTTTCAGATTTAAAATAAAGGGTTGAGGTTTAAATATTAGCTTCCCTTGCAGAACTTTGGGAATGTGAGGATGCATCTGGGTGAAAGACCTCACATGTGTTTGATTTGGGTCTGTTCTGCCTGGAGAAGGCTCCAGGGGGACCTTAGAGCTGTGTTTCAATATCTGCAGGGGACCTACAGGCAGGATGGGGAGGGACTGTTCAGCAGGGCTGTGGGGATAGGATGAGAGTCAATGCTTTGAAACTGAGCAGGGCAGAGTTAGGTTGGACATGAGGAGGAAGTTCTGCACATTCAAGATCAGCCTTGATGTGTCCCTGGGCATCCTGCTCTGGTTGGAAGTGTCCCTGCTGACTGCAGGAGGTTGGGCAAGATGCCCTTTGATGATCCCTTCCAACCCACTGCAATCTGTGAACCTGTGAATGTGTCTTCTCCTCAGCAAGCACGTGTCCAGTGACCAGATCAACAGCTGAATGGAGAAAGGAGGACACCAGACACTGCCTGTCCTGCCTTCAATCCAATCAGTAACCAGTCAGGGCAACAGCTTCAACCCAATCCATAGTTAGTCAGGGAACAGCTTCAATCCAATCAATAACTAGTCAGGGAATAGTTTCAACCCAATCCATAACTAGTCAGGGCAATATCTTCAATCCAATCCATAATTAGTCAGGGCAATAGCTTCAACCCAATCCATAATTAGTCAGGGAACAGCTTCAATCCAATCCGTAGCTAGTCAGGGAATAGTTTAAATCCAATCCATAACTAGTCAGGGAATAGTTTCAACCCAATCCATAATTAGTCAGGGCAATAGCTTCAACCCAATCCATAGCTAGTCAGGGAATAGCTTCAATCCAATCCATAATTAGTCAGGGGAATAAAGCCAGGACTGGGACCTTGGCTAATCACATGCTCAGCCACACTACTGGTGCTCAGAGCCTGTCTGGAAATTGTTCCAGTTTGAATATTACTTGATAAATAGAAAGTTTTTGAGAGCATTCCAGAATATAGGAGGCTGGACAATCCCAGAGGGGTTGGACAAGATACTACAAAACCCCTGTTCATCCCACCCCATTTGCCTGCCAGTGCTGTGTATTTGCAGTCACACTGTGTTATTTCTCTCCTGTTTTTCCTCTTTGCTCCCTTCTGAACTTTGCCTTTTCTTCTCTCACACCAACCACTGTTTGGGTTACCAGTGGGGGAGGTAAGGCCCCATGGGCCTCAGGCTGAGCTGTGCAGGGGCTTTGTCCAGGGGCTTTGCCCAGCAGAGTAGCTGGACTGCTCTCTGGTTGTATACATTTGTGTATGTTAGTAGCTTTCATAGTTAGCCTACTTTTGTAAATATGAATCCCATTGCATTTCCAAATTCTGTGTGTAGTGTGGTCATTTCCCCTTCTGGGGCAAGGTCCATGTTCTGTCTGGTGTCAGACCAGCACAGAAATTCACACCAGTGCTACACCAATGTGGCTGTTACTGTCTGAACTCTGGGGTTAGATAGGGGTTAGCTGCTTTACAGATTGTCCTGAGCCCCATCATGGAAAGTTTGCCTGATGCTTCCTTTGTTCTAAATTAGCAAGCAAAGGATGTTGCCCAATGAATGCTGTCTGGTGTTTGGGGGACACTGAATTTTGACATCTGAATGTCAGGCCTTGGAGTTTGGGACCCAAAATGAGATGCACTGCTGTCAGCTTTGTAGGTGTGCTGTAACTGGCAGGCCTCAAGGATTCCTCTTAATCCTTGCTAAGGCAGGATGCCTGCTGTCTGAGCAGAGCTGTGACACACAATGCAGCCTCTTTGCTGGTGTCAGGGAAGAGGAGGAAACAGAAAGGAAGGATTCAGTCCTGAAGTCTGTTCTCTGCAGCCCTAGGTGTCTCCTGTGTAGGTGGCTCAGGAGTGCCAGCAGCTTTTCTGGCTTCCTCTTAGGAACTGGAAGCAGCAGCTGTGGCTTCCTGTCAGCGTGGTATTACCATGATTCCTTTTGTGTTGTGTTGGACTGACAGATGAGAGGGAAGACTTTGACACAGCAGTATGCCAGTCACAGGTACCAGGTGCTGAGAACCGGTAGTGCATTGATGTTCTTCTGGCGTGGCAGCTGGCAAGGCAGGAGAGGAAGAGCAAAATTCTGCTAGGAGCTCTGAAAGGAATCCAGCCACAAGCGGCCAGTGGCTGGTGTCCAGTGCCTGTGCAGTGCTCACTGCAGGGCAGAAAGCAGCACAGGTCATCCTGCCCAGGACAACGCAGCTTGCACAGGGAGTAGGCTTCCTCAAGAGATGAGATGTAAATACTGTCACAGCATCACAGAATGGCAGGGGCTGGAAGGCCCCTCTGGGGATCATCCAGTCCAGGCACCCTGCCAAAGCAGGGCACCCACAGCAGCTTGCTCAGGATCACAGTGACCAGGGGAGTTTGGAATCTCTCCAGAAAAGGAGACTCCAAAACCTCTCTGGACAGCCTGCTCCAGGGCTCCAGCACCCTCACAACAAAGTTTCTCCATATGTTTTGCCCTGGGACAAAACCCTTCAGATAGATCCTCCTGGGTTCCAGGTTGTACCTGTTGTCCCTTGACCTGTCTATGGCCCCCTCCTCTTGCTTCCCACCCTTTAGCTCTTGCTGAGCATTGATCAGATCCCTCAGGCATTGATAAGATCCCTCTTCTCCAGGGCTCTCAGCCTTTTCTCCTCACAGAGATTCTCCAGTCACCTCACCACCTTTGTAGCCCCCACTGGACTCTCCAATAATTCCCTATCCCTCTTGAACTGGGGAGCCCAGAACTGGACACAGTATTCCAGATGTAGCATCACCAGGGCAGAGTACTGAAGGAGAAGAACCTCCCTGCACCTGCTGGCCATATTCACCTTAATGCACCCCAGGACACCGTTGACATTCTTGGCTATGAGGTCTCATTGCTGGCTTGTGGCCATCCTGTTGTCCACCAGCACTCCCAGGTCTTTCTCTGTGGAGCTGCTTTCCAGCAGGTCAGCCCCTGACCTGTACTGGTGTGGGGAGTTGTTCCTCCTCAGATGCAGAACTCTGCACTCAGCCTGTTTGAACTTCATGAGGTTCCCCTCAGCCCAACTCTCCAGCCTGTACAGGTAGGCAATGACACTCCTGGTGCACCTGGCCATGTCTCTTGTATCGTCCCCACGCCCTGGCCATGCATTATCTCCATTGATGAACCTGGGCTGAGTTCAAAGCACTGTGACCAGCAGGAGGAGGGAGATGATTCTGCCCATTTGCTGTCCTGAGACTCCACCTGCAGCACTTCCTCCAGATCTGGGGCCCCCAGCACAAGAAGGACCTGGAGTTGCTGGAGAAGGAGACCACAAAGATGATCAAGAGGGTTGGAGCACCTCCCCTATGGGAACAGGCTGCGAGAGTTAGGATAACCAAGCCCAGAGAAGAGAAGGCTCCAGAGAGACGACAGAGCAGCCTTCCAGTACCTGAAGGGCTCCAGGAGAACTGGAGAGGGACTTTTGACAAGGGTTAGGAGTGCCAGGATGAGGGACAATGGCTTTGAGCTGGGAGAGGGGAAACTGAGACCGGACATGAGGAAGAAATTCTTTGGAGTGAGGGTGGGGAGACACTGGCACAGGTTGCCCAGGGAGGCTGTGGATGTCCCCTCCCTGGAGGCGTTCAAGGCCAGGCTGGGTGAGGCCTTGAGCAACCTGGGCTGGTGGGAGGTGTCCCTGCCCATGGCAGGGTGGTGGAACTGGATCATTTTTAGGGTCACTTCCATCCCAACCCATTCTATGAATCTATGAACCCCTATTACCCAGACTGGACTGCCTGGTTACTAATGGTCCTCTACCATCCAGCAGCCCAGTCAGGACTGAAGGGCCAGATGATGTACTTTAGTCACCTGAGAGAGCTCCTTGTCCTTCCTGTGACTCCTCAAGCAGGCTTGCAGCTCTGTGGTGACACCTCTCAGGAAGTCAATGGTGTATGCTACTTACTTTAAGATGAAGGGTCAGTGTGCTCAGTGGGACACTTCTCATGGCAAGGGTGGAGGCTCTTTGCAGCATCGGCGTTGACTCTTCAGGTGCTTTGTTTCCATCTCTGTGTGGCATAGTCTCTACATTACTTTCTTAGGTAGTTTGCCTTTGCAAATATTGGTTTTAGTTGGAGTTAATGCCAGAGTAGACACTCTTCTGACTTGCTGCTGGTGGTGTTTAGTCACTGGATCCAGTTAGACAAATAGACACAATCCTCATACCAGGGTGCTGGTCCTCACTCCCCTTTGTAAGGGCAACCTTGTCACTTGAACTCTCACTGCACAAAAGGAGAGGTTTGTGCTGAGGTTCTGTGCTCTCATCACTTCTTCAGCTCCTAAGAAAAAGCAGGATGGAGGAGCTAAGCACAAGGAGCAGCACTGCACAGCCAGCATCTCAGCAGATGTTCCTGCTGGACTTACAAGAGTCTCTGCCCCATTTTTCGTGTCAGGAGTAATGGCAGTGCCATTGTGCCTTACCTCTGCCTGCTTTGCAACACAATGTGTCAGATGGGCTTTTTGATAAAATATAGCTTAAAAACAAAGAGGAAAGGGCTATTCCCTTGCTCAACATAAAGATTAACACCTTGAAAGTCTCGACTGTGCTCTGAAGTGCCATGTTTGACCCATTGATTTGGTCTCTTTTGCTCCATTCCTCACTTTGATCTAACCCTTGCTTTGCTCTATCCATTTATTTTCTTTTCATTGTAAAGGTGTTGCAGGGATGGTAGCAGAAAAGGACAGGAGAAGAGGGAGAAAGGTTTTGGAAAATAGCAAAGTGCTGTTTGACCTCTTGCAACCCTGGTGGCCACACGGAAGCGCTGGGGAATTAATTGGGTACTTGGTTTGAGCTTGTTGCAGGCTCGAAGCCATCGTTTGGTGGCAAACAAAAGCAGCTGAATAATTAAATACAAACCTCTTCATTGCACAGCGATTCCAGCCCAACTATTAATCATCAGTCAGGTTTGGGGCTGGGAAAGGTGATGCTCTGCCTGGCTGAAAATGAACCTCTGCTTCCCAACCTGGCATAGAGAAATGGTGCTCCATGTAAATATAACCAACCGTGCGCTGTGGCCTTGCTGACTCAGCTGTCCTTCAGGGGGCCTGAAGACAGCCCCCTGTCTACAGCTGTTTCTTGGGCAGAGGAGCAGGGGACACACCTCAATAAATCCATAAGGCAGTGAAGACACTGTCCATTAAGTTCTCTGCAGCAGGATTAAGTCTGTTTATTTTAAGGACTCTGTGAGGTAATGCTCTGGCACATGGCTCTGGGCTGTCTGAGCCCCTGTGAAAAGCTGTGGGAGCTGGACACACGGAAGATTGTCATGCACATTAGGATGACCCCGGGGTCATACCTGAGGGCAAGCAGAGGTCAGTGGAGTTTGTGCCCTGCTGAGGCAGGTGGTGCACATCTTCCCCACACCTTGCTGCCTGGCTGGCTGTACCTGCTGGGTGAGTCTGGCACTTTGACAGATGCCTCTCCACACACTGCCCAGGGGCCTATATTAACTCCATGATTGAACTATTGCACCTAGAAACAAACAGAACAGAAGAGAGAGACCTAGCTGAGAAAATGATGTGAGACTGGGGGTTTAATTGCTGTTGTGGCTCTGTCAGAGCAAACACCGTTGTGCATAGCTGAGCACCAGGGCGGGGGACATGTGCAGCACTGCGAGCACGCCCTGGGTAGGTGCCTGACCTGCTTTAGAATCAAGCCATACATGACACAAAACCCAAGCTCATGAAGAGCTGAAGGCCAGCACAAATATTTCCACAGTGTCCTGCAAACACTGCTTCTAAACAAATAGATTTCTCAGTATCTGAGAACTGCAAAGTCAAGCTGTTAATGCGAACTGGACTAAACTCCCTCACTCCCAGCTAACAGATATGGAAAGGAGATAAGGGCTGTTATCAGGGGAAATGCTGCTGCTTCTGCCTTTCACAACCAGCACTTGCTGTTGACTTGGACAAGCTGTCCTGCTCCCAGTCTGTTAGTGGCTGACTGTTCCTGACAGCAGCCAGCAGTGGCGAGGGGAGTCACAGACAGCAGGGTGCTGATCTGCTGTCAGGTGGAAACATCCATCTGTCCTCCGGGGGTGGTCTCTGGCTCCTTCAGCTCCTGGCATGGACAAAGAATTGCATCCAGCAGAAGAGCAGTTTGGCTTCCTATGTACAGAGAATGGTTCTCCAAAGCAGACTCGATAAAGGTGGTCTGAGGTGGCCCCTTCCCTAGCTTTTGGTTGAAATGTGCTGTAGTTCACAATGCCAAGCACATGCCACTGAGTCTGCTGCCAGCCTGCTCTGCTAATGCTCAAACCGTCAGGAAAACCACAACTGTTTGGCTTTCTCTATGCCCTTGGACAAGAATGCACCCTAATGGAGTATGCTGCATGTCCGTCTGAAATCAGGATGGTAGAAGAACCAGTAATGTGTTTCTGTTCTGGGTAAATTGAGGCAGAAGTTGCTGCTGCCATTCAGTGAGACCTGGGCAGGTGCTGGGCAGAGGTGAACCTCGTGAAGTTCAGCCAGGGCAAGTGTAGGGCCCTGGCCCTGGGGAAGGAATAACTCCCTGCACCAGTACAGGTGAGGGGTTGACCTGCTGGAAAGCAGCTTCCTAGAGAGGGACCTGGGAGTGCTGGTGATCAACAAGTTCCCCATGAGCCAGCAGCGTGCCCTTGTCTCCAAGAAGGCCAATGGTGTCTTGGGATTCATTAAGAAAAGCGTGACCAGCAGGTTATGGGAGGTTCTTCTCTCCCTCTGCTCTACCCCAGTGGGGCCACAGCTGGTGTAATGGGTCTAATTTTGGGCTTCCCAGTTCAAGAGAGACAGGGAATTATTGGAGAGTCGAGCAGGGACTACAAAGCTGCTGAGGGGCCTGGAGCAGCTCTGTGAGGAGCAAAGGCTGAGAGCCCAGGGGCTGAGAGCCTGCAGAAGAGCAGCCCCAGAGGGGAGCTGAGCAATGCTCAGCAAGAGCTAAAGGAGCTGTGGGGGACAAGAGGCTGGGGCCAGACTCTGTCAGTGGTGCCCAGAGACAGGACAAGGGGCAATAGGCACGAACTGGAACCCAGGAGGTGCCATCTGAACATGAGGAGAAATTTTGGTGTGAGGGTGCTGGAGGCCTGGAGCAGGCTGCCCAGAGAGGCTGTGGAGTCTTCTTTTCAGAAGAGATTCCAAAGCCCCTCTGGCCATTGTGCTCCTGGGCAAGCTGCTGTGGGTGCCCTGCTTTAGCAGGGGTTGGACTGGATGATCTCCAGAGGTGCCTTCCAGCCCCCTCTAGTTTGCAGTTTGGTGAAATTGAGTGCCAGGCAGCCAGAAATAACTTTCCTTTTAATTAATTACTTTTCAGTTAAGGATGATTAAATAAGGACGATTAAACCCCCCATTTTAACATGATAGGCCAGGAGGTTATTTAAATATAATCTCTGATGTTTTAATTTTAACAAGCCCAGTTGAGGACTGCTCTAGTGCAGCGCTATGGACAGATTCCAGCTTTCAGTGCTTTGTTTTAGGAGGTGTTCAAATCCATCCTAGGAGCAGTGGTGGTAGCACAAACCCCAGGGCTGTGTGAGGTACAGCCGGGCTGCCTACTTCTAGTTCTTCACACGGGGCTCCTCTGACCACTGACAGAGCCTTAACAATCAGAAAGCAGTGCAAGTTACTAAGAGAAAAGCAGGGATGGTTAAGAGCTGTGACACCTTCTCCTGGGTATTACATAAATGACCTAGAACTCTCTTCTCAGATAGAGAAATTACCACCTCCACACAGGAAAAGAAAAAGGGGGGTGGGGGGTGGGGTGGGGGGAAGATTCAGGCTAATGAGAGGACTAAAAGCAGCAGATGACATTTTGCTCTGCAGGTGGACAGAAGAAAATGGCAATGTTCTAGAGATGACCAAACACCAAACTCTGAAACCTGAAGGGAAAAACGTGTTTTTTTAAAAAAAGGAAGAAAGGAGACTTGATTCTCTCATTTCCCTTTCACTGCCAGGACTTCTTTGGAGGAGAGGAAGCGTCTTTACATGTGAGGACAGCATCATGAGCCAGCCTTGGGAGGACGCACACTGCAGAGCTGCACGGGTCACCCCTGACCAGCCCTCAGTGCTGAGCAAGTGAAGCAGGACCTGTCCTCACAACAGCTTTCTTGTGGCTGAGCTCCCTCTGGTACTTGCTGTGCTGTCCTTGCTGAGATGGCACCTCCTGCTCTCCCTGTGCCTAGCTGGCTACTGAGAAATCAACAGAGTTTGTGTGTCACAACCTTAGCCATGCCCTGCTGCCAAGTGCTTTCAATCCATTTACACAGATGATTTTCAACAGTATGTAAACAGAAAGAAAAAGCTTCTACACACTCTCTCGTGGTTGACATTTTCTGTGCTGCTCTACATTTGCTCAACATCCTCCAGTGGGCAGCCCTGGAGAGCAACTGACAACATGAGGCAGCATGCAGTGGACTGGGAGCTGCAGGACACTTTGGCTGTGTTACAGGCACAGCAATATGCTCCACCTCAGCAGTTCTGGAGCTGTGCACAGAGCCCCAGCACCCTGCAGCACCTAACAGTGGCCTTCCCCAGCACACTGATGCTCCCCAGCAGATAGGCAATCACAGAATCATAGAATTGTTAGGGTTGGAAGGGACCTCAAGGATCATCCAGTTCCAACCCCCTGCCATGGCCAGGGACACCTCACACTACAGCAGGTTGCCCAGAGCCACATCCAGGCTGGCCTTAGAAACCTCCAGGGATGAGGCTTCCACCACCTCCCTGGGCAACCTGTGCCAGTCTCTCACCACCCTCAGGGGGAACAACTTCTTCCTCACATCCAATCTCAATCTACCCACTTCTAGTTTTGCTCCATCCCCCCCAGTCCTATCACTCCCTGACACCCTCAGAAGTCCCTCCCCAGCTTTCTTGTAGCCCCCTTCAGATACTGGAAGGCCACAAGAAGATCTCTTCCTTCTTTTCTCCAGGCTGAACAACCCCAACTCTCTCAGTCTGTTCCCACAGCAGAGCAGCTCCAGCCCTCTGCTCTTCCTCATGGCCCTTCTCTGGACACCTTCCAGCACCTCCAGATCCTTCCTGGCACAGAGGCTCCACAACTGGACACAGAGCTCCAGCTGTGGTCTCAGCAGAGTGGAGCAGAGGGGCAGAATCCCCTCCCTGGCCCTGCTGGTCACACTTCTCTTGATGCAGCCCAGGCTCTGCCTGGCTCTTTGGGCTGCAAGTGCACACCGAGGGCTCATGTTGAGCTTCTCATTCACCAGCATCCCCAAGTGTTTTAATTCAGGGCAGCTCTCAGGCCAGTCCCTGCCCAGCCTATATTGGTGCCTGGGATTGCCACAACCCAGCTGCAGGACCTTAAATCATCCTTCAGCTGTTTGGGATTTGCCTCCCCAGGCCTTCACAAGTATGAGTGACCACAGTGGACATAGCAGCTGGATGGCCTCACAATGACCCAGGATGGACTTTAAGGAAACTTAAATGTAAAGCCAGACAGACTCCTCATTTCCACCATCTAACCAAGGGCCTTTCACGATGTGAACACAGCCCTACAAGGCAAGTTTCTGCAAGCTGTTTTTATTTGATTTCCTCTCCCCACCTTACTGATTCTCAGCATGGAGGGGGCTGGAAGGGACCTCTGGAGATCACCTAGTCCAACCCAGCTGCTAAAGCCGATTCACCTTGATGAACTTCATGAGGTTCCCCTCCACCCAGCTCTCAGCCTGTCCACGCCTCACTGCATGCCAGCACAGCCTGACAGGTGTCAGCCACTCCTCCCAGTTTTGCATCAGCAGCAAACCTGCAGAGGTTCCACCCTGAACCTTCATCCAGGACATTGATGCATTGATGAAGATGTTGAACTTCCTTTTGTTCAGCAATCTCAGAGAATATTATAATTTTAAAATACTCAGACTTCAATTACTAAATCATATGGTTGTTTTGTATGAACCTAGCATGGCAAGCTTCACAGTCCTTTTACAGGAGAGAAATTGTAGCATCATAGAATCATTTAGGTTGGAAAAGACCTTCAAGATCATCATCAACCATTAGCCCTACTCCACCAAGACCACCACTAAGCCATATACTCAAGCCCACATCTACATAGCTTTTAAACATCTAGGGATGGTGACTCCATCACCTCCTTGGGCAGCCTTTTCCAGTGCCTAATAATCCTCTCTAATGTCCATCCTGAACCTCCCCTCGTGCAGCTTGGGGCCATTCCCTCTTGTTCTATCACTTGTCACTTGGGAGAAGAGACCAGCACTCACCTCACTGCAATCTCCCTTCAGGGAGCTGTAGAGAGCAATGAGGTCTCCCTTCAGCCTCCTCTTCTCCAGGCTGAACACCCCCAGCTCCCTCAGCTGCTCCTCCCCAGCACTCTTCTCCAGACCCTTCCCCAGCTTTGTTGCCCTTCTCTGGCCCTGGTCCAGATCCTCAATGTCCTTCTTGGAGTGAGGAGGCCAGAACTGAACCCAGTACTTGAGGTGTGGCCTCACCAGTGCAGAATACAGCGGAATGATCAGCATCCTGGTCCTGCTTGCCACGCTGTTCCTAATACAGGCCAGGATGCCCTTGGTGGCCTTCTTGGCCACCTGATCACACTGCTGGCTCCTGTTCAGACATTTGTCAGTCAGCACCCCCAGGTCCTTTTCCATCAGGCAGCTTTCCAGCCACTCTTCCTCAGCCTGTAGCATTCCACGGGCTTGTTGTGAGCTAAGTGCAAGGACCTGGCCCTAGGCCCTACAACTGATCTCAGCCTGTCCTGGTCCCTGCCCTTCAGCAGATCAAACTCCCACCCAGCTTGGTGTCACCCACAACCTTACTGAGGGTGCCCTGTATCTTCTTACCAAGATCATTGATAAAGACGTTCAACAGAAGTGGTTCCCTGGGGAACACCACGTGTGACGGCTGCCAGCTGGGTCTAACTCCATCCACCACCACTCTTTGGGCCTGGCCATCCAGCCCATTCCTAAGAAAGCCCTCAGAGCAGGCACACACCCAAGCCATCAGCAACCAGGGGGTGTTCATCAAATGCTACGAGAAACAGTGTCAAAGGCTTTACGACAGTGGAGGTAGACAATACCCACAGCCCGTCCCTCACCCACTAGGTGGATCACCTTGTCATAGAACGAGATCAGGTTCATCAAGCAGGACCTCCCCTTCATGAACTCATGCTGACTGGGCCTGATCATCTGGTTGCCCTGCACATGTGGCATAATGACACTCAAGAGGACCTGCTCCATGACCTTCCCTGGCACCAAGGTCAGACTGACAGTTCTGTAATCACCCAGGCCCTCCTTCCTGCCCTCCTTGTAGAAAAGCATCACATTTGCTATCTCCTGGGACCTCCCCAGATAGCCAAGACTGCTGGTAAATGATGGCAGAATCATGGGGAGCACACCTGCCAGCTCCTGCAGTACTCTTGAGTGTTTGCCATCTGGCTCCAGGGCCTTGTGCATGGCACAGCTGTTGATGGGTGCAGCCGTTAAAAAAGCAAGTGTCCCATCTTCAGCCTAACCTAAGGAAAATCTTGGCTTGGCCATCAGATGAACCAAGTGTCCTTCAGTCTAGCCTAATGCCAAGTGTCAGCCACAACGAACCATGAGATCTAGGCTCATCCAATGACTCAGGGACTCGTAGGAAAGAAGAAAAAAGCCCCAGACAAAGAAGAACCCGGATCCATGTGGCAGCCGGTGTGCTCCTTCCCGCAGCACCGAAGGCAGGGTGCTGCGCCGTGTGCGAGCTGCTCCCTCTTCATCTTCCGCGCTTGAAGGACTCTGAGAAGCGAGGCGGAGGAGGAAGATTTGCTTTCCTCCAAGGGACCGATTCTTTCACAGCGGGCTGTGGGGCGCAGAAACCCCGGGCCCACGCGAACCGGGAGGGCAGGTGGAGCCGTGAGCCGCGGCGGGACCCACGCCCGCAGGACGATGCTGCTCTCGGGCGCGGCGCGGGGGCTCCCACCCGCGGGAGACGCCGCTCCCCCGGGCCCCTCCCGCCGCCCCCGGCTGCGGCGACCCTCCCATTGTTTGCGGCGGGGCGGGCCGGGCGGGGGCCGCCCTCCGCAGCCTCATTGGCGGCCGCCTATCACCGGTGCCTTAAATGGGGCGCTCGCCGGGGAGCGCTTCCCATTGACAAAAGCGCGGCGGCGGTGGTGGGGTGGGGGCGGAGGAGCCGGGCCGGGGAGGGCGGGGGCGGCCGTGGCCCATGGTGGCGCGGCAGAGGCTGCCGCAGGGCTCGCCGCGGGCAGGGGCGCAGCCCGCGCTCTGAGGCGCCGGGAGCGGAGCGGCGAGACCGGCACTGCGGGCACTGCAGCAGCGCAGGGGCGGGCCGCGGAGCCCGCTGCCGGCGGCCGGCTCCCTCGGCACCCTCTCCGCGGCGCGCACACCCAGACAGGCGCACACACGGCGGAACCCGCCCCTTCTCCCCGCCGCCCTTCTCATCTCCGTCCATGGCGCTGAGGACGGCAGCCCCCGCTCCGCACGTAAGTGAGCGGCTCGGCCGCCTTTGTGCGCGGCCCTGCCCGCCCCACGCCGTAGGTGAGGCGTCCCCGCCGCACACCTGAGCCCGGGGCACCCCGGGGCCGCCCGGCGCGCCCGGCCCCGCTACGCTGCGCGGCCGCCCGGCTGGGGAGGGAGGGGGGCGGGCGGGCTGGCGGCGCGGCTGCGGCTCGGCCCGGGGAAGCCTGGCTTGCCGCAACCCTCCCGTTTTCAAGCTCTGGTGTGGCTCTGCCCGAGGTAGCGCTGGGACCGGGGATGGCGCGGGTTGGGCGACCGGTGTCCGGCTTTTGGGGCTGAGCCGGAGCCGCGGCCGCCGGTGCGTCAGGGCGTTGTGCTCTGCCTTGCCCTCGCAGGTGGCGGTGGGGCCGCTCGACGCGGGCATGGACCACGGTGACTTCCCCGGCCCTGGGGCGGCGGCGGGCGCTGAAACCTCAGACCTAATGGAAACTGGGGGCGATGCCAGATCGGCACCTCGGCGGGGAGGCAGAGGAGGAGGCGGCGGCGGCGGCCGTGGCGGGTTTCCAGCGACTGCCGAGCCCAGCAATCCCCCGGCTGCGGAGACGAGCATGAATATTGATGGCCCCGCCGGTGGCGAGGCGGCCGCTGCTGCAATGTCGGGAGCCCCGGGGGCACCTGCCCCGCCGCTCCGCACCCCCTGCTCCAGGGATCCCAAAATGGTCCATCAGCGGTTCCTGCGGAGGAGCGTGGTGGACTCGGATCAGGAGGAACCTGCGTTTGACCTTCCCGAGTCAGAGCATCAGAGGAAAATTATCTTGCTCCCTAAAACAAGGAGGATAATTGCGGAGAGGGCAAAGGCTGGGCAGGGGGCTGTGGAGAAGGTGTCCCTGGAGGCTGAGCCTTCCGGGAGCTCAAGGCAGCGCCAGCCCCTGAGGAGCAGAAGGAAGCTGGCAAAGATGTGGAGAGGAAAGAGGCATTGGATGCTTCTAAAGATCAGAGTAAGGCTAAGAAAGAGGAGCCCGAGGAGGAGGCTGATATGAAAGCGGTTGCCACTTCACTGGATGGCAGGTTCCTGAAGTTTGATATTGAACTCGGAAGGGGATCCTTCAAAACGGTCTATAAGGGCCTGGACACCGAGACGTGGGTGGAAGTTGCGTGGTGTGAGCTCCAGGTAAGCCAGGCTGATCCTCCTGTGGTTTTTTGCTTTGTAAGCCTAGGAGCTAAGGGCAGTGTCCGGGTGTCATCTCCAGAAGCTCAGCTTTGAGCAGCCTTTATAGCCACCATTGCTTAGTATCCAGTGTCTAACTATAGCGCAATATTCTCATTGGCTCCCAGTCCACCACCTTATGTACACTCCTCCCAGCTTTAACCCTCTCACCCCAGGATCTGGCTGCCAGCACTAATGATGCTCACGGAGGATCTGTCATATTGCATAAAAAGGTCACGAGCTGCGCTCCTGGAATGCGCAGAGCATGCCGAGAAGAGCTGATGGGAGGGAGGTTCTTGCTCCCCCTACCCACAGCTGCTCAGTGCTAAGGCTTTGGAGAGCAGCAGCTCTGTGTTCAAAAGACACCAAAGGTGTATGAGCTCGCAGTGCATCCGCAGGAGGCAGCTTTCATTTTGCTACAAATAATGCACTGTGCCTGTATGAAGGCTGGAGATCTGCCGCCCCTTTGCTTGCCCTTTGCTGTGCTCTGAAATGGTGCCTGTCACCTGCTTCTTGTGGCTCAAACCCTGACAGTATCGGAGAGCTTGCCTTTTTAGGTATCACAGACCAGTGCTTCAGCTGGGTCAAAGACCTGTCTCTCCAAATAGCTTTTAAAATGAAGGTTGTGGGTAAAAAGAGGATGTGAGCTCTTGATCTTTAGTGTAGGCATCCAGTAATATCTAAGGAGTGAAGGTTTGGATGCTGTCTTTTGCTGGTTTGGAGCATAGCTGTTAGCCTTTTTTAACTGTGTTTATATTCTTGTGTCTGTAAAATTGACAGTAGAAGATGCTTAATTTTTTGGAGGGGAAGCTTTTAGTGTCGCTTACCTCATTTCTGTTGGCAGCCATTTGAACGAGACCAGCTAAGAGCAAAACATTACAGTTAACTTTTTTCTCCTTAATGTTTTTCTTGATCTGAGTTACTCTGTCATTTTTGTGGGAACTGAAAGATTTAACTCCTCATTGTAACTGGGGCTCCTTTAGGTCCCACTGTCTGGCTGAGCTTTATTGCCTGTGGGAGTGTTTGAGAGTAGCATGTAAATGTGCTCTGATAAACCTGAGCTCCTGATTGTTTGTATTTTAATGTTGGCTCAACCTGTAAATCACTCCTGGCTTCCTGGGCTAAGTGGAGATGGATGTACAGCTACATCTTCATTCCCTAATGATTTCATTACACAGTGTAATCACAAATCAGTGCAGCACTTCTTTCTAAATAAGAAGTATGGGGAACAGTTCTTAGTCCTTGTCATCGTGTGTTCTCCTGGCTTTTATAAGCCAGGGATGCAGAATGTGGAGCTGCAGCAGCTGGGCCAGGTCTGGCCGCAGAGCTGAGACCATGATGGGCTGATGGGATTTAACAACCCCTCTTCCCCACCAGCCTGGAGGGTAAAGGGGATTGCCAAGGGGGTTTGAGGGGGAGCTGTGTGGAGCAGTGCTGCTGGGCAGAGAGCAGGCTTGGTCTTTGTCTGGCTACTGCTGGAAACAGTCTGAGCTGTAAGGCTTTTTCCTTGTCAGCCTGGAGTTGACTGAGGAGGGTAGCTGGGGTGCTGTGGGAGGGCCGGGGCAGGTGGGGCCAGAGGGGGGTCGGGAGGGCCGGGGCAGGTGGGGCCAGAGGGGGTCGGGAGGGCCGGGGCAGGTACTGTCAAGTGATCACACAGACCAGGAGCTCATGTTGTGGCCAGCCTTCTGGATATGCTCTAGCAGGGGAACTGGAGGAGGTGTCTTTTCAGCATATTTTCTGTAGCAGCTTTAACTACAGAAGGCTGCCAAGTGTTGTGGAGCGCACTGCATTGAAAATCCAGTGGCTGTCACTTACACCTAAGAGCCTGCATCTGAAGCTTGCCTGGTGGTTGGTTTCCTGGCTACACTTGTTCAGGAATTCTTGAACTGACTGCACCTGAAGTCATCTGTAATAATTCCTGAATTCCCACTGGTTTCTATTGTATGTGCTTCAGCTTCAATCCCATCCTGCCATCAGGTATTTTCAGTTTAATACAGAATTTGGTTTGGGCTTCTAACTGTAGAAAGAAAATTCTTTATTATTCAGCTGCTTTAGGGAAATTGGTGTGAAGCTGTAGAAGGTGAGGGCTTACTGGTTCCCTGACACACTGCTGGCTGCTTGCAGGGCTGATGTGGAAGTGATGCCGGAGGTGAGATGGGATGTGAATTTTGAAAGCCGCTGCTTTAGATCGAGAGTCTGACAAGTCTTCAGTCACCATGAGATTGAAGCCTCTGCTTTTAGGCTGTTTGCCTGAAGGAAGAAGTCAGGGGAAGGTGTGAATACCTGTGTTGCCTGCTTGTGGGGTACTCTTAGCTCATTTAGAGAGTTTTATTAGGAAAACATTCAGAGGGTGCTGTGGCGTACCCACTTCATCTGTGGAATTCTGCCGTGTGTGGTGTCAGATGTGCTGGGTAGACATGTCCCTTCCTCTGGAGAAATGCTAAGTTCACATAAACGTGGCAGGAGCTGCCGTAGCCCTGCTGTGGAAGACAAAATGCAGACCCATACCAGAGTCCTTTTGTAGGAAAACTGCAACAAATTGTGCTTTCTCTTTCTACTGGAGATGCAGACGTGCTTGTTACTACTGGAGCCAGAGAGTTAAAATCTAGCAGCATTGAGGTTCCATGCGGGCATTAATCCTCTGTCCTTGCTCAGCAGTTTTCTTTCCAGCCCTGTTGTGCTGTTGCCTGTCGCTTTTTTGTCTGTCTGTACAAAGACCTTGTGAGCCATTCTTGTTCAGTGGCTTTATTTCATCAAAAAGATGGCTTTAGGGTTCAGAACCAAAATTGTGACTCAGATTATAGGGGAGGATCCAAATGCTAACCAAAAATGAGGTCTGGGGTTTAGACCTGTCTGAAGATGTGAAATCTATGGTCAGATTCTAGCTAGAAAATAAGCTTATTGTTCCCTCCTGGGACTGAAGTGTTGGAGCAGGGTTAGCATGCCCTTGCAGTTTGGAAGAGTTTGCACTTGAAGGTTTTCAACAGCTGTAATTAATTTTAATTGGTGGAGTACAATTGCTGTGGTGAGGCTTCAGCATAACAGCCCTCGGTGTTTATGCTCCTAAGTAAAATGTTAGGTCATGAATAAGGAATAGAGGCTTTTGCCAATCTGCTGCTGGCAAGTCAAATGATCTTTTTAGCTAGATGAATGGTGTAGAAATTGCCATGCTATTTCCCTTTGGGAACATGGACAGACTGCAGAGCAGTCCCACCTGGTGTCATCCCAAATGCAAAAGCCTCCTTGCCTTGGGCTGTGATTGCTGAGCTTCTGCTTATTTGTACTTCATTTTACTTTTCTTTGTTGAAAATGTGGAAAGGATTTGACTGTCTTATCCTGCTGTTGCTATACCCACGGTGGGAAGGTGAGAAATGCCTGAGTCATTCGTCATTGGAATGGGCTGCCCGGGGAGGTGGTGGAGTCGCCGTCCCTGGAGGTGTTCAAGAGGGGGCTGGACGTGGCATTTGGTGCCATGGTCTAGTCATGAGGTCTGTGGTGACAGGTTGGACTCAATCTTTGAGGTCTCTTCCAACCTTGGTGATACTGTGAGCGCTGCAGGGAAGCCAGGCTTTTCCCACTGGTTGCCCAAGACTTGTTCTCTACTCTGTGCTGGTGCTTAGATGTGTCCTGGTTTCTTCAGGACATTTGACCTCCAGGTACTTGCTGAGCATTTGTGGGAGTCCTCGATGCTTCCTGGGACAAAGGTCAGTTCAGGTATTGGATGTTAGGTACTAGAAGCATTTAAGAGTGAAGGATGGCAGAGGTCAATTCCCCTTCCCCGCCCACATAGCTGAAATTAGAAATCCCGGGTGTTAGAATAGCTCTGATGACATTTTCCCAGTGGCCACCAAACCCAGTGGTCTGTGATGGCAAACCAGCCACACATAGACACCCTGCTCCTAGCTAGCAAGTTTCCCCCCACCGCCTGTGGGGTTTTTCTTTAGCCAAGCTTCTGATACTCTGGTCCTGTAGGGGAACCTTAATTCTCTCCAAGATCAGTGATTTCTTAGTTTTGTGGCACTGTTCCCTCTAGGTGCCACTGCCAGGTGTTTCAAACTGCCTGAACCGAAGGGGAAATAGGCAAGTTCAGTATGTCTTAAGTCACTCAGATTCAGGGGCTCAGAATTTTTAGAGGGCACAGATCTTAACTGAATCAAGTTCTAAATGTGGAGGCATTTCTAACACTCATTTGGTTCCTCTGCAGTATTGACATGGAAAGAGATAATGCATTTGCTTCATCTGTTTTCATTCCTCAAATGAGAAGGTCATCCAGACTGGCTGATACCTGACTGATTTTAATGTGGCATGAGAAGAGAAGGCTCCAAGGAGACCTTATTGTGGCCTACAAGAAAGCTGGGGGGAGGGACTCTTGAGGGTGTCAGGACTGGGGGGGATGGAGCAAAACTAGAAATGGGTAGATCCAGCCAGGCTGGATGTGGCTGTGAGCAACCTGCTGTAGTGTGAGGTGTCCCTGGCCATGGCAGGGGGGTTGGAACTGAATGATCCTTGGGGTCCTTACAACCCTCACAAATCTATGATTCTGTGAGTAAGTACAAGAGGAGATTAGGCTGCTTTAATGCAAGGTGAATAAAAAGAGGATTTGAAATGGTTAATGCTAGACCTATGTTTCTAGTTTTTAAGGCTGATAATGATTCCTTGAAGCAACAATTCTAGTTTGAGTGAAGATAGAGAGGCAAAGCATGCAGTTTATTTCTAAGTGGGTTGCCTTCTGTGTGCAAGACAGCTGTCATGCTAGGTTAACTACTTTCTGTTCTCTGTGTCTCCACTTCAGAAGAGCTGTGATAATTGTTCAGTGATACAGAGGTCTGTGGCTCAGACACTTTTGTGTAAGCAGATGCTTGTGTGGTTGCGAGTGGGAGCCTGTGAAATGGACGCTGCTAAAGCATGTTCAGTTCCCTCTGTCTGGGAAGTCACTTCTAGTAGAACTAAATTATGTAGGGTTAAGTGATGTGGAAGGTGGAGGATGCCCTATGCCCCTGTAACAAGCATTCAGAGGATTTCGTTCTTCAGGCTTTTCCCTGGTGCAGTAGTTCATGTCCTTGTTGGCTGACAGCATTCATAGTCATAGGATGGTCTGGGTTGGAAGGGACCTCCAAAGGTCATCTCATTCAATCCCCATTCATCTGTCTTGCAGTAGGAGCTGGTTACTGTCTGTGCTGTCAATTTATTGACTGGGTAACTCCAAGTGTACATTTACACTGTAAGTGTAAATGTACAGGATAGTTTAGGAAAGGTCTTTGGGAGAAGGAGGGAGAGTATCTGAAAGCTGGAATCTGGTACTGCTATCTGCTCATTAAATCAAGTCAGACTAATTTTGTCTGTTTCGAGTTAATTCTTGGTAGAGTAGATTCAAACCATTAGTGTAGCTGTGCTTTAGTGTCAGAATGTGTGCCTGGTGTTTGTTAATGTAGCTGTTGCCCTGGCATGGAGAAGCAGGATAGTGATATGGGAGTGAACTATTAATAGACTGCTTCTCAAATTCAGTAAATGAAATAGAGCTGGGTCAGACTTCACATTCTGCTTTTGAATCAAACAAGCCTTGTTTTGCTTTGAGTGCCTTTTGCCTGAAGGTTGGTTCTGTGCCCTTCTCAATCCTGGCTAAACTCTCCATGCTGAATATGTGGGGTTTGGTTCACCTAAAGGGAAATAACTTAAAATCAGAACTTGATGTAAAGGGTATTTCAGGTCTCCTTTGGCTGCTTCTTGTCCATAGCTGATAGGGAGAAGTTGCTTTGCAAGCTGTCATCTCAGTGTGGTGTTTGCACTTCGTTATGCAGTCTGACTTGTGTGTAACATGCTTACATTTATGGGCTGCTGCCCTGTTGTGGTTAGGGAGCAACAGACAAAGTTCAGGCACTGGGAAGTGTGCTAAGAGAAGGGTGGCAACAAATTCAGCTGTTGGTTACTGGAGTTGTCAGGCTTTGGCATGCTCAAAGATAAGAGATGCTGCAGAGGCTGGGAAGAGTGATTCCTGGACAAGCAGGGGGAGTGCAGAGGCGCAACAGTAAGGATCAGGTGTGAAGGGATGAGAAGGAGGTATTCCATGCTTCAGGAGCCCCACTGGAGTGGTAGGTGTTTGTTGCAGCAAGCTGTTCTCAGCACTCAGCCTGATAGGGGGAGTTTGGCTTTTAGCCTTGCCATGGCAGAGCTGCTTGCAGCAGGGTACTCACCTGTGTTCAGCAGGCTCTGGGGTAGGTCTGGCTGGCCAGAGAGCAAATCTAAGGGAAGTGCTGATGCATGATACCCGGGAAGCATGTAGGCATAAGGAAAGGGCAGCCAGAGGCATGTCATGCAGGATGTGTGGCACTTGGCACTCCTGCTGGAAGAGACATCTTCATTGCCCTGCCATAGGAGGGGTTTGTTGGTTTGTTTGGAGAGGCAGGCAGAAGCAGAACTGGTTATCCTTGTTTAAATTGTACCTGTGAAATTGAAGTTCCAGCTGGAAATGCCTCATTTCCCTACTGAAAACATGGGTGCTGTCCCAGTGGGGTGTATTTGTGCCTGAAACCTGGCTTGGCAAGGAAGAGGAAGGAGAGTTTGTTCTCTGGAGCTAGGAACAGCCTTTGTCCAGTGGCTTGCTATTCCTATGTAACTCTGAAATACAGGAACCAGCTCAATGCTTGCCTCCTGGCCTCCTGCCTGCTCTGAAGTGGACAGCCTGCCTTTCTGCCAGCCCTGAGCTCCTCAGTTAAATTCTTTGCAGTAATGAATGCAGCAGCTCCTTCTGTGGTGGAGTCTGGAGCTGATAAAACCACAAGCTGACAGGTACTCTCACTTCTCTGCTGCATCTGGTGCCATGATTTTCCTGTAGATTTACTGAGAAGTCTCAGCTCTTCTGTGCCTCCTTTTTGCTTTTGTGAAGCAGATGAGAAAAAGATCTTTAGGCTGGAGAAAGAGCATGGCCTGTTGGGTGTGTGAAGGGGCAGGAAGGTGTATACCCTCATTATCCACAGCTCTTCATCCCTAAGAGTGCTTGTAGATCTCTAAGTCCAGTTTCCACATAAATCACAAAAAGCCCATTTTATGTGTTTAGATTGGTCCCTCACCCTGGAATGGACTAATCTTAATCTTTAAGGAGCTTCCTGTAACCCTGAATAAAGCCTCCTTGTCCTCTTTGGCAGGATGCTTATCCAGAGCAGCTTGCTGGTTGAGATTCCTGTGCACCCTGAATTGGCTTGAGTGCTGCATGGCTTTTTGAGCTGCTCTGACTTTCTCCTTGCTCCTGAGCATAACCATAGAAAAGATGCTGAGAGTTTGATGCAGCTTGGTTTGGCAACCACCTCTGTTGTGGACACGGGACGTGGCATGTCACTGAACCCCTCTGAGCATCTCAGCTGCCAGCCAGTTGGCTTTGGGATTGATGAACTTAGCCTCAGTTCTGAATCAGCTGACAATAAATGCAGCCCCAAACCCTTCTACAGTAACTGTTTTGGTTTTTGTTGGCAGTGACTTGGCTTACTCCAGGTATGTGGTTAGTGGTGTGTGGTGGTATCACTTCTACTCAACTCCTTACAGAAAATAACCATCATTCTGCTCATCTCCATTGTGCCTGCAGGGTACAGAGGCTGTGTCACATGGTGGGTAAAGGTGCAGTGGGAGTAATGGGTGAAATTAAGTGCCATAGTATGGCAACATAGGTCTTGTTTCACCTGTCAAGGAAGGAGTAAACTCTGAACCAATGCCTTTTGCTCTTCAGTTGTATCCCTGCTCAGCAAACAAAATACTCATGAACAGTGAGGAGGGCAGACAGACAAATGCAGGCTTGCATCACATTTTTGTGCCATTTTTTGTCAATTCAATCTGATCTTTATTCCTGACTTCTTGAAGTGAAACACTCAGTAATGTTTGACCCTGCTATGAATTGTGGCAGCACTTTAGCCAAGTTAATCTGAATTTTGATGTGAGCATTGGGTAGCTGAGTAAATGGCTTTGATTCCTGGCTGCTTCTGGGAAGAGGAAAACCTGCAGGGAAATGAGCTTGTGGTGGGTTGAAATAACCCCCAAAGTAAAGTTGCCAGACCAGCTCAGTTGGGGGCAAATGAAGCTGTATTTACAAGCAAAACTACAGTCTAGAAAGATGAAATGAAACTAATATGTACAAAATATACAACAGTTACAGTTTATGAACAACACAAGAGCCCCCCTGGACAAAACCAGGGGGTCACCAACAGCTTCCCCCTCTCGACTCCCTTCCCCCTGTACAAGGGACAAGAGAAAAGCAGAGAGTAGCTTGTGAGTAGCCACAACAAAAACAATGCAGCCAAGGTCAGCAAGCCAGCAGAAGCAACCAGCTGGTATCTGCTAGAGCAGAGAAAGGAAAGAGTGAGTTCACACAACCGACTTTGTGTTAGTTACCAAACCACTGGGATTACTTAGACCTTACTATCTGCCCTTTACATCCAGTGGTGATTGGTTTTTTACATTATATCACTTTCTACTCAGTCTGTGGAAAATTTCCTAGGCATCAGCCTAAAATTACCACATACCCAGTAGTAATGCTCTCTGGGAAAGCTGTGCTGTGCTTAGTTAGGCAAGCGAGCGATTCGCCTTGCCCAGCGCCTGCATGTCCTGCTGCAGCTCAGCTCTCCTGAGAACTACTGAAAAGGCTTTTTGTGTCCTCTTAACCCAGAGGATTTGAGTGTAAATATGGGTGTTGGCTGATGTGTTTCTTGTTATAGCTATGCTTATGGAGAGCTGTCTTAACATCTTCTGTTAACTTTTTATCAGGGCATGGGTGCAGAGCTGTGGCTCTGTACCAAGCATGGTACAGCTGCTCTGTGTGTGCCTGCACCAGCAGGGCTGGTCCAAATACCATTCTCAGGAAATGCCATTGTCAAGTGCAGCCAAGAGGGCCAATGGCATCCTGGCCTGCATCAGGAACAGTGTGGCCAGCAGGAGCAGGGAGGTCATTCTGCCCCTGTACACTGCACTGCTTAGGCCACACCTTGAGTCCTGTGTCCAGTTCTGGGCCCCTCAGTTTAGGAAGGAGGTTGACTTGCTGGAAGGTGTCCAGAGAAGGGCAACAAAGGTGGGGAGGGGTTTGGAACACAAGCCCTATGAGGAGAGGCTGAGGGAGCTGGGGTTGCTTAGCCTGGAGAAGAGGAGGCTCAGGGGAGACCTTATTGCTCTCTACAGCTACCTGAAGGGAGGTTGTAGCCAGGTGGGGGTTGGTCTCTTCTCCCAGGCAGCCAGCACCAGAACAAGAGGACACAGTCTCAAGCTGCACCGAGGAGGTTTAGGCTGGATGTTAGGAGGAAGTTCTATACAGAGAGAGATTGCCCATTGGAATGGGCTACCTGTGGAGGTGATGGAGTCACCTTCATTGGAGGTGTTCAGGAGAAGACTTGATGGGGTGCTTGGTGCCATGGGTTAGTTGATTAGGTGGTGTTGGATTGGTTGATAGGTTGGACACGATGACCTTGAGGGTCTCTTCCAACCTGGTTTATTCTAAACTGCCTAAAATGCAGTAGGACTCAACAGATGGAGGAAGGATTTCTGTTTTTCTTAAATAACAAAAAATGTGCTTATTCTGTGAAATCAGGTGTTTGTCAAGAGCAAGTGGCTGTTGGTTGCTTCATGTATTGAGGACTGAGTATTTCACAGGAGCAGGGCTCTTCCTGCCTCGGAGGTGAATATTCTGCATTTGACGTGGGTGAGCAGGATTAAGGTCCTGCTGTTTGTCACAGGTTGCTGTACAACACACAGCTTTTTAGCACTGGTTTTCCTGCTGCTGCCTGCATTTTTTTTCCAGCTGGAGCAAGGCTTTGGTGACCCATCACAGCCAGAGCTGTGGTAGTGGAGTGAGCAGAGTCCTTTCTGCCTGCCCTAAAAGCAGGGCAGAAGGGTGGGGGGCAGCACAGCATTACTGTGCCCTTCCAGTATCTGAAAGGGGCTACAAGAAAGCTGGGAAGGGGCTTTTGAGGGTGTCAGGGAGGGATAGGACTCGGGGGGGATGGAGCAAAACTAGAAATGGGTAGATTGAGATTGGATGTCAGCAAGAAGTTCTTCCCCAGTAGGGTGGTGAGAGACTGGCACAGGTTGCCCAGGGAGGTGATGGAAGCCTCATCCCTGGAGGTTTTTGCAGCCAGGCTGGCTGTGGCTGTGAGCAACCTGCTGTGGTGTGAGGTGTCCCTGGCCATGGCAGGGGGGTTGGAACTTGATGATCCTTGAGGTTCCTTCCAACCCTGATAGTTCTGTGATTCAGTGGTTTCCAGCAGCTGCAGCTCATGGCTGCAGGCCTGTGCAGCACTCTGCTGAACCATCTGAGCATACCCACAGGCTTGGGAGACTGATTCCAAAGAGGCTGAATTTGTTCCAAGCTTCACTGATTAATTAAGGAAAATTGCCTTGGTTCTGTGCCTTTGCCCTTGTTGTGCTCCCTGCCCTAATGGGTGTTTGTGTGTTGTTGCAGCCCAAGTGTTGCCCTGACAAAAGGAACTTGCTTTTCTCTCTGTTACAGTCAGACTTGCTGCCTTAGCTGAAGTGAGGATGAGGATATCTCGTCCTTTGGCAGTGCAGTCACAACTACCACGGGTGGCTCTGCTGTGCTTAATGCTTGTGCATATTGCAAATTAGGGACTACACAAACACTTGCTCTAAGCCACAGCACACAGGGTAACATGAATTGCTATGAGGTGCAGTGGTTGGTTATAGCCCCTCTGTGATCCTGCCTTTTCAGATTACTCCTCCCTTTGTGTTCTGCACTTGCTCCTGGGGGTGTATCATCAGTGCCTGCTGCCCTCCAGGTTTGTTCTGAAGTTGTAATAACATGTGTGGCATCATTCAGTGACCTTAATGAATTGACAGTCTGGTGGCAATTCAGCCTTACCAGAGCCTGTGCCCTCCAGGAACTTCTGTGCAGGCAAGGCGGGGATGGGTGAGAGGAAGAACATCATGTGGTGTTCAGGAGTAGTGTTGAAAGTCTTGTTACTTTGAAGTTCTTGTAGCTGTTGCAGATAACAAACCTGCATTTTTCTGAGACTTCTGAGGGGGCATGTGAAGAAAGCTGCTGCTCAGTCTGCTGGTCCTCAGACTCTTGAACTGGATTGAAGTTGACTAAAGCTTGAAGTTTTAGCTGTACCTTTTTCTAGCCTGCCAGGAGGTTCTGAAGGCTCTCAGTGCTGGGCAGCAGTGACCACCTGGCCTTTAATTGAAATTTCCTTTTGAAGTCTCCCCATCAGGCCTTAAGGACCATCTGCTTTGGCTGCTCTCAGACCCACATTAGCAGTGGCCCTCTGGGGCCAGGTCCTACAAAGATGGAGAGTGCAATGCTTAACCTGTTAGGCATGCTGCCAGCAGTGTGGGCAGGGAGTGGTTAGCTCAGCAGAGACTGAGAAGAGCAATGTGCTGATGAGGAGGGCTCCATCCAGCACCTGGCTCCTCTGTCTTCAGACACATGAGCTGCCTGGGAGGGAGGTGAAGACCTGTGGCTCCCCACTCTGCTGCTCTAGCCGGTAGACACCAGTGCTTGCTTTTGGCATTGGCTTACCTGAGGATGGAAGTTCTACCCTGTCTTGGAGCTGTGAAGTCACAGGAGGTGTGTTCCTCACCTTTCCCTGGAGGCTTTGGTAAAGGCTCCAGTGACTCTTGCAGGTGGGAGTGGGAATTTGGAACACTCAGTTGTCCATGTGAGTGTTTTTGTTCCAGTATGAGCATCATGGGAGGGTAGTTGGGCAATACCTCTTCTGGGTCTCATGTGAGGGGAAAGGAGGTGCCAGCACCCAGCTCTGTCAGTGTGGTAGGGCTCCTCTGCAAGTGTTCCTTGGCCTCTTTCATTTCTGGCTCCCAGCTGTGTTACATTTAAAGGGAGTCAACTGAACTAAGTTAGGACTGAGGTCACTTGGGGCACAGGCAGGAGGCCTTGGCTGCTGTGGGTACCTCAGTTCACTGGCATCTTGAAGACTGGGTGCCAGATATGCAAGTGATTTCACAAGAGTGCATTTGGACTTGGGTCAGTTTTGTGCCTTAATTTAACATGAGCCTATAAAAATTAGGCAACTGGCTAGATTCCCACATGATATGAGATACTCCTCTGAAGGCAGCCTGTGGTTTCCTCTAGGCAGCTCTGATCCTTGTGTGTGGCAGAGGATTAAGCTTTTTCAAAGCATAGAAGAAAACCTTGTAGCAGATACCCCTGGCTAGGAGGGGGCAGTGAATTGAAACCTCTAACTCTTTGGAATAAATGATAGATAACTTTTTCTGTGTGGCTTGATTACATGCACTCCTGTTCCCTCTCTATCCCCAACTTGAGTGTTCTGCTAAAGCCCCTACCACAAAAGACACTACACTGACACAGGGGCTGCTGTCCTGGGAAGCATATTGAGAGGAGAGAAGCAGCTGCGCTCACTGCTGCCAGACAATTCCAGTGTCCCCCAGCATGAGATGAGCTGAGCTGGCTGCTGCCTGCATGAAACCAGTGATGCAAGTTCAACCACTGAAGCTGCAGAACTGTTAGAGCCATAGAAAGGTTTGTGTTGGAAGGGACCATAGAGGTCGTCTAGTTCCATCCCCTCTGTCATGGGCAGGGGGACACCTTCTGCTGGTCCAGGATGTTTACAGTCTCATCTAACCTGGCTTTGAATGCTTTCAGGGATGGTGCATCCACAACACCTGTGGGCAGCTTTTCCCATGTGATGTTTCATCAACCTCACAGTAAAGAATTTCTTCCTAAATCTCCTCTCTTGGTTTGAAGCTCTTGACCCTTGTCCTGTCACTGCATATTCTGACTGAGCCCCACACCATCTTTCCTGTAGGCCACTTTTAAGTACTAGGGGACTGATAAGGCTCTCCCCAGAGCCTTCTCTTCTCTAGGCTGGACAGCTCCAACTCTCTCAGCCTGTCCTCTCAGGGGAGGTGCTACAGCCCTTGATCATCTTTGTGGCCCTCCTGGGCCTGCTCAGGCAGGTCCATATCTATCTTATGCTCCAGGTCCTCCTTGTGCTGGGGGTCCCAGAACTGGAGGCAGTGCTGCAGGTGGGGGCTGAGCAGAGGGGCAGAATCCCCTCCCTGTGCTCCTGCTCACCCTGCTCTGGATGCAGCTCAGCACACAGCTGCCTGCTGGGCTGCCAGGGACCATTGCTGGCTCCTGGGGAGTTTGTCACCAACTGGCACCCCCAAGGCCTTCTCCAGGCTGCTCTTGAGCCAAACCCAATGCTGGGATTTAATGTCATAGTAGGGGGGAAAAAGAGCAGGAAGGGCTGACTGGCAGCTGCTCTGATGTGCTGCCTTCCCAAGCAGCAGGCCTGTAATACCTGCTGCAGGCAAGCACCTAAAGTGCTCTTCTGATCACAAACATTTGACATGTGTGTTATTGGGGGGTGTGTGGTGTGGTTTGATGTTGTTTGATGTTGTTGTTTTTTTGACATAGAAATGTTGTTGGAGAAAGGGGTGCAATGAGAATCATGTCTTTGGCCAGCTTTGTCCTGGTTTCCAGGCAGGAAACTCTGAGGCTCCAACTTGAATTTCTCAGCTCTAGAAAATGCTCTGAATTGAAGCACAATTAAGAAACTTCCCTGGGGTTGGGTTGCTTTTCTGTTTTACAGTTCAATAAGTAAGGGCATTTTATTCCTGTATTTCCTAGTGCTTGTCAGAAGCTGCAGTCTCAGGTTAGTCTTCTGTGGCAGGAGAAGATGGAGAAGGAGCCTGAGAGGTGATCTCATTTATGTTGATCAAGATGTGCAGGGTGAGTGCCCAGGGGCTGGAGCCAGGCTCTGCTGAGTGCTGCCCAATGCCAGCACAAGGGGCAGTGGTGGAAGCTGAGGCAGAGGAAGTTCCATGGAAGCAGGAGGAAGAATTTTGTCACTGTGAGAACACTGGAGCAGGCTGCCCAGGGGGGTGTGGGTCTCCCTCCCTGGAGATGTTCAAAACCCACCTGGATGTGTTCCTGTGAGATCTGCTCTGGCAGGGGGGTTGGCCTGGGTGAGCTTTCAAGGTCCCTTCCGGCCCCTCACAATCTGTGAAATACTAAATCCTATTCCAAGCTGAGCCTGTGAGGTCTCTTGGAAAGTTTGGTTGTGTGTTTAACTTGCAAAAGCCGCTCTCCATGTGAGATGTGTCAATATTATGGTGCCTGGGCTTAGTCTTTGTTCTTTTTGCCTACTGTTTTACCTGCTGGTTCTGAAGGCTGCCTCAGCAGCAATGGCCATGCTGGAGTGTGCCTGCCCTAGATCAGGGCAAGGCATCAGGTCCATCACATCAGGAACAAGGAGCCCTTGGTCATCTGTAGGGTGGAAGTCTAGGAGGTTTGTGAATTGAGTGTGTAAACCAAACCACTGACATATTTATCTCCTACCCTATTTTTGTCTCTTAGATTTGACACCATTTTTATTCAGGGTTATGTTCTGAAGGACTTAACAGAGGACTTAATAGACTTTGAAAAAAACCAACCAAAGCACCCTGTTGGGAATGAAGGGTTATCATGGAGCTTTCCATTTGAAGTCCAGCCAAACAGATGTGGTATTTAATCCATCATGTCCTTGGAACAGCAGTCAACATATAAAAGAACAATAAGAGCATTGTTAGAGGACACTCAGACTGAGAAGAGAATGTAGCTAAGGTGATATGTATGGGCTTGTGGGGGCTTCTTTTAAATGAGGCTTTTAAGTCTCTAGTAAATACTGAGAGGCTGTCCTGGCTTACACAGGGTGACCAGCTGAGCTTCAACTGATGTGCCAGCTACTTTTTCTTCCAGCCCATCACAGAATGGCTTTCCTTGGATTGGAACTCGGAGATCATCTGCTCCAACCTCCCCACCACAGGCAGGGACATGTCTCAGCTAGACTCAGCTGCTCAAGGCCTCATCCACTCTGGCCTTGAACACCTTCATGGAGGAGGCATCTACAACCTCCCTGGGCAGCCTATTCCAGAGTCTCACCACTGAAGAACTTCTTCCTCAGCTTTAGGCCATTCCCCCTTGGCCTGTCTCTAGACACCCTCAGGAAAAGTCCTCTGCAGCCTACCTGCAGGATCCCTTCAGGTCCTGGCAGGCAACTCTAAAGTCCCCCTGGAGCCTTCTCTCCAGGCTGCACACCCCCAGCTCCCTCAGCCCGTGCTCACAGCAGAGCTGCTCCAGCTCTTGGAGCATCTTTGTGGCCTCCTCTGGACTCTCTCCAGCAGCTCTGTGTCCTCCTCCTGCTGGGGACACCAGAACTCAGGGTGGTGTTGGAGTTGAGGTCTGAGCAGAGCCAAAGGTTAAAAATCAGAAAAGATTATTCCTATAATTTCTTCCAAGTCCTATTTCAAGCTAGTTAAGGTCTGCTGAGTGACTCAAGTTGGGAGGTGGGTTTTGTTCTGGGCTGAGCATCTCACAGGTGCTCTCTGCATCTATTTCTCACATCATCTCAGGTGGAACCCTTGCTGAGTTCCTTTCCCCAGAGTATGCATTTTTAACTGAGGAAATCCTGTCCTCATTTACATAACAATTGAAATAAACTATTATGTGTCACATCAAACTTCTATTGTAAAGAAAGCAAGGCACAGCAGAACGCTTGGCTGTGGCTCATCTGCAGTTGATGAGAAAAAACCTTTCCTATGAGGCTGAAAATATGAAAGCCCCTCAAGTAGATTCCTGTGTGCTAAAAGAACAGCAACACTGCTCAGCTGCTGCAGAGGAAGGGAGCTGGGCTGCTGAGGAATTTATTCACATAGCTTTTTTTCATCAGGAGCAATGGAGCTTGGACAGCAGGTGCTTGAGAATTTGCTTCCTCAGGTGGCCTTTGTGTCTGCTGTGTTTCTGCGCAGTGTGCAGGGCAGGCTGGTCACTGAGCTCAGTGTCGTCTCCTTTGGACCAACCTTTTTCCATGGAGCAGGGAGCCCAGGAGAGCACCTGGCACAGCATGGGGCCAGCAGCACAGGATAACTTGGGTTGCCTGCTGCGAGTTCTGCTGGTTTAGTAATGCTTGTGTAGGTATTGCAGGGGTGGGGATCAAGCTCCAATGGGATCAGCAGGTGATGGTTGGGCCCCCAGGCAGGGTGCAGGGTTCTTGGTGATGTTGGTGGCTGTGAGGTAGCCCTGCAGGCACTGCTCTCCTTTGCTGTTCTGTTGGCATAATGAATAATTAGAGCTGTTTGGAAACTGGGAAGTCTAACAGCCTTTGTGAAGGTACAGCTGCAGGTTAGGCAGCTGTTGGGACTTTTCTTCCCCCTGCCTGAGCTGTTTGTGCAGAAGCTGTTTGTCTTGGTGGGCAGACTTTGGAAGCAGGGTTGTGTGTGGTACTGAGGCAAGATGATGATTCACAGGAGTGAGTTTCTGGTGTTCCTCTCAGAACTGCCACCAGTGCACATGGAAAATGTGGTTCAAGCTGATACTGGAGAGATTTGGCCACGTGCAGAGGCATAGTTACATAATGTGGGTGTGAAGGACAAGCCTTGTCGTCTGCTCATGAATTGTAGGACAGCTCAAACGTGAGCACTTGGGAAGGGCAGGCTGGGCAGTGACACCAACACAAAGCCGGGGCAATGTGATTATTCCAGACTGGCTCTGTTGGTTTAATCCCCAAAGGTTTGCATGATAGTCATTGCTCTTTAGGCTCAGTGGCTCAGCAGAGGGGAAATGCAGTCCAGGGAAGAGTTAATGAAGGTCTTAGGTCAGTGAGGCATACAAGTGGCACTGCCTCTTTGTCAGGCACACCGAGGGCTGCCTGCTCTGGGTTAAGGTTCTGGGCTATAGAGGGACCTGGAGCCTGATGCAGCTCGGCTGTGTTGTGTCAAATTTGGCTGCTGTTGGAAATGATGTTGCAGTGATCTGGGTTTTGGCTTGGGTGTTTTCTGGGAGGTAAGGAGGCAATCGTGTCACATTAGTGCTGTGGGACATGGAGGTGCTCTGGGAAGATAAATGGAGTGAATGGATGCTTGTAAGTGGGGTGACTCCAGCACTCAGCAGGGCATGGAGGGATGAGGGGCTTGGGATAAATGAGGAAGGGTGGTTGTGGAGTGGGACATGCCCAGGGACTGGGGAATGTAGGCAAGGTGCAGTCAGAGTGGGGATGCCTTCCTGTCCCCTTGCTCCTGGGACTGTCTGAATCCTGTCCTTGCTCCTTCACCTGAGCTGAAGCTGTCTTGCTTCTTTAATGTGAAATAGGCCTTGGAGGGTTTCTTCCTTCTGGATAGCATTTTGCTGGAATTACGTTTTCTCCTTCTCCATGCATTATGTTTGCAGTGAATCACGGAGAAGCTCTTTTCTGCCTTTCTGGTGTGAGACAGAAGCTGTGCTGCTCTTCAGCTGCTTTTCTGAGCAGCACTTTTTCTGTCTGACTTGTCACCTGCCTGGCTGTGGTGGGAAATGAAGGCAGGCACCTCGTGCACAAAGCAGCAGTGCTGGGTGGGGGGAGTGCAGCTGAGTGTGGTTGTGAATGCACTTGCTGGGAAAGGAGGACACAGTGATGAGAATGAGCACCACAGTCCTCTCTGAGGTGTGGTTTGGCATCTCATTGGGATGTGTGAGCTTCAAGCCTCCCTAAAATAACCTGTTCCTCTTCAAAGATGAAATATCCCAAGTGCTGCAGTGCCCAGAGGTCTTTCTGGGTTTTTCCTCTGACTGGGATGCCTCGTCCTGTGGTTCTAAGGCAGGGCAAGTGCACCAAGAGAGCCAAAAGGTTTTCCAGAAGATGCCTTAGAGCAGTACTGTGTTCTGGGAGCCACAGGGAACAGCTCAGCATTTGAACAGTTCTGAGTTCAGCTGAGTGCTGACCTGCCCCTCAGGTTCTCAGTGTCAGGAGTGTGTGAAGCACCTACTGAGTCTCCGCTCTCCTCCAAAGTGGGGATATCTGTCAGGGGGTTGTATCGTTCCTTCACTGAACCATGAGCTCTGCTTTCAACTCATGTGCCCCAGTCTCCAAAACTTAGTGTAGAAAATGCTGGACAGTTGCCTTGGAGAATTAGCAGCATGCTGCCAATGACTGCCTGCAGCTCACTTCTGGATAGATGTGGACTGCTCAGGCATTGTATTATTGCATGGTACTGCAACAGCAAGTTGAGATCTCAGGGATGTGGCTGGTGGTGAGTGATGGTTTGTCCAGCCTGAGGAAGAGGTGACTGAGAAAAATGCTGAGAACAGTGTTTGAGGGAAGCATCTGAGGAAAAAACACCCCCTAAAGCCCACTTGAAGGAGGAGCTGACAAATGATTCTTCATGCCTGCTGTGTACAAGCAAATAATTAATGGTCTTAAAGTGAAACTAAGGAAATACAAGCTGGACAAAAGGGAGAACTTTCTAGCTAAGTGCAGTTAAGCATTGACAGATATTCCCCAGGGAGGCTGTACAGGTCTGTCAGGAGTAACTCAGAAATCATTGCCCCTGCCTTGGGGCTAAGGAGTGGACCAGTGATACTTCCTGGTGACTTCCAGACCTACCTGCTGCAATTCTCTTAGTCTGTGCCATGGCACTGGTCACTTGTCCAGGGTGACAAGGGCTGCATTGACACTGATGTGATGAGTCCTGTGACCACTGTTATTTCAGTCAGCACATGGTTTATGTAAACTGGGTTTGGTTTGGTGGGGAGCCAACCTAAATGGAACAGTCCTAAGTCATCTTTAAATGGAGCTGTTGGCAAAGTGTCTTTGCATTTATTTCATTCAAGTGCATTGAGCTGGTTTCAGGTAGTGTAAGGATTATGGTGCAACTTTTGCCTAGCCAGCAAAAACTGTCCCCCTTTTGCTTAGAGGGGAATCAAGCACTGAAGAGGAGCAGGGTCTTGTCTGGGTGCAGAGGCTGTCCTTACCATTGTGGGCACTGCCTTCAGAACGGGAGAACATGTCATGGAGGGCCACTAGCACGATTGAGTGCTTATAAAGTAGGGCTAGGCTTTAGCTTGGTTAGCCTGGCAAGATCAAGGGGGTGTTAGAACCCTGCTGAAAGGCAAAGGACTATACAAGTGACTAGAAGGGCGAGAGCTGTGAAGGCTAAAGGGTGAAGCTGGCTTGGGAAGCAGCAGTGTAGCTCCCCTGGCCTTGAGGTGGAATAAGGGCTCAGCACAGCTTTGCTTTGGGACAGGAATTCAAATTGTTTTGAGATAAAGGTTGCTGATTTATGAAGACGACTATCTGGCATGTCCTGCAGTTGACCTTGGCAGCTCCTGTGTAGGAGTCTTCCACAAGAAGAAACTCTTCCTCCTAAGAGCTCTCATGCCTTGCTGTAAAAATGCTCAGGTGCCATCTGACACCTGCAGTGTACCAGTGCAAAGTGGACATGTCAGAGATGTTAATAAATCCACCACTTTCATCTGGAAATAGCTTTAAGTGCTCTTAGTGCTTCTGCTCTGCTCTTTGGTTGTCTTTGGTGTCTGTTGGATGCTGATGTTCGGGCTGGGTGCACCAGTCACTGGGGTTGGAATGTGCCTGCAAAGACAAAGCTTTGTGCTCTTCAGGTAGTGCTTCCTATTGAAAAAACCAAACCACCACAGGAAGGAAGCCTCTCACTCTGTTCATGGTGCCTCTCAGGTTATGCATTTACACTTTTGTTTGTAGATGTGATTTTCCTTGGAGTTATTGGCTGGAGGCTTGGAGTCAGAAGATGAGTCACAGGATCACAGATGTTAGGATTTGAAAGGGACCTCTGGAGATCTTCCAGTCCAACCCCCTGCCAGAGCAGGAGCACAGAATCCAGCACAGGTCACACAGGAACACATCCAGACAGGGCTGCAAAGGCTCCAGAGAAGGAGACTCCACAACCTCTCTGGGCAGCCTGTTCAAGAAGTTCTTCCTCATGTTGAGGTGGAACCTCCTGTGCTGGAGTTCCCACCCAGGTGCCTGATGCCACTGGAGCCTTGACCTTGGGAGCATTGTTAGGTTGCTGTGAGCTGATGGTGCTTGCCCAGCACACACAAACTGGTTGTGCTGTGCCAGTAACTGCACTGGGCTGACTCCCTCAGCGTGCAGAGGTGATGATGGTGCTTCAGTAGCTCACTGAAGCTTCAGAGCAGAGGAGCCAGCAAGGACAGCATTGGTGCAGGCCTTGGCTCTTTGTGCCTTGCCCTTCCTTGGGGTTTACTTTCCAGCCCATGGTGATGAGGTCATAGATGAGCTCATTTTGGCATCCTTCCTTCACTGAACTTCATTTTTATGGCTGTGGGAGTGGTGGTAGAGTGTTGCCTGTGGTCTTTTCAGTTCAGTTTTAGGTAGCCTGCTTGTGTCAATTCTTCTTCAGGTTTTGTTGGGTTGGGTTGGGGGGGGGGGGTGTGTGTATGTTTTGTTGGGTTGGGTTATGTTTGGTTGGCTTGGTTTGGGTTTTTGGGGTTGTGTTTTTTGTTTGCTTGCTTGTTGTTTTTTTTTTCCCAGTGCCAGGGTTGGAAATAGGTTTTCAGTCAGTGCTTCTACCTCTTCATCTCTTTAATTGCAAGGGTAACTGCACATCATACAGCAAGCCTGCAGACTGAGGGAGCCTTTCCTTGGTACTCTGTAGAAGTGCTGTGCCCAGGAGCATTGGCCAAGGCTGCTGTTGTAAGGACCTGGAGTGTCAGGTGTCTGGCTAGGCTCTGCTCAGTGTCATCTGAAGAGCTCTGTCCTGCCACAGCACACCTGCTGGGGCTCGGTGCTAGCAGAGGGGAAAATGCAAGGCTTGCATCTGCAAAGCAGTGCAGCACTACTGTGTAGTTTTTGGCTCAGGCTAGAACACAAAGCCACATCCCTGGGCAGCAAGGTCTCTGGGTGCTGGCTGGGCACAGATCTGGTGAAGAAACCAAGTCAATAGACTCAGAGAAATCATTGGTTATTAACTTAAGGTTTGTTAGGAGAGAGAGTAGTGCTAACAGCAGAGAAACCAATCTGGTTTGTTGTCGTGGCAAATACAGCTGTAAATGAGTGACTGTAGAGCCTGTATGTTGGAGTGTGTGTGGGAAAAGGCTTTGTTGGAAAGATGTTTGCTGGATTTGCTGTTTGGGGATCTGGTACTGTTTCTTTAAGGACACAAACAGAAGGGAGGTTGTAGCCAGGTGGGGGTTGGTCTCTTCTCCCAGGCAACCTGTGACAGAACAAGAGGACACAGTCTCAAGCTGTGCTAGGGGACATTTAGGCTGTAGGTGAGGAGAAAGTTCTTCCCAGAGAGACAGATTAGCCTTTGGGATGTGCTGCCCAGGGAGGTGGTGGAGTCACCATCCCTGGAGGTGTTTAAGAGGGGCCTGGATCAGGCACTTGGTGCCATGGTTTAGTTGATCAGATGGTGTTGGGTGAGAGGTTGGACTTGATGATCTCTGAGGTCTTTTCCAACCTGGTTAATTCTATTCTAAACTCAGTCTTCTGCCCTTCTCCCTTCCTGTCTCTGTCAAAGCTCTGTCCTGGCTGTCCTTTCTTTGAAAGCCTTGCTGCAGTACAAGTCTTGTCTGGGAGTGGTGCTCCTGCAGTGGCAGAGGTCTGTGCTTGTGAGCCTGCTCATCCATCACACCTGCTTTGCTTCTAAATGTTTCCTTTGGCAAGAGCATCTGTTCAGGAGAATGCTGCTGATCCCTAGGGGACCATTTTCCATATACTCCCATCTTAGGATAAAATTAAACCAATGGACCTTGACGGTGCTTTCTTAACCCAAACTGGGTCCTTGTGCTTCGGCTCGCAGCCCAGGAGCAGCATTATTTAGTCATGGCCTGAATTCACTTCCACTGGTGCTCTCCCAGAGAGCAAGGCAGCAGCCCTGTCACCACCCCATGAGGCAGATGGTCTTAGGCAAGGCAAATGAGCACCGTGTGCCCAGCCTGGGCTCCTGGCATGCCAACAGGCAGTGATTTCTGGGGCTGGGAGCTCGGAGGCATGTCTGCTGGCGGAAGGAAGGAAATGGAGCTCCTGCCCCACCGCCCTTCAAGACAAGTAGAGCTGTGGAGTGCCTGGGTTCCCTTCTGCATCTCTCCTTTCTCGGTCTTTAACTGTTTGGTGCTCTGCTGCACCATGCCCCAGGGTCTGAGGCAGGTGGCCAGTCTGCCTGCAGACTGCCTCTCAGGTGGGTGTCTGTCAGTCAGGCTGTGCATGCACGATCAATCCAGCCCCTTCTGGGAGACTGGCTTGGCAGGGTGGGCTCTGGCCGTGGCACCGTGTCTGTATCCAGTCCTGTATGGAACTCTTGCAGAAAAGGAGAGCCCAAATGGGTTTAGACAGGCTGCCTACATCTGCCTCATCCTGCAGAACTATGACCTGGTAAATTAGCTTCTGCAAACCCCTTCATAGCTGTGGTGTGGCAGAGAAATGAACACCAATGCACTGCGTGGTGTTTGTCATGAAGCTTTCCTGAGGGAAATGGAATCCAGGCTGAGCAATCCCTCCCAGCCTTTGTCAGAGTGAAGCCCACTGAGAGCTGTGTGCACACTGGGATGGCAGCTGCCTGCTTGCACAGGGGTGGGATTTTATGATGTGTTTTCTGAACCTTGTCCCTCTCACCCTAGCATACGCATCAGCCCAGGCTGGGGGAGGAGACAGAAAGCAGCCCTGCAGAGAAGGACTTGGGGGTGCTGGTGGGAGAGAAGCTGGGCAGGAGCCAGCAATGGGCACTGGCAGCACAGAAGGCCAATGGCAGCCTGGGCTGCATCCAAACCAGTGTGGTCAGAGATGGGGAGAGGGGATCCTGCCCCTCTGCTCTAGGGAGACCTCGCCTGCAATGCTGTGTCCAGCACTGGAGCACTCAGCCCAGGAAGGACATGGTCCTGATGGAGAGGGTCCAGAGAAGGACACAGATGATCAGAGGGCTGGAGCACCTGCCCCATGGGGACAGGCTGAGAGAGCTGGGTCTGTTCAGCTTGGAGAAGAGAAGGTTTCAGGGAGACCTTAGAGCTACATTTCAATATCTGCAGGGCACCTACAGGCAGGCTGGGGAGGGACTGTTCAGAAGGGGCTGTGGGGATAGGAGAAGGAGCAGTGGTTTGGAACTAGAGCAGGGCAGAGTTAGGTTGGACATCAGGAGGAAGTTCTGCACAGGGAGAGTGGTACAACACTGGAACAGGTTGCCCAGGGCTGTGGTTGAGTCTCCATCTCTGGAAGTGTTCAAGGTCAAACTTGATGTGGCCCTGAGCAATCTGATCTGTTTGGAGGTGTCCCTGCTGAGTGCAGGAGGGTTGGGCAAGATGACCTTTGAGGGTCCCTTCCAACCCGATTGCAATCTGTAATGAGCATGAACTGAGAATAAAAGCTCAAACTGCTTTTCCTGCCTTGGTTGTGTGGACTGAAGCTCTGTCCTGTGCTTTGAATTTGTGCAGTCAATGGCAAAGGAGTGCCTGGCCTTGGATGCTGATGTGCTCATGAGTTTTGAAGAGAGCCCTGCCCTCTTATGTAAGCTGTGAAGGTATTTTCATGCCCTGTTTGTGCTGTTTTTCACACTGCCTTACCTGAAGTGACAATTACATGGGAAGGACCTGGTGGGAGGGTTTAGGAGGCATTGGGCAAGTTGTTGGGCAAACCTGTGACCAGACATTTCTTATCACTCTTCTGAGTTGAATTAGACTCACAGACTTGAATTCATTCATCCTCTCTGCTGTACCTCACAGTAATTCAGGTTTTACCGAAATCTCTATAGAAAATGGGTGAAGGAAGAAACTAGAGAATTCATTCAAATGTAGTGGGACTTCTGATACTTTGTTTAAAGGGCTGAAAAATATTGAAGTCGAGACCCACGAATGCCCTTGCAGAGACTGAAGTCTGCTCTTGGTGCTGTGTGACACAGCAGAGGTTGTATCCCTTCAGAAACTGAGCAAAAGCATTTTATGCAATACACTTGCCTTACCATTTCCCTTTGACTTCCCCAGGAAGCTTTTGAGATGATTCTTGGTGACAGCTTGCCCTTTTCAGCCTCATGGTACTGCATCTCTGACTGTTGGTGACCTGCCCTTCCCCACCAGCATGGGCATGCTGTGTCTGAGGTGCAGAGGTGTGGCGCTGCCTTAGCAGAGGGTGAGGCTGCCTGGTGCCAGCCAGGGGCTGAGAGGTGGGGAAGGGCAAAGCCCAGGGAGTGTTGCAGAAATGGTGCTATGTAGAGAGAGTATCTTTAATGAGAGAGAGCTCCAGAGAGTCACTGGAGGGTGTCTGCATCGCTCTTCAGTAACGCTCTGGAGCGCTTTCCTGCAAGGATCTATCCTACAGCATTGCTTTAGAATAGAATAGAATTACCAAGGTTGGAAGAGACCTCGAAGATCATCGAGTCCAACCCGTAACCATAACCCCACAACTAGACCATGGCACCAAGTGCCACATCCAGTCCCCTCCTGAACGCCTCCAGGGACAGAGACTCAACCACCTCCCCGGGCAGCCCATTCCAATGACGAATCACTCTCTCGGTGAAGAACTTCCTCCTCACCTCCAGCCTAAACTTCCCCTGTTGCAGCTTGAGACTGTGTCCCCTTGTTCTGGTGCTGGTTGCTAGGGAGAAGAGGCCAACCCCTTCCTGGCTACAACCACCCTTCAGGTAGTTGTAGAGAGCAATGAGGTCGCCCCTGAGCCTCCTCTTCTCCAGGCTAAACAGCCCCAGCTCCCTCAGCCTCTCCTCATAGGGCTTGTGCTTTGTTCCAGGGTAGCACAGCCCCTAGCAGTGTCCTGTGCTAAGTGGTTCACACTGAGTTCTTTTCCTCCCAGTCAGCTCTGCACACATCTGTGCTTACCTGTTTCTCTACCAGTACCACGTTCCCCTTGGCTGAACAATAACTTGTTGACCAGTGAAGCCCTTCTGTGTGCTCACCTGTCACTTACCCTGGGCACCGAGGGAAGCTCAGTGCCAGCACTGCCAGCCTGTGCAGCGACTCAGAAACGGTCTGCTCCCACTGCTGATTCTCCTGCACTAGTAATTAAGCTGTTGTTTCATACCAGGAAAAAGCTTTTGTGCTATGCAAGCCACTGGGACTTCAGAGAGGCCAGCATGTGCAGTCTTAAAAGGGCATATTGATTGGTCTTATTAATAGGAAAATCTCTGAGGAGAGATGAAATACCTTCACTTTTCAAGGTTTAAAGAACAATTATAAAGCCTTTTTAAGCTGTCTGTAAGTTAGGCAGAATTCCCAGGGTGTTTTCCCCACTAGTCAAGTTTTTTCACTCTCCTGTATTTGGTATTTTATAGGTGGTTAGCTTTTACTGAGCAGAGATCCATCTTTGGAGGGGAAAAAAACCCACCAAAGATACTTATTCCTGCTAAGTGCTTCCTGCCAGTGTTTAGCACTGATGTGATCCATGTGTTGAACAGAGTGTTGTTTAATGTGCATTGAACACAGTGGGTCTTCAGTCCTGACTCTTGCAGGTGATGCAATTTGTCTTTAAAAGACACAACCCCAAGCAATCAAACATGGAGGCATCGCTCCAGTGAGGGTGATGTTCATGTGCAATGTTGGGTTTCTCTTTAGCTGTTTCTGGCAAAGAGATTTTAGTCTTTTTATTTGTTGAATTTAACAGAGGGCAGCAAACACTTCTGTTGGGTTACTTCTCTGTGGGAAGGTTCCTCAGTTAGAATAGAACTACCAAGGTTGGAAGAGACCTTGAAGATCATCCAGTCCAACCTGTAACCACAAACCTCACGACTAGACCATGGCACCAAGCGCCACATCCAGTCCCCTCTTGAACACCTCCAGGGACAGCGACTCCACCACCTCCCCGGGCAGCACATTCCAATGATGAATGACTCTCTCAGTGAAGAACTTTCTCCTCACCTCCAGCCTAAACTTCCCCTGGTGCAGCTTGAGACTGTGTCCCCTTGTTCTGGTGCTGGTTGCTAGGGAGAAGAGGCCAACCCCTTCCTGGCTACAACCACCCTTCAGGTAGTTGTAGAGAGCAATGAGGTTGCCCCTGAGCCTCCTCTTCTCCAGGCTAAGCAACCCCAGCTCCCTCAGCCTCTCCTCACAGGGCTGTGCTCAAGGCCTCTCCCCAGCCTTGTTGCCCTTCTCTGGACATGTTCAAGTGTTTCGATGTCCTTCTTAAACTGAGGGGCCCGGAACTGGACACAGTACTCAAGGTGTGGCCTAACCAATGCGGAGTCCAGGGGCACAATGACCTCCCTGCTCCTGCTGGCCACACTATTCCTAATGCAGGCCAGGATGCGGTTGGCCCTCTTGGCTGCCTGGGCACACTGTCAGGACCTTAGAATCACAGAATTGTTTGGTTTGGAAAAGGCCTCAAAGATCACTGAGTCCAACCATCAACTTACCATCACCATGTCCCCAAGTACCACGGCCACATATTTGTTGAACACCTCTAGGGAGGGGACTCCACCACCTCCCTGGGCAGCCTGTGCCAGTGCCTGACCACTCTTGCAGGAAACAAATTTTTCCTAATCTCCAACCTAAACCTCCCCTGGAACAATTTCAGGTCACTTCCTCTCAATCTATCACCTGTTGCTGGGGAGAAGAGACCAAGCCCAATCACAGAATACATCCAGTTGGAAGAGACCAGTTGGAAGATTGTGCAACTCGCCCATTACTGAAGAGTCAATACTAAACTGTGTCCCTAAGCACCAGCTCCACACTGCTTGAGCACCCCCAGGGATGAGGACTCCAGCACTGCCCTGGGCAGAGCATTCCAGTGTCTGAGAGCCCTTCCAGGGCATAAATATTTCCTAGCATCCAGCCTGAACCTCCCCTGGGGCAGCTTGGAACCATTGCCTCTGCTCCTGTCCCTTGCCACCAAGGAGCAGAGGCTGTCCCCTCCTCACTGCTACCTCCCTTCAGGGAGCTGTAGAGGGCAATGAGGTCTCTCTCAGCCTCCTCTTCTCCAGCCTGAACACCCCCAGCTCCCTCAGCTGCTCCTTGTAGGCCAAGTTCTCAAGGCCCTTCAGGAGCCTCAGATACGCCTCCCCAGCCCTGTTCTCCAGACCCTTCCCCAGCTTTGTTGTCTTTTCTCTGAACCTGCTCCAGCCCCTCAATGTCCTTCCTGGAGTGAGGAGCCCAAAACTGAACCTAGAACTCAAGATGTGGCCTCAGCAGTGCCCATTACAGGGGCATAATCACTTCCCTGCTCCTGGTGGCTGCAGCATTGCTGATCCAGGCAGGATGCTGATGGCTTCTTGGCCACCTGGGCACACACTGCCTCACATTCAGATGGCTTTCTGCCAGCAGCCTCAGGTCCTCATCTACTAGGCAACTTTCCAGCTGCTGCGCCCCAAGCCTGGAGCCTTCCACGGGATTCTTGTGACCCAGGTGCTGGACCTGGAACATGGCTTTGTTAATCCTCATCCCACTGACCTCAGTGGGATGTTAGTGTGCTTGCAGTCAAACACCAGTCCAACTGAAAAGAGTTTTTATTTGCTTTACATAGGGCCAGAGTGTGCAGGATTGCCAAGAATATCTTCATCGTTACATTTTCCCTGGGGCACTTGGGAGAGCACAGCTGGGTTGTGCAGGGTTTTTGCAGAGCATTTGTGGGGGGAAAGAGGAGAGAGGGAGGAAGGTTTCTGTGTTTCTGGCTGGCACTGGCTTTCAAGGATGTAGGAATTAATGTGTGATAAGGGTGCAGCAAGCCTCTTGGGGCAAACATCTCTGTCAGTCCAAGCTTCTCCTTCCACTGCCCAGTGGAAACTGGTGTGAAACCCAAACTACCAGGCCCTTCTTCTCCATAACCTAATTGTGCCATTTGATGCTCTTTTAAGTATTCTTTAGCTAATCATCTTCTGGGCTGCACCAAAAGCAGCATGGACAGCAGGTCAGGGAAGTGATTCTGCTGCTTTGTCCACTCTGGTGAGACTCCAACTGCAGTGCAGCTCTGGAGTCACAAAATCACAGAATATTAGGGGTTGGAAGGGACCTCCAGAGATCATCCAGTCCTACACCACTGCCAGAGCTTGAGCACCTAGGGCAGGTCACACAGGAACACATCCAGGTGGGATTTGGATGTCTCCAGAGAAGGAGACTCCACAACCTCTCTGGGCAGCCTGCTCCTGTCCTCAGCACAGAAGCTATGTAGACCTGATGGAGTAGATCCAGAGGAAGCCACAATGGTGATCAGAGGACTGGAGCACCTCTCCTACAGAGATGGGCTGGGAGAGTTGGGGTTATTCAGCCTGGAGAAGAGAAGGCTTCAGGGAGACCTTCTGGTGGCCTTTCAGTATTTAAAGGGGCCCAGCAGAAAGCTGGGGACAGACTGTCGAGCAGGGCCTGTTGTGACAGGATGAGGCGGGACGGTTTGAACTAGAGGAGGGAGATTGAGAGTGGAGAGAAGGAAGATTGTCTGGCACAGGGAGGTGGGAGCTGCCCCATCCCTGGAACTATTGCAGGTCAGGTTGGTTGTGGCTGAGCAGCCTGCTCTAGTTGGGGATGTCCCTGTTGACTGCAGAGGGGTTGGATTGTATGACTTTGAAAGGTGCCTGCCAAGCCAAACCGGTCTGGGATTCCATAATTCTGTTCATCACAGTACAGAGTGTTTGGTGCTCGTGGTGTCCTGATCTATACTGTGTCCTCTGAAGTCACTGCCTGGTTGTCAAATAGATGGAACATTCCATGCATCCCATTATCAGAATCACAGAAGGGTAGGGGTTGGATGGGACCTTCAGAGATCACAGAGTCTAATGCCCTTGCTAGAGCAGGGTCACCTGGGGCAGGTCACACAGGAACGCGGTCTCCAGCTTCCAGCAGGCAAAAAACACCTTTGAGAGCTGGTTACCTGCAACAGAGAGAGCTCGGCAGCACAGCAAGCGGAGGGAAGCTCACAGAGGAGTTAGACTGGCATCTGCAATGCTTATTCTCATGGTGCTTCACATGGTGACCACAAAGATCTCCTTGTTTGCACCCCTCTTTGCTGTGAGGGCTCCCCTGAGTCTCCCACTGTCTCCTCCCAGCAGCAGTATGAGCCACTGGTGCCTGCACCCCACAAGGTTTGCCCCTGGCCCCACTTCATGGGATCATTTGGCATCATCTCGAGTCTCAAGCTGCTCCAGGGGAAGTTTAGGCTCAAGGTGAGGAGAAAGTTCTCCACAGAAATAGTTATTTGCCATAGGAAGGGGCTGCCCAGGGAGGTAGTGAAGTCACCATCCCTGGAGGTGTTAAAAAAAGGCTTGGATATGGCACTTGAAGCCATGGTCATGAAGTGTTGAGTGATAGGTTGGACTTGATGATTTCTGAGGTCTTTTCCAACCTTATTGATTCTATGATTCTATTCTATGATTTCCCCATCTCCACACCTGTCCAAGCACAGCCCTTGTAGAGAAGCTCAAACCCTGTGGTTCAACCCAAGTTCTTGAAGTTTTGCTGATGTTTCTACAGAGCTTGGAGATGTTAGAAGCTAAATTCCTGGTTTGGAAGACTTTTCTGCTGTGTTTCTCTCATCCAGGCTTTCCATGCTCTGTTACTCACAAAATTCCTACTCCTGTAAGGTAGATATTTCAGCTTATTAAAGAGCTGCCATCAAAGGCTCTGCACAAGCTGTCTCATCAGAACTCTTGTGTCCACCAGCTGTGAATCTGCAGTGGTCTCACCCTGTGAGGAGTTCTCATGACAGGCCACAGGAGCTGCTGTCACTACGTGTGGCCTCCATTTGTTTAGACTGAGTGCTGCTGACTTTATGTTTTCATAGGTCCTGTCTAGCCAGGATTGGAGCTATCTTGTTTGCATTTGATAACCACCATGTGAACTAGTATTCTGGGACCTTGGCCAAGCACCAACTTTGGTGCTTACATTACATTGTAATGTAAATATGCCACGGACTTCAAGCTGGAAAGTACCAATGTGACCATCTCATCAGATCTCCTCTCGATCTTGGTTGATAAGAGATTCTTGGATGAATCTCTGATAATGTCTGGAGTTCAACATCTTAATAGAAGTCTGGAGAAAAGCAGGCTGAGGGAAAACCTTCTGGCTCTCTATAACTCCCTGAAAGAAGGTTGGAGTGAGCCGGGGTTGGTCTCTTCTCCCAAGTAACAGGATGAGAGGAAATGGCCTCAAGTTGCCCCAGGGGAGGTTTAGGTGGGACATTAGAAGAAACTTCTTGGCCGAAAGAGCTCTCAAGCAGTGGGATGGGCTGCCCAGGGAGGTGGATGAATCCCCACCCCTGGAGGTCTTTAAAAGACAGAGATGTGGTGCTGAGGGGCATGGTTTAGCACCAGCCTCGGCAGAGATAGGGAGTGGTTGGACACGATAATCTTCAAGGGCTTTTCCAACTGATTCTATAATCCCATTCTCTCCACTAAATACTGTAGACCCAGCTCCTCAGTCAGGGGCAGGGTGACCCAGCTCCTTAGGGACTGTCAGAGCCCAGCCTTAGAACTGAGGCCATACTGAGGACCATGTCGCAAAGTGTGCTTTGGACCGGGAGATGCTCTCTGCAGCAGCAGAACACATCAGGCTCCTCTCGTGTGCTGCTCCAGCCCTGTGGCAGTGCTGCCCAGCAGCCATGCTGGGCCCTGCTTGGCTGTGCTGGGCTACCTGGCTCTCCTTTGGAATCCCTGCTCAGCCAGGCTGGCTCTGCAGCCCTCCGCCTGCTGCTCTGCCTCTGCTCCCAGCTGTGCCTTGCTGGGCTGCCTGCACCCTGCTTGCACCACAATCATCTCAACTCCCTTTGTGGCCTCTTGTCTTTATGCTTCTCAACACTCCCCCAGTTCTTGTCAAAGTCCAGAGCCTGTTGGTAGCCCTGGACTTGTCTCACAGGGCTTTATATACATAGAAATCACTCTGTTGGAGCAAGAGGAAGCCCTGTGGCACCTCTTGAAAATCTCTAGGATGTGTATTTCTGTGTGTCCCTTAGATTTGGAGCCTGATGGCCTCCCCAGTTTTAAACCAATGGTGTTTCCTGATTCATTCTACTCATTCTTCAGGTGAAGCACAAGCACCACAGAAACCAGAGTTCATGAGGTCAGTGCTTTATCAACCCAAACGTGAAAGCCATTGGCAAGTGGCCAAGATCTGTTCCTCATAAACCAACGCTGTTGTTGTTACCTTTGCATGCTTTGCTCTTCAAGGGGTGGGATGTTCCATTTTAGCTGTTAGTGTGCTTTAGCTGACAAGCTGAGTGTTATTCTTTTGGGCAGGACTGCAGAATGTCAAGCCTTGCAGGAAGGAAGAAAAAGGAAAAGAAAACATTTTGTGACAAATGTGATGCTTTCAGCTCCCTTCTGTACTGCTGCGGGAGGCTTGATTAGTGTGTCCTGGCCAGGGCTGCAGCACCTGCCTGGGAGTGTTGGAGGCTGTCAAGTGGTGTCAGGAATGGGTAAAGGGTGGTAGCTCTTTCCAGCTTTGCAGAAGGCTCCCAAGCAAGACATTCCCCAAGTGCAGATGACGTACTATGAACGTGTTCAGGAGCTGGGAGGTCCCAGTGTTTGTGTGGTGGTGCAAGGTCCCTGTCTCTTCTCTCCAGGAGGTTTGCAAGCAAACTGGTTCCCAGCCTCTGCATGGTTACAGCAGGAAAGATGGCCTGCTTGCTGCTTCCTTCAGCTTTGTACCATACCAGCTTCACAGGGCTTTGGCATTTTATTGCCAGCAGCAAGCAGTTGGTCCTTTCCTGGGTGCTGCATGCTGTGGAGCAGGACCAGAACAAGAGCAGAGTGCTCTGGAGGTCTCTGAGACTTTGACTTTCCAGGTGCAGGAGTTTGGGTGTGTTCATTTGCATGGCCCTCTGCAAGCATCTTTTTTTTCCCCCAAGACACGAAGAGCAAGTCCTGTTAGAGAACTGTTTTCCTATGTTCTCTTCTAAAAGGTCCCTAGCAAGAAGCAGAAGCAAGTTGGGAGGAGGAGGAAGAGTTGATGATACTGCTGGTTATGGTGCTGCTTATGTGTGGATATCCAGGATGCACTTTTGTGTTTCCTAGAGATGTGAAATGTGGGCATAGAAGAATTAGGTGGTAGGTGGCTCAGCAGGCCACAGCATGGGGGAAGAACTCAAAAGTTTCTCTTCAGGATCCACTAACCCTATTCAGGTTTATAATAAGGTCTGCACAAAGACCAATCACCTTTCTGTTGTCTGGCTGGTTTGTATTCCTTACCTTCAGTGGAGTTGAAGTCAACATCCATGGGCACAGACACACAACTTGTTTTGTGAAAATGAAGATGTGAAAAGTTCTGAGATGTTGAACTGACATTGAAGTGTTCCACTGACGTGTGGCCAAGTGTTCCCTGCTCGTGCACCAAGACAGCTCTGCTCTGGGAAGAAAATAAAGGCCATCCAGCTAAATAGAGGCTGCAGTCCTTGGGGTGATAGTGCAATCAGAGGTGCAAGTTCATAGTAGCAGTCAGGGTTGGAAGGGACCACAAGGATCATCCAGTTCCAACCCCCCTGCCATGGGCAGGGACACCCCACACTAGATCAGCCTGGCCAGAGCCTCATCCAGCCTGGGCTTAAACACCTCCAGGGACGGGGCCTCAACCACCTCCCTGGACAACCCATTCCAGGGCTTCACCACTCTCATGGGGAAGAACTTCCTCCTCACGTCCAGCCTGAATCTCCCCACCTCCAACTTCATTCCATTCCCCCCAGTCCTATCACTACCTGATATCCTGAGAAGTCCCTCCCCCACAGAGAGCTCAGGGTGCCACTCAGACCAAGAGGACCTTCTGATGTTCTTGGTGCTCTCCTGGGATCAGCTCCCCTTTGCTGATGCATTTTAATGTCTTTTAAGTATTCTTTATTGGGTGGACAGGAACAAGTGGGAAACAGCTTTTAACTCTGCTTTTATGTGTCACAAGGTGGTTTTTGTACAGAGTGATTGAACTGGGGGTCCTAGTGGCTGGTAGGTTGAGCATGAGCCAGCAATGTGCTCTGGTGGTCAAAAAGGCCAAGGGCATCCTGGGGTGGATCAGAAGGACTGTGGTTAGTAGGTCAGAGAGGTTCTCTTCCCCCTCTACTCTGCCCTGGTGAAGCTGCATCTGGAATCTTGTGTCCGGTTCTGGGCCTCTCAGTTCAGGAAGGACCTCGGGGAACTGCTTGAGAGAGTCCAGCACAGTGCCACAAAGATGATGAAGGCAGTGGAACTTCTTCCTTAGGAGGAGAGCCTGAGGGAGCTGAGGGCTCTGTAGCTTGGAGAGGAGGAGCCTGAGAGGTGACCTCATTGCTGTTGATCAAGATGCGTAGTGTGAGTGCCCAGAGGCTGGAGCCAGGCTCTGTTGGGTGCTGCCCAATGCCAGCACAAGGGGCAGTGGTGGAAGCTGAGGCAGAGGAAGTGCCATGGAAACAGGAGGAAAGATTTCTTCCCTGTGAGGGCGACAGAGCCCTGGCACAGGCTGCCCAGGGGGATTCAGGAGTCTCCCTTTCTGGAGCTATTCAAACCCCACCTGGATGTGTTCCTGTGAGATCTGCTCTAGGTGACCCTGCTCTGGCAGGGGGTTTGGACTGGATGAATTCTAGAGGTCCCTTCCAACCCCTAACATTCTGTGAATTAAAGGTGTTTCCATCACTGTATAAGAACCACCATTTGAAGAACTCTGAAAAGACCTCTCTGTACAGCCTGCTGCAGGCAATCTGAATGTCTGGTTTGGGGGGAGGCTTGGAGTGTTTTGTGGTTTGAGATTGCAATTTGTAAGTAATTAGAAAACTTTTGAGGCATTTTCCTAAAATCAATGTCTTTAGTTCATAATCAGAGACTCAGTCTCAAGGTCTCTTCACTGGTTGTCTTCCAGGACTGCTAAGGCTGCCTAACCTGTGGCTCACAGCTTAAGGGCTTAATTTCAGAGGCAGCAAATGCACATTCTATAGGCAGAGCACACATATTCCATCTGGAATGGTCTTCCTGTTACTGTTAATTATTTGTGCTGAACTGAAAATTCCAAAGGGAATGGTTTGGTTTAGGTGACTTTTCTAAATGAGCCTATTCCACTCACACTGAAAACTAGCACACAGTGCAAGTGTTTAAAAGTCATTGCCACATTTTTGCCCTTTCATTGGGAAGGTGTCAGCAGATCGAAATGATTCTGGTTTAGGCAGGATTCAGCCTGGCTGCTGCTGCAGAGATAATGCTGCTAACTTCCAAAGTATTTTACTGAAACTGTAAAGCCACACAAAGGTTGCTGTTGGGTTTGAGCAGATTTTCCCGTTGAAAACACCTCTGATGCTGGCAGGTAGGTGTTGTGTGGCTGCACTCAGGTTACAGTGAAGCTGTTCTATTGTCTCTGAATGCTTCTGACTAGCTGAGCACCCTATTCCCTGCTGAGGGTTACTGGTGAATTATAATTAGATCACTGTTAAGAATATCTTCATTGATGATCTGGATGAGGGGATTGAGACAGTCATCAGCAAATTTGCAGATGACACCAAGTTGGGAGCAGATGTTGGTCAGTTAGAGGGCAGAAGGGCTCTGCAGAGGGATCTTGACTGACTGGACAGATGGGCAGAGTCCAACATGATGACGTTCAACAAATCCAAGTGCCAGGTGCTGCACTTTGGCCACAACAGCCCCATGCAGAGCTACAGGCTGGGGTCAGAGTGGCTGGAGAGGTCCCAAACAGAGAGGGACCTAGGGGTGCTGATTAACAGCTGCCTAAACATGAGCCTGCAGTGTGCCCAGGTGGCCAAGAAGGCCAATGGCATCCTGGCCTGCATTAGGAATAGTGTGGCCAGCAGAAGCAGGGAAGTCATTGTGCCCCTGTACTCTGCTTTGGTTAGGCCACACTTTGAGTCCTGTGTCCAGTTCTGGGCCCCTCAGTTTAGGAAGGACATTGAGACACTTGAAGGTGTCCAGAGAAGGGCAACAAGGCTGCGGAGAGGCCTTGAGCACAGCCCTGTGAGGAGAGGCTGAGGGAGCTGGGGTTGCTTAGCCTGGAGAAGAGGAGGCTCAGGGGAGACCTCATTGCTCTCTACAACTACCTGAAAGGTGGTTGTAGTCAGGAAGAGGTTGGTCTCTTCTCTGTAGCAACCAGCACCAGAACAAGGGGACACAGTCTCAAGCTGCGCCAGGGGAAGTTTAGGCTCAAGGTGAGGAGAAAGTTCTTCACAGAGAGAGTCATTGGCCATTGGGATGTGCTGCCCAGGGAGGTGGTGGAGTCACTGTCCCTGGAGGTGTTCAAGAGGGGACTGGATGTGGCACTTGGTGCCATGGTCTAGTCATGAGGTCTGTGGTGACAGGTTGGACTCGGTGATCTTCGAGGTCTCTTCTAACCTTGGTGATACTGTGATAATATTTCCCTTTAAGTGTGCTTTCCAAATTGGAGTTGCTGGGTTATAACAAGGTGGGAAGTGGTAGCAATCCTAGGCTGAAAATGAATTGTGCCTCTCAGGCGGCACTGAATGCTGCATGAGCCACACTCGATTAGATCTGCTGGGGCAAAGCTAAATAAAACTCTCCTTGTTCTGCTAATTCTTTGTTCTGGATTAATGTTGGCTGGCAAAGCTTACTGGCCAAAGGAGCATTAACATTGACATGGTGACTGGTAACGTGGGGTAAAGAGCAAGGGCTTCAGAAAAGCTGAGAAAGGTGGTGGTGCCCCTGTGGCTGTGTCGCCTGAGTGGGTGAGGAATGGCAACCTCTCCTCTTTAGGAAAGCTACCCATCAAAGAGAATCACAGAATTGTCAGGAGTGGAAGGGACCTCAAGGATCAGCCAGTTCCAGCCCCCGGCCATGGCCACACCTCACACTAGATTAGGTTACCCAGAGCCACATCCAGCCTGGCCTTAAAAACCTCCAGGGATGAGGCTTCCACCACCTCCCTGGGCAACCTGTGCCAGTATCTCACCACCCTCCTGGGGAAGAACTTCCTAACATCCAATCTGAATCTCCCCTCCTCTAGCTTGGATCTATTTCCCCCAGTTCTTTCACTCCCTGACACCCTCAAAAGTCCCTCCCCAGCTTTCTTGTAGCCCCCTTCAGATACTGCAAGGCCACAAGAAGGTCTCCTGGGAGCCTTCTCCTCTCCAGACTGCACAACCCCAGCTCAGTCTGTCTCCAAAATGAAGGGAGACCAAAGAGAACTGAAGGGCATTTCATACCTGTAGAATTCATACCCTGTTTGAAAATTGCTTTAGAGGAAGGAGAAAGGCTGAGAGAAGAAAACAGTTGGATGGCATCTCTCTGCATGCAAGCACCCTGCTGTTGGACTGGGCTGGAGAGAGGTTTCATCAGTGGTTTTGTACACATGTGATGCTGGGGAACACCAGCCTTCTGACAGCAGCACCTCCTCTCTCCACCCATTTGCAGCTCTCTGAAGATTATTTTTGGGTGGCAGAACTTGAAATGTCTCTTTCTGCTCTTGCTCTGGCCTAGGCCAGGACTGAGCCCTCCAAGAGTTGGCTGGAACCACCTCCTCTCTCTGGCTGCTGGGTATAGAGGAGGCCAGCACCCAAACAAGAATAAATCCTAACCACGATGATTAAACTTGAAAATACCTCAGCCACAGTACTTGGAGGTATTGCATCTTCTTTCTGAGTATTCCAGCCTGCACCTCAGACTTGTCCAAACCCCTTAGAAATGAAGACAAAAGTAGGAGCCTGCTGCCAGTGGGACATGGGACTCAGGCTCAAGGAGTGGCACATTGGCATTTGGCTGCTTCTGAGACATTCTGTCTGGTAGTGATAGGCATTCTACCTGCTCAAATGCTGTGTTTATGGGTGTGTGGGGGGAAGATCACAAGCTGTTGTCTAAACTATAATGAGTGCCAGGTTCAGAGGTGAATTCCAGAAACTTCCAGAAGACCAAATCTCATGGCATGCCTGAAATGGAGTTTTGGTGGTTTGGTTTGTTTCCTTTTTTGGGTGCTGTCTTGGGATGTGTCCTGCCCTTTTACACGTGGATTTCCTTGGGAAAAGTGACTTTGTGAGGAAAGCCTGAACTGTTTTGGGGAATTCTTTCTCCTACCAGCCTAGGTGAAATCGGTGAAGCACTGGTAGTTAAGAGAGTTAATGGGGTGCTACCTGCAATTATTTCAATTGCTTGTGACAAGCCTTATTTTCTTTAGCCACAAGTTATGGTGCTGGGAGCTTTTAATCTGTAAAGCAGTCTGTGCCAGTGCTGTGGTGTTTCTTAGGTACTTTCATGGCTCTTGTGTTGAGATCGGTGGTTTGAGATGTTGATTGCCCTCTTCCTTCGCCTTCCAGGATGAGGTGTTTGTTATGTTAAGTTCTGGCATTCAGTGGAAGATGTGAATCTGGCTGTGAATCTCGTTGTTCCTCTGCCATAAGACTTTGAGATGTCTCTTCTGCAGTTTAAAAAGTGTCAGGCTGTGCTTGGGTCCGCCAAAATAGCAAGCTCAGCTCTTTCTGCAGTGCCAGATTTAGCCATAAGAATCTGAGTTCCTCAGCTCCTTATTTTCTGTGGATTTCTAGCATCTGCTCAAATCAGTGGAGCTCTGTCAGGCTGTTCTGCAGCTCCTGTTCATCCTTGGGGGCAAGGGCTGCTTTGGATGCCTTTGGAAAATGAGTTAGCACTGAGAAACCTCTCTGTGCTTCACTAGCACAGCTCACAAATAGCAGCCTGTAACTTCGCTGAAGGTGACTTGGTGAAAAAGAATGTTGGCTGAATGCTGAGATGTGATGAGGCTGTAAAATCTGTTTTCCTGATTCACAAGTTGTCTAAAGGCATCTGCTATTTGTTCACAGGAAGGTGATGCTCTTCAGGATTGATTGATTTAAGTGCTATGTACTGGGTGTGGGATTAAAGGGTCCATAATGCTATTAAAAATTCATAGCATAGGCATAATGAAAATAAAGGCATAGAGCTGGTGCAGGAGAGCAGCCACTTCAGTAATACCTTGTGAGCTCTCCGCAGTCTCAGCTGCTGCATGTCTGAGCCTGCTCATGCTCCCAGTGCTGGGGTCCTCTGACAGTGGGCTAGGCCAGCCTTAATGTGAAATCCAGATGGAGATCATATTAGATGAGTGAACTTTTCTCTTGAAATACAAAAGTGGGGTGTGTTTTTTTTCTTCTCAAATGCATTACTGTGCATCTTTCTTTCTGAAGGCCTTTGAAGATTGAAAATTTAAACTTTTTACAGCATTGTGGCAGAGGTGGTACTGACACAGGGAATGTAGCCCCCTGTGTGTAGCAGCTGACACATCCCAGGTTCACTCTCAGCAAATCATAGAATCAGACAGGGTTGGGACACCCCACACTACATCAGGCTGGCCAGAGCCTCATCCAGCCTGGGCTTAAACACCTCCAGGGACAGGGCCTCAACCACCTCCCTGGACAACCCATTCCAGGGCTTCACCACTCCCATGGGGAAGAACTTCCTCCTCGCCTCCAGCCTGAATCTCCCCACCTCCAGCTTCATTCCATTCCCCCTAGTCCTATCACTACCTGATAGCCTGAGAAGTCCCTCCCCAGCCTTCTTGCAGCCCCCTTCAGATACTGGAAGGTCACAATTAGGTCACCTCAGAGCCTTCTTTTCTCCAGACTGAACAGCCCCAACTCCTTCAGTCTGTCCTCACAGGAGAGGTGCTCCAGCCCTCTGCTCATCCTCATGGCCCTTCTCTGGACACCTTCCAGCACCTCCAGATCCCTCTTGCAATAGGGGCTCCAGAACTGGCTGCAGTACTCCAGGTGGGGTCTCAGCAGAGCTGAGGGGGAGAATCACCTCCCTTGACCTGCTGGCCACACTTCTCTTGCTGCAGCCCAGGATCTGATTGGCTTTCGGGGCTGCAAGTGCACATTGAGAGCTCCTGCTGAGCTTCTCGTCCCCCAGCACCCCTAAGTCTCTCTCCTCAGGTCTGCTCTCCAGCCAGTCCCTGCCCAGCCTGGATTTGTGCCTGGGATTGCCTCGACCCAGATGCAGAGCCCTGCCCTTGGTCTTGTTGAAGCTCATGAGGTTGGCTTGTGCCCACCTCTCCAGCCTGTCCAGGTCCCTCTGGGTGGCATCCTTCCCTCCAGCGTGTCTGCTGCACCACACAGCTTGGTGTCATCAGCAAACTTGCTGAGGGGGCACTCAAATTCATGGTTTGCACTGTAGGGTGTCTAGAGAGGGCTGCTGTCTATTCCCACCAAGTCAGGCATCTCACTATCCAACTCCTGACTGCACACCAGAACTGCATTCCTGGTAATTGAGCCACAATAAACTGGGAGATGGCTGCACTGGAGAAATTTGTCAGTGAATCCCCCTGTGTCTTGAGCTGATCTCCAATTAGAGGGGTACAGATCTGCCACTCAGATGTGAAAATGTCATGATATGAGCTGGTGTTCATTTAGATATTTAGTTTCTGTTCCTGTGTCAGAAGTGCCTCCTCAGTTTCCTTCATCATTACTATGGGTGAGACATGTTGCAGCTTCTGCAGGACAGACATGGGCCCTTCCCTCATTTGCTGACCTACTGATCCTACTGACTTTGCCAGACAGACCTTAGTCTGTTCCAAGATGAGGACTTTGTGCTGTTAGGCAAAATCAATTAACCCTCTGAAAACACAGTCTTATGAGTTTAAGCATGTAAAAAACCCCAACACCTGTAAGTTAGGTGGACACAGAAGCAGAAACTGAGCAGCAGCCAGGAGGTCTGGTTAAGACATCCAAGTTGTGTGCTGGGGAAGGAGATATGCTTGTACAAACGTGTGTGCAGGTAAGGAGAAGGCTTTCAGGTGTCCTTAGGAAAGGCTATAACACAAGAAAGGGACAGCTTGGACCTGTCAGGGCTGGGGTGGGTGTCTAGCTCTAGCAAAGGGCCTTAGAGCACGACAGGAGGACTTCACCTGACTGAAACCAGCAGTGCTGTGGCCCAGGCTGGCTCCCTAGCAAGCCTGAGTTTATTCTTAAGCCATTGGCACTTACAAAGTGTTTAAAGGTGCATCATTTTTGTAAAGGTTATTGACAATTTAAGGCTTTAAAAGGAGGAACTCAGAGAGCTGCAGCAGAACTGTGAAGCAGCACAACTTGAGTCACAGAATCACAGAAACATTCTGGTTGGAAGAGACCCTCAGGATCACCAAGTCCAACCCAGAACCCTACTCTACAAGGGTCACCCTTAAACCATAGCCCCAAGCACCACATCCAAACCACCTTTAAACATAGCCAGGGTTGGTGACTCCACCACCTCCCTGGGCAGCCTGTGCCAGTGCCTGACCAATCCTGCTGGGAAAAATGTTTCCGACTGTCCAGTCTCACCCTGCCCTGCTGCAGCCTGAGGCTATTCCCTCTTGTTCTAACACTAAGGACCTGAGAGAAGGGACCAGCAGCAGCTTCTCCACAACCTTCTTTCAGGGAGCTGTAGACAGCCATGAGGCCTCCCCTCAGCCTCCTCTGTTTCACACTAACCATCCCCAGCTCCTTCAGTCTCTCTCCATCAGATTTCTTCTCCAGGCCCTTCCCAGCTTCCTTGCCTTCCTCTGCCCTGGCTCCAGCACCTCCACATCTCTCTTGGATTGAGCTGCCCAAAACTGGACACAGCACTCGAGGTGTGGCCTCCCCATGCTGAGTGCCAGGGGACAATTACAATCCTGCTGGATATGATCAACTTTCTGGTCTGGTCTCAGCCTGCTCTTCCATGGTTGTGAGCATTGTTCTGTGACTTTTGGCATGGGCTTATTTTTAGTTCTTTCATTTGATCCCCTGTCCTCCTGGACTGAGGATGTGTATTCCCAAATCTGCTAGCCCCCCACAAGTAAGTAGGCAAGAAACTTGCCTTCAGTTGTTAATCTTCCACAGAAATCTCCTAAAGACTCAGGTGAAAGCCAGTGTCTTGATTGTATAACTTTCAAAGTCTTAGTCAGAGCCCATATGTTACAACCTGGAGGAAATGATGCTTGGGGATGACTAACAGAACATGTTCCTGCTGTTAATTTGGGTGTCATTCCAGAAATCTCATTTGTAAGCTTTCCCTTTCATATTGTTAGCACATTTACTTACTAATCCCAGTCTTTGCTGCTGTTCCTCACTAAGGATCTTAATGAAAGGATAAAATTTATATTAGCAGAGAGAAGTGTTTCTCTGCCCTGCCTGCAACACGTTTGATATTGGCAGGACAGGAAATTCACTTGAATGTAGCTTCCTGCTGCAGGTATCCTTTTCCTCAGGTCTCTCCAAACGGATGTGTAATTTACCAAGGCTATAAAGAACTAACCAGGAACGATTTCTTCCTTCCAAAAAGAAGCAAATAGCTTTCAGTGGTGTGATGCTGAGAACAGGCCAGGCAGTTAGGATGTGATTTGCAACAGGAAAGCTGAGGAAATGAAGGTAGAAAAAAGGCAGCTCGACATTCGTGACCTCTCCTCATCACTCGCTTAGCATTTGTCTGCCTGTTGCCCTTCAGAGCGAGGCGTGCGGTGTGAGCCCCGCCCTGCTCAATGCTCCCGTATCGATCCGAGAGGTGCAGTCCTGGAGCCCTGAGGCAGCTCGGCTGGTGCTGCTGCTGTGCCCGGGCTGCCCCCTCAGCGCTGCCGGCTGTGGTTTGCTTCGCCGGCGTCTAACCGCAGGAGCCGGAGCAGCTGTAGTAATAAAATGTCCAATTCTCCACACAGCGGCAAGGCAGCGACCACGGAGCAGTGCAGCCCTTTTAGATCGTTCTGCTCTGCAGGCTGCTGCCTGCTCCTGCCTGCTCTGGGGCTTGGTGCTTTGCTTGCTGCTGGGCAGGACCCTGTGCATTGCAGCAGGATAACAGAAATCGGTGAGTTTGTGCTGTGTTTGTGTTTGCCGAGCTCATACACCTCAAACCCAGGGAGAAGGAGCTCGTGGTTACTGTGTCCTCTCCCTTTAGGGCTGCCCCTGACCAAGTCTGGACTGAAGCCTTTCAAGCTGACAGTTCTTCACAGTCTATTAAGACAAAGGAAGGAGTTAAATGTACAGTCTTAGCAGTAACACAAACCCGGCAGCTGTCTCCCTTCCTGCTTGGTTCTGTTTAGCTTCAGGTTGTCTGGAAAAGCTGAACCAGCTCAGCCTGATTCCTGTGGACTTCTGAAGGTTGAAGTTTAATTTAGCAACCTTGGTGCTAAGTAGTAGGCTGAAGAAGCTTTCAATTATTTGAAATGGAGTTGCAGTGTGGCCTCCTGAGCCAGGACTTTGAGTCCCAGTGAGGCAGGAAGGAGCCAAGAAATGCAAGTGCCTAAAACCAAGGGGAAGCGTGCAGGTGTCTGCGCGCTGTAGTGGTTCCTCCTGGATCACTGGGAAGAGTGTTTTCCAGGGTTCAAATCTTGAGTCACAGTAAGCTCCTAAGTGCAGTGAAGCAGCAGGCTCAGCAAGGAGCTTGTTTGTCAGTTCATCATGATGCTGCTGTTGTGCTCACAAAGCTGTGGAGGAGCAGGGCAGTGGTGTGTAACTTGACAACCCCAAGCCGCCTCCTTCAGCTGTACAATGCTGTAAATGGTTGCTGCTAGAGATAGTAATGCTCGAGGAATTCCTGGGTGAATCTGGGAACTTGCTTTGTTCCCTAAATGTTGATAGCTTTGCATGCAGCTATGCCTTAACCCCAATGAAAGGGATTAGCTTTTTTTGATGTGATCAAAGAGTCCTCTTCCCTATCTTCAAATGTCATGTCCTAAAGTCGTTTCAGGCTTCCACCCCCATAGCTTCAGCAAAAGGACATTTTTGCCTTGTGTGGATCGTGTGGCGGGGAATAGGTGTCTGTGAGTACAGGGAAAGGGTTTGGATTTGGATTCAACCCCAAGTGAGTCACAGAGTTAAGCAGGTGGTTTGGCTGCTTCAGAGCAGAAAATAGTTCAACTGTTAAGCCCTTTCAGAAACACCTTCTGCTTGGGTCTTATGTGTCAGGTTCAGCCTGGAGGAGTTTGAAAAAGGTTGTCTGAGTCCTTACAGTCCCAGAGACCCCTCTTGTGATGGGGAATGTGGCAGCTGAGGTGGGCTTCTCTGCCCCAAGCCCTGTCTCTATGTTTTCCCTGCTGTGGTGAGTTGAAATTACCCCCAAAATAAGCTGAGTTGGAAAAGCAAATTAAGCTCTATTTACAAGCACGCTAAACTCTAGAGATATGGAATGCAATTAATAGGTACAAAATATACAATATTTACATGGATTTACAATTTATAAACAACACAAGAACCCCACCCTGGACAAAACCAGGGGGTTACCAACAGCTTCCCCTCCCTGCTCACTTCCTCCACCCTATACAAAGTAAAAGAGAGCGTAGTTTGTTGGTACTTAGCCAGAACAAGAAGGCAGCCAAGGTCAGCAACAGTCAAGCAGAAGCCACCAGGTGGTATCAGCTAGAGTGAAGAAGCCAAAAAGATAAAGAGTCAGTTTACACAACTCACTTTCTGTCAGTTATCAGACCACTGGGATTCTTTAGACCTTATCATGATTTTCCCTTTACATCCAATGGTAATTTATTTGCGTGCTACTACTTCCTACTCAATCTGTGGAGACTTTTCCTAGGCATCAGCTTCAAACTACCACATGTACCCTTGCCTGTCCTGGCAAGGGTTAGTACTGGGCCCAGGCTTTCTCCTGAGAAAGATGCTCAGCTCTCATTCTGATGCAGAAAGTGCAGATTCTTTCTTCTGTGGTTTTGGAGAAAGCACAGATTTGTCTTCCAGCATCGCTTTGTTGCAGTTGCTCGAGTGGCTGTCATGGTGCTTGGAACGAACCGCAGCCCGAGTGACTCCAGGAGGATATGCAGGCTATGTCTGCACTGCCTGAGGGCTGCTTTTAAAAGTGACCCTAAGGCAGGAGTGGAAAATGTCTCTCACTGCTCAGAAATCTGCAAATGAGTCAAAGGCTACGATCTTTCTGTTGCCTCCTCCCCACCCCTCCCCCCTTTTTGTTAGAAGGTTTCTGTAAAACGGCTGGATCTGTCTCTGCCTTTGCCTTTCTCTGCTAGCCCACACTGTGGCCTTCCTGGCTCGCTCAGGGCTTGCTCCTTTGCCTCCTTAATCATAGTATCACAGTACCTTAGAGGCTGGAAGGGACCCCCAGAGGTCATCCAGTCCAACCTCCCTGCCAGAGCAGCATCACCCAGGGTAGTCTGCACAGGAATGCATCCAGGTGGGTTTGGAAAGTCTCCAGAGGAGGAGACTCCACAACCTCTCTGGGCAGCCTGCTCCAGGCTTCCAGCACCCTCACACCAAAGAAGTTTCTCCTCATGTTGAGCTGAAACCTTCTCTGTTCAAGTTTGTATCAATTGTTCCTTGGCTTATTGCTGTGCACCACCCAAAAGAGCTTGGCCCCCTCCCCTTGACCCCTAGCCCTCAGCTGTTGATAGACGTTGCTCAGATCCCTCTCAGCCTTCTCCTCTCCAGACTAAACAGCCCCAGGGCTCTCAGTCTCTCTTCACAGGGGAGATGCTCAAGTCCCTTAAGCATTCTCCTGGCTCCCCCTTGGACTCTCCCCAGCAGGTCTCTGTCTCTGTTGAGCTGGGGAGCCCAGAACTGGACACAGGATTGCAGCTGTGGTCTCAGCAGGGCAGAGCAGAGGGGCAGCAGAACCTCCCCAGCCCTGCTGGCCACACTTTTCTTGCTGCACCCCAGGACCCCATTGTCTCTCTTGGCCACAAGGGCACTATAGCAGTGGGTCTGATTTATTCTACAGGGCTTAAATTAACAGGAAACTCAGCAGTAGCGGAGGAAGAGATGGATTTGAAAGCAATTCTCAGGCTCTTCTGTCCTGGCTCATTAGCCTGCCTTTTCTTTTGGTTTGTTGTTGGGTTTTTTACATAGAAAACCTCACAGTTGCTCCAGAGCAGCAGAAATCCTGCCCTGCTGTTGGCCTTCGGCGTGCTGCTGGGTGCTGAGCATGGGGTGCTCCCAGCTGCCCCTGGGGATCCAGGCATCGATCCCCACCAGGCACCCCACTGTGCCAGCCCAGATGGCTGCTGTTGCTCAGGGCAACGTTAGCTCTGGTGCTGCTCCATAAAATACAGAGAAAGGGAGAGCCTTCTCAGCAGGCATGGTGTAAGATGGAGATGCTCCACACACACACGCACACCCCTCGGGAAGAAGGTTTTCTGCCTTACAGGAAGAGCCGGACCATAATCATCTGCTGGGGAGGGTCCAGTGGAGGGTTACAAAGCTGCTGAGGGCCCTGGGGCAGTTCTGTATGGTGAAAGGCTGAGAGCCCTGGGGCTGTAGCTTATCATGGAGAAGAGTAGCCCCAGAGGGGAGCTGATCAATGCTCAGCAAGAGCTAAAGGACCTGTGGAGGGTAAGAGGCTGGGGCCAGACCCTTTACAATGGTGCCCAAAGAGAGGTCAAGGGGCAATGGGCACAAACTGGAACCCAGGAGGTTCCATCTGAAGACAAGGGAAAATTTCTTTGCTGTGAAGGTGCTGGAGCCCTGGAGCAGGCTGCCCTGGGAGGTTGTGGAGTCTCCTCTGAAGAGATTCCAAACCCACCTGGACATTGCAATCTAGGGCAAGCTGCTGTGGGTGTCCTGCTTTGGCAGTGGCATATTGGACTGGCTGATGCCCAGAGGTCCCTTCCAGCCCTCACTATACTGGGAGTCTGTAATCATAGAATCATAGAATGGTCTGGGTTGGAAGGGACTTCCAAAGGTCATCTAGTCCAAGCCCTCTGCAGTCATAATTTCAGCTCAGATTTCCCTCCCATGAAAGCTGTGTGAAGCTGACTTGTTCGTAGCCATGGAGATTCTCATTCCTGTATTGAGTTCTTGGTGATCGCTGATGAGGGCAAGCTACCAACTGGCACTGGCCACATCCCTCTGCATCTTGGTTACAAATCAGCTGAGTGCCACTTGAATGCACTGCATATATGCTGTTATGGACAAGGCTAAGGGAACTGAGAAAGGGAAATTGTCTGAGGCTAAAACATGAGCTAATTAATCTTAGTGCTTTGTGAGCCTCTGCTTCTGTAAGAGCAGTTACACAGCTGTGCCTTTAAAAAACAAAAAAGCTTCCTTTGTGAGGCAGTGAAGGGAATTGCTCCCAGCTCAACCAACCATCCAGGGAAGATGGACACTGGAAGTGACACTGGAAGTTTGGTGAGACTCCTGTCTTGTCCTTTTATGCTATCCAAAGAGGCCAGGGAGTGCATCCCAGCTGCTGCTTGGAGCCATCCTCATGTTGCTCTTGAGGTGCAGGCTTCTGCTGGCTGCCCAAGGAGACAGGCTCTGCATGCTCCTTACAGACTCACTCTACCACCTGGAGTTCCTGGTACATGTTCCCAGATTTCCTGAGGAAAACCAGAGGAATAGTCCAGCACATGCTGTGGTAGTGTGATGAACTGGGTAGAGATGGATATTGTCTACCTGGACTTTCAGCAAGGCTTTGGACACTTTCTCCTGTAACATCCTCATGGGTGATCTTGGTGGTAAGAGTGGACAATAAGGTGGATTGAAAACTGACTGAACGACAGAGCTCAGGGGGTTGTGATCAGTGCTGCAGAGTCTAGTTGGAGGCCTGTAGCTAGTGGTGTTCCTCAGGGCTGGGTCCAGTCTTGTTCAACATCTTCATCAATGAAGGGACAGAGTGGACCCTCAGCCAGTTTGCTGATGATGCTAAACTAGGAGGAGTGGCTGATACCCAGTGCTGCCATCCAGCGTGACCTGGAGAGCTGGGCAGAGGGGAATGTGATGAACTGCAACAAGGGCAAGTGTAGATGATGCTCAGAGGTCCCTCACAAGCCCCAGCACGCTGGGATTCTGTGGCGTTCCTCCCATTTCTCACCTAACAGACTAAGTCTTTCCCCATGACCTGCAGAAGAGGATGGAGACTGGTTTTGAGTCCTTCCTTTGTCCACTTTAAAGAGCAGTCTGTAAAACTGGGCAGAGCAGCAAACACAGCAAGGATGGCTGGTGCTTTTGGCTGGAAGGTGCTGGTTTCATTTGTTCCTGGAGAAATGGGATGGTCTCTGCAGCCCGGTGTGGGTCCTGGGGCAGCCCACCTGTGCCCATCGCTTGCCGCCACGGAAGGCGGCGAGCAGGCTCAGCCGTCAGAGACAGCAGCAGCTCAGCCGTGGGGACATTCAGACACAGAGATGAGAGCCTGGGGGTGTTGATCTCTCAGGTTAAGCAAGAAGTCAGGAGCTGTGAGCTGCTGTGGGTTTGTGTTGCCTGCAGCAGGGACGCACAGCGCGGCACAGACTCCTCTTTGTTTGCAGGCGAGGCTTTGTCTGCCTGACACGGGCTTTGGGCGGGTGCCCTACTTCATACTCATCTGCTGCTCAGCTCCTTACATAAAAGATTTTATAATTGCTCCTGGTAGAGGCATGAAACAAGTGTCACATGCTGAATACCCGAGGCCCTGCAGCACACCTCTTTGATTTCTGCCTGTTGCCTGCTAATGATGATAATCATGTCTTATTTTGGATTGTAGGACAGGAAGCTGACAAAAGTGGAGAGGCAGAGATTTAAAGAGGAAGCAGAAATGTTGAAAGGTCTGCAGCATCCAAACATTGTGAGGTTCTATGACTTCTGGGAATCCTGTGTGAAAGGCAAGAGATGCATCGTGCTGGTTACCGAGCTGATGACCTCTGGAACACTGAAGACGTAAGTGCTGCGCCCCTGCCGAGCGAGCAGCCTAAGAATAGCCGCTGCAATTTTTAGCAGAATCCTACTTTCAAACCCTGAAATGAGGCATCTCTGGATAAAAGGGGAAGTGGAGCTGTTCTCTGGTGTCTGTCATTTGTGCCTGCGTTTGAACTGCACTGATTTGACAGGAGGAATTTTGGCCTCCACCTCTCTCCCCCTGCTCTCCTGCTTCGGTTATGCAACTCAAAGATGCCTTCCGTGCGTTTAATCTTCTGCCTGTGATGCTTTAATTTGTCAGGGTGTGCTCCTCTGATTGCTTTGGTTGCCTGCATTTGCATATTTTGCTAGAAAATTCAGACAGAGCCACACTTGAATGGTAGGGTCTCTCCTCGAAGCAGGAGGTGCTCTGGGTTATCTGCTAAACAACACTAATGAATAGCTTTTGGTACTGACAATCTTGTTAAGGTTGATATAAAGCAGTTGGCATGAATTCTGGAACAGATTTCCATCCCCAATGGGAGCTGTGCTCATCACTGCACATAGCCACTCTGCTGCCCTGGCAGTGCATTAGCAGGTTCTCCATTCTCTCCTTCCAGTCAGTGCTTTAGGTAAATGGAGAAATGCAGGTGTGTGGCACAGAGGCCAGAGTCTTGTGGTTAAAATTAAGCCTCAGCGTTCTTCCGATTCAGAGCTGTAGAACAGTTTCTGGAGCTGTGCTCCGCATGCAGCCAATTGCTGTGCTATTAGACTTGCAAATATTTGGTTGTATTTGCACCAAAAATGCTTATTATCTTCCTCCCTAAAAATGAATGGCTCTAATTCCTCCTTTGAGGAGATCTATTTATTTCAATTTGGTGATATTTCTGAGCTGCTATTAGGGACTTTAATCCAGTGTGGCGTTTCAGCTGGCACAGCCCCTAGAATCCCTGATAACACTCCACACTTCTGTTCTGTGTTTGTGCTCCAGGTACCTGAAGAGATTTAAAGTGATGAAACCAAAAGTCCTGCGGAGTTGGTGCCGGCAAATCCTGAAGGGTCTTCTTTTCTTGCACACAAGGACTCCACCAATAATTCACAGGGACTTGAAATGTGACAATATTTTCATTACTGGACCAACTGGATCTGTGAAAATAGGAGATTTGGGGCTGGCAACCCTCAAGAGAGCTTCGTTTGCCAAAAGTGTGATCGGTAATGCTCCTCTTCTCTTTGCCTTCCTCCTGTTTGCTGTTTGGTTTTTTTTAGTATCTTTCCCATTTGGCCTAGTGTTTCTTACCTTGTAGGCTGGTACCAGAGATTAAAGTGGTTTTACAACAGAATACAATACAATAGAATAGACCAGGTTGGAAGAGACCTTCAAGATCACTGCGTCCAACCCATCAACCAATCCAACCCACCTAAACAACTAAACCATGGCACCAAGCACCCCATCGAGTCTCCTCCTGAACACTTCCAATGAAGGTGACTCCACCACCTCCCCAGGCAGCCCATTCCAATGGGCAATCACTCTCTCTGTATAGAACTTCTTCCTAACCTCCAGCCTAAACCTGCCCTGGTGCAGCCTGAGACTGTGTCCTCTTGTTCTGGTGCTGGCTGCCTGGGAGAAGAGGCCAACCTCTGCCTGTCTACAACCTCCCTTCAGGTAGTTGTAGAGAGCAATAAGGTCACACCTGAGTCTTCTCCTCTCCAGGCTGAGCAATCCCAGCTCCCTCAGCCTCTCCTCATAGGGCTTGTGTTCCAAACCCCTCACCAACTTCGTTGCCCTTTTGTGACTGTTCCCTTGATACCACATCTCAATCAGTGGCTAATGGTCTCAGGACTTCTCTTTCACTTCCTCTCTGTATCACCATGGTAAGACACTTCTTTGGTTTGTGTTTTAATTGAAGTATTGCTTGGCTTGTACAAATCCTTCTCTCTCTCCATCAAAAGGTGCAGCTGGTGTGCATACTCCTCCTGAGAAACAGGCTCAGTGCATGGGGGATGGGGGAGCAAAAAATGGAGAGGAGAGGAGAGGGGAGAGAAAGGATGTTCTGCTGTCTCCCTAACAAGGTGTCTCGGTCCAGAGAGGGAAAGAGACTCAGTTCTTTTAAATATTCTGTGTTAGGAAATTAGAGGCACAAACGAGGCCAAAATATCAGCAGCCCTTGAGGCTATTTGTTAACAGAATAAAGTGGATGGAACAGAAGGAGAGAGACAGATAAAATAGTGAGAGAGAAGAGGGAAGGAATTATATTACCACACACCCCCTGCCCCCCAAGACGGTTTGAGTCTGTGGAGGAAGGCTGCTGCCTTGTTGGCTGTGCTCCACTGGAGGCGGGGAGGGAGAGATCCCAAAGTCCAAGTCCTTTTGTGAGCAGCCTCTTCAGCTCCATGAGTTGCAGCAGGCAGAACTTAGGACATGGAGAGAGGGCTCCTCCTGGTCTGCTGCTTCCAGGCTCCATGGTGATGTCTCTGTCCTTTTCTCTCCTGGTATTTTCTTTGTTTTTCTTCAGAGCAGCACTGCCCAGGTCTGTTCCTTCTCCTGAGCCAGTAGCTGCTCAGGTCTTTTATACAGTTTTTTAGGCATGTGTCCAGGTGGAGAATTCATTGTCCTTTCACCATCCTCCCTTTCCAGGGTAGCTGATGGGTAGAGATGATCTTGGCTATGCACATTCCAGAGAGTCGTTATCCAATGGCCTCTGCCCAATACCCATCAGCTATTGTCTGGGCAAGGAGCATAGGTGATTTTATCTTTGTTGAGTCACATCAAGAGAGACAAGGTTTAGTTTCTTACACAAGGGAGTGCTGCAAATGCCTGGGAAAGCCCCTGGGAAGTCTTCTGCTCCTGGTGGTGCAGGGACAGGGATGGTTACTTTAGCAGAAGGGTGAGGCTTCTCTCCTTTGCCAAGAGGTCACAGGGAAACTGGTCTGGCTGGAACACCTTTTCCCCCATTTCCTGGGGCATCAGCAGAACAGGCTGTTTCTGCAGACAACTGGAGAGCTCATTCCTGCCTCAACACTGTCCTGGCAGAGTTCTGCTGAAACAACATCTGCAGCTTGTTAGTAATCAGTAGGTATGAAATGAGAAGAAGTTTCCAGTAGGCTGTGCAATCACTGATACCCTTAGGTGGTGCCCACATGAGCTGTGTTAGAACTTGAGTTTGCTGGACCTGGGAGGATGTTTTCTGAATGGCTGTGGAAGGAGACAGCTCCCTTGCAAAGGTTGTGTAGCATGTTTCCTGGGGAAATGTGGTGTTTGTCTGAATTCTCAGGCACTTTCTGTCTTTAACCCAAGCTTCCATAACACATCTCCCTTGTTCAGATCTGGAGGTGATGGTTCAAGGAAGCTACAAATTCCTGGTGCTGTAAGTGGGGGAAGCTGTCATGCTCCTAGTCAGATTTCAGTTTACAATGTAAATGGAAATGAGATGCTAAGTTAGCAAACTGCTAGTGACAACCATCTGCAAGAGCAGCATCCTGGCTTTCAAGCACTAATTGCTTCAGTAATTATTTTAGCATCTCATACATTCAGACATTATAATTCTTCACAATTATTTGTACAAGAAGATCAATCTCACTGCTGAGGGAGCCCAGTGCCGTTGAAGGCAAAAGGATATGAATCTTGGACGTGTCCTTTTTTACTGTGGCTCTGCTGAACCTTGTTCATTGTAGTGAAATGCTGTTGGCTTCTCTTACTTAAGTTTCCCTGGTTTTTGACTTTGGCTCACTGGTGTGGTGTTGGGGTTTTTTCTGTTGAGGGTCAATGTTTCTTCACTTTTTTTTTTTGCATGGGACATAATGGGATCATAGAACGGTGAGGGTTGGAAGGGACCTTCAGAGATCAGTGACTCCAGCACCCTGCCAAAAGCAGGATCACCCTGGGTGGTCCACACAGGAATGCATCCAGTAGGGTTTTGAAAGTCTCCAGAGGAGGAGACTCCACAACCTCTCTGGGCAGCCTGCTCCAGGCCTCCAGCACCCTCACACCGAAGAAGTTTCTCCTCATGTTGAGCTGAAACCCTCTCTGTTCTAGTTTGTCTTCATTGTTGCTTGGCTTCTTGCTGTGCACCACCCAAAAGAGCTTGGCCCCCTCTACTTGACCTCCACCCCTCAGCTATTGATAGACATGGATCAGATCCCCTCTCAGCCTTCTCTTCTCCAGACTGAACAGCCCCAGGGCTCTCAGTCTCTCTTCACAGGGGAGATGCCCAAGTCCCCTAAGCATCCTCGTGGCCCTCCCTTGGACTCTCTCCAGCAGGTCTCTTTCTTGAGCTGGGGAGCCCAGAACTGGACACAGGATTGCAGCTGTGGTCTCAGCAGGGCAGAGCAGAGGGGCAGCAGAACCTCCCCAGCCCTGCTGGCCACGCTTTTCTTGCTGCACCCTGGGATCCCATTGTCTCTCTTGGCCACAGGGGCACATTGCTGTCCCATGCAGAACTTGCTGCCCACCAGCACTCCAAGGTCTTTCTCCATGGAGCTGCTTTCCTGCAGGGCAGCCCCTAACCTGTCCTGATGTCTGTTATTATTCCTCCCCAGATGCAGGACCTTGCACTTGCCCTTACTGAATTTCATGAGGGAGGTGGTGGAGTCGCCATCACTGGAGGTGTTTAAGAGGAGACTAGATGAGGCACTTGGTGTTGGATGATGGTTTAGACTCGACGATCTCAAAGTTCTTTTCCAACCTGGTTAATTCTATTCTAATATGGGTGACATCAATGCAAGTTTTTGTCAAGCAGTAGTTAGCATTAGGGTGCTCATGTCCTAAAGGAATTCCAGAGTGACAAGGGCTTCAGGTTGCTGGCGAGGTGTCTGCGTTGGTTTTGGCCAGCTAAGCAAGCTTATCTTTGTGATGAGTAGTGCTGCTCCAAGGGAAGGATGGGGAGGGCTTGGAGGCACTGCTGAGATAAGTAATTCTGCCCCTCCATAGCTGTAGCAGCTTTAAAGCAGTATTAGTAGCTGCAATTTTACATTGGCTCGAAGGCAATGAAGTCAGCATGGCTGAGGTCCAATTGTTGCCATGGCTAATGCTGCTCCGACCTTGCAGTGTATCTCTGCAGGGAGCCCAGCCCGGGCACAGCTCCCTCTGCCAAGAGGAGCTCAGTAAATGCTGAGCAGCTTTACATTGAGGTGCTCTGCTGTGGTTAAGGATACACACGTGTTCCTCCCCACCACAGGGGATGGGTGGGGAGGATCATTTCCATGCTATTTTAGAATGGTGCCAAGAATTTAATTTGCTGCTTAGACTTTTGCTGTCACTTTCTTAGATTTGCTGTAAATGCTGTGTAATTCATTCCTGCCTCTGAGTCTTGTTCCTTCTAAAACAAGGTAGCAGCTCCAAAAAAAAAAAATACCTCTCTGGCAGTTGCTAACTGTTTCAGATCAGCAGCCATGGCCTGTGTGACAGCTGGGTGAAAAACCCAGGAGCAGGTGTTAAGTTCATTCTGGCCCCAGCCTCTCGCCCCTCACCCTTTAGCTGTTGCTGAGCATTGCTCCGATCCCCTCTGGGGCTGCTCTTCTCCAGGCTAAACAGCCCCAGGGCTCTCAGCCTTTCCTCCTCTCAGAGATGCTCCAGGTCCCTTGCCATCTCTGTGGCCTCTGCTGAACGCTCCCAGCAGTACCTTGTCTCACTTGAACTGGGGGACCCAGAACATGATCCAGTACTGCAGATGTGGCCTCACTAGGGCAGAGGAGAAGCAGAGAAACTCCCTTGACCTGATGGCCACTCTCTTCTTAATGCAGTATTGCAGACAGTTTATGCCAGGGCTTGCCATAAAGCTGCAACTTGGCATTCTGAAGCATTAAGCACAGTGCTTCACTTAATATTTATCCACTTGCATTAGATTCCTGACACCCAAATCCCCATTGAGTAGGACCTTATTTTGTGAGGAGCCTCATTGATTTGTCCCACTAAACCAGTGACAGAATTAGGTTTGATGTGTTTGTGTGTGATTTTGGAGGTGATTTGCAATACTACTTGCTTTCAAAGTGCTGTCTGCCTGCCAGGTGGTTGCTGTGTGTCTCTGGAGGCAAAAATAATCTGCACATTTGCATTGATAAACACAAAAGTGAAGGCTCTTCATTCCCCTCTTCTCTTCACCTCCAGAAGCCTGTACACATCGCTCTCTCCAGCCAGAAAAAGAAACGTTTCCTGACCTGCAGTATGGTCAGGCACTGCACCATGACTCAGGATCACAGATCCCAGGATGTTAGGGGTTGGAAGGGACCTCTGGAGGTCTTCCAATCCAACCCCTGCCAGAGCAGGACCATAGAATCCAGCACAGGTCGCACAGGAACACATCCAGACAGGGCTGCAAAGGCTCCAGAGAAGGAGATTCCACAACCTCTCTGGGCAGTCTGCTCCAGGCCTCTGGGACCCTTACAGTCAAGAAGTTCTCCCTCATGTTGAGGTGGAACTTCCTGTCCTGCAGTTTCCATCCCTTGCCCCTTGTCCTATCCCTGAGCAGAGGCTGTCCCTGTCCCTTCCTTCCTGACCCTCAGCTTTTGATAGACATTGATCAGATCCCTCTCAGCCTTCTCCTCTCCAGACTAAACAGCCCCAGGGCTCTCAGCCTCTCCTCCCCAGGCAGTGCTGCAGTCCCTTCAGCATCCTTGCAGCCCTCCCTTGGACCCTCTTCAGCAGATCCCTGTCCCTCCTGAACTGGGGAGCCCAGAGCTGGACGCAGTATTGCAGTCTCTTGTTTGGTTTTGAAGTTGTGATACTGTGACTTTGTTTGATTTGCTTTGCTCCTCTTCCTTCTTGAGCTTTGAAACTCTGTTACCAGTGACTTGGGGTTTCTTTCTTGGGGTGCGCTGGATCTTGTTGTGGTTCCTTGCCTCTTTGGAACTGCCCTTGCACGCAGCCACGCACATCTCTGGCGGGCACGCTTCCTGCAGGCGACGAGGAGCGTGCTGGAAGCCTTATCCCAGGGTAACATTCTTGTTGTGTCTGTCTGTGTAGGTACACCGGAATTTATGGCCCCAGAAATGTATGAGGAACACTACGATGAATCTGTGGACGTCTATGCTTTTGGAATGTGCATGTTGGAAATGGCTACCTCAGAATACCCTTACTCAGAATGCCAGAATGCTGCTCAAATCTACCGGAAAGTAACCTGTGTGAGTAAAGGTCCTTCTTCTCGGGGTGGGGGAGGGTTTAAAAGCGTTTCCATGAGATGTCAGTACTGGTGATGATGAAGTGTGTAGTGGAAGCTCAAGTATCTGAGCTCTGGGTTACACAGACCTGTTGCAGCTTCATTTGTAAGCTTGAGGTTCCACAGCTGGATTGTCTTGGTCCTGTAGTTGCATAAAGTATTTCCAGTAATCTTTGCTGCTCCATCAGCCAAGAATACATCAAACCTGGGCATAATGAGCAGGGCACAGCCTTTGCTCTGGTCTTGCCTCCTAAACAGGGATTTTTCTGACTTGATCAAGGTCTCCCCAAAGCTAGAAGGACTAACTGATATTTATTTATCCAGTAGAGGATGCTTGACTCAGATTTCTAGCAGAGACTTTCTCTCTTAGTATGTCACAAATTATCTGAAGATAAGCAAGGTTTAGTTTTGGAGTCAGCCAGAGGAGCTTTGTATCCTCATTTTGAAGCTCTACAAGGTCTGCTAATCCCCAGGCAGGAACTATGGGAGTGGGTTTGCTGCATTTTCAGGTGAGGCTAGACTGGAGCAAAGTCAGTCTAAAAGAATCTCTGCACTAACTAAAATGCCCTCTCCAGCGTTCTCACCCCAGGTGATGAATGTATTTGTCTGCAAAAACTGTACTGCAAATGCCTGAGAGAACTCCTGGGTCTGGAAGATGCTATCAGATTGCAAACCACTGACTGCAGAGCAGCCAGACTTGCCAAAGGCTTTGGCAGCTGTGGTCAGATTCTGCTCTCTTTGGTTAAGTGAAACCAAGGGTTGCAGGAGGCTTTTCTCAGGACAGATTACATTAACCAGGCTGCTTTGGCCAAGGTTTTCCCAGGTACTTCTTTCCATCTGCTTGCTGCAAAGGAAGATTGTGACCTGCATGGTTTGGTCCTCATCTGTCACCAAAAGATGACACAGTTGGGATGTGAGGAGGTCAATCCTCAGAGGACAGCTGCCTAAAACTTGCAAAGATTAGCTACAGATGTAGTTGGTTTTAGTGCTTTGACTGAAGGAGCAGAAAGACTAATTAGGCTTCACACTGAGTGGTTGATCCCTCAGTCTCTGAAAGTGTGGACCCATAGTTAGTTTCTGTTCCTCATATCCAACTGCTTGCAGCGAGCAGAGGTCTCCACAAGTGTGGGTTAGTAATAACTGGTTGGGTCTGAAAGGCACTGGAGCCCTCTGGCCTTCACCAAGAGCTTTAGTGGCTCAGGATGGCACAAGCACTGCGGCCCTGCGCAGCGCGAGGGCACAGCAGCATTTCCTGATGTGTGCTGATCTCACACACTGGAGCTGGAGATGCTTCCATCAGAGACCCAGACCCTTGCCTGTGCCACCTGATGGCTTCATGTGCGGTTTAATTCTGTACTGTTCAATATCTGCCCTTTCCCACCACTGAAGATGAGGCTGTTGGTAAGCAGGTGCTCCTGTCGTAGATTGCTGTGCTATAAGCAGCTGTCCAGGTGGGAAAGGCAGGATGCAAATGATTTGGGAGCCTGTGCTTACCAGCTGAAGTCGCACTGCAAGACCCAGGCAGATGTCTGTGCTGGGAGAGACTTGCCATGACTTTCTGAATGTACAAAGACACATCTGAAGAGGGAAGCAGCTTTCACAGACTCACAGAATGTTAGGGGCTGGAAGGGACCTTGAAAGCTCATCCAGTCCAACCCTCCTGCCAGAGCAGGGTCACCTAGAGCAGGCCACACAGGAACACATCTAGGCAGGTCTTGCATATCTCCAGAGAGGGAGACTCCACAACCCCCCTGGGCAGCCTGTGCCAGGGCTCTGTCACCCTCACAGGGGAAAAAAATTCTTCCTGTTTCCATGGCACTTCCTCTGGCTCAGCTTCCACCACTGCCCCTTGTGCTGGCATTGGGCAGCACCCAGGAGAGCCTGGCTCCAGCCTCTGGGCACTCACACTACACATCTTGATCAACAGCAATGAGGTCACCTCTCAGTCTCCTCCTCTCCAAGCTACAGAGCCCTCCTCCATCTAAGGAAGAAGTTCCACTGCCTGCAACATCTTTGTGGCTCTGTGCTGGAGACTCTCAAGCAGTTCCCTGAGGTCCTTCTTGAACTGAGGTGCCCAGAACCTGGACACAATATTCCAGATGTGGCCTCACCAGGGCAGAGCAGAGTGAGAGGAGAACCTCTCTGACCTACTAACCACAGCCATTCTGATCCACCCGAGGATGCCCTTGGCCTTCTTGGCCACAAGAGCACATTGCTGGCTCATGCTCAACCTTCCATCCACTAAGACCCCCAGGTCCTTTTCCCCTTCACTGCTCTCCAACCGCTCAGTCCCCAACCTATCCTGGTCCATGAGGTTGTTCTTTCCCAGGTGCAAGACTCTCCCCTTGCCCTTGTTGGATTTCATTCCATTTCTCCCTGCCCAACTCCCAGCCTGTGCAGGTCTGGCTGAATGGCAGCACAGCCTGAGGGCTGTCACCACTCCTCCCACTTTGGTGTCATCAGCAAACTTGTGACAGTGCCTCTGTGTCCTCTTCCAGGTCTTTGATGAACATATTGAATAGTGCTGGTCCCAGTACTGACCCCTGAGGAACTCCACTAGACACAGGGCTCCAACTAAGACTCTATCCCATTGAGCACAACTCTGTTTCCTTCAACGAGTTCCCATCTGCCTCACTCCCTGACCACCCAGACCACACTGCCCCAGTGTAGCTGTGAGGGTGCTGGGGCAGACAGTGTCACTGTACTGGAACCAAGATAAACCACAGCCGCTTCTCTGTGCCATCGTGTGTAAAACTCTTGTGAGCTGGTATTTGTAGCTTGGGAAAGCTGCATCTTTCCCAATGGGCCCCAACCCAGATTCTTGGTAGTGTAAGTCTCCTTAGAGTGTTGATTTCAACCCATAGCTGTGCAGAAACAATTAAAGGTGCAAAGGGCAGCAGAAGCTGCTGGTGCTGGTAGCTTCATGGCGGTGGCTGGAGCAGCTCCGTGGCACTGTGGGGATGAGCAGAACTTGCTCTGCTGCTTGACCTACTGCAGGCTCCTGTGCTCCACACCCTGGGCTGGCTGGAAGCATCTGCTACAGCTGCTCAGAGGACTGAAGGTTTGATGGTCGATGGAGCTGCTTGCCTGCATCTTTAGGAGGGGGCTGGCTGTTGCAGAGGGCTGTCCCTGGTGCCATGTCTCATGGTTCTTCCACTCTCTGCTCCTGCACCACAAAGAGTTTTTGTTTGTCACACTGAGCTATGTGGTCCTTTGGATGTCCTCTAAATGCCATCCTTGTAGGTAGCTTAGGAGACACCTCCTTGGGCTCTAAAGCTTCACTTGGGGACAGCAGGAGGCTCTGGGGCCTTGTCTCCTGAGTGTGATACTGGTCTGGTAACCCTAGATACCGAATGGCTTTCAGGAGCAGTGTGGGGTGTGCTGCACCTTGCCTTGGACAGGTGCTGCCTGAGCAGTGCACCTCATTTGTTCATGGAGCTGCCAGCCTGGTTAGCTGGTGTTAAGGTGACTTGGGTCTGTGTGGGTGCATTCAGAGCCACAAATAGTAGAGATGTCTTCCATTGCTCCACAGACCCAGAGAAACCTGATGTACAACCCTTAGCCATCTGGAGTAATGGTAATGAGGACTCACTAAGTCTCCTAAGCCTCATTTATCACAGATTTATCCAAGATGGCAGAGAGTAATGATTAATCAGAGGGTTCCTAATTAGGTGTTATGTTTCAGTTTGCAGGCTCAAGTAGTCACTCTTTAAAACAGTGGTGGAAGCCAGAGCCAGCTCATTTTCTGTGGCAGTGACTTCTATAAAGCTGAGGATTTTATGGTGAATTCTGAGAACTTTGTAAAGCTGGCCTTGATGAGCAACCTTAGAGAGGTGGCAAATAATGCTTGTTGGGAAGGACTGGTGGTGGTGGAGAAGCTGTTGAAAGGTCACTTGGTTACTTCCAAGGGGTGTTTTTGGAACAGAACTGCCTAGCAGGGGAAGCTGAAGTAGAGGCAACAGGCACAGGCATGGAGGATGTGTTTACTGTGTTCTTCACATGGACTTGGGGCAGTAGCAGCAGGAGCAAAGGCACCAGGATTGCTTAGATAGAGAAGTCGTTTCTGTGGCTCCAAGGAAAGGGTTAACGAGCTCCCTGTGCGGAGGAAAAAAAGCTCTGTCGAATGCTATGAGCTGCATGAACTGTCAGGCAGGGAGGAGGAGCAGGGGGTGGACCTCTTGGTGACTGTGCCAGAGGGGCAGCAGTGCCCTAGGGTAGATGCTCCATCCCAGAAGGAACCTCTCTGTGGGCTCAGCAGCTTCTCTGGAGGAGCTGCATCCGCTGAAGAGCTGGCGACAGCAGGGGACCCCACCTCGACCCACGTGAGTCGCCCAGCCGGCGCCACCTGGGCTAAGGGAAGCTGCAGCTGCTGTGGAGGTGCAGGGATTTAGGGAGTGGGGTCCTGAGCCATCGCCCAGCAGTGAGGTCTGTCCTCTTAGCTGGGTTGGAGATCATTTAGAGCACAAAACCCTTTCAGCTCCCTCCTTGTGGTGGGTCAGGGCTGGTCACGCAGCAGCTGCTGCTGGTGTGGGGTTTGACTAGGCTGAAACACGGCACAAAAACGGACCCCAGAATGAACCCAAGAGGCTGCACTGGGCTGTCTTCCCAGCCTGAGCTGAGGTCTGGGGCTCTTACTAGAGCAGAAGGTAGCTGTCACCTTCTTGGGTGGAGGGGATCAGTGGTGCAGCGCTCCTCAACGCTGTCACCCACTTCAGCTGGTCAGGTTTTGACCCAACCGGGCTTTCTTACCCCAGAAATACAGACACCGTGTATGTGGTTGAACTTGGGAGCCAGTGTGATGTGCCAGTGCTGTGCCTACCTTCCTGCTGCTTTTATTTTTTAATTATGAACTAAAAGAACTCATCCTTCCTGCCCTGGGCTCAGTATTGTGGTGGCAGCCACAGGAGGTGCTTAATAACATCTGAAGGGGCTGGAGTTGCCTCTGTAGTGCTTGCATCTGGGAAGGGATTGCTTGCTAGTGAAGGTACAGTAACCACCTTCTTCAGGCAGCCACTCACCTGACTGGATGATGCTGGGCTGCGCACTCCCTGATGCCCAGCACGGCCAGGGTGCCTCTCTGGGTTTCCATCATAATGGCTTTGCCACTAGTTTCTACTTCTGTGTCCTAGCAGCCTCAAACTCCTGCCTGCTAACAGGATGCTTTCAGACACACCTGAAGTCCTAGCTGTTCAAGTCAGGGCACTGCCAGTCCTTCCTGGTGCAGCAACCAGAACCAGCAGCTTGCTGAGGCATGACTTGGGGTTACTGTGCCATGTGTAAGGTTACTGCACCCACTTATTTCAGAGGCCTTCTGTTCTGCCTGATCATGTTCTCATGGCTGAACTGCCCCTCCCATTGTCCACCCTTTAGCTGTGTGCAGGGGACAGGCCAGGATAAAGGGGCAGTTGTGTGCCAAGCACAAGGAAGGCTTCGTTTCTTGGCCAGGTGAGATGTTTGCTCCTTGACCTCTCTCTCCACACTCTCAGCCTGACTTATGGTGTGAAATCATAATCAAAGTGGATCTGTAGCTTAAAGAGAAAAATACACATTTTTGAAGTAACAGGTCCAAGCCAGGTTTACTGAGGTTAACTTGGAAGTGATTTCCTGGTCAGCATATTTGCCATGACCTTCATAATCCCATTTGTCATGCACAGCTTGATGTTTTTTCTGAGTCAGATATTTGTTGTGTGTGTGTTTAATCATTCTGCCAGGCGAGTTTGATGCAGACAATAGTGATGAGCCATCAAAGCCTGCGACCTTCCCATGCGGCTCCAGTCTGATGTTGTCTTACTGATGCAGCGCAGAATGTGCAGGGGATGAGCCGTCTCTGCAGGGGGTTCCTGGGGTCCCGGCTGGGTGCAGCGCTGTCAAACAGCCCATGTGTTCACGGCATCCTGCTTTGCACTTTAAGCTTTTGTATTGACTCTCTCTTACAAATGTGTGGAATGTTTTCCTGGCGTTCTCAAGGCTGTGTGCAGGCAGAGCAAATGCTCAGGCTGTAGCACAGCAGCAACAGGTACATGATGCGAGGAGAGCATTGCACTGACTTTGTGTATTGCAGATGTCTTCAAAGATCTGCAGATAATCTTCCCAGATTAGCATTAGGCTCGAGTGCCATTGTGGAGTGAAACAGAGATGGTTTATAATTGCACGCAGTGGTCTCACTGCTGAATGCTGTGGAACAAACTCCTGACAGAACTGAGAACTTCTCCTTCAATGTGCTGACTTTGGAGAGAGTGTGGTAGGGTGGAATTTCAGCTGGAAATGTGGGTTCAGCTCCTCTGGAAGATGATTTGTATTTTTTTTTTTATTTTCTGGGAACTACATAAGTCAAGAGACTGCCTTTGGGTAGAAGGTGGAGTTTGAGTCCCAAGTGGACTGTATCTAGACTAGGAAGGCACCTTCTAGGCAAAAGGAAAGCCTCCAGGAGCATTGCTGGCTGCTGTGGGTCAGGCTGGAGGGTGGCTTGTCTGCCATACATACTGTGACGTGGCACTGCCTCCCTGGGTGCTCTGCTGGTGGCAAAATGACAAGCAGCTGCTTTTAGACCTTTGAGAAAGAGTCCTCACAGTTTTGCCCCCAGCATGGAGGTTGGAACTTTGATGTCCTATCTGTGCCTGGCTGTAGACTCCTCTGCCTTGTTCTGGAGTGTGATGTATTTTGGATCTTAGCGCTTCAGAGGGAATGTGAGGAGATGAAGTGGGCGTGAGGGATTCAAGGCAAATCTTCCTGCTTGAGACAGAGAGAGTCTCAAAAGGGAAGTTGTTTGATTTTTGGATTGTATATAGCATTTAAAGAATTAGTGTGAAAACATCCCTAAGCACCTCGTTTCAGCTGGCCCTGCCTTTCGGATCCAGTGGTATGGGACTGGTTTTTGTTTACCAGGCAGCTGGACAGTTTCCACCCTGTGGTGGATGATTCCCTAGCTAATATACTCTGAGTTTTGGTGCCATGTTTCCTTGGGAGTGCTCAGGAAAGACAGATGGCTTCTGTATGAATGAATGAGATGAGTCCTTTGGCAAATGGGTACTCCATAAACCCCTTCTATTGTCTGGAGGTTTATAAAGCAGCAGGGCACAGCGCTGTAGGGAGGGCTTGCAGCATTACAGTGAGGTGGCCTTGGAGGTTGTAATGAAGGGTGAGGAGCAGAGGAATGCTGTGGCATATGGGCACTGGGGAGACACTTTGGCAAAGCAGCTCTGTTCAGTACTGCACAGAGCATATTTTGTCCTTGTTTGGTTTAGTCTTCTGGTCCTGGCTTAGCTGTTCAGTAGGTTAATACAATAGATGTTGAGAGAGGACTCAGTGCTCTTTCCAAAGGTGGTGAAAGGGAAATAGTGTTTGGAGGAGTTGCTGACTTTTTGTGTGGAAGAAATGTGTAAGGTCAAAAGTCTGGGATCAGTTACCAGGGTTCTGCCAAAGGACCATTTTCAAGCAAACCTCATTTCTAGATGCCCAGCATGTGCTGCCCTGCTCCATCCTAGTCATGTCAGCATTCAAGCTGAGCCATGTAGCTGAAGAGTGTTTGTGAGTCTGGGGAAGAAAGTGACACAGAGAGCTGCTGTGCTGTGCCTTATGCCATTTGTGTCTCTGGTCCCTGCAGCTGGAGCTGTGCTCCCCATCAAGGGCTCTGCAGTTGTATAAAGCAGATGGCAGGCTCCCTTGGCTGTGTCAATGCACAGGCAACGTATTCCTCCCTGCTGCTGAGAACTCTTCAGGCAGTGTGGTCACAGCTGACTTGAGTGCTTGGCTTGGCTGGGGGAAGTTTCTTGATGTGTTTTGGGGTGGTTGTTTTGTTTGCCTGGGGGACTTTTTTTCCAGTTAGATTAGCATTGGTGCACATCTGAGGATGCTTTTCAGTACACATGCTCAGCACAGCTTATACAGCAGATGATGGTCAAAAGTACCTTTGCACCTGAGCAGTGTCACTAGGGTGGGAAGCAATACCTTCCTTAGCAGACATGGAGGGTTTTTAACGTGTAGGTATTTGTCCTGTTGCTTTGCATTGTGAATTACCAAAGATTTCTTCAACCTACTCTCCCAGTAAGCTCCTGTAGCTTTAGGCTGCATCAGAGTGTAGAGGAGTCTTGCTGAAAGTGTACTACTTAGTTTTCTTTCACTTCTAGTTCAGGTGTCAGAGCTCTCCTCAGGAGCACCTGTGACACACTGAGGTGTGCTTTTCACAGAGTCATTCAAGCTGGAAAAGACCCTCAAGATCATTTGGTCTAGCCATTAGCCCTGCTCTACCAGGCTTACCACTAAACCATAAACCCAAGCACCACATCTAAATGGCCTTTAAAAACACCCAGGGATGGTGACTCCACCACCTCCCTGGGCAGCCTGTGCCAGTGTCTGATCACTCTTTCAGTGAAAATATTTTCCTGTGTCCAGCCTAACCCTGCCCTGGTGTGGCTTGAGGCCATTCCCTCTCATTCTATCACTGTGAGAGGAGACTAGCACCAGCCTGCCTCTGTTGTCCTCTCAGGTAATTGCAGAGGGCAGTAGGGTCTCTCCTCAGCCTCCTCTTCCTCAAAATAAACAGTTCCCTCAACTGCTCTTCATCAGCCTCATTCTGGAGGCCCTTCACCAGCTTAGCTGCTCATCTTTGCACCTCAGTGTCCTTGTTTGAGGTGCCTGAAGCTGAACCCAGCGCTGGCTTGGAGCATGCCACGCTCTGGCAGGCCAGGCACTCCCTGTCACTTTGACACATTTTTTTCTGATACACAAAATTTGAACCCTCGTCTCATCAGTAAGATTTAGGTTTGCTTAAGCAAATAATTCTTTTTAGTGGGTCACAGCCAGCCACGTGAGCAGATTATTTTGTTTTGTTTCCAGCAAAAGGGATTTTTTTTTCCCTCCCCCTGAATCTCAGCAGCTTTCTGCAGAGGCAAAACCGAGCAGCTGAGCCTTTGTGGGTCTGTTCCATCCTGGTTTTTATCCTTTTCCCCCAGCATTTATGAATCACACGTTTAACTCTAGAGTTTCAAGACAAAAAGGGAGCGATTGACCTGAGATAAATGGAAGCATCAGTTCAAGCTGAAGGTGGAATCTGAGGCTTGAGCAGCAACACAGTTACAAAAGTGTCCTCTGATGGCGTGGGATATACAGAAAGTCTCTTGAGAGGGGCCAGCTCACACTGAAATTCACCCATAAAATGTATTCAAGACTGAATTGGGTGAAATACTTGCAGGCACTTTCTGAAGTACATCTTTTATCTTTTTAGCCTGTGGTGTGTTGAAATTGCCCCCAACAAATGGGAGAATCCCCCCCCCCCCAGCATAAATCACCAGACTAGCTCAGCAGGTTTGGAAGCAGGATGAAGCTGTATTTACAGGGCAAGCAGAAATCCAGATATATAAAATGCAGTGAATATGTACTCTATATGCATAGATATTTACAGTTTAGAAACAACACAAGGACCCCCTTGAATTGTTCCCAGACTCCTCTGGAGGATCCAGGGGGCTGCTCGTGACCGCCCCTCTCCCCTTCCTCCCCTTCCCTTCTCAGTACTTCACAGACACAACACACCAGCAAAAGGTTAGGAAAGAGCTAAGGGAGCAGTGTGAAAGCAGAGGGCGCAGAGAGGAGGAGTGAAAAGAGAGAGATATGTTTCTGGAGGTAACTTTTATCCTCATTAGCAAACCAATAGGATTATATAGACCTAGCATCATTGATCTTTTGTATCCAATGGCCAGTTTTATTTACCTTGTACTCAAAGATCTCCAGAAAGTTCCTACTCTTTGTTTGTAGTTAGGACGCGAAGCTAAGGCACTTAGCTTGAAAACATAACCCAGGGCAGCTCCAGGTGAGGCCTCCCTGTCTCCCAGTGCTTGAGCCGCTGTTTACTGTTCTGTCAGGGTGGAACTTTGAGTGGAGTTAAATGTCCAAATGCTTTTCAGTTCTGTACTTAATCACATGTTCCCTTTTAGGTAAAGGAATCCTGCTTTCCATTACCTCTGCTTATTGATTTAACTGGGAATTCTAAGTTCTTTAGAAAATAGGATCCCCCTGCAGGATCTGCTCCTGAATTCCCTTTGTCAGATTTTGATCCATACACGTCTTGGGTTAGTAGCTGCAGCTGTTACCTGGGTTTAAAAAGGAACCATGTTTGAACTGGTTTTAATTTTAATTATGGATTTTTATTTATGATATTTAAAATAATTATTTTATCACAAATTCAAAAGGGTAACTTCTTGCTTTGCCACCCTTCTCACTGATTGAATCGTCATAGAGTCACAGGATGGCTCAGGTTGGAACAGACCCCAGAGATCATCTGCTCCAACCTCCCCACCATGGGCAGGGACACCTCTCAACCACACTCAGCTGCTCAAGGCCTCATCCAATCTGGCCTTGAACACCCCCATGCAGAAGGCATCCACAGCCTCCCTGGGCAGCCTATTTCAGAGTCTCACCACTCTTGTACCGAAGAACTTCTTCCTCAGCTCCAGTCTAACCCTGCTCTGCCTCAGCTTCAAACCATTCCCCCTTGGCCTGTCTCTAGACACCCTCAGGAAAAGTCCCTCTGCAGCCTTCCTGTGGGATCCCTTCAGGTCTTGGCAGGCAATTCTAAGGTCCCCCTGGAGCCTTCTCTCCAGGCTGAACACCCCCAGCTCCCTCAGCCTATGCTCACAGCATTGCTGCTCCAGCCCTTGGATCATCTTTGTGGCCTCCTCTGGACTCTCTCCAGCAGCTCTGTGTCCTCCTTCTGCTGGGGACACCAGAACTGGAGTCAGGATTGGAGGTGAGGCCTGAGCAGAGCAGAGCCAAGGGGCAGAATCCCCCTCTTGCCCTGCTGCCCACACTGCTCTGGCTGCAGCCCAGCTGCATGAAAAGGACTCACAGGAGATGTTCTGCTAAGCGAATGGAATGTGGCAGCAGCCTTACGGGTGCTGGGCATCTCTTAGCTGCTCCTGTGGCACTGACAAGGAGAGAGGTATGGTGGCCACTCTGGCAATGACAGCTGCTCCTGAGGGAACATCCCATCCTGCCTGTCTGGCACCAGGAGAAATTGTCAGCCTGGGCTCTGCAGGTGCAGAGCTGCAGGTGTGTGGTGACTGCCCCCAGTGCTCTGGAGGTCTGCTCTCAGTGCGCCTGGTGCCGGTGACAGCAGGGTGAGCTAATATCTCTTTGGTAGCCTGAGAACTTGCACACTCGCCTCCTGCACTCTCTCCTGCTGTTGGTAGGATGGGTGTGAGTGCCATTAAAGGGCTGCATGCCCTGAGGGGCATCGTGCTGAGTGAAGATCTTGTTCCTGAAACATTAGAAGGTAGGGACAGATGACCTGCAAGTGTGTGTGTCTGTGTGTGTTAGTGTTTCCTTTAGAGTCTTTCATCTTCTTCAGACAACCCCGTCCAACCAACAGAAGGGCAAAACAACTCCTCCTATGCCACCACTGAGCTCCCAGGGTGGAGAACTGGGTTCAGCTTCTTGTGTTTTCTCCTTGAAAGGCTGTGCTCAGGGGTTAGCTGTTCCAAGTCCGGAGCTGCAGACTATTCCCAGCAAAACTGCCAACGTGTGCCAGATTGAACTTGATTTATAGATTGATTTGTATGTGGCACCTGCTCTGCCACTCCTTCCTGCTGAGATTCTAACATTGTGCTGGGCAAGTGCTAGAGCAGCAAAGAGCTGCTGGCATTATTCTCCTGCTCCCTGCTTGGTTTGGGGTTTTCTGGGGAGGAGCAGGAGTCTTGGGGTTGTAGAAATGGAAAAGATTTTGTGGGAAACTGGAATATGGATTATTGTAAGGTAATTATGAGTGATTCTTGAAACTGGCTATCTGAAAAAAAGAGTGTGATGATTGCTCTGTGTTTAGTGTCTTGAGAGGCAGAAAACAGAAAGGGAATAATTTCAGAAAAGAGTTATTTTGAAGATTTTGCATTGCCTGCTTCAAGAGTCCACAGGATCTAAAGGTAAGATTGGCAGAGATTGCCCTGTGCATGGCTCAGGTCATGTACCAGCTAGTGTGGTCATTCTGAAATGCAGTGGTACTTAGAAATGTGCTGTTCCCACAGCTTCAATTCAATTTTGCATTGAGACTAACAACTTCAGAGTGTGGTGAATTGACTGTGAAATGGCCTTAACTGAGAGACCTAATGTCGTTATTTTTCAAACCAAGTTGTTTTTCTCTCTCCTTTTCAGGGTATAAAGCCAGCAAGCTTTGAGAAAGTAACTGATCCTGAAATCAAGGAGATAATTGGGGAGTGCATTTGCAAAAATAAAGAAGAAAGGTTTGTTTCAAGTATCAAGCTTTGTATTAAATAAGGTGTATGCAGGGATTTCAAAGCTCTCTGTGGAGTTTTGCCCTGGCCTCTGGGTCTCCTCTGTGCACAATAAAATGCAGGAGGAGAATACAAATGCCTGCTCTCCTGCCATCTAAAGTCAAGGCAGAATCACAGAATTGTCAGTGTTGGAAGGGGCCTCGAGGATCATCCAGTTCCAACCCCCCTGCCATGGGCAGGGACACAGAATCACAGAATCACCCAGGTTGGAAGAGCCCTCCAAGATCATCAAGTCCAACAGATCACCCAACCCTAACTAATCAACCAGACCATGGCACAAAGTGCCTCATTCAGGCTCTTTAAGAAGGTGTTTAAGAACACCTTCAGGGACATTGACCCCACCCCCTCCCTGGGCAGCACATCCCAAGGGCAATCTCTCTGTCAAGAACTTCTTTCTAATATCAAACCTAAACTTCCCCCTGCACAGCTTGAGACTGTGTCCTCTTGTTCTGGTGCTGGTTGCCTGGGAGAAGAGACCAACCCCCACCTGGCTACAGCCTCCCTTCACACCTCACACTAGATCAGGCTGCTCACAACCCCATCGAACCTGGCTGCAAAAACCTCCAGGGATGAGGTTTCCACCACCTCCCTGGGCAACCTGTGCCAGGGTCTCACCACCCTCATGGGGAAGAACTTCCTAACATCCAATCGCAATCTACCCACTTCTAGTTGGTTGGTTTTTTTTCATTCCCCCCGGTTCTGTCCCTCCCTGACACCCTCAAGAGTCCCTCTCCAGATTTCTTGTAGCCCCCTTCAGGTACTGGAAGGTCACAATAAGGTCTCCACAGAGCCTTCCCTTCTCCAAACTGAAAAGCCCCAGCTCTCAGCCTGTCCTCATAGGAGAGGTGCCCCAGCTAACTGCATTTGTGCTGATGTTGTGCCTCTCAACCTCGCAGCCTCAAAGAACAATACAATACAATACAATACAATACACCAGGTTGGAAGAGACCTTCAAGATCATCGCGTCCAACCCATCAACCCACCCAACAACTAAACCATGCAGCCAAGCACCCCATCAAGTCTCCTCCTGAACACCTCCAATGAAGGTGACTCCACCACCTCCACGGGCAGCCCATTCCAATGGGCAATCACTCTCTCTGTATGGAACTTCTTCCTAACATCCAGCCTAAACCTGCCCTGGCGCAGCCTGAGACTGTGTCCTCTTGTTCTGGTGCTGGGTCAGAAAGCGTAGCTGTGGACAGGTGAGCTGCTGTGTTCCAGCATGGCTCTCCAGAAAACAGCACTAGGAGGCTGACTGTGACTGGGGTGTGGTAGATTCCCTACCAGCTGTTCCAGCAGATTTTGTTGACTCATTCACCTCTGCATATGGAGGCAAACTCCACCTTGTTTCCAGCTTTGGTTTTAAAACCTAATCCTCTTATACTGGCCTAAAGGAGCGTGTCTGCAGTTCAGTATTTCACAGTTTTCACAAATACAACTTTTAGGGACCTCCCAGCCAACATGGATTCAGGGAGGGCAGGTCCTGCCTCTCCAACCTGATCTCCTTCTATGCCCAGGTGACTGCCTGGTGGATGTGGGGAGGGCTGTGGATATGGTCTACCTGGACTTCAGCAAGGCCTTTGACACTGCCCCCACCCAGCAAACTGCTGGCCAAGCTGTCAGCCCCTGGTTTGGACAGAAACACTCTGTGCTGGGCTAGGAACTGGCTGGAGGGCTGAGCCCAGAGAGTGGTGGTGAATGGTGCCACATCCAGCTGGAGGCCAGTCACCAGTGGCGTCCCCAGGGATCAATGCTGGGCCCCATCCTGTTCAGTATCTTCGTTGATGATCTGGAGGAGGGGATGGAGTCCATCATCAGTGAATTTGCAGATGACAGCAAGCTGGGGGCAGGAGTTGATCTGTTAGAGGGCAGAAGGGCTCTGCAGAGGGACCTCAACCAACTGGACAGATGAGCAGAGTCCAACAGGATGGCATTCAACAAATCCAAGTGCCAGGTGCTGCACTTTGGCCACAGCAACCCCATGCAGAGCTACAGGCTGGGGTCAGAGTGGCCGAGAGCTGCCAAACAGAGAGGGACCTGGGGGTGCTGATTGACAGCTGCCTGAACATGAGCCAGCAGTGTGCCCAGGTGGCCAAGAAGGCCAATGGCATCCTGGCCTGCATTAGGAATAATGTGGCCAGCAGGAGCAGGGAAGTCATTGTGCCCCTGTACTCTGCATTGGTTAGGCCACACCTTGAGTCCTGTGTCCAGTTCTGGGCCCCTCAGTTTAGGAAAGACATTGAGACACTTGAAGGTGTCCAGAGAAGGGCAACAAGGCTGGGGAGAGGCCTTGAGCACAGCCCTGTGAGGAGAGGCTGAGGGAGCTGGGGTTGCTTAGACTAGAGAAGAGGAGGCTCAGGGGAGACCTCATTGCTCTCTCCAACTCCCTGAAGGGTGGTTGTAGCCAGGAAGGGGTTGGTCTCTTCTCCCTAGCAACCAGCACCAGAACAAGAGGACACAGTCTCAAGCTGCACCAGGGGAGGTTTAGGCTGGAGGTGAGGAGAAAGTTCTTCACAGAGAGAGTCATTCACCATTGGAATGGGCTGCCCAGGGAGGTTTAGTCATGAGGTCTGTGGTGACAGGTTGGACTCGATGATCTTTGAGGTCTCTTCCAACCTTGGTGATACTGTGATACTGTGCAAACTGACTACCTCTCGGGAGCCTCTTTTTTAAGTGGTGTTTGAGCTGAGATACTCAATGAAAGTTGAGGAAAGCCATAGTTTTGTACAGGCCTATGAACATTGCTGGAGCTTTGTAAAATGGGCAGCAGTCCTCAGTGGCAGGGGCACTGCCATCTCTTCTTGGTGAGAACACTGATTTCTTATGGCTCAACACCAAGCATACAGGAAATGTTTGTGCCTCTGACAGCAGTTTCTTGTCATAAAACTCTGAAACTGCTCAAAGACTTGCAGTATTTGAATGTTCTTTCTATCTGTTGCAGATATGAAATTAAAGATTTATTAAGCCATGCCTTTTTTGCTGAAGATACTGGGGTAAGAGTGGAACTAGCTGAAGAAGACCATGGTAGGAAATCCTCTATTGCCTTAAGACTCTGGGTAGAAGATCCTAAGAAACTGAAAGGAAAACCCAAAGATAATGGAGCCATTGAGTTTACTTTTGACCTGGAGAAGGAAACTCCTGATGATGTTGCACAAGAAATGGTAAAATACACTTCTCCTGGCAAAAATGGGTGTAGCTATCTCTCTCTATATATGTATCTGTGGTGCACAAATCTGTAGATGTAGTACACAGATCTCAAAGGACAACAGGAAGGAGTCTGGTAAAGTAACATCCACTGAACCCATTCCAGGTGTCTAGTTTAAGCAGTCTGCGTGGCTCTTAGTAGTGTGCACAAAAGGGCTGACTGTGGCAGAACTAAACACTGACAGATGTTGCTTACCAGGTATGAAAGCAGCTGGGTGCATTGCATTTCAAAGAGCTCAGGGCCCACCGAGGTTCTGTTGGCTGTTGAGTGTTTAAATTTGTTTGGGGTTGGCTTAGTTTCAGACAGCATCTTGGAATAAGCGAGAGGAGTTCAAAAGTTCAACAATAAAATCTTCTGCACTGAATTCCTCCAAACACTGCTTTCCATCCTTTCTGTTGGTGATAGACGAGCACAGCCTATGGCCAGCACTCTGTCACCAACCAGGAATGGCAGCTGGAGTCAAGGCCACTGCACAACTTCGGATTTTTCAACAGCTAAATTTAACGTGGAGCATCTCTGCCTCTTCTTAACTTGAGGGACTTTGTTAGGCTGTTTTGTTTCCCAGTTTCACTCTCTAACCCTTGAGCTCATGTTTTAATGATGTCTCTGCTGCAGTTGTTTAGGTTTTCAAATGTCATGGAGACACAGAATCAGTCAGCACTGAGTCAAGGGTTTGGATTTTCTTGTGCTTGCAGAAATGTTCCTATTATAATCTAGATCCCAAGGGATCCCATTCAATGATGTTGTCATCACCATTCCTGCTCTGCTTAGGAGGCACTCACTCTGGTGATGTTGCCTTACTGTGACCGTAGACTAAATTTAGGGGGAGAAATTCAGGCTCCTCTGTCGTCTTGTTAGTTTGCAGCAGGTCCAGATTTTTGGGAGCCATGTGCTGAATTACAGAGTTCATTTAATTGGCAGATGGCTCTGGTACAGTTAATTGCTCTCATATTTTGCATGTAAGTATTTATGGAAGTAATTGGAGTTCTGCAGTTCCCTGGCTTTGCCTCGCCCTGTAGCTGTGGTATTTTGGTTGAAAAAGGAAATAATTTGCATCAAAAATGTATTTAAAAGGGTCACCCCCAAGCTCCTGTGATACTGTAACCTCTCCTCAATAGTGCTTAAACCCTGTGTTGTGCTGTCACGTTAACAATTGCTGAAGTGGTCGTTCATGAAATGCTGTTGAAGCTGAGGCTGTTGCGGGGGGTGGGCACAGGCAGGCATTTATTTCTAAGTGTCTTTTCCTAGCCTTTATGAGGTGTGGAATGCCAAAGCCTTGATGTGCTTCCATCCATTTGGGTCACTTTGTGAGAGTGCAGGAGCCCTTCTGAGCACAGGGAGGTTTTTATCATCACTGATGGGTTTTCAGGAGTCAGCCTGTCCAAAGGGTGTGGGCAGAAGCAACTTGAAACATTCTGGAAGGTTTGTAACTTGAAGTCACTTTTCACAGCTGTAAAAACAGCATGTCTTCATTAGGCTTGAACCATTCAGGGATTCATAGCATACAAGGTTGGAAGGGACCTCAAGGCTCATCCAGTCTAACCTCAATGGCTAAGAACAGAGTTGAAATGAGCTGTCCCAGCACCCTGGCAAGCTTGAAACACCTTGAAACTGCCTCATGTAGGGGAATCCACCACCTGCCTTGGGAGTTTATTCCAATGTTTGATAGTTTGAATGGTGAAAAAATTTTTCAGGTATCCAGTCCAGATCTCACCAGCTGTAGAAATAAGAATTGTTTGATTAAAAAATAGTTGATGTGGCTGGTTTTCAGAGCCTTCCCATTGAGCTCTGTCTTGAAGGATCACCTGGGCCACATTAGTGAACACCATGCAAAGTTCTCTGGACCTGTGTGGTGCTTCTCTGGAGTAACTCTCTTCTGCTGTCAGCATTTGCTGGATCATCAGTTCAGGAATGTCAGTGAGGTCTGAGGGCACAGGCAGTGGAAAATACCCATATCCCTCTGCAGCTGTATTTTAAGCTGCTTTGCACCTACTAATTTTGAACAGCCAAAATCTAAGCTGTCACAGACTGGTGTTTGGGCAAGAGCAAAGTAGGAAAACCTCTAGAATTCCTCCATGTACAGAAGGGCTTCCAAATCTGTAGAGTGTGCATGTTAAGAAGGTAGGGTGAGCAGACAAATCTCTGCTAGGTCATTCTCAGTAATAAAACTCATCCCCTGCACTGCAGGAGATTATGCAAACCAGCAGCACAAAGATGAATTTCCATTTTATCTGTGGAGCAGGGAACTGGAGAAGGCCAAGATCTCCTTTGCAGTCAGATGTGACCAGTCTGCATTTGACTCCATGATAGGCTGCTGCTTGGTAAAAGTCAATCAATACTGACTGGCTTTAGCAATTAAGGGAAGCTAATTTGAGATGAAGTTCTGCTAACATCTTTTCCCTCATGGCTCACTGTGCTACTGAGCACAGCAATTTGGAAAGCTGTGTGTGCTGGGAGGATGGAGGCAATACATCTGATTTGGGGGTACTATCATTTCCTCCAGCTGCATTGTTCAAAGAGCATTTTTCAAAGATGCCTTTTCCCTCTTTTGACTATTCTGTTAAGTCTTCAAAACCAGAAAAAGAAGGAACCCATCTGCAGTTAAACTTGCTCTCTCCCTAATGGATGCTAAGTGGGGAATAAATTGACCTAATCTATATTCAGGTATTAGATATTGTTACTTTAAAATGAATTAGGGGTAGCATTTTTATTCACACCCCCATCAAGCTCTGGAGTTCCTGTTCTCATGAGGGATGAAGCTGCAGCTCCTGTGAGTCTCCAGCTGGTGTTTGCTCTGGTTAGGGAGAGCGCTGAGCGTCAGGTGTGTGCACGGCCCTGGGCGCCTAACCTCGCTGAGCCTCTGCTTCCTCTCTAGATCGACTCTGGATTCTTTCATGAGAACGATCTCAAGATAGTTGCCAAGTCCATACGGGACAGAGTAGCACTGATACTGTGGAGAAGAGAGAGAATTTGGCCTAGGATGCAGTCCGAGGAGCGCCGCGACTCCGAGTGCCTGGAGAAGCTGAAGCTGCCACAGGCGCAGCAGGTCCAGGTCACCTACCTTTCCCACACTGGTCACCACATCCTGTCCGAGTCGGAGGAGCCCGAGGCAGACCAGCATCCCTTCCAGCAGAACCTGCCCACCAGCGTCACCTCTGTTGCATGTAAGTCTGGTGCTGGCTTCTGTGTGCGCAGGGGGAGAGCCGGGGCTGAGCAGGGAGGTGAGCTGCTCGGCACCCTCCTGCACGCTGGCTCAGAGACGCAGCCTTGGGCAGCTGCGTAACCCTTCGGAAGGAAATACAGCTTCAAGAGCTGGGTGCTGTTGATGCTCCTTCTGGAGCTGCGGGAGACATCGTGCATTTGTAAGTGAAAAAGCAAGGAGGCCTGCTGCTGGACATCAAAAAGCCATCTTTGGTGTGGCAGATGGTGAGAGCAGCACTCAGGAATTTCAAGGCCTGCAGAAGCTGGACTGGCACCTATTGACTGCTGGCTTTGAAGTTGGCAGTGTGGAGATCTTTGTTAATTCAAAAGCAGATCTTGCTGAAAACAAAGTGCTGCTGCTGGCTGTGTTTTGTGAGTTACCCTTGATTGTTTGTGTGGAGAGGTCTCCACCAGAAACAGAAGAATCCATCTCTGAGCACTGCAGGTTAGAATTCAGGATTGCCCTGTGCTGGGGCACATGGTGGGAGCACCAGACCTCTTGGGTTGACACTAATTATTTTGGAGGTGCCTGGGTGGTGATGGAGGTGCTCTCTGTGTTCCTCCAGGCTCTCTGCAGTGTCCTGAGCTTGTGGCCTGGAAGGAAGGGGGTTATTTGGTCTTCATTATGGCAGGTCTTAGGAGGTGATTGCTCTTGCTCATCCAGACCATGGTAGCTATGGGCCAAGGATCTGCAAGTTCTTTAGATTAAGCTAGGGACTGATTGAAGACTGATCACTGGTCTGGTTCAAGACAAGGAGAACTTACACCTCCTTTCTTAATTGCATGCACTGGCTTTGGTGTATCTGAATTAGAAACTGCCTGGGTTTGCTGGCAGAGCTTGTTGTTCTCTTGTTTATTTCTGAGCATCAGACATCTCCAGCAAAGAGCAAGGCAGGGGGAGGTGGCAGTTTTACTTCCCTGAAGTAACTTGTCCCTGTCTCTGTCCCCTCAAATGAATCTTTGATACCCAGTCAAACTCTGATATTGAAATCTTAATGTATTTATGCTTCTAAGCATCTTGAAGGAAACACTGCCAGCTTGGAAGAGTTGCAATTTTATGAGTTTGGGGCTTGTTTGGGTTTTTTTGTGGGGTTTGGTTTGGTTTGGTTGGTTGATTGGTTTTGGGGGTTGGGGTTTTGGTTTTTTTGGCCTTTTTTATTCTGATAAAATCTGGTATCTATTTTGCTACTAAACTACTGTCATAATGCTTCTGGTTTGCTGTTCTGGACTTGTATGTAAATGTATTTAAATTAAAGCTGCATTATCTCTAGCAAAGAGACAGCTGCTGCCTTAAGTCAGGTATTGTATAAACTGCTACACAGAGGTCTGCTTTGAATGCTAAAACCACCCAGCGTTCCTGGAGAGGAAAGCAGAGCTCCAGGAGCTCTGAGGAAAAGTCCCATCAGCACAGCACTCAGAGTCCTGCAGTGTTTACAGAGTTGTTTTCCTTCTGAAGCTACATTGATCTCATTTCATATATTTTAATTTTTTTTTTTGATCTTACATACCTCATGCTAATTCCTCTGAGAACCACTGTCATTATGACTCCTTTTTGTCTCCAGTGTTACAAGGAGGCTACTCATGCTGAAGCTGCAGTATTTCATCCTGAATGCAACCCCACCAGTTTATTTGATAGTCCTCCATGACTTTTAACCAGTGCTTGGTGTTATTTGACCATTTGCTGTCAGATGTCTTTGAATATTTTCTTAGTGGTGTTAGGCCTGAGACCTCTATAAATTGCTGTAAATCTGAGGCCAAACTCAGAAATGGAGAGGAGTAACTTACTGTGTGTAGTGCATCTTGCTCTGTAAAAGTCTGAGGCTGAATCAGCACTCTGCTGCCATTCTCTTGCCTTTTTTTTTTTTTTCCCCTTTGAGGGGAAATAAATAACTGTTTGTAACAAACTGGAAGTGTGCATGTACAGAAATCTCTGCTGCCTCAGAGCAGGGCCACGGTGACTCCATTTAGAAATGAGCTGAGTCAATAGAGAGGGGAGTTCAGTGCTGCAAAAGAAGACACTTGGGAGCACGACAGAGAAATGTCAGCTCTGGTGCCATTAAAAAATAATTTGTTATTCTAAAGCCAAATAACTAAAACCTTGTTTGGAATGTGGAAAGGAGAGAAGATGGAAAGTGTTGGAAAAAGAGCTAGCATTGAAGCTTAGCTGTGATTTAAGCCTTTTTTTTATAGGAACTGCATTACAGTTTTCTGTCAGTTTAGAGTTTGAAATCAATTGCAAATTAATTTTCTCTTGGATACTTACAGTTACAGTGTTGGTGGCCTCATTCCATTTCTCAAATGGAGAAAACAGTGGTTTATGCTCAGGAGGAACCCCAATTCCACTTTACAAGCTTCAGCATTTGTGAAAAGCCATTTTACCATCAGCAATGCTCAATGGTAGTTTTATTTCAGATGGACAGAAGAAATGGTGGTTGCCAGTTAGCCATAGCTGTGCGGTTCTGTAGGCCAGCTGGGCCAGCACTGCATGAGGAACGCTGAGAGCTCTGGGTGGTGCTCCTCCGTCACTGCAAATCTGCAGATTCTTAGTGTTATCAGTTCTTTGCCTTGAAGCATTGCTGCATGCTCAAGTAGGGTATGATTTGCTGAGCTAATAAAGTGTGCAAGGTAGAGAATGTTGCCATTTTCAGTGCTCCCAATAAAAATAAGAAAAACCCAAAACAAAGGAGAAGGGTTAAAGGCAATGAGTCCTGGGGAGATCTGTCTCTAAAAGACTCCATGGTCTCCATGAGCACTGCAGCTGGGGATCCCTTTCCTTTCACCCTACGCATCTATAAACGTCTGCAGTTTTTAATATCACCCTTATGCCCTTTAAAGGAAATATCAATGTGCCTAAAATATCATTGTGGCCAGCAATCCATGGGGATGGGTTTTGGCTTCAGAGCAGCAGCATGTGCCTGTGGTAGAAAATAACATTTGTGTTGTATAATTTATTTATATAAGGGAAAGGGCCAGGGTAGTAAAACTGCTAATTACATAAACCAGCATTGACCTTGCTCTGAAATCATTACTGGAACATTTGGAGTTGTTGAGCTTTTAATAAAAACTATTGTTCTTGCAGCTGACAGCACATTTGACAGTGGCCAGGGGTCCACTGTTTATTCAGACTCCCAAAGCAGCCAGCAAAGCGTCATCTACTCGTCTCTGCCTGACCCAGTCCCTCCTGCTATCCAGCGGGTGTACAGCCCACCTCTGAGCGAGAGCCAGCCTGTGCCCCACAGCCTCCCGCAGCTGGGGCACTACCAGCAGCCCTCAGGAGTAAGTCTGCAGCTTCTTGAAATCATTTTCTGTCCTAGATCATGTTCAAGGTCTCATTTGTGCTCTCGGTTTTGGTGGGTATGGTGGGGACCTGCTCAGTAATGCATTTGTAGTTGATCTGGAATCATAGAATGGTCTGGGTTGGAAGGGACCTCCAGAGGTCACCCAGTCCAACCCCTCTGCAATCATCAGGGACAGCCTCCAATAGATCAGGTTGCCCAGAGCCCTGTCCAGCCTCACCTTGAATAGCTCCAGGCCTGGGGCCTCAACCGCCTCCCTGGGCAGCCTGTTCCAGTGTTCCAACACTCTCATGGTGCAGAACTGAGTGGTCCCTGGCTGGGCTGAGGCTGTGGTTGCCATTCCAGAGAAATGCTTCCCTGACAGCTGTCAGGCTTTCAGCAAACAAGCTCCTTAGCAACCCCTTGGTGCTGAACTGCAGTGGTATCTTTGCAATGATTAGTTTAAACTCAGGCATGTGATGGCGAGCTGTGTGGTTGGTTTTGTTCACTATCAGTATAGCCACACATTATTCACTTCACTTCTTCAAGAGCAACTTGGGCCTGTAGCTGCTTCCAGCTGTGACAAAGGTCACCCATCATACATGACAGGCAGCACTCATGCTGCTCCTCACCACCAGTGTGACCTTGTCATGCCTCTGACTCCAAACTGAGCATCCCTTCACTAAGAACCAGGAGAGGAAAACACCTCCCTGCAGTCTGGAGAACAGACAGCAGGTGCACCAGCATGGATGGAGCTGGGGACCTCTGCAAACCCTGTGGAGCTAATGTTTCCTCAGCAGGCTCTCAAACACCTTCAGTCTGGCCGAGGTCAAACATGTCAGAAGTCTTGATGCCTGCTGAGAGTGCTCCCTCCCCAGGCAGCCACCTCCCAGCACACCTGGTGTCTCCACCGATTCCTCAGGTGGCAGACGTTTAGTCCTGCCTCTGTCAACATAAGTCTTTACAGTAAACCCTTAGCCAAACGACCGGGTCATCCTCTGTGAGATCTGCAAGAGCTTCTGAAAACATTCTTCCTTCTGAAACCTCTGATTGCAGGGAAGCCAACCTGCCTGTATGGTCCCAGCCCTGCTTGCAGATTGTGTGCTGGCAGAACACCACTGGCACAGAGCAAGCTGAGCAGGGGAAGCAGCCAGCCTGGTGAAAATGTCCATGCTGGTGCGGTAGTTAATGGGCTTTTTGTTTCATCCTATTTGACCTAAGCGGAAATGAAACCCAGGAGCAGTGTTTTTCTCCTGCTGGACTCAGATGTATGCAGTGTACTTGGGAAGAGCATCATTTTCCAGAATGCCTGCAAGAAATGAAGAAGTGTATTTTGTGAATGCATTGAATCATAGAATGGTCTGGGTTGGAAGGGACCGCCAAAGGTCCTGTAGTCCAACCCCCCTGCAGTGAAGCATGACTCCAACTGGATGATCCTCAAGGTCTCTTCCAACCCTGACACTTCTGTGATCCTGTGAATTTGCTGACATTTCCCCAGATGTTCAGGTTCAGGAACTTTCCCTTCCTTGCAGATGATGTTTCATGGTTGTTTTCTGTCTCCTTTGAACCAAGGGCCAAGTAGACTCTCTAGTCACAGTTCCCCTCTGGATGCAGAGCAGCAGAGGCTCTGAAGATGGGGGCTGCTCTCCTCTAAAGCTGTGCTCTCCCTCCCACAGCCTGGCCTCCCTGCCGTGCCCCCGCGCCCGCTGTGGTGCCCCAGCGGCCCCAGCACTACCAGGAGCCAGCGATGCCCTTCCCGGTGGTGCAGCCCACGACTGTCGCCTCGCTGCCGCTGGGGCAGCCGCAGCCGGTGCTGGCCGGACAGCAGGTGAGGCCTCGGCTGAGGCAACCACTGCTTTGCTCGTCCTGTCTGAGCTGCAGATGAACCCAGCCAGAGATGGTGAAATACCTGAGCTGTCTTTGGGTGCTTCAAGATTTGGTACCTCCAGCCCAGCACCATGTGAGGTGAATGTCCTGCCCTTGGGGTCAGGTCGGGTCTGGCAGGAGTTCCTGTGTTGCCGAGCTCAGGCTGTGGGATGAGTGGGGTGCTCCATGCCACAGGTGGGCTCCATCTCAGCCGGTTTGCTCTGTCTCATCACTAGTGCAGGGCCAGCTCTTGCTGAGCCCCTTTGTTTGTCTCAGTGCTGCCATTCCCTTGAGTCTGGGACTCCAACTGGAAAAGTGCCCCTGCTTTCCCAAGCCTAGAATGGCAGAAGCTGCACTACTGTTGTGTTCTGTAACAGGAACAGCCAGGCAGGACTATTGAACACTGCAGGAGCTGTGCTGGTGCTGTGCAGAGCTCTTCAATGCCATCTCCAGCACCTCTTGCACTGCTTGTGGCATTCAGGGCATTCAGCCCCTGACACATGATACCAGCTGCCAAATGCTCTTTTGTTCCCTGATCCTTGTATTGTACCAGCTGTGGCTGAATTTTAGCCATGTAAGAGTGTGTGGTGGGTTGAGATTACCCCAACTAATTGGAAATTATCCCCAGAGTCAATTCCCCAAACCTCACCCCCAAACTTGGAAGCAAAATGAAAGTTCCATTTACAAAAGGTAAGCTAAAATCTGGAAGTGTAAAATGCAATGAATGTGTACAAAATATATTTACATCTGTTCACAATTCAGGAAAACAAGGACAAGGATTCCCTTATATAGAACTACACACACACACCCTGCCCCAGCAGCCCAGAGGGCTGCTTGCAGCCTCCTTCCCCGACCCCTTTTCCCTTCCCTGTACCTCACAGGCACAATATGAGAAGAGAGACTGAGAGCCCTGGGACTGTTTAGTCTGGAGAAGAGAAGGCTGAGAGGGGATCTGATCAATGTCTGTCACTAGCTGAGGGGCAAGTGGAGGGGGCAAGCTCTTTTCAGTGGTGCACAGTAGTAAGACAAGGAATAATGGCTACAGAGAAGGTTTCACCTCAAAATGAGGAGAAATTTCTTTGGTGTGAGGGTGCTGGAGCCCTGGGGCAGGCTGCCCAGAGAGGTTGTGGAGTCTCCTGCTCTGGAAACTTTCATAACCCCCCTGGATGCATTCCTGTGCAGACTACCCTGGGTGATCCTGTTTTTGTCAGGGGGTTGGCCTCAGTGACCTCTTGAGGGCCCTTCCAACCTCTAATGTACTGTGAAACCATGTGATAGCATGAGCCAGCAGAAGGTCAGGAGAGAGATAAGGGAGCAAGCCATGCAAAAGCCCCAGAGAGAAGTGAAAAGGAGACAGAATAGTTTGTGCAGCAAGCTGTCCCCCAGTCAGCAAGCCAATGGAATGATACTGACGTGTCTATGTTAGTGTTTTGTATCTAGTCCCCTCTTTTACTTACCTTTTACTCAATGGTGTCCAGAAAGTTCCTAGTCTTGTTTAAGACACTAAGCTAAAGTATCAGCCTCAAACCGTAACAGAGTGGGTGGCATCTTGCTTCCTTGGTGCATCTTCTACAGGCTTATTGTATTAATGCCTAAAAACTGTTGGAAGAGTCCTGACTCTAAGGAAGTGCAGAGCAAAGCATGATGAAGGTGCTGTACATTGGTGAAGATGGAAGGTTATGATGCTTGGCTTTTCATTTCAAAGTTCCCTGTTGCCTGTCTGTGCTGCAGAGCCTGGGGGAAGCAATCAACCTCCTGGTCCCAAGTAGGTCACACCAGAGCCAGCGTGAGGCCTCAGTGCCATGCTTCTGAAACAGGAGATATTTTTAAAGTACTTTCAGTGTTAATTAGGGGGACTGGAGAGAGAGATACCAGGAGCTTGGAAAATGTGAGAGCTCATTACTGATTATTTTCAGCTTTAATGCAGCTTCTTATTTCTGTGGCAGGCTCATGGAGCACTGCTTTCCCTCTTCTGACCTCCCACATTGTTACTACAGCCCCTCAGAAACAACTGGGATCCACCTTTTATCATAATATTGTGTTCCACTGGTGTCAAGTGTTGTGTTTTTCAGTGCCTGCTACATTGTGCAGTCAGCTTTTGAATGCCAAGATTAGCTTGGTAGGGTCTGCAGAGTGGGAATGAATCTTTGAAGTTGTTAGGTGGGGATTTTACAGGGCCGGCTAGAACAAACTGGGGCTTACAGAGTCTGAGTCATTACAAATAACCTTTCCAAGATGGCTAGAACTTCTTTGCACAGGTAATGAATCTCTTATTAAAGGTGTTTTAAACACAGGCTCTTGCACAGTGTTTAAGTGAGGAGCCCCCTTCTCCACTGGGAACCATCCCATCTCTGAGTGACATTTCTGTTCCGTGTGGCTTCAGCTAGAGGGACAAACTGGTGGCTGTGGCCAGGGAACTGCTTCCTTCCTGACAGACAGCCTGTGACCTGTTTTGTCTTTTCTTTCCTAGCAGCAACCCATATCACAGCAAGCTTCTCTGCAGCAGGTGCTCGCCAGCCAGCCAGTTTGCCCAATCCAGCCTGCAACCCATCTGTTGCCCCAGTACCAACCCCAGACCTCTCAGGTGGCAGCTAGCAGTACCCCGCTGAAACCCCTGCAGATATCAACTGTGCCACCTCAGCTCCCGCCGGTGGCCCCTTCCCAGGTAACACCTTTGAAATACACTTGAGTAGAGCTTCCCAGCTGATCATTAATGTGGTTTGCAGTATTGTGAGGCTGTTTTGAATGCGTGCCAGTTTAATTAGTCCATAAGAATATAGCTTTGTCCTAATGGCTGTGTTTTTCTTCACCCTGGGTTTGTGTCTTTCTCACACCTCGAGGAGACAGTCAAGGGCAGTTACAAAATGACAATAGCTGCAGTTAGTGGTTGTTTTTTATTTGCACCTTCCCCTTGGCATATTTTCTTCCCCATCCCAGGCTTCAGGGCAAGAGAAGCTGCCCCGTTGTTTTTTCCTTTTGTCCGAGCTCCTGGCTTCCCCCAGCCACCCCTCTCTTGAACTCTTGGCCCTGTTTCTGCCTTCAGTAGCAGGAACAGAGCCTTTCCTTGGCCTGGAAGGGTTGGTTGGGGCTGAGCGTGTTTGCCAGCGACAGCCACCCTGGTGTGAAGCAGCTTGCACCAAAAGGAAGAAGCTTGTGTGATGTCAGGGTGGTTGCAGTCTGCTGCGTCACCTGGAGGTTTTGACTGTGAAAACCCTTTCCTGGGTCTCCCACAATGCCTGGGTTGCAGCCAGCCTGCTTGGAGAAGAGGGTTTGGAATTGTCTGACTGACTTCTGCATGAGAGAGTTTTGTGTTTTGTCTGGACCAATTCTTTTCTGTTCCTGCTAAAAACCCAAGCAACTTCTAAGGGCTTTGTTGCCTGATGGCTTCAAGCTAGTGTTGGAAATAGTTTTAAGCTTCCAAGGTATAAAAATGTCCCCTCAGTGAAATTTTTTTTTTCTCTTCTACTAATGATTTAAGCATAAATGGGTTTTTATTAGTGCTTATAAGCTTCTGGAAAGGAATGGAGGTGATTAACAAACAGACATAATTATCATTACAGCACAGGGGTTTTCACCTGCTTGTGTGGCAGATGAAACTCCTGTGTGCCAGCGAAGCTCCTGCAATTTATGTGCTCTTGTATTTTTTCCAGATTCCTCAGTTTCCTGTCATTCCTGCAATCACTCCTCTGGCAGGACTCGACAGCCTTCCTCCAAACCTCTCCGATATGCCGGCCGCAAACGTGCCCCCCATTCCTGCCCCTTCGCAGTATTTCGCTCCGGCCGTCATCCTGCCCATGAACCCCACGCTGCCCATGGCTCCGAACTCCCCTGCCCTCCCCATGCAGGCAGTCAACCTTCCTCACACCACCGTGGCTTCCCTGGTCCTGCCTTGCCAAACCATAGTGCCAAACATGTCGGCCGCTACCATCCCGCTGCTCGCCGTGGCCCCGCCAGGGGTGCCAGCGCTGCCACCGCACCACGGGGTGCCCCCGCTGCCCCAGCAGCAGATGTACCAGCCCAGCTTCCAGCAGCTGGTGCCCAGCGAGATGCCCTCTCCCCACCACACGCAAAGCACGCCCGCGGTGTCCCAGCCGCAGCAGCCTGCGCAGCAGCAGCTTCAGCCAGGCATCATCCACCCCTCGGAGCAGGCTCTGGCTGCCCCAACCGCTGGCCACCAGGTAATTGCTGGGCAGGGGGCTGCAGTGGTGCTGGGCCTCAGGGGGCATTTGAGTGCAGGCCTGCCCAGGGCTTGCTCCCTGGCAGCACAGGGCAGGGAGGGTTTGTTCCTGGCTCTTAAGATGCTTTGTTAACTTCTCTGCCTTGGCTCAGGATGTGGTTGCTGGAGCTGTGAAGTCAGGTGGAGCAGGTGAGATCTCGGTCCTCAGGGACGGGTGAATGTCACAAGGATGTAGGGAATAATCCCAGGTGCTTTGGAAAAGGAGCAGCAGAGGAGTGCTTTGAGAGAGCCGCCTCCAGTGTGAGAGCAGCAGAACAGGCTGAGCTGGGGCAGCGGATGCACAGCCTGCTGATGCCTTGTGTGGTACCCAGGCTGAGGTGTGTTCCTGGCAGCACATGGGTGAGCTGGCAGGGGTGGGAGTGTCTTGATGGAGAACTGCATTAAATAGTAAAGGGAAATGGCCAAATGACTCCAGGAAACTGCATAGGGAAGATCTGTCAGACAAGAAGGAATTCTGGCTGCAGACACTTTACCCCTTAAAAGAAATGGAGCATGAACTGGAGCTTCTAGTATTAGCCCTGTTTACAGCAGAACTGGTTCAGGACTTGCTGACAGGCCCTAAATACTTCTCTTGCCACAACTGTGATATGACAACATGAAATGCAGGCTGACCCCAGGGGGTCAGCACTAAATCTGATAATAATGGCCCTGAAAAGCTGCCTTCTACCGCATCATTTTGCCATAACACATTGATTACAGTTCACAACATCCCATGTCAGCCTGCCATATCACAGCATCTTCAGAGTAATGCACAACGGTGGAGTTCCTCTCTTCAGAATGTGTTTGATGCAGAAATTCTGTTGGCACGATGCATCAGCAGAGAGCCCCAGACAGGAGCTGCAGAGCTCCTCAGCTGCGGTGTTTCCAGGGGTTTGTAGGGCCTTGTGCCCAGCCCCTTACACACAGCAAGCATGGCACACGCCAGCACTGGAGAGCTGGTGCTGCCAGACCCTCCTGGCACACTCAGTGGCTGTCAGATTTGTATGGAGGAACTGCATAGCCATATTGTTAGGATAAAAACATAGCTACTGCAAACCAAATGGCCAAGGGCAGAGGAATGTTCAAAGAGTAGCTCTGTAAAGAAAGGCTCTCCACTGCAGCGCTCGCTGGGCAGTGGGTGCTGAGCACTTCCCAGCTGAGCTTTGCCCAGGAGAGATGTCCATGGGAACATGCTGTAGATTATTCACAGAATTGTCAGGGTTGGAAGGGACCTCAAGGATCAGCCAGTTCCACCCCCTGCCATGGGCAGGGACACCTCACACTACAGCAGGTTGCTCACAGCCACAGCCAGCCTGGCCTTAAACACCTCCAGGGATGCGGCTTCCACCACCTCCCTGGGCAACCTGTGCCAGTCTCTCACCACCTTCGTAGGGAAGAACTTCCTAATGTCTAATCTGAATCTCCCCTCCTCTAGCTTGGACCCACTCCCCCAGTCCTATCACTACCTGACACCCTAAAAAGTCCCTCCCCAGCTTTCTTGTAACCCCTTCAGATACTGGAAGGCCACGAGAAGGTCTCCTTGGGAGCCTTCTCTTCTCCAAACTGAACAACCTCAACTCTAACTCTTACATAAGGCTTTAAAGAACAGCACTGCTCTTCTGCCACAGCTGCTGTTTGAGCAACCTCCACTTAGGTGGCAACTGTTAGGTGTTGTGAAACACATCCTGTCTTTATTTTTATCCACATTAAAACCTGGAGTAATAATTTCAGCTCAGCTCCAGGGGCTGCAGAGAGCATGCAGCAGTGGAGTTGTGTGGCCTAGTTCCCATCTCAGGCTTAATGTCTTATTCTTTTTAATACATTCTCCCAATAGTCTGACTCTCCAGCTGAGGATTCCTTCAAAAGGGAGAAACTAGGCAGTTTTACCTGGTAGTGAAGAGCCTTTTTTCTTCCCTATTGCCCGTCCTTTCCTTTTTTTTCCACCTCTTCGCACGATTCCAGTCCCCTTGGACAGATACATCACGTACCTAAAAAGGAGAACATTCAGATCTTAAATGTACAGCTCCAAGGAAGTGTTATGCAGAATCCCAACATGGTCCCTAAGGTAGCTGGCATCTGATGGCGCTGGTTGTGTTCCCACGAAGCTCTTACGCACAGGAGTTATTTTAATGTGCTGAAGAAATCCCCCGAGAGAAGTGAACCTTCCTGCCTGTGCCTGGCGTGAGGAGCGGCCCGCGGGGCTGGGGGCTTGCCGCTCGGCACGCCCAGCGTGCAGGGGGAGTGAATGCTGGAGCTGAAGGGAACGTTGGGGGCCCCTCAGTTTAGGAAGGACATCGAGACACTTGAAGGTGTCCAGAGAAGGGCAACAAGGCTGGGGAGAGGCCTTGAGCACAGCCCTGTGAGGAGAGGCTGAGGGAGCTGGGGTTGCTTAGCCTGGAGAAGAGGAGGCTCAGGGGAGACCTCATTGCTCCCTACAATTACCTGAACGGGTGGTTGTAGCCAGGAAGGGGTTGGCCTCTTCTCTCTAGCAACCAGCACCAGAACAAGGGGACACAGTCTCAAGCTGTGCCAGGGGAGGTTTAGGCTTGAGGTGAGGAGAAGGTTCTTCACCAAGAGAGTCATTCGTCATTGGAGTGTGCTGCCCAGGGAGGTGGTGGAGTCACCATCCCTGGAGGTGTTCAAGAGGGGATTGGACGTGGCACTTGGTGCCATGGTCTAGTCATGGGGTCTGTGGTGACAGGTTGGACTCGATGATCTTTGAGGTCTCTTCCAACCTTGGTGATACTGTTAGTGTTTGTTGTTACAGTGGGGATTGAATGTTTGAACTAAGTGGAATCGTATTTGTTGTTAAATTGGGGGTGAAGTGTTTGAACTGAAGGGAATGATATTTGTTCCTGAAGACACTGGTGGCTAGGCAGTAAGGGTTAGTTTTGTGGTGCGTGACACCTCCCAGCTCTTCACATATAGCAGGGCCCCATTTAGGTTATGGCTGGAGTGTGGGTTTCTTCTGCATGGACATTGTAGTAGGCTTGGTGAAAGCAGAGCAAACTCTTCAGGACCATGAACTCTAATCAGGATGTTAAATTCTTAGCAAAATATGGCTTTGCTTCTAAAAATGAAACAGCACCTGAGCAACGCACAGTTTGCTATAATTCCGTGGGGAGGATCCTCAGATCTTCATTTGGTTGTTTCAAAGCAAGTTCAAGCCCTTCAGCAGTTCCCTTTTCAAGCAGAGACCAGGCAGATGCAGTCTCACTGCAGAACTAGAAGCCTTTGCTGTCAGCCCTGGTGGCTTTAGGAGCTTGTCACGTAGGTGGCTGTAAGCAGAGCCTTGTTTTAACAGCTGTCTGTTGTGTTGCAGCAGATGCCTGGACACTCTCAATATGCTTTGGAGGCTGGAGCCCAGGTGCCCGTGCTGCCTGTGCAACCTTCGATAGTCATGTCACCACCTCTGCAGCTGCAGCCTGACCTGCTGCCTCCCCGCGCCGCTCCAGAGGGCCTTCCCCAGCTCCATGGCAGCCTTGCTGCAGCCAGTCCGCCTGTCCCCCTAGAGCACTGCCTGCCTCTTCAGCCTTCTGGTCTGCTGCAGCTCCAGCCAGAGCTTTCCCAGCCGCTGGGCCAGCAGCCCCCAGCTCCCTGCTCAGCTGTCCAGGCAGTCACAGAGGCATCTCAAGAGGTAGAGCTGTTTCCTCTGAAGTTACTCACCAGCCTCACCCTTCACCTTCTCTCTTACTCCTTTGTGGAATAATGGGTTGTGGTGGGTTACCCCCCCAACATAAATTTGGATAATTACCCCCAAAATGAATCACCAAAGTAGCTCAGAAGGTTTTGGAAGCAAATGAAGCTATATTATTTCACAAGGGAGATTGTCCCCTCTCACCGTGTAGAGCCTCCTGTCCTAGATGCTAGCATCTCTGGGTCAGCAAATAATTAGCTACTGCAAGTGAAGCTGAAAACTGCATGTTCCTTGTGAAATGTCTCCTGGAAGTAACGAGGCAGCAGGACTAAGAACCTCTTTGCCCATAACTGTGCACAAATACAGAGATATAAATTACTTTCTTCTAAGTGTTATGGGGCAGTAGGAAGTTGTTCCGTAGAGTTTCATCCATGTTTTGTCCGGTCTTGTTTTAAATGTCTCAAACACTTGTGCAGCCAAACATCATTTGCCTGAAGAAACTGCTTCATAATCTGATTCTTCACCATGTAACAACCCTTCATGCTCCTCAGCCTGAGCCTTATTCCCATTTCATTCAGTGTTGTATCCTGCTGTGTTGTCTGAATTCTAGCCCAGCCCTGAGATTTTTGTTTCTTCAGCTATTTGTAGACATTCCCAATTCTCAGGGGTCATATAAGCAAGATACATTTTAGTGGGTTTTTTTTAATAGAGCTGTCAGCTCCTCCTGTCTGCTATTTTCACTTTTCTTTCCACTCCCATAACTGTTTAACCTTCAGTCTTGACAGAGTGTCCCAGAGAATGTTTCCTTCTCTCTAGCTCTTTACTAGGTATCAATAAGCCAAGCCAAACAAAGCTTTTGGCATCTGTACCAGTTTTCAGTAAACTGATTTGTTCTCCACTTCTGAATGGAAGAAATGTTCCTCTTGAAGCTCTCCACTCTGAGCTACCTTTCCTCCCAATGTAGCAGTTTCTGTCTTTTAAAACTAAGTCTCTTTTTTCACCCCTGCTTTCCTGAAGTTCTCACATGCCTTGGCTGCCCAGCCCAGCCTGCAAATCCTACTAGAGCTACTGCTTAGCTCCTCTTCCAGGAGATGCTCAGTAAGGATGCTGCCAACACTGAAGCTAGATTCTAGTTATCCACATTGCCTCTCCTAGTGGCAGCCTAATCCTTGTCAGATTCCATGCTGTAGAACCTTTCCTGGTGAATTAGCTGGGGCAGAAATGGTAGAACCTGTCTGTAGTGCTTTGCTTGCAGAAGCCCTGGGTAAAGCCTGGCTGTGTCAGGTATATTCCTTACTTAAGGTCTTTCTTCTGCAGCTGCCTCTTCTGTACGCTCCGCTCATGCTAGGTTCAGTGCCAAAGCCACAGTCATCCCAGCAGAGTCAAACAAGCCTCACTGTTACTGAACAGTGTGATGTGGGGGCAGGGGTTGTCCTACATTACCTGAGAAACCCATGCCCAGTGAAGCACATGGCTGTGCTGTCAGCTTATCCTGTTCCCAGGGGCATTTAACCACACTTTTGCTAACTTCACTCTCATATTTCACATGTAAGCTAAGTCCCTTGTCTTTCATGTTGTACCATTGGATGGTCAAACCAGTCAGCATGCTCCCCAGGCTGATTTTATGACATACAGAGCCAGGGTTTTCCTGGCTGCAAGAGGAGTTTCCTGTCTGTATAAATTCAGAACACTGCATTTTGTTGCTGCTCTGCCATAATGTTGTTACCGCTTTTGTTTCAACCTGTGGCAGTCCTCACATCCAAACCAATCCAAATGGATCAGGCAAATGAGATTTTGGAAGGGGCTTCATTCCCTGCCTTGATAAAGTTGGGATACATTATGTCTGTGTTCTCACACTTCATTAATTTTGCAGCTTTATGGAAGCTGCAGTCAGGCTTGGCATGGCATATCTGTGGCATTATGAGCAACAAGGGGGGCCTGACTGGTCAAACACTCAGCTTGTAGCTCCAGCCTGCAGCTGCACTGCTGTGAAGGTGTAGCGATGGCAGCCAAGAGGCTTGTTGTTGTAGATGGACTTTGTAAGCATGGTTTTACAAATATAGATATAAATATATATATATCTAGGGGTGTGTATATATATTTATGAACGTATTTGAAGTGTGTGTATGTGCCTGCACTGGTGTGTGTGTGTCTGTGTCCATAGAGCAGCCAGGGCTGGTCGCTTCGTTGCCACACGTTCTGTGGCAGCAGGGCTGCCAGAGTCACACTCTGCTGGAACTGCAGCCTTTGGGGAAAATCTGTTACCTAGGGAGCAAGAGGACATGTCGTGAGGATGGTGTTTTCAAATGATGCATTTTAATTCTTTGATTTGGAAGCTCCCCAGAAGTTCTCACAATAAGCCAAATTGCATGGAGAATACTTAACATGTTTCAGGCAACTTGCACAAAGCAGTGAAACAAATGAGCTTGCACTCTGTATCCATTCACAAATAGAATGAGGTAGATGCTGATGTGCATTTGTCCTGCAACCAAGTTTTTCCATTGTGGGGAGAGCTGCCTTGATTCTCTCACTCCTGCTGTCTCTAAAGCAGAAGAGGAAGGGAACTAGCAGGTCAGTGGCTCTGCCTTCAGAGGTGGTTGTGCACAGGTACTGATGATTTGGGCAAAAGTGATGTTGGGAGGGTAAAGTAGGATGTTCAATTTGTACTGAGTTCCAAGAATTCGTTAGAGTGGTTTAGGACTACTGGTATCTCACGAGCCAAACCTTTGTTAAAGGTGTTTTTCATCTGCCAATACAATGCATTTACTTAAATGACTTTTTCTTACATTTTAGGAGCAGGCAATGCAAGAGAAACTTCAAACGCTGTCACAGAGCTGTGAAAGGTATCGTTATACTCTCTTTGGCATAAGAAATATTTTCTTTCTGGAGGGTGTTTTTCCTCTCTTTACAAGGCTAGGCCAAATGCCTGGCCTTTGCCTTGACTAAGAGTGGCAGGAGCTCAGCAGAAAATGGAAAGCTGTGTGTCTAGGGAGAGAGCTGCCAGGGTTCTGGGTGCAATGTACCTGTTTTGGCTCTTCCAGATCTTTTAATTCTTTAGTTTGGGTGCTGCATGCCAGCCTTGATGTGTGTACAATGGCTTTCCTTTCAGCACATAACTTCTCTTGTTTAAAGATACCTGTGGGGCCCTGGGTTTGCTAGTGTTCAGTCTGTATAAGGCTATGCTACACTCATGTAGTTGGGTAGATAGTTTACTCCCTCCTTGGGAATAAACTGAGTCTGCTTCTATCACCCTCTGGAAGAGCTTCCCCAGGTATGTTGTGGGGTATGGTGCACTGGTGAGAGACGAGTGCTGAGCCTCTCAAAGAACAGTTGGCCAAAGATTGGCTTTGCAGCATGCGAGGCCATGCTCCAGCCTAGCAGTGCTCATGATGGAGGTAACAGTAAATAACCTCCAGGGCCAGCTCGGCACTCCTCAGAAATAGACGCACATTTCAGTTTTTGCAAGCCCTCACCTGCCTGTGTCTGTACTCAAAAGCAGAAGGGGAAGCAGCAAGATTTGGTGGAAGCAGTGAGGAAGAGCCTTGGCAAGGAAGGTTGGTTGCCGGACTGGAGTTGGGGTAGTGACTGCGGCTTCAGGGGCAGAACTGCTCTCTCCAGGCATCTGTTGCTCCTGTGCTGTGGCTCCTGCCACAGTTGTCAGGGTGTGGGTATGACAAGGGAGATAGGAGCAGTGAGTGCTCACAAGCAGCTGAGTGCTTCACCTGCTGCAGGAGCCAGCACTTCAGCACCAGCTTCATCAGTATTGAGTATAAACCTTTGGGGTTAGCATTTCAGTGACCCCTTTCTGCTTTCCTGAACAGCCAAGATGAGTTCAGGTTATGAACTTGGAAGAGGCTTCTCTCTGAACTGTTTTCACTCTGCCCCACCTAAAGAGTTAGGCTGACACAAGTCAATGCAACCCTGCAGCCTGAAAAGAGGACCTTTTCTTGACCAAGGATTTGGCACTTTAAAATACTGTTGAAAAGTGAAATTTTTGGGGTTTTTTTTTTGTTTGTTTGCTTGGTTTTTTTGTGACTCTAGGTTAGTTCTGGCTATAAACAAGACAAAAGGAGGAGTTCTTGTCTATCAAGTCTGTTTGGAAAGGCACACCACATTTTCAGTCATATTTTGGATTCTAATTTGCCAGTTCCAGAACGGTGCCTGCCAAGCACCACAGTGAGTCAGTGCCAGCACAGGTCTGGCAGCCACAGAGGGAGGCCTCCCTGTCCCAGGAACATGGGGCATTCAGCACTGGAGCTGGGTTCTGCTTTTGAAGGCTGGAGGGTACCAGGCTGTGAGCCAAATGGCTGTCGATTGCAGCAGAGATGTGCTCTAGCGCAGATCCTGTGCGCAGAGTGTGTTCACTTCCCTGACACGTGAGTTACATGTACAGGGTAGCTGCAGAGAGAGCAGCAATAAGCTGTTCTGTGCAGCTGGGGCAGGACCAGGAATAAAAGCCTTACATTTAAGAAGGGGATCCATAGGTTAGACTTAAATTCTTCTGTGCCTGTAGGGCCAAATGAGCACAGGAATAAATTGTCCAGGAACCTCACAGGAGCTTCGTGAGATCAGTTTACACAAAGCTCTGTGAGGACTGGTACAGATGGAGCTGATCATACCTTGGGGTAATAAGTAGGCCAAGTGGTCTCCTGAGGTTCCTTCCTGACATGGTTTTGATGAACCTTTGAACATTTCCTGCAAATTACTTCCCTGTTGATGTTTTCTGCACGTGTCCTATTGCAATAAGGTTGTTAGCAGTTACTGTGTGGCTGCTAAAAATAATGTACTGTTGCTAGCTGGTCATCAGGGATACTGTGGCATGAAACCTTCTTTGTGATGCCTCAGAACTGCAGAGAGGAGAAGCAGCTCCTCAGGGGATGCTGTGCCAACTCCTCGCTCTTCCTTCATCTCTGGCAAGCATAAACCAATCCTGCTTAGACCTTCTGCTGTGAGTGCAGACAGGCAGGAGCTGAGAAACCAGGCCTTAGAAAGGGAGGAATCTGAGCAGTTCAGAGAGGGACAGTGAGGATCCCTGAAGCCAAGGGATTAGGGGCTTGCAGTGATGTATTAAGAATGCTGAGGCTTTCCCTGTGGGCTTGGCAGAACTGTTAAGATCATTTCTTAGTAGCTGTGGTAGCCAGAACAGACACCTGTCCTGGAGCAGTCTCCTTCATTTAACAAGCACATTCCAGTAGCTGGCTCTGTTTGGGCCAAAAGAGTGTCAAAGCACAGGTGGTTTTGCAGGCTCTGTAGTTGTGTATCTTCACCTGTCACCATGTGTGACAGTGCCTTTATCTGGGGCTTTTCTTCCTTTCCCTCACAAAGCTACATGAGCCCAGATGTTGCTTCAGGTAAAGAGCTGAGCGACAGCTTTGAAGGAGCACTGGGAAGTGGCAAACCAGAAGGAAAGGCTTCAAAGAAACACAAGAAATCCACGCGCGCCCGTTCCCGCCAGGAGAAGTCCAGCAGGCCCAAGCTGACCATACTGAATGCAAGTACAGCCCCCCTGAGGGCAGCCTTGGGACTCCTCTGGCCTTGCCCACAATAACCGCCGGTGCCCTTTGCCTGCAGGTCTGCAACACAGGAGACAAGATGGTGGAGTGCCAGCTCGAGACACACAATCACAAAATGGTGACTTTCAAGTTTGACTTGGATGGCGACGCGCCGGAGGAGATTGCCACTTACATGGTGAGCTGCTTCTGCGCTGAGCTTGCTGGCCAAGCTTCCCGGTAGCTCTGAGACGGGACATCAGCTGAAACGCTGCTGTTGTCCTCTGTGTTTTGGTGTGGCCCTGTAGGTAGAGAACGAGTTCATACTGCAGAGCGAGAAGGAGACATTTATTGAACAGATGAAAGATATCATTGATAAAGCTGAAGATATGCTCAGTGAAGATACAGAGGGAGAACGAAGTTCTGATCAGGGAACGAGTCCCCAGCAAGATACTGACAGACTGGAAATGAATGAGGTAAGAAATGTGAAAGAAGGATTTCTGGTTGGATTCCTTTTTCTTGACAGTCAGTTACTGGAAATTAGTTTTACCTCCTGTGACAAAAAATTAGGTTTTTTCATAGCTGGAGAAATCAGACCTTTACTCCATTAGACTTAAGCGTGCTCCTTGGGAAGATTATTCAGTCATAGAGTCATTAAACTTGGAAAAGACCTTTAAGATCGTGGAGTCCAACCATAACCCAGCTCCCGTGACTACTAAGCATTATCCTGAAGCACCACATCTCCACACTTCTGGAACGCCTCCAGGAATGGGGACTTCACCACCTCCCTGGGCAGCCTGTTCCAATCCCTGACCGCTCTTGCAGCAAAGAAATTATTCCTAATATTCAACCTAAACTCCCCTGGCACAACCAAAACCTGTTTTCTCTTCTCCTGTAATTAGTTACTTGGGAGAAGAGACCAAACCACCCTCAGTCCAACCTCCTTTCAGGGAGCTGCAGAGAGCAGTGAGGTCTCCCCTCAGCCACCTCTTCTCCATGCTAAACACCCCC